>OY728146.1:1499601225-1502001225 GCA_963277665.1 Viscum album | reverse complement strand
TATTTATGTTCATTCCCGCAATTATAACGGCAAGGAGTTAACTACCATTTAAAATAATATTATTTTATTATTAGAGTGCAACGTAATATTTCAAAGGAACTCGTTGTTGCTTATTGGGTATGCCATCAAGAATAGCGTTAAATTTAATGTAATATTAATATTTTATTCAAAAATATTAATAAATATGAAAAAGTAATATTCTTTATTTACATGTGATGTTATAATTGGCACAAATATATATTTTCTATATTTGATCATATATATATTCCTCAATTGTGTATTGTCAAAATTACTATGTATAAGCTACATAATTCATCTAGGAAGGGTTATAATTTAATAACCTAGGTAGATCAGCATAGATATATGGTATGGGTGGACTTCTAGATGATATTTTATTATAATTTCTTCCCACATTCTCTAAGGGAAGACAGAGCTAGAGAATTCATGAATCTAATGTAGGGAATTATTTTCATGATTGAATACTCTTCTCTATTTATAGAGTTGTAGTGGTTCACTCCAATTATAATGACTGTTTATCTCATGAAAACCAGGTGATTTTAGGACGGGACAGTTTACGCCATCTGATCACAGGTCAATGTATTTTGGTTGAAAAATATTTGTGAAAAGTGAACCAATCCCTTGTTATAAAGTAGTATTTGAGTTAAGATTGTAGAACATGTTAGGGAGGGTAGACACCTAGGTATATAAGTAATTCTTCTTCGTGGTGAAAGAAGCATTTTGAGCCTACTCATGGTGGTAGAAGTAGTAAGTCTTTACACGATAAAATATTTCTTATATTCCACCAATGTGTAAAGGTCATACATAAAAATAATTAGTGCCTATGAGACCTAGTGGAATGAAAAGGATGCATCAAGATGGGCCATATACAATGTTTTTGTAAAACCTTTAATTTAGTGCCTAGTGGTTGTAGATCTACACCTACTCCATCTTTATCAGTGGGTATAGTAGGATCACATCAAGAAGGCCGTATGAATACCACTAACCGCTCAGGACGATGTGGTGGTCATGGTAGTGGAAGTCAAAATCATGATTCTAAGTGATAATAGAGAGGGAATTCTAAGGGATGTCAACAAATGTTTTAGGGCTACGCTATATGCTAGTTACAATGAGTCTAGCCAATGTTAGAGGATCAGAGCAATAGAATTATACTATTTGAAGTACTATTCTAATATCCTCTTCTTTAGTTTCTACTTTATTTGATAGTAGAATGTCTAATTTATTTATATCCTAAGAAATTTTATAGAGTTCAAGCCTCAAGATCGAAAACGTAAATGGAATTTTGATGATATACAACTTGTTAGGTATCCGAATAGAGGAAGTTTTCTATTTTAAGTAATTCCCTCTATAGATAGGTGGATACCTATTCATATGAAATCTTTTCATATGTGACATTATGGGCTTAGATGTAAGCATCAGGATGGATGGTTTAGTTCTATATCAATATCATATTGACTACTATCATCATAGGGTGGAATTTACATGACCATAGGGAATTAGAAATGTGCATAAGGGTGAATAGGATGTCAGCGTGACAAAATACGGACCAAGGAAATAGTGGCTGGGTAATGAGATATTTAAGATCCCTAGCCTTTTCCTAAATGAAAAAGGGTTCTGACCTCTTATTTTACATCCTGTAGCAGATATTTTTAGGTTTTTCTTTCTAGACAACATCTCTGGTCTACCAAAATTTAGAGAGGCGTAGTTCAATATTGAGTTTGTGCTAGGATCAGAAACAATGATGATTCTTCTTTATATGATGGAAGTTATGGAACTTATATAACTAAATAAACAATGATTATATGAAAGATAATGTATTTATACAACCCAAAAATTCTCATTGGGTTTCACCAATCATTTTTTCCAAGAAGGTGGATGGTACCTAGAGGATTTTCATGGATTATCGTCATTTGAATTAGGTCACAATAAATATTTGGTACCAAATTCCTAAAATAGATGAAATCATTGATCATCTTTGAGTGGAGATAGTGTTATAAATTATATGTTTATTGTTAGGTTATCATCATGTGCACGTTAGTTCCTCAAATATTCCTTACACATCATTAAGAATATGGTATGGTCTATATGAGTACCTGGTCCTGTCATTTGGACTCATGAATGCACATGATATTTTTATGGATCATTGGAATCTGGTTTCACACCCATGTCATGATTCATTAGTGAAAATATTTGTTGATGAAATATAAGTTTACTCAAGATCCATACATGAACATGAAACCCATCTTGATATAGTTCTGAATACACTGAGAGGCCAAAATCTCTATGATATGATCAATAAATTCCATTTTTGGATCGAAAATGTTCACTTCTTGGGTCATATTATCATGGAGTTAGGAGTTTTTGTAGACACATAGAAAGTGGGAGATTTAGTTTTTAGGAGAATCTAATAAACATATTTGATAATAATAGTTTATTGAGGAAGGTTGGGTATTACAAATGCTTCATCTATGATTTCACATGACTTTAAAAACCACTTTTGATCATGATGAAAAAGTGTGTGAAATTATTGTGGTCAGAATCCTTTTTATAATCCATTCAAGAGTTGAAGGGACATTTGAATTTAGTGTCAATAATGATTTTTCCATATACAGTAAGGAGATATACTATATATTTTGATGCATTATTTTTCAGGATTGGAGATGTTTTGATGCATGATAAGATAGTTCTAGTGTACATTTCTCATTAGTTGAGTCCACACATGTCACGAATCGAATCTGGTTTCCCGAAAACCGACACCAAACCCAGCTCATGGCAAGGACTGAAGGGTTTTCCCTATCCCCACGGGCAATGACAAGTGCCCGGGTATCATTAATTTAGATTTGGGAACGATTTACCCTAGTATGAAAGCATAAAACATTAAAAAAAATCCATAATATAAATCAGAAATTTTCATGCTATAAAATTCATAAAAAACCAGATCTGAATACATATGATTAAATACACTAAAAGTTATCCAAATACAAATAATGACAATAGGAAGACATCCCCATAGACTCCACACGACAAGGGGGTCATCACCCGCAACCCTTCTCCACAACTCCGCCCTAGCGATGGGGACTAACACCCTGAACCGCCATCACCCTTAGCCTTTCCTTTACCTGAATCAAACATAACCAAATCCACTTACACCCAAAGGGTGTAAGTAGGATTTGATATTAATCCCAGTAGGATACCACCCAATATTTCTAAAGATCATGCAATACAATGTGATAAATCAAGCAGTTTTAATAGGAAAGGAAAAGCAGTGTTAAAATTCCATGAAATGTAACTTCCATTTGAAAACAGTTTTCAATCCAAAATTTTCAAAATGTTCACACATTTAAATATAAATGTATCTACTATAATTTACATCCAAAAAAACCCTAATACATTGGTAAATACTAAAAATACAATTAGCAACAACATTGGGAACACCCCTAGGCACTAGGTTGTCTTGGGCCCTATATACCTCGTACCTCAGTGTAAAGTAACCATAGAAAAATCTATTCTCATGCATGAGCCACTAGTAGTGAATAAAACCATAACCTAATGGTCCCTGATAATCATCTAAATAGTTTAGTTAGAGTTGTCTCTATCCAAATACTAGGTGAAACAGGGACAAAACCCATCTGTTCCACTAGCCGTACTAGTACAAATCCGCCCCACCTAGGTACCCAGGCATCCCCTTTTGTGCTCAATCAATTTCAACATGCCACATAAATAAATTTTCATATAAAACATCATTAATGGTCAAACACAAACAATACAGTATCTATCACATTTTATACCACTTAAAACATGCAACAAAACACCCAGATTTTTAATAAAACAACCTCTCAAAAGCTCACATTATTTTGCACCAAAAATTCATTGAAATATCCACTATGCACACTATGTACACAATTTTACGTCACAAAAACAAAATTTCAGTTCAATACCTTTTAATGAAACAAAAAATTCAGTTATGGGGCAGCCCCATGTGAACCATGAAGTTACATCCTTTAAAAACCCCTATTTTCACACAAACACGACACTTTAAGCCCATTTTCTTCCCAAACACCATCTAAAAAAACTCTCGAAGAAACAATAAAAATAATAAACATTAGAAAATTTATTTCCAGTCCTAATAAAATTCAATAAAATAAATTATGTAATTATAGGACAACCCCAAATGAACAAATAAAATATTTGTATGTAAAACCCCCAATTTCACCAAAAATTAGAACATAAAATTCATTTTCTTTATAAATG
Organism: Viscum album; assembly: GCA_963277665.1. Lineage (NCBI taxonomy): Eukaryota > Viridiplantae > Streptophyta > Magnoliopsida > Santalales > Viscaceae > Viscum > Viscum album. The sequence continues at coordinate 1,501,996,956 of OY728146.1, read as the reverse complement.
CCACTAAAACCAATTTTTTCAGAACATTAAAATTCAATAAACATGAAAATACCAAAAACACAGCAAGCTAAGTCCCCAAAATTTTATGCACAATGGAATCACCTACCCAAAGTGTCAATAACCACAAATCCTAGTGCGGAACTTCAACCGCACGACCACCACACCACAAGGGAGTGATATCAAACCTAAAACCAAGAGGATTGAAGCAAGATACTCAAAATGAAACCCTAGGTATGAATCCCTAGTTTCTGGAAATTCAGGGATTCATGAATAAAGGGAGAAATCTCAAGGAAAATGAGATAACATAGAAGGATAGTCGCTTATTTGAGAAATATGGATGTTTTTAGAAACCAGAGAAGTTCGGCCCAAATTCTCGACAGATGAGATCTTAAAAGAGGGGTAAACGACGCTGGGGGTGTTTTTAGGTAAAGTGGAAGAATTTTAGAGGTGGAATCACCAAAAAATTATAAAAAATTAATATTTTATGAAAGAATTACAAAACAATTTTAAAACTAGAAATGGGCTTTCAGGTTGGCCCAATACCTAATTTGATCACCCAACTCCAAGATGTTAATGAATTTTTAAGGGGACCAAAATTATTTTGTGGTTTTAATAGTTAAATGAAGGTAATTTTTGAATTTTAATGGGAGAAAAAGGTTAAAAAACGAAGGAGTTATTAAAGAAACAAAATTTACTTTCAAAACTGGAAATGGGGTCTCAGGTTACCCCAAATTTTGGAAACCTAAAATTTCCTTCAAAAATGCATGGAAAACACCCAAAACAAAGAATGGATATAAATTATTTGAAAAATAACTTTAATATATGTCATGTATGTGACAAGTATCCCCACCATAAATGACTTTCTGCCATGAAAGTCAATATGAAGCTTGATTGGAAAACAAGAACAAGTACTCTTCCTCGACCCATGACTTTCACTCCCATGTCTCATGTGTATCATTTCCATGTTGCCATAGAACCCGGACTAAAGGAATAGACTTACCTCGATGTACCTTCTCTTGGGAGTCCACTATTTTCACTGGCCGCTCAACAATAGACAAGTCAGGTCCTATCTCCAGTTCTTCCCAACTCAACACATGGGACGGATCCAGGTTGTATTTCTACAACTAAGAGACATGGAAGACATCATGGATGGACATCAACTGAGGAGGAAAGGCCAACTTGTATGCCAACTTTCCAATAATCTCGATGATCTTAAATGGCACGACATACTGCGGCGTTAGATTCCCTTACTTCCACAATTGACGATGGCCTAGATGAGGGGCCACATTCAAGATTACCCTATCACCCACAGAAAACTCTATGTCTCGACGCCTCCGGTCAGCATATGATTTATGATGACTCTGAACTATCAATAAACATTGCCTGATTAATTTTACCTTCTCAGATGTCTTCTGCACCATACTCAGCCCCAGTAGTGAGGTCTCACCTAACTTATCCCAACACAGGGGGGACCGAAAAGGCCGACAGTAGAGCGCCTCAAAAGGAGCCATTCAAATAGAGGATTGATAACTGTTATTATAATAAAACTAAACCAATCCCAAATGGCTATCCCAGGAACCTCCAATGTCGAGGACACATGCACGAAGCATGTCCTCCAAAATCTGATTCACCTACTCTGTCTGACCATCCGTCTGAGGATGGTATGCTGTGCTCATCATAATCTGGGACCCCCAGGCCTTCTGAAGTCCTTCCCAAAATCAAGATGTGAAATGAGGGTCTCTATTTGAGACAACTACTGATGGAACACCATGGAGTCTCACCACCTCCTAAACATACAAATGGCCCAACTCATTCACTTTATAAGTATCTCTGATCAGAATGAAGTGGGATGATTTGGTCAAACGACCAATCACCACCCAAATGGAATTCTTACCCTGAGGTGTACGAGGTAAGCCAACAATGAAGTCCGTGGAAACCTCATCCCACTTCCAGGTGGGAATGGGTAGTGGTTGGAGAAAACCGGTGGGCCTTTGGTGCTCTGCTTTCACCTGCTGGCATGTGTAGCATCTCGACACAAAGTCCGCTATGTCATGTCTCATACCAGGAAACCAAAACAGTCGACAAAAATCATAATAGATCTTAGTGGCACCTAGATGGATAGACCACTGAGACTAGTGTGTATCTTGCATCACCACCTTCTGTAGAGATAACGACACTGTTGAATAGCCCTTGAAGCACAAGATGCCCTTGGGAGACGACGACCAATCAGAGGATATCTCCCCACCATGAAGGAACTGCTTAGACCACTGACAAATCTCATCACTGGGCTGTTCCCGTTGAATCAACTCCAATAGAGAAGGATTCAACTAGACGCTTTCCAAGAATTCCCCTCCACTATGTTCCCTCTTCTCTAAATGCATTTGATAAAAGAGCCCCTTCAATGCCTACTCATCACTAGAATTCCTCAAATCCTGCACTGAAACCCTTCTGCTCAAGGCGTCAGCCACTACATTACCATTTCCTATGGTATAGACGATGTCAATGTCAAACCCCTGAATGTACTCGATCCAGCGATGCTGCCTCAAGTTGAGGTCCTTCTGCGAGAAGATATAAGCCAATATTTTGTGATCAGAGTATACCACAAACTTCTCCCCAAAGAGGTTGTGAAACCATGTCTTCAAACCATGCATCACCACATCCAACTCCAATTCATGGGCCATGTAGTTCTATTCATGTGGTCGAAGTTGGAAAAATCCATACACGACCACATGATCATCCTACATCAGCACGCACCCAAGACCTATACCTGAAGCATAACAATAGACCACATTTCCCTTTCCAGCCTCTGGAAAAATCAGCACGGGGAAAGTAGTCAATCACCTCTTCAGCTCCTCGAATGATGCCTAACATTATGGACCCCATACAAACTTCACCCCTTTCCGGGTGAGGACAGTCATCGTTGAAGCAAGCCGAGAGAAATCTCGAACGAATCGACTATAATAACCAGCATAGCCAAGAAAACTCCTGATCTCTAAAAAATTATTCAGTTTCTCCCATGAAATGGCCACACTAATTTTCTCAGGCTCCACTGAAACTCCATTCTCTAAGATCACATGACCTATAAATCTCACCCCCTGATCCAAAAAGTGCACTTTGACAACTTTTCATAGAGGTGGTTATCCCATAATGTTCCCAAAATGATCCTCATGTAATGTTCATGTTCCTCCTCAGAGCTAGATTATACCAGAATGTCATCCACGAACACCACAACAAAGGAATATAGATACTGATGAAACACCCTGTTCATGAGGGCCATAAATACTAATGGAGCATTGTTCAATCCGAAGGGCATGAGCAAATACTCAAAGTGGTCATACCTGCTTCGAAAGGCTGTCTTTGGGATATCTGACTCTTTTACCCAAATTTGATGATACCCCGAATGTAGGTCTATCTTTTAGAACCACTTTTCCCCCTTCAACTGATCAAACAAATCATCTATTCTGGGAAAAGGGTATTTATTCTTAATTTTTACCTTATTCAACTTTCGGTAGTCAATGCACAACTAGAGGGATCCATCAACCTTTTTCACAAACAACAGAGGAGCGGCCCAAGGAGAGATGATCCGGTGAATGAATCCTTGGGATTCTACATCGTCCACCTGTATCTTTAATTCCCTCATCTCAGTGGGGGCCATGCGATAAGAGGGAAGAAATATCGGTTGTGTTCCCAGTTCCAGATCAATCGAAAACTCCACGTCTCGCTCCGGGGGAAAACCTGAAAAATCATCCAAGAATACCTCCGAAAAATAATTCACTAAATGAGGTAGTGAACCATTAGGGGAATGAACATATTCTAGCATGAGCGAAGACAACTGGAAGATAACACTTCCCAAGTCTGGGAGTGGATTCCCTGCGTGACCTGACCGAGGATCCCATTCTCCACGAAAAACCTGATGACTCCCATCAGGTTCTGTGAAACTCACACACCGTCTGTAGAAATCGATAGGTGCCTGGAAGTGTACTAGCAAATACATTCCATGTATTATGTCAAACAGTTCCATATCTAGAACCAAGAGGTCCCACTCCATCTCAACCCCTGACACGGAAAAGCGCACATGAGGGGCACCTGAGGCCCTTCTCTTTCATCTTTCCCAACGGTGTCACCAACTCCATCGTGAAAGACATAAAATCAGTTGTAAAATTACAAAATGTCCACAAAATGGGAAGAAATGAATGAAACAGAGGCACCCATATCAAAACGATTAGTATCTATAGAAGATATGATCAAAACGGTACCTCGAAATGTCGACAGTCCCACCTCTGATCCTGCTGGTGCCTGATCAACCACATAGAGATCTCTATTCTTTTCTTGAAGACAACTGCTAGACTGTGGCTGTGCCCTGAATTGGTTCTGTGCAGAAGATTTTCCATCCCAACAACCACGAATTCCAAATCGAGATCCCCCAGTCCTCGACGGCTCAGATTGTGCAAGCACTCCTCTTGAAGCCACTAACTCAGCCCCACTCGTAAGTAGACGGGCCACACGACAGAAACACTGAAAATGCCCCATACCTCCACACTGGTAACAAGGATTCCTCGGAAGTCGACATGCCAGTCGAATGTGCCGGGGATTCCCACATTGGTGGCACACGACCAATCTCGCATCAGAAGCTGCAAAAGAAAACAACCTGGAAGAGTGTCCTGAACTGTCAACTCCTTTCTTCCCATGATCACCCTGCTTCCTTTTCATCAATGAGAAGATGCCACTGCCTACTACTGATACTGAACCATAGAAACCAGCCCTACCTTTCCTATCAATATCCAGCATTCATGCCCGATAAATGACCTCAGCATAGGTCCTCAGCTTAAACAAGAACACCTGGGAGTATATCTCGGGTCACAAGCCTTTCTGAAACCGCTGGTCCTTCACTTGCTCATTAGAGACAATTTCTGGATCATACCGAACAAACTCAGCAAAACGGTTGGCATACTGCATCCCAGATAGATTCCCCTAAACATGTTCCATGAACTCTCTAGACCTGGCATAAGCCAACACCTCAGGGAATTACTGTTCATTGAAGACAACCTTGAAATCTCCCCAGTGCATCTGCTCATTCTTCCCAGCCTGAAGTACTGACTCCCACCATTTACATCTGGGACCCTCCAAAATAAATGAGACACACTTCACCCAAAGCTACTCGGGTGTTCCCTGGAACACAAACATATTCTCGATCTTCGGGAGCCATTCCTCTGCTTCGTGGGGTTCTAAGCTGCCTCGGAAGGTTGGAGGCTTATTTTTCAGGAACTCTTGGGCCTTGTCCTTTCTAGGACCAGTCTCATCCTCTATAACAAGAGCTATAACTAGATCTGGTTCATATCCTAGAGCCTGGATAGCATGTACCATGGCCTCGACTAGCCTTTGATCAATTGGTGTGGGAGAACTCTCTCTGGCATCCTCCTGTGGGTGCGTGAGAGCTTTTTGGGGAGGCATGTTGCTACAAAATGAAACAGTCACAAAACAATAATCAATACCACAATTCTGAAAATTTTAATCAAATACATAAAATATAAATAATCTAAGCACATTCCAATAATTAAAGAAACAACTACTCCACATATACCTGATGTGCACATGTGGTCTGCAGCCCACACCTCTCACCAGGAAGTGAAGTCAATCCATAAATTCCAACATCCCATAGTGACTCATGGTCTTCCATGAGAGGTGAAGGACCGACACCCTACTCACAACAAAAACCACTATCCCCGATTGTTCTAGCTTATGTCTATCCCAACTCATCCCAAAATAGAAATATAACCCAAAAACTTTAACCTCCTCTCATACCATTTTTTCACGAATCAAATCTGGTCGCTAGTAAACCGGAACCAAACCCGGCTCATGGGAAGGCCCGAAGGGAATTCCCTATCCCCATAGGCTAACACAAGTACCCGGGTATCATTAATATAGATTTGGGAATGATTTACCTGAGTATGAAAGCATAAACCATTAAAAACAATCCATAATATAAATATGAAATTGGCATGGTAAACAATTCTTAACAAAACCCTTTCTGAATACATATGTTTAAAGACACTACAAGTGGTCCAAAGACAAATAATGACAACAGGAAGACACCCCCATGGACTCCACATGACAAGGGGGTCATCACCCGCAATCCTTCTCCACAACTCTGCCCCAACGATGGGGACTAACACCCTGAACCGCCATCACCCTTAGCCTTTCCTTTACCCGAATCAAACATAACCAAGTCTTCTTACTCCCATGGGTGTAATTAGGGTGTGAGACTAATCACAGTCGGATACCACCCAATTCTTCGAAAGACCATGCAATACAATGTGATAAAGCAAGCAGTTTTAATAAGCAAGGAAAAGCAGTGTTAAAATTCCAAGAAATGTAACTCCCATTTGAAAACCGTTTTCAATCCAAAATTTTCAGAATGTTCACAAATTTAAATATAAATGGATATACTATAATTTACTTCCAAACACACCCTAAGACATGGGTAAATACTAAAAATACAGTGATAAAAAACATTGGGAACACCCCTAGGCACTAGGTTGTCTTGGGCCCTATGTACCGTGTACCTCGGTGCAAAGTAACCATAGAAAAATATGTTCTCATGCACTATCCACTAGTAGGGAACATACCCATAACCTAGTGGTACCCAATAATCATCCACATATTTTAGTTAGAGTTGTTGTTATCCAAATTCTAGGTGAAACTTGGACAAAACCCATCCGGTCCACTAGCCATACTAGTACAAATCTGCCCCACCTAGGTACCCGGGCCACCCCTTTTGTGCTCAATCAATTTCAGAATGAAAAATAAATCAATTTTGATATAAAAAATCATTACTGGTAAAACAAAAACAATAAATTATCTATCAAATTTTATACCACTTAAAACACGCAACAAAACACTAAGATTTTTAATAAAACAACCTCTCAAAATCTATCATAGTTTTGCACCAAAAATTCATTGAAATATCCACTTTGCACACTATGTACACACTTTTAAGTAAAAAAAACAAAATTTCAGTTCAATACCCTTTAAATAAACCAAAAATTATGTTATGGGGCTGCCCCATGTGAACCAAAAAAGTTACATCCTTTTAAAACCCCCGTTTTCACACAAACACGACACTTTAAGCCCATTTTCTTCCCAAACACCATCTAAAAAAACTATTGCAGCAACAATAAAAAAACAATAAACATTAAAAAAATGATTTCCAGTCCTAATATAATTCAATAAAATCAATTATATAATTATTGGAAAACCCCAAATGAACTAATAAATGATTTGTATGTAAAACCCCCAATTTCACCAAAAATTGGCACTTAAAATTCATTTTCTTTATAAATTCCTCTAAAACCAATTTTTTCATAACATTAAAATGCCAGAAATATTAAAATACCAAAAAACACATCAATATAAGTCACAAATATTTCATGCACAATGGAATCCCTTACCAAAAGAGTCAAGAACCGCAAATCCAAGTGTGGAGCTTCAACCGCACGACCACCACACCACAACGGAGTGATATCAAACGTAAAACCAGAGGAATTGAATCAATAAACTCAAAATTAAACCCTAGGTACAAAGACTTAGCTTCTGTAAAATTGGATATTCAAGAAAAAAAGGATAAATCTCATGGAAAATGAGAGAACATTGAAGTATAGTCACTTACTTGAGAGAAATATGGACGTTTTTAGAAACCAGAGATGTTCATCCCTAATCACGATAGATTCGATCTCCAAAGAGGGGGAAACGAAGCTGGCGGTGCGTCTAGGTACAGTGTTATATGTTGAGAGGTGAAATCACTGAAAAATAATAAAAAATAAATATTTTATGAATGAATTACAAAACAATTTTAAAACTGGAAATGGGCTTTCGGGTTAGACCAATACCTAATTTGATCACCCAAATCCAAGATACTAATGAATTTTTAAGGGGACCAAAATTATTTTGTGGTATTAATAGTTAAATGAAGGTAATTTTGGAATTTAAATGGGCGAAAAAGGTTAAACACTAAGGAGTTATTAAAGAAACAAAATTTACTTTCAAAACTGGAAATGGGCTCTCAGGTTAGCCCAAATTTTGGAAACCTGCCATTTCCTTCAAAAATGCATGGAAAACCCCCAATAAAAAAAGGATATAAATTATATGAAAAATACATTTAAAATATGTCATGAATGTGACATCAAAAGCCGAGTTACCCAACACATGACCTCAAGATTGATTCCATTATGAATTCCTTATGTTGTTGGAGATGTTGTGTATATAGAATGATTTTTTTATACACATTTTTTCACAAAAGCATAATATTTATCTTTATAGAGTGGGATCTAATTCTCAAGTAGTGCAGGTGGGTTGGGTACCAAAACTTGTTTGATTTTCATCTTGCCAACACACCTGGAGAGGAAATTCTATCAATGATGCCCTATGTCGAAAGACCCAGAATTAGGTAGTTCACGAGGCCTATGGAAAATGTTAGCTCATGAAATTATTATCATATATGCACACTGAGATTCAAGAGGATCATGTACAAACTATCTTATCACCCATATAAGTGAGCCTTATGCTTTTAGAACAAGTAACCATAAGGAAAATATCTAATCTTGAAGGCCTTATCTGAAGGGAAAGTGTTTCAAATGATGATACATATATAGGTTGGACCGTGGATGGGGATGAAAAATTATTATTCCATGGAATATTGTGGATCCTTGTAGACATAAGAGTAGATATGATGCTATAATTACACACTTTAGCATGGGAGGTTCAACCCAGTTTCACCAAAATGTATCAATATATATAGCAGCAGTATTAGTGGCCTGGTATGATATGATATATTTCTAATTTCATCCCTTAGTATTCCACCTATCAGTAAGTTATGGTGGAACATCATCAATCGATAGGGTTATTACATCCATTTTTCATTCCCAACATGAAATGGAATGACATTTCAATATATATCGTGACTGGTCTTCCAAAATCACCTCGATGAAATGATATAGTGTTGGTTTTCATTGACCATTTGTTGAAGTTCATACACTTCATACTTTTGTGAGCAACATTATCTATAGACACGATAAATGGATGCATGTCAAGGAGGTTATACATCATCATGGAGCTCTTTGTTATATTATTTATGACGGTGGTTTTAACATTACATCATGGTTTTGTTAGGGGTTTTAGCAGGAATTGGGTACACATGTTCTTCTGAGCGTGACCTAACACCCATAGACTGAATGAAAAATGGAGTATACTACCACGGTTCCTGAGAACATGCTTTGTGCATGATTCTGTAACATTTGGGGTTCTTAGGGGAATCATATTCCCTTTATTTAGTTCTCTTATAATAATATATTTTAGGATAACATCATGATGACTAATTATGAAGACTTATATTTAATGCATATTTGTTAATCTCTATGCCGATTAGATATAAGGGAGAAAACTATACATAGACCATGGATCATGTAAGAGACTATAGGGTCGGTCCATATAATTAGAAAGTGCATGATGAAAACTCAGTACAAATAGTAATGAATGATCAATTGACACAGGTGGCCTCTCATATTTTAGGAGAAAGACTGGTTTTTCTTGAGATTCTTGGCCAGGCTGGGGGATAGATGCATTCAAATGTGGGGTAAACTCCCACACAGATTTTTTGGTCCCATTGAGGTTATTAAATAGATTGGACCAGTGGATTTTTAGTTGGGAAATCCTATGATTTTTAGGTTTATTCATGATTTCATTCATGTATCTTATCTTTGGTGATACTATACAAAACCTATCATGTTCTCATCATCTTAATGAGGTTTAATTTAATATAGATTCCTCTTTTGAGGAGTATACTTTTTGTAGTGTGGATCGAATCATGAAGACACTCCGAGGTAGGCTAGTTCCTTTGGTACATTTGCTTTTAAAGAATCTTTACGTGGATGGTGAGACCTAGTAATGGGAAGCTAATGTGAGGGTTCAATGGATGAAATGCATTTTTGATGATACCTATTAACTATTAGAAGTAAAACACTGGGATGAGTTTCTTTATAGAGGGAAGGTTGTAAAGACATGTGTTTTCATGAAGGTACAACTCGTTTGTTTTTTAAAACATTGGTTTAATCATGGATAATGGTTATTATGGCTTGAGGAAGGTCCCATGAGCATCAAGGGCTCTTTCAGAGTCTCAAGTTCATGAAAAGGGGAAGATGAATGGGATGAATTGTTAGAAAAAACCATTTCAACAATCCCAAATGGTTACTTATAACTGTGTGATCTGAAACATAAGTTTCATTAGAGATGAACTTTTGTTATAAAACCATGTCACTATAGGTACATGACCATGTGAGGAATTTTAGGGTTTTAATATAGTCTTCTTGCATGGGTTTTACATGGTTTGTGATATTGTGTTCCTTAACTGCATGAGTAATTTCATTAAGTAGTTGTATTGAGCATGATTTTTGCAAAATTTGGGAAAACCATTTTGCCAAAATATGTGGCATCTATGTATAGGGTTAAAAGTACAATTTTCCCTTAATGAACCTAATTTATAAATCCCATATTCTTGCTTTCTATTCTAGCAGATTTGCTGAGCTCCTCCGTCTAGTAGCTCTCATTTTATCCAAATAACGTCTTTGAGAAAACACTCTCATATGATGTCTCATTATAGATCCAATGAATGCATTATATTACTTAAGGTGAGATCTTTAATCCTCTACCTTCCTATTATCATTTATCTTTAGATCCATTACAATATTTAGTTGAAAGTTATTTTCCCAATTTTCAGGGCATCATATGGTGTAATAAATTTCTATCAACATAATATAAATCTGAGGATGATATCAATTGAGGATTCATCTATGGCCTTATGTTAAGTGGTCTCGTCATTTTACCCATGAGTTTTGATGGTTAGTAGCTATGATATTATTCCCCAATCTGATGTTTTCTATGCATCTACTTGTATTTATTTCTTCATATACAATTAATATTCTCATCTTGATACACTTCTGTTTATGTCAATTTAGTAGTTAAGTAGATGGATACACCATTTAGGGACACACCTTGGGTGTGGAAAGTTATACTTCCTCATATGGTTAAATGTATGTATGTTCTAATCACATTTTAAGGATTTTCATTAGTTTTAAAATGGATTTTCACTCACTATATTAATGTTTAATGGAAACCAAGGGTTCCTTTAGGTGTTTGAACAACCGTGATTTTGAATTTAAAATGTGGGAAATTGCCTTCTAGACCATGGAACATTTCAAAATGACCCCTAATGATTTATGATTTTAAATTACATGATAAATTAATTAAACAGATTTCATTATATGTGATCGATTATAAATAATGGATAGATTTTTATTAAGTGAATTAAAATGGTTTAGATGGAATGGAATTAATGGAATTAATTATTCATGATGGGTTTTTTTCATAAATTAACTAAATGGATATTCTAAAATGATTTTTAAATGGTGTAAATACTACATATCTAGTTATCCAAATTTAAATTATCATCGACAATTGTACTGACATTAATGAAATGGAATATTTATATCAAGTTATATAAAAGGCATTTCCTCATGTAATATATTATAAATATGATTACTATTTGATATAGGTTGTGGTATGATGGTAAGAGATTGGGTGAGCATGAATGTATCACATTTCATTACATTAGGTGTTGATCTTGATTTCTCACACCATTGCCACTATTTTTGAATCTAAGAATGACACATCGGGTCTTTTTCTTTGAGAATTGGCACAACGAAACACTCAAAATATTGTGTGATGAGAATGTTATACCCCAATAGTTATGGTATTTAAATAATATAACTTGTTTAAATGGATTATAGGCTCATTAAAATGGTCATGGATGTCTATGTTATGCCACGTTCCAACTAGAAACTAGTATTACATGTAGATGGAATCTTACGTCCACACTTACTAAGTTCAAATAGGTGGAAGAAATATTTAACTATCACATATATATATTATTACTATAAATATATATATGTTCATTACTCATACAATTATTCTGGACATGAGCCGAAGTAGGTAGAGTCACTAGGTGTCCTTTAAGACCCTGTGTGTGTGGTTTTTTATGTTTTTATCTCTATAAATTAATTATTATTTCCTACAAAAATTTTAGTTATGAACACTTACTAGATTACTTACTTACTCCATTAATGGTTTCCTACTGATATTTTTTATCACAACCTACTTGGTATACCTTTGGTACCTGAGAATATTATATTACTTTAGGTACAAATACGGGAAAGGGCCATGTTACAGGTTATTGATGCCTTTTTTATTGATAGAGCTAGTGGTAGAGGGCAGAGCATTAGCTTGATAAGATAGTGGAGTAACTCTTTATTTTTTTTGATTTTTTATATACATATTCTATGTTCCCTTTTTTATATCATCATTCCATGCATTTAGGTATCTGACACTACCTTAGTTGATTTTTATTATTATTATCAACTATTCTGTTATTTACACGTCCAAACATGTTGATTTGTTATATCTATCCATATATGATTATAATGATCACTTTTTTCATTCCCTATCTAATGAATCACCATGTTTTAATTGTATATTATTCCCATCGTACCATATTTACAGCCATTCTACTAGTCAACATCCTCTAGAGTATAAGGAGTTTCTCTTGAGGGCATGTGACCCACAAAATTAGGGAACGAGTTCACTAGATCCTGATTTTTTATTTTACACGATGTAAATTATTTTATATGTTTATTTTTATGCTAACATTGAATTTTCTGTTCCAATGTTATTCTTAGGGATCATTGTAATGTCCTGGTTTTTTGGAGAGGGTCCAAATCTTTTCACATTTTGAATTTTAAGAGTTTTTTGTTTAAAAAAACTAATTTATTATTTTTAAGAACATAATTTTCGGTTTATACAAGATCCAAGGCCTTTATATAGATTGATTTTTATTCTTTTTATGTGTATGGGTGTTTTGGTTGGGTATTGGGTGCATTAGCAGCTAGAAACCCATGTATTTGGGGTTCGCAGAATGGGAAACATGGTTTGGAGAAATCGTGTGGCCATGTAGGAGAAATCGCGTGACACTATTCGTTCACTTTTCATCATCTTTCAAACTATTTAGGATGATGTGTATGATTGTGTGACCATTTTTAAAAAAATTTACTGAGGAATCACACACGGTTTGCTTACAGTTTGGAAATCCTTGTGCATGAACTGTGTGAGGCTAGTTCTTAGGCAGTGGAAACCACATGGTTTATATATGACTTTTGAAACCATGTAGAGAAACTATGTATACTATTAAATGTTTGGAACAATAATTTTAACTCCAACCAAATTTCTTCTTTTCTCCCTCTTAATTATCCATTTGTCCAGAAAACACCATTGGTTCTCCCACTGTCCTCCTCCCATAGCCTTTGATCTAGATCTCTTATCCGAACAATGTTCTTGTATCAATCTGCAATGTGAGATGCATATCGCTAAGGCCTATAGGCATATTCATTATTTTATCTCTTATCATCCCTTATGGAGTGATAAATCAATACATTATGATTTAGCCTATTTTATAATAATTCTTCTAAAAGGATGATTTCTTCCAAATCGACTTTAGTTAGAGGATATTATCAGACATGTGAGCATCTTTGACCTTGAGGTAAGAGATGATTATTTTAATGTGGATTTTTTTTATTTTTATGAGGATATTTGCATGACTTTGGGTAGTCTTATTGAGAAACTAATAATTTAATGGTTATAATTTAATTAATGAATTGATCCTCTGCGGTACATATGGGCATGATCAATCCATACTACATGTTGTATAATCTAATTAAGAAGTTTCATAACATGGGATGATTAGGACGAGTTATCTTTTTATTAATTTTAGTTTTTTAAAATTAATTTAATTAATTGGTTTAGTTCAATAGGAATGGGATGATCGCAGCCTGATGATCGTGATGGAAAAGGCCCTCTGGTATGAGGCGACGTGATCGTCTGGTTGGGAGACTCCTATATTCTATGAGTGATGTTGATTATAAAATTAGTGGATCATTAATCCCATTGAGGTGGTTAGGATTTCTTGTTATGTGCATGGATTTTGTGATATTGAATGGTGATGACCATAAAATTTAGTGACATGTTTGAAGGGGTACAAAATTTTAGAATGGTGTGTCGTAGGTTCTATTTTGTGACTGATTGAAACTCATGTTGGCCAAATCACAGTTTAGAGTCATGTGCATATAGATTTATTTATATTAAGAGGTTGTATTGAAAAATAGTGTTGATAGAAGACTCCATTAGATGTGAATTAGGATTAATGTGGGTGGATCATTCCATAGAACGATTCCTGGATGGAGAGGATCCAAATTTTGATGGTGATATGACCTTTAGTTGGGGGATGAGACTCTCTATACTAGAGGAATTTTGGAAGTGATAATTTTGGAGGACACACATAATGGTTCATTAGGACATTTTCTATTTATCCCCCCATGATACTATTTAGAGGAAAGGTATTATTGTTCCCCCAAAATTGTTCTATGTGTCGATAAGGTATAATATGACTTGTGGAATATGGGATCAGGTACTGATTAGTATCCAATTATTTCAAGACTATAGATGTTGTTGTACATGAAGTTTCAGTTGTCATGATGGTTTTAGGTCTTCTATTATAGGTGGATCTTGTGGGCTCACCTAGGATGCTTTACATCAAAGGATTCATTGGGCTTAGGATAAAGATACACTGCTCTATATATTTTCAGTGTTGGATGAAGTAGGTGAATTTCTTCTTCATGGTTGTAGAGAAAAAGGAAATCACATTAATTAATGGGAATAAACTATACTATTTTATTTATTATTTACACACACCTAATAATTCACATATGTAAGATATGAACAAATTGGTGGTGGCCTACAAAGATTCTTTCTGACACACTACATATCCCCTTCAAGAAATGAATTGATTTTATGGATTTACATTTAGATCAAGTTTTGGGATCTAGATATAGAATTTAGTTGTTCAATGTTTATCATGGGTGGGAAGGAATGGGACCATGGGTTCTTTCCTCATATAGAGTTTTTTAATTTCTTTATCAATATGATATTATATATTTGTACTGAGGTCATCCATTGGGGACACTTATGCTTATTGATTGTATGAAAAGATATATGTTCATATTTAGTTTAGTATATTAAATGCTATCATATTCAT
This sequence comes from Viscum album, assembly GCA_963277665.1. NCBI lineage: Eukaryota > Viridiplantae > Streptophyta > Magnoliopsida > Santalales > Viscaceae > Viscum > Viscum album. The sequence continues at coordinate 1,501,981,766 of OY728146.1, read as the reverse complement.
TTTTTCTATGAAAATGGATTATTTTGAAATAAATATTATTATGTATTCTGTGATATTTCTTGTGCATATTCCATGTGTGGGTTACTCATCTAGTGTCTATTGGCCTTTGTTTTACACTCCTATGTATATATTAGATAATTATGTTATCATCACCACAGGGTATAGTCTATCAAGTTTCATCTATTTACACTCTCTCTACTAGTAATAATACTTTGACAAATAGGGATGCAAGATTAAGGCATAGTGCCACATCAGCCCATTGCACTATTTCAGAGGCATCCGGATCATGGTACTATAAATGGAATCAAAGCAGTTCTTATCAAGAAATTACTAGCAGTGTTCAGAAGAATACTAAGTGTACCAAATTACTTTATTTTCTATTGGTATTACTATTAGGGTTATCGTAGTCTAGATATTAGGATGTTGTCTGAACAAGTTTCAGAGCTCGTGTTTGGGTGACTGAAACCCCATTCATGGGGGACATACCATGTTTCCTGGAGTAGTAATTACTATTCTGCATTCTTCATTTCACATTTTACATTATTTTCTCCTATATTTGTTCAACTGGATGTGAGTGTTATCAGTTATTTCATGTTACCCTTGGTCCGGTATGGTAGGGTATGATTTTATTATTATTTATCATTTGGTAAATTTGATTTTTAAAATATATATATGAATATGCCAGGATAATTTTCATAGGGTTGTCATTGGGAACCCAAACTATTCAAAGAAGGGCTCGGTTGTCTAAAGTATCAACAAATGGATCATAAGCAGTGGTTTCCAACCTAGGCACTCTTTAGTAGAATTTTACTCAACTATCATAGGCATGTGGTCCTAAGGAACATGTATATTATATGTGTGATATATATATATATATATGGGTCTGAATATTAAAGGAGTAGGAAGGTATGAGGATATGGGGTTATGTTGAACAAATTTTTGGGTGATATGGTTGTCATTTTGAGGTGACATGGGTTTTCAAGACATGTGTGGCCCAAGGTTGCTTGAGACCAGATGTTGTGTAAAATGGTTGTGGTGGGGGAGAGTAAGGTAAGTATGATTGTACCACCTGTTACATATTTCCCAATAAATTTTATATTTACATATTATCTATTATGGATGTATGACCATTTTATTGGTATTTAGTAGGATTCTACCTAGATGGGATCTGATGGAGCATTAAGTGGGAAATGATTTTGTTCAACAGGAGTGGGAACAATTTTATACCCCTTTGGGATAGGATGAGGTACAAGAGTGTCAGGATGATCATGAGACATAGGTACTGACACAAGTACATACTCAGTTACATGAATGAATCGACTTATTTGAAAGATTTTGGGCATTTTAATAATGAAAAACTCAGAGAGAGTCGGGTAAGTGTCATTTATTGGATAGACATGGGATATTAGGTAGAAAATCCATCCATGGAATATCTGATTTTGGAGTTACAATCACAAAAACAAATAAAATTTCATGTTGTGGTTGGACCATAGGTAGCACAGAATTGAATGAAGGTAATAAAGATAACATTAATGTATCTAGAGACAACCCACAGATGGAGGGTAAAGATCTAAATGTACAAGCTTAATGGTCATGAAAATAAATAGTGAGAAATATATGTTCAAGAAAGTATAAATGAGGGATTGTCCATGAAGTATTTTTTAGGATAGGTTCATTGAGCACATCCTCCTAGAGATGATGAGACCAGAGATATATTAGGGTTTCTTAAGAATACATTAGGGAGAAATGCCTGTAATGGTCTAGGAAGCCAAATTACCCATGTTTTTCATGTTTTTCACTGGGTATTATGGGATATGAAAATTCGAGGGTGAGCTGATTTGAGGATGGTTTAGAGAAAAAAATTTGGGTAAATGAGAATATCTTCATGTTAGACTCATTATAGAAGGTGGTGAATCAGGTTCTCATAGCTGAGTGAAATATGACAGACTGGTTGTATTCGATTCGGGTGATGGCTTCAGGTTATTAAAATTATGACACATCAGATGGAATGAACAATGGCCGAGAGGAGTACCAATAGAGAAATTCAGTCTATAAAATCAAGTAGACCACATTAGAGTGGGTCTTCAATGGTTTTCTTCTAGTGTTAGAGGAAAAGACATTCTTGGATGCAATGTGATTGAGTATTGAAAGAGTTCGAGCATGCAGTTAGGTTGGGAATATTGAGTGGTTTTGTAAAAATACTTCTAGGAAAGAAAAAAAATTCAAAGACAAATGTAGAATCATTGTTCTGAGATTGGATTGGGAGTTGTACTATAAGCTTGTAGCTAAGTGTCTACTACACCTAAAGATCATCGAAGAGATGGTGGGACCAATTATTGGGGTCAGTGTCCAATGGATAGTGTAACACTACATAGAGGATATGACTAAGTTAGTCATAATTTAGGCTCAGTGAAGAAATTTGACATTATATGTGATATATATGTTGGGGAGATAGTTATGATTAGAGGTACATCATGGGTATAACCATGGTTATTTTGTTGTATTTTGGCATGGTTACATTTTTGTAATTTCTATTTTGTGTGAAAGAGTTGATCCTGATATATCTGGGACTAACCAGATGTTTTTTTTGTAATTCAGCATCAGTTTAGATGAGTTAATTATATTTGTGGTGAGAGGCACTAGTATTTATATGTGGTAATTGATTGATTAATTTCAATGAATGAGGTGATTTGGCATCTGGGAATTGTTGTGATGTGGGACTTTTTTGAGGTGTGAAGTACCAAGACTCATTTTGAGTAACTATTGAGACGTAAGACCTCATAGGTTCCATGTGTGACATGGGAATGTTGCGAACATCTAGTGCGACGCTATAATTGGTGGGTGCCCGATGAGGAATAGGTTGATTTGAAAACTTGATGAGGTGAATGAGTAATGAGGTTTCATGGGAGGCCATTGAGTCTAGGGATGATCAATAGACCATTGTATTTATTTGAGTTTTGGATTGGAATGTGACAAGGGTAGTAACTCCTAATGTGGGGACTGCCTTAAGAGAGTTGTCCTATGACCTTTTTGGATATGGTAGTCCTTGATAATTTTAAAGAGGTGGGTATGTTTTTTAACATATTTGGTATTTTATTTGTAGATCAAGGAGGATTTATGATATGGAATGGAGACTGTAACAACCCCAGTTGTTGGAGTGGGCTGAAATCATCACCTGTTTTGAATTATAGAAGTTTTGTGGGGAGAAATACACTTTTATTGTTTAAAATAACATAATTAGAATAGTATCCTGATATGAGGCCTTTAATTTATATGATATGAATTTATTTTCATCCAGAATAGTGGAACCATGATATTATTTAGGATCTTCTGGAATGGTTTTCAAAACCATGTTTGAGGGGGATAATGTCCTAAATTATATGATAACAATTTTTAATAGAGCTCTCACACACAGATTTCACATAGTTTGGAAAACCATGCACATGAACCATATGTGCATGTCACTTAGGTAGTGGGTACCGCATTGGTTTTTCTTGGTTTCCAAACTATATAGAAAAAATATGCGTCCCATTAAAAGTGTGACATACCATATTCTATCCTTCCCTATTTAATATTTTCTCCTTCTTTTTCCTACATTTATAAAACATAGTAGCATGGGTTCTCCCATTTTCTTCATCCCATTTCCTTTGAACAAGAAGTCCCATTCTAAATATCTTCTTTTATCTATCTCAGGAATTGGATGAATATAAATAAGGCTTATATTCCTCCTCCTTATTTTCTCATTTCCTATTTCTTTATGGAGTTCTAAATCTATGGGAGCTGATTTACCATATTTTTAGAGAGTTCGTTCTAATAAGAAATTTTTTCAAAATAATATGGAGTATGAAGATAATATCAAATGTTAGAGAATATAACTACATGAGTTAGGTGGTTATTATCTTTCTCCATATTTTTGGGGTTATTCTGGGGGTGCTTCTTAAAGGTCTCCACTATCTAGTCTGAGTGAGACCCAAATAATTTAATGGTTGTTATTCAACTAATGATTGGCCATATTATATGCCTATGGAGATTCTTAATAAATAATATAAGTTTTATATGCCTAGTGAGAGAATTCACACCATGGGAAGATCAATCCAGGATATGTTTTTATTAAATTTAATTATTTTAAATTATTTATATTAATTTGTTGAGTTCAATGGGATCGTGATGGAATCAGCCTGATGATTGAGATATTGATGGCCATCTGGTTTGAGGTTGTGTGATAGTGAAGATGGGTGAGGCCTATATTATATGAGTGATGTTGATCAATGGTTGGGTGAGTCAGTCATTGGATTCAGGTGGTGAGGACATCAGGTTGTGGTCATGGACCATGTGATTTTGGATAGTGATGAACATTAGATTGAGTGACATGTTCAATGGGGAATGAGGTTCTATAATGGTGTGGAAATGGTTTTATTTGGTGATGATGATTCACCCGTGTTGTCCAATGAGACTTTTGGTGTTGTGTGCACATAGTAGGACATAAATGATGAGGTGGTATTGACCATTCCATTGAGAAGATCTCTATGTTAATAAATGATCCAGATAATGGTTCATGGTGCCTATAGTAAAAATCCACATGGATGATGAAGATCCATTGGTTGACGGTGATGAGACCATTAGTTGGATGGTGAGGATAACCATACATTAGGTTGTTGGGATAAGATTATTTTAGAGGACAAGAATCACCCTTCCTAGGGAAACTAACTATTGATCTGACGATGATACAATTTAGAGGAAAGTACCATTGTACCTCAAATTTCATGGTTTGAGATCGTAGAGATTCTTATGAGATGAGTTACGTGGGACTAGGTTCTTATTATTGAGTTGTACCTTCAGGAAATCATATATTTTTTTGCACATGAGGTGTCAGTAGGCATGAAGTGTCAAGTGAATTTATTAGAGTTTGATATTGTGGGTTCACCTAGGATTATTTCAATTAGGGGATACCTTGGTCTTTGGCTAAGGATCATATCCCCAATAGATTTATGGCATTGGCTAAGGAAGGTGAATTTATTAGTTATAGTAATTGATCAAAAGGGATTTATGTTTATTTATATAACTTAATTATACTATTTGATATATTATTTATATAAACCTACAAAATCACATACATAAGACAAGAACATGTTGGTGGTGGAATACTAAGATTCTTACTCACACCATACATGATCCGGTAAACATGCATGTAGATATTATGGATTACAGTTTATGAAATGGTTCTATATCTATAGATAAAACTCAGTGTTGGGATGTTTATTGTGGGATGGATGTCAAATGAACATGGGTACTTGCCTCATATGGAGATTCCTTTTGGTTTTTTTGTATCTTCAGGATATTATATGTATGTATTGTGGTCATCCATTGGATATCCTTTGTATAATTTTTTATATAACCTAATTTGTATGGATATTCTATTTAGTATATAGAAATTGTATCTTGATCCATTTTATTCTTAAAATTCTTTATTTTGAAAAATTCATTATTATTTCATATGTTTCAACTGTTTGAGATTCCTACATGGGTGGGTTACTAGTCCAGTGTATGTCGGTCTTTCTTTTCAGCTATTATATATTTATTAGATCATTATAATGTCATAACTATAGGGTATAATATCCCCACTAAAACCTATTTACACCCTCTCCTCTAGTCGATAGACTATTATATATGGGGATGGGTGCTTAAGGCCTAGTGGCACACCTGCCCAGTGAACTACATTAGTGTAATCCATGTTAGGGTGATAGACTCATTATCTTTAATTACATTATGATTTAACTCTTTTGATCTTACAATAATTTTTAAATGACTCAAAATTACATTATATGATATTATATGTATGGTTTTCAAATTTTATGCTTTTGTTTCGACACCTTTTTTCTCATTTCATGCATATATAATCATTAATATGTCCCCCATTTACCCTTAGTAGGCATTTGAGTTCATGATTTTCTTATATTTATTTTCTCAAGTATTTTAAGACTAGAATTTTGTAAATTTTAACTAAGAGGGTTAATAGATTAGAATATTTTAGTTGGATATTATGTAGGAATTTATGATCTAGTTGTTATTGAACTTAAGAAGTTAAGAGTTTGTCCTAATTCTCTAAATTTGTAAAACTAAAAGGTAGATGTGTATGTAAGTGATCAAATATTTATTTTTGGATTTTTTGTGTGTTTTTATGTAAAAAATTTTGTCCCAGTTATTAGTATAAAATTCATAAATGGAAATTTTATGGTTTTAGAAACAAATTCAGAATTGTTGGTTTTAGGATGTTACAGTTTGTATTAGAGTATGTTTTATGAAACTTTGGAGATTATGATATTTTTCTGAAAATTTATTTTAAGAGTTATAGATACCATAATGGGTTTATATGTTTTAGTTTGAGCATATTATTTGATACTTAGGCCCCAATTTTAAGGTTATATGTAATGGAAATTTGAGGAGGAAAATGATATTTTGGGACTGGTATTTGTAAACCTTAAGTTTATTATAAAAATTTATTTATGGAATAATGATTTTATATTTTTTCGGAAATATGTTTTGAATTTATTTATAACCATAAGGATTTATATGATCATTATTTTTGAGATAAGTAAGTGTTATTACATTTTTTGGATGAAAAAAGAAATGTATGAGATTGCATTTGTTGTTAAATGTTTTCATTAATATTGAATATATTAAAGTTATTTTTTAAGATGGTTATTACATTTTTGGAAATTTTATAACGAGAATATTTATATAGTTTTATAAAAAAAGAAAAATCATAGTTTGAGGGACAACCTGTCATATCCAGAAAGGTCATATGGCTTGAACCCACAACCAAATGGAGACGAGGGTGCATCACCTTCCACTCTCCTATGTGACGTCCTAGTAAGTATGACAACATTCATATTAATTGAAATATTTTAATGTTAATGAGTAAGTTAAATTTATTAAAATATTTATTATCATCTTGATAACCATGGGATTGGAAATTGATTTGGTGTTTAGATATTAATGTTATTTTAGAATACATTCACTATTTTTGTAACCCTATATGATTCTGGTAAATAAAGTATTATGGAATTTTATTTATGGAAATAAATGTCTAATTTCATTATGAAGGTATATATGATTTTATTTTGGATATATGGTGATTCATTTTATTTATGGAAATCGTTAGTTTATCATGGACAAATATATATCTAGGGCATGAAAATTTTGGGAGAAAAATAAAAATTTATCTTGGAAGAATATTTGATCAAATCCTCTTGATTTTTTATTAAATATTAGACTATAATATTCTGTGAAATTTTAATTATATTTATTTATTGGATCATCTAAGTTGAACATTGGGTATTACTATTGAAATTTGGATATTATGGTAGTTCTTCTTCGTTTAAAGTTTTATTCTTTTTGGGAATATTTTTATCATGTTCTAAATGTTTTTTTCAAAAACATAATCACCAAAATAATATATTTGTATTCCTTTATGGATTTCGATATCCATTATATGTTGATTTTAGTTATTTAGGAATGTAAAAAATTAGTCATAAATACTCATCATTTTGAGATAAATATGATATTGTGGTGGAAATTGATTAAAGGATGAAACATTACCTTTAGAGAATGTATATTTCCCAATCTTCATAGATATATAAGTAATTTAATTCATCAACAAAACAATATTGTCTTGAAATAAAGATGTTAGTCATTTAATTTTCTTACCAAGAATTCTATTGTATTTTTACACATAATATATTCATTGGTTTGTGATGGTAAAATTTATCATGAACATATTCTATATCACTCTTCCTCAGTACTTGACAGTTATGTTTTTGAACATATCGATGTTTTCACTTCCCATTAATGTTATCCTATTTAGTACCTATTATGGGGAATCTCAAGTGACCCTCATACTTTCCTCTATCTCTTTTAAAGATGAAGCTCAATTAATCATTTTTATGTTGTGGGATTTCAAAAAAGGAAATCTAAAAATTCATACCCTCTTTACCAAGACCAAGATAAAATTGTGAGGATTCAATTAATTAAATGGGGGTTAATATTATATATGTACATTTAAAAAAATCTATAGCGTAAAAGATACCCAACACCATTATTAATTGAAAAACGATATATTATAATGTCACTATTATATCATAACCATTGAATTAGTGGGTATGAATATGAATAATTGATTTATGAAATATGTAATGGTACAACTCATTTATAACGTACTAGTTAATTTTTATTAAATAATAACTCAATTTTTATTGATGTAAAAAATGCATTTTCGTTAGGAATTATTTTTATTGATTTCTATGAGAAAGTAATATTTTTCATTTAAGTAACTTTTTTAAAATTTATTTTATAAAATTATTTTTTAAAAAGTCATCATATATAAATTATTTTACATTGAATTTTTAATAATTACTTGAAAAGATTGATTTTTCTGTTAATAGTGAACAATACTAATTTTTATTGAAAAAAAATATTTTCATTTATTTTTTTACAAAGTAAAATTATGCATTCGATTAGTTTTAAAAAATATATAGATATATTTTCAACTAAATTATGGGTTTTTAAATGGATTTTATTCATGAATTTGGCATAAATACAATTTTTTATTTAAAATGTATTATTTATGAAAAATAGTTATTTGTTGCTTTTTCCAGTTTAATTATAAATTAAATTATTCCACTTATGTTATTTTATCTTTAAAAAATGTATTCAATATTTTAAATAATTATTCACAAATTTATTAAATATGTTCCTTTTAATTTTGGAAAATTTTTATAGTAACCATACTAATTTTTATTAGCACTATAAAGACTAAATCGGGTAATTTCGGTTGAAAAAAATTATAAGAACCCTTAAATGACCAAAAAATGTGTAAATATTATTGGATAAGTATATATTGACCATAATTATATAATTATATAATTTATAAACTTTTCGGGCCACTTGGATGATATTTTGATCATTATAATATTTTATATAATGAAAAGTCAAACATGTCACCCTCTTGTTTTTAATAAATAAAATATTTTTATTTTGGGGAAATATAGAGAATATTGTCAAATATAAATATTATTTGTAATAATAAAGGATTTATATTCATCATTATGATTTTTTTTATTGAATAAATAATTAGCTTAACTTTTTCCACAATGATAATGTGATAATTATTTTATTAATAGAAAAATTAAATAAATGATATTAAAAATATTAAATGTTTTCAAATTCAAAATTATTAATGTAATAAACAAATTTTATACATGAAAATAAAATTTTTGGGATGAAATAAAATAATATTTTTTAAATTATAACTATTATCCAGATATTATTAATGTCAAAAAAATGAATAGTACTAAAAATTGACATTATTGATATTTTAAAATAAATAATATTTTATAAAATAATATATAATTAATATAAAAATTATATTCATAAATGTTTTTATAATAGGTTTTTAATATAAATAATGGAATGTTATTGTAATTTTTTAATATTAACTATATTTACTCTCAAATAGTAAAAATCATTTCTCTCATAGTAATTTTAAAAAGTTTTAACACGGGGTTAAATCCAAATGATAAGGGTACATATGTGACCTAAACATGTGAAAAATTATTTTATGAGAGCATATAGACCCATAATTATCCTCTATTTTAAAAAATTATGTTTTTCCATTTGCAAATAAATATTAATTAATATTGTTTTAACATTTTTTGAAATTCTAAGAGTGCATATCCCCACTCTTATAAAAAGGAACTTCATATTCTCAATTATTCACATATAAAAACTCATTTTTTTGATAATACCTACCCAAATACATTACTATAATCAATCCCTTTATTATAGAGTCCTTATTTTTGGTATACAACCAATCCTAGATGGCGTTTTGCATAAATCAATTGATTTTTTCAAAAGAAAATGTATAATTGTTATCCACTTGTTTTTATTTTCCTTCTTCATAAACCTCTTTAAATCATTATTGAACTATGATATAGTAATAAAAAATAATAATCTATATAATTATATTTCATTATGATAAAATAATTACCTATATACATCTCTAAAATACATCAAATTGGATTAAAAATTTTCGCTCACGTGTATGGAGGACTATCGCCTAATAAACCATTGTAATTTGTTATTCCATCACATTCTCTCAGTAATATTTCAAATTATAGGATTACCAATTTTCTATGATATTAATTACATAATTATCATTTTAAAAATAAAATATATCATTTAAATTTATAATATATCACTCACTATTTAATGATAATGTCATTCGTGCGTGAATGTGGACAACAACCTCCACCAAACCATGTGATTCATTTTTCAATCCATCACCTTGATGAAATATATTAGTATATTTTAAGTGGAAAAATTAAATATATGATATTAATATCATTATTTAATGATAAAATTGTACATACATTTTCTTAGATTTAACATTGACAATTTAAATGTCAGACATGCGTATAGATAACCTACAGTCTCTATGACTATAACGTAGTTAATTTTTCATTTTCTTATTTTATAGTTAAATTGAAAAGAATAATTTATGAATGAATATTATAATTATGTCATTGTTTTTTTATATTATGGAATAATCCACTCTTTGACATGAACTTAGTTAACCAACCAAAAACATTTTAGATTTTGGAACCAAATATTATTAAACATCCTATATAAATATAAATGATTAAGTAATTACTATAACATGGTAACATTTGAGGTAAAATGAAAATGAAAATTTATATATATTATAAATAATGTAAAAAAATTAATCTAATTTTCTCATTCAGGAAGAGAATGAACATATGTGATGAGTTGGACTCAAGGTAAGGGATTTTTTTCCCACTTTTATTTCTGGAGGAAACATGCCTTATACAATACATGTTTATTTTTTTGGTGTATATAATTCACATGAATTCCTATTTTTTAAAATTATAATTAAAATTATGGTACATAATTATCCATATAAATTTATTTATTCCATAGGTATTATGATTAAAATGATACCAAAGCAACCAGGTTTTATTTTATTCCATTATCATTATTCTGGATTTATGTTGTCTATGTATCCTCTATGGAATATTTATATTCCATATCTATGTTTTTTAAAAATTAATTCAAATATGAGTATAATATTATCAAAAAATTATTCAAATTATTTTTAAACTTGTTTCAATTTAAAAAAACTATTTGACATGAATTTTTTTTATTTTCAAAACGTGTTATTTTTTGGACATTTATGAAAATATATGAAAGGAAGGTTTTATTACTTATAAAACAGAAATATATTTTAATGAAATCATGGGAGAACAATTATTTTAATATTACATTAAAATGTTAAAATATTATTTTTAAAATACTATTTTTATTTATAAGAGCACAAATTATAAAAAATAGATGTTATTTTAAATTGAAAAATTTATTTTCCTTAAAAGTTATTGAAGATGATCATTCAAAAAAAAATTCTATCTAAAAAGAAATACCGTGATGTAACATATTTTTTTTGAATTTGATCCAAGGATATCATCCTTATTCATTCTATTGATGGTTTATGTTTATTATGACATGGTTTTTATGAAACTCATTATCTTCCATTGGGATAAAATTTTATGAAATGGTGAAATGTTACTAAAACCCAATTCTTCTCTAATGTTTACGTTATAATTAATTATTTATGTAATCGATTTATATTCAATGGTTTTTAATTGATAATTTTTTTTATAATATGGTTTCGGATATATGTATGGATTTCATCATGCGATAGGGGTTATATTATACCAAAGGATGGTTGTCACATTATAACCAAGGATGGTGATTATTCTATAAGCAATTATGGGTGGGGCCTATATATCTCTACAATTTATTTCTCAAATATTTATATCTCATGTGATAAACATGACTGAAATAGGGAGTGAACCCAATTATTTATGGTACATTGTCTACTATGATATTATTTGGAGTGAACACTAACTGCTATAATGATTTTGGGAGTGAAAACATTTAACTATTACAGTCTTGGAAAAACAAACTCATTACAAAGGAAATGATTTTGTATAATTTTTTGTATGACATAATTCCATGTCTTATTCTAATTTTATGGTCATTGGTTACTTTATTTATTTCCTATATGAATAATGTCTTCTAAACTTCCATGATTTATTCATTGAATCAATATTATGATCTACCATATGAAGGGTGTTCTCATAAAATGTTATCATCATGTTCACATACCATTTTTCCCATGTTATTATTATATCATCATTATTATATCTCTTTTATAACATTGCTGATCAATTTAGCTCACCTTTTTCATAGGAATATTTTCTTGGGGATGTGATAAAATTCTTAATGTGCATTATACATAATAGGGATATTAGATTTGATGATTTTAGTGGGAGATGATGATTAACATTATAAACCAATTGTTTATAAACCCATGTCATTAATAATTTTTCCTATTTTTATAAAACTATAAACCTAAATGACCCTGTGGTATATAAGTTATCCAATATTAACTTATTACATTTTATTTTTTATGAAGGAAAATTTTTGAACAAATTTATTAATATCAAATCTTGAAAATGGAATGTTTAGGTTTTTATCTCTGGATATGGAAGGTTTGGGGATGTTACAATACATATATCTATATATATATATACATGTATACCCACGTATATGTGTATAACCATAAAATACATCAATATATATTCATTAAATTAGACATAAATAAACCACATTCTGCATTAAAAAATATAATAAACATTGAAAAGTTTGAAATTACAGTTTCATATCCAAATATTTTATTAAATTATACATAAGACCCTTTTATTATCCATTTTACAATGAATACTACATTAAAGAATTTAAAAAATAAACCATAAAAATCCATTCAATCAATTTCATAAACTATTTTTATTCTCAATATGAGAAAATAAGATCTGTACTAACATCCAAAATAAAAAACACTTCAATTTCAATGAAAACCATGTTAAAATAAAATTTTATCTTTCTAAATTCCATATAAATTGATAAAACTATCATTTATTAAAAAACATAAATACATGAAATAAATGATACTAAAATTAACAATTCATGAATATGGAAATGCTTCCTCAAACCAAATGAAGAATGTATGGAGACAAAAAATCATGATTAATAGAAACCCGAAAAGAAATCACATATATTAGCTAAAAGAAAAAAAATTGTACAAGCCCATACAAAATAATTTATCCTAGGGTTTGTTACAAAAAGGGGAATGATGAAAGAATAAGTAAGGGTATGAGAAGGATTTAAATGTGGATGGGCCCTTATATATAATTATTTCACTTTAAATTGAAAAAATGAGGGGTTGAAACAAAGGAGGATGTAAATATAGGAGAGCACATAAGATGGTGATAGAATGTTCATTATATGAGACATGAAGGTAATGTATAGTGATACCATATTTTTCTGTATTATTTTTTTATCAATTTTTTTTGATATGGGCATTACCACAGTAAGGCCCACATGGAGAATGGTGTGGTGTTGTTACAAAGTGACAAGTTGAAAAGAGAACTAGGTGAGAACAAATATGAGGTTCCCACCATACTATTTTGGATAGTTGATACCCCTAGTACACCATGGTGATTTCCATGGGATGGGTTTCCCCATGGTTTAGGAGACATGGCCAGATCAAGAATTAAAAATAAAAAAGGAGGCCTTGGTGAGCCTACAGGCCCTCTAATATCCTACCATGATTCCTAGACCCACTTCATAGACCCCTAGAAACATCCATTAAACAAAGAAAAATGAAAAATCAAACTAAAAACCCTTAATCAAACAAACCTAATTGTGAATTTGTGGTGAGGGTGTGAATATACTTTGCACCATAAAAATATATACCATAGATATTCATTGAACTCAATGTAATGGCGCAATTAGAAAATTCAATCAAGAGAGAAGAAAAACCATTATAAAATTTATATGAAATTCATAGAAACACACCAACAAAAAACCATAATTTTTTCAAAAAACTAAAAACATCTAGAGACCCCCAAGGAAAAACTGACACTTTTCTGATTCAATAAAAATATCAAGGAAGAATGGACCATTGTGGGTGTCCTGACCATTTTATAATTTTAATAAAATACTACCCCATATGGGTAATAACTATAACATATAACTAAACTGATGAAAAAACTCCTCACATGATGATACCTATTCATAGACACCAAATATTAATAATTTCAAAAAGAAATTGATGATAAAAAAACAAGAACTATTTATTACTCTCAAAATGTGTACAATGTGTCATGTATACCCAAAGAAAATGACCTCAGGAACACTATAATATATAATTTTAAGGAATATAATGACACTCCCTAATACACACTTAACCTGGAATGATAATAAAGGTGGTATAAATCATTTGAATACCCCGCCAATAGATAGGTGATCTTACCTTAGGTCAATAAATAATGTGTATGCAAGGACCAAGTATATAGGAAACACATCTGGATGACCACAACAAAATCAAACTAACATCATATAGTGCATAGTCTCATATTTCAGAACATTTTTCCGAGTTACATGAGAAACTCAGTTAATATTTCTCCCAAAAATAATGAACCAGATGATAATATCACAAAAATAATAACCATAGTAAACAATTAAAATAACCATTGACATCAATAAGGTTGATGTTAAAAAATAAGTGTCACACCCCATAAAAAATGAATGAACGGAAACCCAAAGAATCCTATAGAAAATAGATCAAAAAACTAAATCAATTAAAATAAAAATAATTATGATCCCCAAGAATAAAAAATTATCAAACACTTTTGTAGAGGAATACTTCAAATAATGGGGAAAATAGAAGATCATTTCAAATAGAAACCAATAACAACACATCATTATTCAATATCACATTCCAAAGTGAAAAAATAACTTATTAAAATGAATCAAAATAACCACTCTATAAAATAAAATCACTAAAAAATATAAAATATCCTTCATAGAGAATAAGAAATGACGAAATTAAATTTTAATATATCATTAATTCTCTTCAAAAACTATTTTAAAATGTTACATTCCTTTCATTGAAAAACATTGATAATTTTATAGAAACCAAACCAATTATGAATCATCTAGTTTTTTTAAATGGTATCAAAACAATTTTATTTAACATAATATAGGCTATTGAAGAAAATGGACTGACCAAATCTATCCATAAAGTAATTTCAAATTATCAAAATAACCAAAATAAATAAAAAATTGACATTCATAATTTTAAATAATTCTAAAAGTAATATTCCCAATAAAGTAATTAAATCCTCACATGATGTTTATATTAAAATTGTATATGATCATTTGATGAAATCATTTATTCAATTTTAAGCACAAACCCCATTATAATCCGTTTAGAAAACCCATATCTATAGGATAGAAGTTCTTTTTTAAAACCAACATCTCACATAAAATCAAATTTCTTAAATTTCCAAAACATATATAAGTTTCAGTTCAATCCATAATTATTATCACAAAAAAATTAACACCCAATAAATAACAACACATAAAACCGAAAAATATTTAGTAGGGACTAGTGGTTGTGCATGACTTAAAAACATGGTTTCTTGGTTGATGATACCATAGTGAAACCATCATTTTATGTCATATTGAACCATTTTACTATTATATTAATAGTTTTCAATGACATGTGAGTTCACCGAGTGATTCTCACTAAACTCCCATTCTCATTAACTAAAACATATAAATCATTTGAACAATATAAAACACTATAAATTAAATAATAAATAAAAATATAAGGATATAAACCTAAAAACAAATTGAAATTTATGTTTTCCCCAATGTGTATGAATAATAACCGACCTATGACATGCCTCCCAAGATATGATGATATTAAATCCAATATACCTTTACTTATAATATAAGTATTGGAACCCTAAAATCCAGGCCCTTTTTGAAACCTTGTATCTGACATAATTTTGTGATGATCCATATCTAGTCTCTAATATGTTGGGTACCTAATCCGGTCTACAACATACTTGGGATGATTACAAATGTGACTTAGGTATGTCATGGGCATGTTGAGGTACCCGACTGATGGGTCTAACGAGTTGGAGTATGATAGTATTTTATCTATACATGTGTGATAAAGAAGGATATAGTAAGCTGGAATTATAAGAGGAACGTGAAATGTTCCATCTATGTGGGAATATTATAGATCATTAGTAAATTTGTGGGACCAATCCATAGGGTAGTTGAGTTGGATCTCACCTCACGCAAGGATCATTGTATCAATATGGTGCTTCTAAGGGGGAATGGTACCACTCTAATTCTAAATGGACTCTGATATAGTTGATAAGATGTATATTGAAGATTATTTGAGGATTATATCTGTAGTTCTTCATGTTTTAGTGGACTCGAATGAGGGTACAAATTCCATGAGTTATATGGTTTTAATAGATTTTTCTATGTATTTAGAATTATTTGATGTAGGTGAATCAACCAAATTAAATTATTTTATGTTGATCAGTCAATTTTTATTATGATCGGAATTTATACAAATCATTATGGATCTTATACTCAGTTTGGGAGGTGGAAATACTATATCATCATGTGTTTAGAGTGTCATGTTGTATTTTTTGACTTCGAGAATGTGTGTGATTTCTTAGTGCTCGAAAAGAAAATTTTTGATCTTCTAATTGAAATGGGTGAGATTATCAATTTCAAGGCTTAGATATATTACTAATATTTGAATGATTAGTAAATTAAAACTGAGAATAACAATCATGTATTCTAGGGTTACTGGGTTTCTTGGACATAGAGGGAATGACCTATTTTTCTTGATGTATGGATGATATCAGGCATGTATTCCATTTTTTCTTCAATACAGTAGAGTGAAGATCAACTAGTCATCATTTAGGGGTGGTATACTAGTATTAATATGGATTTATATATTGATTTTCATTGTTCTACCCCATTTAGAAGTTGATTTCTCCATCTACTTACATCCTGGGATGATCCATATATCCATTAAATCTTACTAGATGGATTCCCAAGAGCTCTAATAGTTTACGTTTTATCTTGGGGACCATAAAGGCAATATATTTATTGGACCTAGTGTATCACCTTAGGTGTTAATGGTTATGATTTTATATAAAAAATGAAAAGTCTTAGGCATTACATTAAATACCAGAAGCATAACCAGGTGTCTGTTAAGAATAAATAAATATTTCCCATAATTTATTATCTTTTTAAACATATTAAGGTATCCCGATTATTTTACAAGATTTATTTGAGATCAATATACCATCATTTGAGAATTTAAGGGAATGATATCTCTACATATACTTTCTAAAGAATGAGTTGTAACTCAAATTATTTATTTATGAATTTTTTCCTTACCAATACTCCTATGGATTTCATGTACATAACGAATAATAAATTATATAACATTACACATTCACTAACAATGGTGTTTAATGAAGAATGTATAGTGTAATTCATGCCAAAGGAGGAGAAAAAGGATCATTTATCTATTTTTGGGAGACCTTGAAGTATGATTTCTAATTTAAAAATTTATCCAAATATTAGTTCTATACATAAGAAGTGAGGTTATTTGTTCCTGTGATATCTATGAATGTAATCTTGGTGGATCCTAATAATATCATAGTAGTGATGTCTATGGATAATCTTGAGAATGTATTTAAGATTATATGCTTCCTATGTTTGGTTGGTAACTATTGTAAATTTATCCAGAATTTTCTAGGTTATATTTTCCATTGACAACCTTTACTTTGTAAGGGTTAATGTCAATTGCGATAATATATGGAAGAGTTCCTTTGAGGAGTTAAAAGTGAGTTTGAAATCCACTCTATTTTTGATTATCCCTAGGCAATTTTTAGTTTATTACCTGTATTTGTTTTTCAATAGGCTTCAGATTGGAGAGCATGTTAATGTTTCTAGACAATATGGTGTCATACAGTTCTCGCCTGTTATGCTTACATAAAATGTATTACCCCACACACAAACTCAAGTTAGTTTTCATGAAAAATTTATTAAAAACACGGATCCAATATGTTTTTCGTGATTTTTTCATAATGTGTTCATTACATAATAGTATAATGTTTATATCCACTTAGAAAGACTTGATCATTCAACAAGAGTTCTAGTTGGTGTATCTACAATTTTTTTTTTCAATATAATATAAACCACTAAAAAGTGTAATGTGTAGTCGAATACTTGATTAGGAAATTACTAACCGATGTGGTATTTAATGAAAAAGATTAAAGGCGTGTGATGGGATTGTTTTAAAAGATTCTATTAAATACATAAGAACAAGATGATAATGTATTTCCATCCATGTGTACCGATCACACCTTCTTTATAATACCAAATTCATCTTTTTCAAAAAAAATATAATAATTTCCAGTGTCATAAAAGTATTTTAAAATATGGTAATACCATGATTGATTTGTCTTATTACATTAATGTTTACATTCCATTTTGAAATAGGTTGGTCATCTATATGGTTTTAAGGAAGTTGTTGATTCAAATGGAGAACTATTCCAATTTTTCCATTCACCTAGGATCTACCAATAAATTTTTATGACATAAGAAATCATTATTTTTGTCCTGTGATGAGTTGTTTCGTTGCAAATTTTATATGATTATGGAAGATCATCCTAGAACCACTTTCCATATACATCTGCTTACAATTTCATTATAAAAGTAGGATGAGATCTAAATTGATTTTATGAGAAGTTAGACATGGGATCAATGTGGGATGGTTAATATATGTGTGGTTATGGATTATTTTAAGAAGTCATAATTTTACTACCAATTCATAGGTCATTTAATTTGGTAGATCTCAGAAATATTTACACCGATGATATCATGAATTTTCATAGAATTCATTCAGATATTTTTTTTAATATAGAAACTCAATTCTCCTATTAATTGTTGATGATTAATTTGGCGTTGATACATTATATGTGAATTTTTAGATCAATGTTTCCAAATTTTATGGCTTTCTAGACATAGTGGTCCATCCATATTATTAATGATATGTTTAGAGTATGCATTCTTGACCTTTGTGGATCATGGTAGTTGTACCTATCATTCATTAAAAATTCTAATAACAACAGTTATCATGATTTTATCAATATGAATCCCTTAAAGGATATATTTGGATAAAAAATTTAAATACCCCTATAGTGTATAGATTTAGTCCACATTTCATTATTAAAGTCGATCATAATTAAGAAAATGTTAGTAAACAGGTAGTTGATTTGAAAGAGACCATACATATCAGAGAGTAGTTAAAAACCTTTTCTTAATCATTAACAACATCTAATAATGTTTTTAGTTAGAGATAAGCTATTTGTATTGGATTTTCCTTAGTTGGGGAAAGGTCCACTAGAAAAATATTGTATGTTGTCCCTTGTAATGTTCATCCATTCGAGATCAGGATGCATCCCAATAGGGTGATATATCCATTAGACCTACAATTCCAGATGACAACGATTCACTATGTGTTCTTTTCTTCTAGATAATAAAAAAGAATATATATTGTTCTATTTTAATTAAAGGGGATGATATTAAGATATATCCTGATACATCTATTATTGAGAAACTAGTTTAGATCACTGATTAGAAAAACATGGTGCTACCAAGTAAGTTGATTCTCTTAGTTCATGTTCCATGGTAATGTGTCCAGGACAAACACAAGACATGGGAGTATATAGAATCAGTTATGGAGTAGTGGACTAATATTTTCATGGTTTCAGTATCTTAAGGAATTTTTGAGGGGTATAAAGTGGCATGTTGGACAGAATATTGAATCCACTAAGTTACTAATATATATTTCTTATGATTTTTATTTTAATGTTTAGTTGTCCTAGAATCCTAGAAATTCAAGGTTTATAATATGATTTTTTGGATATAAAACATGGTAAACACGGTTAGTATAGACAATGTACCTAACCATGTGATAGTTATATTTGTGATAGAATGTGGGTTATCAAGGTTTCCACAATAGTTTTCTATCTGTGAAGACTTTATATGAAAATCATGGGACCCAATTTTGTTTAGTGAAGTTACCTGCATGGTTGGTGCATGGTATGGAATTTTTTTTATTGATATTCATGGTCTACATATAATTTTTATGAATATGGAATATAAAAATTTCTTTTCTTATTTTAACTAATTTCCTCCCCTATTCTCCCCCATGGGTTCACTATCCCTCTTCCACGACATAGAAGTTTTTTCCCTTTCCTCCTTGGTGGTTTCACTCCATACTATATCAATTTATTCATTAAAAAAACATGATTTTAGGTACATTTATTCAACTCATGTTTCATATTTTTTTATTATTCAATTTCAATACTGTTCGGGAAATTTTGAAACAAATGGGAGAAAAAAATAGGTTTATTTTTAGGGTATAATGAAATTAATTTTAGGTTTAGGCTTGTGAAGATTATCTATTATCATTTCTATTTGTTATAGATAGAGTCAATGATATTAAATATTTTTAATGGTATTTATATATACCAAATGGTTCTATCCCATTTGTTAGTCATTATTCGTGGTTTAATATTTTTTAAATTTGAATATTTTTTTCTAATGAATTATTAGGGCTATTATGTGATTTATCCTGGTGACTAATTACATGTGTTATATTTAAAATCATTATAATATAGATTTCATTCAAAATTGGTTTTATACCCAATAACATTTGATGAGAATACTTAAGGAATTGAATAGTTGAAAATTAATTTTCAAGTAGTGTTTCTAATAGATATTTCGTTGGACATGATGTTTCCTTGGTTATATGTTTATGGGAATGATATATATATATATATTTGTTTTATAATTAAATTCACTTGGTTTTCCTTGGGTAAATTGGAATCCAAAATGTATTCAACCATAAATATATATTTCAAACTAAATGGGGATAGTTTTCTCGTTTTTCCAAGTGTGCTAACTGGATGGATTAATACCCTCATGAGATACTTGATCTCTTAGGGTATAAAAAATAGTTTATTATATATAATCCAGTGTTACTAATGCTAGTAATGTTGTAAATAAATGTATAGGTTTATCTTTTGTTGTTTTTGTTGCGTAGTTATAACCAATTTAATGATTAATATTATGATATCAATTATATTATGTTTCCATAATTTGCATAAATGATTCATAGTTCATCTTATTTTAATACATATATTTATTTTATAAACCCAAATGGATTTATTTCATTTTGTAATGAAATATTATTAAAATAAATTTACTCATACATTAAATAAGGGTTTTCATGTTAAGTAAAATTTTTAGATTCAGGGTAGAATCTAACTTGTAATTTTCCTTTCATACTATATATTACTTTTGGAATATGAAAAATTAGTTTTCTAGGATACAAGTAAAGGAAATTTGACCATATTGTTTATTGAATATTCCTTAGATTAATCATTGTTCAATGTTATTGTAGTGCAGGTCACCATGATAAATATGATAGATAAGATCATGTGAATCCTTGATGTTTTGAGTGATTTTATATCTACCCAAGTGGCCTTGGAATATTTTGGTTTAATGTATGAGGATATTTTCAAATAGTTACATTATGAAACCATCATTCTTATATCCAAAGTATAGAAGTCATGAATTTCCTTCAATCATAGTGGCATGTCTGATTAGGTGATAGTTGCTCCAACATGGTCTGATTCATTATAATATTTGCTCTTATTGTCTCTATGTCTCTAAAAAGGATAAATTGGTGTATACACTACTACTTGGCCTGTGTTTTTTCTATAGTAGTGAAATATTCTAGATTAAATTATAAATATTTTATCCATTATGTTTAGTCTTTTTTTCCTTAGTTCCACTACATAATTGTGTTGTGGTGTTCTCCCTAATGATACTTCTTGCATAACACCATTCATTTTCTTGTAATGTTTTTATCCTCTTGTGAGGTGTACTTTATTCCATTATTTTACCATTTAACATTTTTATTTCTCCTAGATACATTTTTTAATATTCTTTATATAAACTTGATGAATTAAATAACATCATTACTTAACAATTAAAATATTATAGGATCATTATAATATAATAATTAATCAAAAAATTGTGTATTTCTCTATATATGTTCTAGAAAACTTATTAGGACCACACAAATAAGTGTAAATCAGTTAAATTTTATTTTTTGACCTCTTATCATACATCCAATATGTATTTATCAATAATTTCTCTCTATCATATGCATTAATAGTCTTATATTGTTCTCCATTTAGATTTAGAATATTAGTTATAACATTCAGATTTGATAGATTTTCAATACACTATTGATTGATATATTTTGGCCTTCAACACCTAATGATACTTTCTTACTACACTTTAGGAAAAAAATATTTTTTCCCTTAATATTTACTTGATTTTTTTTCTCTAATTTATTTATATCTTCAGTAAAGAGTCCCTAGTTCTATCTTTGATATAGTGTCTATTCTGATGGAACCCAACCTAATGTCCAAAGTTGGAATTTTACTTTATACTCAATGGATTATGCTGAATCACAAAAAAAGGATTATGTATATTTTATTTTTTATATCTAATGATTCACCTTTTTTCTTCCGTTGATTTTTTATGTTCAATTATTTCTGAAAATGGTCGATCCATTAAAATGGATTTTTGTATTTTTCGATAATTTTACATTAATTTTTATATGGTAAGAATCCCAACAGTCAAGGATCAAGGTGTAACTAATTTCTTTATTTGAGAGAAAATTCATTCAATAGATAATTATAGTTCTTCCATTTCACTTTATAGGAATTTTATGGTTGAGTTGAGATCGAAGGCCTTTACATCATCAAATTCTTCATTATATGGGGTGAAATCATACTCCACTTCCTCCAATGGAAGGAAAAAAAATTTCCAGATTAATTTTGTACGTATTATAAACTAACTTTCTATTTTATATCTAATTAGAGTGAGTTTAACTTTTTAATTTCTCTTAATTTTCCACATTGGTCCAAATATTATCATTGAAAAAAAACCTAAAATAAATAGCATCTTCAAGATTTAGGATATTTTCTTAGTCATCATTACAAAATCCTGGGAGCATATAATCTCAAATAATTTATTGATTTTATACACCATATAGTTTTGTGAAATTTAAATCCATAGAATGAATATTTAATAAATGGAAATATTAATTAACCTTTTCTACCCCATATATATTTATCAATAGAATATCTTTTTTAATATTAGGATATCCTTGATAGTTGAGAGTGTTCATAAATTTTTTTATTTTCATTATTTTGTATATAAACCCATCTCGTTTTTGATGTTTTGACTTCACATCATAGACCAACATTTTTTCTAGACATAAACATATTTTACTTTTTTATTTTATTAACAATATATTTCAATTTTAAAATTCATTCTTTTAATTAATTATCCAAAATATTTATGAATTGGATGTTTCTATTCTCACCCATCACATTTTTTTGCCCCAAATTATCATGACAAAAAATTTACTTCGTTTTTGTTAGATTCAAGCCTCAATCATCATTGTTACAATGAGGTTTTGGGATCTTAATTAATATTTTCCAAATCAATGATTTCAAATTTCAAATAATCCAATTTTTTTAGATGAAGTTTATGAATCCTAAAGCTCTTCTACAACCTTCACCAACTAAGTAATTTTGTCTTTAGGTTGATCAATATATAGTTTTTATTTTATTTGTAACTCAAATACCATTATATTTTTATTATGTAAAATGTAAAAATATATAAGAAAACCTTTGTCTGTAAATTTAAACTTAAAAATTAATTTTGATTGATTTTATTTCCCATTTTCAGACTTGTTTTCCTTAATAGTTTTCATTGTAAAATATTATGTATCTAAAATTAACTCAACTCCATCATATTTGTTGAAAATTTTATCTTTTTCTTCTCCCCATTTATTATTCAATATATTTTTTCATTAGTACTACTATCGATTTTACTCACGGATTTAAAATCTCATCTTATAAGGGAATTTTGTTTTTCATGTTAATTTCAAATAATATTTCTCTCCATTTTCAATTTTCATTGGGAATCAAAATGAAATGTGGAAAGCCATTACATAATTAAAATAATAATAATTCACCCATATACCTTCATTTTTTTACCTGAATCTTCTTTCTACTTATTTTATATGTTTATAACTGATATCCTCTACATAAATAATAGCTTTTTATGTCCCTATATTTTGAATATATTTAAAGGAAAACTATTTTCATGATTATATGGATGTGATTTAAAATTTCATCCATATTTCCTAAGATACTATCTTTTTATAATATCATCATTAGTAATATATGTGAGATATTATTCTTAAAAAGTAGATACCATGGTATTATATGAGGATTACATCCTTCTAGAAATCATTTTCATAATATAAAACCATCTTATTCAATTACCAAATCCAAATATGGCTCACTTATCTTCAGTTAGATAATTTAAAGAGGCATAAATATTCTCATTAGGAATTCTTTTAAAAATAATCTAACATACTATGTAATATTTTTAATATATATTCCATCACCATACAATAACCTTAAAATGCATTTGGATAACATATGAAATATTTCATTGGTTGATATGAAGTCTATCACCTTTATAGTTATATGGGAAGATAAGTTTCCTAATAAATCAATAAGATCATTTAAATTATCATCAAATATTTTATTATCAAATTCAGTCATTATAATTCTTATAGGATAACATTCATGTAATCCTTATAATGTTGAATTGAAAACATCAAGTTTAATATATCCTAAAAGATACCTCATGAGATTATTCTATATTAAGAAATTATTCCCATCAAATAGTGGAACCCCTTTACAATCAAAAATATTCTCCAGAGTAGCATCCTTCTTAGAGAAAACATCATCATATAATAAAATATTGGATATGATATAACTTGGTGCACCCACATGTCCGGTATAGCCTAATGTAGCAGGTGAATTAAGGTTTGGATTATGTTCTGAAGCATATGTAAATTTTTTTATCACTTAATTTCAACTTATAATCATGGAGGAAAGTGGAAACATATAGAAGTTGATGTCAATTATTTCACAATATGATGGTGAATATAGTGGAAAATTCATTGATAACATTTTTCAAAATAAAGGGACAAGGAATGAGAAAATAATTCCAATAATGTCAAATTAAAATGTTCTGGCAGAAAGAATTAGTTGAAACTTGACTAAGATGGATTAAATCATGCATCTATACTCTATAATTTCCAATGGAATTTTTTTCTGAGAAACAAAACCCAATGGAATACATTATGAATTTATGTACAGCATCCGTAGTTGGGAAGGATAATTCTGAGGGGATATGGTCTAGTAAATGAACAGATGTTCTCCACCTTAAAGCTAGTAAATGTTTTTCATACATTCACGTTGAAACTAATGATCGATAAAAGAACAAGGAAAAATAAAATATTATTTTCTCATATGGAATGGAGATAAAATTTTGGATTTTGACTATGGGATGATGATAGGTGAAAAGACATACAAATTTCATATATTCTCTTCAATGAGAAGGTCATCAAGAAGGACCAATTTTTTTGAATAATGATGTTTAGGTAAATGAATAAAATATCAAATTCAAGAAGATATTTTTATAAAAAAATAATGTCGAATCATTTATAGAACTCAGATAGAACCACTTATAGTATATAAGTGTGGTCATTAGAATATATTAATAGATGTTCCAAGAAAATTGGTGCTTGATTTGGGGAACTAAATTATAGAGAACTAGAAAATAATGTAGATCTGAGGAGTTTAGAGAATCCTATTCATCTATGTAGATCCACTAGATTCATACTATTGGATTGTAGGTAATGATATTATATAAATGTTCTAATTTTAATAGACACATGATAACATAGAAGACCATAATATGTTCTATGAAATAATGGCTCAAAAAAGTGGAAGTTAGTAGTGTATGATGAGATGAATTATTTTAAATAAAAAAAATTTATTTGAATTGAGATCATATAAGGGAAATTAATTCATTAGAATTAGTGGGTTTCTCATTTTGAAGGAAGATGATGATTTCATGAAATGTTAAAAAGAGCAACCTATGATGTAAAGGGATGAGAAAAATGAAAGGAGATGATTTATGAAAGATATTTTAACTTGTATTGAAACATATAACTATTATAATAGTACAAAATATGGTGTAATTATAATATCTATACATGGTATATATGAGTATAAATATTAATTTCATTAATGTAGATTTAAAGTTATAAATTTTCTTGAAACAATCAAATGGATTCATAGATGTTGGGAACCAGAATTTGGTATGTAAATTGATGAAATTTCATTTTGGGGTGATAAAATTTATGTGAATACTAAAAAAAAATTTATGTTTTTTATTGGAAGAATTATTCAAATGGTGAAATATAGATTATTTTTTATCAAAAGAAATGGAATGCTGATAAATTAAGTATAAAACTCTTATATGTTAATGAAATTTTATTGGATGGTCCGAAGTTTTCATGGATTCAAGAGATCAATCATAAGTTGTAAAAAATATTTTTAATAAAAGAAAATTATAAATTTTAAGAATATATTATGGATTCTGATGGACAGGGATTAAGAAATGATATGTTTTTTTTATCCTAGATACACAACATCCTGAAGATCATCAGAATATTTTGAATTACAAGTTTTAGTCCTATATCAATCCCTCTAATTATAAACAAAAAATTATCTAAGGCATATGATCCATTGTAAAAGGATATGAACTGACACATTGAGAATATTTCATTGGCCTCAGGTATATGATTTCTAATGTACAATATTATTTTTAGATTGTTATAATTTTCCTTTACCATGGTATTTTTATGTCACATTATTTGATACTCTAGAAGGGAACATTCGGAAGATGAAAAATGGATCATTTGATATATGAAAGAATCAAAATATTTTTATTGTTATTTATGGAAGTATGGTTTATTGTGTCTTATTGGGATCTATGGAGAATCCTTCATAAGATACCACAAGTCCTAAGAATGAATCATTTTTAAATTCAGAACTCATATATACTGAATTATGAAAAAATAATATATTTCCTTTTATTTTTTAAAAAAAGGAAATTTTTTTCCTCATATTCGTCATGAAATTTATAATTTATATAAATATTATCAATAAATACTGAAAAATATTATTTATGTAGTCTATAGAGTTTATATTCAATTAATCCATAAATATTTTGGGATCATTATCTAATAGAAAGAGTCTCAAAATACACTCATAATCTTCATACATAGTTCAAAAGGCTTTCTTGTGGATATTTTCATTCCTCGCCCTCAAGTGATGATACACAATCTAATGATAGATCATAAGAAATAATTGAGCACTAAAAAACTTGTCAAATAAGTCATAAAATCTAGGTAGATGGTATTTATTTTTTATTATGATCCCATTAAGTACAATATATAAATTTCTTGTCTCATTTATATATAATTATTCTTCTATATAGTGAGAACATGATATTTACAAGGATACACATCAGTCTAAACAAAATTGATCTCCATTAGATCCTTCAGTTTCTTACTGAATTATTTTTGCACTATGAATTCCTTTATAAAAGGGGTAATTTATATAGGTTTGGATATTGTTATGATTTCAGTATAAAAATATATCCCTATATTTGGGAATGTACATATAGTTATTTCGTAAATAAATCAATATATCCCTAAAAACAGATATTGATTCTATCTTTTTTATTGTCATATTCTTTTTCTTATTCACCAATAATTACAATAAAAAAATATATAGGTGGTAGATTGTGAAAATATAATGACTGAGATATCACTCTTTTAAAAATAAATTTATTTTTCCGCAATAGATAATGGAAATCTCATTGATTATTCAATTTATTTTGGTATTATACTTTGATATCAAATCCATCCATTCTATTATGTCAAATTCCACCATTTGAATTGAAACATAGATTTTCAATGAAATTTTATATACAATGGATAATATGTAAATATCAAAATATGCTTGTAGCTTGAATTGACTCCCAAACATTTTTAATTTAGTACTCCACTACTAACAACCCATTGAATAATGATATGTTATTTTCAAACAATAAATAAGTAAAGGAATGCACTCAAATTGAATCAAATAGTATACTAGAAGTCATTTAGTAAGTAACATGTATACCTTTTACCATTCCATTTAGAGCCTAAAATTAATATTTCATGTTAAAAAATGGACATGATCCCTTATAATGTTCTTTTATAGATTTTAGATTCATTTAATCATTCTCAGATTCATAAATTTGTTATAAAAGTGTCTTTTCCCTACATACATGATGCATACATCAATTGGGTATACTTGAACTATATTTTCCATTCCATCTTCATTTGTATGTTGTGGTCTCTCATATCTATAATAATTTTAATAAATGTTTCCATATTTTTCAAACATAATAAACATTCCATATCATTGAATATAATTATCTGAGTTCCTTTAGCACAATTTCATTCACATGGGATTCTATAATTTATTCGTTTCCAATTCCTTGTCAATATTCCTTACAATAATTTTACTATATCCTATTTCTTTTAATTTATCACTAGGTTCACCACCAAGGTGTCATTAAATGTATAACCATGGGGTTTCACTAAGGTATCATAAAATATTAACAGTGAATTCTTTTAGGGTATCATAATTATGGAATCTCTATAGATTAATTATTTACCCAGTGCATTGAATAACTATCAAGTTGAAACCTTTATATCCTCAACATTATGTCTTTTGAATAGGCCACATATCATAAGAATGAATTTTAACATCCTAATACATGTGTATGGAATGTGGGGTTTATATAAATAATTCCCCAATTAAAGTAGTATAGTCCTTTTTTAGTGAGTATATTTGAATGGATGTAAGGTCTGGTGTTGAACACATAACAGTATTCCACAAAAATACCATGAATAATTAAAATAGTATAAAATGTTTTTTAACAATTTATTGAATTTTTTTAATTAGTGGGATAAGTAATCTCTCATAATCAAGGAATAATTTTGACAGTAAATGAATGATTATAAACTCATGAGTATATATCAATTAAAAATCCAATGGATTAATATAATGAAATACATGAATAAAAGGATAGGGAAACATAATCCATAACCTTACAATGTAGCTTTTAAAATATATAAAGGGACTCCTTAAAACATTAAAACAATATTATAGAGATTATTTAGAGGTAAAATTAGAGTGTATTCGTTCTAAAATGATTTGGAGTGTATAGATAAATAAGAATGGGTTGGTATTTATTTTTATGGAGGGAGGTGTTTAAGGGTTAAAATATTTATAATTTTTTTAAGGATAAAAATTTTGGTGGAGTTTATTTCAGTAAATTTCACTGATAATTAATATGGAATGTTTTGGTTATGTCCTTTAATTTCATTAAACACCCATTTATTTTTTTAGTTACCATATGCCATTCCATTTTGTCATCAATTTTTTATTTATTTTTCAGTTATTTTAGTAAATATTTTTTTACCTATGTGACATGTTTTGTCCCATGAAATTAAATTTCCATGTTTAAATAATATATTCCTTTTAATTCCAAATGTATACTCCATTTTTAAATACATACTTAATATATTTTATATAAAAAATCTAATATGAATCATTCATAAAACATAAGTTTTTTAGAAAATATAAAATAATCATACCAAAAGGCTAATTATGTTAATCGAAACATAATTAATTATATATTAAATATATCATTAAGGTTGTTTTTGATCAATAATAACGCATAATAAATTATTATTCATTATCAAATCATGATTATATCAAAATATTTATAGTATTTCATAGAATGATATATTTCAGTTTTCACCCCATAAAATATAAATTTTTTATAAAATTAGTATATATTTTACCCAATATAATTTCATTATAAAAATCCCAAAAATATATTAAATTTTTCATAAAAAATTTCTTTAATTTGATAATTTTAATTTTTAAATAATAAAACTTTTTTATTAAAAAGGTTAATAATTTTTGTTCCCTAGTATTGAAAATATTTTTTAGCATATAAAATTAATGTTTGAGTGAATCTAATAATTCAAATCAATATTATTTAAGATAATAATGACAAATTGAAAATGATTATAATTTTCAAAATTTGGTTTCCATATAATTATTTCCAAAATATTTCCCTAGGTGAAGATATATAACTATTTGTTACATTAGCTTAATATCTAAGGGTACATTGTAAAATGGATGTTTTCTATTAGGATTGTTCAACAATCATTTCTTTTGGGGAGATCTCTATTTTCCTGAACGTATCTAAAAAATAACCACAGACATGTATCCGTTATAGATGTTCGACTTGGGTGTTGTCAAATGAAACACCCATGATTTTTTCCTTCTGTATCGTAAAAAAATTATAAAGGGAACATTATAAGGGCTATATAACTAATTATTATTCTGAAAAATGACCATATTGACCAACAATCAAAATTACACACTGGACATAATTCCCCAATGAACATAGTGGGTATAATTCCGCAATAAAAATAACTGTCATATTCCTAATGACCACATTTCCCTATATATATACACCACAAATTTTATACTTCATTATTCACTAATTCACAAAAAAATGTTAAACATCCTTTGATTATGTATATCATATTCCAAATTCTTATCTTTATTTTTAAATTCAATATTGAAAGAATGGTCTTCATGAGAAAACTTGATCTTATAGATTTATAAATAGTGATTACACTATTATTCAGTGTTTGTATCCCTATATTGTTATTATTTGTGGTATTAAATATTGTTACTATATGTC
Source organism: Viscum album (assembly GCA_963277665.1). Lineage (NCBI taxonomy): Eukaryota > Viridiplantae > Streptophyta > Magnoliopsida > Santalales > Viscaceae > Viscum > Viscum album. The sequence goes on along the minus strand of OY728146.1, from coordinate 1,501,950,878 downwards.
AAAATAAATTCAATAGTCATACATTAGGATTATATTATAAAAATAATTTAATAATTATTGATAAATTGGAGTTCTTTTGTTAATATACAGAAATTTGGGGCGTTAGAAGAATTTTACACCTAGGTATATGAATAGTGATCCATGATGGTCAGTAGTGGATCGAAATCATATATGTGACTCTAATCCTATTAATAAATTATAGAGTGTTAATGATTTTTAATTTATTTATAGCGATATATTTGATAACTGATTGTAGTTATTCTACATCTAGTGAATGATTAAAAATCACTAGTTCTTCTAACTCATTCTCTAAGAAACATTAATTTCTTGGGTTCATTCCTTGTTTTTTTTTCTGTTTTTGTCTTTTCATTTCCCTAATGTTCGTGAATTTTTTTTTGAGCTTTCCTATGATTCATGTGAGGTATAATGTATTTGGTGAGTATGGTTGGAAGACGTCTAGAATTCTGATATACATTTTCATGGGAGGGAAAATCCAAGGGTATTTCATATATTATAATAAACCTCTAGTGTGTGAATTCTCAATGGTTTGATAGTTTGATTTTATATTTTCACATGAATCACACTCCCGATATTTTTCTACATCAATACATAATAAATTATACACATTTAGGGTTCATATTGAAAATAACTATAACAGTTTAATTTGGAAGAATAATTATAAATGAAAATGGATTTGTAACTCAATAATAAAATAACTATTCAAAACCCTAATAATTATTTCCCCATTATAAGTGAAATAATGAAAATGATATTGGTTAATGTTTGGTAAAGCATAGATTCCCACATAACATGCATATCACACATTATGTGATACTCAAATAAGTCAATGAAAAATAATAATGACCACCAACCTAATTATTGTATAATCCAACTCATAGAATACCATTAGTTGATTTAGCTCTGAATATATAAATTTAAATAATCTATAAAAAAAATCCAAAAAAGTGATTTCTAGATGAAAGATAAAAATAAAAAAGATATAATAATAACAGATAATGTACAATCCTTATATTTACCCATATAAATCCCCATTAATATATGGTAAATAAATCTAGGTAAAATTAGATAGATCCAATTTTAGGGAGGAGAATGGAATAGGAAAGTAGAAGTGCAGGACATATATCATGGAGGAAATAAATAAATGGGGTTGGGTGAATAATTTTTATAACATTTTATAACTTTTAATAAATTTAATTAATATTTTACAAAAAAAATACCGGGGGGAATTAGGTAACATTTTTATTTTTTTCATTTACCTATTACCCCTTGGGTACCCACCCAAGGGAAACAGGGTAACTGATGGTGCTCTTGGGCCCCACCCTCACTTCTAGACACCAATATGTATCTAGTACAAGAAAATGGGTACTTGGTGTTATCAGTCGTGAAATTAACAGCTCAAAATATTAAAAATCTTTAAATTATATCCCACAACATTTTATAACTCCATTAATATCCCGAAGACGCCTAAACAAACCTAACATGGAAAATATTTTTACAAATACTCACCTAAAAATACTCGGAATATTACAAAACTACCTCTATATTCAATCTGATCATTAGAATTCACTAAAAGAAAATTGATGATGAAAATAACACTCCACTATGATATCACATTTACCTCTCACTAGAATTAATCTTACAAGATAGTCCAATACTTCCACTATACAAATAACAAATGCACTATAATCTATTATAAGATATTCACACTCTAGTTCACAATAATAACCATTCCCTAATCAAACAACCCATCAACCCCTATATCAAGACCATTGAACATGAATATGTGAGAACAGTTGAGATAATTCCATTTAGGTAGATAATAATGAAATATATCATCAATTAAATTAAATATATATAGAAGAGATAATTATTATTCCATTATTTCAATCCGATAAATAACTTCAAATTGACCTTTGAGTGTGGGTTCTAATATCCACTGCCTATGAATTTTTGTATGTACTAATCATGGTGACACTCCAAAAAACAATCAGTCAACCCCTTCAAACTCTATAGGAAGATATATCTGAATTTTTTATATTAGTTTCATACACTGAGGGGTTTCTATATGCTTAATAGTCATTAAAATGTGTTTTTATGTCTTAATTATGAGACTGAGTCTTATAATAAAAGGATACCATGTATATTTCTAATACAGAGGTGATTAGTAAGTCATACCATAAATAGACATTAAAGGTTCCATATTAACAGATGGATAATAACTACTGTGATAAAATAAATATTCTACGGATGAATGAATCTACCATGAACTAATAAAATCATGGATTTATGCTTTCCACGTGTCTTCTAAATTCTGAACCATATGCTCTAAATGTATATCAATTTAATGATGGTATGTTGTTCTGCAATTTAATTGATTATCTAATGTATTTCATAATATTTAAAAAAATATAAATATAAATTTATCATCTTTATATGATATAATTCTCTATGGAACACTAGGAATATGGAATAAATTATACACATAAAATATTCCCATTTTCTTTAATTTAATGGGAATCCCTAATATATTGGAAATGGAAAACATTAGTTAATCAATAAAATATAAATTATAAATTATCACTCTCTTAGGGTAACCTCAGTAAGACCATAACAAAATATAACCTCATATAATCTCACGTACATATTATAATTGTTAAAAGATGAATACGACATGAAATAACCATGTAATATTCATTCACCTGTAGATATGTGACACATCATATGTCGAACCCTATAGTTTCCTTCTTTATCTGGGACCACCAATACTACCTATGTAAGTTGTGATACATATTGGTCAGTACAGATTGGAATATGAATACAAAATGGTGGAGATTACCATATTAATTAGTAACATATTAATATTTTATGAATCATTGTTTTCTAAATTAATTTAAATTTTTATGTATCTTTCATTACACAGAATAATGAGTTTCATTATGAGTGTTCATGACCCGCGCCACCAATCTTCAGTGAAACATTAAAAATATTATAATCACCTAGCTATTACGTAGGTGGGTATAGATATTATTAACAACATTATGAAACATAAATATAAATTTTATGCTAGATATAATTATATTTATAAATTATTTGGGAGTATTAAATCAAACTTTATTAAAGTGATTATATCCCCCAAAAATATATTTTCCTAAAAAATGATTTTATTACTTCTTGTGAGAAAATATTATAGTGTTTTTTTGAAATATATTTTATAAAATTATATTAATTTTTTTAATCATAATATAATATTTAAATTATGGTGAAATTTTACGATTTTTCAAAAAATACTAAATTTTCCTGGAATAGTGAAAATATTTTTTTTTAAATATCATTTATATTCAATAAATTAAATATTTAAATTTTAAATTTTTTTAACAAAACATAATTATTATTAATTCACATCTAAACAACTGAATTAATCTTGAATATAATTTATATTTAATTTCAGTATGAGATTTTTTTTGGTTTTTAAATGGTTTTTCCTGAAAACATTTTTAAACTGTATAACGTTTCCCCATTTTAATTAATTAAAATAATCCATATTGAATAATTTCATAATTGATATTTTTATATTATAATTAAAATTTTAATTTATATTCATGAAATAATTATTATATGACATAATGTTAATATAAAATTATTAAGTCCTTAAAAAACATACACATCATGAAAAATTGCTTTTTTAATGCCTCTATGGTTTTTATTCAATTTTATTGTTGAAAAATTTAGATTTGTTTTGGAAAATGTAAAATTAAGTTTTTAATTCATAATTTCAAAATAAAATAAGGATGTATTCTGATTATTTTGTAAAAGGATTAATTATTTTGATGGATAGTGAAAAATATTGGATTTTGATTAAAAACTATATTTCATTTAAATTATTTATAATGATAATTCATATTTTAAAAAGGATTTAAATATAAAAATATTTCAATTATATGTATGTATATATATATATTTATTAACCCAATTTATTTAAATTTATTTCATTTTATATTCAAATGGGATATAAATATATTATAACCATTTGAACAATTTCTCAATTAAATTCCTTTTTCTCATTAGGTCTCAATGATTAATTATAAATTAAATATTAAAAATTCTGAGTATAGAATTTTGAAAAATTAATTTAATATTTTTATTTACAATAATTATAATTTTCTCATATTTTTATCTTAATATTATACTGAAATTAATTGTGAAAATAATAAAAATTAACTAATACGATTATGGTTAAAATTAGTTATCTGTGGTGTGGAACTAAAAATATAACCTTTATAATAACCTAAAAACATACCCATAATCTATTTTATAGATATATTTAGACCCTAATATTTTTAATTCTTTAGCAAAATCAATTTTAGATTCTTATTAATGAGGAAAATGTGTGTAAAACTATTTCTTTTCAAAAAATAAATAGGTTTCCACTATCCTCAATTATAAATGTCCTCCCCATCTTATCTTCTCTTCGCACCCTCGAACCAATTTGGTTATTAAAATACCGTAAAAAAATATGTAAAACATTAAATCCCCTCATATTATACGCCTTATTTTGGGACAAAATAAAACCAATGATGTATTTTGGTTCAATCCAAATGAGGTTACCTGAGGATGACCTAAAATTCGTCAACAATTATTTTTATTTTATTTATTCCTCAACCTATTTATATTATTATTAAAACATTATGATATAATAACCTTAGTATATTAAATAATAATATATAATTTTATTTTCTATTCATTACCTATAACAATATAAATGTTCATAAAATGGTTTATGAAATCATCATTAATATGTAAGGCGGACTACCACCTCACAAACTGATGTTAATAATTTTTTCATTACCAACTATCAGGGTTGGGTTTGATAATGGATATAACGTTTATATATATATATATATCTTTATGATATTAATAAAATTATTATACCAATGTATTAATTAAATCATATATAATTATTTTACTTTCCATTTAATAAGGGATGCAATAATATCACCCATGTGTACGATAGACTACCACCTTACGAAGCGATGTGATTATTTTTCACTAATGATTACCATGGAAGATAATATGAATAATTTAAATAAGAATATATATAATATAAATAAAATAATTATATTATCGATGAAATATTTGTCATTATGAAATGATAATAGACAATTTTATTTCTTACCTTCTCACTTACAAAAATATGCCGGCATCGTTCGTGTACGTGTGGACTACCGTCTTCATGAAGCGGGGAAAATCTATTTTCATCCCCACACCTCATAGATGATTTTTATAAGAATATTTAAATTAATAATATGTTATTTATTATATTATTATCATTATGTGATTATAATATATTACATTTCCATTTCTATAATGATCAATAAAAAATTTAATTGTTACTCATGTGTACGACTGACCGACCATCTCCATTATCATAACACACTTCATTTCTGAAAGCCACATTTATTTATTAGTATTGAAAGTATAATTTATGTATAAATTTCATAATTATATCATTAATAATATTATTTAGATGATTTAAGAATGATTAAATTATTAGATCCAAAAATATCAAATCAAAATAGATACGAAGAAAGAAGTTATTACCAGAAACAAGACTTTATCATGGAATAATTATTAAATATGTAATAAAGACATATTTAATTTATATTTGGTATCATATATGAATTTTTGGTTATGTATTTCATGTATTAAAAACATATATTTATTATATATGAGGGTATAATGTGTATTAAGGAAGCTGAGACTTCTAGTAAGGGATTTCTTGTCCCTTTTTTATTTTCTAGTGGCATATGGAAATTAACCAGTAATATATTTTTTGTGGTGTAATTACTCCCCCTTTGAAATTTTATATCATTATTATAATTATTTTAAAAAAACAAAATTTTTCATTTTATTTTATCTGATTACATTGGGTTTCTGATCCAAATTAATATAGATGACGAAATGGATTTTTGTCTAAATCATCATTAATATAGACATATATTATGTTATGAACCAATATTCTCTAATGAAGTCTATATATATGCCATTTTACAAGTAATATCGTTAATTAATTTATTCCCATGTTATTATTAGTTTCAATTAACATTAATTTTTTAATGTGGATTATGATTCAATGTTACCCATGTTATAAGGGCATTAAGTTACAATCTCATCATTTGTTGGGGTTGCTCATGATTATAATTCCAATGATGACATCTTGTGATATATATCTGGAAATAATAGTTTTTTTATTTAAATATGTTTATTTATTGAAAATAACATTTTACGTTAATTTTACTCTTTTTATGTACTTAAGAGATCAAAATAACATTTTTAATAATTTTCATTCTTATTTCTCTTTTCAGTAAAAAATCCATTTTATTCAAAAAACAATGTTTTCCAAAAATGTTTTCAAGATTTTATAACTTTTTTATTAAATAGATTTTTACACATGTTTGAATATGTTATTTTTTTAATATTCATGCCATTTTAAAAAAGAAGTCTTATTTGAAATCTTCCAAAAATTTGAAAAGATTATATGTTTTTAACAAGCACAACATGAAAAATATATCTCGCTAGCATGACATCTCTAAGATTTCATGTTTCCATTCCATGGTGAGAATGACCTACAAACCAATATAAAATACATTTTATGCAAAAATTAAGAAATTATAATGTCTCAGGATATCAAGCCCTCAATTTTGGATCCTTGTGGCATGATAAAAATAGGGCTTGACCTTTTTCTTTTAAAAATAATTGCATGTGTGCCACTCACCTCACTTTAAAAAGGCGACATCATCTCCTCTTCTATAAAGACCTCCAAAGCCTTTTGGATTAGAAAAAAATTGAAAAACATCACTCAACAAATTAACTCTTTTCATTCTATAGTATTCATTTCCAGAATTAATTCAAACTAGAAAGTCATTTTGTGCAAACCATGGAGGATACTCACATAAGAGGTAATGTTCTATAGTGAGAATTTCTATTTTATTTCCTCCGGAAACTCATTCAATTATTATTAAAACATTATTTTACAATGAAATAAATATTTTACATACAATTATATATATTTATATTAATTTAATTTCCTACTACCATATCCAATACCTTCAAATGGTTTATGAAATCATTGTTTGTGTGTACAACGAACTACAACCTCACAAGCTAATGTCATTATTTTTCCATTTCATTCTCTCATGGTTAGGTATGATGATCGATATAATGAACATATATATGCCATTTATGAAATTATTAAACATATTTAGTCATTATAAAATATGTACCCTTTTCAATTTCATTTCATATGAGATATGATAATGTGGCTCATGCATAAAATAGACTATCATCTCACGAAGTTATGTAATTCTTTTTCACTAAGGCTTTTCATAGTATATAATAAAGATAAATTAAATGAACATATATTATATAAATTTAATATTTACAATTTTAATGAAATATTTATCATTAATTTAAGTTAATATATCATTTTATTTGTTCCTTTTTCACTCACATCAAGAAGGTAACATCGATCATGTACGTGTTTACTATCACCTTCCGGAAGCGATGTGACTATATTTTTTTCACCAAACCACATGGATGATATGTATGAGTTTATTTAAATAAATATTATGGTATTTATTATATTATTTTAATTCAATACTAAAAATATATTTCATACTCCTTTTCCATATTTATCATCAAAAAATGGAATCGTAAGTCATGTGTACGTACAACGTACCATCTCCATGATCATAACACACATTGTATCTCAAAACCATATTTCATGATTTGTATTAAAATTATTATTGATTTATAAATATTATAATTATTTCGTAATTAGTATTCTATATATTATTGAACCATTGACAATGTATGAGTACCCAAAATAAAAATTCAAAACCAATATGAAAAACAAAGAAGATATTACCTAAAATATGACGTTAACATAGAATTGTCATTAAAAGGGTAATAAATAGACACAATTAAATCATAAATGGTATTATATATGTGTGTTTTTTCTATAATATATTTTTAATAGGCTGAAATTTATTATATAGGAGATTCAAACAATTTGAAGGAATACAAGACTTAAAGTAAAAGATTTCTAGTCTCTATTTTATTTCCCAGAGATATATGAAAATCCAACACTCAATTATTTTGTGTGGAGAATTTTTTGAACCTATGAAATTATATTCAATGAGTCTCATTATTCTCAGGATATATAAATATTCATTTTATGTTATTCTTTACTTAAGGGTTATGATCCATAATATTACCAAAGTCAAAATGAATTTTTGTCAAAATTTTCATTCCATGTGAATTTGTTTATGTCATGTACCTATATTATTTTATGAGGTGTATATACAAAACAATTGACATGTAATATTATGAATTTATTTATTCTTATAGTATTATTATTTTCACATTACTTTATTTTTTAATGGTACATATGATTCACTGTTACCAAAGATGTAAGGGATTTATGTAATAAACTCATTGATTATAAGGATTTATCATATTTATACATACAATGATAAAATATTTTGATATATCTTCCATGAAACTAAAATATTTTATTATCATATTTGTTATTTCGGTATTATACATGATTTTTTGTTAATTATCTTCTAATTTTGTACTCAATAGTTCAGAATAATATTTCTAGTAAAAATAATTATTATTTCTCCCTTTTGTCAAAAAACACTTTTTTAAACTAATTTTTACAAAAAATAGGATTCTATTTTTAAATGGTGTATTAAAAAACTTATTACCCATGTTTTAATTTATTACAAACATTTTTTTAAAAGAATCTTCATATCATTTTCAAAAACAATACCTCATTGTCTTTTACAACAAACATGATAAATATATTTATTTTTAACATAAAAACATGAATAAAATTTCTTATTGTCATGACCTCTAAAATATTTCAATAAACAGTTACAAGTATTAAAAAAATTCAAAGAAAATGTTTTACATAATTTTGGTAATTTTTTAGATTTTAAATAAATGATTTCAATTTGAAAAAATATTATATTTATCAAAGTGTTCTTCAATGTGTAAGGGACATTTACTTCACGAAATGTTTCAAATGATTTTTTAAAAATTCCTTTATATGTTTTAATTGTAATTTTCAAATTAAATTAATTATTATTCCAATTTCATAGTCCAATAGTCACCAAAACATAGAGGTTAATTATCAACCTCTCATTAGGGTTCTCTCTGGGTGGTGACCCGGAGATGGGTGATCATCCCCTACTGACGACTCCCCCTCTATTTACCTTCCCTTCATCTTTACACTTTCCTATGACCATTAATGTAGCCTTATTTTTGATCATCTCACACTTTAAAATCATTTTTTATGGTTTTAGATTCCTATAGTTCCACTTGGGTCTTTTTCTCATCGCTTGGATTCCTTTATTTTCCTTTCTTCATCATGCATGTTGAGATATTGGGCACCACTCATCATCAGTTACTCTATTTTTTAAGTGGGTCGAGTAAAATCCCTAGGCTATGGTCTCATGCTTGATCATGACATTTCCAATCCTCAGGGGGTCCCACATTGTTTCATTGGAGTTCCTTAGAGCCCATAGCGTCATTTATCCATCCTCTTTTTCCTTGTATTTTTTTAGTGTTTCTCTTAATCCCCTGGATTAAGAGGTTGGGTTCTTGGCTACTAGATCATACTTCCTTGATGGATGGTTTTTAGGTTAATGTTTAAAGGTGTTATCCATTTTTGATGGAATTCTTGGTCCCTTTTGTGGTCACGATGTATTTTTATCAGGATCGTTTCCACTAGGGAAGTCAGAACTACATGATTGAATGTTGATACCCGAGTGTGATGGTGGTGCTCCAAAAAATATCATATATTATCAAATACATGTGATTTAGGATGATTTGTTTTATTATCTACATTTTAAAGGGAAAAATGTATCTAGTTCTTGGATTTCTTGGATGAAGATGTATCCAGAGATTGGTGGTGGTAGAGAATTGTTGGAGATACTTCAAGGTCGTTGTTTTCATTGTTATCTATTGATAGGTGTTCATTCATCATGATGATGAAAAAGGTGTTTCTTATTGTTAATGGTGGTCGTTCTGATAATTAGTAGGACTGGATGATGTGTCGAGGTCTATGGAGATACCTCATTCATCATGACATTGTTCATTGTGGTGGTTTAGGGCTCGATGTATCACTAGTCGTCCATATGATTCTCAGGGGAAATCTATTTGAATTATAAATTTTCAGTCTTTTTATGATATTATGGTCTTAATTTTTTGGATTTTCAAAATATCATGGTTGGATTTTATAAGGTTATAAATTTTAATAGTCCTCAACAATCCAAATGTATTTTATTGTTTAAAATAAAAATGTATTTATAGAAAATATATGATTTTTAAAACATTTTAGGAATATTTTGTTTTAAAATTTTATTTTCGATATAAATTTATTTTACTGAAGAAACATTTCAAGTGATTTATCATTCAATGTAATTCCATATATAATTATATATCATTTTATCTAACTTTTTATTTATAGGGGATATAACTAATGATTCCATTAGTATACTTTTTCATATTTTTATTATGATGACAAGGAGCTTATGGATTATGTTTCTCATTCCTAGGTTACACTATGATAAAATTATTATAAAACCTGATTATTTTCACACAGGTTATGCAATGAGGAAATTATGAAATTATTATAAATCTTATATTTTTTCTATAAGTTATGATATGATAAAATGTTTATGAAACCAATTTTGTTACTTCGGTAATGATGTGATGAATGTTTTATGATATAGTGGAACACATAGGATTCATTTTAAATTTATTTAATGGTGGGACCTATATGTACCTAAAACTAATTTGGTAGTAGTTACACTTCTAGAGATATTTTGAAATCAAATGAGAATAGAAACAAGTTATATAATGTAATTTTTCGTTTATGATTGTCGTGAGAGTGAAACTTGACTATTATGATTGTTTAAGGAGGGAACTCATTCCAACATTATATCCTAAGAAGTGATCCATGGTTACTATGAAATAAATTTTATATGAATATATATATGACTACATTCTGTGTCTTATGAAAATGTTATGATCTCATGAATGTGTTTTTTGATTTACTTATGATCCATGTCTTATAAACTACATATATTTATGAAATGACCCAAGAGTGTGATATTTGATATACATGTTATGGTTTTTATATGTTATTATCATTTTCTAATATCATTATGTTAATTTTATTCTTATGTATCTCCCTAGATTATCCTTAATAAGTTGAAAATCTCACCCATTTTTATTATAAGGACCCAATCATAATAATTTTATAATCCTGAGATTTATGTCAAGAATATATTCTATTTAATTTTCTAATCCTTTAACGTTTATATTTTTTGATATTTGTTCATAAAAAAAACATAAAAATGCATTTAATTTAAATTGGATACTTCTGATCATTATCCATTTTATCCAGCATATAATTTTTTTTAAAATTATTTACTTTTTTAAAAAAATTAATAACATTCATGTTGACATCTTAATTTACCTTACCCATCCATAAATATTTTTATAATCATTTTAAAATTTTGAGATGAGAAACAAAAGATCAGTACGAGATATACAAGGAAAGAAAAATTTTCTTCCATTAAAAACATGACATATCATGTAAAGATTAAATTTTCATTAAAATTTCATAGAGGATATGAAACAAAAAAATTTACATGAAAAAACAGAATCTTTTTTGTTAAAGGTCTCCATTTAAAAACCCATAGAAAGTAATTAAAAAAGTGTTGGTAGCATAGAGAATCAAATTCATAACCTATTTTATACCAATATCAGACGTAACTCAATCCTAATTCAATCTATAGTAGAAAACCATTGTTAATTACCTACTTTATTTTTATTAATACAATTATTATTACCGAATTCATTTGTAATGTCCCGACCCGACTCACCATCCATCCCAGTAGCCGGAACAGTCGCCACATGGCCTCAAGTGCATCTCCCAAAACGCTAGAGGTTGCCGACTAGTAGTGAGGGCCTAGGTGAGTCCATGGGGAGACTATTCCCTCATTACCAAAGTATCACATCAGAATTACAGGCATACAATAGCAGAAGAAGTTAACAAGTAGATAACACATAGATTACAGAAATAGATAACAAATAGAATGTTTTGACTTGTATATAATGGTGAAAATGGTACAAGAGTCTATAAAACTGCCAAAGATGGTACAAGTCAATACAGTACAGTACAAGTGTACAAAACACCAAAAAGAAACCAAAAAGTATCCCATGTCGCATCGCAAGCCTCAGCTTGGTCTCGTGCCCACCCACTCCGAGCAGCAAGTCAAGTACCAGTACAAGGGCCTTTTAACTTTTCATTACCTGAAACCATATAATCTGCTTGGTTCCAAAATCATGACCCAAACAGGGTGTGAGATTGAATCCTAGTAGGCAACCACCAATGATCCGTGTTAATCTATCAGTGTATATATAACAGGCAGTGTAATATGGAAAGAAATAAACAAGGAAAACTAACAAGACCAACCCAAGCTTTTTCTTTGTGTTGGAGTCACTTCAAGTATCCATTCCATTCACTAATAATTTCATTCAAGTGTTCAACCATTCCATGAATTCATTCCTGGAATACTCAATTCAGAAACCAGGCATCGTTCAGGGAGAAAATCCACCAACACCCTTCAATCCCATTCTGTGGAACCTCCTAGGTTCCCAACCTCGCTCTAGGTGCGGTATAGTCTATCATTTGAGCCCGTCCCTAAGATCCTATAAATAAGATCTGGGTATCTCCCATGATATATCATGCCCTGTTGAGTCCATCAATGGAATCTCACGTGGTATCCATGATTCACTCAGCACTTCAGTAACAAGTCTCATATGAGTTCGTCCATGGAAACCCACATTGGTTCCATGGTTCACCCATGACTTGGTTTCACTTTTAAAATAGATCAAAAGCATTTAACTCACGTGGGATAGAAATTCAAGAATTAGCATACAAGGGTCAAGGAGAAAAACTCCACCCCATACCCGAAACCATTTCAATTTCAATTTCATTCCATTTAAATTACATTCATATTCAAATCCAATTTTAACAACCCACAAGGGATAGGAAAAAAATGTCTCATAGGCATCCTGGGTAAAAACCCATAAAAGAGTCACTCAAGAAAATTTACCCAAGGGGTGGTTCCTGTCCAAGGTATACAACTTAACTGATTCACATACCATCCTATTTATATTACCTACAATCTTCTAGTTAATAACAGGGTTAAATTTTAGGTTCAAGCAACACCCCAAAATGGGGGCGCGACACTACAGCATATATAATCAGCTTTACAATCAGTGAAAAGCACGGGACCACCTACCATAGGCTCATACTAGATAGCTCGTCCAGTATCAGGCTCTGAATTATCCTAATTTGGGAGAAATATGAAGAAAAAATGAAGTATGAGAAATTTTGGCATATGAGACTTAATCCAATATGTGCTCGTTATAACCAGAAGAATCGATAAGGATTAAAAATTAATCGAGGACTTACTATTGCGGATCCAACGAGAAAAACGGCGATAGAAACAGAGATCGTACGAAGGAGTTGGATCAAAATCTTCCAAATAATCCTTGAGAGCTTTCCCCCTAATGTGCGGTTGAAGAGGGATGGGTTTATATTAGGTTTTATATCATTTTATTAATTTAATTAAAAATTAATTAAATTTTCAAAACACAGTAGGTCGCATGGTTTACACGCACGGTTTGACAAACCATGCGGAGACCGTGCAGACCTTACTGGATGGCAAGGGTAACCGCACAACCACCCCTCATGGTTTCCTCATACTGTGATCAGGATGTACGCAAGCCTCTTCCATCCCTACACCAAGGCACACGGTTTACCCAGGCCATGCGCAGGCCATCTGCAAACCGTGTTCCAGCACATTTTCAGCCTAAAACTTCGTTCCAGGTTCCGAAAAAGCCCCGGACACCTCCGCAACTCCCTCGGTCAAGTTACGCATCCACATTAGGACTCAATCGAATAATTAAAACAAAAAGAAAAGGATTCGTACCTTGTACAAAAACCCATGTTCTTATAATCTCCCCCCTTATTGCAATTCGTCCCCGAATTGCTCTCTAAAGGGTGGTAAATATTCGTCTGCGAACAGCTCTGGCCACTGAGCATGTACGTCGGCTTCCCGCTCCCAAGTCTCATCCTTTAAATGTCCATTCTTCCATAGCAACCGTACTAGAGGAACTGACCGGTCTCAGAGAACCTTCGTGCTCCAATCAACAATACAAATCAGATGCTCCTCAAAGGATTCATCTTCCAGAAGCTCGACCTACTCAGGCTGGAAGGTATGAGATGGGTCTGAATAGTATCACTATAACTGAGAAACATGGAACACGTCATGCATGGATCTGTACCTCTGAGGTTACTAAAACTGATAGGCTACCAGCCCAACCCTATCCAGAATATCAAAAGGCCCAACATATCTCCACGATAACGTACCATGTGTTTTTATCTACCTATGTCCCAGCCTTGGAGAAACACGCAAGAAAACCTGATCCCTGACCTCAAACTCTAGAGGTTGTCTGCGGTGATCAGAATATGAATTCTGACAAGACTGTGCGGTAGTTATCTTCTTTTGTATTAACAGGACCTGCTCAGAGGTCTCCGGAACAAGACGTGATCCCAGTAAAGCTTCCTCTCCTACCTCCAACCAACACATGGGTGATCGAAATGGCTTACCATATAGAGTCTCGTACGGTGCCATCTGTATAGTCATCTGATAACTATTATTATAGGAATCATCTAATAGGGGAATGTGCCTCTCCCAAAAGCCCCCAAAATCCTAGACGCATGCTTGCAGCATGTCCTCTAGCACATGTATCGTACGCTCTGATTGGCCATCAGTCTGAGGGTGGTATGTTATGCTCAGAAGAACCTATGTACCCAACGCCCTCTGAAAACTCTTCCAGAAATGTGACATGAAACGAGTATCCCTATCTAAAACAATGGTGCATGGGACCCCATGGAGTGGTTCTATCTCACGGATATACAACCTTCCAAGCTCATCCACACTGAAGGTCTCCGAGATCGGTAAGAAATTTGAATCCTTCGTGAGCCTATCCACCACAACCCACACATCATCGTTACTTTGAGGTGACCTCAGTAAACCAGTCACGTAGTCCATCACATCATCATCCCATTTCCACTCTAGGATAGGTAACTATTGTAAAAGCCCAACTGGACGCTGGTGTTCCACCTTCACCTGCTGACAGGTGGAACATCTCGTGATGAAACTAGCCACTTCCCTCTTCATACCTGGCCACCAGTACTATTCGTGCAAGTCACGATACATCATTGTGACTCCGGGATGAACTACCCAAACCGAAGCATGAAACTCCCACATCGTCTCCTCTCTAATATCCATCAGAACCCATACACATCCATGGATAAAAAGGACTTCATCCTCGCCTATCGTCCAACTAGAAGGAGGTTCCTCACCTGACACACCTTTTCGTAGAACTAGGAATTCTGAATCTAATAGTTTTCTCATCCTTACTCTTTCCAGGAAGGTAGAAGTCACAGCTAAGGACGATAGAAAAGATTTCCCTTGGCTATTCTGCACATCAGGATGCATCTCAGAGAACAAGGACCTATGATTCGATTCGTTGCTAGCTTGTTTCACTGCCTTTATTTGAGTCCTCCTGCTCAATGCCTCAGCCACTAAATTTCCCTTACCAGGTGTATAAGCAAGCTCGATATCAAAGGATTGTTGGTACTCCACCCACTATCGTTGAATATGATTCATATCACGATGGGTATATATATATTTGAGGCTCTTGTGGTCTGTATACACCACAGAATGCTCTCCCAATAAATAATGTCTCCAACAGTGCATCACATGTACAACTTCTGCTAGCTCAAGATCGTGTGTCGGATAATTCCTCTTGTGTGGTCTCAGCTGCCGTGATCTGTATTCCACAGATCTATCTCCCTATATCAACACTACACCCAACCCAATACATGATACGTCACAATAGAAAGTGTAACTCTTTCCATGTTCTGGCAGTATCAGGACTGGTGCTGAGGTCGACCTTCCTCTCTGTTCTGAAAGGCTGCTTCACAAGCATCTGTCCATACAAATTTCACGCCCTTATTAGTCAGGCATGTCAACGGTGCTTCTAAGCATGAGAAATCCTATATGAAACAACGATAATAACCATCAAGACCCAACAAACTCTATATTTCAAATAAATTCTTGGGATGTTCTGAAGAGACCACAACTCTAACCTTTTTTGGGTCTATAGACACCCCTGTCTTAGAGATAACATGACCTAAGAAGTGATTCTGATCTATCCAAAAGTTTTACATAGTAAGCATTACATATAGCTGTTGCTTTCATAGTGTATTCAGGATGATCTCAAGATGATTGGCATGGTTGTTTCTATTTAAAGAATAAACCAAAATATCATCCACAAAAACCATGATGAACGAGTCCAGGTAAGTATGGAACACATGATTAATCGAAGCCATGAATACCGCTAGCGTGTTCTTAAGACCGAATGACATAACACGATAATCATAGAAACCATACCTACTACGAAAATCTATACAAGGTATGTCTGAAGGTTTAACATGCACCTGGTGATACCCTGACCTCAAATCAATTTTCTAGAACACCTTAGCTCCTCGAAGCTGGTCAAACAGGTCATCTATCCGCATCAAGGGATTTTTGTTTTTCATCGTCAGTTGGTTCAGCTTCCGATAGTCCACACATAGCCTAAGAGTTCCGTCCGCCTTCTTCGCAAAAAGGACCAAAGAACCCCACAGAGATGTACCGGGTCGAATAAACCCCTTTTGCCTCCAAATGTTCGAGCTGTTTCTTGAGCTCGTGAAACTTCGTCGTAGCCATCCTGTATGGAGGAATGGATACTAGTGAAGCTCTTGGAACTAGACCAATGGAGAATTCCACCTCTCTATTACGAGGTAAACATGAAAAGTCGTGAGGAAACACATCTTTGAAGCGCTCAACTACCGGAGGAAGGTTCGTCTGACTCACTCCCTGATCAACCAGAAACAAACTAGCGATCTGGGCTGTCATTCCGCATGGCCCACGACGATCAAGTCTAGCTCGTCTTTCCGGGAGATCCCAATCGGCCTTAATAGTATACATTGCACCCTCTGGTGATGTGAAAATCAACCTCTAGTGGTAACAATCAATGTAGCCTCGGTAAGCTACTAACCAGTCTATACCGAGAATGACATCAAAACTAGTCATTTTGAGAATATATAGATCCCATATGAAGTGACACCCTCTAACCTCAAGGGAGAACACTCTGCACTTACTTACAACCTCTGCCCTAACTCCTAGTGGTGTTTCTATCATCAAGAAACCATCAAAAGACAACACAACTGGCCCATGTCTTTTTACTATAGGCGCATATATAAAACTCTGTGATGCACCAGTATCAAAGAGGGAAGATGAAATAATAGATGATACTAAGATCGTACCTCTCACCGTAGACGGTCCTACTCCCTTATCCTCGGATGTAGGCTACACTACATACATTTGGCCTGAACCACGACCCTGGGATACAACCTCACTACCCATAGCCGGCCCACATTGACGTCTCGGTGTACCCTGTGCCTGGCTACCTCCGCCATGACCACTAACTCGGCCTGATCGTCCAGTCGCACCCCAACTACTTGTCTGATGAGAAGCTACCGACCCTGATCCTATATATGGACTCGGTGCAGACCCTCTATCGTTGGCTACTGGGGGAAAAGTTCTGCTAAAACGTTGAAGATGACCCATCATGCCACATGATCGACACTCGACTGGGTCCCTCGGACACAACAGCTTCATGTGTCCCAGCCTACCGCACTGGTAGCCCCTCAGGTTTCTAACTAAAGATAGATTCTGACTGCTAGAATCACCGTTTGGAAGCTCCAGATGATGATTCCTACTAACAGTCACTGTAGGACCTGATCTCGATGCCGAACTGCTCTGGCTCGCACCTCCAGCCTCTCTCATGTTACGTTTTTTTATTAGCACATGGTTCACAATTCCCTAAATGGTAGTCAACCTGAAGATATTTACCTGAGAATGGATGTCATATCTCAGACCATCCTGAAAATGTCTGGCCCTTGACAGATCATCACCCATCTGGATAGGTGCAAAGCACTGAAGCATAGTAAGACAGGCTGTGTATTCCATCACTGATAACATTCCCTATTCCAGATGCATGAACTCCCGAGCTCGATCAGCCCTCAATGTTTTAGGATAAAATAAATCATAGAAGGATGTATGAAACTCTATCCAAGCCATCTCACGATGACGATATGAATGGGTAATCATGTCCCACCCCCTCTTGGCGGAATCACGCTGCATGTACATAGCGAGCCTGACCCTCCTCTTTGGAGGTGTCTCCAAATGCTCAAAGATACCTAGTATCGCCTCTAACCAGGACATTGTAGCCTGTGGCCCTCCATCCCCTAAAAAAGTAGGCAGATGCTGCTACAAAAACTCAAGTGTCAACTCTACTATTGTCGGGGCAGGTCGTAGTGCTCCCTGAATGGTCTGCATAAAATGCAACAAGCTCTCACAGAACTATGCCTCAACACCTGTGTCTAGTAGAACCGCTGATGCCGCCTCTAGCACAACTGGAGTTACCTCTAGTAGCCCATGGCCTACCATCTCCAGAACATGGTCTTCACCACTGTCCCGGTGTACGACTGGAGGTCATCATGGATGAATGACTCTGTAGTGCCAAACACACGCCTGATTTGATGATTTTTAATGAGGTTCAAAACTCACGAACACAAGAACCAGTAAAGGACAGGTCAAGACCTTCCTAAAAACCACGTCAACACACAACCTACTTCTAGATGCAAGACTGCAGAAGGAACAAACACCAAAAACCACTAGAGTCACTACCTCTTTCCCACTCAAAAGACGGGTCTAGGTCAGGCTTTATTTTCAACATTCATTCTTATAACATACCTTTGTTCAAAAGACTTAACCAATGGTCAACCAAGTTCCAATCCCTGAGGGCCCATAACACCTCATGAATCAGACTTTTATTCCCATATAACCATGAAATTCAATTTAATTTATCATTTACATCCCATTAGTGCGTCATTTCCCAATCCATAATGTCTCACACTCCTTATGAATTGAAAGATGACGTCACTATTCATTCATTTCACCCAATCTAACACAACAGTAGGCACACATATCAATCAACTATCTAAACAGCAAGCAATAGCTATCCCAACACCTGTCACAACAACATGAAACATCGAATGAATCCTAGATAGCATGGAATACTGCTGGAAATGTGATTCCTATCAAGGTGCCTATATGATGCATGATATGGAAAACCCTCATCTCCTTGGGTCGCAATAAAATCGAACACAAAATAATATCAATATTATCAGCAAAAACATGTGCGTCACCCAATGGTGAAATCAGAACAACTGTAATAATTAAAACTAGAAACAAAATTCCATATGAGGCAACTTGGCTTTTCCCTGCATGCGGGTTTGCAACTCCCGGGCAATTTTTTTTACCAAAGTCACTTCCCTTCCTACTCCTGTCTATAGTCGTCAAACTGTATGTCAATTGGAAATGGAAAAAAACTCCTCTGATCCCACTTTATAACATCCCAACCTAAATCACCATCCAACATGGTAGCCAGACCTGTTTCCACATGGCCTCAAGCACATCTCCCCAAATGCCAGAGGCTACCGACTAGCAACGAGGGCCTATGTGAGTCCGTGGGGAGACTATGCCCTCATTAACAAAGTATCACAGTAGAATTACAACCATAGAATAGCAGAAGAAGGTAACCAATAGAAAACACATAGACATCAGAAATAGATAAAAAATATAATGTTCTGACATATATATAATGGTGTAAATGTTACAAGAGTCTAAAAAACAGAAAAATATGGTACAATTCAATAGAGTACAGTACAAGTGTACCAAACACCAAAAAGAAACCAAAAAGTATCCCCTATTGCATCGCAAGCCTCAACTTAGTCCCATGCTCTCCCACTCCGAGCAGCAAGTCAAGTACCAGTACAAGGGCCTTTTCCCTTCTCTTTTCCGTTAACCATATAATATTATTGGGTCCAAAAACATGACCCAAACAGGATATGAGATTGAATCCCAGTAGGAAACCACCAAAGATCCGTGCTAATCTGTCAGTGAATATATAATAGGAAGTGTAATATGGAAAGTACTTAACAAGGAAAACGAGAAAGAGTGACCCAAGCTTTTGCTTTGGCTTGGCGTCACTTGAAGTATTTATTCCATTCACAAATCATTTCATTCAAGTGTTAAACCATTCCTTGAACTTGTTCATGGAATACTCAATTCGGAAACCTTGCATCGTTCAGGGAGAAAATCCACCAACACCCTACAAGCCTGTTCCGGGGAACCTCCTAGGTACCCAGCCTTGATCTAGGTGCGGTATAGTCTGACATCTTAGCATGTCCCTGAGATCCTATAAATAAGATCCGGGTATCTCCCATGACATATCAAGGATTGTTGAGTTCGTCCATGGAATATCACGTGGGATCTATGATTCACTTGGCACTTAAGTAACAATTCTCATATGAGTCCCTCCATGGCAATTCACATTGGTTCCATGGTTCACCCAATACTTGGTTTAACTTTTAAAACAGTTCAAAATAATTTAACTCATGTGGGATAGCAAATCAAGAAATAAAATACAAGGTTCAAGGGGAAAATCTACATCCAATACCCAAAACCATTTCAATTACAATTTCATTCCATTGAAATTAAATTCATATACAAATCCATTTTTAACAACCCACAAGGGAAAGGAAAAACTTGTCTCACAGGCATCCTGGGCCAAAACCCATAAAAGAGTCACTCAAGGCAACGCACCCAAGGGGTGGTTCCTGTACAAGGTATAAAACCTAACTCATGCACATACCATCCTATTTATATTACCTACAACATGCTAGATAATAATAAGATTAAATTTCAGGTTCAAACGAACCCCAAAATGGGCGCGCGACACTTCGGCATATATAAACATCTTGAAAATCAGAAAAAAAGCACGAGACCACCTACCTTAGGTTCGTACTAGATAGATCTTCCAATATCATGCACTGATTCGTCCTAATTTGGGAGAAATTTGATGAACAGATGATGAACGAGAAATGAGGGCATATGAACCATAATCCAACCTGTGTTCATTGTAACTAGAAGAATTGAGAAGGATTAAAAAGGAATCAAGGACTTACAGTTACGGATCCAATGAGACGAACGATGATAGAAATAGAGATCAGACGAAGGAGTTAGATCAAAATCTTCTAAAGACTCCTTGAGAGATTTCCCCCTGCTGTGCGGTATAATATTGATGGGTTTAGATTAGTTTTTATAACATTTAATTAATTTTATTAAAAAATAATTAAATTTTAAAAACACAGCTGGTCGCACGGTTTACCCCCATGGTTTGACAAACTGTGCGAAGACCGTGCAGTCCGTACTGGAAGTCAAGGGAAACCACATGACCACCCCCGCAAAGTTTCCTAAAACTGTCAGCAGGCCGTGCACATGCCTCTTCCAAGCCTACAACAAGGCACACTGTTTACCCAGGCTGTGCGCAGGCCGTGCAGAAACTGTGTGCTAGGCCATTTTCAGCCTTAACCTTCGTTCCAGGCTCCGAACAAGCCTCGGACACCTCAGTAACTCCCTCGGTCTGGTTACACATCCACATTAGGCCTCAACAGAACAAATAAACCAAAAATAAAAGCATTTGTACCTCATACAAAAACCCGGGTTGTTACATCCTTGGAGATATATCAAGGATCATATATCATTTAAGCTATTAATGGCTCACCCGATTCTATCTTAGTCCACCTATCATATATGCTATAACAGGATATCCCAAGACAATATGATCAAAACATTTTCTATTTTAAAATTCCTACATACTATATCACGAATAAAACATTTTTATGATGTCAATTTTTCATCATAAAACATTTGAAAAAATCTTTTAAACTCGTTATGAAATCACTTTTAGATATTAAAATCCCCCTACCTTTTAAAAACTAATTTTCAAAATAAAAGTACCCAAAATATTGAAAATATTTCAGTGTGAAGAATATTTGAAATCTTGGAATGAAATATTTAATGAAATTGATATTCATGTCATATGAAAATGTCATTATTTCAGTAATCATTAAAATAAAACATTCCTTTTGTTGTCTAACAAAAAAGTTTATATAAAAAATGTAAAAAGATTACTTTAGAAAACAATATAAATGAAGTAAACATGAAATAAAATGCATATTATAATTTTTTCTATATATAAACATTCAAAAAATAATTAAAAACATGGACATTGAAGATAAACTGGGGTAAGGAAAAATATTAAAGGATGATTTTAAATGAAAATCCCCTCTCAGTTGACAAACACATAAATAATAATCCCCATTAAAGAATTACATTAATGAAATAAACTAAATACCATTAGATTAGATAAATTGGAGATATAAAATATAAAATTTTATATTTATATAACTCATAAATTAATAATGGATTGTAACATCAAAAACTGCCCCAACGAAAGAAAACTGACAAGATGCCACTAACCTTGAGTCCAATATATCACACATATCGTTATCTTCCTTAATAATAAAATGATATTAATTATTTAATTTCTTTAGAACATTTTTCATTTTTATTATTACTTTTATTTCACTTATTACCATGTTACATATAATTAATTATTCAATTTTGCTTACATGTGATGTTTTGACCATATATGACTTATGCCTAAAAAATTACTTTGGTATGCTGACTATGGTAAATTAAGTTGATATTTAAACATTTAATCAATAATAATCATGATTTATTAAACATATTTATACATAAAGTATACTTTTATGAATTATAATAAAAAATTACTCTAAGATAATATGTACATTATAATTGTAGAGATGGTAGGCCATGCATACAAATGAGTAATGATTCCAAATTTAAATGATCATTATGGAAAAGATGTAAGTAATATTTTATCTTTTTAGAGTTATAAAAATAGTATGTATACCATATTTTTTTAAATAAACAAATATATTTCATCCATGTGGGTTGGTGATGAAAATAGACACCCATTATATCGTGAAGCTGGTAGTTCACATGTTCACGAATGACGTTATCATTTTTCAGTGAGTGAAAAGGTAAGAAATAAATGATATATTATCTTTTAATAATGATAAATATTTCATTAATATAATAATTTTTACATGAATATTTCAGAAATATATTATATATTCCTTTAATGCCTTCTATGAAAAATTGTATTGAAAAAAGAATAACATTACCTAATGGCGTGGTAGTCTTCCAAACACATGGGCGATGTTCTCTTATCTCCTAAGGAATGGAATGTAAAAAATGATATATATGATATAATTACACCATAGGTATAATAATGTAATAAATATTATAAAAATACTTTATATCCACAATAATACCCAACCATAAGAGATGGTAATGGAAAAAACATTGACATAAGTTCGTGATGTGGTTGTCCTCCGTACACACAGATGATGATTTCATAATCCATTTTATGGAATAGGATAAGAGATTAAGTCATTTATTTAAAATAATAACATAGTATTATATTTTATATACTAATTTTATTTTATAATCATTTTAAGATAACAATTTTTATGAGGTGGTGGAAGAAATAAAATAAAAACTATCATTGATGAATGTTACCTCTTTTTCGGGTGACTCTTTTTGGTTTCCAACGAAGGCCTTTATTGGATGGATTTATTAAATAAATAATTTTTATATAATTATATGGTGGAACTATATAATTTATTTATTCAATAACTAGGGAACCAATGGGGTCAAATATGTGAATATAGGAGGAGAGTGGTTGGCCTTTTAAAAGTGAGGCAGGTGGAAACGTTGTAATTTTTGAAAAGAAAGAATTTCACTCATGTTTATTTCATGTCACAAGGATCCAATAATATAAAATTATTGATTATTTAAGGAATAAGGTTTTAATAATTTCATAAAGTATATTTATAAACGTTTTTAGGTGATTTTAACTCTTATCATTTTATTTTAACCTGTGGTATATCCATTTTTACTATAACTATGGTTGAAATTTTTTACTGTTTCACCTATTCATTATTGCCAAAAATTAAGTGTAAATTATTATAAAATATTAATTATTATGATTCATAATATGGAAAAAAATTTAAGAAATTAAATTCATATAAATGAGGAAGTTCAATTTAAAACAAAACATAGTGATGCAATGAAAAGTCTAGTCTCTATACAATGATTTTTTTGTGAAAATTTTAGTTCTGTATTAAATATATGACTAGTAATAATTATTATATGACACTAGAAAAATATTTAATTCTAAATAGATTATAAATTTCATTTAAAACATTAAATAATCTTGTATAATTTTTACTAAATAAAATGTAACACCATTATGTATTTTAAAATAGTTTTCAAGAAACCTGTTTTAAACACACAAATAAAACATATACTAAAACCAATTATAAACATTATAAAAAAATTATTTATGGGAATTAAATATGACTAAATTATTATTAGTTTACTTTAAATAATATTTGAACAATAATTTTACATTTAAATTAATGAAATAATTGAAAAGAAAATAATTGTTTTAGAAAATTTTGTATTTTTCACTATTTATCAAAAATCAATATTTTCCAGATAATCTGACAAATTTCCTTGGTAATTTTACTATTATAATTTTAAAAATTATATTCATGTTTCTAAATTATAATTTTAATATTTATCAATTAATCACTTAAGTAAAAAACATTTTAATATAGAGTTTAGTTAAAGATCTTTCCTTTTGTAACTAAAAATTACATAATATTCTCATAACAAATATAACTACATAATTCATATAAGTAAATATTAAAATGATATTTTATATTAATAAATGTGTTTTTATATTCTTCACCCAATTATAAATTTTATCCGTATAATCATATTCAAATATTAAACAAGTGGGTATATCTTTCCCTTAAAACATTTTCAGATTCCCACGTTGTCTATTCAACAAAATTTTTATCCATAAAAACATAACTAAGTGAGTCACATTATTCTGAAAAAATTGTTCTATATAGTCAAGAATATGAATACGATAATCCTCATAATATAGGTTTTTTCCAACAATTTCTTATATGGTATCAATACATGTGATGAATATGAAACATTTTTTCTTAACATCAAAACATTAAATAAATTGTGTACATGTTATAAAATTTGAGGCCATGAAACACGGTTGGAAAATGATGTAAATTTTTCAATTATTTCATATGATCCAATGGACTATAGAATTAACTTACACTTATTATTATAACATATAACACTCTTCCATAGATAAACATTGGTAAATACCTGATTTGGTACCTCGAAAGAAATACCATTCCTCCAGTTTTACCTAAAACATTTATACCTTCTATGAACCATCATCATATGTTTATAAATCAACCAAACCTTCTCCACAATTAATTCTATCAACTCTGGTCCCATCAACTTTCATTATCATACATCATCCCAAAAATCTGGTTCATAACATCACAATCTATATAATGCCTGAAATTGTTCGATTTGTACACTAAAAAGACAAATATTGTTATAAGAAAAATCAACTAAAGAAATATGTTGCACTAACATCATTATTAATATATTGAACGTTAATGAATCATATATTCCATTTTATGAATAATCCATTCATACATACCAACAGATTGAGGGGGAAATGTTTTATTAAAATTTAATTCAGTGCCCAAGAACTTCTAAAGTAATTTTAAAAAAGTAGATGGGAAGCTGTGATCATAGCCTGATATAATGGATAGTGGAAATCCTTATAACATGAACATATACATTAGATACATTTTCAAAATCAAATTTAATGAAATTATATCCTAGATGAGAAAGAAATGTGTATATTGTGTAAATAAATCAACAATAAACCAAATCACATTATTACCTTGATATGTATTTGTCAATCCTACCAAGAAATATATTGATATATTTTTACATTTCCACTCTAACAAGAGAAAATTCAGAAGCACTCCCTTTGGTAAAAAATGTTTTTATTTTACATACTAACAATTCAAACAATTTATGTTGAATTTAGAATTATATATTCTCATTACATCCCACATGTAATACTCTTGAAGGCCTCTGTATATCATTTTTCTTCCTAGATGATTGGATAATAGGGAACAATGAGATACACTCAACAACACTTTACTAAACTTGGAATCAAAGGTAAGATTCAATCTTTTCTAAAACATAAAAAATCCATTTTTAATCAATACAGAAATCAGTCAACATATCCATTATAATGAATTATAACATTCCAAATAAATATTTATCCTCCTTATGAGATTTGATTATTATTTCTGACAATGATGAATGCCCTGAAACCTGAAAAAATGATATCCTAGTATCTAAAACATCTAGTCAAATATTTATGAAATCATTTACCAGTGGGTAATGTTCAAAATGTAACTTGTTTAATGGATCATAATTATTATTTTAATAAAATAATACTACACATTTTTTTTCTTTTCCATGATGGTAATTAATTATGTAGTAACAATATTTGATTAGTTCTATCCATATTGTATTTCTCATATTCAATTATTTCATAGTGGTTATATGTGTAAATCCTTTTTGTTTAGAATATATATCACACTTTAATTCAAGAAAATTATACACCCATTTTTTAATGAGAAAACAAAAATATATTATTTCAAATCATGTGCAAGTGTATTTAGCTCATGGGGTTTCAACTAACAATTAGCATGATAATTTACCAAATCATTCCGTATTTTGAAGAAACAAGGACCATTGAAGAAAGAAACATAGTAGATTAAAAATTCACCATTTCTACAATATAGGTCCAAAACACTATCATTCACACACCAACAATTTATTTTTTGAAAACAATCATCACATTATTTTGTCAATATAAATTTAACCCCTTTTTTATTTAACTTAGTTAGTGGGAAAGAAAACTAAGAAAAGTTTTCATAAAATTACTAGAAAAAACCTAATAATCCTGAAATACAATGAATCTCTTGGATATTTTTGGTTCTATTTCATTATTCAACAATTTTTTTAGATGGGTCAAAAAATATTCTGTATTTAGAAAAAAAATATTTCTAAGAAAAGTAATTTGTTGAAATTAAAATTCAAAAATACAAAATTTTTCATATGGTTCATTTTAATTTAAAATTTAAAACACAATATGATGGCCTATTTTATATTTCTAATGACTTTTTGAATATACTAAAATTTAATAAATAAAAACAAAAAATAACTTTTCTAGAACTCATGAAAAAACCTATTCATAATGTGCTGAAATTCTATAGGTGTATTAGACAATCCAAAAAACATAACTACAAAATCATAGTTCACACATATATTATGAATCATAGTCTTGAGAATGTGTCCATACTTCACAGTCAACTTTTGGTACTGAAAATGTAGGTTAATCATTGAGAAATACTAGTCCCCCAATAGTTGATAAAACAATCATCGGTATAGGGAAAATGATACTCGATATTTATAATGATGTAATTCAGTGCACAATAATCAATGAAATGTCTCTTGGAACAATCTTCCTTTTTTAACATGAAAAACAAGAGCACACCATGGGGATGTTATACGTTAGATGATATTTTTATCTAATTACTTGTATTATTAATTTTTTAATTATAATAGTTCTACAAGATTTATTCAATAAGGTTATTTAGAAATAGGCGTAACATCAGGTACCAAGTCAATAGTAAACTTATTCTATTAATCTGGAAAAACATTGAGAAAATAATTATGAAATAAAAACAAGTATTAATTTTATATTAGAAGTTAATTAATTTTAATAATATATTTATTTTTTGAAATATTGTATTGTTACCTTTCACTACCCCTTATAATCAATTTCCCAAATTATTAATATGTTATTAAACAGATGAAATCATAAAACGTAACCTTTTAAACACTATAATCTATCATAGCATGATAAAGTTAAATTAAATCAATAAAAAATATTATAAAACTCTATTATGATCATATCAATAATAATTATTGGAATGAACATCCCATTGATAGGAATAAGATGATTCATATAAATATTATTCCCATTAATATTTACACCATGAGTTTTCATAAAAAGTCAAAATTTAAAAACCCCAATTCTAATAGAACATTTATTGTGGTTACTTTATTAAATTAACATAAGATAAGAGGAATCAAATCCCAATCGAACAATTAGTTTTTGTAGCCTAGGTAAACTAGGTACAGATGGGAAATTAATATTTCATTTTGAAGCATAAAATACAAAATGAATTTTATTTTAGCATGCAATTACTTCCCATAGTATATCCAAAAAATTAATCATAAAACACATCCTAATATCCCTAGGAAAAATAAAATATAATAAATGGGTTATATTAGATGATAAATAAGTGAAATAATATAATGAAAGTTAGGTGTAAATAAATTATATAAAATATAAATTATTAAATAACTTAAACACATTCCATCTAATCAAAAAATTATGAATAATATGGAAGGAATAAATGATACTCATGTAATGTAATATAAATAATAAAATGATAATGAAATTTAACAATAGATGTGAAATTAGTTAATTAATCACATGGAATAACAATAACAAATCACATAATGATGTATTGTATAATGTTGGACATCTGAACATACTATTGAGGATTCAGGCCAAGACATCTAATATTATCAAGCCTTTATGATAATAATATAACACTATCAAGTCATCATGATAAGAATCCAATAAATGGGTATGACATTAGATAAAACCATATAATGTTTTTCTCATGATACCTACTGATGCATCAAGGGGATATAGTGGGCCTTTCCCATCAGATGAAATTTCTAATGCGTTTCTCATTTGGTTAAATTATAAAAATGAATCAACATGGCTTATAAAAATAAAAAACAATCCATATTGAAATAATTATTCATACAGAATATAGGTACATCCCCTGTAAAAGAGATTAGTGATATAATATTTTAAAGGAGAATTATATGTACCACCCAAAATAAATAAGTGGTGAATATGACATATGTCCCTGAAAAGTAAATGTGTGGTGAGAAAATCATACAATGATCATATCATTGAAGTGAGGCTTAATCAAAGGATTAAATTATTTATATACACTTCAAATATATATAGAACAATTGGAAATAAATACTTTATTAATAAAAATTAATTTAACTCATGATTTTTGCATGACATTATCAATGATGTAGATGTTTAACCAAATGAATGGAAAATGAGTTAAAAATCAAATTACCTTGCGCTTTCCAATTATTAAATATTATTTAACCTATTGTATAATTGTTTTATTTATGTTATTAATTTATAGTAGAACCATATTAAAATTTATAATGTTTTATATTATCCATTTATATCATTTTTCACTCATTCATTAGTAATATTTTTTTATGTTCCCTATTTCGGGTGTTAATTGCCTTGTTTTATCATGATTGTTTGGTCACAAAAGGATCAGTTCTATTGAAAAGTATATTGATCGAACATATCTATAGAAATATTAATGTTATAAATAATGTATTTAATTATTAAATATATTTTTATATCCATTATTTATGGTTTAACATGGAAAATGATTCAGATCACATTGAGGAGACGATATGTGGTACATATGCACGAGCGAAGATATCACTTCTAAATGGTTGATATGGTAAGAAAGATGATAAAACATTAATTTTATAGTATAAATGTAATGTAATAATAATAATTATATATATATATATATTATATCTATAATTATAACCATCTAAGTAAATTCGTGATGAAAAACAAATTATAACACTATGTAGAGATGACAAGTCGTACGTATGCATGTGTGATTCATTCATTTTCCATAGTACGATAAAAGGTAGAATATGGTTGTTTCAAATTATAAAAAAATTTAATTACATTTATTATAATTGATCCTATATTTATGTATGGAAACAAAAAATTAAGAATAATTATAGGAAGAGATTACTTTCAATGAGTTAATAATAATAATTACCTCTTCTTTAGTGGAATTCCTTTAGATTTATTCCTATGGGACTTATGGTTGGTCTTTTTAGGAGACTAGAACCTCCAAAAATTGAATAAGAAACTCAGTAAGAGAAATGGGTAGAGTTTGTTTTTTAATATATGGTTCAATGTTGTCTAATGAAATTAAGTAAGGTGTTCACTTTTATAATTGAATTAAGGGTCACTTTTGAAATTTATCAAAATAATAATATATAATAAGAATATTGAAGAGTTGAATGCATAAAAATATAATATAAATTCATATGGGATGATTTCTTATACCATATATTATACTATTTTTTACTAGTAATTTTTTTAATGATTATGTATAATTTAATAAAATATTATATTCATGAATTATCATTATTGACAATTTTTTACACTATTCACTACATTACCTCTAGTAAAATAAATAGTATAAGGTAACTTAATGAAAAAAATTTAATACATCCCTAATACATCAAGGTAATCTATATTATTCCTGTATGATATAAATTATCCAATATTATATTTACTTTAATATTTATAATATTATTTATTTGATTTTTCTAGTAATTGAATAATTTCATCATTAACGTTGTTTAATTATTTAAGATAAATTTTTTTAACTATAAATTAAAAAAAAATTTACATGATGTAGATAAATAATTAACTTTAAAAAATAATATATATATTCTATTATATATTGTATATAAAACGACATTAAAATTTTTAGAGTTATTATAAACACAAACATGACATATTTATGTTTTCATTCAATAAATTATTATAAATATCTTAATCTTATTAAAATGGACATAAATGTTCACATAACAAAACCATAAATTATTATGGATGAATATTAATCATAAAATAAATTTTTATCAAGTGTAATGGTCATTTTATAGTACCTATCATTTTATATACAATTTAAATTACCCAATTTAACCATTATGGTGATAACAAAAATTACCAAGGTTAATATTCATATTGGTCAACAAAAAAGTGTGAAATATATACCAAATGTTTATATAATGAATAATACTACTTCATAAAATTTTCAAAATCCAACAAACAAATGTTTCATAATTTAATTTAACGTTAATCTATCAAAACACAACGAAAAACAATATTCTCAAAAAATGCATTTTTACCCTAAACATGTATTTATACCAAAATAAGGTATAAGGTTGACTAAAATTTAATTAGTTAACTTAAAAATGACTTAAAATTAATAATATAAAATTTTACTTAATATTTAACTCATAAAAATACTTTTCATCTAAATAAGATTATAGCTTTATAAGAATTAGCATTTTCACTATTCACTTAAAAATCAATGTTTTCAAAACCTTATGGTAAATAAACCTTATGATAATTTTAATATTTTGACTGAAATTAAAATATTATTATTATATAATACATTTTTTATAATTTACATAAATTTATTATAATATTTACTCCTAAAAATCAAGAAACCTATTTTTGAAAAAAACCTATTTTTGAAGAAAAAATTACCACAAAAAATTAAGTTCTTATTATAAAATAATTAACCAATACAATAAAAATGAGTTTAAAAATTATATATTTAATAATGTTGTTAATTCAATTCATTCTTAAAATTTCAACATATATTCTATTAATATAACATATTAATATTTCCTTTTTTGTTAAATGTAGGTGTTATGTATAACATAAGATATATATGATATACATTTTATTTAAAAGGAGACATACCATTAAATCATTACTATTATATTGTACCCTAAATAAAGAAATTTTTTCCCCACAATTTTAAATTTATATTTTATAAACTGATTTTTAATGGTTGAAAATTCCTTTATTGGAAATCCACATCCTAAAAAGGGTTAATAAAACTTCTACATAAAAAGAGGGAAAGGAAAATATGATTATAACCACAAAACTAAGATTATATAAAGGATATATTTTTTGATAAGTGAAATTATTGAAATGTAAGAGAAGTATAACTATAATGTTTTGTTTAATAGTTAATGAAAAACAATAATAATAGAGTTGACTATTAGAAAACTGTAAATAGATGATCGGTTAAAATACCATTGATTTATCAGATAGAAAACTAAATGTATAATGATTTTGTACCAAATTCATTTTCCAAGAGTTAATGTATTCTATTACTATCCATGTAAATAACTTATGAAAAAATATACTTGATTTCTTTACACATCCATATCATAATCCATTTTTTTGATGTTCATTGATCTATTTATACTTCATTTCGTACACCAGGATATGGATATTCAAGAATAAAATTTATGCTAAAATCACTTTTATAAAAAAAATACATATGTAATTACTTATCCTATTAAATATTTACCTATAGTAAAATGGTAATGAAATTTTATCCAATATAATAAATCATACATTAACCTAAAATAATCATATCCAATGTTCAACATAATCTATTCCCTTTGTAGTTATGATTTTGACTAATCCAAAATACATATGTCTAAATTCAATGATCGAAATTTTAGAAGTAAGGACACTAAATTTTAGAAATCAACATAGCATTATATTCTCCAAACAACATAATGTAGCACTGATTTTTACATACCATATATACTAATACCTTGGTCACTTTAAAACCTTAATTAAAGAAACAATGATCCTAAAAAATAAAATCTCAGGCTGTTGAATATATTCATTGAATTATAAAATATAGTAAGACCAATAAGGATATCATAAAAAATAAAATCACTAACTAGTTTCATTGTCACCAATAATATCCAATAATTATATATTTATCATTATTATCTGAATATAATGCACCTATTGAGGTGAAAATCCCCGAATCATGTGTTCTAAAATAGATAAACGTTCTCCATAATCACTTCTCTTATTAGCAGTACTATTCGTCACATACCTTTAAATAATTAATGAAATGGTGCTACAGTACTATCCTTATACAATTCATGTGATAATGTAAAAAAAAAATTATAAAATATTTCATAGATCCAAATAAACAAACATAGTAATCATTCTACTTAAGTTGAATCAATAACATAAGCTTATATTTTATCTATTTACTTTTAATATGGTATATTCTATATACACTTGGGTAATTCATTTGTGTTTTGCTACATATCCTTATACTGGATGTATTTCACATTGAAAAGTTATTTCGTAAACATAAAATCATTAAAATGGTTTAATATTTCCTTACAAATGAAACAATCTATTTTTTTCTTTCGACCATGTACAAATGTTTTTCCTTCCACAAGAATCCCATGTTAGAAAATCCATCTTTCTATTCTTCCCTTTATCCATAACTTGATTTTATAACCTTTTCATCTATTTATTCAATTCTAATTCATAATACATGGATAATTAATTTTATATCTTGATATAAAATTATATTATATCCTCATATTAGGAGACATATTATTAATGATAGTACCCCTAAAAAGAATGGATGAAGTCCATAAAATAAATAGAAAATCATTTCATTTGGATTACAAAATTAGTCCATGACCTGAATTTATAACCTTGTAAATTTTTATTCATACTTATAAAAAATTCCAACATCTATTTGACTTAGTTGTAGGAACTATCATTCTATTTAATATTGTTTATCATGAGGAAAATATTTTTCCCATGAGTGTTCTATGAAATCCTACCATTCAATGATAAACATTTCAGCCTTATCCTTAGTGTATTGAATCAATAATCACCATTGATATATATATCATGAGAGATAATAAGCTACGATGACAAACATTTACCTTTAATTACGTCCCAAAGCTATAAATATATTCTCTATAAAACATATCCATTTCTCAGCTACAAATGGATTTGTTTTATTAATGAATGGTGGTGTTTATGATCAAATTAAGTGATATATTATTATTAATCTATTATTTAGATTAGTAGGATACTCTGTATGAGAAATGTTTTTTTCTTATAACCGGATTCAGCTATCCCAATATAGTCATAATTTATACATCTCTATCTACAACTCCTAATATTTCTTAATTATCCTTATATGGAGGTAAATACCTACTTGGATTATGTACATTGATTATATTTCCATTCCTTACTATAGGATCCATTTTATAACAATGTAAAACACTAGATTAGATTATGAATTATAATATATGATTTCAAAACCTGTGAAACAGAAAACAGAGATTGAAATTTTTTGTATAACTAATTCAAAAATCTTACGCTTTGTTACTTTTGAATATTCTCAAGTAATATTTTATTTTTATGTTTTCATAATATATGTTTTAATAAATTTATTTCTTGATGTTTCTTCTAAACATTCACTAATTAGAACGGTAAAGGTTCTAGCCCTAGTTTCCCAACGTAGGTTGTTACATTATTACAACTTTATAATATATATGGAAACACATCCTAAAGGATCAAATAATTTATAGTCTTTATAAATTAGATACATACATTAAATTAAAAATATATTTCAAAAAAAATTATGATAATTCCATTATTCATCTTAATATATCACTATAAATCAATCCAAAAACTCTTCAACATATCCTAGAGAAAAAATATAACATAATAAGGGGTCATCCAAGAAGCTTAGTAATGATATATGTATAGTGGATGCTATGAAAATATAAAGCATACAAATATATCATGGTAAATAACTGAAACTCATTCCATTTAATAAATATCATGATTATAATTTGGATGAAATAAAAGATAATAAAATAATTCCATATAAATAAACCAATAAGAATGATACTCAATCATCGATTTCTTCTAATTGAATAATTAAAATTATTATCAATAAATAATATCATATTGATACAATCCTTAATTTAAATGATATGAAACAAACAATCAAGGCTTATTTCCAATACATCTAGTATCATCATGGATTTTTACCAAAAATCTAACATTATTAAAGGATTTTCCCAATAATATAATAAATGGGTAAGTCCTTGGATGAAAACATTTATTTTTTGCCTCAAGAGACCTAATAGCGAATCAAGGGGCTCTAGTGAGCCCCAAAAATCACTTAATTATTCTAATGAATTTCTCATATGGTTAAATAATACAACTGAATGAATATACCTTACTAAATTCAATAACAATTAGTATTGAAAGAACTAGTCATATGGAATATTGATACATCTTTAGTCAAATACATCATAAAAATACCAAAAAATATGATGAATGGTATAATTAGAGTACATCCATCACATAATATTAAACAATAGATATTGACATAGATGAAAATTTATTAATAATATTATCATAATATTTCCTAAGTAAAATACACTTTTTATTATGAAAATAATTATTAAAATTTATAAATTACATACATAATAATGACGTAATTTTATTTGAAATAAATCTTTTAAATAATGTAATGAACGCATCCAATTATCATTTCTTCATATATACAAGAAAATATTCTCATTCTATTTATGTTAAAAACATTCTTCCATAATTTTTTTTGGAATATTAAAAAAATACATCATTTGGAAAGAGAAAAAATTATTATTTTTAGACCATTTTGTAATAATTCAAAAATGGGGAAAATCAATTTAAATAATTTTAGGTTAATATTTAAAATATTTATGAAAAAATTATTTTAAAACATTGTCATGAAAGAGAAATATTTTGTAACACCCCAAGTAAATAAAGAGTATGAAATTTTCACATTTATCCATATTTGTGAATAAAATATTAATATTACTTTAAAGGGTATTCTATGCTTGATGGCGTACCCAATATGCAACAACAAGTTTCTTTGAAATTTACGTTGCACTCTAATAATGAAATAATATTATTTTAAATAGTAGTTAACTCATAGCCGTTGTAATGGCGGGAATGAACAGAAATAACTAAAAAATGATTATATATGTTTGACAAATATTTTTACATTTTTTTAATAAATGATAGAGGATTAAAAATGCAAATGAATCTAGTTTTTAAGCGTAAACATTCTAATATTCTTTAAAAGGTCGATTAACTGCCTTTTGATGGTGAACCGCTTTTAAATCCACTTTTTTACAATTTTATAAGCACTATTTTTTGAAAATAAACATATTATTTATTATTGGGACATTTAAATTTACCTTAGGTTAATTTTTGGTATTTTTATGACAATGTTCATTTTTCAATGAATAGTGAAAAATACTACATTTTACATCAAAACTGCTTTTTCATATAATTTAATTATATGTTTATATTATCTTTTAAATTTGTTTTAAAGTGTAATTAGAATATATTTTTACCATGTAATTCAATGATGGTCATTGGGATTAATTTCACATTGAAATTAGACATAAACAAGTGCCAAACTTTTCATAAATATTGTTTCTAAAAAACCCGCTATTTGTTTTGACAACGGGAAGTTTTTTTAAATTAAATATTTCAATTTATGTGTTTGGAATTTTTTTAAATGGATTACATATTTGGAATCATAAGGTCCAAATTATGTAATTAAGAATCTTGTTTTTGGACATTATGAATAGTAACGACGGTAATTATCTTTAATTATCTTGATTAATGAGTAATCAGGTAGTTAAAGATAAAAAGATAATATCATAATAATATAAAATGACCACAAAATATGTCCTAAGGCTACTGGTTGTCTCATGTTCGACCGTGGGATGCCTTGTGCCAAACCTGGGGGCCCCATGGAATCACTTTTGTGAGAAAGTGACTTTTTATCTATTTATTTTTAAAGAATGTTAAATGTAAAAAAGAATGTATCACCTAAGTCAAATATTTTTACTTTTGTCTAAATAAATGATCTTTTGGACTATAAATATTCATTAGAAAGATAAAATGATTTCCTACATCAAAGTATTTTTTTTATAATTTTTAGACATTAAATAAATTAAATTAGTTATGACATCATTATGATGCAGTGATGACCTCATTATTTAACGATTTAAATAAAATGGACTGATAATGTAAAATATAAGACCTAAACATGTCCAAAACCTATTGTATGGGTCAATTTAGAACCCTTATCACCTTACCCTCGAATTATATCAATGTGGGACCTTTTGAATCTGAAACTCATTTTAAAATAAAGTAACATTTCTTTACTTTCCTCGAGTGCCCCTCCTCTCCTCTTATAAAAGGACCCCACCTCTACCTACTTACCCACACCTCTCAAGCCCTTGGCTCAGCCAAACCCTGCCCATGTAATCTCTCCACATCTATCTATAACTCCTTGAAGCCTCACTTTGGGCAGAATCCTTTCCAAGGAAGCCTTTGAGCTCAAATCAAAGGAAGTTACCCGACTTAAAGGTAATGTCTTCACTTGTGTCCTTTTGTTTTATTTTTCTTCTCCAACCCCCTAAACTATTTTTATTCATTTATTTTGTAACAAATATAGTTTGTTAAATATACTAGGATGTTTTTATAAGAAGTATTCGAGCTACACTTACACACACCTACTTCTATTGGTTAAAGAACATACTGTTTCCGTGGATGGCGAATTTCTGCCTCCCAAAACGATGATTCTTCAACATTCTTTTAACACCTTCAAAGGTGGACATTAAGATGTAACTATATTTATGTATGATATATAATATGTTTATGTTTTCCTTAGGCTTCTGTATTTTTCATTTATGGCATACCTTTATGGTTTCCATTATGGGTAAACACGATAAGTTCATTTTAGGAAGTGCGGACTACCGCCCCCTCAAAGTGATTTGGTTCGTTAATGCCATATGTGGGATGTATAAAGGATGTATTTAAAGTTATTATATGTGATTTTATACAGGAATTATAATATACCTTTATATAATTATTATTTTCTTTCCATTAAATTATGAGATAGAAATGAAAGTAGCGTTCATGCGTACGTACGACTTACCGTCTCCATGAACGGTGCATTTCATTTCTTATCCTAAAATGTAATGTACTATTATAAGTACATATATATAATGGATATATATGATGTATGTTACATCCAAATTATTAATATAATTATGAAATTAAAATATAATTATCCCTCATTTAGTTTAAATTCCATTAATATGACATAGAAATGAAAGTAGCGTTCATGCGTACGTACGGATTACCGTCTCCATTAACGGTGCATTTCATTTATTACCCCTAAATGATTATGTAATATTATAAATACGTGTATATTCTGAATATATATGATATATATGATATCAAAATCATGAATATAATTCTGGATATAATGAACCTTTGACCACACGAACAACATGTAATTGTAAGAAGTCCACTTTCGACTTAAGAACCAAATATCGACAAAACAAACATTATTAACTTAAATGATTAAATAATGTTTATAACATGGTAATAAGTGATATAAATGTAATAATTAACTTTAAAAAAGTTCTTAAGCAAGTAGAAATTAATTCAAGTTTATTATTCAGGACGTTAAAGAATGATCGAGTCAAGTCGGACACGAGGTAAGGGATCCTACTCCTCTCTTTCTTTTTAATTACTCTCTTTTATGTCACTTCTTTTAAGCTCCTATTTGTTATGATGGGGGATGTTATTTTATATTCTTCTTGCTGTAAATTTTATTGTAATATGATGAGAGATCCTATTTGATCTCATCAATCCATTTTTGGAAGTTTTAAGTGGCGTCGTTAGGCTGCCGAGTTTTCATAAGGGATTTTTCATCTCACTTTTATTCCCGTGACATTTATGATATGTTTGCCACTATTTCCATTGAGAGGTTTATGTACTGCCCATTATTATACACTTTTTGTAGTATAATTTCATTTACGGGTATTTACATCTTCATTGTATGACCCTTCTTCCATGGGGTGTACTATTCGAAAGTTACCCAACTCGGTAAGGGGACCTTTCACCCTCCTCTTTTTAAAAAAGACTTCTTTTGTTATTTACATCTTCTTATGTTGGGATATGTTCTTATATATCCTTATTGATGTAAATTTTATTTCCAAGTGATGAGATACCCTTTTATCTATCATCAACTCATTTTATGAATTTCCAAGTGACACCGTTAGGCTGTCGAATTTTTGCAAGGGAACTTCTTAACCCAATTTTGATTCATTGGGATAAACTTGTACTATTTGAATATGTCATTCTATGAATATGTGTGAATAAAATCTGATTGTTTTACACATAATATCCACTTATATTTGGTGTATTCATTTGTCACACATAATTATGTAATTGATTTATCCTTAATCCAAGGATACTGTCTTTGTAAAGGACTTCGTCTCAATCTCCTTTCATTGAGGCATATTTCGTTTTATACACAACTTTATTTTATAAGGTGTGAAAACCCCTTTGACTTTTACTTTAATACAAAAGGAATCATT
This sequence comes from Viscum album, assembly GCA_963277665.1. Taxonomy (NCBI): domain Eukaryota; kingdom Viridiplantae; phylum Streptophyta; class Magnoliopsida; order Santalales; family Viscaceae; genus Viscum; species Viscum album. The sequence continues at coordinate 1,501,911,426 of OY728146.1, read as the reverse complement.
TTCTATGAAGCGTTTTACAAAACGACAAAAAGGAATGTTTCTTTTAACGTACGCGGTGACAACGACCTTTTCCGCCGCCGTGAGTATTATTTGGTCTTTGGATTCCTGAACAAGCCATAATGTTTTTTTTAAATGAAATAAATACCGAATACTCTTTTATGTATTTTGGTTTTGAAAATGGTTTTTATAATGGATTTTTTATGTCAATATATTTAAGTGATATATTGTGATCAAAGTGTTGAAATGTTTTATTTCCATTATATTTGTTTTATGTCTTATGATTTTTATAATGGTACTCGGACATTTGACGGGTGGCTACGTGATAAACCATATGACGGGTGGTGCCGTGAATACCAGGACGGGTGGTTACGTTATTACCTCCAATGCATTGGGTATGGAATTCGGCCGTATGGCTATTCCATTATGTATGTATGGAAGTTGTCTGAATGGCTATTCCATTAAGTGATATGTATGGAAGTAAACCTTATGGTTATTCCACTAAAGTATGTTTATGTCCCAAGTTACCTTTATATGTTAGGTGTTTTCTATATGGGTTTTACGGTAATCTTTTGGTTACAAAAGGGTACGTAATGATCTTTTATTCGGTGAAGAGTTTTTACTACTTCATAAACGTGAAATGTATTAATTTGGTAATGTACTCATGGTTTACTTATTGTTTTTGAAAAACTAACAGTTTTCCTTCTTTCTGTATCCTTTACTGGGATTTTTATTCTCATCCCAAGTTATTGAAATGTTTTTCACAGGTCAAGGGAAGGGTATATGATATGATGATAGTTTCAAGGAAGTGTCAAGAAAGAATCCATGTTTTATTTTAAATATGTTTATGTTGATGGGAAAAATGAATACTATATTTTATGTAACCACTTTGTTTAAATATGGAATGTAATGAAATTTTTATGATCTAATTATCTAAAACTCTAAACCTGAAAAGATCCTCAATGTGTAATCTTGTAATAACTCAAGATTAAGTAAGGTTTAAGGCCGGGGCCTTATAGTTGGTATCAGAGGTCAGTTTAGATAACTTCAGAGGTTAGGGTATTCTTTAAGCATAAGTGAAATTACCATAATGGTTAGGATTTCAGAAAGAGTCATAGTTTTAGAAAAATTTAATGAGTAAGTATATCTTAGTTTTTGTCTTCCTCATTAGCACATTATGGTTTTGTTGATATACACACACTGACCTTTTTGGTTTTAGTAAATGGATTGATCTAGCAGGCATCAAAGTAACAGTGGATGTGAAGGAAACTATGACAGTTTTTTGAGCAAGCAACTGAATGGTATGAGAGATGCAATGAGAACTGTTGTGATTATCCTCAACCAACTATCTGGATTCATGATTGACCACCTAAACCTTGGTGATTTCTCTAAGGCATCATATATGCGAGAAACAAATCCCTACGGAACTACAGGTAATAATCATAAAGGTAAGTGTGTTCAAAAACCTATGTGTCAAAGATGTAGAAAGAAACACCTAGGAAAATGTTTCAAAGGGACATAAATATGCTATAGATGTGGAAATGAAGGTCATATAGCAAGAACCTTCCATGGAAAAAGGAAGCATCCAGTTGACTTGAGGAAAGGGAAAGAAGTTCATTCTGAGGGATCAATTGAATGTTTTAAATGTGGTGTTCATGGTCATTATGCAAACACATTTCCTATGAAGAAGTTTCATGAATGGTATCACCAAGATCATACAAATATTCATTTACCAATACCTAATGACATTCCAATTGAGGATGAAGAAACTGACAATGACCAAACAAAGGTATCAATTATTTCATAAATTTTGTTTTCCTATTTTGGAATCTTAGGATATGATTCATGATTTTGTTTTTAGGAAATATGTATTTCAGAATAAGTTATAAAGTAATCGTTAATGGATCATGAAGAATTTTGAATGAGAAAGATGTCAACATATAAGGGCTTCAACAGTTATGGTGAAATTCTTAAGAGTATTAAGTCTCTTTTGATGATGGGGTTACATTAGAAGACTTTTTATAGTATGTGTAACCCTGATGTTTAATATATGAAAATTTTATTCAAGGAATAGTTAGCTGTTCTTTTTTGGACATAGTTATAAAGAACCCTTTGGGTTTATATGATCCTTACTTTTGAGGTAATTATGGGTTACTATACGTTATGATGGAAGTGAAAAGCATGAGATAAAATTGAGGTTAAATTATGTTATGGTTATTTTTTATGATTTTATCTCTTTTTGGGGAATGATTTGAGAATTATATTGTTTTGGAAAAAGGACAACACGCAGACCGTGTGACAACCCATCGCGTTGGACAAAGCTGCGGGAATCGAACCCACAACCAAAGTGCGACTGGTATTTATCGTCTACCACTGGACTACGTGAAGTCCCTGGTTAGTTTGACTGATTCTTTTTAGTTAGATGATTATATGAATTAAGAGTAAGTTGATTTTCGGTTATCTATTGAAATTTATTAACCTATCATGGAGGATAGGTGATTAGGTTAATTACTTTTCAATACGAGACATTAAGAGAAACTGATGTGTTCTGGAGATAAATGTTACGATTTAACTTGGAAGACTATGTGACTAAATCCTTCAAATATTTGGGTTTCAATATTAGCTTGGTTTACTTTGAAGAATTTTATGGACAAATTGTTTATCGAATGTTCCTTGTTGATCTTTGGGTTTTGTCGGACAAATTTTGGAGATTAAGAATAGATTTTTTATAAAGGGTTATCCTTTTCTGGATTATCTAATCTTGTACTAACCTTTTTGGTTTTGGTTTTGGTTTGAGTCTAAAGACATGGGAAGTATATAGTTCTCTTTTTTGGATTAGGTGATTCTCTTGAAGTTGATTATAGTACTCTAAATGCGAACATGTCTTCCTAAATACTCGTCTTTTGGAGAAAATATGAGTTTGTGTAAGGAATCTAATAAAAGTTGAAAGTCAACATGATAAGTGATTATGTTTCCTTATGAATAAAATTCATCAATAAAAAGTAACTTAAAACAAAAATGTTGTTTATTAACTTTTCCTACTGGGGAATCGAATACCATTTAACCCATCACAAGTTTGTGATTTTCTTGTGGTTAACTTTCTCTTAAACATGTTTTCTATCACTCTCCATCAGAACATGAACCTTTGTTTTTTTTCCTCCATGTCCATATTTTCATACTTGGAATCCTAGTATGGGTTAACTCGGGTGACCTTTGTACTTCTTTTTCATTATTTTAAAGTGATTGTTTTACTGACTCTTGTTCTGATGTGGGATTTTGAATGAAATTTCCAAAGCAAATATTAAAATTGCGAGGACGCAATTCCCAAAAGGGGGGAAGGATGTAACAACCTAAGTAAATAAAGAGTATAACATTTTCACATTTATCCATATTTGTGAATAAAATATTAATATTACTTTAAAGGGGATGCTATGCTCGATGGCGTACCCAATATGCAACAACAAGTTTATTTGAAATCTTACGTTGCACACTAATAAAAAAATATTATTATTTTAAATGGTAGTTAACGCCTAGCCGTTGTAATGGAGGGAATGAACATAACTAAATACAAAATTATTATATATGTTTGACAAATATTTTTACTTTTTTTCAATAAATGTTATAGGATTAAAAAAGCAAATGAATCCAGTTTTTAAGCGTAAACATTCTAAAATTCAATAAAAGGTCGATTACCGCCTTTTGATGGTGAACCCATTTTAAATCCACTTTTTGACAATGTTATAAGCACTATTTTTTGAAAATAAACATATTATTTATGATTGGGACATTGAAATTTACCTTAGGTTAATTTTTGGTATTTTTCTGACAATGTTCATTTTTCAATGAATAGTGAAAAATACTACATTTTACATCACAACTGCTTTTTCATATAATTTAATTATATGGTTATATTGTCTTTTTAATTTGTTTTGAAGTGTAATTAGAATATATTTTTACCATGTAATTAAATTATGGTCATTGGGATTAATTTCACATTGAAATTAGGCATAAACAAGTGCCAAACTTTTCATAAATATTGTTTAAAAAAAAACCCGCTATTTGTTTTGACCACGGGAAGTTTTTTTAAATTAATTATTGCAATTTATATGTTTGGAATTTTGTAAAATGGATTAATTATTTGGAATCATAAGGTCCAAATTATGTAATTAAGACTCTTGTTTTTGGACATTATGAATAGAAACAACGATAATTATCTTTAATTGTCTTGATTAATAAGTAATCGGGTAGTTAAAGATAATAAGATAATATCATAATAATAAAAAATGACCACAAAATGTGTCCTAAGGCTACTGGTTGTCTGATGTCCGACCATGGGATGCCTTTTGCCAAACTTGGGGGCCCCATGGAATCACTTTTGTGAGAAAGTGACTTTTTATCTATTTATTTTTAAAGAATGTTAAATGTAAAAATGAATGTATCACCTAAGTCAAATATTTTTAGTTTTGTCTACATAAATGATATTTTGGACTATAAATATTCATTATAAATATAAAACTATTTCCTACATCAAAGTATTTTTTTATAATTTTTAGAAATTAAATAAATTAAATTAGTTATGACATCATGATGATGCAGCAATGACCTCATTATTTAACGATTTAAATAAAATGGAAAGATAATGTATAATATAAGACCTACACATTTCCAAAACCTAATGGATGGGTTCATTTCTAACCCTTATCACCTTACCCTCTAATTATATCAATTTGGGACCTTTTGAATCCAAAAATCATTTTAAAATAAAGTAACATTTCTTTACTTTCCAAGAGTTCCCCTCCTCTCCTCTTATAAAAGGCCCACACCTCTACCTCCTTACCCACACCTCTCAAGACTTTGGCTAGGCCAGACCCTACCCATTTCATCTCTAGACATCCCTCTCTAACTCCTTGAAGCCTCACTTTGGGCAGAATCCTTTCCAAGGAAGCCATTTAGCTCAAATCAAAGGAAGTTACTCGACTTAAAGGTAATGTCTTCACTTTTGTCCTTTTGTTTTATTTTGCTTCTCCAACCCCATAAACTATGTATATTCATTTATTTTGTAACAAATACAGTATCTTCAATATACTAGGATGTTGTTATAATAATTATTTGAGCTACAATTATACACGCCTACATCTAATGGTTAAAGGACATACTGTTTCCGTGGATGGTGGATTTCTGCCTCCCGAAACGATGATTGTTCAACATTATTTTAACACCTTGAAAGGTGACCATTAAGATGTCACTATATTTATATATGATATATAATATATTTATGTTTTCCTTAAGATTATTTATTTTTCATTTATATCTTACCTTTATAGTTTCCATTATGGGTAAACATGATAATTTCATTTTAGGAAGTGCGGACTACCGCCCCCTCAAAGTTATTTGATTCGTTAATGCCATATGTGGGATGTATAAAGGATGGATTTAAAGTTATTATATATCATGTTATACTGGAATTATAATATACCTTTATATCATTATTATTTTCTTTCCATTAAAGTATGATATAGAAATGAAATTAGCATTCATGCGTACGTACGGCTTACCGTCTCCATGAACGGTGCATTTCATTTCTTATCCCCAAATGTAATGTAGTATTATAAGTACATATATATAATGGATATATATGATTTATGTTACATATAAATGATTAATAAAATTCTGGAATTAAAATATATTTATCCCTCATTTATTTTTAGTTCCATTAATATGACATAGAAATGAAAGTAGCGTTCATGCGTACGTACGACTTACCGTCTCCATGAACGGTGCATTTCATTTCTTACCCCTAAATGATTATGTAATATTATAAATACATGTATATTCTGAATATATATGATATATATGATATCCAAATCATGAATATAATCATGGATATAATGAACCTTTGACCACACGAACAACATGTAATTGTAAGAAGTCCACTTTCGACATAAGAACCAAATGTCGACAAAACAAACATTATTAACTTATATGATTAAATAATGTTTATAACATGGTAATAAGGGATATAAAAGTAATAATGAACTTGAAAAAAATTCATAATCAAGTATAAATTAACTCAAGTTTATTATTCAGGATGTTAAAGAACGATCGAGTCAAGTCGGACCCGAGGTAAGGGATCCTACTCCTCTCTTTCTTTTTAAGTAATCTCCTTTATGTCACTTCTTTTAAGACCCTATTTGTTATTATGGGGGATGTTATTTTATTTTCCTCTTTCTGTAAATTTTATTTTAATATGATGAGATACCCTATTTGACCTCATCAATCCATTTTTGGATGTTTTAAGTGGCGACGTTAGGCTGCCGAGTTTTCATAAGGGATTTTTCATCTCAATTTTATTCCCGTGACATTTATGATATGTTTGACACTATTTCCTTTGAGTGGTTATGGACTGCCAGATATTATACACTTTGTGTAGTATAATTTCATTTATGGGTATTTACATCTTCATTGTATGACCCTTCTTCCATGGGGTGTACTATTCGAAAGTTACCCAACTCGGTAAGGGGACCTTTCACCCTCCTCTTTTTAAAAAAGACTTCTTTTGTTATTTACATCTTATTATGTTGGGATATGTTCTTATATATCCTTATTGATGTAAATTTTATGTCCAAGTGATGATATACCCTTTTATCTATCATCAACTCATTTTCTGAATTTTTAAGTGACGCCGTTAGGCTGTCGAATTTTTGCAAGGGAACTTCTTAACCCAATTTTGATTCTTTGGGATAAACTTGTACTCTTTGAATATGTCATTCTTTGAATATGTGTGAATAACATCTGATTGTTTTACACTTACTATCCACTTATATTTGGTGTATTCATTTGTCACACATAATTATGTAATTGATTTATCCTTAATCCAAAGATACCGTCATTGTAAGGGACTTCATCTCAATCTCCTTTCATTGAGTCATATTTCGTTTTATACACAACATTATTTTATATGGTGTGTAAACCCCTTTGAATTTTACTTTTATACAAAAGTAATCTTTTTCTATGAAGCATTTTACAAAATGACAAAAAGGAAGGTTTCTTTTTATCGTACGTGGTGACAACAACCTTTTCCACCGCTGCGAGTATTATTTGGTCATTGGCTTCCTTAACAAGCCGTAATGTTTTTTTTAAAAAGAAATAAATACCAAATACTCTTTTATGTATTTTGGTATTGAAAATCGTTTTTATAATGGATTTGTTATGTCAATATATTTAAGTGATATATTGTGATCAAAGTGTTGAAATGTTTTCTTTCCATTATATTTGTTTTATGTCTTATGATTTTTATAATGGTACTTGGACATTTGACGGGTGGTTACATGATAAACCATATGACGGGTGGTGCCGTGAATTCCAGGACGGGTGGTTACGTTATAACCTCTAATGCATTGGGTATGGAAGTTGGCCGTATGGTTATTACATTAAGTATGTATGGAAGTTGGCCGAAGGGCTATTCCATTAAGTGATATGTGTGGAAGTCGACCTTATGGTTATTCCACTTAAGTATGCTTGTCTCCCAAGTTACCTTTATATGTTATGTGTTTTTTATATGGGTTTTACAGTAATCTTTTGGTTACAAAAGGGTAAGTAATTATCTTTTATTCAGTGATGAGTTTTTACTACTTAATAATGGTGAAAAGTATTACTTTGGTAACGTACTCATGGTTTACTTATTGTTTTCGATAAACTAATAGTTTTCCTTCTTTGTGTATCTTTTACTGGGATTTTTATGCCCATCCCAAGTTTTTGAAATGTTTTTCACAGGTCAAGGGAAGGGTACATGATATGATGAGAGTTTTAGGGAAGTGTCAAGAAATAATCCATGTTTTATTTTAAATATGTTTCCGTTGATGGAAAAAATGAATACTAACTTTTATGTAACCACTTTGTTTAAATGTGGAATGTAATGCAAGTTTTATGATCAAATTATATAAAACTCTAAACCTGAAAAGATCCTCAATGTGTAATCTTGTAATAACTCATGATTAAGTAAGGTTTAAGGCTGGGGCCTTATATATTATCTACTGGGGATATAAAATTTATTAAATCCAATTAATGATGAGAATGTGAAATAAACACTTTCAAAATTTGTAACATATGAATCATAATCCCCATGAATGAAATAAATTAAAATGAAACTTTAAATAAAATTAATATAAGGATATTCATGATATAATTTAATAAATGGGAATCATATACACCGCACAAAAGTAATATGTGGTAAATTTGGAATATGTCTCACAGACATAAAATTGAGATGGGAAACCCATATAATTATCATATTATTGATTTGACGGTTAATAAAATGAATTTATTATGTTCATACAACATAAAAAAACATAAAAAAATTGAAAATAAATCATTATTTAATCAAAATTTATTTCATTCAAAATCTTAGAAAAACACAATCAATGAAGTAGAAGTTTAACCTATTTAATGGAAATTGAGTTAAAAAATCCTTTACCTTTCTCTTTGATATAATTGATAATGATTTATCTATATCTCTAAGGAATTAAATAATATTATTAGTTTATAAAATAATAATATTAATATTTATAACATCATATATGATCTTTTTATAGCATCTTACCAACCATTCAATAGTAATATTTCATTGTTTTCATTATTTTCAGTGTTAATATCCTTGTGATCTCTTGATTTATTTTTCTTGAAAAAAATTAACCATATCAATTTGTGGAGACAGAAATCCCTACATAGGCATGAGCGATGGTATCAATTATCAATGCTCGAAATAATAGGGGAATCGATTGTATATTAATTTTATAGAATTAATATAATTTCATAATTATCATTTATTTCCATAATTTCAATCATTATAACAATCAATATAAAGTGTTGATGAAAAAAATTTACACTACTACGTAGAGATTTTTAGCCATACGTGTGTAGTGATTTCATTTTTAATAAGATGGATAAAATGTTTAATATGGTTGTTTATTAATTATAATATATATATATATATATGATATGTTAGTTATTATTTTGTTATGATAAAAAAATTAATATAATGTGTAATATGATATATGTTTGAAATATTTGATAAAAATTTTTACCTATTCATCAGTGAACTTCTTTTTTATTTCTTATTCATGTACTTAAGGATGGTATTTTGATGAGAATATCACCTCTATATCTTGGATAGGGATTTTCAGGTGAAATGAAAATATTTTTATCAAGATAAATAGATCAATGAGGTGTATTGAATTGAAGGAAGAGGTTTCCTTTTATTATTAGTGTGAGGGGCACTATTTGGAATTTCTCAGAATGATAGAATAAAAAAAGACAATTCTAAAGAAACATTATGCCCAATAAATTTTAAATATAGACGGTATAAATTTTTTTAATATACATTATCATCTTTGTGAATATGAAACGTTTTTTATTTTAAAGTTATTTAATAAAATATTATATTCTTGAGTTTATAATCATTGAAAATTTTGACACCATTGAATACATTGACTTTAATAAAATAAATCAAAAAAGATAAATTCGAAAAAAAAAATTTCATACACATTAATATGCCCAGGTAATCTATAAAATTCCCAAAAAAAAAATTATTTATTTCACATTATATATATATTAATCTATTTAATATCATTAATTTTATTTTACTATTAATTAATTAAATACCTCATTACAGTTATATAATTACATAATCTTAATATTTTTAACTACAAAATTTAAAATATATTACAATGATGTATATATGTCTTTTAAATTTCAAAAAAAATATTTTTATTTAATATATCTTCAAGATAGAACCATATTAAAAATTATATTGTCATTATAAATACAGAGGTGAAAACATTAACTTCTCATTAAACAAAAATTCTAAACATCTGAATTACATTGAAATGACCATAATTAGTCTTATAAAAGAAACAAAAATGATAATGTAAGAACATCAATCAACCAATAAAATTTTGGAATGTGTAATGGACATTTTAACGAATTTTCTTGAAAAATACATTTTCAATATAAAAATTGTACTTATACCAAAATAATGTATAAATATGATCAATATGAAATTAATTAAAATATAAATAACTATTTAGATATTATGTTACTTTTAGATATAATAAAAACCCATAATAGACCTTTTAATATAAATAAAATCACACTTTTATAGCAAGTATTATTTTTTCACAATTTCATTGAAAATTATTCTTCTAAGGAAATTATCAAAAAATCAGAATAAGAAAACTGTAATATTTTAATTTATAAATTTATTTTAGGGTTTTAAAATATATTTTATAGAATTTAAAAAAATTACTATAGTATTTACTCATAAAATTATTGACACCCATTCTTAAAGAAAACATATTTTTGTAGAATAAATAACATTTCAAAACATCTAGTGCATAACTAAAAATAATTAATTAATACATTAGAAATGGGTTAAAAAAATTTATATTAATAATATATTTAATATTAATCCTTCCTACCATTTAATAATCTATGCTCTAAATATCATATATTAATAAATCATTATTCGTTTAATCTTGGTATTTTCGTGCAGTATAAGATGTCAAAGATATTAATTTTTTAAAAAATAAACATCGTAAAATATTGAGGTGTTACATGTATGTTCTTATAATGTGGTTACATTAAATATTAATTTCACATTTATGAGAAATTAAATAATTTTATGATCCAGTTTAAAAAAATGGTATTGAGATTATTCTAAAAATAAGTAACATACTTGTCACCACTTAATTTGATGGCCCAACATGGAACGTAGTAGTAAAAAATGACTTTGAAACACCTTTCTATTCTAGATCATGTTTATTTATTTCATATGAATAAAACTCTAAACACATGTTAGCATAATGACCGAACTTATGACAACTAAAAAATCTCAATTCTAGATAGCCATCGTTTCCTATTTATTTGGCTGTTCAGGACTATTTTCTTTACAATCCCCATCACTGTGACAAAAATTTCTATAGTGAAAACCCATTTCATATCATACAAATAATTCCATTTAAATTTTTTTCCCACACATTGAACAATTTTGGTGATTATCTTCATTTCTCTTATCTAGTTTCTTCTCCGTTTCCAAAGACCATAACAATTTCATACTATTGTTATCTCAAGGAACATGAATGTTAGAAACATCTATATAAATATTCTTGGAGTAATAAACCACATTATCATAAATTTTAAATTCAAATTTAGTAAATTCTCTTCATAAAACTAGTTTCAATACTGAGTAAATTCTTTTAGCTTTTCTGTCGGTGTCCAAAAAAATGTTTGGTACATACTTGACCATTCATGTTATGTTTACATCATATGAAGCTAAAAAATAATCATCTTTTTTCCACAGTTCCATGATTTTTTTTCCAATTCATAGTCATGGATAATTTTGGAAATATTTCTCAGGTAAACTATCCTTAAATAATTCCTAATCAATATAATCATGTTCACAGCATTCTCTGGTATTATTGAGCAATGAACTCCATCGATCAGATTTACCATGAAAATGATAATCTAAAATTGTTACTATATAATGTTATAAAAATCCCATGACATCAAATATATTCTTAGGGTAATTAATCCATCCAATTGCCATCATGGGTTCTGATGATCCACTTAAATATGGGGGAAGTTGTCTCTTAAAATTATCCACCTTTAACATGTTCCATTATTATAGATTGGGTTCCTCCCTATCATGGATACCAACATAATTAATTTATTGTCTCATCTGCTCCATCATTGTAATAATATATTTTGTTCCAATTCCAAAAATATTTTGAAACTGATATAGAATGTTATTTTCCACTCAGGAAGTTCCCATAATAGCTTCCATGATTCCTATTTGAAAAAAACTATTTTGAATAGAAATAGTTTTGATAAAGTATCCTGGTAATCACTAAATTCTATTTCATTTCTGCATCACTATAACATAAAATACATCAATGGAATCATATTATAATTATTCCAAAATATAAATTTATCTAAATTGACATATGATGACAACATTAAGGACCCATCCTTTAATATTATATACACTTAAGATTTAAGTCAATATTTCATACTCTTATAATTGAGGATTTTTTCATGTTTATTGTTTTAATGAATTAGTACATAACTCATACAAAACCAAACTATATAATTAAATTATTAAAATAATGATTACTATCCAATTTTATCAACATGTAAAAAATTTAAAAAAAATTATTTTATTTCATAAAAAAATATTGAATCCTATCAACATGAAATCTTTGTTTCCCTTACCCATGCATAAATACTATGAAAAACATTTTAAAACATTGGAGGAGAACATAAGTTCAGTAATGGATTTAAAAAAAAGAAAATTATTATTACAGTAGAAAATTAATAATCATGTAACGTTTACCATTATCATAAAATTGTTTTGAAAAATATGTATTTTTTTATATGATAATAACACACTCATTTTGTTGATAGGAATCCCTTAAAAAAACCAATTTCAAGAAATTAAAAATTAATTTTATTAACATGGGTATCACATTCATAAAATTTTTATATCCCATGTAAGGATTTACTAAGAATTAGTTAAATCTGTAGTAGAAAAACTTCTGTAACTCCCTCTATATTTTTAGTTAAAATAAGAATAATACACAATTCATTGTATTGCTATCGGGGAATAACCCTGGATTAGGCTATAATAAGCTCACATAGTTCTATCTTGGAGAACCCATTATATAAGCTATAATAGACTCAACTGATTATATATTGGTTCACATATTTCTCATTCATAATCATCAATTACCATATTATGAATAAAACATCTATATTCTTTCACTATTTCATTATAAAAATTTTAAAAAATCATTTAAACTTTTAAGAAAATCACTTTTTGATATCAAAATTACCCATTTCTTTTTAAAATAATTTTCAATATAAAAACAACCCAAAAGGGAAAAATAGAATTTTATAAATGAGTACATGAATGATTTCAAAGGAAATATTAAATAAAATAACAGTAATGATTGTGAAAAAATTTGTTGTCACTATATACATTAAAATAGAGTATTCCATTTTTAATTTGTCAAAATGTTCTATATAAAACACATAAAAATATTCTATTTTTAAAAAATTTGAAATAAATTTAAATTGACATAGAATTTAATTTATAAATATATTATTTATATAAAAAAACTACTATAAAATCCTTAAAAAACATGGACATGGAATTGAAATAGTAGAAACAAAAAACATTAAAAGATGATTTTTAATGAAAAGTCCTTTATCACTTTGGAAGCACTTGAATTTTAAGAACCATGATGGAATAACATTAAAGAAATTAAATATAATTATAATATACACATTCAAGAAAAAAAATCAGATATTATTTATTTACAAATTTTGAAATACTAATGGTGCATAACATCAAAATAGGCCTTAAGGAAAGGAATGTGAGATGAAGTCCCTTACCGTGAGTCTGAGTTGTTACATGTGTATTTATATTCCATAATAATAAAATATTTTCAATAATTTAGTATATAACAGTGTTTCTCAAATTTATTATTAAATTTATTTCAATTATTATGATGTTATATACAATTTATTAATAAATAAATTTCACGTCAGATATTTTGGGTATATTTGGATTATGTGTAAAAAATGACTTTGGTAGGACTAATATGGTTAAAGAAATATTTGTTTAAACATATCTAGATTAATAATGATGAAATAATTATCATATTTATATATTAATTATACTTGTTGATTTCAATCATTAATGATGGTTTTGAATGATAAATATGTCAAAATCATAGAAACTGTAGGTTATACGTACGGAGGTATAACATTTATATTTTTCCATGATCATATGGAAAATAGGTATGTAATATATTATATTTCCATCTTGGCGATAATATAATAAATACAATATAATTTATTTAAATATACTTATATAAATCATCTATGTGGTGTGGTGATGAAAATTTAGTCACATCACTTCCTGAGTGTATTTTTCCTGACGTTCAAGATTGATGATATAAATATTCAGTGAGTGATATGGTAAAGGAGAAAATGATATAAAATAATTTTTTAAGGATAAATATGTCATTATTTTCACAATTTTTCCATTTATATCACATATATTAATTATTTTTTCTATTATTACCTATCTTCTAAAAAATTAGTAAGAAAATCACATCGCTTCACGAAGTGGAAACCCACTATATACATCAACAACATTATCTATGGAATCCAGACATTTTGTTAGTTGTAAATTCATTACATGGTACACATAGAGGATCATTTCAAGTATATATTCTTAGAAATAAGGTAAAAATAAATGGAATATTATATCCACTTAAAGGAACCTTCATAAGTTCACCACAAGTAACTTTTACTAAGTCTCATATCATGGGGGCGAGCATCAAAGGGTTGTGGTGATCATGAATCCCAGTAAAGAAAAAATCAATAGAATTATATAATATGTGATTGTGGGATATTTCAAAAATAATGTGTGGTATACCAATAAATAATGATCATGGGGTATATTATAATAATAATAAAATTAATTTAAACATTGAAATGTGAAAAAAACATTAAAATAAAACATTCATAAGAATTTCTCCAATGTTTATCTCTAAGGATTCATAAATGTAAATTAACAAGGTTATTCATAAAGGTATCATAAAACATTCAATCTCTGGAGATTAAATTAATAACCCAATGTGTTGGAGTACTATAAAGTGACAAAATTAATATGTGTTAATCTCAAGTGAGCTACATTGTTCATAATAAATATTTTCATGAATAATCCATTGAGAATAAATAATGGGTTTCTTATCAAAATCATGGAATATAACAGAGGATACAAGCATGATAATTAAATCATTTTTGTGCCATGAAAATAGAATTTTTCTTCTTATATGTAAATAATCAAATATAATAAATCTTTTTTATTTCTATGTGAATACCCCTAGAAGAAAAAGAGGTTTTAGTATACATAATAGGAAAAATAAAATTGAATTTGTTATGTAGGGAGAGAAATTTTAGAAGTAAATTCGATATCATGATGGGAATAAAATGTTGATTTAGAAAAGAGAAAAATGACGGGGGGGACTAGGGTAACCCTTTCATAAAAAAACATATAAAAAATTGTATAATAAAAATGGTAATAAATGATAGTAAAGATATCATTACTAATATGTATAAGAAAAGAGGTTCTATAATTGATGTATAAGGAAGAATAATTCTCTTACCTTGACAATCTACTCCTATATCTTGATGAATAGAAACATGGGTTCTTGAGGAAACCTTGGGGAACTACAAAAAAAAATTATTCTTATTATAAGTTTATTATCATTTATTCAATTAATTTCTTTAAGATAAAACCAGTTAATAGCAATAATACTATAGAGTAATTTTGAACAAAACACTGCTATATTTTTATTATTTTAATATTTTACAGCAGTTTTAATTAATGTATAGAAAAATGTTAAAAAAATGTAATTACTCCTCCTCCCCCACTCCCTCATGATACTATATACTTTCCCCCCTTGACCTCCGTTAACCTTTTCTTATCCCTTTCTTGGTGCTGATCTCGTCCCCACGACCCCACGACCCCCATTCCCCTCACACCTCTGACCTAACTCCTTCTACCCAGAATACCATTCCCCCATGGTACCCCCATTGTCTAGACCCCCGTGACCGCAAAACAATCACTCTCCGGGATTATAGTTCCCCTCCTCGTGAGTGATGAATAACCTCCCCCTCACCTCTAACTTCCATCTCACCATCTTTGTTCCCCTCCTTATTGGCGATGCAGACCATGCCCCTCCGACCTCCCTCTCCATGGTTCAGATCCTTTCCTCAACAACAAAACATACCCCACTTAATGGTTTAATCATCCAAAAAATAAATTTATTGTTGTGTATCATTAGATTGATAGTCCTGGGTGATAAAAATATTATATAATTTTTTTTCATTCATTCAACATTAATGTATATAATTATTTTTGTTTATAATGTGTTATTTGGATTTTTCAGTTACTTTTTTTCAGGTATAACAATAAATATCTTTTGTCATGTTGCATTAAATTAAATAATTAAATTCATTGACATAAGTCGGTTATAGAATGTAGATCATTATTAATTTCATGGTTTTTAATTGATAGTAATGAATTCTACTTTGTTCTTTATATGTTAACACCTATAATTATTAACATATTCCAAATTGAGAATGTTTTCCAACTCAAGAACAATTGGTGATTGGGATTGGGGTTACACATTGTTTCATCACCAACTCTAGAAATTTATCTAAGGATAATTTCCATGAAAATGTGATATTATACACCTTTTAAATTTATTATAATTCATCATGTTTTATGCATATGTGAGGAATTATTTAGACAAACAAAATCTATCGAATAATGACAGAGTAGTTAGGGTTATGTATTACATTCCTAATTTTAATTTATTTGTTAACTGTTATATCCAATATAGTTTCATTTATTTGATTTTAACTTACATATCTTTTAAGATAACTTATTATAGTATGTATTTTTCGAGTAAAAGTACTAATTTTTTTCATTTTATTTTAATATCAAAATACACATTATAAAAATTTATGTTAACATCATATTTTTTATGTTTATCTCTAGTTTATGGAAAACCCAATTTGATGTAATGTGAACATAGTTGGTTTATATAATACATGGAACAACATGAAGTCATAGTAAACCAGATCAATAAAATATAGACATATAGAGTTGAATATTTTGGGTACTCATTAAATATTATGATATCAAAATAACGTATACTTTGCATTAATATTTTTAAAGGGGTGATATTTATCTTAGTTAGATCATGGTAATTGTTTTTAAAATTGATTAATGTATCAAATTTTTCGTCGAAATGTACCCTCTTTAGTTAATACACTAGGGTAGAATACCCCATTATCTTTCTCTCCCATAAAATTAATATCATACACATATAAAATATAAATAATTGATACATATTTCCCATGATTAATATAGAGGATGTATTCCAAACAACCATAATTAAATATTAATTTTTTCAGGCATGTTTATAAATTAAAATACAATTCTCTTTATTCTTGTATTATCCTATATAGATCCTTCTTTAAACAAAAATACTAATTTTATCTTTACCATGAAAGACACATCGTCTTCCAACTTAAAATCGTGGAATGCATATTTGACATAATTTAGAACGTTTGTGGGTTACCTATGGGCTATAATGTTATGGTCTTCTAATTTATGTCATTATTCATCTTTTTTTTATGAGATATAATAATAAATTTGATTCATGTTTTTATTTTATATATTTATGGGGAAAATTTTTATTATTTGATTTGTCCAATTTTCTATTATAGTTTTCATGAAAATGTTAATGATGATTTTGGGTGATATATAATTTTTATTATTAATATTTGATTAAAAATTTATACATTTATATCTAAATTTATTGTGTGAATAAAATCCTATACATATGGATAAAAGTTCAATTAATTTTCCTCAAAACATCATAAAATATTACAAGGGTTTGGAAGAAATGTTTTATTATATAATTGCAAACCTATCAGTGGATGGAAGAATATTATGTCAGTGTACATATTGTAAATTAAAGTGAAGGTTTTATAGAAATGATGTATTTGATCATTTGATATTGATAAAATTTATTGATCAATATGTATGAAAAAAATATCATGGTAAATAAAATGTTTTAAAAAGTGAAATCAATTAAAATACTATTAAAAAAATACAATATTACCCAACAGATGAGAATTTAGTTTGAAATATGTTAAATGATGCATTTGGTTTTATAGAATACAATTTCCATGATTTTAATATAACAATAGAACCTTCATTTAATCATGAGAAGGTAAACATTTATTAGTAATTCAGTGACCAAAAAATTATTTTTATGAACTTGTCGAAGATAAATAAAAATAATTTAATAAAGGTTGTTCCATGTATTCTTTGTTTTATTTTCTGTACACGTTATATCATATAAAGTGTCCTGATGAAATTAATCCCCCTGAAATTTCATTGATGTTAGTGTTTATTCATGATGAATATAATGAAGCTAATATCACTACATCATTCTAGGAGATAAATAAATATAGAAAATAATATTGAATTGATTATTCAAATATATATGCATCCTCTAATGATTACATGATTTACTAGGGGAAGTGTTTAATAAATAAGAATTCACAAAATTTTATGAAGGAATATGGAATTAAATGAATAAAAATGACAATATAAATCAATAGAAGCATAGGATATAAAAGAAAAATAAAACACTTACAATGGTATTGCGTTACATTCCTCTAAATATATTCTTTGAAAGACTACTCATGTTGTCTAAAACTGCATATGACATGAAGTTTTATTCTCCAGATATTAATGAGGTGTTGATGTAAAATCTATAATTTTTAACATCATTAATGATTTTAAAATCTCTATATACATATTTTTCATCAGATTCTAGGAATATATGTTTAGGATTGTCTTCTGAATGTTTTTACCATTTTTTTACATGAAGTAATAACTATAGAATTTGGATAATATTTTGATCCCCTATAATTTACTTAAATCATTGTGTTATAAGATGACATAATTCATTATTTATATTATAATTCCTGGAAGGAAAATGATGGAAAATGGCATTTATGTATACCATAAACCTCTAATAAATTAATTATGAGAATAATGGGATGATGGCATAGAAACATTTGATGATTCAATGAGACAAATATTCAAAATAATATTTTCTTTAATGTGGAAAATTATGAACATTCTTGGTGTATGAAATTTATCTGACTTGAACACTCATACTATTTTTTCTTATCAGTTTCTGATTTTAATTTTGATCCTCATTGATTACCTCAAAGAAGAAAAAAAATTATGTGTGATCATCGAAATTTAGATTCTCATAAAAACTTTATGTTAAAAAAGACATGAATCGTTGGATATATTGAAATGAGAATTTTACTAAATGTGTTACCTAGTTAAATAATAAATCAATAGTTAATGAATATCACTAAAGAATTTAAAATTTTTATTATTTTAAAAATGGGGGAAATTGAATGATATATAGTATACAATGAATTTGGGACACAACCATTTAAGAAAAAGAGTGTATTTTTCAAACATCCTTACTAGGAGTTTAATTTTATACCTCGAAATATTGATGCAATTTCAATTGAGAATAAAATCTATGAAAATTTAATTTTTATAGTGCTAAATGATTATAGTAAATCAAAACATATTCTTAATGCTCATAAATATTTGGATACAATGAATATAATTAACAGTTTGTGTGAAAATAAAAATTATAAGTATCGTTCTGTAATTTTATAAATGAGAAAACATTAGAAATATTTATTCTTTCATAATTTAATGAATGTAAAAGTTCTAGATCGATATTAAAGTAGTATACCAAGGTGGGTTGACTATAAACATTGAAAGTTAAATAGTTTGGGAAGACACGACTCACATATTTTTAGGGATCATTTGTTTACCTTTTCTTTTCAAAATAATTTTCCTAAAAAATTAACTATTGTTCTAGTTGAGTTTTATTAATTTTTAGAGAGCTTCATGGAATGAACATGAATCTGACCGAGCTTTATAATCATAATGAAAGATTTGTTTTGATGTAATTTCATTTAGAGATTTTATTTCCCCCGTAATTCCTCATAGTCATGATTCATTAAACTATTAATTTTGTTCAATTAGGAAAACATGGTTATCGGTACACATTCGAGGGATATATCTAATTGATAGGTACATTGATATATATATTTTTATTTTATAAGTGAATTTTATTTTTTCAAATCATTTAAAATTTTTTTGTAATATTATTATTATTTATTTAAATCTGGTTCTTTGGTTGTTAGAAATCATATGTGGGGAATAATTCTCCTCTAGAAGGCTGTTTTTCTAATGGTTACAAAACTTTAAGAGTTATTGAACTTTTATAATAGGTATTTGGATGTGATTAATACTAGATTACAATATTTTGGATGTTCTGAGGACATTTACACAAATTATAATTCAATAAATTGTTCATGGGTATTTCCAATGAATCGAAAACCAATTGGAATGGGTAAAATTTTACACTGAATAAATTAGAGTGTCTATAAGAACATAGATATATCATAGTAAATAGTGTTATTATAGAACCATTAGTTGAATAAATAATATTGAAAAAAATTGGTTACCAACTTTTCGATATCAAAATGAGAGGGAATTTACATATGATATTAATAAAGAGCTTGTCAAATGGTTCTCACATCATGTAAGTATAAACACATATTAATATTGTTGATGTGTATTTATTTTTTCTATGTTAAAAGGAGCATCTTATATCTTATTTCCAAGATAATTAACATTTATAATAAAGATAATATATTGAATGATTTGATGTTTTTGGCTCGAGGTCCACTAAGAAAGGATTATAGATTTGATTCCTACAATATTCATTACTTCTAGTTTCAAACAATTCATCCAGAATAAGTCTTGAAAACACATAATAGTGGTGTATTTATATTTTCCTAGGTGGGATACTAGGGGAGGAATAATGATATAATGTAATTAAACTATCATAAACATTTTTCAGTTGTCTTATTAAAATATAAGAGAATCAAAATTGATAGGGGTATAATGAATGATTTTTTATATTTTACTTCTGTAAAAGTCACTCTTTTGATGAATACTAGTGAGATTTTAGAGCATGATTCATTTATATTGGATTCAATAGAAAATTTTGTTTTTATATGGATGATGAAATACATGAAGGTTGGACTGTTGTTTTATAGTTAATATATAGATACTTATATAATATGGGAGAATAATATCAATTGGTTATTTGTGATAGTGAACTTCATAAACTATGAAGCATTAATTTTTTTTAAATATCATAATAGTAGAACATATAAGAGAGTGAAAATTGAGGACTCATCATAATGGTGGTTAATAATAATTAAGATAACGAATATGAAGATAATAGAATTTATAAATTAGGAATGGGAATATATTACACTTTCTCCTTGATAAGTGTTTCATATATATATTTATATGCACTGTTCAATTTTTTGTAAAAATATTTTATTTTGGAATTTTTTATACATTTAATATAACTTAACAATTTTAAATGATGGAATTTCAAGATCAAAAATAATTTAGGATCCTAGCCGATCAATAGCTTAGATAACTCCACCACTACCATCATATTCTAAGGAACATCTTGATTCAATTGTCCCAAAGGAAATTAATTTCCATCTATCTCATTCTGCTGAGGTAGATTCAAAATTCCTTAGATTATTCACACATTTTCAATGAACACATACCAAAACCATAAATAAATATAAAATGATAGATTTATTATAAAAACAAAAATTTAGAGTTATAAAAACCACATATCATTCAAGATAGATGTATGGTTTATTAGGACACATTTAAAAAGAATTATAGATTTTTATCCATAAGATTCAAAATAATATGAACTTGTTTTCATTGTTTTGACTAGTTAAACTCTTTTAGAATGTACAACAACCTTTTAAAACATGTGTTGGGGGTTCAAAACATGGAAAAGAAGTTATATTACAATAAAATAATAGGATAATGATCATATATTTAATTTTTAGATTATTTAAACTAACGTCACATCATCATTAATTGTGGTTTCCCATTATGGCAATGAACAATTTTTTAGTGTTTTAAAACACTAAAGCATCCATGGAATGGTATGAATAATAGAAAATAACATCAGATTGATGTGAAAAAATGATTAAACTATAAATGAGTTGTTTTGTATGTGCACGCATAGATAAAATCTCAATCTGATGTGTTAGGGGGTCAAAATTACTTTTTATACACATTCAAAATTTACAAAATCCTTTAAAAACACGTGTCAGGGGTCTAAATCAATTAAAGGATGTTGAATTTTTTTAAATAAATTTGGAGAAATATATATATATATATTTTTTTGAAATTTAAAAATAAAATATAATTAATTCTGAATTAAAATTTTCTTGTTATGACTGGAAGTGAATTTTTAGTGTTTTGAAATACAAAAATGTGCATGAAATGGTCAAAACCTCTATAAAAGACCTTAGATTGATGTGAAATCATGGTAAAATAACCACATAATTATTTTTGTTGTATAATAATAGACAACACATAAATATGATGTATGATGGGGTTGAAATTAGTTGACCTGAAAGGCAAAAAATCTTTTAAAACATGTGTTTGGTGGCCAAAACTAAGAAAATGATGTTTGATTTCCCAGAAATGATAAGAAAACAACCATTTGTTTAATTGTGTAATATAGTAACTATAATAACCCAAAGTTCACAATGGATATTTATTTCTTTTAATTATGTCATATGATAACATGACATCACAACATAATGAACTACTAAGTGAAATATTCGCTTTAAACTTATGTTTTTAACTTTAGTGATTTGAATTTAGAAAATTTGACATACATTGTAGTGAACACTATATTATTTGGAGTATAATATGACCAAAATAATTTTTGGTTAATATTCAAATACATTAATTTACCATATAAATATATTATAACATAAATCCGTGATTCTTCAAATAATATGTGATATAAGTGCCCAAATCTGGAACACACATGAAATTATGACTATTAATGTTCTTATAATCATCACTATTTCATGTCTTTTGAGAAAATATTAAACTAAAGATTATAATATTATGGAAACCCTCTTCCCCTCCACTATAAATACCTCCCCTTATTACCTCTTCCCTTAACTCCTATAAAGATTTGTTCTTTGACTGTATTCTACCCAAATCACTCCTTAAGCTCCTCCCCCACATCTGACATTAATTTCTCTCCTCAAAAGACCAATTCCTCTCACCTTAAGAAGCTTCCATGGAATATTAAATCAAGAGGTAAATTCTCATTTTATTTTCTGTCATTTTATTTTCAAGTTTATTTTTATCCTTTTCAATCTATACCTCTCCCCATCCAAATGTTATGAAAATAATATATCCTAACATTTACTAGAATGTTGTTATGATAATGTAATATTTTATTATTATATATATAATAATCTTCATTTTTTGTAGGAATGACAATGTCTGAGTTGTGTCAATTTACCACATTCAAGGATGATGGGATTTCAATTTATCTTACCATCATTAATTCTATCCATGAAAACATTTTTTTGGTTGAACCAGACTATAATATATGTTTTATGCCTCATATATGGTAATGGAATAATTTTTTACACATGATATTGGTTTAAAAAATAAAACATGTTCTTTGTGGTCAAAAGATTCCAATTAACACAAAAGGTTGTAACTAAACATTTTTATAAGGATTATACTTCACACCAAGTAAGAAAATTAAAATTTCATCCATGTAACCCTCTTGTTTCTCAATAATAAAATTTAACTTCTATTATGGACAACTACCATTATCATACATGATTATTTAAACATGAATCGATCATTAAAACCATGAAATCAACCAGACCCGAATAATGAAATTTAACTTCATAACCAATACAAATGATTATGTGAGATGGTCTTTTCGGTCAGCCTTGGCTTGTGCTACTATGTGAAATTATCTTGGCAGCTAGCCTAGATTCACACTAAAGTCAGGTTTTATATATTTTCCACATTCCAATTATTACATGTTTAAATGATCCCATCCTTTTATATTCTTCTTCCTTATATTATATGCTTTTGTTTATATCATTATATCTTGTATTCAAGCCAATGTGATAAGGATTTTTTCTTATTCTTATTACCTTATTGAGATTTTAGCTCATCCCTTTATTCATGTGATCCCCTGCGTACCCTATGCAGATGTAAGGGCTCATGGGACTTTGGGATCACTTTATGGAGATTAAATAAAGAAGTGTTTTTAGCCCCATGTTTTATCTTATATGAACCTTTTCATCTAATAAACTTGTCCTAATGAAACATGACATTTACTCTGATGTATAATTATTCTTAAAATCATTTAATGTTATGTGTCATGGGCTAGGGTCACTATAGGAACCAGAAAAATCTCATTATGAATTACATTTTTTTCATTATGGCCGTAAATTCATTTTTACTATTTTAAAACACTAAAACATGTTTGCAATGGTCAAAAACAAAACAAATTACCTCATATTTTTGGTGAAATCATAGTAAAACCATTTCTATTTTATTTTTACATATAAAGATATGAAACATATAAATATGAAATGATGTGTGGTTAAAATTACTCAGTATACACTTCAGAAATGTACCAATTCCTTTAAAAAAGTGTTGTGGTGTCAAAAGCTAGAAAATAACGTTGGATTTCCCTAAAAACCTAAAAATAATTAGTTATTTAACGTTTAAATGTTTGAATTGATGATATATCATTACAAATTATATATTATACATTATGTATATAAATGAATATTTACTGTTTTAAAACACTAAAACAAGTTTGGAATTGAAAAAACCAGACAAAATGACCTCATTTTGATGAAAAATCGTGGGAAAAACCTGCATTAGTTGTTTTTTTATATACTCATAGAAAAAATATATATCAGATGTGAAATGTGGTTGAAATTAATTTGTATACAATTTTAAAAGGTACAAAATACATTAAAAGTAGTGTTGGGGGATCAAAACTAGAAAAAACAATTTCATATTTCACTGAAATCATGGAAAGAACACATATATTTAATTTTAAAATATACTAATTAATGACACAAAATTTTGAATTAAGGTTTTCAAGTTATAGAAGTAAACATGTTTTTAGTTTTTTAAAACACTAAAACATTCAAGGAAAGGTCAAAACCAATGAAAAAAACCTGATAATAATGTCAAATCAAGCAAAAACTAATGTAGTGTTATTTTCAATGTGTAGGCACAGACAACACATCACTCTAATATGCATTTTGGTTGGAATTATTAATTATACCATTCTGATAGGTAGAAAATCCTTATAATAATGTGTTGGGGGGGTCAAATTTAGAAAAAACATATCCAATTGAACTAAAATCAAGAGTCACCAACCACATATTTAATTTTGAAATGTTGAAACCAAGAGAATTTCATTCCGAAATATGGTTTTCTCATTATGGTATTAATAATTCTTTTAGTGTTTTAAAACAATAAAATATTCGTCGAATGATCAATACTATATCAAATGACCTAATATTGATGTGAAATTTTTGGAAAACCATTGTTGAGTTGTTTTTAAAGTATAGGACATAATGTGACAAAAAATTATTTATTTTTTTATTATGTAAATTTCAAGCACACTACACATCGTATTAAAAGTAAATTTTAATGTTTATTCAACCTATTTATATTTAAACTATTTCATATTTTCGTAAATATTTTGTTCAATTTTTTAGAGATTTTTTATTATATTTTATTTTTATATTATTTTTTTATGATTTATAAAAAAAATAACTAATTTTATGTGCATCATTTTGAATATATTTTTTGTAATTTATCTTTTTCATTTCTTTCCAAAATGCACTGGTTATCGATAAAGGATGTAGGTAGAATGTTGATTTTACGATCCATGAAATATATTTTCAGGAATTCATGATGGTTCTTAGTTTCCCTGGTATGTTGAAATTTTACCAAATATTCTAAGGGAATTATGGTTTATTATGTGTGGTTTTATTTTTTGTTTTCATTTTTTTTCAGTTAGTGAGATGATGTGGCCAGTTTCAATTGATGACATGATGTGGAGGTATAAAGATGCATTAGAGGTCATGAAATGGATGTATACTACGTGTGGGTTGTTTTTGGACATATTGTATACGAAATTTGAAAGATTTAGGGGTTGACCTAGATTGATGGAATGACGAATCGATGTTTATATATGAATGTGGATGTATGATATATGTATCATAGGATTATTTCATATTTATTTATTAGAATATTATATATAATTTTTTTACTTATAGTTTTTATACTAGTTATTAAGTAATAAATTTAATTAGACAAAATTTTTAAGTACCCTCCATGAAATACATTTTATATAATATATTTAGCGGTAGTTCAAGTTAATCGTCGCTAAAAAAATCATTATGAATATTCTTCGTAGTGGTTTTTTATTTTATTCATATTTCCCAGGGTATTTTTTTTATAAAAACTATTGTTAAATAAAAAATTAACCACCACCAAATTCTACAAAAATTAAACATAAAAAATCCGTTAAATTAAAAAATCTCCACTGAATGACTAAAGACCACAAAATATTTGATAATATTAATAACTACTTATAAACTATTAGGTGTTAGTCTAAACCACTATTATTTCACAAATAAGATACCACCACTGACCCATTTTATAGTGGGGGGTCATTAAGAGGTAAATCCACAATAAATTCATGGTGTATGTATTCATAGTGAATGAAAATGAATAAATGAGTGGATAATAATAGAAAAATTAAAGGAATTGCATAAAAAATCAAAACATGGTTCTAGGAAAACTGTGTAGTGAAAAATGAAAAATGAATGGCTTCCCCATGGTATTTTCTCATGTTATGGGAAATTTGGGTCACATTTTATTTTATTTTAAACCATATTAACCGATTATCATTTTTTATTATTAATTTTTTCATCGAAAAGTAATGTTTTCATAGAGTAATGTATTTTAACCCGAAATTTACATTTTATAGTTTATAAAGTCACTTATAGTTTTTTGAAATTGATTAAAATATTTCAAAATAATTATTATTAATAAAAGAAAATATTTTAGGTTTTGAATGGTGGTTAATTTATTATTAAGTCATTATGACCTAAATATGAAGTCATTTAACATACCAAAGACACGAAACCGTATTTTTACAATTCATGAAAAAAATTATAGTTTTTTAGAAAATTCTCATAAATTCACCCTAACCAAATTTGTTGATTATTATTTCAAATATAATGTTTATTTTATCAAAAAAATTCAATATATATATATATATATTAATTTTAACTTTTAAATATAAAAACCATTTTAATTTAAAAATAATATCTTTTATGGAACTATCAAAATTTTGAATCTTATTAAAATTTACTAGGCTATTATAAAAATATTTTATAATTTATATTTTAATAAGTATGTTTTAAAATTCATTGATATTAATCATATTATTCTGACTACTTTAGATTTTAATAAAAGTGTATATATTTTCTATAAAAATTCAATTATGTATGATTTTCATCGAAAATTAAAATTAGGAAATTCATCTCAAATAAAAAAAATTATTAAGAAAAATAGTATTAAGATTAAATGATAGAAACACAGTTTATTTATACAATGTAATTTACACATTATGTAACTTATGTCTATAAATATAAACACTTATTTGACATGAATAATCCCTAAGGGTATGGTGTGCAATTATAGTTTTTTTGTGGGGTGGCTCGGCTAACTTTGAATAAGTGGTAATACTGACTAATTTCAACCGATAATGTAGTTTATTTTGTTCAATATTCAGTTTTGGAATCTCATTTTGGTCTTTCATTAGGAAAAATCCATTGACAGTACCTTCCAATACTGTTATGACAAATTGGCTTCAAAAGACACAAATCTACTAGTTAAGGCCATTAATTATCTTTTTTGTATCAATTAATCATTTCTATTAAGGCTTATAAACACTAATTATACTAGTAAAATTAAAAACCATGGGTATAGTTTCCAATTTTAATATATATCAATGGTTATATTCACCAACAGTTATATAATGATCCAATCCCAACTATCACATTTCCCATCATATCTTATAAAATAGATATATTTATTTTACTGAAATTTCCAGAAATATTTCTCTTTAAGGTTATATTGATATTTCAAAATATTTTGATTGGTTTATTAACATTTTTTCTTTTTAATAGAATAATTATTGGGGATGGTGACTCTAGTTGACTAGGTAAGTCAACACTTTCCCAATTTTTCTATTCTATTTACTATTTTTGTCTAGTTGTAATATTTGATATTTTAATTAGTTTTACTGCTCACTAATGTAATGGTCAATGTTAATGAGATAAAATTTTGTTGGTATCTCATTATTTTTTATGTGTATAATATTATATTATTTTTTAAAGACATTTCATCATGACACTATTGTCATTTATAAAATTTGTGTCATTACATTATTCCCCCTTATAAAATCTCATCCCCAAAATTTCAAATCAATATATCAGTTGAAAAAAGGTGAGGTCAAATCTATCTCATTGTCTTTTCTGCTTCCCATTTTTATTCATTATATTTATAGTTCCTCCAAAAACACTTTAATTAGGTCGGTAGTTTTATTGCATAGATCCTTATCTCTGTATTCCAAGATCTTTGTCGACTGCTTCTCATAAGAGAGTTCATGTTCGAGTTGGATAACCTAGGGATTCAAAACACATGAGATGATAATTATGTACATTATTAAGAGATATTAATAGAATATAAAATTAACTTGGGAAAGATTTAGATTATGTTTTAGCTGATAAGATACCTCTCCTATGCGATCATGGATTTCAATGGGGCTAATGTACCTTGGGATAAAATTACCTTTCATTCAAAATCTCATGACACTTTAACATGGTGATATATGAAGGAAAAAGTATCCCTAAAATTAAACTCCATGTCTATTTGATGGTTGTTAGCATATTTCATATTCTATCTCTGATCATCCATTATATACATTTGGATGGAATTATCTTTTTCAGTCATCTCTTTAAAAAGATTAGGCCCAATTAGATTTTTTATCAACAACATTCTCCAAAAAAGTATGAGTTATAAATCACTTACCATATAGATATTCATATGGTTCCATTTGAATACTTGAGTGAATGATACTTTTCTAAGAGAAAAAAAATAATGGGATGTGTTGATCCAATTCGCCAATAAATTCCATTTATCATGCTCTCAGATTGTCCTCGAGTGTCTATATAGTCCACTCAGATTGACCATTAGTCTGGGGATGATAGGCTATGTTGAAATTAAATTTAGTATTTAGATCATGTTGATGAATTCTTTATAATTTAGATGTAAACCATGAATCATGATCTCAAATGATATATAGTGGAACCTCATGCAACCTCACCCCTTACATTATGTAAACATTAGAAAATTGTTCAAGGGAGAGATTTTGTCAAATACTAATGAAATGTGTAGTTATAGTGAGTCGATCTAGTATAAACCATATCACATTTATTCCATATGTTGTTATTTGGAGACCAGTGATGAGGTCTATAATGGTATTTTACCGCATTCATATTCAAACGATTAGTGGGTTTTTAACCTATTTACGATGTACTTTTCTCTACGTTCACTTATTGACATATCAATCAACTTTTAGTTTAGTTAAAAATATTTATCTTTATATTATCCCACCAGTATTGGTCATGAAGTTAACTATTCAAATTTTTTCTTCGAGGATGTATATAGAATATAGAGATATGAACTTCACCCATCAGACCCTTCTTTATCTCTTAAATAAATATCAAACATAACGATATATATAATTTAAATACACCTTATTGATCAATATTTACGTAAGGAAACATTTTATTCTTGATAGACTCTATCTTATTTTATAAAAAAGGATATTCTCTTTGATATTTCATGATATTAATTAGTAATTAATTTTTTGAAATGATTTGGGATATTGTTCATGATGTCCCTTCAATTAAGATTATCATATCCAATTTTAATAGGTCCTTGACCAAAATATCTCCTTTAATCATCATCATTTCTAGAACAATAAGATATCTCCTACTTGATTCATCAACAACATTGTTTTCTCTTCCATGGTGATAAGAAATTTAATAGTCATCTTCATCAAGAATTTTAAACCATAATTTTCTCTCACGATCAATTAATTTTTCATAGAAATATACATTAAGACATTGATGGTATGTGTATATATCAAAATCAAAACCATAAATATAGTGGATTGATATTTTAATTGAAAAAATAATGAGAAATATCTCTCGGTCATGCATAAAGAAATTATACACACAAGGATTTAACAGTCCTGATGTATAAGTAATCACCTTGTCATTTTGCATGAGGATACACCCAAGACATTTTAAATATTCATATGTATAAAGAATGAATCGTTATCCAATAGAGCATAGAGTTAACATTGGTACAAAGAAAATATCTTCTTTATTTTTGGGAAATAATTTTCACACACCTTTTCCATTGAAATTATCCGCTTTTAGATTAATCTTGGTTAATGGATTTGAAATTAATGAAAATATTTTCACAAACATATTATAATTTATTGATAAATGAAATAATTTCTAAATCATAGTTACTATTATAGGATGAGGCTACTCCTCTACATCATATGTTTTTATTAGGTCAACTATGGTTCTTTCACTGGTTATAATATTCCCCAAGAATGCAACTTTTTGTAACTATAATTCACATTATTTTAATTTTCCAGATAACTTCTACTTCCTCTGAGTTCCCAATATTACCCTTAGATGATCCTCACATTGCTCGCTACTTTAATTTTATGTTTGAATATAATTAATAAAAACTATAATGAATTTATCATGGTCATTATTAAAGACAATATTAATAAAATAAATAAACATATCATGATCATTAGTTAATTATAAGGGTTTACAAAGACTCATAATCTCAATATTTTGTTCGGAATAACGTCTTTCAAATATAATATTTGTTCACACTCAATTTATGATACCCATATCTGAGTTCAATATTAGAGAATAATTGATCCCCATGAAGCTGGTCTAATAAATAATAATTCCTTAGGAGAGGGTAGTTGTTCGTCTTTATAATCCCATTAACTTCACTATGTTGAATGCTTTGATGAATTGATCCATACATCTTCTTCAAATAGAGAACATATGCTACCCATATATAAACAATAGATTAGATAAATCCCTTCTCTAAACTATATTGAAGTTGACATTTTCATTCCTATAACTCTATATCATCCATTGTACATGGGGTCATTAATATCGTCTTGGATTGAAGTATGAGTTCAATGGAGAACTGTACCTTTATTTATAAGGGATTCCAGGTAAATTTTTAGGAAATATGTTATTGTATTCATAAATTATTGGGACATTATATAACTTTATACTTTCAATTACTTATCCCTCTTCACTAATCATCTCTATAAATAAGGTTGTAGGAGGTGCTTCTAGACAAAGCTCGGGTAGGGATGTCTCTCCTTTGAAAATATGTGTTGGTTTTTCATTCATGACTTCTATAATTTTCTTAATTATGCATGTCATCTAAGCATTATACATTGAGATCATGTCTATACCTTGTATGGTGTCAAATTAGACAATGGAAATGACTACTATATTTGTGATGTGACTACACTCAGGAACAATTATACTAGATTTTCTATACACTAATGATGCTAGGATAACCCCTCCATGAGTCATTAATGACAACTATAATTATAGAAGTACATTGAATGATTATATATTAATTGTAAACATGGATGAAATAATGTAATGTATAGAACCAAAATATAAAAAAAAGCACTTCCTAGATTTTAGTGAACATTGAGTATACTTTATTCCACATTATTTAGAGCCTCTACTTTAGCCATCATGATAGAAAATTCATTAAATTGTTTCCTTTTCATATGTTGAGGATGATGGAGGTTCCACACCCCCATGATCATTTGAATTGGTTGTTTATTGGAAAAGTTCCCAAGATGTCTAAAAATGTTGCATTTATCTTCCATCTAGGCATATACCATCTTTACATTATTTTTTATGCTTAGAGGTCGAGGTTTCATCTCACCACAATAGTTTTAAGCTGTATGGACAACTCTTCCAAACATTTAACACTTTTATCTCCCAATTATGAAATTCCATTAATACTTCTTCGAACATTGGTTTCACATGGTAGGATTCACTTTAGTTCTTAATTCCTAAATCAAATCTATTGCCTAAATTTTGTTCCATTAATCTCTTCATTTTATTCGATATATATGACCACTACGTCTCACCAAACTCAAATTCGACCATTGTATCACTTTTCACTTCCTCTGAATAGATTTCATAGTCATAGTTTGATAGATTCCACTGTAGTTGGGGTATCAGCCCAACAAATATTATTCCAAAATTTCCTATAGGATCCAAAAAAAATATTTTGGTGCATCATGAAAATATTTTAAAGTTCATATCATAGATTCAAATCGGTTATTTATTCCCATCAGATTCAGCTCTAGGAATTCTTTCTCTATTTTTTCGATTGAACATAGAATATATTTATTTAAATTGATTCCATTATACTCTTCCCAATCCATAACATCGATCTCCCTTATTGGAGTCATGTTTTTAATTAGTTTGCATCACTTATCAGCTTCTTATTCTAAGAAGTATACAATCCGAGTGACTTTATCTGGCTCCAAATAAGGGAGTCATTAAAAAATTTATATAATGCTTATCATTTTTCAAAGAATTATTGAGTCAGTATATCCCTTGAAAAAAGATAGTCATTAGTGCATGAAGGAATGAATGGTTTGTTATTTCCTTCGAGGTGAATCTAGTATCTGGACATTATTCATGTCATTTTTTGTAACTCATGTTAGTTGATTTATCCTCCTCATAATTTTTGAAATTCCTTATTCCATATAAATTCCATCATCACATCATCTGTTGCACTCATCATTTACATGGTTTCACCTATTTCAAACTATTTTTCTTAAAAAAGAAAACCATAGTGAGAAATTTGATACTTTTATGAATATAATAATTCTAATGGTATTTTATGACCAAAAACATCATGATTAAATATTCTATTAATCATCTCTACTGTGAATTAATTTTTTTATATGTCATTAAAAATGGTTCATAAATATCATATTATTATCACAACATATTCTTGAGGAGTGTCAAACCAAGTGTAAACGAAGGATTGTTTTTATGCACTAGTACTTATTCGAGTCTAACTCAAAGTAGTGTTTTTGGGTGTCACCCCTAGGAAAATTTTTTCTAGAGAAACATCCACTAGTAGTATCAATACATGGATGTATTTTCTTGAAAACCAATTATTTAACACTTACAATAATTCCAAGAAGTTATTATATATCAATACTTCTCCATAGGGTTCCTAAAAATGTTTTTAATTCCTATTTTTTAAAAATAGAAAATCTATATTTTAATACCATCTATGGAATGTCTCCTTTTTGTTAAATAACATTTTATTACATGGTACAAATATTGGATCTATACAAGATTAGATTCATTGAAATAAGGTTCATAATACATTAAAACATAAAAAAAATACAAATTACACTTGAAGTCACTTTCTTGAGTTCACCCTATGTTACTTTTACTGAATCTCATAACCTAGGGGAATATATCAGAGGAAAGGGGTGAGCATGAAGCCCAATAAGGGAATAAGAAAAGGAGACATATAACTAGTGATCATGAGACATATCAAAAATAATATGAGGAATAACTATATGGAATAAAAAATAGGTATATCATAATAATAAGATCATTAATAATAACATGAAAATGTGGCTAAAACATTTAAGAGGTAAATTAAATATCATATCATCATGGTTTATCACTCAGGTGTCCTAAAAGAAAATTACCAAGGTATCAGAAAACATGTCATCTATAGAGATTACATTATTTACCCAATTCATTAGAGAATTATCAGTGAATACCATTAATTTTAATTAGTTTTATGTTATACACATAGTTTATAATATATCTTTTCATTTATAACTCATGGAGAATAAAGAACTTGTTTTTTATCAAAATATTGGAATAAAAAAAGTCTTAAAGACATGACAATTGTGTCATTTTTATCTCAAAAAAAGTAATGTGTTTTATTTATGTAAGAATACCCAAAATAAATTTATATTTTTTCATATAGGTGATTTACCTAGAAAAATATAGGTTTAGGAATTCATAAATTGAAAATAATATATAATTTCTTAAGTATAGGGGGAAAATTGGGAAGTAAATTCAGCATCGTGAAGGGTATCAATCATGGTTTTAGAAAAGGTTGAATTGAGAGGGGAAAATATGTTCCATTGTTTAAAAATAATTTATAATGAATGGTAAAATAAAAAGGTTAATAAAATATATTAACTATAAAATTTATAAGTCATATAAAAATAAGATTTTCTTTTATTAATGAGGTAGAGAGAATAACTCCCATACCTTGAAGAGTTACTCCTAGATGATCAGGAATAAACACTTGGTGGAATGAGGAAACCTTTAGGGAATACTTTGCTGGAAAAACAACTATAACATTGTGGATGATGGATTGTGAGTGAATGGAAATGGATAAATGGGTGTGTATTAATAGTAAAAGTCAAGAAATTGTTTAATTATTTTCTAATATAGATATTAGAAAACAAGGATGTTGGAATGGATGCACCATTGTATTACACATGATTTTTTCACATGGTTTTGGATATTTGGGTCAAATTTAAATTTTATTTAACCGACCTAACATAGAATAAATTTTAATCATTTATCTTATGTATGGAAAAGTAAATATTCAATAATTTAATGTTTTTATTCTCAAAGTGTCGATTTTAGGATTTTCAATGTCACTTATTGGTTTTTGTAATTAATTAAAATATATTAAACTAAAAAATGTTTATAAAATAAAATATATTCAATAATGTATTGTTATTAATTAATTATTAAATAATTATAAAATTGATATGAAGTAATTAAACATACTGAAAACCCAAAATTGTATTTTTACTATTCACTTAAAAAATAATGTATTTTAAAAAATTGTCATGAATTTTCCCTAAACTAATTTTAACACACTAATATAAAATATTTTTTTAATTTTAACATAAAATTTTATAAATTTTCAAATTTTGAATTTTAAAATATAAAATTCCATATTTATTTAAATATAGATGTTTTTATGGCATAATCATATTACTGACTCTTATAAAAATTCCCTATTCCATTATAAATTTTATATCATTTATATTTTGAAATGTGTGTTTTGAAAGAATATTTAAAAAAACATTATTCATAATATCAGATTTTATAATATTTGTGTATATAATTTATATGAGAAAATTATGTTTGATTTTGTTTTAAAAACCAAATTATTAAATTAAACTCAATTAAACCAATATTTTTATAAGAAACAATATTCTTAAAATTATTTTTTTGAATAAAATTTTTTTATATATGAAGGAAATTAAAAATTATTTAATTAGAGTATGGACATGTAACCCCTTATTACACATGCATACACTGTAAAGGTTAGATATGTGATAGTGGTAGATCCGTGGTGTGGCTTATCTAGTATCGACCAAGTTGTAATCTACTTTATTTTGAAAATATCGTGTATATGATTTTGATAAAGATTTAGTTTTTGATTATCTTGTTGGTATTGGTCAAATAAATACCCCAGTGAAGAAAACTCCCTTACATATTCTAACAAATGGGTTTCAAATGACAAAAATCTAATGGTGGAGGCCATCAATTCTCATTTATGTATCAATTATCATTTTTAATTACTACATAAAAAAACTAATTATAATGTTAAAATAATCAACCAATGGAATAGTTACCAAAAATCACATTGACCAATGGTAATATTGACCATAGTTATATAACAGTCGAATACCAATGACCACATTTCACTTTATTCACTATAAAAACCACATCATCATTTCACTAAAAATTCACCAAAAAAATTCCCTCTAAAGTTATATTATCATTTCAGTAAAACTTTTATTTATTTAATAATATTTTTTTCATATCAATATAATTTTTATGGGGAGTGATTATTCTAGTAGATAGGGGTGATCCATACTTTCCCATTATAACTGTTTTATTTTTTATTTTTTTGTCAAGTTATATTTGTTGGTGGCTTAATTGGATTCATTGATGAATAATGTAATGGTAATTTTTTATGATATAATTTTTTTTATTTATATTTATGTTCTACATGTATAATGTTATATAATATGTGACAAACATTTATTCAGAAAACAATTATCATTTTAAATGTTTGGGTTATTACATTATCATATTCCCAATGGAATGAAAAGTAAAAATGATATATATTAAATAATAAATAATAGTAATAATTATGTTTTAAATATCACGTTCATAACTTGTATAAACCATCATAACAACCTGTGATTGGTTGTACGCGAAACATGAATGATCTCAGTTTATGAGTTGGTAGTCCAATATACAAATGAATGATGATTTCATAACCCATTTGAGGGAGGAGAATATGTGTTTAGGTAATGAAATTAATATAATAACATCAAATTATATGTGATATTATTATTTTATCATATATTAATTTTTTAGGAATAATTTAAAGGGTTGGATGAATAAATAAAAACCCAAATTGAAAAGTGATACCTATTTTTTGGTACCTTTTTTGCATTTTTTCAATTGACATGATTATTTGGATTTATTCCTAAATTGTGTCTTCTTAGATTATAGGAGGGATTTATAGATATTATTTGTTTATATGTTTTCATATAAATTTTTTTTGATGTTGTGAAGATTAGAGGATATAGGGTGGAAATTTTTTGATGAGGTGTGTGGCACACATTATTTAGTTTTGAAATGAATTAATTCCACCACAAGATTTTTCATGTCAAAAGGCTTGAATAATCTAAAATTTACTTTAATGGTCGATATAAGGTCGAAATAATTCCATAAAATATATTTTAAACCAAATTTTTGTTCATTTGAACCATTATACTTTTTATTTAACCCCCAGTAAATCCAATTTTACATTAATTTTAAAAACTAAATTTAGTTATTTTCACTCTTCATTTGGTAATAAAATTATTTTTACAGTATAAGAAAATATAAATAATTCCAATTAAAATTATGGATATAATTTTACCAAGTACAATTAATATAATTGATGAAATTACTTTTAAGAAAACTATAGATGCAACGGAAAAAAATGTTCTCCAGAAGAGTAATTTTTAAGAAAATGGTTATTTATATTATCTCTATTAATAATATTAATAATTTTATGAAAATAAATTAATATAAAATTATATATAGTCTATAAATATTATTTAAAACATTCCCCATTAGGTATTACTTTAATTTATTAAAATTGATAAACAATATACATTTTCAAAGAGTTTTTTAAAAAACATGTTTTTTAAAGCCTGAACGAAATTACACTAAAAAAATAAAAATTGGATTAAAAAGTAAATAAATAAATAAAATATAAATAAATAATTATTATGATACTATAAATTATATTTAAAACATAGTGTGAATTTATAATTTGTTAATTTATTTAAAAGAAAGTACGTGTTTAAATAAATCATTATTTTTAACTTTTCACGGAAAAATCAATATTTTATGAAAAATAAAAAATATCACCGTTGTTAAATTTTGATATTATGATTTAAAATATGATATAAATATTTCCAAATTTAAATTATAATACTTAGATAATTAAAATTAATATAAAATCCTTACAATAAAATGGTTTACTTAAAAATATTTTTTTTTTGATCTGAAATTATCATAATATTTTTAACGAATATTACATCATATTCAAATTAAAAAATATGAAAATAATTTAATATATAATTACCATGTTTTTTACAATGTATTCATTTCCCATGGTTAATAATAATTTTTTCATGATCATTGTATTTTCGTAGAGTACTAAATGAGAATATCTATAAGGGAGATGTTGAAGATCTTTCACCAAATTGAAATATTGTGTACACAGTCTCAAAAGACAATAAAATGTTATGGTCCTTAGTATATTTTCACTATAATATTTTAAATATTTATCTATAATATTTTCTAGCTCACTATAAACTCCTAAAAAAGTTCTTTGGGACATCATTTGAACTTGTATAGATGGAATTATGTCCTCATCATTGGTCTAATTACATAGAAGATCCCGAAAATAAATATTGTCACTTATAACCCAATAATTTTATTGTAGAAAAGAAATATCACATTATATATCAAGGTTTGTTGATATTCTCACATCTATAAGGCTATCTCTTCCCATATACTTTTACATATCAAAATACATCTTGGCGAAAGTGATCATTAACCACCACTCACTACTAGCCTCTTACAGAACCTAAATCCTAGTCTGTTTACATAGTTTTTTTTTCTAGCACATTCCCCTTAATATAGTTTTACATCATATTTATGTAAAATTACTAGGCCTATATGACCCACCATCTATTACAAAGGATTTATTTCTTACTTTGGATTGATATACCAAATGGTTTTATGGTCAACATAGACCAAAAAACTCACATCAAACAGATAATGGTTGATAAATAATATTTAATGGGAAACCTTCATGAAATTGAAGTAATAAATTTGGTTGTTCTAGTAATGTGAGCACATCTTGATATAACCATAATTAAACACACATTTTCTAGTAAGACATTTATATGAAAAAAATTCATTGTATCCCAGTAAACCTTACACATATTAATCATCTTACTCAAGGTAGAGATTGATATAGCTGATAGCCTCCCTAGTAACTCCTATAAGTCTCTATATCACAAGTATAGGATGACTCTTATTTCTCCATTTTCTTGGTCAAATACAACATTCATTATACTAATTTTGATACTACCTAAATATATATCTCATAAAAGCCTATGAATCCCAACAAACCATGGATATCAAAAATTTCCTTGAACCCCTCCCAAAAAAATATTCCCTTGAGATTATTAGGCTATAATGATATAAAAATATTATATATCACATTCCATAATAAGTGGACAATTTTTATACATAGATTAATATTTGATATCAGGCGATATAGTTTATTATCTCTAATAGTTCTCAACACAATCTCCATGTTTTGAGCACGGTCAACCAATGTATAGAGTTTACTAAAATATTACTGAAAAAAATAAACAAATGGAATCCAAATATTTATAAAATACACTATTCATATGGGGTAATAATATAGAAAGCACTTTTTCATAATAAACATCATCACATTGAACTCATTTAATTTATATACTATCCTGAAAGAAATATAAGGATCATATATTGGTATTATATTTGAAATAATATATATCGACCTAAAATAAATCTTTATAAACTACCTAACACAACTTAGTTTATTTAATATGTCATTTAAGTGAGGAATACGATATTTTTGTTGAATTTCACTTTTCAAAATTCTAGTAATCCACACATACACACAATAAATTGCTACTATTGTTAGAAAACCAAATATAATAAACCCAAATGTTTTGTTCATGATAAAATAAATACATTCAACACTTGGTCATACAATAAAGACATCAACTCTATGAAAAAAACATTATATATTAGTTATATAAAATAGACATTTAATTTGTACGTATTATCAGATCAAGCATGAATATTTCCAATCTCTCAGGTGGAAACACTGAGAAGTGTTATGAATAAAATCCCTAAAATTATATAACAATAGGAGAATCTACTATATACCCCATCTCAATATCAATTTCCATAGCTTAATAACAGTTATCGTAGCCATAAAAATATTTTTTTGATCTTTATTTATATAAATTTTAAAAATAAAAATAAATATTAAGGATAAATATTATTATTTTATTTGTATCACTAGACATTTAATTACATCATCTAAAAAAACCTAAAATTATTATTTTATAACACTATATAGTTATCCAAATTTACATTTATAATTTAAAACAATATAGGATACATGGGGGAAAATACAT
Organism: Viscum album; assembly: GCA_963277665.1. Taxonomy (NCBI): domain Eukaryota; kingdom Viridiplantae; phylum Streptophyta; class Magnoliopsida; order Santalales; family Viscaceae; genus Viscum; species Viscum album. The sequence goes on along the minus strand of OY728146.1, from coordinate 1,501,871,758 downwards.
AAGGAAAATTGTGAGCTAAAAATATGATAAATGGAGTGAACAAGGAAGAAAAGAATAACCTGAGATTAAAGATACATAACATGATATCATAAAAAGAATGATCATAAGAATTAATATAAGTCAAAATTAAATGATATCATAAAATCAAAAACAATTTTAAATAATAAAAAATAAATATATCATAAATATAAGTCTATAGTCGCTCCCATGACCATTCATATATAGTGGACAATGATCTACGGTGGTTTGGTTTCACTATCCATCACTTTAGATAATATCTAATGAGATATAAACCATTTCCTAATACATTATAGTTCTATATAATTCCATGAAAATATATCACATACATTAAAATAAAGAATATATCTTTATTACAATGAAAATTAACTAAATTTATATCATATGCATATTGGAACTCATGAGTATGAAGGGGGATTCATAATTATGATTCAATGAATAATAGAAGGATAAATTTTAAGGATTCTCAAATAATAAAAGAATTTTATAATTTATGAAATTATTATTTAAAAAAAATCATAGGTCTTGAATAATGATTTCTAATATAGAGAATTCATGAAAATGATTATGGATAAATAGAATAAAAAAGTACATCATGGGTGAACCTTCATAAGTAAATTATTTTTTAAATAAGACATGCCTTATTATTGTACATAAAACAAAAATCAAAATTTGAGGGTTATATATAAAATAATGATATTTTTGATATTATATTCATTTTCTAATGAAATTTTATTGGGTTTATTCTAACATGATATAAGAAATTGGAATGTTTTTTTAAAAAGAGTATACATAAAATATGTAAATTCAATGGGAGCTAAAACAAGTATATCTAAAAATGAAAAATATATTTTAATTTTTATATATCTATGGGCTATATAAATAAAAATTATAATAGTTAAATTATAATAATATTTTATAAAATTAAGAATAATAATGTTAATGTGTAACCAATCTATTACAGAAGAAGTACTAAAGGCTCATTACTATCATGTCTGAATTCACTCGGCACTTACACTTAACATCCTAAATATCAAAAATATTTTTATTAAAGACCTAATTAATATTACTATTCAACTAAATTTCATATTTTAAGGTCTACCAACTATTATATGTTCTTAATTTATAATATACTGTTATTTCCCATTTCTATTACTTGAGGTTTTACGATCAATATGTTTATAAGACCAAATGTATGCTGACCACGATCAATGAAATATTATGTTTACTTTATAATATAAAAAAAATTATTATATTATGAACATAACATTAATATATTAATTATATTTATGAATCCATCCATTATGGGTGGTTATGAAAATTGAAACTCATTGCTCGTGGAATAAATAGTTGTCAGATACAAAAAATTAATGAATTCATTTCTCAATAATTTAGTGGGAATGAGGTTAAATAATAATTTTTACATTTTAAAATAATATATTAAATATATATATATTATTTAGTTATCCATTAAATAATTTTTAACATACAAAAATATTTGTGGTGAAAAATAGAAGACGTCATTCTATAGAAGAGGTAATCTATGCAACGCTCTAACGACACTTTTTTCATAGAAGATGAAGTGGAATAAATAATGGTTATTAAATTAATATAATAACATATTATTATAACAATTTTATTTGTTTCACTATAATTTTATGGGTATAAAATAATGTTGGTCGGAGTGGATACTCAAGAGGGGGGTGAATTGAGTTCCAATTAAAATTTTTGTTTAAAAACTTTGTCTTAAAAACCCCCAAATAAAATATTGAATTAAACTGTAGTGAATTTATATCAAAGTAAAGGTTATGTTGGGTTCTCAAGGGATTGATTATTTCCCAGTTAATCAAAACAGAAGAGTTGATTAACTTTTGAAACTAACATACTGATTTACAACTAATATATACACTTGCGAGTTAAATTATCGAAGTGACATTAAAACAGTTTTGGTTTTGAAGTAATTAGTAGCGGAATAAAAAGGAATAACTTTGAAAGAAATTGCACAACCGATATAACCAAGAGGTTCATTCTCAAGCCGAGACATAGTCCTCACAACAATTTATATAAATTTCATCCACACCCTGGATCGGGGTTCACAACAGTTTACAACCGTCCAGGTCCAAGACCTCTACCACTGTTATTCGTGGGAAACAAAACAACAAAAACCAGTTGTCCAGGTCACACATGACCTCTACCACTATTACAGTGGGAAATGAATGATGTAAAGAGTTTTCTGAAGATTTACAGATCCTCCAGTTAAAGTACAGGAGACAATGTGTGTGTTAAATACAGAAGATAACGCACACTGCTCGAAATGTAAAATAATGAATCACAGAGCAGAGATGTAGAGTTTAGTAATGGCTCTAGTGATTTCAGTGAAGCATTGGACTCTGTGAGTTTGATCAAAAATGGTTCTAAGTCCTCTTCTGATTTTTGTCTGAAAAATAGAGTGTCGTCTGCTTGGCATCCAGGTTCAGAGATAGTGAAAAATGTAGTCGATGAAGTTCTTCAATGTCCTCGTGAATGTAGAGAACTCTTCTTGAGTAAGCTTGAGTGTGTATGAGATTTTGTGTCTTCCACAACTATCTCATCCACCACTCTTTGCACTCATATGTGTCTCATCATCATTTTTCACCAACATGGACTTCTTGTATTTATGGAACGAGCCGGAGCAAAAGAAATTATTTCTTTTTGCAGGTACGAGGTACAGTTCCCTGACATCCAACAACCTTCGTTAAATAAATTACAGAGCATTAAAATATACCTAATATGACCGTTGGTTAGATTAAATAAAGATAAAGAAATTCAAATAGCTGTTTATGACTATCGGTGAGTCAAGTGATCGGTAGGTCATCAGTATCAGCATCAGTGGCTAGAAATCAGTGTGTCCTGATCAGTGACTCAGATGATCAGCATCGGTGTGTCATGATCAGTGACTCATTTGATCAGCATCGGTGTCTCATGATCGGTGACTCATTTGATCAGCATCGGTGAGACGTCTTCGGTGACTCAAATGATCAACATCGGTGTGTCATGATCAGTGACTCATTTGATCAGCATCGGTGTGTCATGATTGGTGACTCATTTGATCAGCAACGGTGAGACATCTTCGGTGACTCAGATGATCAGCATCTGTGTGTCATGATCGGTGACTCATTTGATGAGCATCGGTGTGTCATGATCGGTGACTCATTTGAACACCATCGTTGTGTCATGATCAGTGACTCATTTGATCCGCATCGGTGAGACATCATTGGTGACTCAGATGATCAGCATCGGTGTGTCATGATCGGTGTGACCGTTGCCTTTTGATATGGATCGGTGCGACCATTGTCTTTTGATATGGATCAGTGCGACCATTGTTTTTTGATATGGATCGATGCGACCGTTGTCTTTTGATATGGATCGGTGCGACCATTCACTTAACAGAACACAAAGTGTCTGTTTGATCCAGAAGACTTCCAGAATACTTGGAAAACAATAACAAGCACAGATAGAAACATGATCCAACCGATATAGACAGACTCACTAAAATATTATGATTATATATATGATAAATCCAACCAGATTAAGTAATGATGATTTGTGATTATTAAAATAGCAATCATAGGAAGAATTCAACAATCTTCCAGAGGGTTCAACAATCTCCTCGTTTTTGATAATCACAAATCTTAGTCATAAATAAAAAATATATCATCAATAATAGTGACAAGGCATAATAAGAATCAATTCACAATGAGATATAAATCTCCCCCTGAATTTATGCCTTTGTAAATTTAGGTAAACATTTATCACCCTTCCATAGTATGTTTCTCCCCCATAGATATAAATCTCCCCCTGTGGGATAATCAAAAAGGAGGGAAAACATATAAAGAAGAGATTAAAAGAAGGCATCATAGAGAAGAGAGAGAGAAGAAGAAAAAAAGGTTTGTAAAGTACATCAGAGTACAAATAGAACATTGTTCACCCTATCAACCACAAGACACAACTATTTCTTGGTATGTAACGGGGCTTTGCCTTTTTCAGAAGAATCAATGGTTGGTAAGTTGGAAGGCTTGGTGGCAGGGTGAACTGGGAATATTTGAAAAGGTTGTAAGATGACTTTGGAAGGTGGAGGAGAGGATGCCACGAAGATTTCCTGTTGAGAAGTAGTAGCTGGTTGAGAATATTGCTGAAGAACTGGTCGTAGTTGAGATAGAGCTTGAGCTACGGAGATCTGATTTGGAGCAACAGCAGATGCACTAAGAGGTTCAACAGTAAGAAGCACAATGGCGGTGGCTTGTTCATTCAGATAAGGCTTCAAAAGATTTATGAAATCCTGAATAACTTATGTACCATACTGCATAGCCTTCTCAAAATCATCCTTATTCTCCATGAACTATTCCAAGGTAGGAGTAAAATCATGCCACTGGATAACTTGAGTCTTGAACGCTTGAGTGACTGGTGGTAGTTTCAGATTATCAGCCAACACCTTGAAATTCGAGGTCATCTCATGCTTGGTGTAAATCTTTGAAAAGTAATGATCAACATTTTCCTTGATCCATTTCTGAGCATTATTGGCATCTGCTGAATATTAATTTACCATCTTATGAATGTGATCATTGTGCTCCTTCATCTTCCTCAATGAGTCCAAATCAAGAACTCGTCTAATGGCAGCCAATTCATCAAGAACAATCTTCCTTAGAGCCTCTAGCTCATGAGTAGTGATCTTGGTTACTTTGGCTGCACTGGCTTGAGAAACATATGAGTTATATCAGCTTTCAACTTCCTCAGATCAAACTTCATAATATGTTCAATCAGATTCCTCAACACTTCCATCATACCAGAGATGGTTGATCTAAATTCATTTGATAAAGAAACTAAGTCAGATTGTAGATCCTTCAGAGTCTGATTTAGAGAGGCTATGTGCCTACCAATAAACTCACCAGTTTTGGCCAGGTCTGGTCTAATAACATTTGATACTCTTGTTGAAAAGGCTTCCAAAGAATCTTCAGAAACATGAAGAGAAGCTTGAGTAAGAGCATGTGAAATTTCTTCTCTGACTGTATCTCTCACAACAGCAAGAAACTCAATTTTGAACATATAAAAATCAGACTGAGAGATAGTAGAACTAGGTGGATGAACATCTTCATCATGAACAACATGAGCATACCTTGCATCAACTGGTTGGCTTTCTTTCACAACAGCAGTAGATTCTGATTCTTTCTCTTCTTCTTCTTGTTCTTCAGAATACTCTATACCAAAAACAAAAAAACCAGGGTAATCATCCCAGACAGCAGCACACAGAGTATATTTCGGTTTATCATAACTTGCTTTTCCACTGATTTGTTGAGAATTTCTCTTGCCACTGGTATTTGTTTCTTGCACAGTTTGATGTGGTTCTATTAGAGGTACAACAAGACCATCCACTGGTCGGTTATCACCACCACCACCATCATCATCATCATCTCCATTATCATTTAAATTCTTCACATAATCATCAATGTCAGATACTTCAATGTCAGTAGCTTCTTCATCACCAAGAACTGGTTCGGATTCAGGTAAGGCTAAAAGTGTACCGGGAGGTCCAAAGTCCATTCTTCTCTTAGGGATCACAGTATCAGGATCACTCCTATCATTAGGAGGTGACATACTTCCTTCTTCTGTTTCATCTTCTTCCATCCCTTGTTTACCAGACTCCTCAATGTCCTTATTCCTTTCAATATCTACTTCTTCATCATCATCAGAATAAATTGGCTCCTCATCTGATTTCAAACCAGGGTCTCTCAAACCCTTCGACCTCTTTCCATGATCAGTGGGATTGTAGGATTCATACAACTTGTCCTCATCAACAACCCAGCATTTTTTCCATGGGTTCCAATTTATTTTCATCCTTTTAAAAATTTCTTTGTTAACTCAAAAAGCACTATCAGATTCAGCTATCTCATCAGCTTTATCAACACATTCAAGATTCTTTAACATAGCAGAGATCACTTTGGAATAGAACAGGGGAGTGGATTTCTTAGAAGGTTTCACCATTCCAGCTATGTGCACTATTATATATCTACAAAAATTGATCTTCTCATGGGTCTTTATTAAAAACAATAGAAAAACATCCTGTAATTTTACAGCAGCAAAATCTCATTTCCTAGGAAAAATTTGGTGCTGAATAAACTTAAAGAGAAGTCTACATTCACCGTCCAACTCTAAGGATGTGATTCTCCTTGACTCTCTGTTTCCTATCAAAAGCTCTAAAGATAACTCATAAGAGAAGTATCCAGTGGTTGGAGGAATGTTTCCAACATAATCCTCATACCGAACCTCATGGGGTACATTTTAACATGCAGCCCATTGTTTAGATGAAAAAGATATTTTCTTTCCTTTCACTAGAGAAGACAATCTAGAAGCCTCTACACCATCTAAAGTAACTTTCAGATTTACATAAAACTCTTGCACTAGCTTTGGGTAGTATTCACGAGTGTTATCTGAGAACCAGACTTTCCATCCTTGCGATTCTAAAACTTGTAACAATAGCAACTTACTTTTCAAAATCCAGGAAGAACTAAATTCCTTTTAAATAGCAACAATCCGAGTTTCTAGGTTTGGATTTACTGATCTTTAAGTGGTACTACTCAACTCGCCTCGAGCATGATTTGAAGGTACATGACTGTCTGATCTTTTTTTTTGGTCTCTTCTTCATAGCCATTTGATGATTCTGAGGAATGCAGGAGTTCGAAGGTTCGATGTAGAGGAGAAGAGAGGATATAAGGCTTGGCAGGATTTGAAAGGTCGATGGTTTGGGGAATAGAAATAGCCACGTATCATTTATTTCATCATTTAAGGTTCCCATAATAAAGATAAAAGTAATTAATTAAATACAATATAATAAAATGTAATAGAAAGATAGATCGGTTTGACTGATCGATTTCACAGATCGTCTTCACAGATCGGTTTCACAGATCGGTTTCACAGATCGGTTTCACAGATCGGTTTCACAAATCGATTTCACAGATCGATCATACACAACTCTTGTTTAATAAAATTCATTCTTTCAGAGCATAAATGCTTTGTAAAAATATCAGATAATTGATGTTCAGAACTAATAAATTCTAGAGAAATATCACCTTTCTGATAATGATCTCTTAGAAAGTGATGTATGACATCAATGTGATTCGTCCTAGAGTGAGACACAAGGTTTGTAGATATGTTGATCGCACTAGTGTTGTCACAATTAATTGAAACATGTTTAAAATCAAATCCATAGTCCTATAAAGTGTGTTTAATCCACAGAATCTGTGCACACCAACTACCCACAGCTATATATTCTGCTTCAGTAGTAGACAATGCAACTGAGTTCTGTTTATTACTACACCATGATACTAGGGACTTTCCAAGTTAATGACATGTTCCATATGTGCTCTTCCTATCTAACTTACATCCAGCAAAGTCAGCATCTGAATAACTAGTTAGGTCAAATGATTGTCCTTTTGGATAAAACAAACCTAAATTCACAGTATACTAAAGATATTTAAAAATCCTTTTAACAGCTATTAAGTGTGATTCTTTAAGATTAGCTTGAAATCTAGCACACATACACACACTAAACATAATATCTAGTCGACTAGCAGTAAGATAAAGTAAACTCCAAATCATACCTCAGTAATTGGTTTGATCAACTGGTTTCCCAGTTTCATCAACATCCAATTTACAGGTCGTACTCACAGGTATATCACTTTCCTTAATACTATCCAAACCAAAATGTTTTAATAAATCCTTAGTATATTTACTTTGATTTAGAATAATAACATCTTTATTTTGAATGATTTGAAATCCAAGAAAATACTTAAGCTCTCCCATTAAGATGATTTCAAACTCATTTTGCATAACCTTTGAATAATTAGTACATAAAGAATTTTTAGAAGATCCAAAAATAATATCATCTACATAGATTTGTACTATTAAAACATCCTTTGAAATCCTTTTTATAAAAAGAGCGGGATCATCTATTCCTTTGGTAAATCCTTTTGAAATAAGAAATATTGAAATCCTTTCATACTAAGCTCTTGGAGCTTGTTTTAAACCATATAAAGCTTTAGAAAGTTTAAAACCATGATTTTGAAAATGAGGACTCGAGAAACCAGGTGGTTGTTCAACAAAAACATCTTCAACAATTAAACCATTTAACAAAGCACTTTTCACATCCATTTGATATAACTTGAAATTTATATGTGATGCATAGGAAAGTAAGATCCTAATAGCCTCTAATATAGCTAAAGGTGCAGTGGTTTCCTCATAGTTAATTGCTTCTTCTTGATTGTATCCTTATTCAACTAGCCTAGATTTGTTTCTAATAATGTTTCGAGATTCATCAACATTGTTGCTAAACACCCATTTTGTGCCTATGGTTATAATGTCTTTAGGTCTTTCTACTAATTTCCAGACATTGTTTATTTCAAATTGAATTTTTTCTTCTTGCATAGTCATTACCCAGAATTCATCATTGATAGAATCATTGATATTTTTAGGCTCTAACTGTGAAAGAAAAGCTTGATGTTCAACCTGATTTCTTAGAGAAGCTCTAGTCCGTGTTCCTATATCTAGATTACCTATAACAGCATCTAAAGGATGGTTCTTTTGAATTCTAGTTAGTCTAGAAAAGGTAGGGCTTGAGATTTCAGATTCATCTACTGGTTGAGGTTCAACAGAAGTAGGTTCTGTAAAATTTCCAGAACTGGATTTTTTAACTACAGGTCCACTATCTTTATCATTAAAGTTCAAAACAGAGAGATCATCTTCATGATTTTCAAGAGAGGTCTTAGGTTCATGTGGAACAGTTTCATCAAATTTTATGTGAACAGATTATTCCACACATTTGGTTCTCTTATTGAAAACTCTATAGGCTTTACTAGAAATAGAGTAACCTAGGAAAATTACTTCATCATTCTTGGATGCAAATTTGTCATGATTTTATTTAGTATTAAGAATAAAGTCTTTTCAGCCAAAAAATATGAAGTAGTTAACCTTAGGTTCCCTATGGTTCCATAACTCATAAGGGGTCCTCTTAAGAACAGGTCTGATCAAGACTCTATTAACAACATAAAAAGCTGTATTTACAGATTCAGCCCAAAAATAAATAGGTAGGTCATAATCATTAATCATAGTCCTAGCAATTTCTTTCAGGGTTCTATTACTTCTTTCTACTACACCATTCTGTTGGGGTGTCCTAGGGGCAGATAAATTGTGACTATAGCCACTGTGTGAGTAGTAATATTCAAACTCATGATTTTAAGACTCATGTCCATGATCACTTCTCAGGGTTTTAATTTTAAGTCCACTAAGGTTTTCTACAGACTTGGAAAATTTTCAAAGCAAGAACAAGGTTCAATTTTGTGAGCTATAAAATATACCCAAGTATATCTAGAAACGTCATCTACAAGAACATAGACATAGTTCTTCCCATTTAAACTAGAAACTCTAGAAGGTCCAAATAAATCCATGTGAACCAACTCGAGAGGTTGAGAAGTTGAAACTTTTTTCTTTGATTTAAAAGAAACTTTATGTTGCTTTCCCTTTTGACAGGGATCACAAACATTGTCTTCTGGAAATTCATGTTTGGGTAGGTCTCTAACTAAGTTCTTCCGGGCATGTTTTCTAAGTGAATTCACATTGCAGTGTCCAAATATTCTATTCCAAAACCAAGACTCTTTATGTAAATCATTTAAACACGTAATATTCTGCTTAGCTAAATAATTTAAATCATCAGCAAAAACATTTTAATTTCTTAAAGCAGAAAACACTAAAACATTTTTAGAAAAAACATTGCAAGAGTCGTTTTCAAATTTAACATAAAAACCATCATCACATAACTGAGAAATACTTAACAAATTGTATTTAAGTCCATCAACAAAGAAAACTTTAGAAATTAATACTGAGTTAGTCTTACAAATCTAGCTTAAGCCGATGATTTATCCTTTTCAATTATCACCAAAAGAGACAAAGCCTCCATCAACTTTTACTAAACTCTTGAAGCATGAAAAGTCTCCTGACATATGTCTTGAACATCCACTGTCCAAATACCAAGTCTTTCTACAGGAGCTCTTTAAGCAGGTTTCCTATAAAACAGATTTAGATAGGAAATGATTTTTGTACCCAGATCTTCTTGGGTCCAGATAGGTTAGCCAATAAAACTTTACATACCCATATTTGTCTAATGGGTCTCATAAGATTTCTAGAGTCAACAGATTTTGAAAGATAAACCTTATTATATCCATAAATATGAATATAACTCGTTGAAGCATATGAAGTTCCAGAACTAGATACATTCTGTCCAGATTTAGGAATGAATCTAGTTTTGGTATTTTTCCTTTGTCCAGGTTGGTATCCTATACCAGTAGTGTATCTAGGTGATATTTTCTTACCTAGCATCTGAGTAAGAGTATATTTACAATTGGTATATTTCTCTTAGTCATTCATGAGTTTCCCATTAGATAATTTCAGTTCAGTGTTTTCTTTAAGCAACTGAGAATTCTATTCCATTTCAATATCATGATTAGATTTATGTTTAACAGTTAAAGCAGATTGTTTCTTTAAACCTTTTTATTTGTATTTCAACTCATTACAGGTTTCTTCTAACATATCACAATATTCAAATAGTTCAGATTTTGACATCTTGTTAGTGTCAGTATAATCTTCAGAATAATAAGAATTTAAAGCATGAGTTTTAGCTGTTACCTTAGAAGTGTTTGTCATAAAACACATGTTTGACTTATTTCTGTGTTCAGTTTCAGAAACTTCTGATTCAGTGGAGCTATCCTCAGAAGCACTCCAAGTAGCCTTCATGGATTTCATAAACTTATTTTCCTTGTATTCATACTTCTTCTTGTATTTCAAATTTGGATAGTCTGCTTTTATGTGTCCCTTTCTTTTTCACTCATAGAAGACATCTTCCTCTGATTTGTCAGATTTCTTCCAATCCTTTTTCCAATGTCCTTTGTTTTCATACTTACATTTATAATTTGATTTTCTGAAAAACTTCTTCTTCCTAGGAAACTTCTTAAACCTTTTGGCAATGTGAGCCATCTCAGCATAAACTATCAGAAGTACTTTCACTGTCTTCACAACTTGAACTTTCATTTATATCTTAGAGCATCTCCTTATCCTTGTTCTTTGAAGTTTAAGTCTTGAAAGCAACAGGCTTCCTTCTAGGTTCAACTTCTTCTTATTTTTTAACCTTGAGTTCCTCTTCATACACCATCAACTTTCCAATTAGTTCCTTGACTGGCAGTTCACCAATATCACATGATTCTCTAATTGAGACAGAAGATCCTATCCATCTTTTAGGTAGACATCTCAGAATTCTCATAATTTGTTCCTTTGATTGAACATCCTTTCCCAGAGAAGTCATTGTGTTGACAATTTCATTTAACCTAAGATACATGTCATAAATGGGTTCATCATGCTTTATCTTAAAATTATTATACTTAATAGTATAAGTATTCAATCTCATTTCCTTAACATTAGTTGTTCCTTCATGAGAAATGACTATGGTATCCCAAATTTCATAAGCAGTTTATAGGAAGATATTCAATTAAATTCCTTATCTCCTAAATCACAGTACAAGGCATTCATAGCTTTGTAATTATTATTCTAGGCAACCTTAGTAGCTTCATTCCAAGTAGATCTAACAGAAGTAGAGATTTTATATTCTGATTCTATAGCAGTCCAAATATCAAAACCCATGCTCTCTAAATGAATTTTCATCTTGATTTTCCACTGTGCATAGTTAGTGCCATTGAAAAATGGTGGTCTATTGGTAGCAACACCTTCAAGTCTATTATCCATGATAGCTTACTTAATGCAAACATTTTAAATAGATAAAAATTTAGAAATAACGGAAATTTTAAGAACTTTAAAATACAACTAAAATCACAGTTAAAAAAATTGAGTACTTTAGAAAATATTTTAAATCCTCTGATACCAAATTTTGGTTGGAGTGGATAGTCAAGAGGGTGGTGAATTGAGTTCCAATTAAAATTTCTGTTCAAAAACATTGTCTTAAAAACCCCCAAATAAAATACTGAATTAAACTGTAGTGAATTTATATCAAAGTAAAGGTTCTGTTGGGTTCTCAAGGGATTGATTATTTCCCAGTTAATAAAAATCGAAGAGTTTATTAACTTTTGAAACAAACTTACTGATTTACAACTAATATAAACACTTGTGAGTTTAATTATCAAAGTGAATTTAAAACAGTTTTTGTATTAAAGTAATTAGTAGCGGAATAAAAAAGTATAACTTTGAAAGAAATAGCACAACAGATTTAATCAAGTGGTTTAGTCTGAAGCTGAGACTTAGTCCTCTCAACAATTTATATAAATTTGATCCGTACCCTGGATCGGGGTTTACAATAGTTTACAACTGTCCAATTCCAAGACCTCTACCATTGTTATTCGTGGGAAACAAAACAACATCAACCAACTGTCCAGGTCACACACAACCTCTACCACTATTACAGTGGGAAATGAAAGATTTAAAGAGTTTTTTGTGGATTTACAGATCCTCCAGTTAAAGTACAGGAGACAATGTGTGTGTTAAATACAGTAGATAACACACACTACTCGAAATATAAAATAATGAATCACAGAGCGGAGATGTAGAGTTTATAAATGGATCTAGTGATTGCAGTGAAGCTTTGGACTCCTTGAGTTTGATCAGAAATGGTTCTGAGTCCTCTTCTAGTTTTTGTCTGAAAAATAGAGTGTTGTCTACTTGTCATCCATGTTCAGAGATAGTGAAAAATATAGTCGATGAAGTTCTTCAATGTCCTTGTGAATATACAGAACTCTTCTTGAGTAAGCTTGAGTGTGTATGAGATTTTGTGTCTTCCACAACTATCTCATCCACCAATATTTGCACTCATATGTGCCTCATCATCATTTTGCACCAACAGGGACTTCTTGTATTTATAGCACGAGCTCGAGCAAAAGAAATGATTTCTTTTTGCAGGTATGAGGTACGGTTCCCTATCATCAAACAACCTTCATTAAATAAATGACAGAGCATTAAAATATACCTAATATGACTGTTGGTTGGATTAAATAATGATAATGAAATTAAAACAGCTGTTTAAGACTATCGGTGAGACAAGTGATTAGTAGGTCATCACCATCAGCATCGGTGGCTAGACATCGGTGTGTCCTGATCGGTGACTCATATGATCAGCATCAGTGTGTCATGATCAGTGACTCATTTGATCATCATCGGTGTGTCATGATCGGTGACTCATTTGATCAGCATCGATGAGACATATTCGGTCACTCAGATGATCAACATCAGTGTGTCATGATCACTGAATCATTTGATCAGCATCGGTGTGTCATGATCGGTGACTCATTTGATTAGCATCGGTGAGACATCATCGGTGACTCATATGATCAGCATCGGTGTGTCATGATCAGTGACTCATTTGATCAGCATCGATGTGTCATGATCGGTGACTGATTTGATCATCATCAGTGTATCATGATCAGTGACTCATTTGATCAGCATCGGTGAGACATCTTTGGTGACTCAAATGATCATCATCAGTGTGCCATGATCAGTGAAACCATTGTCTTTTGATATGGATCGGTGCGACCATTGACTTTTGATATGGATCGGTGCAACCATTGTCTTTTGATATGGATTGGTGTGACCGTTGTCTTTTGATATGGATTGGTGAGACCATTGTCTTTTGATATGGATCCGTGTGACCGTTGTCTTTTGATATAGATCGGTGCGACCATTGTCTTTTTATATGGATCGGTGCGAACGATCACTTAATAGAATACAAAGTTTCTGTTTGATCCAATAGACTTCCAGAATACTTGTAAAACAATAACAAGCACAGATAAAAACATGATCCAACCGATATAAATATATTCACTAAATGATTGTGATTATGTATATGAGAAATCCATCCAGATTAAGTAACACTGATTTGTGATTATTAAAACAACAATCATAGGAAGAATTCAATAATCTTCCATAGGGCTCAACAAATATTTTGAAAATAAATATTATGGTGGAAATATTAAGATGAAGATAATACTTATATTGGGGATCTGATCTTCTCTTAGAAATTTGATTGGATGTGAAGTCCTTAAGGTAGTTTCTAGATAGTAGGGGCCATATAGAGATCAAATTGATTATATAATAGATATTTTAGTTATAGTTATATTTAAAATTATAATGGTTATTGTAACCATGGAGGGTTTAAAGTGATCCCCTTTTATAAGTATAGAAAATCCCACTTTGGGAATATCATATAAATTTCTATGATATCATCACATTGTTACATTGTAAATGGATCCCAAATATTGTAATAATAGGGTTTTGGGTGGTATTGGGTCCTGTAATCCTCAATAAATATTCCACAAAGTTGTCCAAAATATGTTTCATGTATTTTTCCATATGTTTTTCCATTTTAACAGTAATATTTTTAACATAGTAACTAATTTAAAACTAAGTAATTTTTTTAATATTTGCAAAATCCTATTACACATTATTTAATTTCTCATGAAAAGTTAAATCTCCAAGTAGTGTAAATAAATTTCTATATATGAGAAAATAAATTTTTTAATTAAAATATTTAATATATAATATACAATTTGATGAAAAATTAATTTAATCCCTTATGTGTTCCTTAATATTATTTAGTATTTATTGAAAATTAAATAAGGGATAATATAATTATATATATGTTTAAGAATAATATTATATTAATCATTTAATTTAGATAAATTTAACTCATTTTGAAAAAAGTACACAATATTAATAACACAATCGACTTCAAAAAATATATAACTGTTTTCCTCATAATGATATTTAATCTTCAAAATATTGTCTTTCTACCGAAAAAGAAATTTAATTTTGTTAAATAATATTTAAATGTTGAAATAGAATATTAAATAATTTTTGACATATTTCTTCTCTAAAATTGAAAATTTATAATTTATAATATAATCATGTAAAAACAACTTTTCATGAAAAATATTAATTTATTTTCAAATATTTTAAATATGTGTTTTATAAATCCCAAATATCATTTTGATATGATTTATATAAATTATTAAGTATAATTCTGTAAAATTTAAAGGGTTTTGTTATACATTTATGTCATTATTGTAAAGTCAATTTAAAATTTTTTGTAAAATCAATATTTTTTACATTCACCTAAAATAAACTATTTTAGATAAAATCCAAAATTTCTTGTCAATAAAATATTGATATACTAAATCAAAAAAATAAATTAATTAGTCGAATTAAAAATCTAAATGGTTTATGTATATAGAAATTAAAAATATAGTTTCTATTATCTATTTTAGATGGATTAATGAATATAATAGAAGTATTGAAGAATTTATTTTTATTTATTTTTCATAGTTATTGGTTTAGAATCTTTTTTATTGTTAAATCATATACTCAACATAATATTTATTAAGGGGAAATAATAAAAAATATATTGGGTCATTAAATTCTCCCCATTAATATACTTTACTCTCGAAATTTTATTTCATACACTAAAGTGAAAACAAATTCCATAATATTTGTTCTTTGGACTAGTTAGGTTTACATATTTCATTTTCATACATATAGTGTTTCAAATTTAATTTTACAATGCTGTGTTGTTTTGTTAGACAATAATGTTTTACTACCGTCTATAATATTAATTAGTTATTACTTGTATGAATAATCATTCTACATTTGTACCACCTTTGAATTAAATATAATTTAAGCATCTATTTTGTACATTTTCAAGAGGGATACATAAAACAACCCATGTTCTTTATATATGTTTACTCTAAGTGCTAGTAAATATGCCACATCTCTGATGAGATCAAGATTCTCAAAGGGGCCAATATATCTCAATATCATCTCCCATTATCTCAAAATCTCGTGGCTCTCTTCCACTAAGATATATAGAATAACATTTATCTCCATCCTAAAACTACAGTTTTCATTGATGGTTATCATCATAACTCTTCTGTTAACTCTGGATTGTGTTTATGTAATATTGAATGGACTTGAACGTTTCTTCCATTTAGTCAACCCAATTCGGTTCATGAAACTTGTATGACCTTTATTTTTCCTCAGATATTGGTTATCTATATCTCTTCCCATGCAGGTCATCGTATGGTTTCATTTAAGTGTTTGTGTAGAAATTATTATTTCCAGAGAACTTGAAAAAAGGAAGATGTTGGTCTCATCCTCCCATTATGTATGTAAAGAAATATGTCAATATCTCCTAGTGTTTGGATATTATGTTTTGATTTTCTAATAGTCTGGTGATGATTGGGTGTATATAAGTTTTACTCTCTGCTTGTAATGTAATGAATACTCCTTGAATTTGAGGTGAACCTCAAATATCAACCAGATATAATCGATAGTGGTGTTCTATGTATCCAGACCACTTCTATAATTTATATGATAGTAAGGTGATGGAGTTAGAAGTAATCATAAATGAAAAATGTGGGGAATAGTATTTATAATATGCTCCACCAAAACCATATTGAATAATGACTTTTGGATTCCTATTGAATACCTATGAAGAAAAAAAATCAATAGTGATGTTTCCCCATTTCTTTATTGCTATGGGAAATGGTTTCATCACCCTTTGTATTTTTTCTTCTCAACATTATCCTAAGGAAACACCAATATATTTATTTATATTCTATAATATCATTCTTTATATTTTTCCCATGAATAGTATTCTAATATAAAATTATATAACTTCATGTTTTGATGGGTGGATGGAGAATGTCATGTTATGAGCATCATTCAATAGCTCCTTTATATTTGGAACAGATAGAATGAAAATTAATTTCTCAAATATCATAACTCCTTCATCAGCTACCAAAAAATTAGAGGAGTTTCCCTTCCTCATAATATCAACCTTCATCTACATATCTAAATCATTCTTATAAATACCCAAGCTTTTCATACATATATTTCACATATTAATATATCCACCTTAATTTCCTAATGTAATGATCCACACTGGAGTTGTATAGGTTGCATGCCTTTGGAAACATATACACATAAAATACTAGTTATTTATAACTAGAACCTCTCTAGGACATATCATATACAATACCCATATTATTAAAGTGGATAAGGGAAACAGAAGATATATAGATTTCTGTTTCTTATTTAGGGTAAATAAGGGATATATCAACATAACATGATCATAATGGTATGAGTAAATGTTAATTGAATATTAATGTCATAACATTCATATCTTAGAGAATAATGTTTTTAATTTATTACATATTCGTAGTCCATAAGACATGAATAAAAATGAAATCAAATAACAAGAGTTATGAGAGCATAAAATTTACATAAGAAATAAATTTTTGTAATACACTTAAAAATAAAAATCATTTCCATTGTAGTAATGGCTCATTTCAAAAATGAACTTTTTTTAATGGGTTCACCAACCAAACCATCATTGTATTAACAGTTAACTCCAAATACTATCATAGTAAATAAATCACCCAAAGAACTAGGTTTAACCCCCCCCCCCCATTTAGTCAAATTTTTCTCGTGAGATATCTACCATCACCAAATGAATTGGACCCATATATAATTTTTTCCAACCTACTAAATAATTAAAAACATAAATAATTTTTTTAAAAGATCATAAACCAATCATCTTGTTATAACCCATTGAAAATAATAGAATTTTATAAAATTTTCATGATAGCATAACACATAAAAAAGAAATGGTTCTCGTAAACATCATGTCATCATAATCATAAACATTACAAATAAATAATATGGCTGATATCATTGGATAATATCCACATTAGTTCATTAATATATCCAATGGTTGTTATCAATGATGAATAAAAACATTATTAAAAGTTGACTAAAACATTCAAGAAGAAAGTACCATGGCCATTTTGAAAATAAATTTTTAAAATTTAAGAATTTACATAATATTAATGAAAAATTATATTTTAAAATGAACCATTAAAATTTTATATTTTAATTTAAATCATTTATCATTCATGATTTAGGGAAATACCATTCTTTTAGTATATTTTAAAATAAATATTCCTTTCTATTTTTTAGTAAGAAGTCAAAATTACCTCATTTGGAAGATGACATAATGATAATTTGTAATTTTAAAAAAAATTACACAATTTATAAGATCATTTTATTAAATTAAAACATTATTTAAAATAATATTATGAAACATTGAATACGTATACAAATAATTTTTAAATGAAGAGAGAAATAAAGTCAATTTTATTTAAAAATATTATTCAACCATTTTGAGTACTAGAATGTAAAAAAAATGAAAGGTAAATATTTAAATTAATGAAATAAAAAAAGTATTATAAAATTCTTGAGATTATTGAGAGTAAGATAATAAAATTTCATTGTCATACACTTAATCATAAACAATCTTGATAAACAATGAAATTGTAACGTAAAGAACATTACACTATGGTAACAATTTAATAAAAAGACCCATGAATTGTATAACCATAGATGGATATTTATGTTATATAATTTTAAAAATAATAATAATAAAATAATTTCATGGGTTTTATATACACGATATAATAGAAACGAGTAGTGAATATGGAATCTGTCCTACAGAAATAAATGTCTGACTGAAATCACTTACCTCAAGTCTTGATTTGTTCATAAATGTTCAAAATATATGTATATTTAATATTATTTTATTAATAATCAATTATATAAAAATTATAAAATATATCACCCAAAAAAGTATCTATTTATAAACTTTTATCAACCATTTATTTATAATTTTTTATTAATATCCCTATTTTATTTGATAAATGTTCATTTTTTCATTTATGATTTCATTTTGTAGTTTTGGTCCTTCAAATTTAATTATGATTACATCATATATAGAATGTTAATAACTATATAAATATCATATATATTCAATATATACATATTTATAGTCATATATTATAGTTATATATATGAAAAGAAATTACACTATTCATTGAGACAGAAAGCTATGTGTACACTTGAACACTACTTTCATTTTTTGACACATCAAAGAAAATAAAGGTAAATATTAATTCACAATTACAAAATATATTTTATATAATTCATATCAAGTAAATTAATAAAATAAATCTTTATTATCATCAATTTCAAAATACAATGAAAAAATGAATCATATCGCTTTGTGGAGGTCATAGTCCTCATGTATTTATGACTGATGTAGTAATTGTTCAATGGATTTAAATGTAATAAGTTTAAATTGATATTATAATAAAATAGAATAATTATAAAAAAAATATTATATATATACTTTTAATCTGTCATTACAAAAATCCATGATAGGCGGTGGTGGAAAAAGAATTACATCGGTTCACAAAATGGTTTTCTATTGTATACACAATCGATGGTTTTGATTCCCATTTGATGGGGTGATTAGTAAATATTATTTGATTAAAATAAACAAAAATGTTTATTTTTTATAATTTTGTTACTATATTATCATATTTTAAGAAAATTTTTATGTGGAAAATGAAATAAAACAGAAATGTATAGTCTGGAACTATTCCTCAACTTTGAATAATGTCTATAGGATTATACCTAAATCCATCCTAGAATGTAATAATGATAAAAAAAATTCACAACATCATGTTTATATATTTAAGGATGGTATTTTAGAATTTTGTATCCAAATAAAATGATCTTGAATTATTGGTAGGATAGGAGAGGAGGTGCCCTTTTATAATTGGGGGAAGGAACCAAGTCGGAAATTTTCTTTAAGAATCCAAAATGATAATGTCCTTACAAATAAAAATCGTTAAAATGGTCTATATTGTATGTTTTTATTATATAAGGTGAAAATATTTTGAAAAAATAGTATTTATAAAATTATAACAGAAAAACTACGCTAATCTTTTAGTGTATCTCGCCCCGGTAAACCGTTTTTTACATTAACAAAACAAATTATTTTTACACTTTTACTATTTATTATGAAAAAAATTTATTTTTTAAATATAACATAATATTAATATTTACAATTTAAAACATGTAATATATTTTCCCAAATTCCAAATATAAATGTTGTATAATTTAATGAAAAATTAAAACTACAAACACAATGAAAAAGCAGGTTTTCAATGAAATTATTTTCGTATGTATAAAAGGTTTTTATATAATCATTAATCATCCAAATGATTACAATTAAGTAAAATTGATTAGTAAAAATATAAACAAACCTATTTTAATTTTAAATCTTCTAATAAAAATCTGTAACATTTTGAAATATTTAAACGAAGAGACAGTTTTTAATAAAAATCATTTTATTCACAGTTCATCGAAAAAATTAATATTTATAGATAATTATCAAAAAAAATTACTATATATATTTTTTACATTCTGATTACAATGATTTATTTATATTTTTTAATCTATTTTTCTAAAACTGAAAAAATGTATTATAAAATAAATTTTGAAAATTTAATGAAATCGTTATTTAGAAAAACATTGTTTTTAATTATAGAATTTGAATAATTCATATCCTATACATATAATATAATAGGTTAAATTTAAAAAAAAAATTTATTTAATATATAATATATAAATTTCATACAGAAATTCACCAATGGTGATGAATTAAATTTAATTTAAAAAAATTACTTTGTACGCCTACAAATTTTTTTTAAAATTATTTCCTTTCCCTTTAAATAAGATTTGATTTAATTCATAATCAATTAATAAAAAATTTCCTTTTATAAATGTGTAAAACATATATTTTTAATAATTTTTTTATTATTTTTTATAATAACAAATATAATGGTTAAGAGACAACTATCACTCTAAATAATAATTTTTAGTAGTACATCTGTGTTTATTAAAATACAATGTTGGGAGTAACGCTAGATTTCTTAGATATTAAATAATTTTGAAGAAAGTATTTCATAAAATATTGGGGTGTTACATTATATAACCTATAAAATTAATTTCCCGATTTAAATTCCATAACTCTACTACAAACAAAATGAGAATTCTTTTACCTCATTATATCCTTTGGTGCCCATTTAACATCAAAAAAGGGATAATTTTCTGATAATATTAACTAGTTGAGTCGTCTTATTTCATAGATCCTTTTCTCTATAAATATAAATATCTATTATTTGTTCCTCATAAAATAGATATTACCCTAGTGGTATGATATATGATTTTAGTACATGTGAAGGGTCAGGTATGTACTTCCTCAGGGGAGATACATGGAATATGTTGTGAAATTGGTAGGGGTTATGTGGGTGTGACAATATATAAACTATTATTAGTACATAATTCATAATTTCAAAATGGAAAATATAACTATTTCTAAATATTATCTTCTTTAGAAATATCATGTCCTTCTTCCTGAGTTAATGTCATAAAAAACCTTCTCACTAACTTCAAACTCCTAATCTTATCAATGATTGTGAGAATATATTATCTAATGACTTTGACTTTTCATGATTGATACTAAATTTAAATAATTATATCTACCATTTTATTATATGTATCAAGACCTAATGGATTTTTATCCAAATTTATACCATCATGGTTGAGTTCTACACATCATTATGTTGAGGGCTTCATAAGGATCCATATGAATGCTAGAGAGAAATATATTTTTATAAGAGAAATCAACTAGAGGAATGTGTTGATCAAAAACACATTTTAGTTCCATATAATATTTTTTTATTTAATGATCTAGTGTTTTAATTATTCACATAGAATGTAAATATGTATGAGGACGATGTGTTATTCAAAAACATGACTCTTTATCCAGATTGAGGACTTCATCAAAACATTACGGTAAACCTCAGATCCTGATATTATACAATAGAATGTGGCACTCCATGAAATCATACGACATCATTAATGTATATCCATGAAACTTTATCTAAATATATGTCTTCTATTATATAAATTATGTGTTACAACTTCATAATGTGATCCACTACAACACATATTTTATTATGGAATTTTGTCATTTTTTTGGAGTCAAACTAAAAAATTCCATGGCATTGTTTTCCGATTTCTATTCTGGTATGGGAAGTGATATTAAAATCACATTATGATTTTTTATCATAGCCTGAAATTTCTGATATACCAATCAATTAGATACCTATTTTTCAGTCTCTCCCTTCATTCCATCCCACCAGATATACTCTTTCAAATCACAATACTTATTTTTAATTTCTAGATGAGTAGAAAATAAATAACAATGATTTTTATTTATAAGATCTTTATTCAAATATAGTATGGAAAGGACACATACATGACACCTAAACCATATGATTCCATTGTAATCATGGTTAAACACATAACCAACCATGGCCTTTTTTTTGGAATCACTACATCTTCCTTCTATTTCAATCTGATCATCACATAGATTGAATATTAAACAGTCATTCAAGAAAGATAATATTTATCTTTTTCATTCATTAATTATTGATACATACGTTAGAAATAGTATAATATTGGATATTTTTATGTGTTCATCATATATAATCATTCATGATCCTGTTGAATAAAATGAACAACCCCTAGTTCGATTTCCCATAAAGGTAATATCTTGAGAAGTCATAGTATTTTATCTATTCTAACAATATTCTATGGTTCATATTCAACTCTTTATATATGACTATATAATTTTATCATTTATGATTGGTATATATTTTATTCATTCGTCCATGAAGATAAATCTTTTATATATTTAAT
The DNA here is from genome assembly GCA_963277665.1 of Viscum album. NCBI lineage: Eukaryota > Viridiplantae > Streptophyta > Magnoliopsida > Santalales > Viscaceae > Viscum > Viscum album. The sequence continues at coordinate 1,501,848,997 of OY728146.1, read as the reverse complement.
GGAAGAATTACCCCAACAAACTCAAAATCCCACATTGGGTAATATTAATCATGATCCATTAATTATATTGAGGAATATGATATAATAATATACTTATTCATGATAATTTGTTCTAGTTTCTTGTTTGTTGAATAAATATATATTAAAAACCTTTATCTCTTGTAGTGTAATGAAATCATCAGTGGGCTGATTGAATTTCATTTATGTTTATTGATATTTTCTTTACATTCATTTATCCAAAGGAAATTATCTCCCTTCCAAGAATGCTTGGTGAGATGATTATATATCTGTAAAGACATGGCCTTAAAATGTTACATAATCAAAAGTTTTATAATAGAACATAAATTCTTATACAATGATAATCTATTCAGGGTTATAGTTTTAGGTAATTATGACATAAAACATACATTATATCTCATAACCATACATACGAATACTATTAAAACAATATCTGTTTTTTAAAATATAAAATATTTCCAATAAAACATAATTCCATTGAAAAATATTCATGATATTTAAATTTTCTTCCTAATTTATCTTTCACATCCATATAAATTCTGAAAAACATTAAAAATATCTCGATGAGAACAAAAAGCTCAATAAGGGATATAAGGAAAGAATTTGTTAGTCGAGTGATAATATAGAAACCAAAAAAAACCCTTTTCAAAAAAACATGTTAACATTCCTAGAAACATCGTTTATTTTCGTTATGACATATTTACCATTTCAGTTTTACAATAACCCTTATAGATGGAGTAACCAATTGGTCAAATTCAACCTCCAGAGTACCCAATGTATTGGAGATCTATAATGGGTCTCACCCATCATATCATGAAATATAATGGGGTCAAACTAACAAATATTGAGATATTATTGGATCAAACCAACAAAAATACTTTCCAAGGAACATATCATGGAAATAAATTATCTTCAAATTAGTAGAAACCACTAATTTGTTATAGATATATAAAAAATCCTTTTCAAATTTCAAAAAGAGTGTTTTAAAATGATTTTACAAGGAAAGTCCCTTAAAATATATATTAGAGTGAGAATTATTATAATGGAATGGATATATACATACAATTTAAATAAACATAGAGTAACATAATATAAAAAAATTATCTCACCAATAATCTTAATACCCCATAATGAAAAAAGAAGAAGGTTAACGCAAAGAATGGAAATTGGGTTATGAATTCCCTTACATCGGGTTATTCTAACATTGAATGTGTTTAAATCTCCTATATAATGGATAAAAGAGATGTATTAATAACTTAATGAATCATATTCATGTTTATTAAACCTTATATTATCATTTTACAACATCATTCCAAACATTTATTAGTTATATTTTTTTATTTACTTATTTTTTCAAGTGCGATATTTATATGGTTTCCCTGATATGTTCAGGACAGTTATTCTATTAGATTTCAATTGTAACTATACAATTGGAATGTAATTGTACTTAAATATTTCTTGAACCCTAAATTATAGAATTTTTCAATATGAATTTTTACATGAGGATGATTCATAATTTAAAATATTATTGATATTTATTTAGGTCATTTTGTGGATTCATCGATCGTAATGAACTCATAAAATTTTATAAATTAATAGCCTTTGTAAAAAATGAATCTATAAAATTATATCAGAAATACTACAAAAATATAAATCTTTTTAAACCATAAAAAAAATTTCATGACCAATCTTTAATGATGTAAAAGAAATTGAAATCACATCGTCCACGATATTGGTAAATTGATACATCACGTACAATGTTTTAATTTCCAGAATAAGTGGGAGAGGAGAAGAAGTATAACAGTTAACCTTACTTAAACATGATTAAATAAATAATATGTAATATAATGGATAATTAATGCCTCTTTTATAATGGTAGGTGATGGAAAATGAAGAATATAAAGGAACTCGAAATAACAGAAAAGTTCATAAATAACATACGAAAATCGGCAACCTAACATCATCACGTAAAGATTCATAAAATATTTTGTTGAAAGAAAAAAGGAAATATAATAAATATTAAATCATATGGATAGTAAATAGGATATGAAATTATATATCCCCATATAATCCAATTTAAATTAAAATATAATAACAAAATAAGAGTGCATGGAAAAGAGAGAGATTTTGATATTGAAATTTTGTAGCATAACGGTTATGCCACATGGTTTTAGAAAACATTAAAAAGTGAGGGGAACATGCTCACCCATACATAAATGATTCATAATATTTTATAGAGAAATAATAAAATGTAAATAAGAACATGGTGTTGAAACTAAAAATTAATACGACATTAAAATGAACTTGAATGGAAAAAAAAGTTGAGATTTCTCTTACATTGTATAGTAACTCTTAAGAATCGAAGGTTTGGACCTTGTAGCACAAGGAAACCTTGGGGGACTAATAAAGATGTAAAAATACCATATATTAAATTAGGGGAAATTTATAATGATTGGAATTACAGAATGGGTTGTTATTTTAAAAAAAGTGTCTGAATATTTTATTAATTTTCAAGAGACGCCTTATTAGTCGTATTTGAATAACCATGGGATTGACCATGGTATTTGACAATGGTACTGGACAATTGGGACACCTCATAAAATATTATCTTCTTAAATAGTATACTTGAATTATTACATCATTATTACATCATTAATGATGTCATTAAACGTACTCAAAACTCAAAACCGTATTTTTACTATTCACTAAAAATACAACTGTTTCAGAAAAATCCCAAAAACTCACTATATCCATTTTTTGATGTATAGATTAAGATAATGAACACCATTTTTTGAAAATAATTTTCTAAATATTATTAATTTAATATTTAACTAAAATCACAATTTATTCAAAAATAACAATTTATAATCTATAATTCATTATTAACACCTTGTAAAATTAATCAATATATCATTATCATATAAACTTATGAAAATAAAATAATAATACAATTTTGTATACATTAGATACACATTAATAAACAATTTTCTATTCATAAGGGTGGGTTACTATTCCCAAAAATCAAGTTGGTTCCATTAGACTCCAAAAACATACTGATCACAATTGTGGATGACCATCTTTCAAAATTCTAAACATAGATGCTACAAAATTATGTTTAAAGTATTCTTATAATTATATACTTAAAAAAAATTTCACACATTAAATTTTTACTTTTTTAAATCCAAGGGGTGTTAGCCACCTTATTGAGACTATGTATTTTTAATTTTATTTACTCATCAAACATGTGGGGGCATCTTTTCCTCATAAAATTTACAGATTCCCAGGTTTCTCTTCAACCTTGTGGTTTATCTACAAATCCTTTACCCGGTGGATTACATTATTCCAAAATATAGGTTCCCATAGATTAAAAATTTGAACTTGTTTCTCTTAATAAGAAAACTCTCTTATAGTTGAACTACTTCTGGGATCAAGACATGAGATAAATCCAGAGCATACTTTATTTACATCGAATCATGAAAAACATTCTACACCAGAGATAAAAATAGAGGTAAAGCTACTTAGTAGGTGACTGGTCCATCTTTCTCCATAATTTATTAAGCTCCATTGAACTGTTGAGGTAGGTTTCCTTTTTTATCAAAATGCATAAAACTTTTGCATGGAAAGATTCTGTTAAACATATAATCACCTACCTCAAAAGAAAATACCTTCCCCTTATTGTACACATAAATATTATGTGTTTTATGAGCTATTATCATGTGATATTATGTCATCTTCACTTTGTTATCTATTTCCTCTACTAATTGTGGACCCATAATCTTTTTTCCCTGACTCCATCATAAAAAGACGGAGTTCAACATCACTTCCCATAAAATGACTCAAATGTTTCAATCAATATAATGGAGTGAAACATATTATTATAAGAAGTGTCAAATAAAGAATAATATTGATCCCAACATCCCGGGCAGTCCATTTAAAAATAACAAAGCATATCGTTTAGTGTATTAATCATTCATTCTAACTACCCATATGATTGAGGATGAGACGATGTACATATATTTAATTTTTTTCAAAAGAGTCTCAAAGGCCCTTTCAAAAATTATAAATGATAGTGGGATCCCGATCAGATACAATGGAAAGAGGAACTCCATGTAAACTAAAAATCACTTTGAGGTACATTCGATGAAGCTGATTCAAAAACAATGTATATCGAATAGAATGAAAATGTGAAGATTTTACCTATCGATCAACAATAACTGCAATTTCATTGTTACATCGATATGACGTTTCTAGTCCCACCATGACATCCATGGATATATTATCCCTTTTCCATTATAATACTGTAAAATGATAAAGAATCCCCTTCAGTAACTGCCACTCTGCTTTAACTTATTGATGTTTCAATAATTTCACATTTTATTCTGTAATATATCTTTTCATTACATTCCACCAGTAATACTCCTGATGGAATATTTACATCATAGTTCTTCTTGGATGAACAGAAAATTGAGAACCATGAGCTTCATAGAACAAATCCTTTTTCAACTAGGAACCACAAGGCACACACAACCTTTTTCAAAATCTTAAAACACAATATTTATCTGAGTTAAATTCTATCAACTTACCCATTTTAACCAATTATACCTTTTTCTATAGATCATGGTCATCCTTCAGTGCTTGCATAATTCTGTCTGATGAAGATAACTGCATTGAAACCTAAATGAAACTAAATCTATTTCCGACACCAACATCTTCCAAACCAAAATTCATCAAATAATTAATCAAGGGATCATGTTCTAGGCATAACATGGTTAATGGTGCATGATATTTTAAACTCAAGGAATCCACCACTTTGTTTTATTTTCATGGATGCTAATTAATCATGTAATCATAATCTTTTATCAGTTCAAGCCATATTCTCTACCTCATTCTTAATTACTTTTGAATAAATATGTACTTCATACATTTATTTTTAGTATATATTTGACATTGGGTTTTTTATAAATGTTGCCTTAAAATTTTCAATGAAAAAACCCTAGCTACCAATTCCAAATCACCTGTAAGATAATTTAACTCATGAGGTTTTATTTTTCTAGATGTACAATCAATTAGTTGATCATTATACATCAGAAAAAAAACATGTCCGTTCAATGAATCATTTCTATAGATAAAAAACTCACCATTTCGGGAGGGCATCGCTGAAATTGGATCATTCACCAATCACCTCATTAGTTCTTGAAAATATTCATCACATACTTATGTATAATCAAATTTAAACACTTTTTGTGTTAACTTTTCTTGAGGGAAAGATAATCGTGCAATGTTTTTAAGAAAACATCGGTAATAAATTGTTTTCCAAGAAAACTACAAATCTTTGAAACATTTTTGGGTCTTGGACATTCATCAAATACATTTTTTGGAAGGATCAACTTTATTCTATCCTTATTTACAATGTGACAAAGAATATATATTTTTTGCAATAAAAAATCACACTTGAGGAATTTTCCATAGAGTTTATTTTCTTTTAAGGTTTTTAAAAATAGCCCATTGATATTTTTCATTCTTCTATTTACTTATATAATATACAAGGATATCATCAATAAACTCAACAACAAACTTACCCAATAACTCAAGAAATATTCTATTCATAAGATCCATGAAATAGTAGGTGAATTGGTTAACCCAAAATGCATAACTAATAATTTATAATGACCATATCTAGTATAGACCACATAAATAAGTATGACTTTATCCTTTTCTTTCAACTGTTGGTACCCCTACCTTAGGTCAACTTCCAAAAAATATTATGCTCCTGAGAGTTGATCAAACAAATCATCAATATGATGAAAATGATACTTTTTTTTAATAGTAATTTTATTTAAGGCTCTATAATCAATTAAAATAATCATTTAACCATCTTTCTTCAAAAAACAAGACAATATCACCCCATACTGATGTCCTAGGTTGGATGAATCATTTATCTAGTAATTTAAAAAACATCGTTTTTAATTCAATATGTTCTGTTTGGCCCATTCGATAAGGGGATTTAGAAATTGTTTTATCATCATAAATGAATCCAATAGTAAACTCAACCTCTTGATCATGAATAAAACTAGGAAACTCATTAGAAAAAATATCCATTTATTCATTTACCATTAGTATATGATTAATCTATATAGTTCCCTTATCTTAAATAAAATGAGCAGGATAACATTCAATTTCCTATTTTATTATTTTATTAACATCCTGATATGTTATCAATATTATGGGTTCATTGTTGTATGAAAACAAAAATTCTGTTTGAAAACACATCATATCTATGCAATCTATCATAGAATTATAAAAATAAATCTAGCACATACCCAGAATAACATCAAACTCTACTAGAGGAAAAAAATGGTTTCTAGGTAAAATCATTCCAAAAAACATGGATAGGTAGATTATTATAATTTATTTTTCCATTATATTTCCTCTATGTGTTTTTACCTTTATATAAGGTTTCATTTCATTTGGTTGAATTCCCAAATTTTTCAAAAAAAATCTCAAAAATGAAGGAATTCGGAGACCCTGAATTAGACAAAACATTTTTGAAATCTATAAAAACTAGAAATGTAATGGATAAAACCTCATTTGATGGATCAACATATACTGAAGTGGAATATAATGATTTTATCAAACCCTTCTGCTTCCAATAATTTTGATTCCCTACTTGAGTGACTTGCTTCGAACAGACATTAGAAAAATTACATAATTCATTATAGTTACAACATCTCACCCTTGAGATCTCATAAATTTTTTGATAATTTTATTTTCACTCATGATATATGTTTATAAACATTCCACATTTGTAGCATTTACCATAATTTACAACACATTCCCCATGATATTTTTTACAACACTTTTCAAAAGAAGAGAAATTCATTTTCTTACCACTAGATTTCATTAATAACATCTTACCTAGAGCCTACCAACATGACCTCTTATTATTAATGTCACCATAAGGAACATACTTATAATAAAAATCTATCTTCACTTTTTTAGAACAAGTATCATGTTTCTCATTGAGTTTAAACTCTTGTGAATCCGAATATCATTGAAAAAATGGTTTCAAGCTAGAGTAAAATCTATTAATTTTACTATCAAAATACCAAGTAAAATATTGCATTTACCAAGATTGTATTGTAAAATTTGATTTATATGCTTCCATAGAGTCATCATCTTTCTACATCAGTTCCCATAATTGTTTCCCTAATTTGAGGTGAATAGTTTTGAGATAATATTTTTGAAGAAAAAAGTCTCTTGAAGCATCTCATTCCAGACTGTCAGGATCATCTCTTTCTATTGTATTCTTAAACAATGTCAACCATTTATTGGATTTTCCTTCCAAATTATTAATTTAAAATATTAACTTTTAACATACAGAATATCACATGACATAAAAGTTTATTTTTGGATCATTGATCCATCCTTTGGTTATTGTTGGATATGTGGTTGCACTGAATGATGGAGGATGTTGCCTCATAAAATTATCCAAAAAAGATGTGTTAATAATTGGTATACATTGTTCCTCTCTAGAATTAATACAACACCTATTTATTTATGGATTAAATTGATCCATTGTTGTCACAAATTTCTTGGTTTTGATTCTCATTATTCCGGGCTATAGATTCGAAAAGACATCATCCTCTTGGTGCCATCCAACTTCAACTTCCCTATTTATTCTATGGAAATCCATTATGAATTGACATAATATAGATGATTCAACATTTTTATCCTTAAATTCTATAACATTTAAAAATACAATAGAGTAAAAATAATATTTGGTATTCCTTTATCATCATCATAACCCCTAATGATATCTAAGCCATCCTCTGATACCAACTATATTTACCATTCCATAAAACATTACATAATCCAAATTTTTTTAAAATAACATACATTCATAGACAATGATGATATTAGTAGTTTTATAGTTTTAGGTAATTATGGCATAAATCATATATAATATCTCATAACCATACATGTGGATACTATTAAAAAAATATACATTTTTTTAAATATAAAAAATTTAATTTAAAACATTATTCCTTTGAAAATTGTTCATGAAATTTATTTTGTATTCCTTCTTTCTCTTACTCATCCTTAAAACCTTTAAAAAACATTTAAAAACTTTGGATAAGAACAAAAAACTCGGTATGTGATATAAATAAAGAATTCATTAGTCAAGTGATAACATAAAAAACAATAAAACATATTTAATATACATTTGTTAAAATGATCGGAAACATCATGTAGTTTCCATGGAACATATTTACCATATCCACCTTACAATTAACCTTAATCATGTAATTACCTTTTGGTGAAATTCCACCTCCAGAGTAGCTAATTAATTGGAGATATATAATGGGGATCACCCTTCATTTGTTCAGCTATAATGGGCTCTAGTAAAAATATCTTGATATATAATGGGATAAAAACAACATAAATAATTCCTAAGGAAAATATAATTTTAATAAAGTATCTTGGAATCATGATAAAAAACGCATTCCATATACATATTAAAAAAAATCCTTTTGAAATTTATTAAATATAGTTATAAATAGATTTTAAATTGAAACTCCCTTAAAATATAATTCGTGTGAGAAATAGTTTAAAGGCATAAATATGTGTATAAACTATAAATAAACATATTGAAACATAATATATACACAAATTCAACACACCCACAATCTTAATACCATATAATTAATAATGAATAAGGTAAACCCAATGAATGGAAATTGGGATTAGAATTCGATTACCTCAGGTTCTTATTTCTTATAATTTGTTTGAAACTCATGTATAATGGTTACAATAGTGTAATAAATATCTTAGTGAGAAATATTCATGTTTATAACACCTTATATGATCATTTTACAATATCATTCGACACATTTATTAGCAATATTTTGTTATTTAAATTGTTTCGTTTTCATTCTTTGCATGGTTTCTATGATCAGTTCATGATGGATATTCTTGTCGATTAAAAGTGAAACTCTAGAAATGGAATGGAATACTAGGGAATTAAGAAGACCATATCTTCATTGAGATGGTGTTTTGAATTAATTTAATGAAGGAATGTGTTGGAAATTATAGGAAAAGGGAGGTAGTGTTTTATTAATTTCCATGGGGAACCTCATTAGTGGTATTTGCAAAAATATTGGTTTTACCATGTTATTTTCCCTTGGTATTTGCCACTTGGGACACCTCATAAAAAATTTTATTTCTTATGTGTCAACCTGAATTATTACATAATTAATTATTTCATTAAACTTACTGAAAACTCAAAACTATATTTTTACTATTTACCAAAAATTCAACTATTTTAGAAAAATCCCAAAAATTCACACTAACTATTTTTTCACTAGTATAATTCAAAAATTAACCCCATTTTTTGGAAATAATTTTATAAATGTTAATAATTTTATTTTTAAATAAATTCATAATTTATTCAAAGATAACAATTTTAAACCTATTAATCATTTTAACACCATGAAATATTAAAGAATACCTCATTATATTATAACCTTATGAAAACAAAATAATAACACAATTTACTATTCATTAGGGTTATATTACTATTCATATTTCTATTCATAATGGTATGTTAATATTCACTAAAAATATAGTTGGTTCTATTCGGCTACAAAAAACTTACTGATCACAAATATATATAACCATTTATTAAAATTCAAGACATATAAGTTGAAAATCTATGTTTAAAGATTAATTATTAATATCTATATCAAAAAATGTTTCATGCATTTCAATTCATTTTTTTAAAACCATGGGGTCTTACAATAGCCCTAATAAATTCATCACAAACCATTTTTTATATCCATCAAAAACAATAAAAAATTGGATCTTAGTCAAAGATGTTGGTATTGGCCAACATTCTATTATTATAGTCTTTAAAGGATCCATATACATACCCTCTCTTGAGATTTAATGACCAAAAAATTAAACCTTTGGTATTCCAAATTCAAACCTGAATATTATTTCATATAAATTATCTTTTGGGTATTCATCACGACTATCAAATGCTCTTATCAATCATTATTTTCCTTTAATTATATAAATATATAATCAATAAAGACATCCAAAAGTAGATCTAGGTAATCCTTAAATAATCTACTCATTTAATCCATTAATATAGCTAGATTCGGGGAAACATGTTTATGGTTTTGATCTTATTTAGTTCTGAATAATCAATGAAAAGGCACATCAATCAATTTTATTTATTATGAAAGAGAATATGTAGACCCCAAGGTGTTAAAATTAGGTTGAATGAATCCATTTTCAGTATGATCATGGAGTTACTCCTTCAATTTTTGCGACTCTATTAGGGACATTCTATATGTATTTTTGAAAAGGTTGGGCGCCAAGTATAAGATCTATTGATAAATCCACTACACAATTAAGTGGAGGACTAAGAAAAACATTCAAAAAAACATCCACAAACTACAATATAATAGACATATAACCAATTTTGAGTTTCTCTTGTAATATACAAGACAAATATCCTTCATGGATGGAAATTAAGAACATTATAGAGAATAAATTTGAATTGGATGTCTGTATTTATCACCGCATTAATAAATGGAAATGTCTTATTTTGGACTATGAAATATTATTTCCCTTACTAAAAATTGATAAGGGATCTATATAATGAAATCCAATCCATCCATAGAGTCACATCATAAATAATCTTAAGGAAGAATCATAAAATTTATAAGAATCACTTTCGAACAAACATCAATCAGAGAAGAATCATAGACATTATATGTCACTATCTTATCATTAAGGTGTTTCACTACTAATTCATTATAAAAAAATGAAGGTGATAATAATATATATGAAAATAAAATCATATAGATATAAAAGTCATGGTTTATTTAGAGTCAAATAAAAAACTAGCTATTCTATAGTGGCTATTGACTATACCATTCACATTATCATTATGATACACCTCATCAGGAAAAGTGATATCATGATATTTCCAATATTTCTATAATAAAATGATTTTTTACATAACTAATTTTCATTAAACATGATATTCTATCACTTGATATCATAATTCCCATTCTCTATTTATTTTAAAAATAGGTGTATGGGTAGTTTATTCTACGGATATTTCTCTCTATTACTATTATTAGCTTTATTTTTCCCAAAAATTTAGAATTTTACAACACAATGACCTTTATTTACATACATAAAATATTTTTTAGATCTATTAAGGCAATTTACTCTATTTTTCCTTCTACACATAAACCATGAAGGAAAGATCATATTATTCTCTCCATGGTTTTATGTGTTTTTTTAAACTCAATATTTCATTTGTATAAAAATAATGATATTAATGGGAAAGTCCAATATCTATTTAAACCTTGATGTAAATTGAATTATTTATTCATAAATACCATATATCTTTATGGACAAATCCATTTAGATACTTGGTTTTACACCATTACATAATCTTTTAATCATACTTTCATATCAGATAATTATACGAGGATCATACCTTAGAAGTCCTATAATGTATTCCTCATAACTAAAAATGGATTTCCATAAATCTTCTTATTTATAATGAGTTAATTCAATATTTTAATATGAAGAATAATAAGAATTTATTTATTGACATAATGTTCATAAACTCATCCAAATCCATTGAGTCAATTTCTTCTTATTATTTTTTATTCTTGATATGAGATCATCATTGATCCACCTAACCATACATACAATTGAAAGATAAAATGAATTTACATTTATCTAAACACTGGTGGATGGATCATATCATTTCAATGGCACTGATAGATTATATACAATCTAGTGGATTAATGATTCCACTAGAAGAAGGTGTAAATTTCCTCACGAAGGACTCAACTGAATGTTGTACCCACCATTTTTCATTTGTAAGTTTATCATGATTCAAAGTTTTAGAATGTTGTCTGAGAATAATAATAATATTTTTTTATTTTATCTCTGATAAAAGTTATTTTCTCAGGTGGTTAACATTTCATTTTACATCACATTCCATTCTAAATTGATTTCTCTCGCTTCCAAACATTGAAGAAAGTAGAAAAACACAGTGTGGGAAAAATAATAATTTTCAAAAACCATATATTATTGTAAAATTAATTATAGGATGTTTAAACCAATAATAATTATTTTTAATATATTAAATCTTAGGTCAATCCTTATTCATTCATGGTTATTATTTATTAAAAACCTTCACGATGGTTTAAGATGTATAAGAAAATTTCCAAAACATGTCCCACAGAAGTATCAAAACAAATGTGAAATAATGAATATTTTCTCCCTTAATGATTTTATTAACACTAGGTATAACTATTAAATATCCAAATACCCTTCTAGTATCTATAAGGAGATGTAATTTCTTATAAAACACTCCTTATATGCTTTACTAAAATTCCATTACATTTTCTTATACCTTGACATATCACTATGGTTCTTCACTAAATATTTCACAAAATATATTCCAATGTTTTACTAAAACATACAATAATATTGACTATATTTACTCAAACATTTCATTCATAGTTATCATATCATAATATATGACTACTAATTACATAAAATAATGATCTATTATATAATCATATTGAAATAATGCATTTGGAAACATAGATTTTAAGAAAACTAATTCATCATATCTACAAAACTTGTTAGACATATCATACATAATACATTTTTAATGACCTTGGGAATGGAAATATAATAATGGATGAGATCAGATTCTCAGTAAGGTTAAAATATAAATATATCAATATAACATGATCATAATGGTATGAGAACATGATAATAGTATTTGAAATACATACCCTACATATTATGGATTAGAAAATGGAGTAATGGAATAAATCATGATATTTTATAATACATGAATCATAATGGAATATAGAAAAATATTCATGATATAATAACTTTTTTAGAGGAAATATGTTTTTTCTATACACATAAAACGTAAAAATGACATTCTTAGTTGTAGAGGCTCATTCCCAAAACATTATAGTAGAATTAGTCCACTCCATAAACCATCATGGTATTTAAGGTTCACTACCAAGACAATTGTAGTAGATAATGCCCCTTACTGAACAAGGTTAACACCCAATTCCATTCTGGTTTATCTCTTGAGATATCCCTCTATACCCAATTCAATGGAGGAATATATAATTATAGGCCCAAAAAACATAAAATTTAAATCATATATATGTTTTCCAAAAGATCATAAATTATTCATCATAACATAACCCAATGTAATTAAATAAATTTCATAAACATTTAATTATACAATAAACCACTAAAAATAAATAGATATAATATATATATTTATATAATAATCATAAAAAAATTAAAGGAATAATAATATTTGTTTTATTAAATCACATACCCAGTAGAATCTAAATATACTCAAGGGTTTTTTAGTTAATGATTAATAACAATACCATTAAAAATAATTAATAATATTTTTTTGGAAAATAACCTTTCAACATTGGAAATTACTTTTTAAATATAAATTTTCCGAAATACATATAAAAATATATATAGGTAAATAAAATGGGAATAATGTTATAAAATATATACATAATTATGTGGTCTTGATAATGGGAAATAATTTTTATTCCATATATGTGGAAACAATTATTCCATTTACATTTTTGTTAAAAATTTATAAGTACCCCCATTCATAAATAAATATGAGCATTCATTTTAAATAAATTTTTAAATTGGAAAAAGGTTAAAAATGACTTCAAACAAATCATTAAATAATTAAAATATTAAAACAATTTAGGAAAATCTGGACATAAAATAGATGGGTTTTTTATCGAAGAGAGAAATAAATTCGGTATTTATAAAAAAATATTATTCCATTTTCTTGATTAATTCAATTAATAAAAATTAAGAAAAACATATATCATGTAGAAATTTATAAGGGGTAATAATATTCATGAGTTTCTTAATTGATAGATCATAATATTTCATCATCATAAATTTAATCATAAATTTTTTTAATAAATATTGAGAATCTAACATAAGTACACATACCAATTTGGTAGATTTTGAGTTCTAAGACATATTAAAGAAATTTCCATAGATATATATGTATATATGATAATTATGATAATAAAAATTATAAAACATATTCTTGGGTATTATATAAAACATATAAACAAAATATGTTGTTAATATGGGCCCAAAAAACTGAAATGAAACTCACTTACCTAATATCTCCACATCCTTCGTACAAGTTTCAAAATCCTTTATAGAAATAATAGTTTTTTAAAATATATTAAATAAACATAATAAAATTATATCATACTATATATTATTTTTGTATAACATTTTATCACCTTTTTATTTCAAATTATTTATAAAAAATCACTGTTCTGGGTGACAACTGCTTCGTTTTTCTTATGTAATTTGGTTCAGTAGTTTTGATCCTGGTAAATTTATTATGGTACCAAAATAATAATAATTTTAATCATGAAATACATATTAAAAATATCCATTATATAAATATTTTTAGTCATCCATAAATTTTAGAGATAGATAAATTAATTATACCATTCATGGGGATGATGAGATGTACATTCACATAAATTCTATTTTCATTTTTTTACAGATAAGAAAAAAATACGTATAAATTTTATTTAAAATTTTTATAATAATTTTTAAATAATACATATAATATATATTCATTAATTAAATTCATATTTACAACCATTAAAAATTAAAATGAAAAACTTATCGCATCGCTTAATGAATATGATAGTCCACACATATGCACAAACATTGATATAATTTTTCAATGGATTGAAAGGTAGGAAAGTAGATGTAATTTTATAAATAAAGAAGTATAATTATGTCCTAAATATCATATATCTACTTTAATTCCTATAATAATTACATCTATGAGAGGCAGTATTGTAAAATGATTTGCATTTATTCTTGAGGCCATAGTCCCCAAACACATGATTGAGGATTTCGTTTCCCGTTTAATGGTGGAAAAATTAATATATGTTATACCATTGAAATAATAAAACATATTTATATAGAATATATTGGTTTTATCTTTCATTATATATTTTATTATTTGATTCATTAATAATAATTAATTTAATGAAAACACATGGTTAAGAACAATACATCTTCTTCGAAGAAAATCTTTAGCTTCACAGATAAAGCATTCCAAGGATGTTTTTTTGATAAAAAAATCTACAATGAGTTCTGATGAATGATTTAAGGAAGTTATATGTCTAATTATTAGCTGAAAAAGTTTTCTTATGTGTGGATAGGATATGCGAGTAGGTTCTTTTTTTAAGTGGGGGAGGGAACCCATTATGAAATTTTCTAAATGTGTCCAAAATAATAAATTCAATTCCAAGAAAAATTCATCCAAATGGAATTAGAGTATAAGGCAAGATAATATAAGGTCCAAATATGGCCATACAACTATATTTGGACATTTTTAATTTAAAAAACCCCTTTTATTTTCTTTAACCCATGGTAAACCCATTTTAACCATAACTGCAATAATTAATTTTTACATTTTTTCAATATTAATAATAAAAATTATTTATGTTTTCATTATTATATAATATTAATTATTCTTATAAAATTTGTTAAATATAATTAAACAATTTAAAACATTTATGTAGAGGAATATAATTTACAATTCAACATACATATGCGACAAAAAAAGGGCCTTTGGGAAGACAACATGTTAATTAGTATAAAAATATTTTATATCAAAACTCAACCAGAAATTGGTTCCAATGACAGAAAACAGATTTTAAATAATATAATTGAAATTTTTTAATTTGAATAAAATTTTAAACTTGATTTATATTATGAAATTCTATAAATGAAAAGGCAGTTTTAATAAATTTCAATATTATTCACTATTCAACGAATTTTATTCCCTTTTTTAAAAGTTCTAAAAACATCACTCTATGACAATTTTGACATGATTTTTTTTCCAAAAAAATACATTTTTAAAATAAATTTTCATTAAATATTATAATTAATTTGAAAATTTTTGTAACAAACATGATGAGACCATTTTTTAAGAAAAATAAAGGCTTAATATAATAAACTATATTTATTATTCTACCACCAATAAAAAAATATTTTATGATTGATAAAACATTTTATTAAATATATAATAAATAGGCTTCCTTAATATCATACAATATTAGTGATTAATTTAATTTAATAAGGTAAAAAAACATTATGTGCCAGAAAATGGTTTTTTTGGAAAAAAATATTTCTCTTAATTTCAAATTATTTTTATTTTAATTTGAAATATTTTGATAACCAATGAGTTTAATATATAAATACATAAATAATAACTCATAATAATTTGTTTTTTTATTCATACCCACCAATAAAATGTATAGGAAATAAATTTCATGTTTAATATTAATATTTTAATAGTATAGCATGTTTTTTAAAAATAGGAGTTCTATGCAATGCAAGTTATTTTTGAAATTAAATTTATTCAAAAAAATAATTTTCATAAAATATTTGGGTGTTACAACCCATTTAATATTTTTTAATCCACTAAAGTCATTATAGATGAAAATTATATGATAAATTTCAGATTATGTTCCTTTCCTCACAATTCACATTTCCATCCTTTTAATTTCCAAAAAGATAGAATCTTTCCCTATTCTAATAATAGATAAGGTCTCAGGGTCTTTTTTATGTATATCATATTTTGCATTATTTTACATTCTTTATTTTTAGTGGACTAAACAAAAATAATAATTGATAATCTCTCATTGTCTTCACTAACGAATGTTGGGATCCTTCTATATGATTTTATATTTGAGGATCTTGAGGTCTTTATATATATATCACACATCCCTCAATATTGATGATGCATATAAATGTTCAGTAGAAAGATTACTACATCCTAATTATGAGCAAATGTTGGATGGATCTATTCATTCACGTATATACTATCTTGAGTTAAAGGCTATCACATTTTCATTTTTCTTGATTATAAAACACGCCACTTTTTGACGCATCACAATAGATAATAAAAATTTATCCACTTTTTTATATAGTGTTTATAGGTTATTTAGTTATCCGATTATTCATGTAAATAAATATTTTTCACACACATATATATAGACATACTTTACTCCTTTTAGAGTATGCTTGGTTAGTGGGTTTGAAAATCCTAAACATTTTCCCATAAATTTTCAATAATACGGAGTTAAAACAAATATTTACTAGAAATTTCATATAACTTACACTTCCTCATATTATTCAACATAACATTAAGATACTCATAATTTCCCTCCATCATTTAATGGTATAAAAAATTATCATATATTAGTACTATAATGAATTTTTCAAGGCATTCTCTGAAGTCTTTATTCAATAAGTCCATGAAAATTTAGGGATTATTTTTTAGTCTAAATGGTATAACTATGAAATCATAGTGGCTATACCTTAGATGAAATGATTTCATGTGAATATATCACTTATTCCCGTTTAATTGATGATATTCAGGTCAAAGGATCACATTATAAATGTATATTGTGCAATGTAGCTAATTGAATAAGTATTCAATCTTTAGTAGGGGATACCTATTCATTGTCATAAGTTTTTTGAACTTATGATAATAAATAAAATACACATGTAAATATATATCTTATTATGAAATAATATTAGTGATTTAACACCCCTATAATCTTAAATAACAATATTTTCGAAAGCGTACATTGCATAGAACACCGAGCTTCAATAGACTCCAAAATTTCATTATTTTAACAAGACCTCTACAAACGAACTTCTAAATTGGTGGGTGTGAATATGTTTGACTATAGTATGAAAAATAGGAAGTTAATATACAATATAAAAATTATTCTTATGATAAGAACAAAAAACATTTAATAACGTCTTTTATTCTTCAAATAAATGTAATTTTCAAAAATACCATTTTATCTGTGAGAAAATAAATTAAATTAAAATTTCACACTATTAGAATATTTATTTTTAAAAATAAAATTCAATTTTGTATCCACAACATAAAAATTAGCTTCGATTATTTTTTAACTTTTCCAAAAAATCTTTTTTTGTGGATAAAATGTTAAATTACTATTTTTACTAAACACCATGACTCTTATGAAATAATTATTATATAATATGGGTTTATGATTTAATAATTATTATTCTCGATAATTTTTTTTGGAATGACATAATACATAAGTATTTACATTTAGAAACACATGTTTAGAAAATTTGAAAACCCTGATTTTAACTGTTAAAAACTAGTTTTATGAGTTATACTGGAAATATAATTAGAATTGATTTTAATAATTTTTTTAAATTTATTAAATTAAAAAGAATTCCATATTAATAATAAATAGGTCAAAATTAGGTTATAAGGTAATTTTTATTTTTAATTATAAAAATGACTCTATTGTAAAAAACTTTTCCCCTAATATAGGTGAAATAGTGTTGTAGGTTAAAGTTCAATTGTAAATGATTA
This sequence comes from Viscum album, assembly GCA_963277665.1. Classification (NCBI taxonomy): domain Eukaryota; kingdom Viridiplantae; phylum Streptophyta; class Magnoliopsida; order Santalales; family Viscaceae; genus Viscum; species Viscum album. Next base: position 1,501,830,456 of record OY728146.1, on the reverse strand, counting down.
AAGCACTTCATAAATAAAACATTTAATGGATGTTTTATGAATTTTTAAAAGATAAAATATTTTAAAACATTAATTATCATCTAATTTTTTAGAAATAATTCTACCCAAATATGGTTATATTAAAATATAAAATAATTATAATTTAATAACTTAAATACACCCCAATGCAAGTATTAATACAACTCCTCATTGCCCCCTTTCTACTAAAAATTATATAAGATCTTAAAGAATATGAATAAAAATCTCCTAACCATTATCTCCACACATATTTTATTCCTGTCTCACTCAAATACCATTTCCATGATATTTAATGTGTCTTTCAATGAGGTGATATTTAGGAGGTAACATTCTCAAACAACCTCTGTTAATTTATTTTCTATCAACCTATTTTATCATCTCATCTTTTTAAATTAAATGAAACCATTTTCCAAATATCGTGGTCAACCATCTCTGTTGATAATGATTTTTTTATTTCCCATTATAACCCTCCGAACTAGTCATGATAGTGTTATTGTAGTCAAATAAGATTTTAATAATTATATTTAAAATAATTAAATGTTATGGAAGTAATATATAGACATTATATTAAGTAAAAAAAACATCTTAATGATTTATAGAAAAATTGTGATAATAAACTGAACATTAAACATTTAAATTTTATCAAATAAATTATCCTAATAATAGTAAATATAAGGTTATATGCGAAGAATTGAAATTATTTAGGTTAATTAATACCATTTAATATCACTTATGGAGTTTGAGTTTCCTTTTTATGAACATCTGTAATTTTGTAAAAGTGAACCATCCATGAATCAATGAATCAAATTCTTCCGAAATGATGAAATAGATCTTTATAGCTTGTCGAAAAGGTCATGATTTAACATAAAAAAATATAATAAATAAAATTTATATGAAGAATTATCTTAATTATTTAATTGATGAATCTAATTTGATTATCCAAGATATTAAATGAAAATATAGAATGCTTTTAGACCTTAGGTAAGGGATTTCTTAACTCAATTTCCATTCATTGGGTTAGTGTTCTGCTTTATTGATTATTTCATTTATGATCATGTTTTAAACAAGTTTAAATTATCTTTTTATTTTATTTAAACATTTTTATTCATATTTTCATCAAATAAAAAAATTGAATAAATTTATTAACTCTAACTTCATTAGTATGACCATTATATGAGACCTCATCTCAATTCTCCTAAATTGAGTTATATTTTGATCTTATAACCCAATAATATTCTCTAAGGTGTATATAAAACCCATTTTAAATGTTATGTTCCAAATTTATGTATTCTCCATATATCAATTTTTTTCTAAATGTTATTCATTTATAGGTTATATGATTTTATTTTTTTCAAAGTGGCAATGGTTTATTTCATAATCTCATTCGGGATGGTCTTTGTAAAGTATCCACTTTGGAATGGTTTTATTCCATGTCTATGTGTTATAAAAATTATTTCAAAATGGTTGTTAAATTTATTATATAATTGGTTAAAATAATTTTTCCCCATGTTTTAATTTTTAGAAAATGATTTTAAAGGAATCTATATTTTATTTTATAAACAATTACCATTAAGGTTTGTCTAGAAAAGTGAGAGAAATTTTTGTTTTAACATATATAACAATAGTTGAATTTCCAGAACTCTTGAAAACTCAATTGATTTAAATATTATTTTATAATTTTAAAATGTTATTTTGAAATGAAATTATTTTCAAATTCTCTTTGAACTTCCAATTTTAAAATTTGATTTTCAAATTTCAAAGGATATTTTCTTCAAAATGGTTGATGTGTATTTTTGAATAATTTTTATTCATTAATAAAATATCCACATTATTGAATATATAATCAACTAGTAGCATGTTCTATTAATATCATCATTATTATTTCATTATATTTTCTAATTATAATTTTGATAGTAGATGTGCTATTTTGATACCATTTTCTATATGACTCTTTATGGGATGTGACTTTGTTTACTTATTAGCGAGTGTTATTTAAATTTGACATTATATTTTCAATTAAAATTTATATAGTAATCATATTTCATCCCTTTTATGTGGGAAATTAATTGGATATAGTAATTATAGGAGATTCCCTCTATATCCCCTTGATGTATAGGTATGTTTCATGAGATAATCTAGTTTGGTTATAAGCTAATGTCTTACCTAGTTAAGAATAATGTCATTGAATAAGACTTGATGGTTGGATTATGATGTCCAAAATTTTTAATTCTATCATTATGAAATATCTTATGGATTTCCATATGATTATTCTATTATTATAATCATTATGGTTAGGTTTTTAAGCTCATGTGATTATTCAAATCTAATTTTTTGATCATCTTTTAATCCTTGTATATTGTAATAATGTTATTGATTAAATGGAATGTGTTTACGTTATATACTTATCCATATTAGTTCTGGTTATTTATGATATTGTCAAATGTACATTTAATCTTATTGAGTATCTGATATCACCAGTTTCTTTATGTTTTTTTTCTCCACAAGTACCCATGAATTTTATTACGATTGGTATATAATTTTAAGCTATGAGAAAAATGGAATTATAAAACAAATTTTGTTTTTAACTTTTTTCTCAAATGTAATTTTGGAATCCTATATGTATCTAGTTTACCAAGGCTTTAATAATATTCAATAATTTTCGATGTGACTCCTTGTATATTTTTTTAATGTAATAATATAACCACAAGATCTAGGCTATGATTGTTGGGGACATTACAAGTTAACCAATTTCAGATGAAAATAGGAATATGAAATCCATGTATAGATGTTATTATAATTTATTCATCAGTTTAGATCTAGGTATATATTCATTAGAGAACATAACCTATTAACCATTATAATGAATAACCAATTCTGTACAAAATACCTTATTATAATCCCTTAAAATTGTTTTTCCTTGGGAGTGGTCCTCTACTTTGACTCAACCATCTTAGACAGAAATTATTTATCACAAGGTAATAATATTAATTCTTTAAAATAGTATTCCAATAGCAATTCATCATCCTCCTTACACATGTATATAATCAAAATTCTAATTCATGTTAATGTTGTTAATTACCTTATACGAATATTTTATGTGGGATATGTAGATAATTTAATTCTAATAAAGTGATTAAAAAATATTCAATAATGGATTAATCCTAAAATTATCAACTAGGGATGAGTCTTGTACTTGAGTTTTGAAAATAAATCCATTAAAAGTCTTCAGTAATAACTTAACTGTAATTTTTTATATGGTATTTGAATAGGACTACAAAACATGTATGAAATTTAAAAAAATTCTTAAAACCATAATAAAAAAATTTATTCCATATTCAATAATGAATAAGTGGACTACATGTCATAAAATCATTACATTTATCCACAACTACAATAGTTATTACATAAGTATTCCATTTCTCCATTAGCCTTGGAGTTTTTTAATTGGTCATATTTTTCAATACTTGATTTATTGTAATGGTTTGAATAATATCCAAGTTAATTGCAGTTGGGACATTGGATATCAGGCTGAGGAATGATATGGAATTTTTTTGTTCATCGCGTTATTGAGATTATTTACTTCACCTCATCATGTTTTTCATAATAACCCTAATTTATGAAATCAAAACATTTCCTAGACTCTATGTGATATTATATCGGATTATTATTTCTATAATTTTGACATGTGGGATGTTTTATTTTCATACTACCATGAGAATTATCTTTTGATCCACTTGAGATAAACATTATTCTACACTTCTTATCTATAGTATTATGAGACCACTGAATAATCACCCATTCCTAGGTCAAAATTGATGAAAAATCAAAACAAATATTTACAGTTATCAAAGCCCTAAATTTAGAAATGACTTCATTAAATTGAATATTTCCCTCTAAGGAAGTGGTCGATTTTACGTTCAATTTTTATGATAAAACTAGTTTCTTATCAAACAAGACTTGTTATGTAAATATCAATAGATTTGATATATTATTTTTTTCATTTTCATTGGAAGTAAATAAACTCCATTTTATGATGGAGAGTGTGAGGGAAATATTTATTGATAAATAACCTCTAAAATTCATCATACTTCACATATTCTTTTTCTTTCTTATAAATTGTATTATTTATTACTGTCAACTACTAATGAGAATCTCCTTAAAGGTGGTAAACATGATTTATGAACCTTAACATTTACGGAATAATAATATTAACACAATTTAGAAAACTTTTTGTACAACAATTATGGGATCAAAATTTCCTCAAAAATTTGGGGGTATCTGAATCATAACAGACTCTATTAAAACATTATCTCTTAGAGGATTTTATATATGATTCATGTAATTAAGGATAACATGAATAAATTATTAGGGAACATCCATGAGTTTATTATATCTATATCCAATAATCTTGGGTATTTCATCATGGTAGTAATCTCATTTCCCATTGTATTTTTTGTTAGCATGATTCCTCCTATGTCCAAACATTTTCTAAAATAATAGATATGTAGGTATGGAAACACTTATATTAGTACATATATAATATCTAATCCATAAACATAGAATAATTAACTCATACATGACGTGAAAAATGTATATTTTAAATGTATACTTTTTTCAATCTATATTATCCCTGGTCATTTTTTATTAGTTTCACTAACCTAATTATGTTATATAAATATGTGTTTAAATCCTTAATATTAGATTGGAAATAGTATCTTAATTAACCAAATAATAAATCTAGCAGATGTCAATAAATGAGTGCATTTAGGAAACTTTTTCATTCACTAGGACACCATTTATTTAATACACAATTATATATTTCTTATGTTTATTAATGATATATAAAATTGTGACTGAGCCTACATCTAGTTTACTTTATCTTGATATAGATGTATTTTATAGTAAATCCTCTTAATAAATACATTGTAAATATTTAAATATTTTTTCTTAGAATTAAAAATTGTGGTTTTAATATTGTTTTCTTATCCCAATAAATAATATAACTTGACCTTCCTCTAATACCAACTAGAGTGACCCTAACCATAAAGACAAATTATTTTAGGATTATTAATAAGATTTTCAACAAATATGATATATGTATTAAGAGGTCTATTGTATGGGGAAGATTAAACACATAATTACATCATATTAAAAATAATAATATCATATTTATTTTAATAATTTATATAGATTATCTAACTCCATTGGTCATCTAAAAAGAATATGATACCATAGGGAAAATAAATATGGAAAGTGGTGAGATAGAAATCCCATCATGGTAATAAATATATAAATAAAGAAACACATGATAATTGAGAGGAATAACATGATATCATAAAGAAAATGATCATAATAATTATGAAATAAAATAAATAAATTATTTCATAGGATAATAAACATGTAGTAACAACATAAACTATGATATCATAAAAATAATTCAATGGTCACTACCATTAAAATCCTCATAATGTGGACAACGAATAATGGGTGGATTATGATAACTCACTAATACTTTACATACCATATCATGATATATAATTATTTAACCCCCACATTATAAGAATATATGATTTCTGTTCCACCTATGACATTAATGAAAATCACACATATGTGTGCCTGATGGGAAAGATAAACATTACCTGATAAGGAAGTGGGTTTCCTAATTTTGATTCATGAAAAACACAAGGAAAAATAAAAAGTATTACGAAATCAAGATGTAATTAAATAATTCCTTATGTTCATATTTTACAAAAAATACATAATAATTGAAATTTCATTCATAATATAGAGAATTCATGTGAAGGATTTTGGTGAATTAAAAATTAAAAATACAACTTCGATGATATTTTATAATTATAGGATATTTTAATTAAGGAAAATCCATGTCGTTTAAAATGTAATTATAATTGAAGAAATATTTATCCCCATAAAATAATTGTGGGTTGTGATTCTATTGATGGTTTTAAATAAATTATAGTGGTGATTCTTGACATGATACATTAAATAGGAATGTTTCCATAAAAAAGATTCAAATAAATGTAGGAATTTAAAAGAGAACTAAAAAATATTTAAAAATAAAATAAAAATTATATTTAACTGGATATATATTTATAGGACTTATATATAAAAATATAATTGTAATATGATAAAAGTATTGTGTAAAAGGGAGAAAAATGAAGAGAATGTGTAACCGATAAGTCGCGAAGGTGATACCAAAGATTCATTACCTCAGTGTTAAAATTTTATCTACACTTGTGTTTCACAGACTAAATAACCAAATTATATTTATTAATTAATTATTAAATATCCTTATTCAAAGGTATTTAATATTATATCTTCCTTTAATTACAATATTTTATTTCATTATAAAGTAGCTTTGTTGGCTACGTCGTTCTCTTAAGGTAGTTTGATAAAAAAATTATAACACTTTTATTATGTTGAACATTATTAAAATAAATGTACAATAGAATCATAATATCAATAATATTTATATTTCAATATAAATAATTTTCATATATTAAATATATATTAATGCCTTATAGGATTCTTGGTTAGGAGTAATAAAACTCATTACACATATAAGCAGATGTCCACACATATGTATGATTACTGTCTCCATTCCTCAATGAATGCGTGATAAATATGGTAAAAGATAATTTTTAATTTTTTAAATAATATTTATATTATATATATAATATTTATATCTCTATTAGATCATTTTTATCATCCATGATTGGAAGGGATGAAAAAAAGAAGATGTCTCTTTTTGGAGTTAGTAGCCTAGGAAACTCATTAACTACACTTTTTTTGCCAACTGGAGAGGATTAAATAATGGAAAAAATTAATATAATAACATATTAGTTTAAAAATGATACTTATCTCATAATATTATTATAGATATATTTTATTTGGAAGATAGATATAATTAATAAGGGATTATGAAGAGGGAAATACTTATGTCTGAGACCTAATCTTTTATTAGATATTTATATTAATTTTAAGGCCTTAATATAAATTCTATAGAATAGGGGATTAAGTATAATAAAAGTTATTATATAATAGGTAGATTGTGTATAGGTTTAATTGAATGTAGAATTATAATTTTAACCATAGATGGGTGTAATTGGTCCCATTTTATTGGTGATGAAAACTGAACCATTGTGGACTTCCCTTACAATTGATAAATATCATTACACTATATTGTGTTCAATGACAAGAAAATTATAATAATGTAATTTTGGGTGTTATTGGGTTGATAAGGTCTCAAAAAAATTTCACCATACCTATTTAAACATGTTTAAAGTCTTTTACCGTTGGGTTTTTAAGTTATAATTTTTATTTTTAACATGGTTACCAGTATTTAACTAGGTAATTAATATTTAACATGAAAATTCATTAAACCCTATTACCAATTTTTAATATTTTTGGACCCATATTTTATCTGCATTAATTCTAATTCAATTTCTAAATAATATTAATTCATTATTCAAATTAATATATATAAAATATAGAATGCATTTTTTTATAGAAAAATTAAATTTTACCATTTTGTTTTTCATTATCATAGTTAGTATTGATTACCAATTTAACAAGTGATAATATAATTATTTTTATATCTAAAGGATTTATTATATATTCTATTTGAGTTATATCATTTTAATTTATTAAATAAAAATTACACTTTATAAATAAAACAATTCATTTATGAAATCTGTTTGACCATTATTGTGGTAATTATCATAATCGAACTAATGATATTTCAATGAATAAATATGATGTTGAATTTTATAACTAATATTTATATGTTTTAATGGTATAGTAAATATATTTGGTTATATTTAATTTATAATAGTCATAATTTATTTTTTTAATTTAAAAATGTAAAAAAAGTTCTAGTGTGTAATATTTCTTGATTTTCAAAAATATTTAACATGGGTTTTAAAATTATATAATTTATTTTCAAATGTTTTAAATCTAATAATAAATATATATTTTTATATTAAAATTTTTTCATTAATATTAAATTCATTCTTGAAATATCAATGTGACAGTTATTAAAAAACATTATTTCTAATAATCCCCGAAAAATTAATTATTTTAGAAAACCCCAAAAATTATTCTTAATATAATATTGATATACTAAATAAAAAAGGTAAGATCATTTTTTTAAATTATTATTATAAATATATTATAAATATAGGAATTCAAAATTTATTTACTTCTGTTGTTTCCATTTTCTTTAATAGAAATGATGATTATCTTTAATAATTTAATTTTTTAGGTTTCCGGGTTTCTGGATTATTCAATTATTGAATATAATAATAGATACTAAAAAAATACATATTAAGGGAAAATAATCACTGATATAATGGTTAATTATAACAACATACAAATAGTGTTTTGATTTTACTTAGTTTTCATCAATCTTATTTTGAATGAGTTGAAGGTGATTGACTTGGAGTATAATGGGATGAGCCTGTAAGGGGCATCGAACAGGAGATCCTAACGGCTAGGGTATCCATACACCTCCTTCTCCCTTCCTCCATCCTCCCTCATCCCTTATCCCTTCCTCCCATCTCCCTTATTATCTAGGATCGGCGTAGTCGGGGGTTGGGTTGGGCGGGGTGCGGTGGGTCGATCGCTCTCTGGTTTCGTGGACTGCCAAGGCCTCTAGATCTCTATCAATGAAGAATGAAATTCAGACTCCTCCCATGATTTAGATTTGCAGGTTTATTTCCCACATCTGTGACGCCCTCATCCGACGATGGAACCCTCCCCCGCCCCTCGCCCCTTTTTTTTTCTGGTCCGGGTTCGGAAGGTTCATCATCATCTCATGAGTTAATACGAGGTCGCATGTGGAATCCTCTGGAAAGCTTGGCATAGATGAAATCATCCTACTCTCTTTGTGCTCTTTGTGGCTTGTTGGGTTTGCAGCGTACCAGGTTCCGGCGTAACGGAGGCCGTTCAAGGAGGCTATCTTCTTTCATCTATGATGTTGACAATTTTTTTCTTTATGAAGATGATTAACCTTAATTTTTCATTTTTTGGTTTTTGTTATTTGGTCTAATGTGGTGAAGGATTTCAGTGTCAATGGTCGACGAGGTTGAGCGATTATGGTTGGGTTTTTCTATGATGGTAACTTTTGGGGGACAATCTCTAGTGGTGCGGCTCCAGTATGGAGGGAAGAAAAAAACGATGGAGTTGTTTTTCTTATGATGATGGTAGATGGATGAAGGCGTGACTAACTAATGCGATTCCTCATGGTTCGGGCCTCCTCAATAGCAGTGATGCCTTTTGAATTTCAAATTTCATCTTGTTTTTTTTGGTCTTGGATCCCACCTGCATATATGGTTACTGCTTCCTTTAAGTGGACATTCATAAAATCAAATAAAAATATAAATTTCAGTCTTATATTGAATGAATTTCTTATAAATCCTAGTCTATGATAAGTGTTTGGATAAAACTTTTAGTACATCTAAAGGATAATCATCGATGATTATAGTGGATGTGTTCTCAATAGTGAGTGATTCAATCCATGACATGGATGAAATTAAGAATGTATATTTAGAATATGAATAAATTCCTCAAATACTCCTAACCACTGATCATGGTAGAACATTTTGGATACTACTGAATACCATCATATCAAAACTCAAAATAGAGTATCAATAGTCAATATCCCAATCATATATTACATTTTAGGACCATATCACTAACCAAGTAAATATATATAATTGATAAAAATTAACACGTATCAGATAAAAGATAAATGAGTGAAGATGTCACAATGACAATACCATTAATATTTGATGTTTCTTTAGCATAATCAGAAGATATCATCTTAATAAAATATAATGGTCCTAATATTTAGCCTCTTACCAATCCTTTTGAACCATTAATACTATGATGAGAACTGTTCATATTCTTCTACTTACCATGTGATTCATGACCTCATTCACTTTCAAAATTTCTTAACACACCCTAACTGACACCTTTTTTATTTAGATGAACCGACTCTAATGTCATTAATCTGGCCATAACTTTTCACACTAGATGAATATAGTGAACTCCATTATTGATTAATCCACTCCCGACAAAAACTTTGTCAACCCATCGACTATTGTTGAAAATAATATAAAAATTGAATTGGAATCAGTCCCCAGTAACATGAAATTGAAGCACAACCCCATGGTGTTATAAATGAACCACATACAAGACAACTTGGTCTATTGTTACCCTAGTGAGAACTGTCAATACTACATTTAATAAAAATTAGATTCCCTCTATTGATCCCACAAATGAAAAAAACTACCATGAATCAAATCCATATACCATGTTCTACAAAGATATGCTGTTTATGATTATGAAATTATAGAAATAAATAAGTGTCACCTATTAATGTGAACCCATATTGTGTATCTTGACTCATTATAAAACAATATAACCCTACAAACCTCATCCCCAAACAAAATCAGAGAGAAATAAAAAGAATATCTTTGAAATAGTCCACAAATTCCATATATGAAATTCTCATCTATGAGACATGAATCATTCCCATATAATATCATCTCTCAATATCATATGGAATAAATCTGTGTTATAATATTCATAGAAATAATTCTAAGAAAATCCTACATGTCTGTCTCCTTTTACTAATTCTCCTATCATAATTTATTTATCACTCAAAAATATAAAGTTTGATGTTCGCTTTCCTCTCACGGGGTGCCTCAATCTAATAAATGATAACCAGTAAGAACTCTATATGAACTCAAAAAACAATGGTACACCCTTTGTAATGATGATATGTGTATAATATATTCATAACATATTAATTAAATCTTAAATAGATTACTAAACCTATAAAGATTCATTCTATATATACTTCACCATATGATAGAAAATATACTAAATCTAATCATTTATAGATAGTATTAACAATACCAAAGCCTTTATCTATACTATAAATGGTGCATTCTCATCCCGAACCTCCTAGTTATCAATTAGAGGCCTCCATGGTGGAATGTTTCTACAAATAAAAAGTCACATATGAGAAAATATCTATTAAATTTCAAAATATCATATTTCTATAAAATTAATATTTATAATTACATATTGTTATAATAGAAACATACTGACACACATGGGGATCACATAACAAATGTACTCTGTAACCCAACCAACCCACTGTCATGTTATTTATAAATCACACATAGATCAACATTACTGTCATTGTATATCATAAAAAAGTGATAGTGATACGGGTCTTGTCAAGTTGAGTTTCACTAGTTACTTATAAAAGAAAATGCTATTTAATTTAATGTTAACAGATTGAATAATATAAACCAATCTATTAATTAGAAAATCAATCATATAAAATCACACTAATTTAATGTTAATACTACAGGCAAAATATGATCCATGAACATACACCCTTTTCCACCTAGATCCCAGAGTATAACAAAAATATAGATATCAGAAACCATATTAATTATAAATTCAATAACCTAATATCATAAATCTAAACCAACAATACCATCACTATTAACATAGAATTTAACTATATAAGTTTATCAAAAAAATCATAGGTTCATTCTCAGCTTTTGGAAACATTTTATCTTAAACTGTCTCACCTAAATAATAAATAAATACAAACAAAGATATGATACCACTATAGAGAACCCAATCCTAACATAGTGGAATGGTCACATATCCAGTGATGTCACATGGCCTTAGGTGCACTAGTCCATCATCCAAAGCAAACAAACTGTTTGTGAAAGTTAACCAGAATCATGGAGTGACTATACGCTCATGATTAGATAGCTAAAAATAACAGAAAAAATATAAAATTATAAACAATAATCACAATAAAACAATATCATAAGCACATTAAAATATTGATCCAACAATAAGATACATAAAATATTAAATAAAAAATTATGGAAACAATTATAATGTAGCACAAGAATAGATGAATAGTTTGATCACTTTTAAGGTTTATAGTGCATGAAATAATCCAAAAAAATAACTGATAAAAAATAAATTAGACAATATAATATACCCAATCCCAATTTCCACTCAAACATACCATCGTGAACATCCATTGATTTTAGAGCTACTAACCAATCCTTAATTTTTTATCATAATTTTCCTACATGAACTATGATGTATGTTTATTGGAAGAGTATAACTTTTTGGTAAACCATATAATACTTCCCTAAATAAATATAGAACATATAAGTGTATGTATGATTTAGTATAACGTCAACAATAAATATTCATCATAGACAAAAGTTCTACAAGATATACCCAATATCAAACATTCATACTACAACCAATGTTTGTTTTGAGGATGAACATGTCATAAATGAATATCAATTATTCCTAATGAATCGACCTACAACATAAAATTTAATAGAACAAAAATAATAGTAATAAATCTACCCAACACAATTGATAAAATAGAAGACTTTCCAATACAAAAAACTCACCTATAATTTATTATTAGTTTATATGACATCATATAAATTACCCTAAAAATAATTATAAGTACACAAACATATATTACATTGAAAATCAATGATAAAATTACACTAAAACCCTAAAAAACAATAATGGTTGGAAATAAGACCAACCTATATTAAATTAACTACATTTAGTATTATAACCTACCCATATCACTATAATAATCATAGTTAGAATTTCAAAAAAAATACATGAATGAAATAACTAATGTCAGAATTAAACCTAACCCACATTAAAAGATGATCCAACATTCGTATTAAACCCAACTAAAATCACTAATATATAAAAGGTTAAAACTAATCCTAACCTACATAATAAAAATATCCATGGCCGGTATTACACCCAACCAACATAGTAAGATGAATAAAGGTTGTTATTCAAGAATAACCATGTGATAATTCTAGTAAAGGTAATAATTACACGTTACTCACAAAAAAGAATATCCTAGGTGTGAATTAAAACCAAACACATACTAAAAAACTTAATTATTATCAACTAAATCATGAAGATTCTTATTAGATACATGAAAACCAATAACATGTCAATATAGATAGACATTTCATATAAAAACATTTAACACATGGACAATAACATGCATTGTCCTTCCATCAAATATTTCTTTAAAATATTTTGTCATTTTATCGACACATAACCCATTTTATAAATTTTATAATCCGTCCAAGGGTAATCAAAATGATATCATTAAATTTAATATCATCCCAATCTATAGGTAAATTTTTTAGAAAAATTTAAGGTCCACTACAAGAATACATAACCATGAATACCACATTCAAGTTCCAATTATATATTTCATAACCCAAAAATTTTGACGCATAGATATCAAGGACAACAAAATAATAAAAAATCACTCAATAGATCATTAATGTATATAATAATCAATAACCTAGTAATATATAATATAATAAAAGAATTTGGGTTCCATCTAGCTCAAACATTGGTACCCACATAACACAAAATGAAATTATATCATGAAACTGTTATAAACGAATGATAATGCATAAGGGCCACCTACATCACAGTCATATGACCCAACTCATTGAATATAATTATTTTATTATGAACTAAATAGAAAAAAAATAGAAAACATAGAATAACACTCTAAATAAGTGATTTTTTAAAATGATATATGAAAGAGAGAGGGAGAGAAAAAATATATTGAATTTATCATTAGACATAACAAAAAACGTGAACTTCAAAATATGGAACATTGATCGAGAAAAAAATAAGGGAGATCCAATATTGGAAATTTAGAACCCAAATATTTTAATAAATATTTTTTCGCATAAATATAATTTCTTTGAAAGCATGTTTTATATACAACACTGAGTTTAACCAAACCATGATATACAATTGAAATATTATTATTTAATGTAATAAATAATGCCTATCAATTTTACTATAGGGAATTAATTTGAAAGATTAAATTATGACATACTTCGGGTTTAAATAGGTATAAAAATAATTCAATGGTTATAAGTTTATTATAACTGAAAAAAAAATTAATTTATAGTTAATGAATTTTTTCTCCAAAAAATATGTTCAATGCCCACAAATGTTTTTCATAAAAATTAAATTAGTCACTATTTTTATTTATCGTAAATAAATTTATATATTAAATATTCAAAAAATGTATTTTTATTCATATAATATTTTTTCTAGTCATGGTATAAGATTAAATCCAGTTTTATAGTTAACAATATATTTATTTACTAAAAACAGGTTTCATCGCATTTTTCCTTGTTATTATTGAAATATTTATTCCCACCAGAATAAAATTTATTTGAAAAAAATAATCATTAATTTATAAAGAAACATTACAAAATTATCTTACAATATATTTTTGATAATTATCTAAAAATATTTATTTTTTTATGATTACTCAAAAATAATTTTTTTATTAACAATGAATTTTTGTTTAAAACAATTTCAAGGATAAAATTTTTTATAACAGTTTTAAAAGTAAAATTAGTAATTTATTAACAATTAATCCAATTTGGATCAGTGGAATTAATTTTTTGTATAAGTTTAATTCAAAAACAATTTATAATTAAGAAAATGCTCTCTTCAGAAAACAACTTTCTCATGTGTTTTGGATTTGTATTTTTATATAATGTATACGAATTATGTCAAATGAATTTTATAAAATGGATTCAAATATTGGAATAATAATAATTAATTTTATTTCATATGTTTAATTAAGTATTGGTCATAATGAAAATTAAAAACACAAAAAATTTCATTTGGGTTAAAGAGGATTACTATGGGATGAACTAAAAGTGAAATTGTTAAAATTACTTAAAAACGTGATGAAGCCCAATTGGTTAGTATTATTTATACCTTAACACTATAAATATTTCATATGATCCATTTTCTATCCACTTTCCCAACAAATTAAAATGATATTATATTAAAACATAGAAAATTTACAATTGTGCCACTCACCACAGTTATAAAATGGATCACCCTATTCTCTCCACTCCAAATATAAATATCCATTTGGTTTGACTATTCCATACCATGATACCTTATTTAAATACTAAAAAATGACCATGATTCCATGAATTTTATCCAAAATATATAAAATAATATTCTTATGTGTAAAACTAAAGAGATTATCCGAAGGGGTAGAGGTTGAAACTCTTATGAAAGAAGTCAGGCCTGAGTTAAGGGTGTTTCATCTCACTTTTTTTTCAATGAGAAACATGAAATATTTACCACTATTTTTAATGTATTGTATATAGTATCCATTATTTTGTTGTGATTATTATAATTAAAATTATGGGGATTTAGAAATCCATATATGGTTTTTTGATGGGTCTTATGAATCAACATTTACCAATTTTGTAATTATTTATTTTAAAATCCTATTTTAATTTGGGATGCATATTCCTGAATATTTTTTGAGGAAAGTATATTATCCTTATAAGAAAAATTCAATTATTTTTATTATCCATTTTTTATTTCTATTGAATATATGTTTTTATTTCAATTTCATCACATTAATTACTTAGGGGACTGAATAAATGTTTTATGGAAAACCGACATCAAATTTCCCCTCAAATGAAAATAATTTCTATTCCATGTGTTTTTTTAAAATTTTATAATGTTTTAAATATTAATGTATTATTATTTAAATTCAATATTACCTATGTTTGTGTTATTTAAAAAATAATTTTAATAGAAATATCTTATGATTTTCTGAATCAGGTACGTTTGACATTTAATTGAAAATGTGAAAGAAATACAGACATTAACATATATGGAATGAAAACAATTTACCTCTTATAATACCACTAAAATTTATGAAGATTAATTTATATGATTTCAAGGTTGTTTTCATTTAAAATGGTATTAGGAATATTTTAGAAATTTTTATATTATATGAATGTTATTCCAAAATAAAAATATATTTTTGTTAAGAATTTTATCATGTGATATTTTAAAGGTATTTTTCATCAATGATAACACCTATTGATATTTATTATTTTTTATGGGTCTTATGATCATGTGATACAATCCTTATTATCGGTATATACGATTTACTAAAATGAGATGTATTTGAAAAGCATTTATTTTCTTTGTGGTATTATATGATGAATAAATTAAATTTTTATTAAAACCATCTAAATTAAATGGGTTATGATATAATTATTAGATTTATGTATAATGACATTGTGGAGAATATATTTATTCTTTTCATTATGTAATGGGTGATCCCATAATCATATATACCTACAATGGATTGGGAAATGATTTATACCTCATTAGATAATTATATGATGAAAGTGGATATGATTTCTCCCAAATAAGAATAATTTTGACACGATTGAACTAATATTGGATAAATGGGATGATGCATGATCTATAATGATATGGGACATATGTAGGGATTTTAAATCCACTATGATTGGATGGTTGTTGTAGTTAAACATCATGTTTATTGATAATTACTTTTTACATTAAAACATTTTAAAAGTGAAATTTTATTTTATTAATTTTTAAATGTAAAATTCGTTCTGTAATTGTATAATTAATCCATTTTATATCATTTGAATATGTTTTATGTATATTTTTTAAATAACAACTTTATACACTTAATAAAACTGTTTATTTTGAAAACCACATGTTTACCATGATTATTGGTTTAATATTAAATTAAATTCTTCCAATTTTGTGAATTAAATTTGATAAAACTAATTCCACACTAATATGAAGAAAAATTAAAAATAGGTACTATGTTTATCTAATTTTTTTTCAAAATGAATTCTAAAAATACAAAAAATAAATAACTCTCTTTAAGGTTAAAATGAGTTTACCTTATGGGTGTAATAAAAGGATAAAGGTATTTTAATATATTTTAAACCTGACTAGATCCTACTTTATAGCCATATTTAGGACATATAATTTCCAAATAATTTATCAAATGGACATTTAAATGATTTTTTCTTCAGAATGACTATCATTTTCTATTCTTTTAAGAAATATCCGAGAAAGTCCCCTCAAACCAATTATAAAAGGACACCCACTCTCATATCCTCCTTAGGATTCAATACCCATTTATTTTGGAAAATAATTACCCAAATACATTACTTACATACATCCCAATATCCAAGATTCATTTTCGAATCATAAATCCATCTTATTAATTTCATAGATATAAACCTATAGTGTTTCTCCGAAGAAGGTGTATATTTCATAACCAAGTGTAATCATGTCATTAAATCCTATATCCGAATTAAATATAATCCAAATATTAAAAAATAAAAACATTTTCATATTCCATTTACATATATGTCATTATTTTTATTTAATAATATATATCTATCCCCTATTATATCAAATGGGAAACATAACATTTGATCGCGTGTACAACACACTACCACATCGTGAACCTATGAAATTAATTTTCATCAACACTACTCACAGATGAATATAGTGGTACATATAATGTTTATATATGATATTTATTAAATAATTATAATTATATAATTAATAATATCACATCTACCTTCTTATCTTCCAAACCTTTGGAAAATGGCAATGCCTCTCTTGAGTACATGTGCACTACTGCCTCTACAAAGCAATGTGATACATTTTCACATTATATGGGAATTTATGATAATAAGAATATATATAATTAATATATAGGATATATACGTTATAAAAATTATTATATAATAGTTAATTAATATTCATCCTTATTTCATTAAATCCATTTGAAAATGAAAATATTGTTCATGACTATGTAAGGCCTACCATCTCCATGAAAATTGTAATTTATTTTTATATCTATAATGTTTGTGGATGAATATATAAATTTTTAAAATTTATATTTATTATATAAGAAAAATGAAAATAATTATTGAGATTATGGAACCATAATCAATGTATAAGGATTGAAACATCCATAAAACTATATATAAAAATTGAAGGAGTTACCTCACAAAATAGATATATTATTAACGAATTATTAATAAACTATTGGGAATGTTATTAAGTAAATCATATATGATATGATATATATTATCTGGGTTATGAAATATATTTAAAAAATATTTATTTATTATACAGGAGGTTCATACTCATATGATGGAAGTCAAACTATAGGTAAGAGTTTATTTCAGAATCTCATCATTATATGAGACTTTTTTCTATTAAATTATCCACATGGAGGAATCAATTAATATTTATATAATAATCCCAATATATTTTTAATCATATTGTTATTATTGTAAACTAGGGGGTTTCTTTCATTTTACTATTTTTAAGTACTGTAGATACACCAACATTATTTTTAAGGGAAACTGGCAATATTATTGTACTCAGTTACAGATTCTATTTCTTCTATATCCATATTTTCATTAAAATATAATTAAAATATTTCTTATATTCTATAATGAATTATTAAATATATTCCCATCCATATCATTGTAAAATGGTTGGATGGGAATATTCCGATTATTTTTCAAATGAGATAATATTTGAATTTTTTTATCAAAAATAAAAAAGAAATATTTTTTAGTATACATGGACTGATAATATTTTATTATCATCATGAATTTTCCTTGATTTAAATTTTTTTGCTTCATTTTACCTATATTATTTTAAAATATTTTTTCCCTTGATATTCTAGAATTTTTTTTAATGAACGTTTCAATCTGAATAGTGAATCTTCATCATGATTGATGATAATGACATTTTTAACGTAGTTATATATTTCAAAGAAAAAAGTTATTTTTACTATTATCTATTAGGGATAAATTTCAATGATACCAAACTTATATTTTCTAAGGATATTATATCATGAATTTGACTAGGATGTACTATTTTGATACAATTTTCAATATTACACTAGATTGTATATAATTATGTTTGTTGATTGGTGAAATTACTAACATTTTGTATGATAATTATTCAATACAGTTGTTTCTGTTGATTAGGTTTAACCCCATAT
This sequence comes from Viscum album, assembly GCA_963277665.1. Taxonomy (NCBI): domain Eukaryota; kingdom Viridiplantae; phylum Streptophyta; class Magnoliopsida; order Santalales; family Viscaceae; genus Viscum; species Viscum album. Next base: position 1,501,811,441 of record OY728146.1, on the reverse strand, counting down.
AAATGTGGAATGTATTAGACATTGTATGAGAGGGATAAGGCCTGTTATACCCTCTTGGTGTGTTAGTAGGTCACACAATAAAAACTCTCTTGGATATTTGATTGGATCCTCACCAATTTATGTTATTTGTCTTGGAATAAGGATATGATGGTATGTTTATGACGTTTCACATTATGAATTACACAAATATGTGATTAGTTAAAGATTAACATGTTATTATATGATTATGTATTCCATCAATGAATTAGTTTCATGTTCATATGACTATTTATATATCATTATTCAATCATCATTTATTATTACACTATTATTCTTCATGGTAATGTCATTGATTAAATGGAATGTATTTTTAGATATTTAACATGAATTTTGATGGTGAATTATTTTGTCATGATTGATGAAATGTACACATACCCTTACTAATCATATAATATTTCCCCTTTCTTGTTTTTCATTTTCCCATGATATGAGGAAGTGTATTATCATTTATATAGAGGGACATAAAAAGGGAATAATGATTTTTCAAAGAAAATAAGTTTTTATTTTATGTATTCAATTATAATGTGAAATTCAAGTATGTATCTAGTTTACCAAGACTACTAACCTATGAGGTCCTTTGTGATTCGAAAAATTGTATGTAATTAACATGTAATAATGTAAACACTAATTATGGTATACTATATTTGGGATTTTTAATATTTATATAAAAAATATAGGGTCTTTATAGCGTGTATCAGAGGTAGGGTTCAGACAATCATTAGAGATTAGGGTTGTAAAAATATGGAAACAACCCTAGGGATAAACCAACGTATAAGACAAAATCACAATGATTTTCTAAGATAGGGATTATGTATTTTTATCTAGATATAAAAAACCTATCATGATAGTATAAGTGAGCAGGGACTTGTAACAAATTCATTTAGATCTTATCACCCTAAAAAGGGTTGGTTGTGTATATCTCGTCATTCATTCTGATGCCTGGTGCGTATTCCTTCACCACACACTTTGTTTGATATGCTTTTGGGATATTCCTCAGTTAATCCATATTTTATTTTTTTTAACTATAATGGATTTAAATAGGTATAAAACATGTATAACAAAGGTTAAACAAAAGGATTCATAGATTAAAAATAATGTGTAATGATTTAGGGATCCTACAATTTATATTTCTTTATTATGTTATCTCCCTGTATGATTATTGTTTCTCACATAATGAATTTTTATTTCAGTATGTGACTTAGAATAGAATGATAATGTTGATGTGGTAATAGGTATTCTCAAGTATTGATCTACTGTATTTGAGAATATTTATATATATTAATTTCAATCATGAAAAATATTAATGAATGTTAATTTATATCCCTGATGATTTGATGGTTAATTAGTAAAAAACCTCTAATGTTATTATGATCACATCTAAATTCTGTGATTCTTCTCTAATTGATTTTTTTTGAAATTTGATTCCTTAAAAATGGTTATTTTACATTTAGTTTAAATTTTAGTTACTATAAGAATTCATTAAATTTCATTATATAGATCCCAAATAAATTACAAAAGAAGGGAATTGAACTTTTTTATTCAAATAAAAACCATGATCATTTATCAGTGTGAGGATGAATAATAATTACATTAAAATTTAAATCTATCTTGTGGGTATTAATTCATATCAATGAAGGCTATTTGACTTATATTGTTGTGGAAAAGTCCACATAAAATGCACTCTTAATATTTAGGAGTTTATAAATTGTTTTATTGTAAAATATCTAGATCATACTCTATATAGTAAAGTTGAGTTTTCAATAGAAATTATACAAGGTTATAGACCTATTTCAAATGAACCGTATAGAATTTCCCAAAATGGAGTTCTACAATTTGAAGAATAAACACTTAGAGAATATTGATAAGGTATTTATTTTTCTATGTGCATCATTATGGGGTGAAACATTTCTTTATATTGATGTGAAAGATGGATCAATGTGACACTTCATTGGTTTTCAATTACATATAAAATAACTATCAATAACAGGTGTCCTATTACAAATTTCAATGATTTAATTGATCAATGAAAAGTAAATAAATTCATTTCCACTATTCAACTTTGATATAAATACTATCAATTGAGGTTTAAATGATAAGTAATACTTATGGAAGTATTTTGTATAAGGTATATAAAATATTACTTTACAGTGATTCCATTTGTTCTAACAAATTACACCTCCATCATCCCGGATTTAATAAATAGAACCATTAGGGATTATATTGATCAGTTTTGGTTATTCATTATAGTTGATATTTTTATATATTAATTTTGGGTGTAAGAGAATTGAGATCACATGAGAAATATACAAAAGAACCTAAAATATAATAAGTTGTTTGAAAAATTTACCATTTGTGAATTTTTACTTAGGAAAGTTTTAATATTTTTAAATATAATATATTTTGATGGTATTTCGATGGATCCTTAAAAGAATCAAGTTATTGAAAAGTGGACTAGACTAACCAAGGTGACTAAGATCCATTATTTTCTCTATTTTTATGGATATTATCAATTCATTGTGAATAATTTATCATGGATTTTTAATTTAATCACCATGTTATCCCAAAATGCAACCATGTTCCTTTGGACATATGATTGTGAGGAATCCTTCAAAGTATTGAAAAATGTCAGTTCACGCACCAGTGGTAACATTATCAAAATATGGATAAGGGATTGTAGTTAATAGTGACGTATCAAATAAGGGAATAGTATGCTTTCTTGTTACGGTTATAGTTTATTCCTTATGATAATTTAAGGTTCATGAAAAAAATTACCCAACTCATGGTTTAGTGTTAGTTGAACTAATTTTTACACTAATTATATGAAGGCATTATATTTTTTGAGAATAATGTGATATATATACTGATCGTAAAATATTAAATTATATATTCACATAAAAAACATCAAATATGTACCAAAGAAGATGATTGGAGTTGATTAATGATTATAAATTCTCAATACATTACAACCCTAGGAAAGTGAATAGGGTTGCAAATGCATTCAGATGAAAGGATCTTGCTAAATTATCCAGGAAAAGGGTCTCAAAAGACTATATATTTCTATATTTTCAATGGAAGGATGTATAAATATTCATATGAGGGAATAAATATTATATTTCTCAAATTAATGTCTGACCATCTATATATGTAATGATTAAGGGGCAGAAAAGGATAATGTAGATCTATAAGGATTTGGAGAATGTTCCTTTAGTTCAACCGTGATATTGATGGAATGAGAGTTTAAATTACAGTGTGTATATCTATTAAATACATTATTTGAAGAATGATTTATAGATGAAGCCCACAACACAAAATACCTTATTTATCGTGGAAGTATGAAGATGTATTATGATTTGAATGAGTATTCTATTGGGACAACATGAAAAAAAATTATTTTCGAATATTTTTATTAGTTATTTGTATCCTATTATTTTAAGTATGAGAGAAAAATTTATAAGGGGATGTTACAATCATTACCTATAAATAATGGAAATGGGAAAGCATCAAAATTGATTTCATCATCAGACACCCCAAAACATCAAAAGGAAAAAATTTTATTTGCATTGTATTCGGTCATCTTACAAATTTAGAAACTCTCATAACTATACAAGAAGAATTATTTATTTATTATCATACTTGAACATAAATAAAATAACTGTTAATATATTGTGGAGTGACACATTCTTTTGTATCTTATCAGGATATGAGATTTACCTTGACATTCCAGCAATGGATTCAACAAGAGCTATTTACGAATTTACATTTAGACATTTATTATAATCCATAGATATATGTTCAGAGTGGGATATAAATTAAAAACCAATATTATATTATTAGATCTCACTCTATGGAAATAAAATGTGGTTTGAATCAACACCTTCCACTTTTCAAGTTTTCTTACAATAATTTATTTTCACTTAAACATTCATACAGATCCATTTGAATCCCTCTATAGAATGAAATGTAGAACTAAAATGTTCGGTAATTTAGATCAAGAAATAAATCTATTGGGACCTAAGACATCAAAAAAATTTGTAGATAAGTTAAATCCCTTGAACAACACACAATGGATTCCTAAAATTCAGAAGAGAAGTTATGATGAAAATTATCGGGGAGATATAGAGTTCAAATTTGGTGACAAGGTATTGCTGTGAATTTCTCCATAGAACAAGGTTATGATATTTTTAAATAATATAATTATTATCACTATGTATATTATCACCTTAGATATTATTCATCATGTTAGTATGGTGGGTTTTCATTTCATGATTCCACTAAGTCTCTCTCAAGTTGATGATGTGTTTTGTGAATATATTCTTAGAAATTAAATACCAAAACCGTAGATTATAATAAAAACAAAGGTAAAATATTGGAGAAAAAACATTATTATTATGAATAACTAATGAAAGTTATATATCATAGAGATGAAGTGTTATTAAAAAACAGCACTCAGCTGGTTAGTGTTTCATCGTGAAACTAGTAATTTGAGGATACAATATGAGAACCTGAGGGTATGATGTGGTTGAATTATTCTTAGTTGTTTGTATTCATGTAATGGAATTTTTAGTGACAAATTATTTTTATGAGGGTTGAATGATAAAACCAAATATTTTATGTCATATTAAATTTTAAAAAATTATTATTTTTTGATAACATACATTAGAGGAAGCATCAAATTTTATGAATCATAACATACTATGAAATTATTATTATTTAATGTTATAGTTTTCTCTAATCCATTGGATTTGAATGGATTAATAACAATACATATATTATGAAAAAACCTATGGTTTAATCATTTATAAAATAAATTCAGGGGTTATTAATTTATTATAAATGAAAATAAGAATCCTTTGGAATTAGAGGAATTCTTTATGAAAACTATTTTAATGAAAAAATTGGGGTTTTATCAATAAATTAAATGATTCATTATTTCTGAATGGTTTTAAGGGAATTTATATATTATATATTCAATAACATTTCTATAATTCATCTAATATTTCTATATGCAAAGGATAATAGTAAATCTCATTGTACTCTTAAAATTGAATTGTTTTCCAAAAGTTGTTTCATCATCTTTTAAAAAATTATTTTAAAATTAAATATTTATTAAATTATAAAATTCATATGAAAAAATTAACTACATTTTTCAAATCAAAATTTTAAAATAATATTGTAGTTAACTTTTGAGAATTTTCTAAAACATTATTTTTTTTCATTTAATACTGAAAAATACATTTTTTATTAAAATGTAATTTTATTTTAAATAATTTAAAAAGTTCTATATTTTTAAAATGGTTTTAAATGTAAAATTAGAAAAATTTAGATATTAAGAAAATTTAGATAATTCCAGATACTTTTATATTGAGTTTTTAAATATTTTTTTTACTTAACAAAACATTTTCATTGGAAAACAACCTTTCGTCGTGTTTTTATCTTTAATTTTAAATTAAATTATAGGAATTATATAATTTTTGTAACACCCCAAGATTTTATGAGAAATATTATTTTTAATTCCTTTTTTTCTACTGTTGTATGCTATACCATGATTATCTTGTGCTTAGAGCAATACCATATTATCTTGTAGTATACACAAACACTATTCTTGGCTTGTGTTTCACGCAAGAGCGACCTTCCTCGATAGCATGTGTTGTACGCAATACTGAGTTTCACTAAATAATGATATATTATAATAATATTATGAAATAGTTTTTATGGATAGCATTAACTGAATTTTGACTTTTAAAACATTATAATTCATCTAACACATTTTTTAGATTGAGATAAGAAAATGAAATCAACTTTTCGATAAATGAAGTATTTTTAAAAAAATGCAGTTTTACTGCCTTTTGATGGTGCACCAATTTTAATTATAATTTTTGACAAGTTTATAAGATAAAATTTACAAAATAAACTTCTTCTTTTGTATCAGGATATAATAATTTACATTGCATAAATTTTTGATACGTTTCTGATAACTTTCATATTTTGATTAATTGTAAATATATGCTAAATTTTTCATAAAAACAACTTTTTTATCAAGATAAGTTATATGGTTAAATGATTAAATTTAATGGTTTTAAAGTATAAATAGAACATATTTTTACCACTTAATATAATTTATGTCATTACCATTAATTTTAGATTTAATTCATAGGTAAAAATATTTCAATCTTTGACAATGTTTTAACTTTTAAAAACCTGTTTTCTTAATAATGAGATTAATTTTAATTTATTTACTGAAACTTATGTGTTTTAAATTTTGAAAAATGGATTCCATATTTGGATTCAGTGGGTAAAAATTATGTTAATAGGTTACTTTTTTTGACATTATGAATAGTAACTATGGTAATTTTTATTTACTACAATTAATGGTAAATCGGGAAATTAAGGGTAAAAATAAGATTATAAAATTACCCCAACACCTGAAAAAACTCTATCGAATGAGTAAAAGTCCACCCATATCACTTAAGGGTCATAATATATTCATTTCATGGACTTTTGTCCATAAAAATGATATAATTATTATTAAAACCAATGAAAGTTTGAACATGTCACTATCTTATATCTTGTAAGTGAAATAATTTTAATTTTATGATAAACCTCATAAAACATCGAATGTAAATTTTCTCAAAAAAGATAATAAAATTATCTACATCAGTAGAATTTATTTATTGTTTTTAGGTATTAAATAATTATCATTAATGATGACACAATAGTGATGTAGAAATTATTTTATTGATTGAAATATCAAATAAATGTTTTTTAAAATATTAAAATAAATATTATATGAACAAATTAATGTTCTACACAAATTTTATAGATTAATATGAATTTTTAGGAATATATTAAATATTTTGGTTTTAATATATCTTCTGTGTGGATTTTATATAAATTTCAATAAATGGATAGTATCAATATTTACAGTATTGTTATTTTATAAAAATAACATATTATAAAATTATTTAAAAATGAAACAAAAATATTTAAAAATTATCAATTGAAATTTATATGGGCTAAAATTTCATAATGTATCCAATTATAGTCAAATCTCAACAAATATGTAATTATTTTTAACAATTTAATATTTAGAATATTATTATAAAAATTAAAATTCAATAGATTAAATAAAGATAAATCAAGTTGACATGGTTTAAAATAAATTTCCAACATGTCTAAATCTTATTGGTTGATGATATTAAAACCATATCTAACATAATATTCATATTTGAGTCATTTTTTGAGGTTTTAATGTGGGGTTTTGGTTTATTATAAATTAATATTTTAGAGGTTTCCAAAACTGCCCCTCTCATCTCTTATAAAAATGCACATCTTCCCTCTCTTACTCACACAATTTTGAGCCTTCAATCTCGTCAACCCCTACCAATTTCTCATCTAAACTTCCCTATAAACAGTTTTTAGGTCCTAGTCCTCTTCAAAGACCAACTATAGTTCCCTAAGAGTAGGTTTTGAAGAGGCGCGTCTATAAAGAGGTAATATCCTTTTCCGATTCATTAAAATTTATTTCTTCTTCTACTTCCTCATATTTTTTTGTTTCATTATAAATTAATATAATTAGTATCACTTATATATGGATATGTTATTATAAATATGAAACAATACTATTTCACCTTCTATCGATCCTACGAAAAATGAAATCACTGCGTGTGCGTACGTACAGAATAGAGTCTCCACGCTGTGGTGTAATTTGTTTTTCCACCACCATCATAATTGGATAGGTATAATGGTGTAAAGAATAACTATATATTATTATTATAACATGATACTAATTATAATATATTATATCATCCACTTCAATTCCGTTCAATAATTATGGGAAATGATATCATCGCTTGTGCATATGTACAGATTACCGTCTCCAAGACGCGATAAGATTAATTCTCTATGATACCCATTCAAGAATGACTATAAAGTATATATAATAAAAAATAATTAAAAATATGACATATTAATGAATTTGGATTTATTTATAAATTATTTACTTACCTCCATTCAATTTATTAAGGAAACGAAAACAGTGTTCATGCGTACGTACGGCATATCGTCTCCATGAATGGTGTATTTCATTCCATTTATCGACCTATTATATACATATATATATTATATTATGAATATATTATATATATTTCATGTTTTACATTCTTGAATTATGTAATCATGATCTAAGTAATCATATGAATAATTTGAAGTTAAAACATGTACGACAAATGAAACAATAATATCCAAAACACTACTTTAACATTTAATTGACAAATAAACGTGTAATATAAAGTCATAAGTGAATCATATATGAAATAATAAATATTATTATTGTTTTCTTACAAGTAAATAATATGTTTAAACACACTATATTGGAGTTTCGGACATGTATGGAAGAAATTAGACCTAATGTAATGGATAATTTTGGAATCTCATTTTTATCCGAGATTGCTTATACATAAGTATTTACTGGGGTTATATTTTTCATCCATGTCCATGAAAATGTATTTAATAAAGTGTTTTATAATATTAAATGTATTTTTAAAGTCATTTTTACCCCGCATTAAATTTTAATTTTTTTATGGAAGGAACCTTTCTTTTGTTTACCATACATGGTACTTTTTTACTTTTCCGTTAAAAGTACAAGGAGAATGTTTTTTAAATTATACAGAATGAATGGATTTTTACTTTTTCATAATGCCTTATTTTCATGAATATTACTTTACCAGATTTCATGATTATTTTCAACAAAATACTTTTCTTTTTAAATTGCATTTCATTTTGTGAAAAGAAAATGATTTTGAAGAAGAAAGGATAATTTCCTGAAAAATTCATTTCAAGTGTTTTATCCAAACTATTTTCCATCTATGATGACATTATTTAATATGGATATTATTCATGTATAATGTCCCTATTACTTAAATGGATTATTTTTTTTATTATGAAATTATATCCATTGTTTTATATGGATTATGTTATGATGGGATGACGTATATGAAACCCATTTTATTCATTGGGTTATGATGAATGATTTGTGTGTATTTTTTGGAACATGAAAAAATGATTTAATTATGGGATGGGTGGTACCTATATCTCCCTCCAATTCATTGGGTAGAGATTTATATCTTTTGAGATATACATGGTTGGAACGGAAAGTAAAATTTGGTTTAGTAATATAGGGCTGGAATGGCAAGTAAACCTTGTTCAATAATGGACTTTGTCCACTATGATGGTTTTGGCATCAATGCCTTGGATACTATGGAAATAATAACCTTTCTGAATAGTTTCCACAATTAATTGTTTTAATCCCTTGGTATTTTATCATGGTTAATGTTACTTTATGATCTATGCCTTATGCACTACCAATATTTATTTCATTACTCATGATTTTGATGTTTTTTGTTCATGTTATTACGTTCAAATGCTTAGAGATTGTTTTATGTTCTCCTTTTTTACCCTTACTGAGCATTTGAGCTCACCATTTTTACGTTTTATTTTCCTCAAGAAATAAAGAAATGTATTCGGTAATCAAACCAAAAGGGAAGATCATTATGAGATATTTTGAAGATCGTTCACAATGATTAGAAGATTATGTTATGAGTTTCCAAAGGCACTAAACTAATAAGGTCTTTGGGAATATATTTTTGTCATGTGTTAATTATTCTTCAAAAGTATTGTAATGTCTATGTACATCATTCTTTGGGTCGCTATAGTTGGTTTCAGAGTGAAGGTTCAGTTAACCTTTGGAGACTAGGATGTGAAAACTTTAGTGAAATCCCTAGAGATTTTTCTAATGTTTGTCTAGGGATGTCTCTAAGGTAAAGTATAAGTATAGGTTATAGTCCTAGAATTATGGTAAAGATATTATAATTAAACCTAAGATATTATATATTTAATGTACTCCCCCATTATTTTGTTGTTTTCCTAGCATGATTTTTTCCTCTCACACTAATCATTTTGGGTTTTAGACGATGGCTAGAACCCAAAGGAACTGTGTAGATCAATGTAATGGAAAATTCAATGATTGTCCTCCTGAAAAAACCAATTTTATGTGAGATGGAGTTCAACATATTATTTTTATACATACAAAAGTTATGAATCATTCTGGACTTCAAAATGAGTAGATAAGGGAACAATATTCTATTTAGTCCTTCATGAGGCAATGTCCACCTTATTTCTATGGGTCCTCTTATACACTTATTCATGAACAATGGATCCATACCATTGAAAAAATATTTTCCATACTTCATTGATCAGAACATGAAAAAGTCATTTTAGTTTTTTACAGTTTAGAAGGTGAAGCAGACCAGTGGTGGACTCTAATTAAGAATAACAAGCCCCAAAATGAAATTGAATCCATGGAATGGGACTAGTTCAAGAACTTGTTTTCCAATAAGTACTTACCCCGTATTCTTATAACAAAGATGGAAAACGAGTTCCATGAGATTAAGAAAAAGTATGATGAATCTCTTGGTAAATACGAGGTGAATTTTACCAGGCTTTCAAGGTTTTCATCTAGCTTTATCATCCATCCAGAAATTTATGTCTATTAATTCTTCAGTGTCTTAAAACCATCTTTTCGAAGAGAATTAGATATAAGAGACTTCAGTAGATACGAATAAATTGTGTGTTGTGATATCAAGGTAGAACTGGAAGTTGGTGTTACATATCCAACTCATGGTTTTGATAAGAAAAAAAACATGGATTTCAAGGAAAAATTTCAAAACTATGGTGAAAAGACGAATAATGTTTTGCGATGCTCAATGTGTGGAAAGAATCATTGTGGAGATTGACTTAGAGGGACTAGAAAATGTTTTAAGTGTGGAAAAAAGGTCCTCAAGTATCTGAGTGTATAATTAATGGGAAAAAAGGTATCTAATTATGTTAATAGAGAAAATACTACAGAGAATGCACCACTAACACTTCAATGCTACAAGTTTAAGGAAACGGGGCAATATGATAACCAATTACCTAGTCCATGGGTTAATGATGATCGACATCAAAAACCTCTTAAGGAAAAGGAAAGAGGGAAGTCAGATGAGATCACTATTGGAAATGTTGAATATGACAACAAAGTGGTGGAATGATTAAGTGTTTATGTAACGGGGTTCCAAAATATTGTTGTGGAATCTCATTTTTTGTATCGCGGAATATTTTAATATCTATATATTGGTTTATAGTGGTTTTCAATAATTGTATGGTACCAGTAACCATGAAAAGTGATTGAAATACTTTTGGAAAGAAGATGATATGCGCATAATTAAGGGATAAAAATATAATGAAATGTTTGATAGTATTAATGATCTCTTGACTGATATAAGGACAAAGTGATGTCGTGGTTTGAGTATATAGAAAATTGGTAATTTTGGTATGTGGAAGGATTTGACTTTTGACAACATTCATGTTTTCACAAAGATTCTATGGTAATTCATGTTTCAAGAGAATACATGATTAATAAAATAAACTATTTGGAATGTGATCAACAAGATATATCTTATCATATATGGGGGATAAATGATGGTATTCACATGCTTTGTAGATTAAAATTTTATTAGTCATTTTCTTTATACTAGGAGATTGGGAAGAAGTATTTTTGATAAGCCTAAAGGATGGAATGAGTTAATTTGGACATTAGATAGTATTGTTTATCGATAGAAATTTTTGATATTATTTCTGGAATGTTGTAAGAGGATAGTTTTAGGAAAAGGACAACCCGTAGGATGGGCGAAAACCCATCACGTAGGGCAAGGATGCAGGAATCGAACAAACAAACAAAGTGCGAAAGGACTTTATCACCTACCACTGGCCTACAGGAAGTCCTTGGTTAGTAAAAATTAGTAAGTGGTATGATAGATGAATTATAAATCTATTTTTGGAATCATATTTGGTTAGTCTCACCATATATGGACTTATATACATTTAATATTTCTTCCTAACCTTTTTTTGATAACGATAGATGGAATGACCTATCATTCAATTGAAGGATCTGCTAACATTTCAGGAAGGACAAATTAAACATCATTTCTTTAAATAAGAGATGAAGTGGAAATTGTTCAAGGAATGACCAATGCTGATATTACACTAAAATCAAGTAAGTATTTCTCCTTATGCAAGAATTCATCAACATTAAAGAAATGATCTTGAAAACCAAAAATGATGTCCTATTACCCTCATATCTGATGAATTAGAGGGTACCTTAGATCATTACAAATTTATGTCTTTGTGAATATAGGATTTTTCAAAGACATGTTCTCTACTACTCTTCGTTAGAACATGATGGTCATATTTCTCTTTTATATCCATGTTCTCACCTATGTTCTCCTATGTGGAAACCCAGTGATGAGTTACTTTGGGTATCTATTATGTTTCTAATGTTCCTTTTTTAAAATAAATATTTAGTATTCCTTTTTATGATGTGGGTTTCCTTTAATGAATCTTTCAAGTAGTAAATTATTTATAACCCCGACGAATTTTGATGGTGAAATTCCTTTTAAGGGGGGAAGAATGAAACACCCCGTGATTTTATGAGAAATATTATTTTTAATTTCTTTGATGTAGTTTGTTTTACGCTACTCTATGATTATCTTGCGCTATACGAAATAACTTATTAGCTTGTAGTATATGCAAACACTATTCTTGTCTTCTATTGCATGCAAGAGCGACCTTCCTTGATAGTGTGTGTTGTACGCAATACCATGAATCACTAAACAAAGGTATATTATTATAATATTATAAACTAGCTGTTATGAATTTTATTATCTAAATTTTGAATTTTAGAACATTATAATTCATCTTACACATTTTCTAGAACGAGATATAAAAACAAAATCAATTTTTTGATAAAAGAAGTATTTTTCCAAATAATATAGTTTTACCACCTTTTGATTGTGCACCCATTTTAAATATAATTTTTGAAAAGTTTATATGTTGAATTTTACAAAATAATCTTCTTCTAATTAATCAGGATATTAAAATTTTCATTGGATAAATTTTTGATACATTTCTGATAACATTCATATTTTGATGAATACTAAAAATACGCTAAATCTTAATTAAAAACAACATTTTTTTCACCAAGATAATTTTTATTCTTAAATGATATAATTTAATGGGTTTAAAGTATAAACAAGAATATATTTTTTCCATTTAATATAATTTATGTCATTACCATAAATTTTACATTGAATTCAGAGGTAAAAACATTTCAATCTTTGACAATGTTTTAACTTTTAAAACCCAATTTTCTTAACAATGAGAATAATTTTAAATTAATTACTGCTACTTCTGTGTTTTTAATTTTGAAAAATGGATTCCATATTTTGATTCAGTGGGACAAAATTATGTTAATCGGCTACTTTTTTTTGACATTATGTATAGTAATTATGATAATTTTTATTTACTACAGTAAATGGGTAAATGAGGTAATTAACAGAAAAAAATATGATTATAAAATTACCATATCACCTTCCAAAATTATATTGGATGAATAAAAGTCAACCCATATCACGTAAAGGTCAGATTAGATTCATTTAAAGTAAATTTGACCATGAAATTAATATAATTATTATTAAAACCAAAGAAAGTGACAACATGTCAATCTCTTATATCTTATAACTGTAATAATTTTAATTTATTGATAAATCTCATATAACATTAAATATAAATATTCTCCATAAATTTAATAAATGTTTCTACGTCATGAGAATTTATTTATAATTTTTTGGGATTAAATAATTATCATTAATGATGACACTATAGTGATGTAGAAATCAATTTATTGATTGAAATATCAAATAAGTGGTTTTAAAAATATTAAAATAAATATTATACAAACTAATTAAGGTTCCCCATTCATTTTATGGATGAATATGACATGTTATAAATCTATTAAATATTTTTGTTCGAATATATCCACTATTTGGATTTTATTTAAATTCAAATAAATGAATAGTGTCAAAATTGACACTATTATTATTTTATAAAAGAAACATATTATAATTTTTTTTTAAATCACATAAAATATTTAAAAATTATAAATTGAAATTTGTATGGTCTAAAATTTTATAAAGTATCCAATTATAGAAAATTCATAACACATCAGTAAATATATATAAAAATTTCTAATTTAGAATATTATTACCACAAATAAAATTAAATAGATTAAATATGTATAAATTAAGTTGATATGGTTTAAAATAAATTAAAATCATGTCTAAATATTATTTTTTGATGATATTACAACCCTATATCGTCTTATTTTTGGATTTGAGTCATTTTTGGATGTTTTTATGTGGGGTTTGGGTTTATTATAAATTAATATTTTTGAGGTTTCCCAAAGTGCCCCTCTTCTCTCTTATAAAAGGGAACCTCATCCCTCTCCTCATCACACCATTTTGAGCCTTCATTCTCACCATCCCCTACCGATTTATCTTCTCCGCTTCCCTAGAACTATACTAGTGGCCCTGGTATTCTTCAAAGACCATCTTTGGTTCCCTAAGAGTAGGTTTAGATGAGGCACGTCGAAGAACAGGTAATATATTTTACCCATTCTTTCAAATTTATTTTTTCTTTAACTTCTCTTATTTATTTGTTTCATTATAGAGTAATAACATCAGTATCCCTCATATATTGATATGTTATTATATGTATGAAGCAACCATATTTCACCTTCTATCCATCCTACGAAAAACAAAATCACCGCACGTGTGTACGTATGGAATACCGTCTCCAAGGTGTGGTGTAATCTGTTTTCCCACCACCACCTTACTTGGATTGGGTATAATGGTGTAAAAATTAACTGTATATAATTATTATAACAGGATACTAATTCATAGATATTATACTATACACTTTAATTCCATTCAATAATTATGGTAATGATATCATTGCTCGTGCGTACGTACAGATTACCGTCTCCATGACACGATGAGATTCATTCAATATGTTAACCATTCAAGAATGACAATAATGTATATATAACAAATAATAA
This sequence comes from Viscum album, assembly GCA_963277665.1. Classification (NCBI taxonomy): domain Eukaryota; kingdom Viridiplantae; phylum Streptophyta; class Magnoliopsida; order Santalales; family Viscaceae; genus Viscum; species Viscum album. The sequence continues at coordinate 1,501,796,416 of OY728146.1, read as the reverse complement.
TGAAAAATCTGACATAATAATGATACTGTATTTATTTACACATTATTTACATACTTCCATTCAATTTAATGAGGGAACTAAAACAACGTTCATGCCCATGTACGACCAACCGTCTCCATGAACGGTGTATGTCACTCCATTTATCGATCTAATATATATATATACTATATTATGAATATATTATATATAAATCGTGTTTAACATTTTGTACATAAGTAATCATGATATAAGTAGTTATATGAATAATTAAAAGTCAAAACACGTACGAAAAATGATATAATTTTACCCAAAACACTGCTTTAACATGGAATTGAAAAATGAATGGGTAATATAAAGTCGTAAGTGAATCATATATGATATAATAAATATTATTATGGTTATGTTACAAGTTAATAATATGTTTAAACCCACTATATAATAGTTTCAGACACGTTCAGATGAAATTGGACCTAATGTAATGGATAATTTTGCAATCTCATTTTTATCTGAGATTTCTTTTACGTAAGTATTTACTGGGGTTATATTTTTCATCCATATACATAATTTTTTTTTTATTAAAGTGTTTAATATTATTCCATCTATGTTTAAATTAATGTTTACCCCTTTTTAACTTTTACTTTGGGTTATGGAAGGAATCATTCTTTTGTATTACCATACATGATACTTTTTTACTTTTTCGTTAAAAGTATGAGGATAATGTTTTTTAAATTTATACCACATGAACAAATTTTAACAGTTTCATAACACCTTATTTACATGAAGATTACTTTACAATATTTAATTATTATTTTCAAAAAAATAATTTTCTTTTAAAATTTCAAGGTATTTTGTGAAAATAAAATGATTTTGAAAAAGAAAGGATATTTTCATGAAAAATTCATTTCTAGTGTTTTATCCAAAATATTTTCCATCTAAGATGACATTATTTAATATGAATATGATTCAATTTTAATTTACCTATTATTTACATGATTTTATTTTGTTTATTATGAAATTATATCCATTGTTTTATATGGATTATGTTACGATGAGATAACGTATATGAAACCCATTTTATTCATTGGGTTATAATGAATGATTTTTGATTCTTTTGTGGAATATGAAATAATGATTTAATTATGAGATGGGTGGGACCTATATCTCCCTCTAATTCATTGGATAGAGATTTATATATCATGAGATAGACATGGCTGGAATGACAAGTAATAACCGCTTCAGTAATACATGGATGGAACGGCAAGTAAACCCGGTTCAGAAATGGACTTTGTCCACTATGATGGTCTTGGAAGCAATGCCTTGGAAACTACTAAAATACTAACATGTTATTAATGGTTTTTACAATTAAATGTTTTAATCCCATGTTATTTTATCTTTTTTAATGTTCCTTTATGATCTATTCCTTATGCACTGCCATGATTTATGTCATTACACATGATTTTGATGTTTTATTTTTAAGTTTTTACGTTCTAATGTTTAGGTATTGTTTTATGTTCTCCATGTTTACCCATAATGAGAATTTGAGCTCACCCTTTTTATGTTTTATTTTCCTTAGGATATAAAGAATCGTTTTAAGTATGAAACCTAAAGGGGAATATAATTATGGTAGATGTTGAAGAACATTCACCATGATTAAGATATTATGTTCTGAGTTTCCAAAGACACTAAACAAATATGGTAATTAGGTGTCTGTTTTTGTCATGTATTAAGTATTACAAAAAAGTAATATAATGTCTATGTTTGTCAAGATTTGTGTCTTTACAAATTTAATTTGTTAAAATGGATTGAAAATATGGATTGAAAATAAATAATATCAGTTTATAAGGTAGAACTTATTTTTCTAGAATGGATAATAAAAATATTAATTGACATGTTACCATGGTTAATGTTAAAACTTGTTTACCAATGGTTTAAACTAAAATAATAAGAGTTAAAATGATCTAAAACCCATTTTTTGTTGTATTTTTACGTTGTCCCTATTAATTCCAAATATGATCCATTATAGAGCTATTTTTCCAATTAAGTGACTTGATGGTATTTTAAAACAGAGAACAATTGAAAGTGTTCCACTAACCTCAGTTATAAAAGTGAACCCACACTCATATCCTCTCCACACATCTTTATCCATTTGTATTGAACAATTACAACCCAAATTACTAAATTACTTCCATACCCGTTGAAAATTGTCATTTTATTTACATAACCATCCTAGGATAGATTAAGGTATAAATATAAAAATGTTTTCAAATGAATATGAAGTTTGAACACAAATGAATAATGTGATACATGAGGTAAAAAATTTCATATCACTTTTATTTCAGTGATACACATGACATATTCATTAATTGTTTAATTTATGGTTTGAATATTCATAAATTGAATGTATTTTATGATTTTAGTTCTGAGAAATATAAAGATATATATCCATCAGTGGTTATTTATTTCATGGGTCTTATGATTTAAAAGTCAGCAAGGTTGCAATGGTTTTATGCATCAATATTATTTTAATTAGGGTTATTTATTAATTACCATATATTTAGGAAATTACCTAATCATTATATAAGAAATAAATTATAATTTTGTTATAAAATTCTCATTTAATAATAGTATATGTTTTCCTTTCATTTTATTCACTTTATAGTCCCAAGAGATGAAGAGAACATTTTTATTGAAAACCTAAATCCTTTTCCATTTGTTCAAAAATAAATTATATTCCATGTACGTGTTTTCTAAAATTGTATTCAATATATTTTTTTCTATTCTAAAATTATTTTTCAATTATACTTTTATCCATGTTTTAATTTTTTCAATTTTTTTAAAAGTATTATTATTACAATTTTGGGAATGAATAATCATTTATTATTATTAAAATTGAAAAATGAATTATTTTTTTAGTATATATAGAAAGAACATAATTTCTTATCGTAACATCATGTTATCCACTTTTTGGTATTTTTTCCCCTTGAATATTTTAATCTTGAATTGGTTGTATCTTGGGACTCTCAGTGACATAGATAATTTTTTGGATAAATGATATAATTCTTGTAGATTGATGTTTTCTGCAATTAATGTAATATTGGTACAAGATTATAATGAATTTAGGGGATTTTCACTAAGTTTTGAGAATTTATGATTGGGTTTTTTGGCTCTAATTTAAGAATATCTAGTTTTTTAAACGTTATTAGAAATACAGACATGTGTAATGGGAGTAAATTCCATATAATATCTGCCAAGAAAATGTTGTGAATCTATACCATATCATGAAGTGAGTACACACCATGATCATACTAAATAACGTTTAATAAAAAATGATTGATTTCTATGAGGAAGGGTATGGGATTATTACAGAAATATAAACTCTATGATTATATGACATGTTAAGGGATTACAAGGCATATAAATGTCACATTGTTGGATTTTAGGGAACTTCCATAGTTTTACATCATTTATTTCTTCTAAAGATACTTTTTTTCTTAACCAAAAAGTGTTATCTGGACATTTTTGGAGTCTCCATTTGATTTAAATTGATTCATTTAAAAATAGATCACAATTTTGGTTTGATTAATTTTATCTATATTATTAATCCTTTTCTATTATTTGTTGTTTTGATCATGGTGGTGTTGTTGCATTTCATTGTCAAATCTATTGAACCATGGTGATGTTTCTTTTTTTCTCAATAGATCCATTGTTGAATCTTTTTATGTGGGATAATCTATTTTAGTTGTGGTGTGGTGGGTGTATGTTCATGAGTAATATTTTATTTCCTCATCTCCTCTATACCATTTATTAAATTGGATCAATTATATGTTGTGTATATTGTTTTAAGGGACTCTTGTTTTTTTTTGTTTCTTTATTTTTGATGGAGGATAATTTGTAAGAATTTGTTACCCCGTGTTTTTGTTTAGGTGGTATTATCTATAGAATATGTTTTTGAACTTCATTGATTTTGTTTTTCAAATTTTTTTTATTAAATTTAATGGAATTATACGATTTATTGGAATTATGTGTGTGGAATTGGGTTTTTTTATAAAAGAATTTTTCAACTAGTTTTAGAAAGTTAAAATGGTTTTCATAGATTTTGGAATTTATTTTGTTAAATGACATTAGAATCATGAAAGGATATAAATTTATTGATAAATTTATTTTTAAATTAGTTTACATGGTAATCATTGGGTACTTTAGTAGTAGGTAAAATAATAGGTATCATCCATTATTAGGGAATTTGTTCATGGAACTTCTCTTTTTTCCTCTGGATCATTATTCTAGGGAATTGTTAGAACTATTGAGGGTACACTTAATGGGGTTCTACAATTCTTTATAGACTCAATGAACATGTCCATATTGTTTATGAGTGCCTGATTTTCTATATTCAGAACTAGTTACATAATGATCTTGAATATGTGTGATCTTATGCATGATGTTACCTTTTCTTCTAGGCCAACATGGGATACTTTTGGTTTTATATGTTTTATTGTACTAGTATGTAATTTCTATGAGATTTGATACAATATTTCATTTGAATTGAAATATCATCTGGTATATTTTGAAATGGAATAATTTGAAACCAATTTACCTTCCTTATTCGGAAATGAGGTAAATGGAAAATTAAGCTATTTTATGTAGATTTGATATAAAAACTGTTAATATTTTATCATGCATTTTTTAATTTAATGTTGAGAATTATTGGATTTTAGTTCAGAAACATGGTATGGAACTCGATATTTAGAAGCAACTAATCTTTTTTATCTCAAACCCTTCATAGATCTTCAGTGGTGTATAAACCAGGTTATGTGTTTTGATGTAGGGGAAGGAAGGGCACCACACTGAGGTAGAAATTTTTTTTGTTAGCCATGATGGGTAGGAAGTGTTGATATTATGGGAGTATTCTCACAATAAGACATGGATTTTTTGGATTTTCCTATCTTAGTAGTCCATTGTGGTTGTAATTGTACTTTTAGATTGTTTGTAATCTTGTGTTTTTTTATTCTTGCTATTTTTTAGATATAGAATATATTTAAATTTCACTATTACTATGTATTGTGTATTTATGTTTGAATTAGTATTTTTAGGTTGTGTGAAGTAATTCAATATTTTTTTATTATTGGGTTTTAATCACCATCTTGTGAGGATTCATTACACCCTTCAACTATGTGGTGTATTAGGGATAGTACCCATTTTAGAGGGTATTCAGATCGATTTATTAGAAATGGAATTAGATACCCTCTTTATTTTGGGGTATGTACTTGTTACTATGGGATGTTGGAATTTCATTCTTCTATTTTTACTTCTCAGTGTTAATCTCAATTTTTTTTGGGGTTTCTAGTTTGAACATAGACTGTTCAATTGATTGATCATTTATTTTGTTTTGTTGTGCAACAGTATGCCTTTGAGAGATGTTCTACAAGTTTTTCTAGATGGTGAAACTAATGCTCCTCAAGGAAATCCTTGGATTGATCATAATTTCATTGAGGATATTATGGGAGCCTATATTTCTATTGACCAAAACAATACAAAATCTCCATGTACAATTTTTGATGTACCATATGATGCTATAGGAAAAATAATTTGTTCATTACAGTTCGTTAGTGACAATCCAGAATCCTTTAAAGGTACAAATTAACCTCAAGTGGTGGAGGACTGGTTTGAAAGAATTTATTAGTTCTTCAACTTACTGAAAATAGTTGAGAATATCAATTTGATGTATGATGTGTTATGAAATGGGGGTCTTAGAAATCCTTGTTGGGATTCCATGGTATAATAGGATAGAAATATGGGATTATACTAGAAGGATTTTTTAAATTTCCTCTCCTAGAAGTTTTTTATGGAGTCACTAATGATTTATTAATATATGGTGATTCTTCCTTTATTGTAGACAGATAATTTTGAGTCTGTATTTACCAAATTAGGTCTCTAAAAAGGATTATATTTCAACTATAGGATTCAAATAATGATCAGATGAAATCTTATAAGTATATGCAGGTTTTCTGATCAAATATTAGATCATAGGTTTATATTGTGAAGCCTTTAACCTCTTTCTAAATAGTGGGTAAGGAAATGAAAGAAGAAATAAGTTCGGTATGAATGGTTTTATATTCCATCCTTTATCTTCTACTAGTAGATGTTTTAGTGGGAAATTATGGAAAATTAAAATTGGAGGGATTATCATATGAGTGGTGGAGGTGGTTCTCTATAGAATTCTTATTCATTACCTCTAGTTATATCTAGTGGTGTACTTATGAAATGCTATTAGTGTTTAAAGGTTGGACACACAAGGTGTTTTTGTATTTCACTTACTAAGATGTGTAACAACTATGGATATTATGGTCAAATGTAGCATTTAATTTGGTTTGTGCCTACTCCTCAATATGGTAAGGGATTGATGGATCCAAAGGATACTATAGAGCAGTCAAATACTTCAATGACTATAGGAATCCAACCATTTCCCTTAGTGGAATAGAAAATTTATGCAATAGATGAGTTTCCCATGGAGGGAAATTTTTTTCCAACAATATTAAGATGTACCATCTTTATTCCATCATTAATAGTGCTTTCGTTATTTGATTCATGTTCTTCCCACTAATTTATATAAATTTGTTTTATGGATATGCTGAAAATTTAAATTGAACTCATGTCATTTTTATATAGTTATTGAGACCTCTCGGGAAGAGGAATGAGTAGGTGTTTCATTATCCTTCATGTTAAATATTGATAGCTAATGAAGATTTCATATGGGATTTTATAGTTTGTGATATGGATCTATTTCACATCTTCGTCAAGATAGATTCAATTGTTTCTCACCATGAGTAATACGATTGTCATTATTGGTGTATCTCATATCTTGTGGTTATTGGGATCTCAGATGCATTTCAATGTGAGTTGGATATGAGTTTCACTCATGAAGTACCTTCCTACCCATAAATTATGTGTTTTTTGTCTTCTATTTCAAATGAGTTGGTTAATGTTTCTTCTATTGATGATATTCATGCCATTTTTTAGCGTTTTCTTAAAATTATCCAAGACTATTTCTCATACATTCTTATATTGATGGATATAGATTTTTTGATTAACCTGGTTCCAGGGACACATCTAATATCAAAACATTTATAACATATTTAAATGAAAGTGATGAAAGAGATTATGATTTAGTTGGAAAATCTGTGTATAAACTGGTTTTATTATCCTTACAGCTTTTCCTTGGGAAGCCTAAGTGCTTTTTGCATAGAATTTAGATGGTTCACTCTGGTTGTGCATAAACTATCAAAATTTTTGTTGGGTAATATTAAAAAAATTAATCATTTCCTACATGGGGATTTTTTTTATTACTTAAAGGGTGAAAAAGAAGGTTTTGATTATTGATCATTATTTGGATTGTTATAGACTCAGAGATTGGGAGTGTGATATACCAAGGAAATACTATAGGAGTAGGTATGACAGTTATGAATATCTTGTGATTCTGTTTGGTCTGAAAAATATTCATGTAGTTATTTTATGTAATTGATAAAATAAAAATTCTTTCAGTATATCGATGCGTTTTTGGTAGTATTTATAGATAATATTTTGTTTTATTCAACATCTGAGTGAAAACCTATGAACAATCTATGGTTGGTTTTTATAATACGGAGGAGTCACCATTTTTTGGAATGATTTTAAAATGTAACTTCTAGATTCTTGAAGTGAAATTCTTTGGGAAAGTTATTTGTATGCATGTATTATCAGTTTCTCTTTTGATTGTAATGGATGTATTATAATGTGAATAACCACAAAATATATTTGAATATCAATTATTCCTTGGTCTCGTTGGATACTATTTGTGGTTTTTTAAGGATTTCTCAAAGTCAACATTACATCCGACTTCTCTTACCTGGAGAGGTTTAAAAATAACATGGTATACAAGGTGTTTGTATTACTTAGATTATATGAAAAAACTTATGACATTATATAATATTTTGATATTATATAATCAAGGTAATGGTTCTGTGGTTTTATGTGATGCTTCTTGAGCTTGTTTGGGTTATGTTCTGCTATAGTATAATATTTTTGTAGCTTAATAATCTTATCAGTTCTGATAGAATGAGAAGAATTACCACAATCATGGTTTATTGGATTTCACTGTTATGAATGTTTATAAATATTGGAGGAATTACATTTTAGGGGATATTTTCACAATCTTTTCTTACATTAAGAGTTCATGATACATCTTCAACTAAAAAGACATGAATGTCAGATAGAGGTGGTGGTTATAAAATGATCAGATGCTAAACATTGATATTTCCTACACCCCGAGGAATTGGGATGTCATTATAAATTCTTTTAAGAGTAAAGTTCTATCAAAATTCTGCCATGAATCGAAGGATGATTGGGACCTTATTCCGTTTTTCGTAGATATATTTGGATGTTCTGGGGGATGTGTTTGGTATATTCTTAACTAGTGATCATTAATCATCATATCTCATTGAGTCTGTTTTGTATAATCAACACAATGATGAGGTGTTTAGATAAACTAGATACATCATTTATGATGGGAAGAGTATTTTTGGTTTGTATCTCTCTTCATATGCTATTATCAGTTTTGGGTATTAGTTTCTCATCCCATCATCTGTGAGGAGTTATGTTTTTAATGATTACATAGTTTTTTCATTTATCATTCACCTGAGAATTGTGAATAATTATTATGATATGAGATAATCATTTAAGTTCCTATGTAGGAGTGTAAAATTTCTAATTATTTTTTATATTTTTACACCTAAAAATTGACTAGAGAATAGCATTTTAAACCTTATGGTTTTATTCATTCACTTATATTTTTGGTTTTAGAAAGTGTTGAGGTATACATGGACATTATTTTTGGATTTACACGAAATTATTGAGTGAGGAATGATATCATGGTGGTGATTGATTGGTTAAAAAATTCATATCATTTTACCCTCATCAAATACACAACAAATTTTGAGGATCTAGGTTAGCTATATGTATATAAAGTTCTAACGTTTTATAGAGTTCCTTATTTTAATGTTATTGATAGGGATCCTAGGTTTACATTGAGGTTCTAGAGAAGTCTCTATGAGGTGAAGGGGACTTAGGTCAGGTTAGGCATGACATATCATCCAGATATAGATTGTTAAACAGAGTGTTCTATACTAGTATAGGAGGATATTCATCATGCCTATGTATTTGATTTTGGTGGATCAGGGACAACCATCGAGGTCTAGTTGAGTTTTACTATAATAAAAATATTTATTTATTGATCAGAATGGATCTTTATGAGGATTTGTATAGTCTCCCATGAAGATCATCTGTTTATTGGGAAGTAGTGGGAAAAGCATCTTTGGTGGGACCAAGTCTTGATTTGGAATCATATGCATGGCTTCTAGATATATGGAATCATGTGTTTATATCATATAGTTGACAAAAATATTATACGGATCAATGACATTATACTGTGGTGTTTTCCATAAGAGACTGGCTTCTTTTTTGAAATTTCCCCCTTAGTTGGGTCACCATCATCTTGGAAAATATTGAAAGTTGGATTCAAGATATATGGGACTATTTTTGGTCACTGAGAAACATGGTCAGATTGATGTTCAGTTTAATTTCATGTTCAATTGATAGGGATTCAAGTAGTTTTCCATGAATTGTATCATATGCAATATCATCATGAGCTATCTCACGTTTTTATTTGGGAGGAAATAAACATAGAACAAGATGATTCTTTTTTTGGGAATCCAATTTGGGACATTGAATCTCATTTGAATGTATTGTCTGGGGATACAAATATTGTTGTTTTGAGTGTTATAGTGAAACATATCACATTCTATTGAGAATTTGGAACATTATTCATTGATGAGGGAGTAGTGGCCTCAACTTTTTACCATATTTCATTCTTCCACATAACTTCCTTGGGATTGTGAGGAGTTTCTAAAATAAATTTTCCGTATTTTATGTATTTTAATTCTATTTTATTATTTCCCTATCGAATTGGGTTTGTATTGATAGTCCAAATGATGGGTAGAATGGTTTGGGGGGTGAATTAATTTTTTTATATGGTTTTCAGTTTGAATTAATGGAATCAAGGTATAATTTTGTAATGCCTTTATAGGATTCTTACTAATTTCAAGGGATGCCTTAGTGTGTTCTCTAGTTTTTATGTAAGAAAATGATGTTATCCTTGTATGATGGAAAGATACAAGACATGTAATGGGAGTACACACTATGTATGTTCTGTCTGGTAGATGTCATCAATCTGTTACACAATTTGATGTGAGTACATGTCATGTAAAAATTACACACCATGTAATAATAAAATATCAATTTTTTTTAAAAAAATACAATGAGTTTTTCGTGTTAATCCTAACCCTAAGGATTTCGTGATGTGTTATGGTTTTAAACAACATGTAAATGTTGAGTTGTAAGATTATAGGTAACTGAGTCGGTTGAATTTAATTTTATTATTCCATAGATCATTTTAATCTTCAACATGGATGTTTCTCTGATGATTTTTTTATTCTCCATTTGATCAAGATTGGTTCATTTAGCTAATGATCTCCATTGTGATTGAATTTCATCTCTATAGGTGAGTAATACTTTCTACATCATCATTTATTTGACTATAGTGAAGTATTCTTACTGTTTTATTGTATATGTTGACCCATGGTGATGTTTCTCCTTTTTTATCTCTGTATCAATTGTGCGATCTTTTTTCAGGGGCCAATCCTTATTAGTCATGGAACTGAAAGTGTGCATTCATGATGTATGGGTTGTTTCATCTTCGTTTAAAATTATTTTTAAAAATTTTATCAACTCTAAGATGTTTATATTGACTCTTGGATCTCTTTTATTTTTATTTTTCACATCTTTCTGGTGGATTCATTGTGGACATGTGAGACCCCATGTATTGAGGTTAGTGGTTCTATCCATAGCATGTTTTGTTGATCTTCATTGTTCTTTTTTTATATAAATTTATATATTAAATTAAATGGAATTATATAATTGATTATAGTTGTGTGTGCGTAACTTAGTTCCTTATAATAGTATTATTTTCTCTAGTTTTGGTTTCTAGAAATGGTTTTTAATGAATTGTGAAATTGGTTTTAAGGAATGAAGGGATAGAACTGGATTGATGAGTTGATTTAGAAATTAAAACAAATGGGATGACTTATATACTTAGTTCAATCATATAGTAATATAACTTCTATAATTTTTAGGGATTTTTTTATGGGGCTTATATGTGTACCACATTACCATAATTCTTTGAGCTTGTTAGACGAGATGGGGGTTCACTTGATGGGGTGTTCCTCTTCTTCATTAACTTGATGCATATGTATAGTGGATTGAGGTGTACATGAATTTATATGTTACTTATGATTTTCCTAGCTATCCTGACATAGTGTGATCCTCAACATGATGTTACCTACACTTCTTTTTTGACTTGGGAAAATTTTGTTTTTAACGTTTTGTTTTACTTCCATGGATTTCTATATGATATGTCATACATGATTTGTTTTGAATTAATATATCGGGTGTTATATTTTGATATGAAATTATTTGAAACTATTATAACTACTTTATTTGAATATGAAAGAAATGGGGAAATTGCACTTTCATTTTAATTATTTTGAAATAAATAATCTTAAATGGTTTCCATGCATTATTTTCCTTACAGTTGAGCATGCTTGGATTATTGTTCAAATATATGATATGGAAGACCTAAGTGCACCCTAATGAGCCTATTGGATCCCAAACTATACACCCCTTCAGTGGTATAGATACCTAGTTATGTATTTTGATGTAGGGAAAGGAAAGGTGTCGTAGTGAGTTAGAGTGTTTTTTTGTCCACTAGAATGGATGGATGGTGGTGTGATGGTGGGAGTCTATCTGCAAAATCTCTTGGAGTATTTGGTTTTTTCTATTTTAGTAGTCCTTTGTGGGTGGAATTTTACCTGGTTATTTTTTCTACTCTAGAATTGTTTTCTTTCCGCTATTAGGTTTCAGTTATAGAATATATTTGTCTTCCACTACTTGTCACTGTTATGTATATATGTTCCATGTAAATGACTTCGGTTGGAAAAATTAATTCCCACTATTTCTGTTCGATGCCAGAGTGATGGTCTCCATCACATGGGGATTTGGAATGCCCTTCAGGTATGTGGAATATTAGATCGAGTACCTATTTGAGAGGGTGTTTTGGTCATTTTGTTCCACCCAACACCATGTACAATAAATTTTTTGAATCATACATTATATGTTTTCAATGACATTTTAAACAAAAATATTTATCTTTAGTGTTAGGATATTTTTATTTTTTTAGTAGGTGATTCCCTATAGAAATGTTTATTTTCAATAAGATATGTTCAATTGGATATTTTAACTGAATTTTTCATCTATGATAACATCCTTTTATATTAATTATGTATTATTGGGGTTATGATTAAATTACACGACACTTACACTTTCTCTGAACTTTTGGTGGTGACGAGATGTTTATGAATCCCTTTTATTTTCAACGAGTCATTATATGATAAATCTACGAAATATTTATGAATCCAATTTTTTTAGTATGGGTTTGGATATAATGAATGTATGAATGTTTTTGGATATTTTGGAACCAGTATGTATGATGTTTATTATGCTAAAGGTGGGAATATTATTATAATTATCTCAAATTAATTTGGTAAATATTTATATAATCTTAAATAATTATGGGATGCAAGTAGATGTGATTGATCCATTATGGGAAACCAGTTGATGTGTTTGATCAATTATAGAGTGATGTGGTGATGCCTTATACTTTATGATATCGGAAATGGGTAGGGATTCCTGATCCACTATGATTTATGGGTCTTGGTAGTTAACCTTGAAATATGAAATGGATTATATACCTGAAATTGTGTCGTGATTTTTTTAAAAAACAATGTGGTTCGTGATCTATTTATGATGATTTCATACACATACAATTCATTTAATTTTAATTGTTAATGAATTATATAATAACTTGTATTTAATATATTTTATTGGTTGGGTATAAACATTGTAAGTTATGGTGATGAACCTATAACCTTATGCTTAGCTTATTCATTCATATGATCATTAATTGATACCTACCATTTTTACCCTTACAAAGCATGCAAGCTCACCGTTATGTTACTTATTCCCAGATATGAAGAATGGTTTTATGTTGGGTATGTCTATAAAGAGTACTAAATAAAAAGATCAAGGTGGATGATGATTAAGATATTTTATTAAATAATAATATGGTCTGTATAGTCTCAAAATATACCAAACCATTACTATCCTCAAATGTGTATTTGTGAAATATATATAATATTGATCTAAAATTGTGTAATATTTAGTTATGAAACGGTAGGTTCTCTATAGGGGAGTAGTGGATCTAAAGGTATATGTGGAGGGAAATGTGTGGATTATAGGAAAAAATGAGAGGATGTGTCTAATTATTATAATTTTATTATTTATTTATTAATTTAAGTAAAATAAATATTACATCAAGCCACTAAATACCCAATCCCCTATAACTTTATTCTCAATAACCCACCATTTACCCAGTATAGGGTAATTATGTTTGCAGTAGCCCTCAAGGTCCTCCCTATGTAATCTTAAAGCCAATATTTACCAAGTATAGGATAACAGGTACTCGACACTATCTTTCATCAAAGGACATACATTACATTAATCCCATATTTGTCAAATTTGATCACAGCCTTTGATAACTCCATTAGTAGAACAAAAAATTAAAAACACATATGGTTTTTATTTTTTGTAAAAATAAAACTATACAATAGAATATCGATTTATTGCACAACTTATGAAGGGTTAGACTAAAACATCTTCCCCATTGAAAACAATCATATTTTTAACATACAATGATTTATTTCACCAAAATCATACTTCTTAGATTATAAAAATTGGACATTATTTTTGTAATTTAAATTAAATATTTATTTTGTTAGAATTCTAAAAATCATCGTCCTACATGGGCCGAAACTGCATGAGCTATATTTGAAGTAGGATTTAAACCATTCCAAAAAACCTATGGTTGATGTAATCTAGTTTTAATGTGGATTTAAATGATTTTAAATTAATTCATTTTTATATATTTTTTGTGAGGAAAAATATAAATATTTTATATAAATTTTTTAAATATTTATAAAAGTTAATGTGAATTTTTTCTATTTATATATATTATTTTATATGATGTGATTTTTATTTTCTGTTATATTTTTTACATAGAATAATAATATTTTACATGATTATAAATATTTTCATATAATATGAAATATTTCTTAATTATAAAGGATTACCTATTAAATAAAAGTATAATACTAATAAAAAATAATATATATTAAAGATTTTATTTTTAATTATAATTTTTCAATGTTCATAAATGATTATCACATTAAAAAATTTATGATTTTTTATGCTATTTATTTTATTATCTAGTTTTGAATAAATAGATATATGCCTCACATTACTAATGGATGTAAGCTTTAATTTAGAAATTTATGAATGTTTTTAAAAAAAGTTATAACATTTATATAAGAAGAACTATGTGAGTCGCGACATATGATTTCATTACGTTCAACAATGTATCTGATTTATTAGTGGGATATGATCCTAAAATTGATGTTTTAATTTCATTTTTGAATATTATATTCTTTTATTTTATAATAATTAAGGTCCCTATTGTGTTTTGATACATGGATATAGGACATAAGGTCAGATTTAAAACTAACATGGAGTTTTACGCCTTACCATGAAATGTTAGGGTTGTCTATCCAATGTTCCATGCTTTCTCTTTTGGAGATTTTTTATATGATTCCATTCCTTTATAAGATTTTATTTCATGAAATATATTCCTAGGATGTATTCAAATATTTTAGATTATAAATGGATTTTATTTTTGGGTATGCCACACAAATAATGTAATTTATTATGAGATATACATCAATATGTTTTGAATATATTAATTTGGTTAATGTAATAAAATTAAATAAAATAAAATTTTTATGATTATACATTCATAAATGGTATACATGAGATAATACCGTGAAATTTTAATCCCACATAAAATAATAAGTTTCATATTCCTTCAAAAGAAGGTACCTGAATACCTCAATCATCAAAATGGGTTGATTCACTCTAAATCAAGGGCACCATATAGTATCTTGTGGATGGTGGGGGGTAATGAAAAAACACATGATTTAGGTAACCAAGTCCAACTATGATATATGGGTTAAACATAACTGGAAAAGAAAAAGAGTAAATATATATATATATAATTGTTCAATTTTTTCGTATGATAAAATTTGGAATTGATTTTTTTAATAAAATCATTAAAAATCATATATTATTTGATTTAGTTGTTTTCATCAAAAATTGATATATATTTAGAGGAACACTAATGCAGACATAAATTTTAGTGAAATTTAGATCATGTAACACCAATGGAGATGATATAAAAAATAATTCGTCATTTTAATGGGAATATATCTAATAAAATTCAATATTTAATTATTATAAAACTTTAAATTAATCGGATAGAAATTTATATTGTCGTTATTAATTGATTCATCATCAAAAAATCGTAATATGATATTGAATCATGGAAATAAATATCATTGTGGAAGAAATTTACAAGAATAGTATAGGAATATAATAATAGTTCATAACTAATAATTAAAAAGAAATATGTTAGACAAACTGTTTATGCATAGTAGATTATTTAATTTTTCAATAGGCAGTTCAACATATCTTTGATAAGTATAAATATATACTCTATATTTTTAAAAAGTGTTTTTATGCCAATGATACCAAAAGTAATTTTATTTTCAACTATAGAAATAAATATGATGGTTTATGTCAATGACATAAAGAGGTTAATGAGTTCATTATGGAATGAACTATCTGTATAAATTATTATGGAATTATTTTTAGAATTTTTTGGGTAATATTAATGATTATAATAAAAATTTACCTAATATAATCAATAGGTTATGGATGACTATGTAGAAAATGATATTTATAGGATCTTCTGTTGATTTGGCCACACATAAGGGCAGTTTTTTTAGAATATAGAATATTATAGGGTAAAATTGTTAGTTGTGGTCACTAGAATCCAAATAATGATTTAATATTGAGGGAAGTATTTACATGAGAGATAAAATTACCAAGAAATCATAAAGGGGTTCAAAAAACATCATATAGATTCCATGTTTGGTATTCATTTTATATAAATAAATTATTCCATGGTAAGTGGAAAATGAAACCTAAAATATATTTTTTGGGAAACAAATTTCTAAAAGTAATATTTTAGTGTTTTTATGGTGATTATATATGTTGTAAAATATGGTTGAGAAGGTTTTTTGTGCTATTACAGAGATATTGTTGACATGGAATATTGAAATAAATATAAAAAACAATTTTGGATTTTTTGGAATTCGAATACAAAATTACATGTACAAGGTGGTACTAATCATCAGTGTTTTCCAAATTTTTGGGGTCTAAATTTTTATTATAGGTCATGTTTTATGAATGATGGATTTCAAGGTATTCTTCATAAAAATATTTTAAATCACGGGATTATTAAATTTTTTGTGTTTCTTGGAGGTCTACTGTTTCATGAAGCATTTTTGTTTTATAAAGGATTTTATTTTTTACGAACGAATTATATGTAATGGAAGAAAGTTTTTATGTTACACAATTACAAGAATTTTTGTAAATGGAAAATTTACATGAAGTTTCACAGAGGTAGGGAGTCTCCTGAATAGTAATGATGTGTTTCACTAAATTTCATCTGGGAGGTTGAAATATATCATAATGGAGGAAAATTTATATTAATATCCATCTACCAACCAAATCTCAAGAGTTTAATCCTCAACAAAAAACGAAAGGCTCTAAATTCCATAATGTGTTTTATGAAGTATTTTTCATCAATTAATCTTTTCAAAAGATCATCAATTCCATGAATAAATTAATATTTGAGAAAGAATATCAAGATTCATAAATGTTTCAACTCTTTTGAAGGTTGTGACGTATGTGTAACTAGTGAGTTTCATTAAATTTTTGGGTTTCAAAAAATAATATTTTTTTGAATAATTTTTATCTTATTAGGATGTTGGAAAAGGTATTATTGGAATGTAAATCTTTTTATGAACTAGAAGGGATTTCCCAATAAAGAAGTGGTAATGTAGTATTCATCATTTGGATGAAAGTGAAACATAATGATGCACCAAATGGTTTGTAAACTATATTGAATAATATGACAATATAAACAATATACTGAGAAGTATTTAGGACACATCAGTCGAGAGAGAAGTGGGATTTAAAATTATGATTGGCCGTTAACCAAGAGGGACACTAAGTCAACTCATTACACTGTAATAGAAGTTCAATTTATTGTATTTTGTACGTTGTAAATTTCCAATTGCATTCTATATGGATTTAAACTATTGTGGGTGAAACAAGTGAAATTTTTCTTTCTCTTGCATGATTTAATTTATATTCATATAATATTATGGGAAATGGATAGAAGAGTTTTTTGTTAAATTAGGAAATAAGATATGAAGGGGTAGGTTTTTTAATATTTTATAACCTGATTCCCCCCTTTCAGATTATTTTCCTAGTTGGGATATGAATATTTTATAGAAGTTGTAAATATTAATGTGTTTAAAAACAAGGAATTATCTATGAAATGTGTAGCTGTCATTCAATTTTTTATGTAATGTGTGGATATATCATGGAAGTGGGTGAAAAATAATAATTCATTATTATAATAAATGTTATATAAATAATTTGAATTTTTTATCATTTATTTTATATGATACAAGGATTTTTTTGTCATTAATAAATTATTATGAAAAAATTTGATGATATCCTTTATATATAAGGATAGTGATTTATGAAATTCTATAACATGTTTGAAGGGAATATATGGATAAAAATACATGATAAAATAATTTATCCCATATTTTTTTAAACCTGGAGGGGAATAATTCACACTTCTCTTCGGTGGGACATTTTAAAGAATTAAATATTTTGTCACTATATTGATCCAAACACTAATAATACCTTAAATTATATCATGGATAATAAATTATTTGTTAACAATGACTAGAAAAGTAAAAAATATTATTTTCAAACATAAACTAATTTGGGTGATAGAAATTAATTATGGATAAAATTGAGATTCTTTGTCGAATGTGGGTGTTTGTTTAAATATTGATATGTTTAGTTTTTAATAAATAAACTATGATATCTATAACTTCAAAATTTTATCACTTTATAGCCTAATGAATATTAGTGGAAGCTGAAAAATAATGAACCTAATTAAACATATTTCATTTAAAAAATTTACCGAATGATCTGAAAGAAAATTTTGAATTGATATGAGTGAAGATGATAAAAATGAAAATAGAAGGGTATTTAAGTATATTAATTGAATTATTAAAGAATCATAAGAAATATTATAGGAATTTCATTATAAAATAGCAAGTTTAAAAAATTATTTTTTTTTATAAAACATATGGTATCTATAATATTCTATCATATGGGATATGTTTAGAAAATGAATTAAGTAAGGTTATTTTATTAGTATTAATAGAGTTTATGAATATAAAATATATCATGCTATGAAATATATCAGCTTCATGTTATTATAATTTTCTGTTTGATGTGAATATTTATAATTTCAAAGTGATAATTGATCTCCCAATGTATAACATTAAGTTATCACAAATCATTTTCCATCATATGTAATTATAGTTGATCATGAAATGTGATGATTATAATGAGTTCAATTATCATATAATGATATATAAATAACTATTGAGGAATAAAAACGTGGTTTGTGTATAGGTTGACCTAGTTTGTATACCATATTGTGTGTCGTCTTAATTTTTATGGTAGAGTTTTATTTTTTATTGAATCCCTATAATAGTGGTTTACAGGATACCTAGCATGAGAAACTTCATAAATTGATAATTTCATTACACCATCATGAAGAATGATCTAATAAAAGGGTTACTAGTTGTATTAATAGTCATAACATTGGTTGAGTTTTAACCAAGATTAGATTTTCCCCTCTTAGGACGAGTATTACATTTTGGACCTCTATTGAGATAGACCAGAAACTATATATTTATTCCTAGATAAGTGACATTTTATTCTCTTACCTATGTGACTATGGGTAATATGATGAGATCATCTATATAAGATAATGGAATGTTATGTGTTAACACGTCAAGCTAGTCTATATTTCAGTAATGATGAATAAATGAGTAGGCTAAACAAGGTTGATTTACTATAGTATACTGTGAAGTGATTTCTTAAACAAAGGTATTGTATTTTTATTTATACTTATATATAATATATCATGTGGACATTGGTATGGGGAAGTATGTTTCTAATAGAGATAATTCTAGATCCTTGTATATGATTATAAATATTGAGGATATTATGGATACTTATATTTACATACAATTATGAATTTGAAAATTTATAATTGTTTTTTACTAAAAAGAACCATGGGTCAAAAATTTCTATTTTTATTTATAAGGATTATGGTTTTGTGAAAAAAAATTACTAGACTTTGAGAGCTACCCCAAAAGAGTTTTTTACGGTACCTGAATGAAAATTTGTAAAAATTTCCCCTAGTTGTTTCTTATTATATAAAAAGTGATAAAAATAAATAAAATGTTTCAAAATGAGGTTTGACAGATATCTGAAATAAAATTTTTGATATGGTTTCATATGCTTTTCTATTATATGTGAAAATTGGAAACCATTAATAATGTTTATTAGGATTTATTGAATGTTAGAGGTTTAGAGAATTATGCACTAAATCTAAAACCACAATATGAAGAATTTCAGTATATCAATGGATTACTGAATAATAGTATATACATTATGTAAAAATACTGGGATAAATTTTTTTATCTTCAACCTAAGCTACCATATTAAGTTAGGTCAAATATAAGATCATCTTTAAAGATTTTTTTTGTTTAAAAGTAAAACATTTAAGGTGTTAAATGTCTCACCATGGTTGATTAATTGTTATAAAATCTTTTTAACTGAATTTTTAATTAAAAATTTGAAGATTCATTTGGAATGAAATGTGGATATCTGTGATTTGTTTAGAATTCTAAGTGAATACTTGAAGTCTATATAAGTAGATCAACACCCTATTATTTTATAACAATAGTCATTCTATATTAAATTCACAAACTCATTAATATATCTTTATATAAAAAACCAAGGTTCAAGAAAATTGTGAGGAAATGGGAATCCTAGACAAGAATTAAGAGATTATAGTAACCCATGGATACCCTAAGGGGGAATTTTCCATTGTATTTATATCAATGAAATTTATCTTGATCTTGTGATTGAAAATGGATTCAATGGATCAATATGGATAATTTATAATTTATTAATTTATCTTATTAAATATTAATGAATAAAAAGATTCTAAATAATAAACATGTTTTGTTTGATAATTTCCCCTATGTTTTGATAAGAATTTTATACTCCAAAACCCTTCAATATTTGTGGAAAATTAAAAACCATGTATTGAGAAATATTTATTGGATGGTATTTCAATCCAATTTATGGAATCAAAATTATTCTTATAATTATCTAAAAAAAATTAATTAGTGCATGTTATGTTAAAATACTATCCAAATAGATAAATAATTAATTAATTTAATATGACTTTTCATTCAAATAAGTTCAGGTTTTAAGACCCATTATTGAGAAATAAAAAATGATAATAAATTAAATATAATAGTGTGAAACTAGTATCTTACCATAATTCTAGACAAGGAATCATTAATAGTCATAGACTAACTAATTAAAATAATAAAAATCCTCATCTAAATCATAATTAGTTCCTCAGAACCAATGAGACCTATTTATCATTGAGTTCATTAGATGATAATATTCATTTTGATAACTTGATTTCTTATAAATTACTGACTAAATCCCCCCTCCATAATTAAAAAATTCCTCCACATTGAATGTTTTCATTATAAGTAAACTCTTTATAGGAATCATCCTCAAGATTCCCCCAATATCATTAAATACTCTGGGTCTATATCAAAATAATAATATTTACATTATAATTGCTAACCAAGATACCAAAACCAATCTTCCCATTACACTCCTTAGCACCACCATTTAGAACAACATATTGATGACCAACTACAAAACCACTAGCATGTCCTAGTTGTATATGATTGATTTCCATTATCTAATACCCAATATAAAGACTACCAATGTCCACAAGAATCAAACCACAAACTAGTTCTAGTACTATAGACACCATGCCCTACTCAAGAGATATATTTATAAAATATTACATACCAACATAATATGATGACGAACCAGACTAGTTACACATCCATAATCCACCTAACTGGTTTCAGTAACCATCCATATGGGAGGTATCTTCACTTGAAATAAGAAAATTACTGTTTTGAACTAGCTAATAATGAAAATAATTATGTAAAGATATTGTATTTTCTTCAAGGAAGTTTGAGAAGAAATGAAATGACATAACATTGAATAATTTGATGATCAAAATGATTTTATAAATCAGTAAATTATATTCACAATTCATTAGAAAGTGTATTTTATTTGGCTAGAATGATATTTCTAGAAGATACTGATGTTACAATTCTTTCCTTGAAAAATATGATGATACATTGATGGTTTGTATTTCACAAATATCATAAGTTGTATGGAGAACATGTGATTCAAGATATGTGATGGTTAGTGGGAGAAAATTTTCTACCAATAGTTATCTAATTTTATAGGGAAGAAACATGTTTATAGATGAATGTAAATCATCATGTGTTGTTTTCTGAGGAATATTTTTAAGTTGGCACATTTTCGTAGTGTTTTTGAAATTTTGGGGAAACAATTTGGGGGATGGATAACATTAAAAACATTGATTTTCTTTATGGCCTTTTGAAAATATAGAAAATATATTAGTTTTGAGAACATGGTCATTGAGTAGGGTGTTTCATAAAGGATTAATGAAAATTGGTGGTGATCTCCATGATTAAGTGAAGTAGAGCATCACGAGAGTGTGATGGTTTGATGGGGATCTCGGTGATGATGAAAAATATCAATGGAAAATGGTGAATTGAGGAGCAATGTGAAGATATTATTGAGAGAACATAGAAATGTTTTGGAGGAGTTGGAGTATAGTCGATGGGTGAGACTATAAATATGAGGTGACCCCCACTTCATTTGAGATTGAAATAATACAAAAAAATAGATTCATGTTGATTTCGTGAAGGTAGAGGAGCTTGAAAACCCTATATTTATTTGAGATCGTGAGAATAATGAAATGATGATGAAATTATTGATAAATTATAATGATTCTATCTAATTTTTTCATTGGGATGATGGGATATTCTTTTTGGACTCATTGTAATTTGTAAAGGATGCTAGTTCTGCAAAGGCAGGTTCCTTCACGAAGTTTGTGAGCTTCAAAAAAGTTATTCATGAGGGATCATAGTGAATTTTTTTCAATGATCGGTTTATGTGAACATATATTTCATATAGAGTCAAATAAGGTCTAGGATAACATTTAAATCAGACTAGGGTATCAAACTATGTATCATTACAATTCCCATGATGTTACTACCAGCTTCTGGTTATGAATATTAAAAATTGTTTCTCAAAGAATACATTTGTGAATGAAGAAAACAAATATCATGTAACATATTTTATTACATTAAAATTGAATATCCCTATTTTTTTATGTTGATTCACACACACTGTTATATTTTTTTCATAGTTCTATATCACTGAAATATTATATACTACTCATTGTATTCAAAGGATTACTTTAACATGGATTGCTACTAAACAATACCAAAGATGTAACTGCGCTTATTGTGTAGTGAACCTTGTAAAATCATTTGTTCCAATGGATGTTTGGATCAATTTTTTAAAGCTATATAAATATTTAATAGGAGGGTAATCTTGTATCATAAGTAATGGAACATAAAAGATAAAGAAAATACTAATTCACCCCTCCCCCTCTTAGTGTTACGTGAATAATAACTGGAAAACATCATTAACCACATTGAACTAGATCAATACTAGAATCCTTATCAACCAAATAAACATTAAATTGATTAGAAATAAAAAGACCATCACCAACATCTGATGATTTAACCTACCTTATTCCAACAAAATGAACATTCACAACACTCTCCCACACTAATAAAAAAATAGGCAAGATCATCCTTAGAAACATAAGTACCACCCAATATAAATGTATAATTTCTATAAATTCCATGATCATGATCAATATATGAATGGAAATATTTCTTCATTGAACACTAAATTCTATTCAAATTATTTGTAAAATGTATAATTTCATAACCCTTCATAGAATATGAGGGTTACATAAAATAGGAATGAAATTTCCCTTTAACATATCTAATATAGTTATATCCATTGAAAAAAGAGGGTGGTCTCTAATATTAATTTTATAAAAAAATATCAAAATCCAATATAGTGATAATAAAAAAATTTATGAGAGGAGAGAATAAATCTACTTATACATGTAATCTAGCATAAAAAAATTGGATTCATTAGTTTCATAGTCCATTATAATGAAAATTGAAAAATTATAATCAATTTCATGTAGAATTTTTTTATTCCATAAAATCCCACATAGAGAAAACATTTTTAACAACAATTATTCTCATTATTTTTTTACCACAAATTTATTCAATTTGTGATGCCAGTCCAATAAGAAAAACATTATTGATATTATGAAAATAATACTATAGACCCATTCCCTTTTCATAATCACATCATATGGAAAGTTAATATGAAAATACTCAATCCACTTAGGAATAAAAATTAAATATAAAAAGCTCAAAAAAGTAATCATCAACACATCTAATCCATGAAAGTTTAAAAATTTTCTATAGATAGAAGTACCATCCCTGAAATGATTATATTCCTTTCATTTCATGCATCCATTAAAACTATTATCGTAATTCACAATAATATGGACAATGATTCTGTTCTTGAGGACTCGATTTGGTACCCATCAATAGAGAAATAAGGAATCCATCACTAAATTCCTCCAAAATAAATACATGATCATATTACCATTACTAAATAATATTTTTCCATATATTTTGTGGTTTAATCAACATTAAAAATTGAAATAAAATTCTCAATCCGTTAATAATTTCTGAATCTATGTCTCCGAAAAAAATACATAGAATCAATTGATCCCTAATAACAATTATTTCCATAGTGTGGAGCTCCCAAAACCCACATTTTTTCAATTTAAAATGTTTAAAATTGAAAAAAAATCATTTATTTTAACTGAACGTCCATACCATGGTAAAAATAATATTATGATATCAAATAAACCATTAATAAAATTGGTGCTTATTTTCTAGGCTTATATTACTACTCACCCCCATGTATATGAAACTATAATATTATCTTCAAATACTTTTAATGCTCCAAAAATAGTATTTCTAAAATTTTTACACCATTTCATATTCCCATAAGTCCACATATCATATAATAACAAATTCATTTCCTATATATTAGTGCCTATAAGATACATTTATCTTATAATAATGCTACAAATTTTATATGCTAAAAAATGGTTTTTAAGCTAAAACATAACCATTTCTCAAATATTTAATTATAGATTTTTTGTTTGACAAGTTTTGTTCATTTTTATTAATTTATTATGTTCTATTTATAGGGAACACTTGGTTCTTCATTGTTTAGTAAAATAAGATAATGGTTTTCTAAGGATAGAAAACAAAAACTAAAATTATAGGATAAATATTAAGGTATTAGATCTTATTAAAGGTGGGTGGATGATTTTATAATCTTATACATATTTAAAAAAGGTATCTCATAGTTAGGTTCTTGGTTTTTTTGATAAAAACTCATGATTCTTATGATCTTATGAAATGAATACTTTTTGAATGACAAGGTCGTTCGCATGATGTGTGATGAAATTAACCCATCATGAATGAGGACTGAACATAATTTCAGTAAAAATATAGAAAGGGGAATCCAATAAGAAGATAAGGAAAAGTATATTTCTTGTCCAAAATTTTGGCATAACTACAAGTCCTATGATAATAGGATCCCAAACAATACATATTTCCAAATAAAAGAGACTGATTGTGAAGAATGTTGAAATAGTCCCCTCCTATATAAACTTAGGAAATAGTTCTTGAGAATGGTGATAATCTTGACACTATGGTGGACATGTAATTGACTGGGAAAGAGTATGGTGATACATGATATGTATTATTTATTTATATCCATATATGTTATAAAAAAATATATCAATTTACATGTTCTTCTTGAAATGGAGGAAAATTAGGATTATTGGAGTAAGAGTGGGAATTTTTGTGTTGAATGGATAATGTATACTAGGAATGAAATGTTGGGGATATTGAAACCAGAGAAATTGGATATTTTTTTAAAAGACATAATATTGGACATTAAATAGACGAATCGTGAATTAATATTGTTATTTTTAATTAAACATTAATAAATACGAAAATTGTTTTAAAATAAGTCTTGTATTAGAATTAAAGTGATGAATTGAATCAAAAATCAATATGTAGAGAACCAAAAAAATAGGTGGATTGGGATAATGATTCGGGAGTAAAATGAATAATGAATGGGATAATATCTATAGAGGAATACCAAACATGAATGGATTAATTATTTTTCACAATAGTTATACTAGGAATGAAATGGGAAGAAAATATATTGATGAGACTATAATTAAATGTTTGACAATAACTAAACATATTCTTAGAAGGGGAATATATAAATAAATTATAGTGACTCCAACCACAGTAGCTCAAAACCAGTGTCTATATTATTACATTGTCCTAATATATAGGTAATTTCGTCATGGATCGAATAGTATAGTATTCTTGTTAAATTGGTTTCATACATGAGTCTTCAATTACATTTGAATACACAATGTATGACATAATTTTTGGAATAATATTAATATTCCCCCTAGAATATCCTTTAATTTTTAACATAGTAAACCTCATGTATTCCTTGGGAATGGAAAAAAATTAGGGTCATAACAAATTATTAGTAAGGGTTCTATATAGGGGATGAAATCAGGAATCAATCAGCCAAATAAATATTGAATGGTATAGAACTTAACAAACATGCCATATAATCTATAAAATTAGATGGTTGTGCATCCACATATAATATCAATAAATAAATGTCAATTATAATAATAAATATATCATTAAAAAAACTAAAAACACATATAATTTAATTAATAAAAATACAATCATAACTCTTTTTGACATAATAAATTTGACAAGGTAAATAATTTATAGAAAATGTTATCTAATTAATAAATAATAATGAAATGAATTCTAAGCCTATTTCATTATAAAAATTTCATAGATTATAATACTTTATTTCAGAAAAAATGTGATTCTTTATTACTATATTTCATGTCATAGATACATAATACCTCTACTATCAAGATATATCCTCATGATATTTAAATTATATTGGGTACAAACCAATCTGGTTTGGCCAAATTATTTAATTCTATCTTACTGATTCTCCTCATGAGACAAATGATGCATCAAGGTGATGTATATTACTTGGAACCACCCATGTCTGTATTCTTAAAGGATTCTTCATATATTAAACAATTGATATAATTCATGGAAAATATACCTTATTATAAATTATCTGTATTGAGTATGAAATGTATATTTACCAATATTTATATAGATAAAGAAATAAATTTCAATTGAAAACCTCATATATATAAATGATATATGGTTTAATCAATAAAAAATCCCATATAAATAATATGGTTATTTAGGGGAAATATAATATCCATAAGAATGTAAATAATTTAAGGGAAATTTAGTGACAAAAAAAGAATGTGGTAAGTGACTTCCAATGCATCCCTTTGTCGAAATGGTAATAAACCATCCAAATTAAAAATGATGATGGCATCAATACGAAATATACCCATTTCAGTTAGAATAGGGTGTTTTTTCATTGATGAATAGAAATACCATAAAATATCTTAAAAAATCCCAATGAAAATATCCCATTCATTTTATAAATAACATTTTATAACTAAAAATATTCAAAACATTTTAAACATAATTTTCTTTGAAAATAACGATTTAAACTTGTAAAATAATCATTAAAACATTTATCTATTTATAACAACTAGAAATTATTTTCATGATTTAAATCAGAATACAATGATTCCGTTTACATTTTCAGTAAACATAAAATGTCAGTTATTTTGAAAAGTACAAAAAAGATTCAATATAAATTTTTTCATAAAGTACAAATATGAAATTTTTTGAATAAATAATTTTAAAGACATTAAAAAAAGATACAAAACATTTTTGAATTTTTTTTTGAAGAAAATTGTTTTTCTAGAAAATAGAGAAATGAATTCTGCTTTTCATCAATACATTTTCCCAATTTTTTAAGTATCAATGAGTAGAGAAAGTGTATTATTACTTAAAGATATCATGAATAAGGATAAGATAATAGTATTAAATTGTTTTATTATATAATAAATAATTAATATCCTTCAATGTAAATTAATTCATAAACATCCTTGATTATATAGTGACTGTTTAATAATACCTTACAATGATCATAAAATGGAGGTGATAATTAACTGGCATGAATGGCCCGGTAGCCTAATATTTTTATTCATTTTTTATCATACTAATTTCATGGGATAAGGTGGAACCTGTACATGGCCTATAGGTTTTGAGACAATACTTGATGGAATGTTCATAGATGAATTCATCCTTGAGTATGACTAATTGGAACTTTCCCTCCACAACAACTACATCATGATGTGAGATATCCACCTTCCAATTGATGTTTGTAATGCTTTCTAGTGTGGATATAAATTTTCCTAATACTGATTAAAATTTACATACTCTCATCCTTTCAAATCCTTCATATCTGCTTTATTGAATGACCCGTATATAAGTATTCACCCATAATCCACTCCTTGTACTGTCTAGCTAGTAACATCTACAAAACATGTGGCCCCAAGGCCATGAGGGGGCCTGAAGGTCTTGAAGCTAGAATTAACAAATTAATATATTTTGTATATAAAAATTAAATAAAATAAATTGAAAATAAAATAATATATAATAAATATTAATTAAACTCATAATTATAGAAGCTCAAATAAAACAAATGTGTAATATAACTTAATTAAATATAATTGAGTTATGAAATTCTATACCACTTGGTAAATTTTAACACAAACCCCCCATAAAAGGAATATTTCAACATGATACAACAAATACCAAGAATATTTCATGAAAAATGATATTACATGTCAATGGGGTTGTATATACACCTTATAAAAGCAATTAGGATTATAAAAATACAATATACCTCTATGAAGGGAAATTGAGATGAAGTCCCTTACAAAATTGTTAACATTTAATCCTTTAGACCCATAAAATATAGATACAGAAATGTAAATATAAATCCAAATAATATTAATGATAATATTGATAAAATAAAATCATTTTAATTATATATAGTTGATAAAATTAACAGTTTATGAATATAGGATATGTCTCGTAAAATTAAAAAATGTGAAAAAAAATCCCTTACCTCGTGTTTTATTTGGTTAAAAGTTATTAAACCTTCTGTATAGTGGTTTTAATCATGTTATAAACCTATAAAAAAAATAATTTTTAAAATATCATATATTATCCTTTGATAATGTCCTATCACCAGTTCGTTAATTTCATTTCTTTATTTTTGTTGTTTTGTGTGATAATAGCCTTGTATTCTCATGCATGTTTCATCATGAAATCTATTTTCATGTTAATATAATTGTTTCAGATGGTTTCATTGGGGCGCGTGCATCCGTCACATAGAGGATGCATGGTTGTTTCCCCTCATTCCCGCTTTCCAAATGCAGGTGGCATCCTCTCCTTATTCTGGGATGTCTGCTCCATAATCGAAATAAAATGATAGGATGTCGGTTCTTCATTCCATTGATTTCTCCTCAGAGCGAGTCACCTAGTCTGGGTCTCCCTTATAGATTTAAGACGTAGTTCGTGAAACTCTTCATGATTTCATATCTTCTTGGACACCAGTTAAGTACACTACTTCCTTCAGGACATTCCAAGGAGTCCAATCATGGAAAAAAACATCGGTTAGGGGAGTATTCGCGTTGGGAATCATTGGCGTGTCTGGACTCTAGTGGATTGGAATGTATGTGTTTTGTCTATAATTATAGGTCTTCTCGAGGGTGCTAAATCCTGAGGAATCCCACATCGGACGCGAGGAATCATATTCCATGGGCATGTATCTTTGGTTTTCCTCAGCTTCCCATCTTTAACACAGGGTATGCTGTGAGTTTAATGTCCAGCAGAGATAGATATGACTGATTAGGACACTGATTAGAGTGTATCAGATTGAGTAACCCCCTGGAGGGAATTCCAATATTGGGGCTAGCATGTGGGCGGCTTCCCGAATGCTGGGGAGGGGAATGATGTGGCATGATCTCACCGGGATGTGGTGGCCCAGATAAGGATCGAGATGGAAGATGGATTTGGTCTTGAATCTCAAAGAGACTTCCTACGTATCCTCATGGCGGGGAATAAAATTCTGAGTAGTTCAGTGGAATGATGGGACAACTGAGGAGGTGACCCACAAGAATGGATCCATGGATGGGACCTAGAGGAAGTGGAACCTCCAGGTTAGGGAATGATCTTCCTGAGACGCGTGGACTCGAGGGAGAGATCAGGGAGAGACATGAGTGTTGGGCTTGAACCTCATGGAGGTTTCCTACATATCCCTATTTGAGGGAATAAAATTTTACGTATTTCACGTGGCGAATACAGTTTAACATCATGTGGGATAGTGGAGAATCGATGTGAAGGTGGTTGGAGAGACCAGGTTCTTAGTCGGAACCTCATGGAGGCTTCCTACGTACCATTCCTTTACATGGATCAAATTCCCCATAGTTCGGGAAGGATTGGGGCATACACTCTAAGGCAGACCAAGGTGGTGGGGATTGAACATCGAGGAGGCTTCCTATGTACCATTCCTTGACATGGATCAATGTCCTCGTAGTTCGGGAGGGATTGGGGCTTACACTCTGAGGCGGCCCAAGGTGGTGGGGCTTGATCCTTGTGGAGGATTCCTAAGTAACATTCCTTGACATTGATCAACGTCCTCGTAGTTCAATATGGATTAGGGATTAGACTCGGAGGTGGCCCAATGTGGTGTATCTTGAACCTCGGGGAGACTGACTACGTACCATGCCTTGACATGGACCAAAGTCCCCGTAGATCGGGATGGATTGGGGCTTACACTCTGAGGCGGCCCAAGGTGGTGGGGCATGAACCTCGTGGAGGATTCCTACGTACCATGCCTTTACATGGATCAATATTCCCATAGTTCGAGATGTATTGGGGCTTACACTCTTATGTGGCCCATGGTGGTGGGACTTAAACCTTGTGGAGGCTTCCTATGTACCATTCCATTACATGGATCAAAGTCCCTGTAGTTCAGGATGGATTGGGGCATACACTTTAAGGTGGCCCATGGAGGTGGGGCATGAGCCTCGTGGAGGCTTCCTACGTACCAAGCCTTGACATGGATCAATGTCCCTATAGTTTGGGATGGATTAGGGCATACACTCTCAGGTGGCCAAAGGTGGAATGTCATGGCTGGTGCTCATTCTATGCTCACGTGAGTCATTCTCGATGTGAGAAACAAGAGATAGGAGAGACATAATGATAATGTCGCAAAAGGCACGTCCATGGGAAGTGGAGTGGGGCTTACGCATGGAGTGGCCCAGGAATTCGGGGCTTACTCCAGGATGGAGGGCTGAGGGAGATAAAGCACAATGGGGGGGGATTTGGGTTGAAATAAAGGATAAGCATCATTACCCATCATTCCCTTGGATGGCCTTGGAGCCAAGGGAGTGAGGAGGAACAGGGGTGGTGCCTCCTGAAAGAAAGGTTAGGGGATTACACCAAGGTGGTTTCCCTTCCCCAAGGAAAAATGCCACTCCAATAAGGAGGATATCACCCCCTGTGAGGGATGATCCAATCCCCATGGAGACGAGTGGGCAGGGAGAATGTCCGATGCGGGGGGACCCTGCATGCGAGGCACGAGGCTAGGTCATAGTTTAACGTCATGTGTTGAGAATGAAGGTTCTTGGAAGTTTAACATCCTACAGCTCGGACGAGATATTTTCCCTCCATACCCCTAGGACATACATAACTGGTACCCTCATCTCCTTATAGAAGGGAAGGCATCGGCAACGCCTAGTTAGGGAGTGTTGTGGGGCGAACCATCGAGGGGTCCACATTAGCGTGGATATGAAAAGAAGAAATAGCTGTTAGAGTGCCTATACAAAGAAGCATGAGGCAATTAAATGCAATGGGAGAAATTGTCCAAGGGACTTTGAAGTTACCTTGTATGAGCCTAGAATGTCATACGGGAAGATGGTGCATGATGTGGATACCCGGGGCACATAAGGAACACGTGAATGGAACCCATAAGTAGAGCATCGGGGTGAGGGGTCCCAAGAAATTGTGCACAGCTTTTGAGGCTTTCGTGAAAAATAATAGGCATGTGTGAAAAAAAAACGGGCTGGCATGAAATTGGTGACAAGTGCGCATAATCGGGGTGGAGGTTTTGGGCGCAACAAAGAAGATTGCATGCAAGAAGTATGGATTGCGCGCAGGTTGCAGAGGTTGCACGCAAGGATAAGGGTGCGTGCAATGGAAGGAATTGCACGCAATTGGCTAGCCTGTGTGAAATGGAAGGTATTGATTGCAAGGGGGGAACCTCGAAGGGATTGGAATTCAGTCTAAGACATGGGGATCTCGTGCGAAGGCAGACCCTGGGGCGACCTGGTGCGAAAAGAACCATACCTGAATGGCATATTTCGCACGCGGAAGACATATTTTTCACATGAGAGCCAGTTCAGATTCTTTCTCCCCCTGAAATGGAAGGTGGCCACCTTCTATTTAATGAAGTCCAGGGGCACATGTAAATTGATCGGTGTGAAATAATTGTGTTCCAGAGAAGGCGTCGTGAAATGTCAATGGCACGGGTCCGGGGGCGTGAAATATTTCGCTCCCGACCGTCCCAATTCTTGTGAATCCCGAAACATTACGCGCAGGGGTATCATTTTTCACGCACATGGGAAATAATTTCACATGGGCCCTCCAGGCCCCCCGGAATGGGTCCCTAGGTCCAAATATGACTTCACTTTTTCCTTTTGAAACTGTCTTCTACCCTAGAGCACTTTTCGGCGTCTACAAACACCCCCCCCCCCCCACGGAATTGGATCGGGGAGGGGCCGCAACGGTCGGATTCCGAGGGAAATTCTGATTTGAGATGTATATATGGAGAAATTTACATACTTTCCTCCTTGATTAACAAACTTTCACCTTTGGTTTAACATGCTCATCTATGATCCCGAAATAAATAGCAATCCATCCCTAAGCTCACATAGCCCGTACCCGATATGAGAAAAAAAGAATGCTCGTATTATCACTTCATTTGATCATGGGAGCACCAACCAAGATTTGAGTATTTTAAGTTAATTCCCAGACTTATGAGGAGAATAGGGATGCCCGATCAAAGGAAGAGGACCTCAGACTAATCAATGTATCTTCTTCTCGATGTGCTCTAGCGCACGATCGGGGCAATGACATGGGTATTGAAGTCAGTCCGAACAAAGGGGAATGAAAACTGTGAATCACGTTACCCAAATTAGGTACACTATGGGAGGGTCATGGACATAGATGATGACTGTTGATTGTGTTCGAAACATATCCTCCCTATTCCATTACCATGAAATGGGGGCAACAAATGAGGGTCAACCACTGACCTTGTTCTCTACACGGGACCAAACTCAAATATCGTCCATCAGACATCCAGAGCGTTGGCCCATGATAGCAGGCAGACCATAGGTCGAGCATCCATACTGTTAGGGGGTCCCTTCAAACATGATAAGTCTTCCGGAACATTGGCCCAGGACAGCAGGAGGACCAGAGGTCGAGCATCCATACTTTTAGGGGGTCCCTTCAAACGTGAAAGATGATATGGGTCCAAATAAAAGGGGAACACAAAGCATGGAATGTGAAGTGGTGATTTGTTCACACAGAATCCAACACTACCAAAATTATGCCACCATGGTGGAAGCACATTAAGCAGCCACATTAATCTGATCATAGATCATCCCTACTTTTTTAGACAGGTCCTCTCTGGTGAGGGAACTGTCGCTTTCCAATGTCATTATGGGGTATCATGAACTTTTTCGGGGAAATTGATGCAGTTACACAACTCCCCAGGGGGGGGTTAGTCCAAGGGGCCGATGGTGGGAAAAAAGTATGGGATTTGTGATTCCTGGGGCTGGACCCGAGACAAAATGTCTGGGTGTTCCTACGTATCCCATATGGATGGGAATCAATCCACACATAGCTCTGGTAAGGGTTTTAGTTTAAGGAATTTGAACTCAGACCAGGGATCTGTAAGGAATGCAGGAGGCACATGGTAATGTGATTATGAAACGAGATGTGAATGAGGACATCAGTCCAGACTACCATTTATTCCTTGGCGATGTGTTTTAATCAAGGTACCGAACACGAATGTTAGGTTCCGACCGTTGGGATGTGCTCGAGAGTTCCTACGTATCTCATGGGATTGATAATCAATACATATGTAGTTCTGGATGAAAGGCATTGTAAGGTACCAGTGCAAAGGATTATAGGGGTGTCCGGGTCTATCCCTCACAACAAAAGAAGAGGCATCTGATATATCATGTTTTTCCTTTAAGGCGAATGGCGTTTTTTATAAATAGATTGTCCTAGGGTAAAAATTCTTTGCATCGACACAAGAATCAATCCATATATCGGTGTTGACAAATGTTATGGTGGATAACTAATACCCAATGTGATTCCCCCTATGACGAGGTCATCACAATGCAGCATCGTTTTTCGTCATGCGACCAGGACAATACTATCATAGTTTATGGTCATGTGATAGGACCAAACAGAACAGTTTAAGGTCATATGGATTAGTCCTGAGGGATTGTGTATGATGTGATAAAGAATACTTGATGTGGATTAGGATGATATCCACACCACCACCGTGCGTGATTCAGGTAGAGGAGCCTCGGTCTAGGAGGCCAGTGAGGGTCAGAGGATAAAGGGTAGGAGAAACTATCTCCCAGCTAAGGTGGACTTGGAAGTATGATGTTCGGGTGATCCCATATATCCCATGGGGATTTGGACCCAGCCACACATAGCCCTTAATGAAGATATTAGTTTATTGTCTTAGATCTTGGACTGTGGGAGCCCCGAAGAACACCAGATAAGATATTTGTCCACCTGACATGTGGAGTTTCACTGAGGGTAGTGCCAAGAGTGTTGAGATTCCACCTGGACATGATGGGGTGGAACATAATGTGAATCATGTAACCAACATTCAAGGTCTGAAGGGGCTGGCATGATGACGGAGGATTACTGCTGACCATGTTTGAAACACAGCATCTAGTTGTGTTATCCTGAAATAGGGACAAACAAATGATCATCGACCATTGAGTATGTTCTCAACGCGGAATTTGTATCAATTTGTTGTCTGAATCCCTTGGGGGTGTTGGCCTATAATGGTAGGAGATCCCTTAGTCCTAGCATCCATGCCGTTTTTGGGGACCCTTTGGGAGTTAAAGATAATGGGGGGGGGAAATGAAGGGGAATATGAAGCATGACAAGTGGATGGAAACTTTCCCCAGTTGAATATGACATTCTCGGTTCTAGACCAAAGTACTCTTATGCACATTGGTGAACCACTGCAAATGGTCAAGGGGCTCATCATGAGAGCGGGAAAGAGATGGAGAATTTTTAGGAGAAGGGGGGTATGGTGCCAAATACCCAACACAAAGGAGGGTAAAAACCTATACCACACCTATATATCCCCCTCGTAGAGAGATATAGGACAAGGAACCTAAGTGACCAGGAGATCAGGAGATCTCTAAGAGATGGGGATGGACCCAAAATCTAAATGTCAAGGCATTCCGACTTATCCCATAAGAATGGTAATCAAACCACACGTAGTTCTTGAAGATATAGTTTGCTTTCATGCAGGACGAGATACAGTTTAACGTCGTGCGGAATGAGCACGCAGTTTAGGGTCATGTGGGACCGACAGTTTAAGGTCGTGTAGGACCGGTATTCTAGTTTAAGGACATGGAGGACCCTAAAAAGGATCAAGAAAAATATTTTTTGAGGAAACTGGAATTGTTGGGAGGAGTTATATTCTCACCATCCATGGTCTCCATGGAGTATGTTCCATTAGGATAAACATTATGAACAATGAAAGTTCCTTCCCATTTGGGCTCCATTTTGGGTGGTTTCTTACTGGGGATCATTGGCGCTCTGAGGGCTAGTACCATGTCACCCTGTAGGAAAGAGAATTGGTGACCCTTCTTGTTGAAAGATCGAGCCATCCTGCTCTGATTCCATTCTAGGTTGTGCAAGGAAAGAAGCATGTTCTCATCTAGCACTTCCAATTTAGCTAGATAGATCTCAGCCACTATATCTGGTTCTTGCTGGTCATAGAACATTGTGTGTAATGAGGGAAACTGAATCTCGATGGACAGGGCGACCTCGGTTCAGCCCACCAAAAAATATGGGGGTAACTAGGGTGGAATTATAAGTCATCATCCGATAAGCCCAGAGGGAATTGGAGAGATTATCTGGCCAACTCTTCTTGTTCTGACCAACAATTTTCTAAAAAATGTTAGAGGTGGGTCTATTAAACGCCTCAATCTGTCTATTTTCATGCACTTTATAGCGAGAGGTATATTTAGAGCGAATGTTGTACTTGGTGTAAAATTTCTTCAGCTCAACTGCTCTGAATTTTGTGCCATTATTAGTGAGGATATCTTGAGGTAATCCAAACCTATATATGATATTTTTACTCACAAAGTCACCAATAGAACATTCATTGACTTCCTTGAGCAGAACTACCTCCATCTACTTGGAAAAAAAATCCGTAGTGGTCAGAATAAATCAGCATTGGTGAGCCGTTGTCAGTGGGTATGGTCCTACACAATCTAATCCCCAGACTGCAAAGGGAAAAGATTACATGGTAGTGTGGGGAAGCTCTGGTGGTTGATGCACAATGTTAGCATGAATTTGGCACGCGTGGCACCTCTTGGTGAACTCAATGTAGTCGTTGATCATGGTGGGAAAAAAATACCCTAGTCTTAGATTCTGGTGAGATAGTTTTCTCCTAGCCTGATGGGCACCATAGGAACACGCACGAACCTCTTGCATGACCTATTGAATCTAAACCCCTTGAATGAAACAGAGGAGAACATCATTAAATCCACATTTATAGTGTATTTTCTCAAGGTCGGGACCACTCTGAAGAGTAAACGGCAGTGCGTGACATCATATTTCCTCATTCTCAGCCCTTTCTGACAAGAGACTACCGTGAAGGAGTTATTCAGCCAAGGGTGTCCTCAAATCAGCAACCACTTCGATCACTACACCCGAACGACCCGGTGGTCCTGACGCAGAGGCACCGATGGTAAGATGACTTACCTGTGGGTCATCATCACCATCCAGGGTAACAGGGGGTATGAATCTTTGATGTGACACGTGGATAACTAGATCATCTGGTCCAGGCTCTACAAGTGATGCATCTAAGATGGCCAAAGAATCCACTCGACCGTTCTGGGACAGAGGGACATGGATATCCTCTGACTGAAAAGGGAACTAGTCCATTAGCTGGATAATGCATTCTCACAATGGTATGATCTATGGATTCTTGATAACATATTCACCATTGACCTACATAATAACTAGCTTGGAGTCCCCTTTCACATGTAAATGGGGCACATCAATCTCTTGGGCCAGCTCAAGACTAGTATTGAGGTCCAGATACTCTGCCTCATTGTTAGTGGATCCTTCTGACAACAGGAATGAGTATGGAAGGACGACTTGCACTAGGGTGATAAAAATGATACCCAATCCTACTCTGTTAAGCCTATGATCATTGAGCCTCCTACTGGTGGGGCTCCGGGAGGCACCATCAAAGTGAATTAGGCAACATGGGAAAACTTGATTGACTGAGAGGATTGCCTCATCAAGAAAATCCAGGTTCAGGGATTGATCTGTAGAGGTTGGATGGGCTGCTAGAAAGTCTTCCAATGCCTGTCCCTTGATAGCCTTCTCAGGCATGATCCTGATTTCAAACTGCTAGAGGATTACTATCCACCATGCTAGTTGGCCAATAAACATGGGACAATTCAGGATATACTTCAGCGGGTCTACTAGAGACACCAGCTGTATCTCATGGTCCTGTAGGTAATGCCACAATTTTTCTATGATGAATATGAGTGCAAGGCAGCTCTTTTCGATGGAGGAGTATCTGTTTTCTGTATCGAGGACCATGTAGTTGAGATAGTAGAGGTTGTTCTCTATCCCCTCATTGTTCTTCTGGGCGAGAGGGGCACTGAGGTACCATTCTAGGTTGGTGACATAGGGTACCAGCGGCTTCCCAGAGACATGTGGCATCAAGACTGGAGGCTGGAGCAGATACAACTTGATTTCCTCAAAGGAGGTATGGCACTCCTCATCCCACTCATAAGAGGTGACCATCTTCATGAACAGAGAATGGGCTTACACTTTCTAACCAGATTCACAATGAATTGGCGTATATAGGCCAATTGGCCTTGTAAACCTCAAAGATCCCAAATATTTCTCAATACAGGCATCTGGATGATGGACTCGATCTTCCCTAGGTCGATCTCGATGCCCTGGTACCAGGAAACAAAGCCAAGGAACTTCCCTAAGGTGACCCCGAAGGCACACTATAATGGGGTTATCTTCAGGTGACGGGAACAGAGGAAGCTGAACACTTTCTTAAGATCCTTGAGATGGTCCTGGCACTGGTGATATTTGACAACCAGATCACCCACATGACACTATACCAATGTCCTGAGGATCTGTTTGAATATGCGAGGCATGGCCTGCAGATAGGTTGCACCTGAATTTTTTAGGAAAAGGGCATAACCTGGTAACATAAAGTACCTTAGAGAAACCTAAAAGCTGTGGACATCTCATCCTCAGGGGCCATCTAGATCATATTATATCCAATGTAACTATCCATGAAGGAGAGGTTCTGGAACCTCTCCGCAGCGTCAGTCAACAATTCTGTCACTAGAAGGGGAAAATATTCCTTCAGACAATGTCGGTTGAGATCTCAGAAGTCGATATAGACTCTAATCTATATTTTCTTCATCTAGACTGGTACAATGTTGGTTAGAAACTTGGGGTATTTGACCTACCTAATGAAGTTTTCTCTGATGAGCTTGTCGACTTCATCCTCGACCATGGCACAGTGAGAAGGGTGCATCTTTCTGGGAGGCTGCTTGAACTCATGGTGATTTGCTGGGAGACCGAGGTGGTGGATGGCTATATAATGATCTAGTACTGACATCTCATCATAACTCCAGGAGAATACATCATGATACTATTTAGGGAAACCTATATACAGCTGCTAATCTTCGGGGGACATAGTAGTGTTGATAAATGTGGATCTCATGTCTGCCTCGCGTACGAGGTTCACCTATACCAACTCATTTACCGTGGCTAAGGCGCCTTCCTCAATGGAAGGGGGCATCCTCTATATCCTATTCTCCACTTATGGAGGGATACTCTAAGGGGGAATCTATTTCGAAGCTACAAAACCCTGATGGGAGGCTGGTACCAGCTTGTGCGGTAGTGGTTATTGCATCGGGGAACTCTGGTGCTACCGAGACCATGGCTATGGAGACTATTAACTCGATCCCATATGGTCTCCTACCCAAGGGGCCATGCTTGACAATATCAAAGAAGTAATGGCATTTCAGCTGGAGCCGACTTATTCCAGCCCGGAGAAACATGCAAGTATGACGTACCACCATCCACATGAGCCAGACCTCCCGAAACCTGATGGGAGTGGGAGGCTTTGGGACCCCTGGAGCCTGATTCATATAAGAATACAAATAGATCATCTGATGCCGCATGGATTTTGAGCCATAGTTCCCCCTTGTCCTAAAAATGACAAACTATTTCCCCATATCGGCGGTCGTGGCCTCCAACTGATGGATTGGGAAGATATAGGTGACATTCAGGCCTACCCAAGGGTCGGTCGTAGTGGTTACAGGCTCACCTTCACTTTCTTGGACTAGTTTATCCTTGATCTTGTAATATTCAGCATCCAAGTAGCGGGCTTCGCAAGGGGTTAAAGGACATGCATCACCTAGGAGTACGCCCACTAAACCAATAAGGGAGTACTTGAGGCATTATTGATATGATGAGGGGACCATCGCATGCATGAGGCACATTGTTCTTCCCATCAATTCATTATACACGGTGTCCTCGGAGACAACCATGAACTCAGTGCTAGAAACTAGGACGTTGAACTAGGTCTTCAGATGGATCTTGCTGACCGAGGTCTGCATTGTCCGATCATATCCCTGGATTCTTAAATCAGAGGGAGTCAGGTCATCTATAAATAACCCTAGCTTATGTAGTGTTCGTGTCGGGATAAGGTTGATCCCGGAGCTAGTGCCAATGACACAGCTACAAACATCCATGTCGTTAAACATCCTGGTGATGTATAGTGGGAGGATGTTCCCCTATATTGGGGATCCTTCATCTTCTCTAGAGAACGAAATGATGGAATGACATTCAATATCCTCAACTGCTTCAGCATTGAAAGCATCTGCACCTGCTATCTCTGTCTCAAACTAGAGGGGGCACCTTAAAGCCTTAGTGAGTGCTTCACGCATATCTGGAAATAGGAAAAGGGCTTAAAGGATGGAAAGCCTCGCTGGGATGCCGACATGGCGCTTGATAATGTCGTACTTCCATGCTAGCTGTGAACTTCTGCTCACAGGGAGTCGCTCTATGATGGAAAGCATGGCGGGCCCTACGAGCCAGACTGGCAGCTGACTGGTACTATGAATATCCTGTGGATCACTAGTCGAAGCCCAGAGGGTAGCGGTCGGATGAGAACCAAACGACTGAGATTGGACTGTAGTGGGGAGAATCTGGTCGTGGCATGGCTGAAGGGGTTCTTCCTGATCTAGTAGCACAAATGATGGTATAGGTGGTCCTGCTGACACCGGATGGGGACGTTGCAAATGATGAGCTCTACACAGGGCCGGTTGTCTAGTCTCAGTAGCATGCACGGATAATTCCATGGGAGCGGGCAACCATCCTGCATCATACCCAGTCGTTAAACTTCGAGGACCCGCGGTTAGAAACCTGATGCCACTCACCTTCACCGTCGCTAATATTATCTTTCCTCACAAAGACATCAGCCACTTGTTCCGGGGTTGGGCCCAACCTGGAAATGTTGTTGTCGATCTGGTCTTGGAGAAAGTCCTTAAACACATAGAATTTCTTGATGGTGTGCCCCAAGATCTGGTGATAAGGGCAGTAGTTTGGGTGATCAGTGAGATGCGCCTCTTATGGCTTCTCGAATTCAGGCAGTCAGACAACTCTCTACTCTAAGGTGTTGTGGATGTAACCGGGGACCTGATCTTCATGTAATGAGTATGTCTAATTCCTTCTTTATGGAAAGGGTTCTCTTGGAGCCTAACCCTGCCAGGGGGCTGGAGGATCCTTCCAAGGTAACGGAACGTGATTATCTCACCTAGGTGGTGGAGACGTGTTACGTGGGGGAGACTACCGATTCTAAGGCGGGTGCTGCTGGGCTGAAAACTTTGCCATGTGGTGGCGAACCTCTACGGGGCTGCGGAACTAGCTCCACTAGTAGAAAATCTAGATTCCAAGGGGCCTCAGTCTGCGCCACTACAGCGAGATCAACTCTGTCATCCCTCCTCGCTGGGATCAAAAGGGGCAGCGGATGTGCCTGACTAGCCTATTGTAGAGCTTCTTCGAGGCGCTGGGCCCTATCTGAGAAGTCTTAGAACACTCTAGTATAGATCTGAGTGATCAGGGAGGGGACCAGTTCCATCTTGAAATTCCCTACGCACATCTTCAGTAATTTCTCCTAACTTAGTGGAATGTCGAGGGAGTATGTTATCCCCTTGCACCGGGAGACAAAGTCCTCAAATCTATCATCAGGCCTTTGATATCACATGAAGAGGTCTGAGATGTTAATTTTCCGGGTGGTAGAGCTGAACTGGAAAAAGAACTGCCTGTGAAGTTCCTCCCAACTAGTCACAGATCCGACTGGGAGTTTCCTGTACCAAAAGAATGATGGACATTCTAGTTTCTGAACAAAACAGTGGATCATGGTGGCCTCCATCTGCGCTGGGGTCCTAAACATAGGCCCATACCTTAAGTAAAATTGGTCTGGATGCTACGAAGGGTCCCACGTCCCATTAGAGGGGGATAATGTGGGGTTTCCAAATCCTGGGGGTACTGGAATGTCATCCTCCCATGCCGGATATGGCATTCTATCAAGTGGGATTGCCACCTATCACGTTTCCAAAGACACAAGGCAGGAAATGAGTGCCAACATTGGATTTTCTAGACGTGGGTCCATGTCCGAATGGGGATTCTTAAACATGATCATGTTGTCGGGCTCTTTAACGCGGTATCCAAGCTCAGCGGCTCATGGAGCGGCTGTTGGAGCGACCCATGGTGCTTCCAGAAGTGCCCGAGTGGGATTCCTTGGTTTTTCACACTATTCAGAATGGTTCAGTGAGACATACTGTGCCCTCTTGCCGTAAGCGTCAGCCTTTACCCTTTCGGTATGGAGAGGATGTTCAGGGTTAACGAAGGCAATTCGCTGGGGAGAAGTTGCACATGTCCCTACTGTACTGGATGAGGGCCACCATAATATCGACGCTCTTCTGCAGCACGTTCATCCAGGAGGTCATCAACCAGTTTCTTCTACTCTGTAAGCTACTGGAACATCATGACCTTCTCAGGATCGTTTTCATTCTTCTACACCGAGGTAGACGGGTCAGAGTGTTTGGTGACACCAATATGTTCCTTTCCCTTACCGAGATTCCAGATGAGTACCAATTCCTTGGTGGCCAGAAAGAGACCCATGATGTTCCTCTTCTTGTGAGTAACTCTCCCCGGCGTGTCCAGTAGTGAGGGAACTTCCTGAGGGAGGAGGTTCCCATCGAGAATTTCCGGCTCATTTCCCCCTCCAGATAGATCGGTCATCTTGAATGCGACACTTCTTGGGGGTTTTTCCTCGACATCGCCAAGCGAGTCGGCTTTCCGGTTAATAGCACTGAATATGAGGGCAGTGTACTACCCCCATCCACAGACTTGTGCGTGGGGGTTATCCTCCATAATAACTTTGCCGGGTGTTTGGAATCTCTGGATGCATTGTTGTTGGAGGGTCCTGCGTTGACCTGGTGACTTGGGGTGCTAGACCACAGGGAGTGTAGCCAGGTCAACTAGACGAAATTTTTCGCTGATGTATTCAAGGTTCACTTGGATCTTAAGATAAGACACCCGCCGATGGTGAAGACGAAAGTTTGTCACCCAGAGGGTCTTCCAAAAACATTAAAACTCCTTCGGGGTGAATGATTCTGGTAAACCAAAATTTGGTCTTGCGATCGGCCAAAACATATCGAGGAATTGGCCCGCTTTGAGGATGGTCCAGAAGTTCCTCAGATCAGATTCATGGCCTGGAAATTGATTGCCACACTCATCTACTAATGGTGGTTGAGGAACTAGTGGCGTTGAGGTAGGCCACCGGGCCAGTGGAACGACCGGCGGAGAATACAGCGAGTGAGCTGATTGGCCACCAAATATTGGGATGTCCATTGAGTATTTTATTGACCTGGGCTTTATATCATGATAGTATGGACCGGAAATGAAAGCCCCTGACACATAATTAATGTCCGCTGAGGGTGTTACATGTCGTGACTCTCTTACCATTGACCCCCAAAATATCTCTCCATATTCTCTAGCCAAGACAGAAGCCACCTTCGGAGATGACAGTGGTGACTATGTGGTCAGTCGCTGGGGACACGCTAGGTTCTCGTCCTCCTAGATATAACTTCATAGGGAGAAAAGGATCATATAGATCTCTAATTACATGATCAGGAGGCTAATGCGCCTCGTTCCTGCCCCAGCCCTTGACTCATAGGGCTAAGGAGAGGGCTCCAGCACCGAGTCGTACTCCGCCTCAGAGTCCAAGAAGTGGACTAGTTTGATTCCTGTCCGGCCTTCCCTAGATTTCTACTTGCGGCGGCAATGAGACACCTTGCTGCCTCTAGGTGTCTCCTCGGTACAGGGCTGATTTCTAACATGGGGTCCTCTGGCCGCACTGGTGATGGGGCGGAGAGGGTTTCCACCCAAGAATGCCGGGGTGCGGGGGGCACTGGGACAAATGTTAAAAGGGACATGGGGAGGACCTCCGTGTTGGGCATTGGTGAAGTGGGGTTGGCCTCCACCCCTACGATTACTGGGTCGAGGATGACCTTCGCTGATTAGCATGGGGACATGTGGAGGACCTCCATGTTGGTGAGTGACCAGTCTTGTAATGTCTCCATACTCGCGGTCCACGGCAGGGGGAGTGACCCCATACCCAGTGTAGTGAGCACGGTTGATACCCCCACACTGAGTGTTTCTATCATGGGGAAGACCCTTAATAGGGTTGAAGGTGGCGTGGGGAGGACCTCCAAGCCAAGGTTAGAAATAGGTAGGGCATGCACCTTTTATAGTGATGGTTTGGAGTAGGCCTCCACACTGGGTAGCATTAATGCGGATTGGTCCGCAGCAGCCATCGCCAGTGCCGGCGACTGGGAGAGTCGACCAAACCTGCATGTGGGGTGGTTGGGGCCTCGATCAAGGCCGAGCATATAAATTCCCTTGTTCAATGTATGCAGGGAGTTTGT
The DNA here is from genome assembly GCA_963277665.1 of Viscum album. NCBI lineage: Eukaryota > Viridiplantae > Streptophyta > Magnoliopsida > Santalales > Viscaceae > Viscum > Viscum album. The sequence goes on along the minus strand of OY728146.1, from coordinate 1,501,752,480 downwards.
GATATGAGACAGCAGTGGCTCAGGCCATAGTAGTCGCTGACGTTGATGCCCCATGGCAGGCACCCTGTACCATTTGTGTTCGACACTAGCACCGAGTCATATGAACTAGAGCTGGTGGTGCATGCATGTGGATTTCCTACTCCTTCACTCAGGGAACCGGGCGATGGTGCTTATGCGGCCTGGTGGGAGCCCTCTCTAAGAGCTGTTGAAGTGGGAATATGATTGAGCTGACCTGGGTATCCCTTAATTTGTCGGCGTAGGGGAGGGAGTTATCAAGGAATTCCGTGGATAGGGTCCCGAAACGATTAAATGTCGGGGTGGAGAGTAGCGGCTTCCTGCACGGCCCTCAGGGGCAGCGTTGGTTGTGAGGAGAAACTGCCTCGAGATCCAAGTGGTGCATATACCTGGTAGGGATGACACCATCCTCCTCGTACCTGCGTACAATGGTCATTAATTACCCTTTGATGGATAATATTTTATGGGGAGAGGGGGAATGGGTGCCCAGTAGTTGTGTCGGTCGATGCCATCATGGAAGAGGCATGACCGGGTGAGGTAGCCATCTCGATATTTCCCATGCCCCTGCACCGATTGGCAGGTGATCGGGCTCCGGATGCTACAACAAGGTTCCTGAAAGCAGTGATATAAACTCATTAATACATCTAGGAAAAAGAATCGACAACCAGTTTCCTAGTGTTGTTCTGTCTTCCATGGATGGTAATAGGGATCCACGCTGAAAACGTCGCATGACGGAATGCTCAACATCCTGACTGTCCCCACTTCTGGGGAGTTTCACGTCAGGCCTGCTTGGTGGGACCTATTACCAGATGACGGGGTCAGATGACATTCTTATCCACTGATGCCCAGAACTCTAATAGCCTCCTTGCTGTGGAGAATAATTTTCACGTTGGGTTCATTATTTCTATTTCTAATGCTTTCGCCTGGGCACATGCATCCATCACGCATAGGACGTGTGGCTGTTGCCCCACATTCATGCTTTCCAAAGGCGGGTGACAGCCGATCCTTATTCAAGGACGTCTAATCCATGATCAAAATAAGATGATGGGATGCCAGTTCTTCCTTCCGTGGATTTCTCCTCGGAGCTCATCACCTATTTCGGTTCTCCCTCATAGATTTAAGATGTAGTCTGTGAAAATCTTCCTGGAACCATATCTTCATGGACACCAGTTAATTACACTACTTCTGTCAGGACATTCCAAGGAGTCCAGTCAGTGCAGTTACCATCGGTTAAGGGATTAGACACGTTGGGAATCACTGGCATGTCTTGACTTTGGGTGATTGGCATGTTTGTCTTCTGTCCCTTATTAGAGCACTTCTTGAGGGTGTGGAACCAATATGAATCCCACATCAGACGTAGGGAATCATATTCCATGGGCATGTATCTGAGGTTTTCCTCAGATTCCCATGTTTAACACAGGGTATTCCACTAGTTTAACATACAGTGGAGACGGTTCAGACTGATCAGAACACTGATTGGAGTGGATTAGTTTGAGGAATCCCAGAGAGGGAACACCGATATTGGGGCCACCACGTGGGTGGATTCCCAATTTCTGTGGAGTGGAATGAGGTGGCATGATCTCACTATGATGTGGTGGACTGGGTAAGGATCAGGATAGACGATGGCTTTGGGCTTGAGCCTCGAAGAGACTTCCTACGTTTCCCCGTGGCAGGGAATCCTAGTCAGCTTAGTTCGGTGGAATGATGGGACCCCTAAGGAGGTGACCCATGAGGATGGATGTATGGATAGGACACAGAGGAAATGGAACCTCTAGGTTATGTCATGAGATTCCTAAGACACATGGGCTTTAGGGAGATATTAGGGTGAGACATGGATATTGGAATTGAACCTCATGGAGGTTTCATACATATCCTCGTGGTAGGGAATCGACGTCAATATAGTTCAGATGGAAAATATAGTTTAACGTCATACAGGATGGGGGCGAACCGACAAGATGGAAGTCGAAGCGACCAAGTGATGGGCTTGAACCTCTTGGAGCTTCCAACGCACCATTCCATGACATGGATCAATGTCCTCGTAGTTCGGGATGGATTTTGGATTACAGTCCGAGGTGGCCTAAGGTGGTGGGGATTGAACCTCATGGAGGCTTCCTACATACCATGCCTTGACATGGATCAATGTACCCATAGTTCAGGATGGATTTGGGATTATACTCCAAGGTGGCACAAGGTTGTGGGGATTGAAACTCATGGAGGCTTCCTATGTACCATGCCTCGAAATGGATCAAAGTCCTCGTAGTTCGTGGTGGATTGGTTCTTACACTCTGAGGCGGCCCAATGTGGGGGGGATTGAACCTCATGGAGGCTTCCTACATACCATGACTTGACATGGATAAAATTCCTCATAGTTCGGGATGGATTAGGGCTTACACTTTGAGGTAGCCTAAGGTGGTGGGGATTGAATCTCATTTAGGCTTCCTACGTACCATGCCTTGACATGGATCAAAGTGCCCATAGTTCGGGATTGATTGGGGCTTACACTCTGAGGTGGCCCAATGTGGTGGGGCTTGAACCTCATGGAGGCTTCCTACGTACTATGCCTTGACATGGATCAAAGGCCCCATAGTTCGGGATGGATTGGGGATTACACTCTAAGGCGGCCCAAGGTGGTGGGGCTTGAATCTCGTGGAGGATTCCTACGTACCATGACTTGACATAGATCAATGTCCCTGTAGTTTAGGATGGATTATGTCTTACACTCTAAGGTGGCTCATGGTGGAATTTCTTTTTTGTTTCTCACTCTAAGCTCACGTGATCCATTCTCGGTGTGAAAAACAAGAGATAGTAGAGACCTGACGATCACGTCGTGAAAGGTGCATCCGTGGGAAGCGGAGAGGGGCTTACACATGGAGCGGCTCAGGAAGTCAGGGCTTACTCTAGGATGAAGGCCTAAGGGAGAAAAAGAGTAGTGTTAGAGGCATTTAGGATGAATGAAAGGAGGAGAACCTTTCCCCATCACACCCTTGGCTGGCCTTGGTGCCGAGGGAGTGAGGAGGAACAAGGGTGCTGCCTCTTGGAAGAAAGGTTAGGGGCTTAAACCAAGGTGGTTACCCTTCCACACAGGCAAACACCACTCCAATAAGGAGGATATCACCCTCTGTGAGGGATGATCCCATCCCTGTGGAGTCGAGTGGGCATGGAGAATGTCCAGGGCGGGGGAACCCTTCATGCGAGGCACGGGGCCAGGTCATTGTATAACGTCATGCGTTGAGGACGAAGGTGGTTGGCAGTTTAATGTGCTGCAGCATGGATGAGGTGGGTTCCCTCCACACCCCTATGACATACATAACTGGTACCCTCTATTCCTTGTGGAGGGGAAGGCATCAACAATGCCGTAGTGAGGGGGTGTTGTGGGGTGAACCATCAAGGGGTCCACGTTAGCGTGGCTATGTGAAGAAGCAATAGCCTTTAGCGTGCCAATGCGATGAAGCATGAGGCAACACAACGCAACGGGAATAATTGTCCGAGGGACGTTGACGTTACCTCATACGAGCCTAGAAGGATGCACGAGAAGATAGTACATGATGTGGATAACTAGGGCACAAAAGGCACCCGAAAATGGCACCCCCAAGAAGAGAATTAGGGTGAGGGGTCCCATTGAATGGCGCGCAAACATTAAGGCTTGCACGTGAAATAATAGGCATGCGCGAAAAACACCTGGATGGCACAGAATTGGCGATGTGTGCGCATAATAGGGGTAGAGGTTTTACATGCGACTAGGAAGATTGTGTGCAAGGAGTATGAACTGTGCGCAAGTAGAAGAGGACTCGCGCAAGGACAAGGGTGCACGCAACAGAAGGAATTGCATGCAATTGACCATCCTACATTCAATGTAAGGGATTTATCGCATGGGGGGAACCCCGAAGGGATTAGAATTCAGTCTAAGCCCTGGGGATCTCGCGTGAAGGCGGACCCCGGGGTGACTTGGTGCAAAAAGAACCTTACCTAAAGCCCATATTGCGCACGTAGAAGATAGATTTCACACACGAGATCCGGTTCAGATTCTATATCCCCCAGAAATGGAAGGGGGTCAACTTCTATTTATAGATGTCCCGGGGCACGAAAAACTGCTCGGTGCGATATAATTGTGTGCCAGAGGCGGCGGCATGAAATTTCAACGGTGCGGGAGTAGGTGCGTGAAATATTTCTTGCACAACTGCCCCAATTCTCGAAAATCCAGGAACTTTCCGCACGGGGGTATCTTTTTTTGTGCACTTGGGGATTTATTTCGCATGGCCCCTCAGGGCCCCCCTGGTCAGGGTCCTCGGGTACGAATATGACTTCGCTTCGTCCTTCTGAAACTGTCTGCTGCCTTGGATCACTTTTTGGCGTCTACAATAATAAGGATAAATAAAATAAATATTAATAATGATGAAATAATTATCATATATTTACAATAGTTTTAATTCTTCAACAAATCATGAAAGAAGGTTATGAAAAATTAAGCACATTATGAAGCTTCAGATGGTATCCCATATGTACTCATGAGAAACGTTTCCATTTTTCAATGATCATTATGGGGATGTGGTATGTAATATTTTATCATTATTGAGTTAATATAATATCATAAATAAATAATTATTTAATTAAATTCACATATATAAATCTTCCATTTAGCATGGTGCTAAAATGAGATTCACAACGTTTCAAGTAGGCGAATGTCCATATATACAAAATCGATGATATCATCTTTAATTGACTCAGAAGATAAGAAATAAATTGATTTATTATTTTCCTAATAATTTAAAATATTTTCACAATATCATAATTTTTTAATGTACATTACAAATTTTTTTACTATATCCTCATTACATTTCATGTTAATCATCAGTGACAGATGAATCAAATCGCTTCCCGAGGCCGTATTCAGTCGTACACATGAGGGATGTTATTGTATCCCCTATAAAATGGAACAAAAAAAATATATCATATAATTAATATATAGGTATAAGAATTATATTAATTTCATATATATAACTTATATCAAACATTATACCCAACCATTAGAGGTGGTAATGGAAAACCGAATGACATCGGTTTGTGAGGCGGTAGTCAGCCGTACTCGTGAATGATGATTTCGTGACCCATTTTATGGAAGTGGAGATGAATATTGGTCATGAAATTATTGTAAGAACATATAAGTATATTTACTATAGTAATTATATTATATCATCTTGTTTTAATAATAATTTATGGAGGTGGAGGTAGTAATAAAATTAAAATGCTCATCGAAGAAAACTGCCTCTTCTTCAGGTATCTTCATTAGGATTGCAAAAAAAATGCCTTACGAGGTATGTTCTATTCGAAAAATGATATATAGGATGATATGAGGTATTTTTTGAAGTTATTAGGGAAATTATTTTTAATAAAAGGGTTTTAAGGATTGTAGAATAAAGGATATGGGTGGCCTTTAATAAATGGGGTGAGTAGAACACATGTAGCAATTTCAAAAGGTAAAGTTGTAAAAATGTTTTTCATAGGCCCAAAACATCCATAATGTTGTATTATAGATAATAATATAGTATTGGATCTATATATTTCCATAGAATATATTTTATAATGGTTTTTACAACATTTTAACCCTTATATTGTTTTTGTTTAGTCTTCCAGAAATCTATTAGTACCTTAACAGTGATAATTAATTTTTAATATTCATAGAATTAATTTTGGTGAAAATATAATTTAAACTTTTTAGACAGTATAAATTATGTATATTTCATATATCTAATTTATTTTTAAAAATAAAATAAACATTATTATAAAATATTATTTTAAAATTTACACCGCAGACGAGATGAGAAAGTGGGGTTTTAAAGACAAAAGGTTTAAAAGATTACATGGTTTTTATATAAGAAATAAGTATGAAAAAATACTATTACATAAATTTTAATAATAGATATATTTTTTAACTAATAATTGATTTAATAAAATAAAAAACTAATATTTAAATTTATAAATAATTTAAGAGAATGGAATTTATCAATTAGAAATAAATATTTTGCATTATTCATTAAATAATGAAATATTAAAAAAAATTAAAAATTCACCCCAAGTTAATTTTTATATTGTAATTTAAATAATTGGAGTTAATTATATCAAATAAGTATTTTAAAAGTTAAAAAATTTATTTCAAATTATATATGGAAATCATAACTAAGTAATCTTTTGCAAAAAATACAATTTTTTGAAAATATTTTTTTCCTTCTAATGGATTCTTAATTTTTTAATAATAAATGAATAACATTAATATTCATAATTTATTTAGTTAAATTCATTCACAACTATTTAAAAACTAGGAAAACTTTTTTATGTTTCACTTCGACTCAGGCTTGCATGTTCTATAAGCTATCAAAGAGATTATATTTAATGAAATATATCTCATTGGTTGATTATCTATAGTGTTTCATGTCACATAAGCTATTGAATACAACAATATGATATTATAATTTAATGGAATCTATTTATCCCAACCTTAAATATGTTGTGTCATTTCAATTTAATATTGTTCTCAATATTCAAGGGTTTTTTAATTGGGAGTACCTTTATTGAAAAACCCACATAATAAAATTTTTAATAAAATATAATCTTGAAAATAGATAATGTTAAGTAAAAATTCCAATATAATAACACAAAAATAGGTTCATAATAAGGATAAAATTGGTTTAATTTGAATATTTAGGGAAGCAATAATGGAAAAAATAATTATATAGAATGATATATATCGTTGATCAAAAAATTGAATGATCAATAAAAAGATTAGAAACTCAGTACCATAAATCAAATAATTGTGAAAGAGGTCATTGATATCATCATAAATTCTGGTAATAGAATGAAATTTTTTTTCCAGACATTTTTCTAAAATTTGAGGAATTGTTTTACTCTTTATGAATATTAGAAAATATAGTTACTGGATATGTTTCAATTTCATATGAAAATTTTTATCCTTTGGTTGGTCTTCTATAAATGTTCAAATATATACCATATTCCATGAAATTAATATCCAAAAGTTAATTTTTATGCCTTTATCACTAAAATTTAATTTTAAAATATAATAATGTATATAAACGAGTGACATTTCTTTCTATTTGTCTCAAATTATTTTTGAAAAAAAACATTGTTAGTCCAGGGTGTCTAATATAAAAAATTAATCAATAATGATATTAATTGACACAATTGGTTCATCGTTAATATTTATTATTCAATTAATTTAACTAAAAATAGTGTCATATTATCCAAGAAACCACAGAGGCTAGTGGTAGGCTCAAAACACTTATCGTGTTTCATTCATGGGTTCAAGCCTCACGTCATTTCCTGATGCGAAGGGTTGTCACCCAATATGGGAGTTTTTTTTAAAGACTATATAAACATCATACTATTCACATTCCCAAAAAAATATAATAGAAATAATTAATATAAAATTAATCATTAAATATACTTTTTAATAAAATTTTCAATAATTTTTTTTTCATGTAGTCTAATAATCTTATTTGACTCTAATTTAATTTTATTTAATGATAATATTAATCCTAGATGTTAATAATAAATTTAAACTCTGGTCATTAAAACCTTAATTCACTATTACTGAAATACTTTTTTCAATAAAACATATACAAAAAATATGGCTTGAATTTCCATAAATTTCACCAAAAATATCATTAATCTTGGTCGAATCAAATAACAAAAATTCTAAAAATATATTTTTAAGAATTTGAAAATATTGTGAATATTAAACTCTTAAACCAATGGTGGTATCCAAAAATATTAAATTCATAAAGAAATATATGATTAAAGAATTTATCACAAATTCTTATATATTTTATGATTCTTGTTACCAAAATACAATTTGTAAAATATATTTTACCATTTAATTTTTTAATAACTATAAGAAAATATGGTATCTATTTTATTTCAACAATTTTCCTTCCATAGTCTAGGGTATAAAACATAGAAGAGGACATTAACATGGATAATTCACATGTTCTGCACATTTAAGACAATTAAAAATAAATTGGTCCCTAGGTTGAGATTTATTTCCTTCCATCATACCCTTCATTTTAACTAGGAAATTATTTTCTTTATTAAATTACATTCCACACATAAATAATTTTCTCATTCTAGTGAGACACATTCATGGGTGTCTCTTTCAATATTTATTACATGATGGATTTCAAGGCCTATTTTCTACATGTTCTCTGTAATAAAATATATTAGAGATATCAATCCTTATAGTATTTGGTAAGTCATGTTGTTGGTTAAGGTATATGTTGTTAATAATATTTCATGAAAACTGATTATTCATAATCATGATATCATACAATCAAATGACCACCCCATTTGGTTCCTCGTAGTCACCACATTTTCCGTCATGTTCACTATTAAATTTTTATTTAGGTCACATCTATATACTAAAACCATAAAATACACTATATGCAACAATAAATGTTGTGGTAAAACCATATAACCATCTATATGATATCTAAATAATGAAAGATTATTTTCATTGTAAGATAACTTCGGCTCAACCAATAACAATCTTATTTATCTTATATTTAAATATTTTATAATTGAGTGTTTAGAAAATGTGAATTATTCAAAGAATATCCCTTATGAGTTTCATAAAATTTATTCATTAAATCCCATTACTGTCCTAGAGGGGAATATTAAATCAAGGCCAATTTTAATTTTTCAGAGTTATTACACCAAGATACATCAAAACTAGAACTACATCCACTTGTAGATTCTAGATATGGATTTATTATATTAATTAACATATAATCATTAACTTATAAAAAATTTAAAATGTTCTTATATAGTTATCAGAAAGGTTTATCATATGTTTATGTTCCCTAATATATGTTTTCGTTAATCTAGTTCACCTGGGTTTTACTAATCTTCCACTAATACCATCTTTGGGGACCCTGAACATAGTATCTCGGAGCGGATTTCTTCTTTATTACATTGGTATATGATACATTGAATCAAACCCTGATGGAAAAAATTGTTTAATTTTATTGGAAAACTATATTCATACTTTTTTATTACATTATATATGAATACACAAATTAAAACATTATTTCTTTTGAGAATAACAGAATTCCCAATAGTACACCATTTCACGTTAACCATGATACAATTCATGGATTTCTGGGTAATTGGAAAAAATATGGGTGATCTCAAATGCTCAGTGAGGGTTAAGCACAGTGAAAGAAATCATTAATCAATAAGCATACTCAATATAGAAGAAAAATATCTCAAAAAACATGAAATCTAATCAATAAAAAATAGGTTAGTGCATCCAAATACAATGTCAATGTGAAAATATCACGGGTAAAAATGAATAGAGAAATGTAAATAACTAAGAACACATTCCATTTAATCAATAAAATGACTATAATAACAAGATAAAGAAAAAATCAATATGGAAAGGAAAATAATTGAAAAACATTAAATGTAGTAAATAAATGTGAAAAAAATGCATCTGAAGTTAATATGATTGTAAATATTACATCAATAATAATAGTTGAATTATAAATAATAATAATACATAATTATTTGACATAATTTCTCAAATAAAAGACCCCTCTACCATCACGTTATATCATTTAGATAGATTAAAACTACTAGGTTAAAACAATATGGTTTGTCCAACTGAGATTATGTTATCTTATCGTTCACCCCATGATACTATAGATGCATCTAGGGTATATCTAGAAAATATCCCTACCCATGTCTTTATGTCCCAATAATTCCAAAATAACAATTAATTGATTTAATTCATGAATAATGTTTCTTATGATCAAATATAAATAATGATTAATAAATATGATTTTATGAATATTTCTCCAGATAAACAAACAACATTCAATGTGTAATACTATATATTTAAATTATATAAATTTTATGAAATAAAAATATCCATGATAAATAATATGGATATATAGAGGAATCTTAATGTACATAAGAAAGTTAATAATTCAAGGTAAAGTCAATGACTTTAAGAATGGATCAAAGAAAGTGAGTGTTAATGTGTTTCTTGGTCAAAATGATCATAAAGAATCAAGGGTAAGAATGGAGATTGTATATATAAAAAATTTAACCATTTGGTAAATAATTATGGATTGTTGAAACTGATGAATAGAAATACCATAAAAAGATCTTTATGAAACATTTTATGGAAACCATCATTATCATTTTAAAAATTACCCACTAAAAATAATAATTATTAAAATAATTTTAAAATAAATATTTGATAAAATAATATTTGGAAAATATAAAATAATATTTAAAGCATTTGATCGATCATGATGTATTGAAATTCAATACATGACGTACTTTTTAAATAAATGATTATTTTCACATTTTCAGTGAAAGAAAAAAATGCATTCCTTTTAAATGACATTAATATTGCATTCAATTGTTTTTGTAAAAAATAAAATAGGATGATGTTTCGTAAATTAATAATTTTTAAAATGATACAAAAAATTTTGAAATCATTTTGTGATGACTCGGTCTTAGAATAAAATAGAATTTTGACTGAAGAAAAATATGAAGGTTGATTTTGTTAAAAAAATTATAAATTATTAAAAGAATAAAAGACTTGAAAAATTGTACAATTAATTGAAAATATCACGAATAACTAGAGGATAACAAAATTAAATAGTTTTATTAGATAATTCTATATTATGTTTTACTGAAGGAAATTTAAACAAAAACAACTCCGATTAGAATGAGATTGTGAAATAATCCCTTACAATGATTATAACGTTTCATTGAAAATTAACCAATGAAATGATTATATATATAAAATATAAATCCACATAAATTAGTTAAAATAAATAAATTAATAACAAAATTCATTACACTTATAATCTTAAAATATCAAAGACAACAAAGGTTTAATATAATCTACTGAAATGTAATCGAGTTATGAAATTATTTAGAACTTGGTAACATTTATGTAAACAACCCATTGGATTAAATATTTCAAATTTAAACAAAAAATACAATGAATTATTCAGGAAACATGATATTAAATGTTAATTAGGTATCATATAGACCATATAAATGAAATTAGGTGTGTAATATTAAAATATTCTATAGTGAAGGAAAAATTTAGAGGATGTCCCTTACCGATTTGTTAACTGTTCAAACGTACATGCCATGAAAGATAGATCATTAAATCAATATGTAAATCCATATAATATTAAGGATAATATTAATAAACTATTTTCCTAAATTTTATAAACATACCATTAAATAAATAGATGGTGCATGTGGGATGTGTCTCACAGACGCGAAAAGTGATATGAATATATCTTACTACCCCATTCTTATTGGTTGAATGTGATTTATCCACCTATATAGTGGTTTTAAACGTGTTATTAACTTATAATAGAACCATATTAAACTTTATAATATCAAATACGATCATTTTATAAAATATTATCTCCCTTTCATTGAACATATTTCATTATTTTCATTGTTTCATGTGTTAGATTCCATGTTTCTCATGTGAGTTTCGTCATGAAAGATTTGGTTCTAGTGGATATTATATTAATAAATAAAATAAATTATGAAAATAATGGAATATTTATAATATTTTTAAACAATTATTATATATATTAATGAAAAGGTTTGTTTGTTATGATCATAGAGATTGTAGGTCATACGTACGCATGGGTAACATTTCAATTTTTCAACAGTCATTATGGAAAGTTTGTATGTAATATTTTACTATAAAATAGTTGTCATAATAAAATTAATGAAATATTATTTTTCTAAATATATTAATATATACTATCTATGTATTTTGGTGATGAAAATAGATTCAAGTCGCTTCATGAAGGTGCTAGTCCACACATACACGGATGATGTTATCATCTTTACCTAAGTGAAAATGTTAGAAATAAAATAATTCATTTTATTTTTTGAATTATATATATGTCATTAAAATCATAATTATTTATTTTATTTCACATATATTTAATTTCATTATCCCCATTACATTCTATATAAAGTGTAGTAAAAAAAGAATCACATCACTTCACAGGGTGGTAGTCTGTCGTACACTCGAGTGACATTATTGTTTCCACTATGAATTTGATATTAGTGTGTATATATATATATGAAATAATTACTCAATTGGTATAATAATTTATATATATCATAAATATACTTTATAACCTCATCATACCCAACCACGATAGGTGGTAATTGAAAAAATAATGGCATATGTTCAGAAGGAGGTAGTCTTCTATACACATGAGGGACTATTCCAAAACCCATTTGATTGAAGTGTAGATATTTTTCAATAATGAAAATATTGTAAAAACGTATCATTATATATATGAAACTATGGTTATAATATAATCAAGTATTAATATTAATTGAATTAGTTAGAGGAAGGAATAAATTAAAAATACTCACTGAAAATGTTTTCCCACCGTAATGACAACTTAAGGATTTGATGTTTCTGGTAAAAGATTACAAGGTACTTTTGAAAGTACAATTTTTCTTGATAATTTTATGGATCATTAATAAATTAATTTGAAAATTTAAATGTAATTTTTAAATAAGTATTACATGTGAACTTCTAAATTTATTTTCCACATATGATATCATTATTTGATGATACATATGATTTTTAGGGGATATTATTCAAGGATACTATCATTATTATTTTTATGGTTTTTTAGGTTAAATATGGAATGATATTTTTGAAACCTATATAATTTTTATGGGTTTTTATTTGATAAAAATTTTATGAAACCCAACTTATTTCTACCATAAGAAATGATTTACGTTCTTTTGGAACACATATGTATGATTATCATTACGTGACACTAGATATATTATAATCAATCATAGGTGGGAACTATATATCCATATAATGCATCAGTTATGATGTATATCTCTTGAGGTATAAACGACTGGAATAAAAAGAGAATCTGATTCAGTAAGGGAATTTATCCACTATGAGGGTGTTGGGAGTGAACCCATTCCACACTTATAATATTAGGTGTAAAAATTATCTATTATGATTGATTGGGAATTGAACCCATTTCATTATGATAGTCTTGGAAAAGATCCTGGAATAATAAAGAAATTATTTTATATTCATAGGTGTATTCCAAAATTCATTGTCTTATTATAATGTTATTCTCTTTTGACGCAAATATTATGACATTCGATGATTTATTACATGAATCATGATTATGATCATTGATAGGCATGATGAAATTTTAAAATGTTATGTTTATGTTCTTATTACATTACTCTTATGTTATGAATTATATATCCCTTTTAACCTTTACTGGGAATCTGAGATCACCATTTTCTTATGTTTTATTTCCACAAGACATGAATAAAGGTATTAAGTATGATATGTCAAAAAAATTCTAGTTATGAAGGAATAAGAGGGAGATTGGGTAGTTTTTTTTATGAATTTGATCTTCTTGTTTTTTTGTTTCCAAAGACATTGAACCCATTCAATTTTGGTCTACGGATTTATGTTTAGTAATGAGTATTGATCTAGTAAGATATAATATATATATATATATATGAAATGGGTGGCTAATTATAAAAAACAAACTGTTTTTGATGTTAGGAATCTCTTGAAAATGACTCCCAAACATAAAGAATTATTTTTCATCATAAAATCTGGGCCTGTTCCCAATAGCACCTAGATTGTAGTCCTTGATATCGATAAAATTTTCCTCTTATGAAATTGTTGAAATGAAGTTGTTATTAACTCAATAATTCATGGGTCGTGATTAAAAAATTCTCTAAAAACATTGATGACCTCATTGTACTCATAATCCATATTAAATTGAGTGAATTAGTCTATAAACCCATTAGGTCCAACCACACTATCAATGTTTAAGAATAAAAGGTTCACCTTTATCTCCTTCTCATCAAGAGACTTTATAAAAATATTATCATAATGACAATCAATTGTGGGGATACTATCATCAATCAGTTTGTGGGTGTTTTCTTTTCCTTTTTATATGTTTATGCCTTTAAAATAGGTGGTAACTACATGGGAAATATCATTTTATAAGATGAAAAAGTATCCCTTAATGTTGAGTGTAATAAAACCTCTTTTTTCCTTCGTTTTTTCCTAAAAGAAGGGAAAGAACCTGGAGTTTCTATCTCCATCTCGTATAAATATAATATTGTATTTACTTCACGCCAACCTTTTCATTAGTTCATGCATGACCTTAATATAGTAAGTGGATTTGATCTTCAGAAGGGTGGGGTAGATGATCATTGTTTTTGTTACACTGGAAGTAAAAGATTTCGGGTCCATTAGCCTTGATGTAACTCTCAATGTTGGATAAGGAGGCATTTCTCCATTCCCTAATCATAATTTTTGTATGCTCTAACTATGTGGATATAATTTTAATGGGCATTCTAAAAAGTTTTATTTTCCATGAATTTAGGATGACATCCCTGTATCCATAGAAAATAATTCATTAATTTTTGAAATTTAAAGGAAGTGTATTTAACCTTAAAATTTAGGGAATATGTGAACCAAACGAGAATTTTTATTAGTGTGGATCTTGGGGAGGGTGATACTAGAGACATCAATGTAATCTATCTAGTTTTCTAGATTTCTTCTCATTGAGAGTATCACTTCTTCATGTGATGTTATATCCCATGAAGGTGACTTGAACCATTATTCACTATAACATCCAATATTTTTAAATGGAAACACAATATTCGATATCATACAAGATATGCCACATCGAACATAAACGAACAACTAAATATTATTATTTAATATATTATTCATAACCTAATCATTATAAAATATTGAATGAACAATGTTATCTGAATTATAAAAATATGGTTTACACTTGTTTATATAATTACTAATTGGTTACCAAATTAACTGGTAGGGAAACTAAAAACCAATTGAATATAAATGATGTATTTTTAAGAAAAAAAACATTATAAATTTGAATAATTATATTTATAAAACAATAAAATCAATTTTTTGGATTTAATTAATGAAATATAAATTTATTATAATGTTCTAAATTTATCATATGCATTTTCTATACATTATATAAAAAAAATACAACTTATGAATAAAATCAGTGTTATACTAAAAATGGAGTTTCACAACATTTTAATGGAGGGCGCATTTTAAATATTGGTTTTTACATTTTTATATGTTCTTTTTTGACAAAATAATCTTATTATTTGGTAGTGGGAAATATATATTTACATTGGCTGATTTTTTGGTATTTTATTGTGAAAAAGGTACTTTTTTTGATGAATATTGAAACATAATAAATTTTAGTTAAAAATGGAATTTTCATATAAATAAAGATAATAAATTAAATAGATATTTAAGGACATAATATACCAATAATACTTGAAATAATAAAATATAATTCATTAATATAATTTTTATATTTAAATTAGATACAAAATTTATTGACATTTTGAACATCTCTTTTAATAGTAATCTCGCAACACCCACGATATTAGTAGTAAATTCAATTTAGTAACTTCTGTGTATTTAATTTTAAAAACCCAACATAAATGGTTGTTAGAATTATTAATAAGGTGGTCCAATAGGATCACAGTAATTTTATGCAAACAATAAATTCGTTATTTTATTTACCACGAATAATGGTAAATAGTGTAATTAAATGTAAAAAAAATTTATATTAATATAAAATTACCCTAATACTTATCCTAATATTATTGGATGATTTATATTCAGCCAAGACAATCATTGGGCCTAAATTTTATCGTTTTCAAGACACTTGGTTGTGGTTATGACATTAATAACATTTTATTTAATGTAAAAACAAAGATGTCATAAACATGTCTGTTTTTTTCAAAACAATTTTAATAGTGTGTTATATAAGTGATATCATAGACTATAAATAGTAATATCAAATGTAAAATTATTATCTACATTGTGATATTTTATTTAACATTTTTATTCATTAAATAATTAAATTTAATTATGACACAATGATGATGCACTAAAATATTTATAAATAAGGAATCAAATAAATGATATTAATAATAATATTATAAATATACTATAAAAACATTGATGTCATCTACAAAAAAAATTATTACATTGATATGTTATAGGTGTGTTAATAATTTTAGTTCTAATGAATCAAGTTGTTATGATTTTTTATAAAGTCGGGTAATGAATTGTTTTAAAATGAACATAATTCATATTTAAAAATATATATTTCTTAATTAAATTCTATAAAATTTATAAAAAATATAATAATCGACTTAAAAACAGATATAAATTTAAAATTTTCATTAACAAATCATTAATTGGATGTTTTTCATGATTTGGTTATTATTTTTATCCTCAAATTGTAAATTACATGATAAAACGGTTAGAGTTAAAAGGTGTTAAAACAATAAGATAAGGAAGAAAATATACTGAAAACTTGTCTAATATTAATTACATTATTATATTTATACTCATATTCAATCTATATTATAAAAAAATTTACTTGGATCCATTTTTAATAGAAAATGAATATGTATTAATTTAATACTTGTAATAATTTCTTGAGTGCCCCTCTCCTCTCCTATAAAAAGGAACCCTTTTTATATATTCATTACACTTCTCAAACACTTATTTTATGAAAATATATAACCAAAACCATTCCTATATACCCTAACCATATTCTAGAGGCCTTATTTTATTATATAACACCTTTTGTAGAGGTGTTAAGTTGTTAATAAATGTGTTCATCAGATGGAAGGGTGGTGATTTTTTAAGTGTTTCTATTTTAGTTCTTATTTAACTTCCATTAAATCTACATCGGACATAATGAAATTATAACTACACTATATTCAATATTATTATTTTTTATTATGTTAATATCATCACCAAAATCCTTCTCTAATTTCATTAAATGGGAAATGAACAATTAATTCATGTGTAAGACAAACTACTACCTCGCGAACTGATATTGTTTATTTTTTATTAATATCTCTCAAGAGTGGTCATAATGGTGGAAGTGATTTTTATATATTATTTTAATTAAAACTTTATTATTATAACATATTACTATATCAATTATGTTCTTACATTCCATAAACATAAAAATTATAACGTTCTTCATGTTTACGTGTGAACTATCACCTCAGCAAAGAAATGCGAATCATTTTCATTCACCACATCACATGTATGAAAAATATAATAATATTAAAATTATTATTGTTATGTTAATAATATTCTGATAATTCAGTAATGTTAAAATAGAAATGACTTGATTTCAATAATTATCAATGAAAAATCAAATTGTAACTTATGCATATGTATGAGCTACCGTCTCCATGATTATAATTTTTTTCAATTTTTATACAACAAAAAATGGTATGATTTAACAAATATGTAATGTATAAAGGTGATCATTAGTTCATGGATATTATTCTAGATATGATGGACTTATGACCACATAGAGAATTTATATCATACCATGTTCATGTTTGAAATCATGTATCGAATTTTGACAAAATTTTCAAAGTGAAATTTAATAATTATGTAATTGATATAACATTATAAATATGATATATAAATAGAATATTAATCTGGAAAAGTATTTTAAAAATATTATAAATTAACATATATTTATTATTTAGGCAGATAAAAAACATGTGAGACTAGTCAGACTTAATGTAAGGTATTCTGTCTCAATCTACGTTCATCGAGAAAAATATTGATGATTTTGACCTTTACTCTTTTATAATTGTATAAAAATACTATTTGAAATTATGTACCCATATTATATATATAATCATTATATTTACTATTTTGTAAATCGTTATTCTTTCATTTGACAAAATTTTTAAAATGTTCAAATTGGTAAGGGATTCATTAATTAAAACATCGTTTTATGTGTTTCATGGATTTAATCATCGGAAGTATTTATCATTAATTTCATTGTTTTAAAAATAATTTTATGGATATAATTATATGAAATTTTATTTTAAATTTTAGTTCCTTTTAAATGTTTCAAATTTTTATGGGACAATTGGATTTTAAAATCATCATTTTAAATATTTTAATTTTGTTTTAAAAATGGATTGATTATTTCATTAACATGTAATTTTTTTTAATATATAAATAATGAAGGGAATTTATCATGTTCATATCACTATATTGTATTTATGTTTACTTTAAATGTTTAAAATTATATTTTAAAATATTTTTTTTTCATTTATGACTTTCCAACTTGTAATGATGAAATGTGATTTCAAAGTTGAAGTGTTATTTTTTCATTATGCTTGATTTATGTGTTATGATTATTTTATGTTTTGTGGCAATTTATTATGTATACATGTGGTTAAATGATACTCCAATGGTGGGTGAGATCATGATATCTCTCAAATGAATTTTGTAACGATATGGAGTTAAACAATTGGGTTACTCCTAAGATATTTAGGGAATATACTATGATGGGTATTTAAACAACATCAATGGATATTATTCCCTATGTAGCTATAAAAACAACAATTTATGAATTATATAGATTCCAAAAGGTTCCTTTATGATTAATTATTTCTATAGGGTTTTATATGAATCTTTTGGTTCCCTGAGTTATGCTATAGATTTTATGTTTTATGGTTGAAAAGTATGATTTTAGGAAATTGTTTTCATAGGTTTAAAATATTCCTGGACTAACAGTTTCATTCCTTATAATATATCCCTTAATGCAATTATTGTGGTCATCCCTCCTTTTTGAAATTTTTTAGACAGAATATAATTATGTGTAATATAAATGAAGAATTGAATATGAAATTTATGAATATTTCTATCAAGAAAAAAAATGAAATCATGTTTTAAATAGTTTTGTCTTGTGGAAAAAATGGATAGTCAATAGAAGTGTCTACACTGTATTATTTGACTTTTTATATAATACTTATGTCTAAATTCTATAAAACATTAGACATTCAAATATCCTAAATGTGAAATCTTGAATTAACTCTAGATAATGTAACAGTTATGAAAGGGGGATAATAGTTTGTATCAAAGGAAGGGTTTATATAACATTAGTGGTTATGATGTTATCTGTGTGGAGGTTAAATATATCATATAATCTAGATGATTATTATCATATGGAAGATTTCAGAGTTTTTTTGTAAATTAGTTGGATTGGATAGAATCATAAAAGACTGAGATATATGGATGTTCATGGATTAGAGTAATATGAAATTTTTTAGACTATCATTACTCTATAGAGGATTATTCTTTTGGGAATTAATTTCATATTTAAGTGAAGATAATTTTTTGTAGATTAAGATTAATTTGTAAATATGGATGTAAAGATATTTTCTACGATATTTTATCCCCCTTTTGTTATATGACAATATCCATTACTGAAAAATCATTTTTGAATGATTTTGATAGCTTCTTGAAAATTCAAATCACCTATAATAAATTGTGTGACTAATCCTACACCTAGTCATTTCTAAACAATTTTATGGGTTACAACATTTTTTTGTATATAAATTCAAGATCTAAAATACTCCAAATAATTATAAATTTAAAATACTAGAAGTGGTGTGAATGTTTACATTTTAAATTTGGAAAACATACCAAAAGAGAAAAGAAATATCAAGAAGATCCTAAAATCTGGAATCAAGGATGGAATTATATTTTCATCTATAATGTATGAAACATGATCTGATTTATATTTATCAATCATAATGATATAATCTGTATCTTTTGTTTTAATGAATTTTGTATTAATAGATAAGGTATAAATGAATTGTTAATATATTATTATGAAAGTTGAAATATTAAGATGTCTACATATAAAGGGTATAATAATTACAATATACATAAGGAAGTGCGAAATTTTTAAAAGTATTAATAATATTTTGATAATGGGGGTACTTTTGAAGAAATTTTTAGTTTTGTAATATATGACCCTAATGTGTTTCTATGAATATGTTATTTCAGGATGAAATCACTTTTGTGGACATAATTATAATGTAATGGATAACCTTCATGTGATCTTTTGTTCTTGAGTTAACATAGGGTTATTACATTTTGGGATACAAAATGAAAGGTATGAGATAAAATATGAGGCTAAAATATGTTATGGTTAATTTTTATGTAATAATAATATTTTTATAATGTTATAAGAATTATATAGTTTAAAAAAAGGACAACCCACAAGATTGCTGACAACCTATCACTTCTGGGAAGGCCGCACGAATCGATCTAAAAACCAAAGGGTGAAAAGGTCGCATCGCCTAACATGGGCCCACATAAAGTCCCTAGTTACTTTGACTTTTAATTTTTAAATAAACGAAGTTATAGAATACGAATATGTTGATTTTGGTAGCTTATGTTTTGTGAAATGGATATCCTTGTTAATGGAAAATGATTTGGGAATTAATTGATAAATTATATTTTGGAATAATCTATGATATATTGTGGACATATAATTATTTAATTTAATTATGTAAATTATTATCCTATCATAGATACTATGTTATTTTTGAAATTAAATTTTTTCTAAGACACATTAAAAGTGATTTATGTTATTTAGACATAAATATTTATGTTTTTATCCTTGAATATTAGGTGACTATATCATTCTTTTTTGGGTTATAATATCAGTTTGGATGATTTTGTGTAATTTTATGGAGAGTTATTTTTTTGAATGTTCTATGTTGAAAAATGGGCAATAATATTGATTTTTGTAGATTGAAGTAGTATTTTTTCAAATAAGATTAATTATTTTTGTCAAAAAATCTCATTATATCCTAGCCATTTTGTATTTGGTTAATGTTTTGCGACCTGAGAAATAGATAGATAATGATTTGTGGATTATGTGATTCTATAAACATTCATTCATCTTGAATACTAATGATTTTGAGAAAATGATGAGTTATTGGTGAAAATTGATTAAAGGAAGAAACTCTACTTTTCATGTATGAATTTTTCTTTATGTTCTTAGTAAAGGAGTAACTGAAACCCATAAATCATGGAAAAGGTTCTTCCAACCAAAATGTTACCCTATTACATTTCATACTAAGGAATCAATTAAATTTTAACCAATAAAAATCATTGTTTTTTTATTTTTAACTTTTCCCGGATCATAATTTCTATCAATCTCTATCTGAACAAGATTGTTATTTTTTCTTCCATATCCTTGTTTTTATATATTGAATCCTAGTATATGTTATCTCAGGTGACCATCATACTTTCCTTTTATTTCATTTCAAATGGATGTTTTATTAATACTTTTTTTTCAATTATGGAATGTAATAAAAGTATTTTGAAATGTCATACCTTACTTACCATCCCTGAATTAAATTTTAATGGATTAAATTTCTAAAGGGGGTTATGTAAGATCCCAAGTTTATAAAATGAAGCACGATTTTCAAAAGCGTACAGAATACACCACATCGAGCTTAAAAGAACAACTAAATATTATTATTTAATATAGCAGTTATTTTCTAGTCATTATAATGGAGGGAATAAATAGTGTTTACTAAATTAGGAAAATATTCTTTACACATATTTATATAGTGACTCTATCATTACAAAATTAAATTGAAATGAATATAAAAACCAATTGAATATAAATGATGTTTTTTTTGATAAAAGTCTATTTAATAGTGAATAATTTTGTTTATAAAATAATCAAATATATATCATTGGATTAAATTAAATAAATATAATTCCATTCTAGTTTTTAAAATTAAACTTATGTATTTCTAAACATTATATATGAAGACATACAATTTTACGAATAGAATGAGTGTTTTTTCCAAAAATGTAGTTTTTCCACCTTTTAATGCAAAACACATTATAAATATAGTTGTTGAAATTTTTATATTTTATTTATGAAAAAATAGCATTTTTATTAGGAAGAGGGACATCAATATTTAGATTTATATAATAGTTTTTTATTTTTATTAAAATTTTTATTTTTTGATGAATAGTGAAAAAACTACATTTTTGTTACAAAAAAGATTTTTCATTTAAATAATGCTTATAAAATTAAAATAATTTTTAATGTAATAATAGATAAACAGTAATTATATCAATATAATTTATATCATTTGAACAATTTTTATATTAATATTATATATAAAAATTTCGTTTCATTTTGATCGTATCATTTACCCGTCTTCCCGCAACACCTACGAGATTAGTGTTAAAATTA
Source organism: Viscum album (assembly GCA_963277665.1). Classification (NCBI taxonomy): domain Eukaryota; kingdom Viridiplantae; phylum Streptophyta; class Magnoliopsida; order Santalales; family Viscaceae; genus Viscum; species Viscum album. Next base: position 1,501,730,260 of record OY728146.1, on the reverse strand, counting down.
TTTTGGTAACTTATGTGATTTTAACTTTAAAAAAATAAAATACATGGTTGTATTTATTATGGAAAATTTTGTCTAATACGATCAGAATATTTTTGTGAATAGGTACTTTAGTATTATATTTGCCATAGTTAATGGTTAATCTGTTAATTAATGGTTATAATAATATTATAATAATATAAAACTACAATAATAATTTTAGTAATATTATTGGTTGTGTTATTATTGAGAAAAAAACACTTTGGAAAAAATTATGTCATTTGGAATCCATTTGGGTGGGATTATGGGATTAATAAAATTTTCTTTAAAGTTAGACAATGTTGTCATAAACATGTATCTAATTACTAATACAATTTTAATATGGGGTTATATAAGTGATATCGTCTACTATAAATATTTATATGAATGATAAAATTATTATCTACTTCTTTAAATTTTATTTATAATTTTTATACATAAAATATTTAAATTTAAATATGGCACAATGATGATGTCATAATAGATTTATTAAACGGATAATCAAATAAATGATACTAATAATATTAAAATAAATATAATGTTAAATATTTGGTGACATAAAAGTATTTTATGTTATAATTTTTCATGTTAAATATGATTTAATGTTGTTATTTATAATTAATCATGTTTTTATGGTATTTTAAAAGTCATGTAATGAATAGTGTCAAAATTGACATTATTCATATTTTAAAATATAAAATATTTAATTCAATTATATAAAATTCATGAAAAGTAAATTATTCTGACAAAAAAATATATATAACTGTCACAATGTCATTAATTATTCATTAATTGGGCTTTTGGCATGATTTTTCATTTATTTTAACCCCCGAAGTGTAAATTACTTCATTAAACAATTAGAGATAAAAGGGATTAATACAAAAAGATAAGGGTTAAAAATATTCAAAATGTATCTATTTTATATTGGATGATATATTTAGAACTATATTAATCGCATATTGTAACTAAAATAAAATTTACCCATTTTTAATAAAAAATGTATTTATATTAGGTTAATGCTTTTAATAATTCCAAGAGATCCCCTTCCCTCTCCTATAAAATGTTTATATTATTTTCTGTTAATTACACTAAAAAAGACATTTTGTTTATCCAATATCTACTAAAAACCGTCCTAGATTCCCTCTCTACATTATAGAGGTCTTCTTTTATGAATAACTCTCTTCTAAGAGGTGTTAATGTGTAAAGAATGGTGATCATCCGAATGAAATGTAATATTTTTATTTAAGTGTTTCAATTTAATTTTTTCTTCTAGTTCCATTAAATATCCTTAATCAAACATGTAATAATAAATAAAATATCCTCAATATAATTATATTTTTTATTTTTAATGTCATCACCAAAATCCAACCTCAATTTGATCAAATTGAAATTGAATATTTCTTTTGTGTTAACAGTGGACTACCGCCTAGTGAACCGATATAATTGATTTTTATTGATTGTCTCCCAAGACTATTAAAATTGATGGAATTAATGTTTATAAATTATTTTCATGAAATTTTTATCATATTAAGTGAATAATATATCAATTATGATTTTATATTCCATACATATAAAAATGATAATGTCGTTTATGTGTACATGTGAACTATCACATCCATGAAGTGATGTGAATCATTTTTATTCACCATATCACATGAATGATATATATTATTATATTTAAATGATTATTATTAAATTAATAATATTATGATCATTATGGAAGGATAAAATATTAATTTCCTTATTTCTATATTGATTAATGAAAAATGGAAACATTACTCAGACATACGTAAGACCTACCATCTCCATGATTATAACATTTTTGAGTTTTTATACATTAAATAAATTGTTTAATTTAACTGTATATTTAATATAAAAAAGGTTAATTAAATAATGAATATTATTTAGGGGTTGATTGACTTATCTGCCCTTAGAAAATTTACATCATACAAAGTCCATTTTTAACTAAAGTACCGAATATTGACAAAATGTCCAATGAGAACTGAAATAATTAATTAATTGTTATAACATTATAAATAAGTGATTTAATGGGAATAATTAAATTGAAAATGGTTCTAATTAAATATAAAATTAACCAATGTTTGTTATTTGGGAATATAAATCACATATGAGACAAGATGTACTTGAGGTAAGTGATTTCATATCAATCTCCTTTCATTGAGACATTTCAAGGAGATATGCACATTTATTCTTTTATATAGGTAAACAAATACCCTTTCAAATTAATGATACATATTATATCAATAATCATGTTTTTTAATCTTTTTAAAATAATGTACTTTCATTTGGATTATAATTGAAATGTTCAAAATGGAAAGGGAGACTTTAATTAAAATATAATTTTATGTGTTTAAAAAAATTATTATTCTAATGTCATTCCCATTAATTTCTATGTTTTCAATGATGGGTTTAGGATTTTTTTATATGGAATGGAATGTTTTAAAATTTTAATTTCTTTTAAAAATTCAAATTGGTATATGAATCTCTAATTTTAAAATATTTTTTTAAAATATTTAATTTTGTTTTCAAAAATGGTATGAGTATTTCCATAACATTGAATGTTTTTAACATATAAACCATGAATGGAATTTCTCACATTAATATCACTATCATGTATTAACATTTACATTTAATTAATACGCATTTAATTTAAAATAATTTGTCTTCATTTAGGACTTTTTATCTTGTAAATATGAAATGTTACTTAACAGTTAAAATTTTATTTCTACTTTATCATTGTTTTATGTGTTATGATTATGTTATCAATTATAAGAATTTTTTTATTATATAATTGGTTATGTGATAAACTGTGGGCAGGGTAAGCCCTTGATAGCTCTCCAAAATCATTTTTAGTAAGATAATGTCAAACGTTTGGGTTTCTCCTAAGGTATTTAGTAAATATACAGGGATGGGTATTCCAAACATAACCATAAAGGTCACTCCCAATGTATCTATGAAAGATACCATGTATGAATGATAAGGATTTCAAAAGTTACATTTAGGATTTATAATATCTATTTTGTTTTAAGATAATATTATGGTTTCAGGAGGAATGTTAAATATTTTATATTTATTGATGAAAATTATTAATTTTTTTGAATGTTTTCAAGAGTTTAAAATATTCAATGACTTATAGTTTCATTATTTATTTTATATCCCTTACAAAACATTTTGTGACCATCCAGGGTTTTTGAAATGTTTTCCACATGGTATAAGGATGGATATGATAATGGAATAAGACAAGATGAATGGTATGCATATTTATATCCAGAAAGAAATAGATTTTTTAAAGAGTCTTATCTTGTGAAAAAATTTATAGTGAGTAGAAACGTCTACATTGTAATATTTGAGTTGTGATGTAATAGTTATAGACTAATTCTTTAAAAATATAACCCTGAAAAGATAATCAATGTGAATTATTGACTAAACTCAAGATTATGTAATGTTTAAGGCTGGGGCCTTATAGCTGGAATCAATGGAAGGGTTTAGATAGATTTTGTGGTTAGGATTTTACCTTGGAGTAGGTTAAATATCTCATATAACCAATATGGTTATTAATATATAAATAATTTTATAGGTTTGTGCTAAATTACATGTATTGATTAAAAACACAAACAATTGAGATATAAAGAGGTTAATAAATTAGAGTATTAAAAAAATTCATATGTTAAATTTCAAGGGCCCTAGAACACCCTGTGAGGGGAGTGAGTAATCAGGGTGTCAACTTTTTCTTCTCAAGTGACAGATATTGTTCCCACATTGGTAGAAACATGTCAAACATATCTGATAGTAGTGTGTAGTAACTAAGAAATCATACGAATAAAGAAAACACATCAATTTTAATTGGATCTACACTGAGGGATAGGGTATGGAGCATATACTAACATTGTGTCAGTTTTACTTAAATCCAATAATCATCAATAAATGTGGAATATAGAAGCATAGATATAATCAATCTGGGCTTGGAAAACAGCCTTTATAATGTTTTAGGGATAGAACACAACATCCACCAGAACACATCTATCCTCTCCACCAATATCACTATCCATGGAGATGTATAAATATGTTTATTAACTTGAGGGTTGCTACAATGAATTGAAATTAATGTTTTTTCCCTGTCTAGAATAAGACTCTTCTAGAACGACAGACATGAATCGATGTACTCTTGAAGCAATGTTAACTTAAAAATTATTTTCAAAACTACCTTTTGCATATCTCCTTCATGTAGCTGACTACCTTTGTTAAGCTCCATTGCTCCGTGGAAATAACTTTATTTTCAAAGAACCCATACCTTCATGGAATAGACACCTTCATGAAGCTTGAAAACTCTATTTGGAATACCCTATCATCGTGAAGCACCCTTTTATAACACCAGAGACTTTTAAGAGAATTTTTTTTATGTTATATAAATCATCAAAGGAATCATTCGCTGCACGCAATCGCGACCTTCCTCGATAGCGTGTGTAGTACGCAATACCGAGTTCCACTAAACAACGATATATTATTATAATATTATAAACTAGCCTTTATGAATAGTATTAACTGAATTTTAAATTTTACAACATTATTATTCATCTTACACATTTTCTAGAACATGGTAAGAGAACAAAATAAATTTTTTTGGGTAAATTAAGTATTTATAAAAAAATGCAGTTTTACCGCCTTTTGATGGCGCACCCACATTAAATCTAGTTTTGACACATTTATAAGTTCAATTTAAGAAAATAAAATTCTTTTTTTGAATCAGGATATAAAAATTTACTTTGGATATATTTTTGATATTTTTCTGATAACTTTAATATTTTGATGAATAGTAAAAATACGCTAATTTTTAATTAAAAACAACTTTTTTCATTGAGATAATTTATATGGTTAATTTATAATATTGAATGGTTTTAAAGTATAGATAGAATATATTTTTACCATTTAATATAATTTATGTCATTATCATTAATTTCACATTGAATTCATAGGTAAAAACATTTCAATCTTTGGCAATGTTTTAACATCTATAACCCGTTTTCTTAACAACATGATTTATTTTAAATTAATTACTGCAACTTATATGTTTTGAATGTTGAAAAATGGATTCCATATTCAGAATAAGTGGGTCCAAATTATTTTAATAGCCTACTTTTTATTTTTGGGCATTATGAATAGTAACTACTGTAAATTTTATTTACTATAGTTAAAGGTAAATTCGGTAATTAAGGGTAAATATAAGATTATAAAATTACCCTAACACCTTCCAAAATCCTATTGGATGACTAAAAGTCGACCCATATCACCTAAGGGTCGGATTAGATTCACTTAATAGACTTTTTTCCATGAAAATGATTTATTTATTATTAAAACCAAAGAATGTGACAACATGTCACTTTCTTAAATCCTATAAGTACACTAATTTTAATTTGGTGATAAACTTAATGAAACTTAGAACATGAATAGTATCAAGAAATCTAATACAATTATCTACATCATAGGAATTTATTTAGAATTTTTAGAGATTAAATAATTATCATTAAGTATGACACAATAGTGATGTTGAAATTATTTTATTAATTAAAATATCAAATAAATGGTTTTAAAATATTAAAATAATTATTATATGCACTATTTAATATTCTCCACTAATTTTCTAGATACATATGACATTTTATTAATTTATTAAAGCTTTTAGTTAGAAAAAATCCTCTTTATATATTTTATTTAAATTCAAATAAATGAATAGTGTCAAAATTGACACTATTGTTATTTTATAAAAATAACATATTATAAAATTGTTTAAAAATAAAAAAAAATATTTAAAAATTAAAAATTAAAATTTATATGGTCTAAAATGTCATAAAATGCCATATTATGGAAAATTCACAACACATATGTAATTATTAATAATAATTTAAAATTTAGAATATTATTACCATAAAGAAATTAAATTGATAAGTAAGGATGAATCAAGTTGGTAATGTTTAAAATAAATTCTTAACATGTCTATATTTTATTGGTTGATGATATTAAAACCCTATCTCATGTAATCTTTAGATATGAGTCATTTTGGAAGTTTTTAAGTGGGGTTGGGATTTAATATAAACTAATATTTTTTATATTTCCAAAGGTGCCCCTCTCCTCCCTAATAAATGAGCACCTCCTCCCTCTCCCCCTCACTCCAATTTGAGCCTTCATGATCGTCCAAACCCTGACCATTTCACTTCCCCACTTCCCTTGAATCATCCAAGAGGTTCTGGTCTTCTTCAAAGACCAACCCTAGTGCCCTAAGAGGAGGTTAAGAAGAGGCGAGTCAAAAAGAGGTAATATCCATTACCGATCCTTTCCAAATTCTTTATTCTTCAACATCTTCTTATTTAGTTGTTTAATTATGAAGTAATAACATCAGTATCACTCATATACTGATATTTTATTATAAGTATGAAACAACCCTATTTCAAAATCTATCAATCCTGTGGAAAATAAAATCACCGCGCGTGCGTACGTATGGAATACCGTCTCCACGTCGTGGTGTAATCTATTTTCCCCCACCACCTTACATGGATGGGTATAATGGTTTAAATAATTACTATATATGATTATTGTCAAGTGATATTGATTCTTAAATAGTATACATACACTCCAATACAATTCCACGATCATGGGAACGATATCATCACTCGTGTGTACATACAGAATACCGTCTACACGATGTGATGCGATTCGTTCTACATGATCTTAATTGAATAATGATTATATAAATTAATTGAATGAATAAATATGATATATAGTACATTAATACCATTCTGGGAATGATTTATCTATAACTTAAAGAGAATAATAAGAATTTATTTGACAAAACACGCATAAGAAAAAAAAGTTATAAACACCCGGATAACAAGTAGCAATGAAATATTACTACTAAGAAGCAAAGAATATGACCATATATGATATCATAACAATAATTCTGATTCTGGAATAATTCAATAACATTATTTAAATAATTATATAGGATTTTCAGACACTTACGAGGCAAATCGGACCTAAGGTAAGGGAAATATCAAAATCTCATTTTTATCCGAGATTGATTACACTTTAGTATTTACTGGGGTGTATTTTATCATCCACATCCATGTTTCCTCAATATGTAATATTATATCCATCCACCTACTATTTTTAAATCAAATTTTACCCTTCGGTGAGTTTTTAGTAAAGGGTATGAAAGGAATCATTTGTCTTTTTTCGTACGAGGTACTTTTTGACTTTTTCGACAAAAGCACGAAGAATGTTTTTTTTAACTTATACGGCATGAATGGATTTTTAAGAAATTATTTCCAAGATACTTCCTTTATAAGTTTTCAAGTCTATTTTTAATCAATTTCTTTTAGTTTATAATTGTATGACATGTTAAGAAAGGAAATATGTTTTTGAAGCAGAAAGGATATTTTCCTCAAGAATGGAGTTCAAGTGTTTTATCAAAATTATTTTTCCATCTAAGATAATAAAGAGTTCTGTTTATATCACTATTATTACATTTATTTGATTATGTTGTGATGGAATTATATTTTTAGGAATTACTTTATCTTATATGAATTGTTTTATGATATCACGATGTTTAAGATTACCATTTTTATTACATGGGTTATGATATGATGTATGGTTTCTGATTTTGTGGCACACATAAGAATGTAATCATTATGAGATGGGTGGGACCTATATATCCCTCTAATTCATTGGGTAACGATTTTATATCTCATGAGATAGACGTGGCTGGAACGGCAGGTTAAACCGGTTCATTGAAACAGGACTGAAACGAGGAGTGAACTCGGTTCAGAAATGGACTTTGTCCCCTAAGATAGTCTTGGCAATGAGTCTTGACTAACAGGAAATGATTCTCTATGATTATGTGTGTATGCCACAATGTTTCATGTTTTATGTTATGATTATTTGGATTACATTTCACTACTATGATTTATCCCTTGTTATGAAATTATGATTTCTTTTGCAGGTTAAGATATCCAACAGTTATGTTCTTATGTATATGATGTGATTGATATTTTTTTGTTTACCCTTACTATGAATTTGAGCTCACCCATTTGTATGTTTTATTTCCCCAGGTCAAGAAGAAGGTTATTAAGTAGGATATGCCAAAATGGGACTCTAGATATGATGAAATAAATGGGAGGCATAGTAGATGCTTTTTGAACCAGTTGATTATGTTTCCCAGTTTCTAAAGACTCTATACCTATACGGTCCATTCCTGGTTTTGTTATATGTTGTAATAAGTGAGCATAAATTCTGAATTAATGACAATGTATGTAAAGTATCGATCATTATAGTTGGTATCAGAGGAAAGGTATAGTCCACCTTAGGAAACTAGGATGTGAAAGCCTTATTAAGAATCCTAAGGATAAGTCTAAGCATAGAACACAATATTAGTGTTTTATAAATGGCCATGAACAACCTATGATAAGACATTAAGTGTGAAATTTTATTATTGATTATGTGGTTTTCCTATTATAATTAGTGTTGCTCACACTATTCTTCTTGGTTTTAGTCAATGGCTAGAACCCGAAGGAACTGTGTTAATGAAGAAAGCGATGGGCAATGCAATGACTGCCCCCCTGAGCAACCAAAAATTATGGGAGCTGGAATGAAAAATCTTGTAGCCATGCTCACACAACATTATCAAGCTATGAATCATGCAGAACTTCGAAACGAGCAAAGGAAGGAGCAACATTCTATTGAATCCTTCATGAGGTAGCGTCCACCTTCTTTCAGCGGGTCTACTGATCCATTAGTTGCTGAAAAATGGATTAGTACTACTGAAAAGATATTTTCAGTTCTTCAATGTTCTGAACATGACAAATTCATCCTAGACATGTATCGTTTGGAAGGAGATTCTGATCAATTGTGGAATCTTATTAATAATACAAGGAAAAGGGATGAAATTGAGTCCATGGAATGGGACGAGTTCAAGAACTTATTTTTCAATAAGTACTTCCCTCGTATTCTCCGAACAAAGATGGAGAAAGAGTTTCTTGAACTGAATCAAAAGGATGATGAATATGTTGGTACTTATGAAGAAAATTTTACAAGACATGCAAGGTACGCTTCTGATATTATTATCCAACCTGAGAGTAATATCGATTGATTCTTTAGTGGCTTAAAACCAAGTCTTCGAAGGGCGTTAGCCATAAGGGACTTCAATAGCTACGAGGAAATCGTTCGATGTGCTATCAAAGTTGAGATGGAAATTGGAGTAACCCATCAGTCATATGGGTTTGATAAGAAGAGGAAAATGGAATTCAAAGGAAAATCTAAAGAGCACACTGAAAAGAAGATGAGCTTTACCTTATGCTCAAAGTGTCGAAAGAAACATGGAGGGAGTTGTCTTAATGGGACAAGTAAATGTTTCAAATGTGGAAAGGAAGGTCATCGGGCTTTTAAATGCTACAATGATGGGAAGAAGATGTCTAATGATGCAATCAAAGTAAGGGACACACAGAATGAACCTAACACACTTCAATGTTTCAAGTGCAAGGAGATGGGGCATTATGCCAATCAATGCCCAAATCCAGGGGTTGATGATGATGGTCAACGTCAACAAACTCTTAAGGCTAAAGACAAAGGAATGTCACATGCAATTTCTATCAACGATGTGGAGTACGATAAGGATGTGGTGAGAGGTACACTTACCATCCACTCTAATGTAGAAAATTTTTTATTTGATTCTGGATCCACCTACTCTTTTATTTCTAAAGAATTTTCTAAGGATATCACTGTATTACCTCACAAGTTAGATGTTGAGTTAGCTGTGACAACCCCTAATGGCACAACAGTCGCATAAAAAGTTTATAATTCTTCTCCGATTGAATATTGTGGGAAAGTGCTTCCTGCAAATATTTTGATCCTTCCTATAGTGGAATTTGATGTGATTCTTGACAAGTATTGTCTTTCTCTACATGGAGCTCATATCAATTGCCAAAGAAGGGAAGTCACATTTCATATTCTAGATCAATCTATGATCGTCTATCGATGCAAGGATGAACATAACCTTCCAGTGGAAATTTCTTCCATTTTATGGGTATTGATTCCACTAAATGAAGGTTATTTATCTCAAATGGTTGGTGAGAAACTCATGATTAATAATATTCCCATTGTATGGGAGTTTGATTATGTCTTTCTGGAGGAATTACCGGGTCTCCCACCAAATCGTGATGTTGAGTTTTCAATAGAACTCATACCAGATGATTTGCCTATTTCAAAAACTCCTTATATTATGGCCCCAATTGAGTTGTAGGAATTGAAGAAGAAAATCCAAGAGAATCTTGATAAGGGGTTCATACGCCCTAGTGTGTCACCTTGGGGAGCACCTGTTCTGTTTATTAAAAGAAAGATGGATCAATGAGACTCTGCATTGATTATCGAGAACATAACAAGATCACTATCAAGAAAAAATATCCTCTCCCACACATTGATGACTTATTTGACCAACTACGAGGAGCTCAATACTTTTCCAAGATTGATCTTCGTTCAGGGTATTACCAATTAAGGGTCAAAAGGGAGGATATACAAAAGACGTCTTTCCGTACAAGGTATAGACACTATGAATTTATAGTGATTCCATTTGGTCTTAAAAATTCTCCTACTATCTTCATGGATCTGATGAATAGAGTCTTTAGAGACTATCTTGATCAATTTGTGGTAGTCTTTATAGACAATATTCTTATATATTCAAAGAGAAAGCATGAACATTAAGATCACTTGAGAATTATATTGAAGACCCTGAGAAAGGAGAATCTTTATGCCAAATTTACCAAGTGTGAATTTTGGCTTCAAAGAGTTTCATTTTTGGGTCACATAATCTCAAAAGAGGGGATATCTGTGGATTCAGCAAAAACAGAGGTTATCGAAAGATGGTCGAGACCAACAACAGTAACTGAGATCCGAAGTTTTCTTGGTTTGGCTGGATATTATCGACGTTTTGTGAAAGATTTTTCACGATTATCTAATCCACTCACCATGTTCACTCGGAAAGGAGTTAAGTTTGTTTGGACGGAGGAATGTGAAGAGAATTTCAAGGAGTTGAAAAGATGTTTATCCAGTGCACTTGTGCTCACACTACCTTGTAGTGGAGAAAGGTTTGTGATCTACAGTGATGCATCCAAGAAGGGTTTGGGGTGTGTTCTTATGAAAAATGATATGGTTATAGCTTATGCCTCACGACAGTTGAAAATACATGAGAAAAATTACCCAACTCATGATTTGGTGTTAGCTGCGGTAATCTTTCCATTAATGATTTGGAGGCATTACCTTTATGGTGAAAGGTGTGATATTTATACTGATCATAAAATATTAAAGTATATTTTCACAAAAAAGGTGCTGAATATGCACCAATGAAGATGGTTGGAGCTGATTAAGGATTACGACTGCTCAATTCATTACCACCCTGGGAAAGAAAACATGTGGGTAGAAGCATTAAGTCGACAAGACCATGCCAGTTTATCCATGATGAGGATCACAAAAGATCCAATATTTAAGTATTTATAAAGGATGGATCTTGGAATTATAATGAAAGGGGAAAATCGTATCTTTCTCAAATGAATGTTCAACCATCTATACATGTGAAGATTAAAGAGGCACAAAAAGAAGATTTCAATTTACAAAAGATGGTGAGAAATGTTCTTGAATTAAACCTTGATTGTGATGGGATAATAGAGTTCAGGAATCGGGTTTGTGTTCCTCCCATCCCCGAATTAAAGAAGGAGCTTCTAGATGAGGCTCATAGTTCTTCATTATCTATTCATCCTGGAAGCACGAAGATATATAGGGACCTGAAAGAGTACTTCTGGTGGGATGGCATGAAAAGAGATGTTGCTGAATATGTCTCTTGATGCTTGGTTTGTCAGCAATTTATAGCTGAGAGACAGAAGTATAAGGGGATGTTACAACCATTACCCATACCCGAATGGAAATGGGAAAACATCACTATGGACTTTGTCACAGGACTTCCTAAAATATCCAAAGGCAATAATGCTATCTGGGTCATAGTTGATCGTCTTACAAAGTCTGCACACTTCATCGATATTAGAGAGGATTTATCTCTAGATCAGCTTGCCAGGATATATGTGAAGGAAGTGGTAATATTTCATGGAGTATCACTTTCTATTATATCTGATCGGGATCGGAGGATTACAACAATGTTCTTGAGAAGTCTTCAGCATACTCTGGATACAAAGTTGAGTTTCATCACTGCTTATCATCCTCAGACAGACAGTCAGTCTGAGAGAACAATTCAAACTCTAGAAGATATGTTGACAGCTTTCTCTATGGATTTCAAAGGCGGTTGGGATCAACACCTACCTTTGGTGGAATTTTCTTATAATAATAGCTTTCACTCCAGTATTCAGATGGCTCCTTATGAAGCTCTCTATGGAAAGAAATGTAGGACTCCAACTTGCTGGAATGAAGTTGGGGAAAGAAAGCTATTAGGACATGATATTGTTGATGAGATGGAAGAAAAGGTCCAATCTATTCAACAACACATAAGAGCAGCTCAGAGTCGACAGAAAAGTTATGCCGACAACAGAAGAAAAGACCTAGAGTTTGAAGTGGGAAATAAAGTGTTCTTATGAATATCTCCCTGGAAGAGGGTCATGAGATTTGGAAAGAAGGGGAAGTTGAGCCCTAGATATATCAGTCCTTTTGAAATAATGGATCGTGTTGGGAAGGTAGATTACTGATTGGCGCTTCCACTGAATCTCTCTCAATTTCACGATGTGTTCCATGTATCTCTCCTAAGAAGGTACATACTTGATCCTTCACATGTACTTAGCTCAGAAGTTGTACTGCTGGAGCAAGATCTTTCTTATGAAGAACAACCGATAGAGATTCTGGATCGTAGTGAAAAATTCCTACGAAACAAGACCACTCGCTTAGTGAAAATTTTATGGAGGAACCACCAATTAGAAGAAGCTGCATGGGAGCATGAGGATATGATGAGGGTGAGGTATCCTCATCTGTTTGTTACAATGTGATGAATTTCGAGGGAGAAATTCATTTTAAGGGGGGTAGAATGTAACACCCGAGACTTCTATGAGAAATATTTTGTTTTTATGCTATATAAATCATCAAAGGAATCTTTCGCTGCACGCAATCACGACCATCCTCGATAGCGTGTGTAGTACGCAATACCAAGTTCCACTAAACAATGAGATATTATTATAATATTATAAACTAGCCTTTATGAATAGTATTAACTGAATTTTAAATTTTACAACATTATTATTCATCTTACACATTTTCTAGAACATGGTAAGAGAACAAAATAATTTTTTTTGGTGAAATAAGTAATTATAAAAAAATGAAATTTTGCCGCCTTTTGATGGCGCACCCACATTAAATCTAGTTTTTGACACATTTATAAGTTCAATTTGACAAAATAAAATTCTTCTTTTGAATCAGGATATAAAAATTTACTTTGGATAAATTTTTGATATTTTTCTGATAACATTCATATTTTGATGAATAGTAAAAATACGCTAATTTTTAATTAAAAACAACTTTTTTCATTGAGATAATTTATATGGTTAAATTGTAATATTGAATGGTTTTAAAGTATAGATAGAATATATTTTTACCATTTAATATAATTTTTTTCATTAGCATTAATTTCACATTGAATTCATAGGTAAAAACATTTTAATCTTTGGCAATGTTTTAACTTCTAAAACCAGTTTTCTTAACAACATGATTTATTTTATATTAATTACTGCAACTTATATTATTTGAATTTTGAAAAATGGATTCCATATTCAGCATCAGTGGGTCCAAATTATGTTAATAGTCGACTTTTTATTTTTGGGCATTATGAATAGTAACTACAGTAAATTTTATTTACCATAGTTAAAGGTAAATCTTGTAATTAAGGGTAAATATAAGATTATAAAATTACCCTAACACCTACCAAAATCCTATTAGATGACTAGAAGTCGACCCATATCACCTAAGGGTCAGATTAGATTCATTTAATAGACTTTTTTCCATGAAAATAATTTAATTATTATTAAAACCAAAGAATTTGACAACATGTCACTTTCTTAAATCTTATAAGTATAATAATTTTAATTTGATGATAAACATAATGAAACTTCAAAAATGAATTGTATCGAGAAAGAAAATACAATTATCTACATCATATTAATTTATTTAGAATTTTTAGGGATTAAATAATTATCATTAAGTATGACAAAATAGTGATGTTGAAATTATTTTATTAATTAAAATATCAAATAAATGGTTTTAAAATATTAAAATAATTAGTATATGCATTATTTAATGTGCTCCACTAATTTTATAGATACATATGACATTTTATTAATCTATTAAAGCTTTTAGTTCGAACATATCCTCTGTATATATTTTATCTAAATTCAGATTAATGAATAGTTTCAAAATTGACACTATTGTTATTTTATAAAAATAACATATTATAAAATTGTTTAAAAATCAAAAAAAAAATTAAAAATTAAAAATTAAAATTTATATGGTCGACAATGTCATAAAGTGTCAAATTATGGAAAATTCACAATACATATGTAATTATTAATAATAATTTAAAATTTCGAATATTATTACCACAAATAAAATAAAATTTATAAATAAGGATAAATCAAGATGGTAATGTTTAAAATAAATTCATAACATGTCTAAATTTTATTGTTTAATGAGATTACAACCCTATCTCATCTAATCTTTTGATATGAGTCATTTTGGAAGTTTTTATGTGGGGTTGGGAATTAATATAAACTAATATTTCTTATATTTCCAAAGGTGCCCCTCTCCTCCCTTATAAAAGGGCACCTCCTCCCTCTCCTCCTCACACCAATTTGAGCCTTCACGCTCAGCCAAACCCTGGCCATTTCACTTCCCCACTACCCTAGAATCATCCTAGATGTTCTGGTCTTCATCAAAGACCAACCCTAGTGCCCTAAGAGGAGGTTAAGAAGAGGCGCGCCAAAAAGATGTAATATCCATTACCGATGCTTTCCAAATTCATTCTTCTTAAACATCTTCTTATTTAGTTGTTTCATTATGAAGTAATAACATCAGTATCACTCATATACTGATATGTTATTAGAAGTATGAAACAACCCTATTTCAACATCTATCCATCCTATGGAAAACGAAATCACCGCGCGTGCGTACGTACAGAATACCGTCTCCACGTCGTGGTGTTATCTATTTTCCCCCACCACCTTACATGGATGGGTATAATGGTGTAAATAATTACTATATATGATTATTGTAAAGTGATATTGATTCTTAAATTGTATACATACACTCCAATACAATTCCACGATCATGGGAACGATATCATCGCTCGTGCGTACGTACGGAATACCGTCTCCACGATGTGATGCGATTCGTTCTACATGATCATCATTGAATAATGATTATATAAATGAATTTAATGAATAAATATGAAATATAGTACATTAATACCATTCTGGAAATGATGTATCCATAACCTAAAGAGAATAATACGAATTTATTCGACAAAACACGCATAAGAACAAAAAGTTATAAACACCCGAATAACAAGTAGAAATGAAATATTACTACTAAGAAGCTAAGAATATGACAATATATGATATAATAAAAACAATTATGATTCTGGAATAAGTCAATAACATTATTTAAATCATTATACAAGAGGTTCGGATACTTACGAGGCAAATCGGACCTAAGGTAAGGGAAATATCACAATCTCATTTTTATCCGAGATTGTTTATACTTTAGTATTTAATGGGGTGTATTTTATCATCCACATCCATATTTCCTCAATATGTAGTATTATTTCCATCCAAATACAATTGTTTAAATACAATTTTACCCTTCTGTGAGTTTTTAGTAAAGGATATGAAAGGAATCTTTTGTCATTTTTCGTACGAGGTACTTTTTGACTTTTCCGAAAAAAGTACGAAGAATGTTTTTTTTAACTTATACGGCATGAATGGATTTTTAAAAAATTATTTCCAAGAAGATTCCCTTACAAGTTTTCAAGATTATTTTTAATCAACTTCTTTTAGTTTAGAATTGTACGACATGTTAAGAAAGAAAAGTGTTTTTGAAGCAGAAACGATATTTTCCTCAAGAATGGAGTTCAAGTGTTTTATCAAAATTATTTTTCCATCTAAGATAATAAAGAGTTCTGTTTATATCCCTATTATTAAATTGATTTGATTATGTTGTGATGGAATTATATTTTTAGGAATTCCTTTATCTTATATGAATTGTTTTATGATGTCACGATGTTTATGATTCCCATTTTTATTACATGGGGTATGATATGATGTATGGTTTCTGATTTTGTGGCACACATAAGAATGGTATCATTATGAGATGGGTGGGACCTATATTTCCCTCTAATTCATTGGGTAACGATTTTATATCTCATGAGATAGACGTGGCTGGAACGACAGGTTAAACTGGTTCAGTGAAACAGGACTGAGATGAGGAGTGAACTCGGTTCAGAAATGAACTTTGTCCACTAAGATAGTCTTGGAAATGAGTCTTGACTAATAAGAAGTGATTCTCTATGATTATGTGTGTATGCCACAAAGTTTCATGTTTTAAGTTATGATTATTGGGATTACATTTCACTACTATGATTTTTCCCATGTTATGAAATTATGATTTCTTTTGCAGGTTATGATTTCCAAAAGTAATGTTCTTATGTATACGATGTGATTGATATTTCTTTTGTTTACCCTTACTAAGCATTTGAGCTCACCCTTTTGTATGTTTTATTTCCCCATGTCCGGAAGAAGGTTATTAAGTAGGATATTCCAAAAAGGGACTCTAGATATGATGAAATAAATGTGAGGCAAAGTAGATGCTTTATGAACCAGTTGTTTATGTTTCCCAGTTTCTAAAGACTCTATACCTATACGGTCCTTTCCTGGTATTGTTATATGGTGTAATAAGTGTGCTTAAATTCTGAAGTAATGACAATTTATGTAAAGTATGGTTCAGTATACATTTAATCAAAATAATGGGTTATTTTCTTCTTTTGATGCTCAATATTGCATTGCAAGAAGGATTCATAAAGCCAACATAGCTTTAGTATATTAGAGAATTTCCATATTTTTATTGAAATAAATACTCTAATGAAGTGGGGGTATCCTCATATTTATAGGTTTGGCTGTTCTCGATGCTGCACCATCTCATAGAAGAATTTTGGGATCATTGAAAAACATCTTCATGGGTATCCTCCTATCATGAAGCTCCATGGAAATAATCTATTCAAAATTATCATTTTAACCATTGATCATTCTATTAAACCATTGCGCATTTTGATGATCAAATTCTCAAAATCTAGGAGATCACCATCACTGAAATGGACTAAACATCTTCGTTCCACTACATTACTAAATTCTGGTGTTTTGAGATGATCAGGGAGGTTAAGATGTATAATCCCCAAAACATTTACAAATTTCTAACTCTGTGAAAAGTTCCATCAGTGAGACCAGACTGAACAGTTCCACCAGTGAAACTGCTATGAATAGTTTCACTGGTAGACCAATATGACCAGTTCCAATGTTAGACCGATGTAAACAGTGCCCATGCATGACCGATGTGAACAATTCCAATGATATACTTATGCAAACAATCCCATCGGTGAGACTGATGTGGATAGTTATAATAGTATACCGATGTGAACAACACCAATTGCAGTTCAATGTAAACAGTTCCAATGGTTGACCGAGATGAACATTGTTATTAGAAGACTAATGTGAACAGTTCTAACAGTAAACTGATTTGAACAGTGCCAATGGTAGACTGATGTGAATTTTTCCAATGGTATACCGATGTGAACAATCCCACCAGTTAGATGGAATTGAACATTTCAAATAGCAGACCGATGTGAACAATGAAAGTGGATGACCGATGTGAACCGTTCCATTGGTAGACCGATGTGAACAATGACATTGGTAGACTGATATGAACAGTTCTAACGGTACACCCATGTGAACAGTTCTAACAGTAGTCCAATGTGAACAGTCCATTGTAAGCCGATGTGAACAGTTTTTCTCATTGGTGAGGCATTCTATGAATAGTGTTTCCAGAATTGTGAGGTTCCAAATATTAGCCTCTATTTCTTTTTCCAAATTTTGAATTCATGAATATCATTTCTAGAACGGTGAGGTTCGAGCATCAGCCTCCATTACCTTTTCCAAATTTTGAGTTCACGATCAGCTGTTCCAGAATGTTGAGGCTCCAATAGAAGCCTTTATTTCCTTTTCAAAATTTTTATTTCTACAGTGTTTCCCAATGGGTGAGGTATCCAGAACAGTGAGGTTATATCGTATTTCTAGACCAGTGAGGTTTCCAGAATGGCGAGTCATCCAACACATTGTCAGAATTCATATTTGGTGTACAGTGTTTCTAGCTTCCAACAATTTTTCCCCTTCCACATGTCCTTTGATGTAAAATGAAATTAAGGATGAGTTTTAAATAATTTAAGGGAGAATAAAATCCCACAACAGATATATTATTTTCCCTAAGGCTCGGGATGCTTTTATTTGGTCAAACTACGTGGTTTATTATGATCCTATTTTAATTGATAATCCATCGTATCATAAACCACTTCTCTTTTAATTTTTATGAAGGGATGATATATCTTCCTCACTTTTCATCCTCATTGTTCTCTTGTGTGAGATGGTCAAGCCTTTCATTCCTTCCCCTAGGAGTTATGCGATTAAACATTACTCCTTGGATTGGTTCCCCTTGAATTTCTTCTTGCTACAAGTGCACTCTCAATTGTTTGTGCAACCAAGAAGAATCGATTATTTTTCAATATAATGGATGATATATTGCCCTTATTTTGGCTTCATATCATTTTGTTTATCCTTTAAATTTTATGGAATTCCAAATCAATTTTCTTAATGGAACTTTCTTGGGTGCGGGCTGGTGTGGTGGTGTCTCCGCATCCTCGGGTGATGCTGTCCTCCAAGAGAGGTGATCGTGATTTGTTTTGTCAGTCTATTCATAGATCATCTGGAACCTTTTGAGGTATGAGATTCATTGATTCTTTTTTTACATGTAACTATAGTGTTAGCATGTTTTAGCCCACTGGATCACAATAAAATTGACAAAATAAAAATTGGATATGGATAAATAATTTAATATCGATCATATGTTATTGCATATTATTTTGATAGATAGTTTGATTACTATGTTTGGTTTGTTTAGATTTTCAATCTTGATGGAAATTTGTAAATAATGTAAAGACATAATTAATTGACAATTTTTTGGGTAAATATAAAGATGCATGTAAATGAACCTGGTCATTGATGCTGATGTAATTTTATGTTTATCAAATTTATGCACGTAGAATCTTTAATCAATTTTTGATAGCTTTCTGTTTATGTTAATCATTATTGGAACCTAAAAATAATGAATCTGTTAATTATAGATAGATAAAAGAACTAGTTGTTTTACATAATGATAATTCCTCATAGGGTTCTGTGTATCCATCTTCCTTGTAAAGGCTGTGAGCCTTATGATTTGAGCTGTGAGAGCTCATTTTTTTTGAAGTTTGGATGCCAATTTTATGGTCCATAAGCCTAATTAATATGATTTTTCTCTTCCTGCTACTTGTGTTGAGATATGGGGGGCAGAGATACCTATTTGTTGTTGAAGAAGTTGACACCTAGAGTGGATAGATGCATCGTTTTATACATGTGGGTGTCTAGGAGGACACAAGATATGATAGAATGTGTTGGATGTGAATATTTGGATGCTTGATGATTCTTGTGGGTTGTTTATATTCCTTACATTTCCCGCTGCTCAAGGAAGATGGTTTGCTTACCCTCCTTCCAAAAAGGAGAAAATATGCCTGGGGTATTCCACATACTTTCTGTGTTTAGCTTCTTAGGGGAGGATGGGTCAACTATATTTCCATATGAGGGACAGACTCTATGGGGGTCCATCTACTCACAGTGTGGACCCCCTTATGTTTAGAAGCTTAAAATGTTTTTTTATAGAATTACTGGGAATATGGGACAGTAATAATGTTAATAAATGATTGAAAAAATGTTGTTATCCCCTGGGGTTGAAGCGTGCTAGGATGAAATAGTGTGGTGGAAATTTTAATAAAATAGTATAGTTTGGGTGTGATGCAACTAAAATATGATGTGGAAATATTTAATAGTTAATTAATGTTTAAAGAATTAATGAACATAAATTGAAGTTGATAAAAAGGGAAATAATTAATGTAATAAAACACTTTAAATTGTTCTGTCATTACTGGATACCTAGTCTTATAAGTGGCATATTGGAGTCCGAGAGACGTTATCTATAGTTGCGTCTAAGACTAGGTTAAACCCATAGTGTGGTTGTGATCTATAGTATATTCTATACTTTTTGAGTTTCAATATGCTACTCCACCCCATCAGTTAGATCAACTAATACCCAATGTATTCAGTTCCCTAAGAGGTGTTTTCCACATCATTTTGGTGGGAGGATGAATGGATGAAAACGCCCTTTGTCCCTAGTATATTCTATTGGAAGTTACATGTTCTAGTAGGAACAACAGTTAGTTTTCCAAATATTTGTGTGTATAGGGATATAATGTATTGTGGTTATCCAAACACAAATATTCTGGATATAGTTTTCTATTGACTATTATATGTTTAACGTGTATAGGCTGCGATGGCTTCAAAATCCTACTAGGTGTGTCACCTGTAATGGCATGAGGTATAGTGCCTGACATATGATACATGCTACGTGAGCTATGGTGGCTCCTGAAAACTACCTGGACACTTTCCATGCATGGGCCTCATGGTTTTGTTGCACGAGGTGCATGTTGTGGTTCTTTGCCCAGGTTTTTATGGGTAATCCTTTTTAGAGAGAGAGGCTTAATATATGTGACGTTGGGGAAAAGTGGAACACCTGTGGGGATGTAGTAGCGGGGTACCATTGATATTCTTTATTATAATATATACTATTGTATGCGATACTTTGTGAGAGTATCCATGGTGAGGCTGGGAACTTAGTATACCTGGTTTGGTGTCAAGTTAGTTTCACATAATGTTCATTGTGTTTTACCATGATTTCTATACATTTTCATGAGAGGCTCGAGGGAGGATCCTACTTGGAAAACTATTATACACACCCTATATATATATATATAAAATTCAGGTAACTTTGAGATAGTTGGTGATTATGTTGGTTACTACTAGCTTGGAGTTTCAGGAGATATTTGGCCTTTGTGGTCACAACTATTTTTTACTCTCATTTGGATACTTGTAGTTTTCCACTTTCAGTTGTAATAGTTTTGCATGGGAATATGTCTGTGTACTTTGGATTTCATTCATACTACTATCTATGTTGGAGTTGGTTGTTGTATGAATTTTCTCTCTCTTTCGCATGTGTTTTCATAAAGGGTAATTTCTGTCATTTGTGTGTTCAATATACCATTGGTTCAAGTCTCCAACTTGGGGCCTACTGGAGGTGGGACTCAGGGGTCATTATATCTTTTCTCACATTGCCAGCCTAAGAGGGGTACACCTTGTTTGGAGGGACATGACAAAGTGGTATCAAATGTCTGGTTGAGGGATATTATGGATTTTGGTGATTGGAATATGTGAGGTTTCATGGGATGGTAGGGAGACTATGTGATTCATGTTTAGAAAGTGATGTAAACAATGGGGACCAGCTGAGACATAGGCGTTTAGGTCCCCGAGTGATATGATGCATGAACCTTTAAGATTATAATAGATACTTAATGTGGTGATACTAGTTGCACGGTAGATACCGAGAAAAGGATCATGCATCATTTTTCCTTGTTCCTGTGTTTGAATGGGTATACCATGGGATATGTTAAACTAAAATGAATAAAATAAAAAAAAATTAATTAATTATTGTAGAGTCTTCCACACTTAAGGTTTATGAGGTCTAATGGTTGTTATTCTATAGGTATGACTCTAGGTTGACATCCTCGTATAGATCATAGAGAATATGTATAGCTGGTTGTGCCAGCAGATCGCCACAGGGTAGAGGTTGACGACAACAATACTTGGAGGAGGACACTCCAAGAGTTTCAACGCCATAATATACAGAAGTATGAGGGCTCGGTTTCATATGCTGTCACATAAGATGACATAGAGAAGGTCGATATGGTTCATAGTTCTATCCATGCATGTAAGGGGAACCAGGTGACCTTGGTTGTTATGATGCTGCATGGAGCAGCAAGGTAGGGGTGGTTCATGTTCCTCAGGGATCGTGAGGATTCAGCGATCTAATGGGAGGGGTTCCAAGACATGTTTAGAGTTGTGTTTATTTATTTGATTGTGAAGGCATCCAGTCATCAGGAGCTTCTTACCCTTCTACTGGGGATCACTAGTGTGAAAGAGTTTGGAATACATTTCAATAGCCTTTTACGATATGCTTCAGACCTACTGCTAGATGAGGATGCCAAGGTGAGGCATTTTAAGGAGGATTTCCATCTAGAGATCCAGTGCCAGGTCACCCCATTTATGCTAATGTCATATCTAGAGGTGCTGGAAAGGGATAAAGTCATCGAGAGTAAATTGGCCAGAACTCTTTTGTCATAATAGGGGAGTCATCATGAGTCTTATCATGGTTGAGTTTTGGTACGTGGTCCCTAGTTTTCATGGAAGAAGAGTTTCTGTTCGGCCGGTGGTAGGTCCCAGACCTAAGCATCTCATTTCTTCAGGGGCTACGACACTGAAAACAATGCCAAGGGATCATTAACATATTTTTCATTTGGTTGTCACGTTCAAATATGGAGAGAGTGCCCAACCATTTAGAGCTGTCATCGTGCACCATGTGTTCTACTCAAGGTTCCTCCATTGTGGAAGTTCTAACCATGACAGCAATATTAAGTTGCACCAAATTTCGATCATTAGAGGGTAGATGGGGAAGGTAGAGGAAAAACCTTTGACACACCCCATCCTTAGAGAGCTGAGTGAGGCCTTGGAGGTTATCATCATATGGTTTAGAGAGGCCATGGAGGAAGTCATGGTTGGCTTCATGATTAAGCATTGTCAGCTCTAGGCGAGCCAAACATCTTTCGAGGAACCCTTTTCTTGTTTTCTTCCTTGGGTTATTTCATGTTTGATTCAGGAGTGAAACAATCCTTCATATCTCCTACCATTTTCAATGATTTGGTATTTTAGGTAGGGAGGATTCCAATGCCCTTGGTGTTGACTAGGCCAGTTGGAGGTCGAGTTTAATTGATTGAAGTATGTAGAGACTATGAGCTAGTGTTGGGGTAGAATCTCTCTTGGGGAGATTTACTATGTATAGGGATACATCATATGATATAATAATCAGCATTGATTGGTTGTATTTGGTGTAATTTATTGTGGATTTCTTTAGGAGGCAGGTCGTGTTCTTTGATGAGGATGTAGAGCCAGTGGTTTTTGTTGGTTAGTGAGACCCTCAGATAGGTCATAGGCGTGTTCCGTCCTTATCATCCAAGATGAATGAGCTGTTGGTGAGTTCTTCAGAGGTGCTGGAGATGAAATTTTCTAGGTTCATAGAAGAGTACCCTAATGTCTTTATATAAGTTGTTGTAGCATTACCCCATGTATGAGAGATCATGTTTGGGATCATGTTACAAACAAGAGTTTATCATATATCTATGTCTCCATACAATATGGCCCCTTATAAGTTATGAGAGCTACATAAACATCTTGATGGTCTATTACAATGCGTTTTTGGTTAGCCGTGTCTGTCATCATGGGGTGCATTGGTTTGTTTCATGAATAAGGCTGACAGTAGTTTGTGGTTTTATATCGATTATCTTCACTTAAACAATGTGACAGTGAAGAATCACTATCCTATTTCGTGGATTGATTATTTATTCATTCAACTGAAGGGTTAAATTTGGTTCTCAAATATCGACTTTTTGTTAGGATATCATTAGATGAATGTAAATGATGAAGATATCCGGATGACTAATTTACATTTTTGTTATTAGAATTACGAGTTCTTTGTAATGTTGTTCAGTGTGACTAATGGTATAGTTGTGTTCATGGGATTGATGAAAATGGTGTTCCATGAGTTCCTGGATATGTTCATTGTGGTTTTCAATGGACGACATACTTTTGTTCCCCATGTCTGAGGTGGATCATGCAGAGCATCTACACACTATTTTGGGAGTTATTAATCAACATCAACTGTTTGGGATGTTGTTGAAGTGTGATTTTTTTGATCAAGAAGATCATTTCTTGGGGAACGTTTTGTCCTAGCAGGGAGTTGCTATGGATTCATCAATGATAGAAGAACTTTTGTCTTATGTATACCTCATGATAGTGGTAGAGGTGCATTGTATCCTTGGTCTTTCAAGCTTCTACAGGTGGTTCGTAGCCGAATTCTCTTGGGTTGTGACTCATATAACATCATTGACCAGGAAGGATAAAAAATTTGTGTGGAATGATTAGTGTTAGGAATATTTCGAGTATCTAAAGGAGAAGTTAATAAGTCATAAAATCCTTTTCCTTATAGTAGAGGGACTTTAGTTTGATGTTTTCTGTAATGATTCACTTATAGGATTAGGTTGTGTTCTGATGCAACAGAGATTATTTGTTTCTTCTGTGTCTCGGTATTTGCTTCTCCATGATCATAAAAATACCAGCCATGATCTTGAGTTGGAAGATGTGATTTTTTCTCTGATGTTTTGGAGATATTAACACATTGGCGAGTGCTTCGTGGTTTTCCTTGATTGTACGAGTCTGAGGTATGTTTTCCTCCAACATGACTTGACCTTACGGCAGTGTCGGTGTATGGAGTTCTTATAGGAATGTGACTTTGAATTATCATATTCCCATGGAATGGGGAATGTTGTAGCTGATGCCCTGAGAAGGAAGTCACATAGTGATGTTGTGCATGAATCTAGTGATTCCTGGAGTATAAGGCCCTATCCTTAAACATTAATTAATATCGACTTATTACAAGATTACACATTGAAGATCTTTTCAGGTTTAGTGTTTTAGAGAATTAGATCATAAATCATTCATTACATTCCACATTTAAACAAATTGGTTACATAAAAGATAGTATTTTTTTCCATCAACAGAAACATATTTAAAACAAAACATGGATTCTTTCATGACACTTCCTTGACCCTATCATCACATCATGTGCCTTTCACTTGACCTGTGAAAAACATTTCAAAAACATGGGATGAGCATAAAAAACTTAGTAAGGGATATACAAGTATGAAATGAACACATTATTCCATGTATGAAATCATACTTTACTCATAAAACATAAGCATTTTAACACACCTCATCAAATCATGAATAAATCGTGGAAATCATAAGACATAAAGGTAACTTGAGGCATTCATAACATTCTTATGTAGGGAGTAACCCTTATGGTTACGTTTGGAATACCCATCACAGTATATTCCCTAAATATCTTCGGAGAAACCTTAACGTTTAACCCCTTTTCATTACCCAATGCATTTGAGAACTATATTGGGCTCACCCGCCCTTAGTTTATCATGGAACCACCCATCTTCATAACAATTCCCAAGAACCATAACATAATCGTATCACATAAAACTTGCATAAAGGAAACATAACATTTCCACTTTTGAATCACATGATATCAATACAACACAATGATATAAAAACATTATGAAAACGATTTTCAATACCAAAATAAAAGAAAAGTAACACATGGTATTTATTTTTTTCATTTTTAAAAAGAAGGTTATGGCTTGTAGAGGAAGCCGAAGCTCAAATAATGTTCACAGTGGCGGAGAAGTCGTTGTCGCCACATACGTATGAAAGAAACATTCCCTTTTGTAGTTTAGTAAACGCTTCATATAAATAAGATTAATTTCGAATAAACATAAAAGTAAAAGGGGTTTATATACTGTATAAAATAAAGTTGTGTATAAAACTAAATATGCCTCAATGAAAGGATATTGAGACGAAGTCCCATACTTCTGGTCCAACTTGACTCGATCATTCTTTAATGTCCTGATTAATAAACTGGAGTTAATTTATACTTGCTTAAGAACCTTTTTCAAGTTCATTATTCCTTTTATATCACTTATTACCATGTTATTAACACTATGCAATTATTTAAGTTAATAATGGTCGGTTTGTCGATCATTGTTACTTGCGTCAAAAATAAACTCTTTATAATTACAAATTGTTCATGTGGTAAAATATCCATTATATCTAGAATTATATTCATTATTAGATATTATATATTTCATATATATCTAGTATATACCTGAATTTACAATATTACATAATATTTAGAGGTAAGAAATGAAATGCACCGTTCATGGAGATGGTAAGCCGGACGTACGCATGAACGCTACTTTCATTTCTATTTCGTATTTTATGGAATTTAATCATAATGATATAAAGGTATATTACAATTCTAGTATAATATCATATATAATATCACTAATTCCACCCTTTATACATCCCACATATGGCATTAACGACTCAAATCACTTTGAGGGGGCGGTAGTCCGCTCTTCCTAAAATGAAGATATCACGTATATCCATAATGGATGCCATAAACGTATGCCATAATTAAAAAATACAGAAGAGTAAGGAAAAAATAAACATATTATATATCATATATAAATATTGTGACATCTTAATGGCCACCTTTTAAGGTGTTATAAGAATATTGAACAATCATCGTTTCGTGAGGCAGAAATTCACCATCCACGGAAACAGTATGTTCTTTAACCATTAGATGTAGGTGTGTGTATGTGTAGCTCGAATAATTATTATAAAAACATCTTAGTATATTGAAAATACTGATGTTGTTACAAAATAAATTAATAAATAGAGTTTAGGGGGTTGGAGAAGCAAAATAAAACAAAATAACATTAGAGAAGTCTTTACCTTTAAATCGGGTAACTCCTCTTGGTTAGAACCAAAAGGGTTTCTTGAAGAGATTTATACCTAAGGTAAGGTTTCTAGGATGAAGATAGGGATGTGGAGAGATAAAATGACCAGAGATTGCCTAGAAAATGGCTTTAGAAGTGTGGGTAAGGAGGTAGAGGTGGTGGCCTTTTATAAGAGGAGAGGAGGGGCACTCTTGGAAAGGTATAAAATGTTACTTTATTTTCAAATGATTTTAAGATTTTAATGGTCCCACATTGATGTATTTCTAGGATAAGGTGATAAGGGTTCTAAATATACTAATCCAATATCTCTTTGACAAGTGTAATAATTAGATTTTACATTATCTTTTCATTTAATTTAAATCGTTTAATAATGAGGTAATCGCTGCATCATCATGATGTCATAAATAATTTAAGTTATTTAAAATATAAAAATTAAAACAAAAAACTATGATGTAGGAAATATTTTGAGCTTTTCAATGAATATTTATAGTCTAATATATCATTTATATAGACAAAATTAATTTTTTTTTCTCAGGTGATACATTCTTTGTTATATTTAACTTTCTTTAAAAATAAAAAGATAAAAAGTGATTATCACACAAAAGTGATTCCATGGGGTCCCCAAGTTTGGAAAAAGGCATAACATGGTCGGCCATGACACAACCAGTAGTATTAGGACACATTTTGGGGTCATTTTGTTATTATTATGATATTATTTTATTATCCTTAACTGTCCGATTACTAATTAATCAAGATAATTAAAGATAATTACCATCGTTACTATTCATAATGTCCAAAAACAAAAGAGTCTTGATTGCATAATTGGGAACTTATGATTAAAATATTTAATCCATTTCACCAAATTCCAAACACATAAATTGCTATAATTAATTTAAAAATAATTACCGTTGTCAAAACAGATATTGGGTTTTTTAGAAACAATATCTATGAATTGTTTGGCACTTGTTTATGCTCAATTCCAAAGTGAAGTTAATCCCAATGGACACCATTAGATTAAATGCTAAAAATATATTCTATTATCACTTTAAACCCAATTAAAAATATACTCTAACCATATAATTAAATTAGATGAAAAAGCAGTTTTGATATAAAATGTAGTATTTTTCACTATTCATTAAAAATGAACATTGTCAGAAAAATACCAAAAATTAACCCAAGGTAAATTTCAATGTCCCAATAGTAATGAATATGTTTTATTTTGACAAATAGAGATTATAGAATTTTCAAAATATAGATTTAAAAAATGTTTTCCATCAAAAGGCTGTAAAACAATCTTTTAAAAATATTAGTGTATTCCATGATTAAGATTGGATTTATTCTCATTTTAAGCATCTAAAACACTATCTAATTCATAAAAAGAAATAGATAAAAATATCTATTATTCATTACATACTTGGGATGTTACATCCTTCCCCCCTTTATAAAATTGTGTCCCTGCAATTTATGTACTTAACGAATAAGTGTGGGTATTTATCCCTCATTGCATTTTCAGATTCCCATATTTCCTCTTCACTCATGTGGTTTTTCCACAAAACCTTTACTTGATGAATCACCTTATTCCACAAAACATTCTCCCTATGGTTAAGAATCTGGACTGGTTGTTCCTCATAAGATATATTCTCTTCCAGCTGAACTTGTACTGGACTCAAAACATGAGATGGATCTGGCATGTACATCCTTAACATTGAAACATGAAAAACATTGTGTACCTGAGATAAACTCGGATGTAAAGCCACTCGGTATGCAACTGATCCAACTCTCTATATAATTTAATATGGTCTAATGAACCTTGGACTCAACTTTCCATTCTTACCAAATAACATCACACTTTTCCATGGTGAAACTTTGAGAAAAACATGATCACCTACCTCAAAAGAGAGATCCTTCCTCCTGTTGTGTACATAAATCTTCTGCCTACTCTGAGCTGTTCTCATGTGTTTCTATATCAGCTGAACTTTTTCTTCCAACTCTTCTACCAATTCTTGTCCCATCAACTTCCTTTCACCTACATCATCCCAAAAAGCTGGAGTTCAACACCGCTTCCCAAATAATGCCTCAAATGTTGTCATCTGTATACTGGAATGAAAACTGTTATTATAAGAAAACTCAACCAAAGAAAGATGTTGGTCCCAACTTCTCAGATAATCTATAGAACAAGCACATAGCATATCCTTCAAATTCTGAATCATTCGTTCTGACTGCCCATCTAATTAAGGATGAAAATCTGTACTAAATTTTAATTCAGTACCCAATGAATTCTGAAGGCCTTTCCAAAAGTTAGAAGTGAACCTGGGATCACGGTCAGATACAATGGAGAGAAGAACTCCATGTAACCTGACTATATATTTAAGATACAAATGGTAAAGTTGATCTAGGGAAAAAGTATCTCGTATAGAAAGGAAATAATCAGATTTAGTCAAGTGATCAACAATAACCCAGATTGCATTATTATCTAGGGGTGTCTTCGGCAATCCCACAACAAAGTCCATGTAACCTGACTATATCTTTAAGATACAAATGGGAAAGTTGATCTAGGGAAAAAGTATCTCGTATAGCAAGGAAATGATCAGACTTAGTCAAGTGATTAACAAGAACCCAGATGGCATTATTATCTAGAGGTGTCTTCGGCAATCCCACAACAAAGTCCATGGATATATTCTCCCATTTCCACTATGGAACTAGTAAAGGTTGAAGCATCCCTTTCAATAAATGCCACTCTGTGTTAACCTGTTGACAAGTCAAACACTTCATAGTAAAATCAGTAATGTCTCTTTTAATTCCGTCCCACCAGTAATACTCCCGAAGATCTCTATACATCTTATTACAGCCTGGATGAACTGAAAACGGAGAACTATGAGCATCACATAACAACTCTCTCTTCAACTGTGGATCACACGGCACACACAATATCTTCCCAAATCTCAAAACACAATCATTACCATGGTTTAATTCATGAAACTTACCCTTCTGAACTGTCTCTACCTTTTTCTGCAACTCGTTGTCTTGCTTCTATGCTTGCTTAATTCGGTCTGATGGAGAAGATTTCACAGATACCTGAAACAAAACAAAAGTTCATCCTAGACCAACAACTTCTATGCCAAATTTCATCAAATCCTTAACCAAAGTATTAGGTTCCAAATGCAACATTGTTAATGAAGCATTACTTTTTCGACTCAAAGCATCAGCCACTTTATTTTCTTTTCCCGGATTGTAATGAATTTTACAATCATAATCCTTGATTAATTATACCCATCTCCTCTGTCTCATGTTCAATTCTTTCTGAGTGAATATATACTTTAAACTTTTGTTATCAGTATATATTTCACACTTTACTCCATACAAATGATGCCTCCAAATTTTTAAAGCAAAAACAACAACAGCTAATTCCAAATCATGTGTAGGGTAATTTAGATCATGGGTTTTGAACTGTTGTGAAGCATAAGAAATTACCTGATCATTCTACATTAGGATGCAACCAAGTCCTTCTAATGAAGAATCACTATATATAACAAACTCCCCATTCCAGGAAGGTAGTTCCAAAACTGGAGAATTCACAAATCTACTTTTCAATTCATAAAAACAATCATCACATTCTTTTGTCCTGATAAACTTAACACCCTTACGAGTTAGCTTAGTCATTGGACTAGATAACCGAGAGAAATTTCTAACAAACCTTCGGTAATAGCCTGCCAAACCAAGGAAGCTACGAATCTCAGTTACATTTGGGGGTCTTGGACATTCTTCAATAAACTTTGTTTTTGTAGGATCAACTGTTATCCCATCTTTAGATACAATGTGACCAAGGAAATAAATTTGTTTCAACCAAAAATCACACTTGCTGAATTTCCCTTACAATTTATTTTCATTTAAGGTTTGAAAAATAACCGTTAAATGTCTTTAATTTTACTCTTTACTTTTAGAAAACACCAAAATATCATCAATGAAAACAACCAAAAACATATCCAAGAACTCATGGAAATTTTTATTCATAAGGTCCATGAATACAGTAGTTTCATTGGTTATCCCAAAAGGCATTACTAAAAATTCATAATGGACATATCATGTACAAAACGCGGTCTTCAGAATATCTGCTTCCTTTACCTTCAACTAATGGTACCCCGATCTCAGGTCAATATTTGAAAAAAACTGATCTCCCTGGAGCTGATCAGACAAATCATAGATATGAGGTGAAGGATATTTGTTCTTAACAATGATGTTATTCAAGGCTCTATAATAAATAAAAATTTACATTGAACCATCTTTCTTTTTAAAAAATAAAACATGTTCACCCCATGGTGATGTGCTAGGTCGAATGAAACCTTTCTCTAATAAATCTTGTAATTGCTCCATCAACTCTAAAAGTTCAATTTGACCCATTAGATAATGGGGTTTTGAAATTGGCTTAGAATAAGGAACTAAGTCAATGGTAAATTCATCTTCCTAATCTGGTATTATTCCATGAAACCCATCAGGAAAAGAATCAGGATACTCATTTACCACTGGAACATCATTAATCTGAAAAATTCCCTTATTTTCAACGATATGTGCAAAGTAATATGCATTTCCATATCTTAAAAATTTCTCGGCCTCTTGATATGTTATCAATAGCAAGGGTTCATTATTGTACACAAACTAAAATTATTTCTGAAAAGAGACTTCTTTAGCTCTACAGTCATTCTTATCATGGTATATAGGGAGCCAATCCATACCCATGATAACATCAAACACTACTAGAGGTAAAACAATAATGTTTTCAAGTAGGTTCTTTCCACGGATAAGGATAGGAATATTATTATAATTTCTTTTTGCCTTAACATTTCCCCTAGGAGTTTTTACCACAAGTTTAGGAGACATTTCTTGAGATGGTATTCCCATTTTACTAGAAATGTTTTCAGAGATGAAAGAATGTGTATACCCCAAATCAAACAACAGACTGACATAATCTGAAAAAACAAACAAAGTACCTGATACAACTTCATTTCATGGCCTGACATCTTCTGAAGTAGTTGAAAAGGATTTCACCACCCCTTTCTGCTTGTCTAACATCTTCCCATCACTCGAGCTCTTTATCAGACACTCATTTTCATAGTGACCCATCTCATTGCACTTAAAACATTTCACTAACTGTAAATCAAATTTGGTCTTACCATCACCCTGTTCTTTTCCAGTGCAATCACATGCCTTATGCCCTATATTAACGCATCGGTAGCACTTTCCAAAATTCAGAAGACATTCCTCAGCATGCCTTTTACCACATTTAACACAAACTGGAAACTTAGATTTCTTACCGTCAGACCTTTTTGAAGAATTATTTCCTTTCTCCTGCCACCTCAGTCTCTTCTTCTGCTGGTTGTTATAGAAGACTTGATCATCAAAAAACTCTATTTCCACCTTCTCAGCACATCAAAAAAGATTTTCATAACTCTTGAACTCACGAGAAGCTAAATCCCTTTGATATTTTGGCTATAATCCTGAGTAAAAACGATTGATTTTACTATCAAGGTCTTTGATAAAATTTGGAGCATACCTTGCCAATCGAGTGAACCTTTCTTCATAGGCAGCCACTGAGTCTTCCTCTTACCTCAATTCCAGGAATTGATTTTCCATCCTAAGTCGAATAGCCATATGAAAATACTTCTCATGAAACATACCTTTGAATTCATCCTAGTCGAGAGCATCAATCTCATTAGCATCGCTGATATTTTTAACCATCAAAAACCACTGATCCGCTTCGGCCTCTAAATGGTAAATTGCAAGACTAACCTTTTGATTGTATGAACACCCCATGACTTCGAAAATCTTCTCCAGTGCTTTAATCCACCCTTCAGCTAGAACAGGGTCAGATTATCCTCTGAATGATGGGGGAAGTTGCCTCATGAAATGTTCCACCACTGACATGTTCCTCTATGGTTGATCTGGCTGATCTCGTGCATAGATACCACCACCATTTATCGCTTGAGTCAATTGTGCCATTACTATAACAAACTATCCAGTTCCAATTCCGACCAACTCAGAATGATGATCCGGATGGTTTTTTCCTTTTGTATGCCTTCCTAGCACTGCTTCCCTTTTTCCTCTGCGGAAAACCATTCTGAACAAACATATCTTAGATGAAGTAACATGGTAATATTTAAATGTTATATCATTTCAATTTGATCATAATAAAATATTTTTTAATAATAATTTAATAGAATTCTAACTCCTAAAGATATCTAAACCGACCTCTGATACCAACTATAAGGCCCTAGACTAAAACATTACTTAATCTTGAGTTATTACAAGATTACACATTAATGATCTTTTCAGGTTTAGAGTTTTAGTGAATTAGATCATAAATCATGCATTAAGTTCCACATTTAAACAAAGTGGTTACATAAAAGATAGTATTCATTTTTTCCCATCAACGAAAACATATTTCAAAAAAATGGATTCTTTCATGACACTTCTTTGACCCTATCATCAAATCATATACCTTTCCCTTGACCTGTGAAAAACATTTCAAAAACATGGGATGAGAATAAAAAGCTCAGTAAGGGATATAAAAGTATGAAATGAAAACATTAGTCCATGTATGAAATCATACTTTACTCATAAAACATAAGCATTCTAACACACCTCATCAAATCATGAATAAATCATAGAAATCATAAGACATAAATGTAACTTGAGGCATTCATAACATTCCTATGTAGGGATTAACCCTCATTGTTATGTTTGGAATACCAATCATAATATATAACCTAAATATTTTCAGAGAAACCTTAACGTTTAACCCCTTCGCGTTACCCAATGCATTGGAGAGCTATATAGGGCTCACCCTCCCTTAGTTTATCACGGAACCACCCATCTTCATAACAATTCCCAAGAACCATAACATAATCGTATCACATAAAACATGCATAAAGGAAACATAACATTTCCAATTTTCAATCACAAGATATAAATACAAAAAATTGATATAAAAACATTATGAAAACCATTTCCAATACCAAAATAAAAGAAAGGTAACAAATGGTATTTATTTTTTTCATTTTTAAAAATAAGGTTATGGCTTGTAGAGGAAGCCGAAGCTCAAATAATGGTCATGGCGGTGGAGTAGTCATTGTCACCGCATACATACGAAAAAAAATTTCCCATTTTTTGTCTAGTAAATGATTCATATAAAAAAGATTCCTTTTGAATAAATGTAAAAATAAAAGGGTTTTATACACCATATAAATTAAAGTAGTGTATAAAACAAAATATTCCTCAATTTAAGGAGATTTAGACGATGTCCCATACTTCGGGTCCGACTTGACTCGATCATTCTTTAATATCCTGAATAATAATATTGAGTTAATTTCTACTTGATTAAGAACCTCTATCAGGTTCATTATTCCTTTTATATCACTTATTACCATGTTATGAACATTATGCAATTATTTAAGTTAATAATGGTCGTTTTGTCTATCATTGGTACTTTAGTCAAAAATAACCTCTTTATAATACCATGTTGTTCATGTGGTAAAATATAAATTATATCCAGAATTATATTCATGATTTAGATATCATATATTTCATATATATCTAGTATTTACATGCATTTACAATATTACATAACATTTAGAGGTAAGAAATGAAATGCACCGTTCCTGGAGACGGTAAGCCGTATGTACGCATGAATGCTACTTTCATTTTTATTTAGTATTTTATGGAATGGAATCAAAATTATATAAAGGTATATTATAATTACAGTATAATATCATATATAATATAATTAATTCCATCCTTTATAAGTTCCAGATAAGGCATTAACGAATCAAATCACTTTGAGGGGGTGGTAGTCCGCACTTCCTAAAATGAAGATATCACGTATACCCATAATGGAAGCCATAAAGGTGTTCCATAAATGAAAAATACATAAGAATATGGAAAACATAAACATATTATATATCATATATAAATATAGTTACATCTTAATTTCCACCTTTTATGGTGTTATAAGAATATTGAACAATCATCATTTCGTGAGGCAGAAATTCGTCATCCACAGAAACAGTATGTTATTTAACCATTAGATGTGGGTGTGTGTAAGTGTAGCTTGAATAATTCTTATAAAAACATCCTAGTATATTGAAAATACTGGTTTTGTTACAAAATAAATGAATAAAAAGAGTTTAGGGGGTTGGAGAATCAAAATAAAACAAAAGAACATTATAAATGTCTTTACCTTTAAATCGGGTAACTCCTCTTGGATAGAACCAAAAGGGTTTCTTGAAGAGCTTTCTGCCTAAGGTAAGGCTTCTAGGACTAAGATAGGGATGTGGAGAGATAAATTGAGCAGATATTGGCTGAGCCAATTGCTTGAGAAGTGTGGGTAAAGAGGTAGAGGTGGGGGCCTTTTATAAGAGGAGATAAGGGGAACTCTTGGAAAGGTATAAAATGTTACTTTATTTTCAAATGAGTTTCGGATTTTAAAGGTCCCAAATTGATGTATTTAGAAGATAAGGTGATAAGGGTTAGAAATATACTAATCCAATAGGTCTTTGACAATTTTAATTCATATATTTTACATTATCTTTTCATTTTATTTAAATTGTTCATTGATGAGGTTATCACTACATCATCATGATGTCATAAATTTTTAAATTTATTTAATGTCTAAAAAAGATAAAAAAATAATATGTTGTAGGATATCTTTTTAGATTTCCAATGAATATTTATAGTCTAATATATCATTTATGTAGACAAAATTAAAAATGTTTTACTCAGGTGATACATTCTTTGTTATATTTAACTTTCTTTAAAAATGAAAATATAAAAAGTCATTATCACACAAAAGTGATTCCAAGGGGTCCCCATGTTCAGCACAAGGCATACCATGGTCTTCCATGACACATAAAGTTTCATTAGGACACACTTTGGGTTCATTTGTTTTTATTATGATATTATTTTATTATCCTTATCTACCCGATTACTAATTAATCAAGATAATTAAAGATAATTACCATAGTTACTATTCATAATGTCCAAAAAAAGTGTCTTGATTACATAATTTGGACATTATGATTAAAAATATGTAATATATTTTACCAAATTACAAACACAGAAATTTCAATAATTAATTTAAAAATAATTCCCGTTGTCATAATAGATAGCGCACTACTGGAAAGATGATCTTTCCCAACACTTCTATACCAACGGTTTGTAAAAACTGTTGGTATAGCTACTCTTTCCCAACGGTTCACCAAAACTGTTGGGAAAGCCATATATTTCCCCACCTTTCCCAACAGTTTGGAAAACCGTTGGGCAAGGGTCACTCTTTCCCAACGGTTTATGCTAAACCGTTGGGAAAGGGTGTGTTTTGAGCCTCTTTCCCAACGGTTCACCAAAACCGTTGGGAAAGGGTGTGGGAATTGAGACCTTTCCCAATGGTTCACCAAAACCGTTGGGAACCATTGGGAAAGGGTGTGGGAATTGAGCCTCTTTCCCAATGGTTCACCAAAACCGTTGGGAAAAACCACCGACAAATTCAACCTTCGACCTAAATAAATTAAACCCACTCTAACCTATCCCAACAGTTTTCAAAACCATTGGGAAAGGGCTATCCCAACGGATTTGAAAACCGTTGGGATAGGTTCTTTAATTTTTTTCCAGATCTACTAACCGAGAACATTATATAAATCAAATTTTTAAATAATTATGATAATACATATATATATTTTTGAAATTATGTTTACAAAAGTGATGTTAGATTTGTGGTTAAGTCCTTCGATTATAAACGAGGGGTCCTGGGATCAAATCCCAGCAGATGTTTTATTTTTGAAATTTATATACCAACGGTTCCATTACCGTTGGTATAGATTTCATATTACCTATACCAACGGTTTCCAAAACCGTTGGTACAGGTCTATAACAACGGTTTTTGGAAAACCATTGGTATAGACCTATCCCAACGGCTTACTTGTCTACGGTTCTCCAAACCGTTGGTATAGGCTATACCAATGGTTTGGAGGCCTATACCAATGGTTCCAAACCGTTGTTAAAGGTTAGTTTTCTAGTAGTGGCGGGCTTTTTAGAAACAATATCTATGAACTGTTTGGCACTTGTTTATGCCCAATTACAATGTGAAATTAATCCCAATGACCACCATTGGATTACATGGTAAAAATATATTATATTTACACTTTAAAACCAATTAAAAATATAATCTAACCATATAATTATATTATATGAAAAAGCAGTTTTGTTGTAAAATGCAGTATTTTTCACTATTCATTAAAAAAATGAACATTGTCAGAAAAATACCAAAAATTAATCCAAGGTAAATTTAAATGTCTCAATCATAAATAATATGTTTTATTATGACTAATAGAGATCATAAAATTGTCAAAAGATAGATTTAAAAATGGTTTTCCCTCAAAAGACGGTAAAACAATCTTGTAAAAATATTAGTGTATTCCATGCATAAGATTGGATTTATTCTCATTTTAAGCATCTAAAACACTATCTAATTCATAAATAGACATAGATAAAAATATCTATTATTAATTACTTACTCTGGATGTTACATGTAGATTGGTGGAAGAATATTCGTCATTACATCTCGATATGGGAGACGATGGGGTAGATGTTGTCTTTTTCTGATAATGGTGAAATCTTCTCTAGTGTGTCAGGTGGAAGAGTCCCAATTGTGGTATCATGAGGTGGAGTTCTAGAGTGACCGAGTTGTTTGTGGAGAGGCCTATGAAGGTTATTTTGAGGATGAAAAACACTGAGTTTTGTATCTTGGAAGGATGTCTGTTACTTTGGCGATGCGCGAGATGGATCTCAGTGAGTTTCATAGTTCGCCTTTAGCGGTGCATCCGAGAATGATAATGATGTACCGATACTTGAGGAGTTAATTTTGGTGGCATGGGCTGAAGCGTTCAGTTGTGGTGTTTTTGTATCGATTTTTGGTCCTTCATAAGGTGAAGGCCAAACACCATGTTCCAGGTGGTATGCTCCAGCCGTTAGACGTTCCTCAGTTAATGTGGGAGGAAATCCCAATGGACATTGTTAATATTTTACCTCAAGCTCAAGGAGTACCGGTAATTTTTTGGGTGGTAATGAATCATTTTACAAAATAATACCACTTCATAGTGATCATTTAGTGATGCTCAATGGATGTTTTTTCGAGGCAGTATTAGGAGGAGGTGGTGAGACTTCATGGATACCCAATGAAAATTAGTTTTGATTGAGATCCTTGTCTTACCTCCAGGGTGTGGAGAGGTCTCCAGCAAGTATTCAGTTCCCATCGATGCATTAGCATTGATTTTCTTCTTTGGATTGATGGTATGATAGAGTGGACTATACAAACACTTGAAGACATGTTGAGCTCTTGTATCCATGATTTTAGAGGTTTGTGGACGAGGCACGGACCCTTGGTGTATTTTCATAAAACAATAGTTTTCACTTCACCATCAGTATAGTTCCATTTGAAGCCTTTTATATCTGACCTTTCCATTCTCAATAGTGTTGGAATGGGAATGACGAGTCAGTAATTCATGGACCGGAAATACTGATGAATACAACAGAGATCGTACAGGTGATTCATGACAAGATGAAGACAACACAAGATCATAATAAATCATATTCAAATCAAATGAGGAGACCTTTGGTGTATGATTTTGGGGATCACATGTTTCTGAAGGTGACTCTATGTCATGGGTAGAAAATGATTGGCCATTGGAGTAAGCTTTATCCCCATTTTTTAGTCCTTTCGAGGAGTCTTCTCATGTTGGAGTTGTGACGTATCGAGTAGCACTTCCCCCATAGATGAGAAAGATACAAGATTTTTTTCATGTGTCACAGCTTCGCCTTTATCTTCATGATGACTCTCACATCATCAGTTGGGGAGATATAGATGTTGATAATGATGTGACCCTTGAGGAGCATCCTTTGGAGATGCAAGAGTGGAAAGATTATGTGTTTCACGAGAGTTCTATCCAATTGTTTCATGTCTTGGGGATACACGATGGTTTTGAGTAGAGTACCATGGAATGTGAGTCATAGATATGTGCTCAGTACCCCATGTTTTTTTGATGTTTAACTCTTTTCATGTTAAAAAATGCCTACTTTGTGGTTGTAGCCCATTCGTGTTTATGAGATGGATTTCATCTATCTGTCCTTGTGGCTTGCTCTCTTTTGAGAGGTATCTCAATGGGTGGTTGTACGGACTCCATTTCTATTTACCATTATGTGGGATTATAATTCTCATGTATGAGATTGTTTTTATTGGTATCTAATATAATGGACTGGACCTCTTCATTATATTACATTGCTGAAATCTGGTGTTTGAGGTGATTTGGGAGGTTAAGGTGACTTATCCCCAAAACATTTCCAAATTTCAAATTATGTGAACAATTCCATGCATGAGACCGGTGTGAATAGTTCCACTGATGGGACTGGTGTGAAGAGTTCCACCAGTGAGGTCAGTGTGAAAAGTTCCACCGTTGAGATCTTTGTGAACTGTTCCAATGGTGAGACCGGTGTGAACACATCCACTAGTGAGACCACTGTGAATAGTTCCACCCGTAGACTGATGTGAACAGTTCCAACGGTAGACAACTGTGAATAGTGCCACTAGTAGACCGATGTGAATAGTTCCAACGGTATACCGATGTGAACAGTCTCACTGGTGTGACCGATGTGAAATGTTTCAGCGGTAGCCCGATGTGAATAGTGAAAATAGTAGAACGATGTAAATAGTTCCAATGTTATACCGATATGAATAGTGACACCAGTTGACTGATGTGAAAAATTACAATGGTAGACCGAGGTGAACAGTGTCACTGATAGACCGAGTGATTAGTTCCAATGGTAGACAGATGTGAACAATCCCTTCAGTGAGACTCATGTTAGAAGTTCCAATGGTAGAACGATGTGAACTGTGCCAAAAGTTGACCGATGTAAACTGTTCTAATAGTAGACATATGTGAACTATGCAACTGGTATACTGACGTGAACAGTTCCAACAGTAGAATGATGTGAACAGTTCAAATGGTAGACTGACGTGAACAGTTCCAATAGTAGACCGATGTGAACTATCCCACTGGTGAGATGAATGTGAATAGTTCCAATGGAAGACTGATGTGAAAAATTCAAACGGTAGACCCATGTGAATAGTTATAAGGGTAGACCAATGTGAACAGTTCCAATGGTAGACCAATGTGAACAATGTTTCTCATATATGAGATGTTCTGTGAATAGTATTCCCAGAAGAGTGATAATCTAATAGAAGCCTCTATTTTATTTTCCAGATTTTATGTTCATGAAAGGTGTTTCCCGAATGGTGAGGATGTAATAGTGGCCTCTATTTTTTTTCCAAATTTTGATATCATGAACTGTGTTTCCAGAATGGTGAGGCCCCAATAGCAGCCTGTATTTCCGTTAGAAAATTTCATGTTCTACAGTGTTTCCAGACTGTTGAGGTTTCTAGAATAGTGATGTTCTACAGTGTTTCTAGACTGGTGAGGTTTCCAGACCAGTGATGTTCTACAGTGCTTCCATACCGGTGAGGTTTCTAGAACAGTGAGCTTCTACAGTTTTACTTAACTGGTGAGTTTACCCGACCAGTGAGGTTCTATAGTTTTTCTAGGCATGTTAGGTTTTTATAATGGTAGGTAATCCAGTAGTTTTTCAAAATTCATGTTTTTTGTATAGTGTTTCTTGCTTCCTAATGTTTCTCCCCTTTATCATTTCCTGTGATGTATAATTATTTTAATGCCCTATTTTAATGTATTTAAGGCCAAATCAAATCCCATATCTCCTATATTAATTTTCTATTCGATTGGGATGCTTTTACTTATCAAACCACGTGGTTTAGTCTGATCTTTGTTTAATATAAAATCCAACATATTTTAAAACGTTTCTCCGTTATATCTTCTATTGGGATGAGATATCTTACTCTCTAGTCCTTCCCCCTTGTTCTATGGTGTATGATGCTCGAAAATTTCATTCCATCTAGAATGATTTGTGTGATCAAACATTCCTCCTTGGATTGGTTCCCCTTGAATTTTTTCTTGCTTCTAGTGCACACTCTGTTTCTTGTGAAATAAAGCAGTATAGATCAATCATCAATATAAGGTTAGATCTATCCTGATTATTTTGGGTTCCTCTCTTTATGATTCTCTATTCCCTTTTTTGGAATTATATCTTCATGTTCTTAATGGACCTTT
This sequence comes from Viscum album, assembly GCA_963277665.1. Classification (NCBI taxonomy): domain Eukaryota; kingdom Viridiplantae; phylum Streptophyta; class Magnoliopsida; order Santalales; family Viscaceae; genus Viscum; species Viscum album. The sequence goes on along the minus strand of OY728146.1, from coordinate 1,501,689,097 downwards.
CTTGGGTGTTGTCTAGTGCAGTGGGGTCTCTACATCCATGGGTGATGCAGTCCTCCAAGAGAGGGGATCATTATAACAACCATTATTTTTATTAAAAACATAAACATGATTTGTTACCTAAACCCAAAACATTATAAAACATAGAAGGTGGAGAGTTATAGAGTCTTTGGGTCTTAGGAACATTACATAACAACATAAAACATAGAACACAATATATTATTGAAAACATCCATTACATGACCACTACATTCCCTCGTACTTAGAATTTCATGGGATAACCTGAGGATAGTTGTAAGAAAAGGGTTAGCTATAAATCCCAGTAAAGGAGTAAACAAGACATAACATTAATAATAAAACACATGTTAGGATTCTGAATATCAATGGACCACAAAAGAACATGAACATAAATTCACGATATAGCTTGATTATTATAACATGGAAATGTCGAAACAACACTGAACATAGAATTAGCATGACCCATGGCTCATTGAACTTGGAGCATGATTAAACCTTCATTGAACATGAATTAGAAGGAGTAAATCTTCATTTCACTTGAATTAGATTGAGTAAATTTTTATTGAACATGAATTAGTCTGAGTAAATCTTCATTACACTTGAATTATCATGATTATAATTTTTACCCAATGCATTGGATTGCTATCAGGGTTCACCCATCATAAACATTTCATTTCATGCATATGTGTTCCACTTTGATCATATAACACGGATTCATAAAACACAATCATTTATTCCAAGATAATGGAATGTGTAATTAAAACATGAAGCTCTATAAAAAATTATTAAATATTCACAAATGTGAATACCCTTTATATATAAATGGGCATGGTATTCACTACACAATGGCTTTGGATTGGAAAATAGTGGTACAATTTCTGCAGCATAACAATGTGAAATAAGATTTCATAAAAATGGTTGATGATTGTGTAAGGGGTGTATCATAATATATAAATGAAATGGAATTTAAGGGGATCATACAGATACAAGTCCCAACAATTGTAATGAAATTTAGATTCATGAGAAAAAATAATTGCTTGAATGTAAATGAGGAGAGAGAACTTCCTTATTGAATTTCGGCATGGTAGCAAGTGTACATGGGAGGAATTAATTAGACAGAAAAGGGGTCTTTCATAATTCAAACATAAAGAGTGAATTATGGGGGAGTTGAGAAATCATACCCCCAATATTTATAATTGAATAAAAGGGTATAACAATATAATGAAACGTGGATAAAATGGGAAAAGAAGGAATCACTTGGATGTGTGATCCCAATCAATGGTAATTTTGTCCCACTTCTATATTGGTATGGGTAGTGGTTGAATCACCCCCTTATACTGTTTTCTCTCAGACATCACTTGATATACTAGGAAATTTGATGTATATTGAGCAATATCCCATTTCATATTATCTAAGCAAAAGTTTTCTCTGATATATCGACAAATCATTGTGCTCCCATTGTGAATAGAGAAGTTTTGGATACATGCGTCATTCAGACGATCCAACTTTATCTCTGGATCAGATGGTACACATTATAATGATCCAAATTTCAAAATTTCATCCCTGCTGACCACAAACTCTATGGATTTCCCATTTCTGATAACTTCCACCCTTTTTAAAATTTCCAAAGCCTTTTTTGTGCTTCCTTTATTTTCACTATGAGGTACGGTTGATAAATAATTTGAGAATGGATTGATGATGTTTCTACCTTAATGATTCTCATGTCTATACTCTAAAAATCTATGATGATTAGATCCTTTTCAATTCTCATAATTGATAATGATTCATGATCTTTTATACATATAACATCTGCCACATTGTTTTCTTTACTGGGATTGTAGTGGATTGAGTAGTGATAATCCTTGATGAGTTCTATTCATCTTCATTGGTACATATTGATCTCTTTTTGTGTGAATATATATTTGATACTCTTGTGATCAGTATATATCTCACATTTCTCCCCATAGTGATAATGCCACCAGATTTTCAACATAAAGATCACTACTGCCAACTCCATATCAAGCATGGGATCATTTTTCACATGGATTTTTTCTTCCATGAGGTGTAGGCTGCCACTTTATCATTCCACATCAACACAAAAAATAGTCCCTTCTTTAATGCTTCCCTGAATACCACAAACTTATCTTTACATTTTGGTAAAGTGAGCACAAGCACCGTGATAAGACTCTTTTTCAAGTCATTAACTCTCTCTTTGCATTCATCACTCTAAGGATACATGGCTCTCATCTGAGTTGGTTTGGCAAGAAGGTTTGAGAATTGTGAGAAATTTATCCCAAATCAGTTATACTATCCTACTAACCCAGAGACACTATGGATATCTGTTACTGATGTTGGACTTGGCCATACCTTAATTTTATTTTTCATTGAGGGATCCATATATATCCCATTTCTTATGATGATTTGACCCAAGAATTAGACGTTCTTAAACCAGAACTCACAGTTTCATTATTTTTCATATAGTTTTTCCTTTCGCAAGGTCTCTAGTACAGTTCGTAAATGCTCCTCAAGATCCTCCTTGGTTTTAGAGTATATTAGAATATCATCTCTAAAGACTACCACAAATTTGTCAAGGTAACCTCTAAATACTCTATTCATCATGTCCCTGAAAATTGCTGGAGGATTTGTGAGTCAGAAAAGAATTACTATTAATTCATAGTGATTGTATCTTGTAAGAAACGGAGTCTTGGGGATATCATCCTCCTTTACCCTTACATGATAATATCCCTACTGCTAATCCATGTTGGATAACTGTTCTACTCCACATAACTGAGAGAACAAGTCATAAATTCATGGAAGAGGATACTTTTTCTTTATCATGATTTTTTAAAGCTCATGATAATTGATTTAAAGATGAATTGACTCTTCATTTTTCTTGATGAATGGGACTAGTGCACACCATGGTGAAGTACATGGTTGTATAATCCCTTTATCCAGATTCTCTGGTAGTAGTTTCTTTAGCTCTTCAAGCTCCAAAACTACCATTCTATATGGAGTCTTGGATTTTAGAAACATCCTAGTTATAAAATCAATTTGGAATTCAACATCTCTTCTAGGAAGAAGACCAGACAATCCATCAGTAAACACTTCAGCGAATTCCCTCACAATAGGCATGTCTTCATGGATGGTTCTCTTGTTAGACTAAATCATCTGATACAGATACACATGCTCAAAGGGTAGTTGTATCCACGCTTGAGATGATGGTTATAAAGATGATTCATATTCCTCCTTCCACTTGTATAGAATCGGGGGGTCGATTCTCTATGTGGAGAGTGATTTATCTCTCATGAGAATGTATTTTGGCTCTATATATGGAAATCCAATCCATGAAAGGAAATGCATAAAATTACACCAGACAGAGTATTATGTGATTTTTCAGGAAGTTCAATCAACCGATTATGATTTGGGAGGAGTTAAGTTAATTATTTGCAATGAATTCCCCATTTTTATACTCACCGGCATCTTTACATCCCTGATTTATAGTGGTTTTGGGATTGTTCTACAAAACATTCAGGATATAAAGGAATGGATAGAACCAGAATCAAAAACTATTTTCTCTATTCATGAATGAATGACTAGTGTAACTATCACCACTACAATGTCGGGGTTCACTTCAGTGATAGTGATGACAAAATATCTCCCTTTCTGCCTTAGAGGTTGTTGGTTTCTTCCAAAAACCCATGGCTTAGGGAACTGATTTTCAGGATGACAAGGTTCTTTGCATTTGAATCAATGAACAACACATTGAGAATCAAACATATCATTCCTCTCCAATGTCGAAGCCGCGTGTTTTTTCTTATCAGTAGTTAATAGTTACGTACACTTATCTTCCACACCTTAATCATTTCCTCGTCTCCTTTATGAAATTTTCGGGGTGCTTATTTCTACTCCTTTGGAAAGTGGGGTGCTGAATTTTCATAGCACCGTTGGATTTATGCATCGGACTTCTAGAATTAAAGTCCACGTTACACTTCTTATCCCCATGATACCCATGAGATTATTCAATCTATATTATGACCATGAGGGAACATTATACAATTTCTTCATAGTTGTCCAATTCATGGATCACTGGGGCTTTCCACATGCTATGTTTTATCCCACCAAATAAGCAGTCAATCTTGAATCCGGTGGTAAAGACAAAGTAGGAGGCATATTGTTCCAACCCTGTGAAGTTTTCCTCATACGCTCTGATGGATTCATCTACTTTTTTCCTTGTGGGCATGGAAGTCCCTTTCCATCTCAACCTGGAGGGTGTGGGGAAAATATTTATCAAAAAACATTTTTGTGAAATCCTTCCATTTTAATGCCATGATCTCCTCCTCTGGCTTTGTATTTTTTATCAATTTCAACCATTTATCGGCTCCACCCTCTATATGATAAGAATACAGAAGAACCTTCTCTTCTTCAGAACATTGATGTATGTAGAATATCTTTTTAATGGAGTTGATCTGTTTTTCAACAATTGAGGGATCACAATATCTATTAAAAGTAGGAGGCCTTTTTATCATTAAGCTCTCGATAGAGACTTGTTATTTCTTCAGGGGGTTGAACGTTCCTCTTGACCACTGTTTCTATTAAAATATTGATTCAACTGAGATATTATTGTGAAAACGTTTGTGATTCCTTCTCCCATCGTATTGGACATCTCATTAGAACAATTATCACATTTTTCTTTACATCGATTGTTAGCTCGATTCCTCCTATTAAAGGTCATTGTATAGAATAAAAGGAATGTTAAGGGTAACAAATAAAGGGTAAACCATTGAAAAAATAGATCACATATAAATTAATATTTTTTCTTTAACATATGAATCTACAGTTTTCAATATATGTTATCCATGATCTATTATCTAAGATATAATCTTAGGGGAATTTTATTTTATAATTCCCTTAACAATGGTTCATACTAAGATTGTGAATTTTAAAAATAATATCCCCCAAGAGTTTCATAACCACGAGTGCAACAAGGCATGTTTTCAGGTAATGGAATACCCTGGGTCAAGCCCGAAACTCCTTGTTGGAGTTTTCACTCCTAGGTACATATGTACCAGAGCCGCCTCTAACTGCTCATATCTAGAGAGGGATGATTTTTCTTGATTAACTAATTACTCAATAATCACCAAAATTTAGGGATGTTTTTATTATACATAGTCTTATCAATATGGTTACTCGAGGGTATTCTAATCCTAATCCCCAAAATAACTAAACATGTCCTCTAATACCCAATAAAACATACCAACTTTTTATTACACACGTAAACATGACTTATTACATACAACCTTCACTTGATACAACATAGAAGATCGATAGTTTTTGTGAATTTATGGATTAGAAACAATACATAACATGTTAAAAAATTTTAGTCAAAAAAATCTTATTAAGAACATCCTTTGCATGACCACTACATTCCCTCATACTAAGCATTGCATGGGATAACCTGAGAACATGCGTAAGAAAAGTGTGAGCTATAAAGCCTAGTAAGGAAGTGAAAAAGGAATAACATAAAAAAAATGTTAAAAAAAATCGAATATCAACAGAGCTTAAAAGAACATGAGTAAAAATGTGTGATATAGCATGATTATCATAACATGGAAATGTGGGAAAAACACTTAACGTGGAATTAACATGAGCCAAGGCTCATTACACTTGGAGAATTAGTAAACCCTCATTTCACTTGAATTAACATGAGTAAATCTTCATTTCACCTGAATTAGCATGATAAAATCCTCATTTCACTTGAATTAGTAGGTTTGAATCCTTATATCACATGAAATATCCTGACACTAATCATTACCCAATGCATTGGAGCAATATCAGAGTTCACCATTCATAAACATTTCATTTCTTGTATAAGTGTGCCACTTGTATCATATAACATGGATTTATAAAACATCATCATTTATTCAATGTTAATGGAATGTGGAATTCATACATTAAACTATATAATCATTAAGTAAATTTGAACAAAGGTGAATCCCCTTAATAGATTAATGGGCATGGTATTCACAACACAAGGACATTGGTTTGGAAAATGGTGGTGAAATTTCAACAGCATAATGTTGTGTCATATGATTTCATAAAAATGGTTGATGATAGTGGAAGGGGTGTCTAATAATAATTAAATGAAATGGATAGTAAGGGGATCATATAAATACACGTCCCAACAATTGTAATGAAAATTAGATTCATGATACAAAAGAATTGATTTAATTTAAATGAGGAGAGTGAAATTCCTTATTGAATTTAGGCATGGTAACATGTGTTCATGGGAGGAATTACTGAGAGATAATTATAGTCTCTCATCCTTAAACCATTAAAAGGGAATTATGGTGGAGTTTTTAAATCCTACCCCAACATTTATATTAGAAAAAAGGGCATAACAATATTAAGAAACTTGGATAAAATTAGAAAAGAAGGAATCCTATACATGGAAGTGTGATTCCAAATGCTTGGGATGGGCTCGAGAGAGGCTTCTTGGGTGCTCTGGAAGACTTGGGAGAATTCTACAGAGAGGAGGGAAGTGGTTTTATGAAATCCAAAGGCATTGGGTGAAGAGGAAGTGTGAGAATGGGTAGGTATATATATGATTTGAGAGGGAATTATGTATTATTTAGGTTTGGGGAATCGCACATTAAACAAATCAAAACAACAAACCATCACATGGTTTTTTCCCATGTTTATTTCCAAAGTAGAGTGGAAAAGAATATTATATAAAGAAAAATGGTTGATCTTCTTAAAATATTTTTCTTGCCTATGTGGAGGCGAGTCACACTCTCAAGGAAAACAATTTAAAAAAGATAAAATGTTTTATAAGTCTTGGAATGTCCACATAGGCTTTGTAAAATAAATAAAATAAATCATAAATAACATTATATTAAGGATAAAATATTTGTAGGCCGAAAAAATGATTTATTTTATTTCATTAAATCACTATTGGGTCATTATGTTGTCATAACAAAACATTATAAATTTAAACTCTATTTACATTATTACCCAAAAATTATACTATCTTAGAATATTATGAAAAATTTATCATTGGATAATTTTTTACATCGTGATTCCAAAAATAATATTCATTTTTTCTAAATAAGTTACTAAATATGTGATTTTTTTCTTATAAAATAAAAACCGACATTTATTAAAAATTAATGGGTTTTGACAAAAAGAGTACTCAAACCCCAATATAAATCACAATCTTCATCATAATAATTATACATTCATTTACATTATATAAAACAAAATTTAGTAATATTTTTTAATTAAAATATTTTTTAATTCAAAAATATTTTAATTCATAAAAATAGATTTTTTTTTAATTAACTAAAAATGTTGATTTTTCTTTAAAAACTATTTACAAATTAACCACAATAAAATAAATGTATATTATCTATACAAAAAATAATGTACACAATCATAGTACTAGTGTCTTATTACATAATCCCTTATAACAGCTGCATAAGGCCAAACGGTAAGGTGTAAGATGGTGAAAGACTCTTTGGGTGGCTCTTATAACATCACGCAAGTGGTATTCTCTATCAACATACACTTATCTTGTAGGCAGTTTTGTTCGATCTTAACATGTTGAATCTCAGATTGGGATTGGTCAAGAGATATGCCCATTGATACCACCTCCTTTTCGAGTTTGAAAAATGGTCTTCGTACATGGAAAGTCTACTGGATGAGGCCATCACGTCATTTATCTAAGGAAATTGGATACGTTAAAGCCGTATATTTATTCTAATAATGTGATCACTTTTCAACAAATATATTAGAAATGGTTAAAATTATTAATGGTATTTTAAAATCCAAAAACATAAAACCATTGAATTTCACATTTTATATAACCATTTTACATAATAATATATTTAACTAGCTCAAGAAGAATTTTAATTAATAAATGTTTGGGTATTTACAATCTTCCCCACTTATAAAATATCAGCCTCAAAACTTCCTTTTCCCAATATAAAATAGATGTGGGTAACTTTTCGTCATCAATTCCTCTGATTCCCTAAGGTGATCATTTCTGATCAAGACACTCATTTAACCTCCAGTGTTTGGAGAGGTCTCCAGCTTGATTTCGGTTCTCAACTATTCCTTAGAACTACTTTTCTTCCCCAAATGGATAGTCAAACAGAGAATACTATCCAAACTCTTGAATACATGTTGCACTCTTGTGTCATGGATTTTGGTGGTTTGTGGATGAGGAACTTACCCTTGGTGGAGTTTGCTTAAAAAAATAGTTTTCACACCACCATTGGTATAGAACCGTTTGAAGCCTTTTATGGTCGACCATTCGGTTATCCATTGTATAGGATTGGGTTTGGAGAGTCAGCTATTCCAAGACAAGAACTAGTAAAGAAATCAATAGATATGGTTCATGTGATTTTTTAGAGGATGAAGACAGTGCATGATTATAATAAATCAAATTCTTATAAAATGAGGATACTTTTTTAGTTTTAGGTTGGGGATCATGTGTTTCTTAAGGTGACTCCCTATTGTGGGCTGCAAAGGTTTTCTCATGGGAGTTAGCTTTCTCCCTAGTTTTTTCGGCCATTCAAGGTATTGGGTCACATTAGAGTGTGGGCATATCAAGTTTCACTACCCCCACATATTAGCCAGATTCATGTTGTTTTTCATGTGTCAGAGATCCATCGTTATCTTAATTATGAATCACATGTCATTGGTTGGGGAGATATCGATGTTGACAATGATGCGACCTTCGAGGAGCATCCTATGGAGATACAAGACCACAAATAGAAGGTATTGTGTGATCATTCTAGCCCCTTGGTTTCTATCTTGTGGCGACACGGTGGCGTGGAGGAGAGTACCTATGAAAGTGTGTCATAGATACATGCCCAATACCCTGATTTGTTTAATGTTAAAAACTTTTAATGATAAAAAAAATATGTTCACATGGTGGTTGTAGACCTTTCATGTTTAAGAGATGAATTTATTTGTTTGTTTCTTGTGGCTTTCTATCTTTTGAGAGGTATCTCGATGGGTGGTTATTTGGAGCCCATTTCTATTTACAATATCGTGGGTTTTGAATTATTGTGGATGAAAATGTCTTTGAGAGGTATCTAATGTAATGGAAAGACCTCTTCGGTCTATTGCTTTGCTGAAATCTGGAATTTGAAGTGATCTGGGAAGTTAAGGTTACATATACCCAAAACAATTCCCAATTTCCAAATTAGTGAATAATTCCACCAGTGAGACCAACGTGTATAGTGCCACCAGTGAGACCATTGTAAACTGTTCCACTGGTAGACCAATATGAACAGTTCCAATGGTAGACCGATGTGAACAGTGGTAGACTGATGTGAACAGTTCCAAAGGTAGACTGATGTGAATAGTTCCACCGGTATGACTAATGTGAATAATTCTAATAATAGACCGATGTGAATATTGCCAACGGTAGACCGATGTGAATAGTTACAATGGTAGATCAATGTGAACAGTGCCACTGGTAGACTCAAATGAATAGTTCCAATGGTAAACTGATGTGAACAGTTCCACATGTAGACTGATGTAAACATTTCCAATGGTAGACTGATGTGAACAGTCCCACTGTTGATACTGATGTGAACAGTTCCAATGGTAGACTGATGTGTACAGTGCCAATGGTATACTAATGTGAATAGTTCCAATGGTAGACCGATGTAAAATGTGACACCATTAGACTAATATGAATAGTTCCAAATGTAGACTAATGTGAACAGTTCCAACGGTAGACCGAAACTAATAGTCCCACCAGTGAGACCGATGTGAACTGTTCCAACGGTAGAATGATATGAATAGTGCCAATAGTAGACCCCTGTGAATTGTTCAAATGGATTCCATATGTGAACATTACCCACAGTATACTGATGTGAACATAGTTTCCGATAGGTGAGACATTCTGTGGATAGTGTTTCTAGAATAGTGAGGTTCCAACAGCAGCCTCAATTTCATTTTCCAAATTTCAATTTCACGGAAACTGTTTCCAGAAAGGTGTGATTCGAACAGAAACATCTATTTCCTTTTACTAATTTCGAGTAGTTGAACAATGTTTCTAGAATGGTGAGGTTTTAATAGTAGCCTCTATATTCATTTCAAAAGTTCAATTTCTATAGTGTTTCTTGACTGGTGAAGTTTCCAGGCCAGTGAGGTTGTACAGTGTTTCCCGACAGGTGAGGTTTCAAAACCAGTGAGGTTCTACAGTGTTTCCAGACTAGTGAGGTTGTATAGTGTTTATAGGCGGTTGAGGATTCCAGAATGGTGATGTTCTATAGTGTTTCTAGACTAGTGAGGTTTCTATAATGGTGAGTCATCCAACACTTTGTCAAAAATCATGTTTGGTGTAATGTGTTTCTAGATTCCTACATATTCTCCCCATTGACAATTCCTTTAACATAAAATGCATTTAAGGCCTTATTTTCAGTGATTTTGGCCAAATCAATTCCCATAACTCCTAAATTAATTTTATTAAGGCCCATGATACTTTTACTTGGTCAAACCACATGGTTTAGTGCCATCCCCTTTTGATGAAAAATCCATCGTATCATTAACCGCTACTCCGTTAAATATTCTAATGGGACGAGATATCATCCTCCCTTATTCTTCCTCCTTATTCTCTAGTGTGAGATGCTCGAAAAATTAATTCCTTCCCAGGGGAGTTATGTCATCAAACATTCTTCCTTGGATTAGTTCCCCTTGAATTTTCTCTTGCTTCAAGTGCACCCTCTTCTTTTGTGTAACCAATCAGAATCAATAAATTTTTTATATAAGGTATGATCTATCATCACTATTTTGGGTTTTTCTCCTTCTAATTCTCCTTTACCTTTTATGGAACGATATCTCCATGTTCCTAATGGACTTTTCCGGTTTTTGGATGGAATTGTTGTGTCTCTATAGCTGTAGGTGATGTAGTCCTCTAAGAGAAGTGATCATGATCTGATTTGATAGTCTGGTTTTATGGAATGATATCTCCATGTTCCTAATGGACTTTTCCTTTTTTTTGGATGGTATTGTTGTGCCTCTATAGCTGTAGGTGATGCAGTCCTCCAAGAGATGTGATCATGATCTGATTTGATAGTCTGTTCAAAGAGCATCAAGAACCTTTTTTGTTAGGGGATTGATTTCTTCTATTTTCATTTACATGAAAATGTAGATATAGCATGTTTTATCCTACTAGATCAAAGTAGAATTGACATAAAAAATATTTGAATCAGATAAATAAATTGATATCGATCAAATGATATTGCCTCTTGTTTTGTTATATAGTGTGATATCTATGTTTGATTTTTTTATATTTTCGTTCTTTATGGAAATTCATAATGAACATAAAGAAAAAATTAATTGATAACTATTTGGATAAAGATAAAGTGGCATGTAAATGAATCTGGTCATCATCATCATTGTTGTTGTTGTAATTTTATATTAATAAAATTGATTCAGTAAGAATGATTAATCAATTTGTGATAGCTTACTATTTAAGTTACACATAAATTGATATTAAATATAACAAATGGGTTAATTCTAGCTATATTATAGTACTGGCGATTTGATTAAAAGATAATGCCTCATAGGGTTTTGAGATACCTTCTTTCTTGTAAAGGCCAAGAGCCTTATTCTTGGAGCTGTGAGAGCTCATTGTGTTTGAAGGTTGGATTCCTTTCTTAAGGGAAAATAGCCCAATTGATTTGATGTTTTTTTTCATACTTCTTGTGTTGTGATATGTGGGGATAGGGAGGCGTATTTCTTTTGGTAGAATTTGATTCCTAGAGTGGAGAGATGCATTAGTTTATGCATGTGGGTGTCTTGGAGGACATTGGAGATGATTTAATGAGTTGTATGTGAATATTTCCATTGTTGTTGTTTCTTGTGGTTTTTTATCTTCCTTACTTTCCCCACTCCTCAAGGATGTTAGTTTTCCTACCCTCTTTCCAAAAAGTGGTGAAGATGAGCGGGGTATGCCATGAACATTCCATGTTTAGCTTCCCGAGGGAGGATTGGTCTATGATCTTGCAATAAGCAGCAAAGACACGATGAGTTGTCCATCTACTCACAGTGTTGAGCCCCCTTCTGTTTAGAAGTTTAGAATGTGTTTTTCTAGAATTCCTGGGAATATGGGGATAATGTAAATAATTGATAGAATATATTATTTTAAACCATGGGGTTGAATCTTTTTATGATGCAATGTTGTGGTTGAAATTTTAATGGAACAGTGGACGTTGGGTGTGATGAAAATGAAATATGATGTGGAAATTGTTAGTGGTTAATTATTAATTAATTAATTAATAGACGTAAAGTGTAACTAATAAAAAGGTAATGAAGTAATGAAATAAAAATATTTAAATGGTTCTGTGCTTATTGGATACCTTGTCTTATAAGTGATAGTCGGGAGTCTGAGAGATGTTTTCTTCAGTTGAGTCTATGACTAGGTTACGACCATTGTGTGGTTTTGAACCATAGTATATTATTTTCTTTTTGTGTTTCTATACACTAATCCACCCTATAATTTAGGTAAACTGACATCCTGGTGATTCTGAGCCCTTGGAGGGTGTTTTTCCTAACATTCTGGTGCGAGGATGGATGGTTGACTACCCCCTTCTGCCATGCACTCTTATCTTGGTAGTTACTTGTACGTGTAGGTACATTAGTTATTTTTCCCAATATATGTTTGTATAAGGATATATTATCTTGTTTTTATTCACACACATATATTCTGGATATAGTATTCTATGGACTCTTATAGGTGTAACGTGTATATGTTGTGATGGCTTGAAGATCCTTACTCACTGTGTGGGTTATAATGGCTTGATGTATAATGACCGAGGTATGATAAACATTATGAGAGCTATGGTGGCTCCCAAAAACTACTTGTTTACTTTTCTTTCATGGATGTGGTAGTTTTGTTGCATGGGGTCCATGTTGTAGTGCTTCACTTAGGTGTCTGCGAGCATGCCTTTTTAGAGAGAGATGCTTAGGACATACGACATTGGGGAAAAGTGGAAAACCAGTGGGGAAGTAATATAAGGGTAACATTGATATTATTTATCATATTATATACACGTGTATGAAATTCTTGTTAAGATTAGTAATGGTGAGGCTGGGATCATAGAATAAATGTTTAGGTGATGAGTTAGTTTCACTTGTTGTTCACTGTGTTTAGCATGCTTTCATTAATTTTGAATTAGAGGTTATGGGGAGGATCCTACTGAGTAAATTTTTATAATCCCCCTATATATATATGAACTATTTTTCTGTCCACTTGGTGGAAGTTGGAGATCCGGCTAGTTATTACTAGCTTGGTATTGTAGGAGTTGTTCGGGCTTCGTGGTCGCTGATGTGTTTTACTTTTATTTGGGTACCTAGTGTCTCCCCCTTTTAATTATGGTAGTTTTGCAAGACATTTCTTATGTGTACATGGGATTTCTATTTAATTTTTGTATAGGTTGTATTTGGATGTGTATGTATTATCTCTCTATTTCTCATGTGTTCTCATAGAGGGTATTGCCTCTCATTTGGTTGTTCACTATATCCTCAGTGTTATTCGCTAACCCAGGGCCTACCAGACTTAGGACTCAGGTGTTATTATCTCTCTTCTCATATTTCCATCCCATGAGGGGTACACCTTGTGGGGAGGGGGTCATGAAAAAGTGGTATCAGAGGCTTGGTTGAGGGATAAGATGGAGTTTGGTGTTAGACACAAGTCAAGTTTCATGGGGTGGTAAAAAATGGTGTAAGTCATGTTTAGAAAGTGATGTAACAACTGGAGACTGGCTGCGACATAGGTGTTTTAATCCCCTATGATCTAATTCCTTGAAAATTAAGTTTACAATGGCTACCAAATGAGTTGATACTAGTTATAGGGTAGAGACTTAGGAAAGGATCATTTACCATTCTTCGTTGTGCCTATGTTTGAATGGGTTGACCATGGGATAGGTTGACATAAAATGAATAAAATAAAGCAATAAATTAATTAATTCTGATTCATCCATATTCCAGGTTTAGAAGCTCAAAATTTTGTTATTCTATAGGTATGTCTCCTGGTCGACATCTTCATCAGGATCACATAGACGATGTCTAGAAGGATATGCGAGCAGATCACCATAGGGTAGAGGGTGACGACGACAACACATATAGGAGGACACTCTGAGAGATTCAGCGTGACTATGGGAAGAAGTAAGAGGGATCTATTTTAGATGCAGTCATGGAAGAATGGTTGAAGGTGGTTGAGAAATGATTCTGTACGGTCCATGCTCGGAAGGATCATTGGTTGTCCATGGTTTTGACGATGTTATGTGGAGTACTAAGGTAGTGCTGGTTCTTATTCATTGGGGATCTCAAGGAGTCAACAATCCAATATGAGGAGTTCCAAGACATGCTTAGAGTCGAGTTACATTAATCGACCACGAAGGATTCTAGTTTCCAAGAACCTATAACCGTTCAACAGGGGAGCTCCAATGTTTGAGAGTTTGGAATATGATTCATGAAACTTTTACAATATTCTTCGGACGTGATGATAGACGAGGAGGTCAGGGTGAGGCCTATTGAAGAAGGATTTTCTTCAATAGATCCAGCGCTTGGTCACCCCATTTATGTTCAAGACATATATTGAGGTGAGGGTGATGGTAGAGGTCATCGAGAAGAAATTTTAAATAACCATATCATCATGATAGGGGAGTCATCATGATTCATCATGAAGAAGATATGTGGGTCGGGGTTGCTGGTTTTTAGGGTAGAAGAGTTTATTTTCGGCCGGGGGTAGGTCCCATCACTCTGCATCTTGTTTTTCCGGGGGCTGCTGCTCTCATGATAATTCCAAGGGATTAGGTGCTTGATTTTATTGTTGTGGATGAGTTCATCATCAGTGAGTGTTCCCAACCTTTCAGATCATTCATCATGTACTAGGTGTTCCACTACAAGTTCCTCGATCGAGGTTGTTCCTGCCAAGGCAACAACAGTAGTTTGCTCCAACATTGGTTCATTAAAGGTTATATAGGGCTGATAGAGGACATCCCTGTGACACTCCTCATCCTTAGAGAGTTGAGTGTAGTCATGGTGGTGGTAATCATCAGGGTCAGAGAGTCCATGGAGGAGGTTGTAGGAAGTTTCATGCTTTAGCGTTGCCAGCTCCAGGCGAGCCAGATGTTGTTCAGGGTTCCATTTGTTTGTTTTCTACCTTGTTGTATTCCTTTTTTGATTCAAGAGTTACACACGCCTTCGTATCACCTACCCATTTCAATGATTTGGTTCTTGTGGTATAGATGCTTCAAGTGCCCATGGTGTTGACTATGCTAGTTGGAGGTTGAGATGACTTTTTTAAAGTACGTAGATACTATGAGGTAGTGTTGGGGAAGCACCGTTCTTAGGGAGATTTCTTATGATTAAAAATAAAACCACATGATGTCATCCTCGGCACGGATTGGTTATATTCGGTGCAGGATATCATGGATTTATTCAAGAGGAAGGATGTGTTATTTGATGTGGATGGAGATCTAGTGGTGTTTGTGGGCGAGCGAGACCCGCAGATGGGTCATAGGCGTGTTTCATCCTTATAAACCTCGATAGGTGAGATGATCATGATTTTTTCAAAGGTTAAGTAGTTGTAGTATCCTTGGTTTGAAGACGAGTACCCTGATGTATTTCCAAAATAAGTTTTAGCATTACCCCCTTGATGAGAGATCAATTTTGGGATAGAGCTACAACTAGGAGCGTATCATATATCTATGTCAATGTATAGGATAGGCTCTTTTGAGTTACGAGAGCTATGTATAGGGATTGATGGTCTATTAAATTTCATTTTTAGCTAAGAGATTCACCTTGGGTTGTACTATTTTTTTCATGAAGAAGGTTGATGACAGTTTGCGGTTGTGAAAAAATTATCATCAAATAACCAAAGTGACAATGAACAATCACTATCCTCTTCCACAGATAAATGATTTATTCGATCAAGTGAAGGATGAATATTTTTTCTCAATGATCGACTTGTGGTCAGGATATCATCAGATGCATGTGAATGATGATGATATCATGAAGACTGAATTCCATTGTCATAATAGGCATTACGATTTCATTGTAATGTTTTTTGGCATGACACATGCTCCAACTATGTTCATGTAATTTTTGAATGCGGTGTTCCATGAGTTCCTAGATATGTTCGTGGTGGATTTCATTGATGATATCCTTCTGTACTACATGTCTGAGGAGGACCATGCAGAGCATCTACATGCCATTTTTGGAGTTCTTTGTCAACATCATCTATTTGGGATGTTTTCTATGTGTGATTTTTTGGATTAAGAAGTATGTTTCCTGGTTCATGTTGTGTCCCATTAGAGAGTATCTATGGATAAATAAATGACATAAGCAGTTGTGTCTTGGGAATCCCCCAAGAATGTGATAGAGGTGCGATGTTTCCTTGGTCTTGCAGGCTACTATATGAGGTTCGTAGAAAAGTTTTCTCGAGTTATGACTCCTCTAATAGAATTGACCATGAAGGGTCGGGTGTTCGTGTGGACTAATCAGTGTCAGACAAAATTCGAGTATCTAAAAGAGAAGATAGTAAGTACTCTAGTACTTTTTCATTAGGTAGAGGGAGTTCAGTAGTATATTTTATATGATGCTTTAAATCTAGTGTTAGGTTGTGTTTTGTTGTAGTAGATATCAGTTGTTTCTTATGGGTCTCATCAGTTTCTTCCCCATTAAAATTACTATGCCACCCATGATCTGGAGTTGGATGTCGTGCTGATTGATCTGAGGTTGTGGAGACATTACCTCATTGGAGAGCAGTTTTTGTTATTCACCGATCATAAGTGTATGAGATATTTTTTCTCCCAGTGTTACTTAAACATATGGCAAAGTCAGAGGTGGGAGTTATTATAGGAATACGACATTGAAATATCATAATCTTAGGGAAAGCTAAAATTCGTATTTGATGTGTTGAGCAGGATGTTACATAATGATGATGTGCATGAATCTGGTGATTCCTGGAGGGTGATGGAAGAACAGACGACATTATATCTCGATACGGGAGAATTTAGGGGTAGAGTTTGTCATTTTTAGATAAAGGTTCAGTAATATTTGGTGGAGCTGGAGGAAGGGTCCTAGAAGGGGGATCTTGAGGTGGAGGTCCGGTGAGACTAAGTTGTTTATGGAGAGGCCCCTGATGGTTTGTCTGAGGATGAAAAACTCTTATTGTTATATCATGGAAGACTATTTGTTCTTTTGTAAATGTGTGTAAGAACCCGGTTTTTGCAATAAAAGACTTTGGAATATTCCTAAGGTTATTCAAGGGCAGCACCTTCAGATGGCATGCGATTCTGAGCCCCAGTGTGGCCAAAATTAAATTTTCAGTGTGTTCACACTGGACACACAAAATAAAAATTATAACTCCCAAATGATACTTCAGATCAATAATTTGAGTGTACGGATGGGTCCAAAATGGAGTTTTTGCAGTAGGAACAACATAAAACATGTCGGCGCGGGGCGTTGGGACACCTCGCCCATTGCAAGAATGTTAAATAGATGAATTAAATAATTAATATATTAGTTTAATGGATTAATAAAAATATCAATTAAATGGTAGCTCGGATTGGAAAATTGAGGGCACCGTTGAGTCTAGAGCGCATGTTTTACCCTATGGGGGGTGTAACTTTCGCGGGCGCGGGCCTTCTGTGAAAAATGATGCCAGGGGTGTTTTTGTAAATTATCATCTTCATACGTTAAATTTTATAACTTTTGAATGGAGTCTCAGATTAAAATTCCATGTCCGATGTTGGGATCAATTGGAGGTGTTTACCCTATGCGAGGTCTAACTTTAACCGCATCGGGGGGTTTTGGACGCATGTGTTTTCAGGGGTCGAGTTTTTAATTTAAAAGGGTTTAATTATTTATACTCTCCTCTCCTCCACCATCCTCATTCCTCCCAATGGAACCCCACCACCCTCAAGCTCCTCATCAAGCCCTTCTCCTCCCTCTCCAATCCGGAAGACCTCGGCAACAGTGAAGGCGGATCGACGACAAAGCGTCAGTCTACGCCCAGGAGGTAGGGTTCTTGCTTCATTTTTCAATTCATATAGCCCTCGTTGAATTGATTTTTATGCATTGAATCTCTTTTAAATTTTTCATAGAATCCCATAATCACATAGTGTATGTTCTAGTCTTTGCAACACCTATTTCAGTTTGAAAACATGAGTGCCGAGACATTCTCGGTTGCCCGCCGAAGGTCAGCGGGTTTGTGGTGTTTTTCCAGCGGTTTTGGGTTCTCGAGCCAGCTGGGACGGCGTTTCGGAGAGGGTAAAGGTAGATGTGTGGGCGGCGCGGGCTAAAGTGATGGCGATGCGGGCTAAGACTAGAAGACAGTGGCTTCAGCGTGAGGCGGAGCTGGCCACGCGAGGGGGCGACTCCAGGCGGCGAGGTCGAGCCGCCGGGGCGCGACGACCGCGGGGATCGTGGTGCGTGACCCCCGCGCAGGGACAAAGACCCGCATCCCGCGTGTCATCACACGGAAAAATGACCAGCCCAACTAGGGCCGGTCTACGGTGGACCGCAGGTTAGCGGCCGACCCAACGACTGAGTCGCGGGCCTGTGAGGGCCGGCCTAGGCCGGTCTTGCCCAAGGGGATTCGTCCCCTCCTCGGACGCCCCTAATTTACATTATGGTATCCGTTTTGTGTGTCGTCTGTGGCAGTACCTTCCTAGAACCGAGACGAACTTTTTGAGATGGTTTCAAGAGTTTTTATGTCCCGAAACGAGGGGCCTTGGAGGGGAGACACGTCTTTGAGTGAGTTGGCATTTTTCATGGGTTCTTGTTTTGGATGGCACAGACACATCTGTTTTCCGTTTTGAGCGTCGTCAGCGGGGTTGGGACCCTGGCACTGAACCGGTGCTTTCCAGGGTGCTTTCATTAATTGAGCCTAGAGTTGAGGAATGGGCCCCACAACCAGTATTTTAAGCTGTGAATGGTGTTTAGAAACATTTTTATTGGATGTCCGTTCAGGGCATGCGAGCAGTCGTTTCTTGGTGTTTTTCTGAGGGCATTGCAATAGCGTAATCGACCTACTTTAATTCAGCACACTGGTGTGGGCCCCATGAGGGACATTTTGGGATTTCGTGGTGATTTCTATCTTTATCACTTGGTGTCTTTTGTGGGAGAATGAATATTCCATCTTGTGTACTTTTTTGAGAGGATCCAATCGGTGTGATTCGTTGGCAGCACTTCGGGACAGGGATACGGGTCCCATGAAGCACCGCTTGTGTGCAGTGTGGTAGAATTCACCTTTTTCTCTGGACATCCATTTTACTCAGGTGAGTAGTCTTTTTGACGTGTTTTCCTGAGGGTATTGCAATGGTGTGGTGCACCCGACTATTTTCGGGACCGAGGATCGAGATCATGGGACGTCGTTTGGGCGTAAAGCGGTATTGGTGACTTTTCCGTCGGATATCCTTTTGAGGCGAGTAAGTAGTCTATCTCACGTGTTTTTCCACGAGGATTACAATGGTGTAATCTGTTCAGGTGAGCGGAGCCTCTTATCTGATCTTATTAAATTTGTAAATATGATGGGTGCTCCGCTGGTGGTACGTCCTACATTGTTTGTACCAGACCCTTGGCGTGTGATCATGTGCACTACCATGTGTGTGAAATAAATGTTTGAGAAGATGTAGTTGTCCATTCCTGGGGCGATGAGGTGGCAAGTTGGATTTTTTATGTTTACGCCCTTCTTGTTGGCATTGGGTACTGCGTGCACGATAGCCTTTGGGCTGGAAACGTGGTATACTCTGAGAGTATACGATATCACATGGAGGTACATGTGGTTATATGTTCCTGAGAACGTTTTTGTGTTTGGTTGGTGTTGACTTGGGGCCACACATCATGTTTTCCCCATGTGTGTCTTGTGTTCTGTTTTTCGTACCCTTATCCTCTCGTGACGTAGAGGGTCCCTCTGTTCACGTTTGTTTGACCGACCGAGTTGAGTTTTCCCCTAGTTCTGTTCTCATTTGTTTGACCAGCCATGTTGAGTTTTCCCCTGGTTCTATTCTCGTTTGTTTGAATAACCAGGTTGAGTTATCCCTAGGCTCTATTCTCATTTTTTTGACCAGCCATGTTGATTTTTCCCCTGGTTCTTTTCTCGTTTGTTTGACCAACATGGTTGAGTGGATTTCCCCTAGTTCTGTTCTCGATGGTTTGGCCGGAAGAGATGGTTTGGTTCCTCTATTTCTTCAGCTGTGAGGGTTTTTAGTACCATGCCCTTTCACCAAACAGTGTCACAGTTTACGACTATGTGTGCTCATACAGTGTGGGTGTTTTCCAACATTATGGGATGAGTTTCCTCAGCCCGCTTCGACCGTGACATAGTGGATTGGTGCTTGATCTATGTGAGATGTCGGGGAGTTTCTCCAATCCCTTCGTGTTCCCTGGTAGAGCTCTTGTGGATTCTGTGTGACCAAAACAATATGCAGGCACCGATCCTCTACCCAGGAGGCTGTTTCCAGCAGGGCTAGCCTATGTGATTCCATCTAGCAGTGATGACCAGTGGGGTACAATCTAGCAGGGATAGCAAGTGTGGTAGCATCCATCAGGGATATCCAGTACAACGATGTTCACCGAGCAGTACCATCCAGCAGGGATGGCCAGAGCGGTTCCGGGTTTACCTACAATGGGGCTGGGAAGTGGTCCCTGATGCCGAGTTTACCTCCTGCTGGGCTGGGAAGTGGTCCCCGATGATGGTTCCAAGCCTTTCTCTATTGGATTACCCTTTTATGGGACTGGGCATTGGGACTCGTCGATGAATTTTTCCGGGTCTCCCTCCAGTGGTATCCCTTCGACTTCCAGGGATTACCCTCCAGTGGGGCTGGGCAGGGGGTCAGTTGTCGAGTTTGAGGAGACCTCTCGACTGCAGGGTAGTGACGAGGTGTCATTTGACATTCTCCCAGAACTCTAAAGTATGAGGGTTGCTTTCCCCACTGAGACACGTCCTTGCAACACCACTTAAAACCATGCAGGAAAGTCGGTCCCGCCCAAAGTGGATAGTGTCAAGGTGCGGTGATTTGAGACCCTTGACTTGTAGTTTGAGGTAAACGTGCGGGATGCTGGGCCTCGATGATGTTTACTTCAGGGACTCTTGGCTACTCATTTTCTTGGGATGAGCTACGGGATGGAGATCCACTTACAATCTTGTTTGGGCTTCTTGTTTGAGAATATATATATGTATATACATTGTTCCTGTACCCACTTCTTTGGCATGGTTACTCTCCCTCCAGGAATGCAAAAGACGTGTGGGGTATGCCACATGCTTTCTATGTCTAGCTTCTCATGGTTGGATGGGTATACTCTCCTTCTATAGGTAGCGAAGACTCAATGAGAAGTCTATCTTCTCACAGTTTCTTTCTCTTTGTGTCTGGACGAGTCTACCTCATTTCTCTTGTTGGGTTGAGTTTGAATCTCTACTGTTACTCTACTGCACTCCTTGTTGTACTCTTTGCTACACTCTCTGTCATACTACTTTAATATTCCCTTTTCGATATGATTCTCAACATTCGGTACCTCCTTTTTTGCACTCTTGAGCCTTCAGGGTATCATACTGAGTATTTTTATACTCACCCCTGCTTCGGCTTTGCCCGCACGTGGTGTGCCCTTTCAGACGACAGATAGATTGGTCGTGACTTTATAGGATCTTAGGAGTTTGGGATCTTGGACCGTGTGTGATGGTCATAGATGGGATCCAGGTGTGGGACTCTCCCAGTTGTTTACATTTGTTTACCTATTTTCGGGTTGTAGCATGTTTCTGGTTGGGCGCATGTTTTCCCTTTTTCTTTTTCAGTTTACCTCCAACACTTTCTTTGAACTGTTAGAGGTTGATTCACTTTTGTGGTTTATATATAGCAGTTCCACATTACTTTACATGTATTTTATTTTACTCTACACTTCTGCATTGAGTGGGATGCATGTGTGTGTAAAGGTACTTAGGCAAAGGCCTCCACGAGTTGTTTAGCATTCAGCGCTTATCGCCAGCTCCTGTCTTATGGAGGCGAGCATGGGATAGTTCCTGCTTGAGACCAGGTAGGGTCAGGTCATGAAAAAGTGGAATCAGAGGTGTTCCATTTCTTGGGACATTGTTCGTACATCCCTAAAAAATAATTGGTTGGGATTTTGGGAAATAGTTTCAACGTGTCTCGAGAGTGACTCTCAAGCCAGGGGGTCCAGTGATTGTGCGGCGACCGACGTATCCATTCACAAGGACCCTGATAACCCGCTTTTCGACTCGGAATGATGAGACACTCTTTGCAAGGAAAATTGGTTTGTGAATCACAAAGGATTAAGTCTTTTACTGTCCTTCTTGAGTTAGATCCTCATTGTTGTTACTGTTATAAACATATATTCTCATATGACCGTGACACTCCTTGATAACATTCATGATGTCTCCACGAAGATAGCCAGCTAGGATACCAGCTTTGGTTCCTGACGATGACCTTGTGAGCTATGAGGCCTCAGTCCAGGACCCATCATGCGAGTCCAATTCTTCCGGTGGGCCAGTAGTATAGCCCCCACCTGGTGAGCAGCAGACAGTTTCAGCAGAGCAGACTGAGCTTGACCGCAGGTTGAGAATGCTCCATGAGTTCTAGTGATAGAGACTTATGAGGATTAGTTGTGAGGCAGACCCTCGGGCATTATAGGGTTTTCTAGATCCAATGGTTCACATTTTCAGGCTTGTGCTGATGCCGACAGATCTTATTGTGGCTTTGGCCGCCAACCATTTCCACTGCACTGCTGGGCATTGGTGGAGTCTGGTGACTCAGTTTCATGAACAATCATCTCTTTCGTGGGGAGACATTCAGTTGTTGTTTTTTGAGGAGTTCCTTCCCTCTCGATTACACTTCGTTAGAATTCAGGAGCTTTTGCAGTTTTAACAGGGTGGGATGACGGTGGCCGAGTACGTGGCTAGTTTCATAGACCGTGCACTCTTTTACCCGGACAAGGTCCATGACAACAAATTCCGAGTGCGGAAGTTTGAGTGGGGTCACCACCAAGAGATTAGTCCTATCATAGTACCCTAGGGCATTCCCACATATTCTGGGGTGCTAGAACAGGAGCTGGTGAAAAAGAGCTTCTTGTCGCGTTGTACAGTTGGTGGTTGTCGTAGGCTCGACATAGACAAGACGTCTGCCATAGCTAGCGGGCGTCAGCAAGAAAAACCTCAATGCATGGGGATTTCTGACAACTGGAATCAAGGGAATGGTCATACACCACAGTGGCACTGGAGGTCACCAGTGTAGCTCGGAGAGAGTAGGTGTTATGCTTGCAATGGGTGAGGTCACCTGGCGCAAGACTGCCTAACAAGGCACGCCGAGAATATCGGGCAGGCAGTAGGTGCACCACCGCGGAAGAGGTAGCATCGTGATCGAAGAAGTTCCCAGAGAGGTGCTACTAGCAGAGGAGAGGAATGATCTAGTAGTGGGGGATGACTTTACGAGGTCTTCCCATCACCACCAGGCGGTCCATGTTAGGCTCAGAGAACTGACAGTTGGGACCACAGACAAGAAAAAGCTTTGGCTGTCTAAGATCTTGCAAAGCATGAGGTGATAAGAGGTACGCTCAAAAACTCTTCTACTGTTTGCAGTAGAATTTTGAGACACTATGTATGAATTTCTTTTCTCACTGCTTCTTGGTTGAGTTGTTACCAGGGTGGCGCATGGCATCAGTGTAACCCTGTGTTGGTATGGTAAAAGGCGTGGGACTTTTTTCTTTAGTCGATGGTGTCGACTCCTTCGATCTCCGAGCATATAAGAGAGTATAGGTCATGGTACATCGATTGTGAAACCTTGCGTGACCAGATATCCTTAGGTGTTTCACCATATGGATATTATGAAGGAGAGAATAACTGGGCTTTGTCCCAGGTCCGAACAGTGATGCTAGTCACGGCGTGCGACGTAGGGGTTTGGTCGGGGAGGTGAGCTACCCCTGAGGTCCTACGGATCAGTTGAGACCGTGCAAAGGGATGGTGGGGATCCCTACTGCCTAGCCCTAACCCCAGTGTTTGGAGTGGGTTCACGGCGTCTGCCGCGTGGATTACCTGAGGATATGTGTGTGTACTCCTATGCATGTCATTGGTAAGGGAAGACCTCACATGAGCATATAAAATCTTTTGGTCGGTATGCGGTGATGCGGGACTGTGCAAGAGTTCTTCTGGGTATGGGGGAGCCAGGTGTGGGATTATTACCCCATGTTGTTCCATGGGTTTGCTATTCGGGGAAGAAGAGGGAATGATGTAAGAACCCAGCTTTTTCTATAAAATATTTGGAATATTCTTGAGGTTATTCCAAAGAAACTCTTTCAGACGGTGTGCGATTCCGAGCCTCCATTTGGCCAGAATTTAATTTTCAGTGCGTTCACACTAGACACGCCAAATAAAATGGATAACTCCTTAACGGTACTTCAGATCAGAAATCTGATTGTACTGGTGAATCCGAAATGGGGTGTTTAATCTAGGAATGACATAAATCATGTCACTTCGGGACGTTGGGAGCCCTTTCTGTTGCCAGAAAGTTAAACGGGTAAATAAAATAATTAATTTATTCGTTTAATGGCTTAACTAAAGTATCTCTTAAACGGTAGCTTTTATTGGAAAACAGAGGGAACCGTTGAGTCTTGAGCATGCCGTTTACCATAGGAGGGGTGTAACTATCACGGGCGCGAGCCTTCTGTGAAAAATGTCGTCAATGCGTTTTCATAATTTACAGGCTTCAGACGTTAAATTTTACAAATTTTGAATAGAGTCTGGGATTAAAATTATGAGACCTCCATTGTCCTTGTGAGGTGGTGTTTACCATAGGCGCGGTCTAACTTTAACGGCGTCGGGCGGTTTTGGATGCGGGTGTTTTCAGGGGTCAAGTTTCTAATTAAAAAGAGATTAGTTATTTAAACTATCCTCTCCTCCCCCTAGAGAACCCCCCCCCCCCTCACCCTAAATCTCCTCCTCAAGCCCTTATCCTCCATCTTTAATCCGGAATACCTCGACTATGGCGATGGCGGATCGATGACAAAGCGTCGGGCTACGCCCACAAGGTAGGGTTCTTGCTTCGTTATTCAATTCATATATCCCTCTTAGAATTGATTTTTATGCATCTAATCTCTTTTAAATTGTTGATAAAAGCCCATAATTGCGAAGCATTTGTTTTGGTCTTTCCACGACTATTTATTGTAGAAAATCTGTGTCCCGAGGCATTCTCCGTTGTCCACCGAAGATCAGCGGGTTTTTGGTGTTTTTCCTACAGTTTTGGGTTCTCCCCGCGAGTAGGGACGGTGGTCCAGTGAGGGTCTAGGTGGAGGTGAAGGTGGCACGGGATAAGGCGATGGCGGCACAGACTAAGGCCAGGCAGGGGCGGTCTTCGGCGCGAGTCGGAGCTGGCCGCGCTAGGCGGTGGATCCAGGCGGTGAGGCTGAGCCGCCGGGGCGCGAGGACCGCGGGGTCACGGCGCGCGACGCCCATGGACGGACAAAGACCAGCTTCCTGTGGGTCTTCAAGCTAAAAAATGACCGGCCCCATAAGGGCTGGTTGGCAGGGGACATCGTGTCAGCACCGGACCGTGCAGCTAAGCCGCGGGCCGGCGCTGTTAGTCGGGCCGGCCGGTCCAGGCCGGTCCAAACCAAGGGGATTTGTCCCCACTTTGAATGCTCGTAATTTACATTACGAGTGTCTGTTTTGTCTGCCGTTTGCAGTAGTGCCTTCCTGGTGTCGAGAATAACATTTAAAGACGGTTTTGTCAGTTTTTAATTCCCGAAGTGAGGGTCCTTGGAGGCGCACCACACATTTAAGTGAATTGGTGGTTTTCAGGGGTTCTTGTTTTGGATGGCGCAGACACATCTGATGTCTGTTTTGAGCACTGTCAGTAGCGTTGGGACCCTGGTTAGAAACCGGTGCTTTATAGGGTGGTTTCAGGAATTGAGGCGGGAGTTGAGGCATGGTCCCCATGGCCCGTCTTTTAAGCTGCGAGCTTCATTTAGCATCTTTTCCACCAGATCTCCATTCGTGGAGTGAGAGAACTCATTCATGGGTGTTTTCCCAAGGGTATTGCAAAGACACAATCTGCCCGCTTTAATTTAGCACACTGGTGTGGGCCCTGCGAGGGCCATTTTGGGGATTGGCGGTGATTTCCATCTTTATCATCGGGTGTCTGTTACGGGTGACTGAATAGTCCATGTTGTGTACTTTTTTGAGAGGATCTAAATAGTGTGATCTGTTGGCAGAGCTTTGGGATCGGGATGTGGGTCCCATGAAGCACCGCTCGTGTTCTTAGCGACCGAATACACCTTTTTCTCCAGATATTTGTTTCAGTCAATGAGTAGTCATTTTGACGTGTTTTCATGAGTGGATCATAATGGTGCGGTGTGCCTGACTATTTTCTGGATAAAGGATTGGGATCATGGGACGTCGTTCGGGCGTAAAGCAGTGTTGTCATCTTTTCTTTCAGATATCTGTTTGAGGTGAGTATGTAGTCTATCTCACATGTTTTTCTATGGGGTTTAAAATGGAGTAATCTTTTCAGGTGAGTGTAGCCTCTAACTTGATCTTATTAGATGTTGAGATATGAAGGATGCTCATGTGGTGGTTCATCCTACTGTGTTTGTAGTGGACCCTTGGCGTGTGATCACGTGCACTCCCATGTTGGTAATGTAAATGTTTTAGGCGATGTAGTTGGTTATGCCTGGGATGATGAGTTGGAACGTTGGAGTTGTTACATTTACACCCTTATTGTTGACGTTGGGTACCGTGTGCACAACATCCATTGGGCTGGAAACGTGGTATACTCTGGGTGTATATGGGAATGCTTGGAGGTACATGTGGTTGTTTGTACCTGAGAATGTTTATGCGCTTGGTTTGAGTTGACTTGGGGCCACACATCATGTGGGACCCATATGCGTGTCGTGTTCTGCTTTGCATTCCCTTGACCTCTTACGACACAGAGGGTCACTATATTCTCCTTTTTTACATGATGGGATGAGTTTTCCCTTGGTTTTGTTCTCGATTGTTTGACTAGCCATGTTGAGTTTTCCCGTGGTTCTATTCTTGTTTGTTCGACCGGCTGGGTTGAGTTTTTCCCTGGTTCTGTTATCATTTGATTGAATAGCCAAGTTGATTTTTCGCATGGTTCTGCTCTCGTTTGTTTGACCAGCAGGTTTGAGTGGTTTTCCCCTAGTTCTATTTTCGATGGTTTGGTTGGTATAAATGGTTTGGTTCCTTTTTTTCTTCAACTATGAGGGGTTTCATTACCATTACCTTTCACTAAACTACGGAACCGTTTATGACTACGTGTGCTTGTACGACGTTGGTGTTTTCCCACTTTTTGGGATGAGTTGCCTCTATCCACTTCAACAGTGACTCTGAAGATTGGAGCGTGATTCCCTAAGAGGCCGAGGAGTTTCTCCAATCCCTTCGTGTTCCCTGGTAGAGTTCTTGTAGATTCTTTGTGACCAAAACATTACATGGGCACCGATCCTCTACCCAGGAGGTTCTTTCCAGCAGGGCTGGCCAGTGCGGTACAATCCAGCAGGGATGGCCAGTGGGGTATCAACCAGCATGGATGACCAGGGAGGTACCATCCATCAGGGATGGATAGTACATCGGTGTTCACCAATCAGTACCATCCAGTAGGGATGGCCATAGCAGTTCTGGGTTTACCTCCAGCGGGGCTGGGAAGTGTTCCCCGATGTCGGGATTACCTCTAACTAGGATGGAAAGTGGTCCCCAATGACGGTTCTGAGCCTCCCTCTAGTGGAGAACCCTTTTACAGGACTGGGAATTGGGACTCATCGATGACGTTATCTGGGTCTCCCACCAATGGATTACCCTCTTACAGGATTATGTAGTGTGGCACCCATCGACTTTTGTCGGGTCTCCCTCCAGGGGGAACCCGTCGACTTCCAGGGAATTACCTCCAGCGGGGCTGGGCAGGGGTTTGCCTATCGACATTGAGGAGACCTCTCGACTGTGGGGAAGTGAAGAAGTGTGATTTGATGTTCCCCTAGAACACTCAATTATTAGGGTATCTTTCCCCACAGATATGAATCCATGCGACGCGACCTAAAACCATGCGGGCGAGTCAGTGCCCCCCAAAGCAGATAGTGTCAAGGTGCGATGATTTCAGCCCCTTGACTTTTAGTTTGGGGTAGACGTGTGGGATGTTGGGCATCAATGGTGTTTAATTCTAGGATCGTTGCCTACTCACATTCTTGTGCTGAGCTACGCTATGGAGATCCCCATACGATCTTGTTCAGGATTCTTGTTTGAGCATATATATATGTATATACCTTGTTCCATTACCCGCTTATTGGGCTTGGTTACTCTCCCTCCGGAAGTGACGAAGACACACAGGGTATGCCACGTTCTTTCCATGTCTAGCTTCGCATGGTTGGATGGGTCTACTCTCCTGATAAAGGCAGCGAAGTCTCGATGGGAAGTTCATCTTCTCACCATTTCTAGCTCCTTGTGTCTGGACGAGTCTACCTCTATTCTCTTATTGGGTTGATCTGGAATATCTAATGTTACTATTTTTCACTCATTGTTGTACTCTTTACTGCACTCTCTGTTGTACTCCTTTACTATTCCCTGTTAGATCTACTTCTCACTCTTTGTTACCTCCATTGTTGCTCCCTCGAGCCTTCGGGGTATCCTACTGAGTATTTTTATACTAACCCCTACTTTGGCTTTGCTCACACTTGGTGTGACCTTTCATGAAATGCACAGGTCGGTCGTGACTTCAGTGGATCTTAGGAGTTTGGGATCTTGGACCATGTGCGGTGGTCATAGTCAGGATCCAGGTGTGGGACTCTCCCAGTTGTTTACTTTTGTTTACCTGTTGCCGGGTTGTTGCACTTTTCTGGTTGGGTGCGTGTTTTCCCCTTTTCTTTTTCAGTTTACCTCCAGTACTTGCTTTGTACTGTTAGAGTTCGATGCACTTTTATGGTTTATATATAGCAGTTGAACATTAATTTACTTATCTTTTCTTTTACTCTGCACTTCTATATTGAGTGGGCTGCGTGTGTGTGTACAGGTCCTCAGGAAAAGGCCTCTCCGTGTTTTTTAGCCTTCGGCGCTTGTCGTCAGCCCCTGTCCTATAGAGGCGGGCTTGGGGTAGTTGCGGCTCAAGACTGGGTAGGGTCGGGTCATGAAAATGTGCATGATGGTTCTCAAAGAGTTTTATAGATCACCATTACTTGTGCATCCGAGCATGAAAATGATGTATCGAGCCTTGAAGAGTCAGTTTTGGTTTCCTGGACTGAAGCGTGCAGTTTTACAGTTTGTGTCTCGATGTTTGGTATTCCAGAAGGTGAATATTGAACATTGTGTTCTGGGTGGTCTACTCCAACCATTAGATTTTCCTTAGTCAAACTGGGAGGACATTTCAATGGACATTGTTACTAGTTTACCATGAGATCGGGGAGGATATGATGCTATTTTTGAGGTGGTGGATTGATTGAAAAGATCAACCCACTTCATAGAGATCAAGGAGTCATGCTTAGTGAATTTTTTTTGAGGAAGTATCTTGAGGAGGTGGTGACACTTCATAGAGTCCAAAGGACGATCATTTCTGATCGAGATCCTCATTTTACCTCCAGGATGTGGAGAGGTCTCAAACAAAATTTTGGTTCTCACCAATTCCTTAACAATACTTATCATCCACTTATGGACAGTCAGACAGAGTAGACTATCTAGACTCTTGAGGACATGTTTCACTCTTGTGTCCTGGATTTTGGAGGTTCGTGGATAAGGAACATACCATTTGTGGAGTTCTCTTACAAAAAGATTTTTTACTCTATAATTGGTATAGAGCTGTTGGAATCCATGTATGGTCGACCTTGTCGTTCACCATTGTTTTGGACATCGGTTGGAGAGTCACCAATTCTTAGACTAGAACTAGTGCAGAATACAACATAGATGGTTCAGGTGATTCGTGAGGGGGTGTAGATAGCACACGACTGTCATAAATCATATGAATATCAAAGAATGAGACCTTTAAAGTTTGATATTTAGGATCACATGCTTTTAAAAGTGACTCCCCATTATGGGATGCGATGGTTTTTGTCCTAGGATTGAGATTTCTCTCAGATTTGTCTGGCCCTTCTAGTTATTGGATCATGTTGGACCATGCCGTATTGAGTATCACATCCCCCATAGATGGGGCAGATAAATGATGTTTTTCATGTGTCATAGCTCTATCATTATCTACATGATGACTCTCACGTCATCAATTCGGGATAGATCGATGATGATGATGATGCGGCCTTTGAGGAGCAGATATTGGAGATCCAAGACTGTAAATAGAATCTATTGTGCGCGTGTTCCATCCCTTTTTTATATGTCTTGTGGTGACAGTGTGGCATATAGGATAGCACCAAGGAGCATGAGTTGGAGATACGTGCTCAGTAACAATAGTTTTATTATGTTTAACTCTTTTCATGTTAAAAAAATGTTCTCTTAGTGGTTGTAGACCATTAAATTTTATGAGATGAATTTTTTTGGTTTCTTCATGTGGCTTTCTCTCTTTTGAGAGGTATCTCGATAGATGGTTATTCAGACCCCATTTATATTTACCTTTAGAAGTGTTCTTAATTATCAAGGACACTAATTTCATTGATAGGTATCTAATGTAACAGCCTAGTCCGTTTTGGTCTATTAAATTGTTGAAATATTGTGTTTGAGGTGATCTGGGATTTTAAGTTGACTTATCCCTAAAAATTCACAAATTTCCAACTATGTGAAGTGTTCCATCAGTGAGATTGGTGAGAACAGTCCAACCAGTGACACTGGTGTGAACAGTTCCACTGGTGAGACCACTGTGAACATTTCCATTTGTGAGACCGCTATGAACAGTTGCACTGGTAGATTGATATGAACAGTTTCAATGGTCGACTGATGGGAATAGTCCCACCGGTGAGACTGATATGAACAGTTCCAAGGGTAGACACAATTTGAACAGTGCCATTGGTAGATAGATGTGAACATTTCCAACAGTAGATCAATGTGATCACTACCACAAGTAGACTGATGTGAATAGTTCTAATGGTAAACCGATCTGAAAAGTGCCACCAGTTGAACAATGTGAATAGTTCAAATGGTAGACAGATGTGAATAGTCCCAGTGGTTAGACAAATGTGAAAAGTTCCAATGATAGACTAATGAGAACAATGCCAATGGTAGACTAATGTGAACATTCCAATGGTAGACCGATGTTAATAGTGGCATAGGTAGACCAACGTGAACAGTTCCAATAGTAGACCAATGTGAATAGTTCAAAAAGTAAATCTATATGAATAGTCCCACTAGCGAGACCAATGTGAATAGTTCCAATGGTAGACCGAGGTGAAAAGTTAAAATGGTAGACCCGGGTGAACAGTTCCAAAGGTAGACGAATGTGAATAGTTCCAATGGTAGAACGAAGTGAAAAATGATTCCAATTAGTGAGATATTCTGTGAATGTTTTTTCCACAATGGTGAGGTTCCAACAGAAGCCTCTAATTCCTTTTCTAAATATCGAGTTCATGAACAGTGTTTCCAGAACAGTGAGGTTCCCACATCAGCCTCTAATTCCTTTTCTAAATTTTGAGTTCATGAATAGTGTTTCCAGAATGGTGAGGTTCCAAAAGCACCCTCTATTTCTTTTCTAAAATATCAATTTTACAGTGTTTCCGTACTAGTGTGGTTTTCAAACTAGTGAGGTTCTGCAGTGTTTCCCTATAGGTGAGGTTTCCAGACATGTGAGGTTCTACAAATATATCTAAACTATAACCACATCCACTTGTTGAATCCAGATATAAATTTATTCTAGGAAAAAACATATAATCATTACCTTACCCAAAATTTAATATGTTCTAATATACATATAATCAATTCCAATCATTTTTTTGGTCCCTAATATATGTTTTTGTAAATCTAGTTCATAAGCATATTACTAATCTTCCTCTAATACCATCTTTGGGGACTCTAATGCTAGTATCTCAGAGAGAATTTCTTCTTTATTACATTGGTATATAATACCTTGAATCACACTCTGATGGAACAAATAGTTTAGTTTTCATAGTAAACTAGATTTATACATGAGTCTTACATTATATTTGAATACCCAAATTACAATATTATTTCTTTTGAGAATAACATAATTGCCACTAGCATATCCTTTCACGTTAAACATGGTACGATTCATGGATTTCTAAGGAAAGGGGAAAAAACTGTGATCTCAAATTCTCAGTGAGATTTAAGCACAATGGAATAAATCATGAGTCAATAAGCATAATCAACATGGAATGAAAAATATCTCAATAAACATTCCATCTAATCTATAAAAAATGTTATCGAATATAAAGGCAATGTCAGTGGGAAAATATCACGCATAAAATTCAATATGAAGATTTAAAAGAGTGAAAACACATTCTATTTAATCAATAACATGACTATCATAACTAGATAAGGAAAAATCTATACAGAAAGGTAAATAATTGAAAAAACATTCAATATAATAAATAAATGAGAATGAAATTCATCCAGAGTGAATATTATTATAAAAATCTCATCAATAATAATAACATAATTATAAATAAAAATAATACTTAATTATTGGACATAATGTCCCAAACACATGACTCTGCTACCATTATGTTATATTCTTAAGAGAGTTTAAAAATACTAGGTAGAAACAATATGGTTTGTCCAACTGATATTATGCTATCTTATCTATTCACCCCATGACACTATTTTTTCATATAAGGAATATATATAACTAGTCCCAACCCATGTATTCTTGTCCAAATAATTCCATATATATGAAATAATTGATTTAATTCATGAATAATGTTCCTTATCATCATATATCAATATTGATTAAGAAATATGATTTTAAGAATATTTCCCTAGAAAAACAATTAACATTCAATGTATAATACTATATATTGATATTATATAAATTTCATGAAATAAACTTATCCATGATAAATAGTATAGATATATAGAGGAATATTAAGGTACATATGAAATTGAATAATTCATGGGAATGTTAATGACTTCAAAAATGGATCAAGGAAGTGAGTATCAATACATTTCTTGGTCAAAATGATAATAAAGCTTTAAGGGTAAGAATGCGGATGGTATCAATAAATAATATAACCGTTAGATAAATAAGTATGTATTTTTTTCATTGAGGAATACAAATACCTTAAAAAATATCTTTATAAATCTTTTTGTTCAAAACCATTTTTTTCATTTTAAAAATCACCCATTATAACTAGAAATTAATAAAATAATTTTAAAACAATTTTATGTGAAAATAATAATTTTGAAATATAAAATAATATTTAAAACATATTAACGATCATGATGGATAGAAATTCCTTTTATGTCGTATATATTAAAACAAATATTCCTTTCATATTTTCAGTGAATGAAAAATATGCATTTTTATTAAAATGACATTAATATTGAATTCAATTGTTTTGTCAAAAAATAAAATTAGGTGAAATTTCTATAATAATTTTTTTAAAGGATAGATAAATTTTTTTAATCATTTTGTGATGACTTGGATTTTGAATAAAATATATTTTTAACCAAAGAAAGAAATGAAGTTATATTTTATTAAAAATGTTCTAAATTATTTCAGGTACTAAAGAGTTAAAAATGGTACTATTCATTGAAATATATCATGAATAACTAGAGAATAATAAAATTATATACTATTGTTGGATAATTTTATTTTAATTTCTATTTATGGAAATTTAAGCATAAACAACCCCAATTAGAATGATATTGTGAAATTATACCGTACAATGATTATAATGATGAATTGAGAATTAACCAATGAATATATTATATGAATAAAATTTAAATCCACATAAATATGTTGAAAAAAAGTAATAAAAAAATTTATTACACTCATAATTATAAAATATAAATGACAACTACGGTGTAATATAATCTATTGAAATGAAATCGAGTTATGAAATTATTTACAACTTGGTATCTTTTACTGAAAAAACCCATTGGATGAAATATATCAAATGGAAAAATAAAATACATGTAATTAATCCAGATACATGATATTATATGTTAATGGGGTGGTATGTAGACCATATAATTTAAATTTTGTGCCTAATATAACAATACTCCATAATAAAGGAAAAATTAAGATGAAGTCCCTTAGCGATTTGTTAGCTTTTGAAACGTATACGCAATGAATGATAGATAATTAAATGAATTTTTTAATCCATATAATTTTATGGATAATCATAATAAACTATATTCTTTAATTTTATATACACAACATTAAATATATCGGTGGTTCATGTGGAACGTGTCCCACAAAAGTTAACACTGATATAAAAATCCCATCCCATACCCTTCTTTTTGGTTGAATGTTATTTATCCTCCTATATTTTTTTTTACAGGTGATATTATCTTATAATAGAACCATATTAACATTTATAATGTCATATATGATCATTTTATAACATATTATCACCCTTTCATTAAACATATTTCATTATTTTCGTTGATTCATGTGTTAGGTTTCATGCTTCTCAACTGTGTTTCGTTATGAAAGATTTGGTTCTGTGGAATATAATATAATTCAATAAAATAAATAATGATAATAATGATATATTTATAATATTTTCATATCATGTTTATTATAATATAAATTATAAAAGATAGTTATGAAAAATTATGTATTTTATGACCATGGAGATGGTAGGTCGTACGTACACATGGGTAACATTTCCATTTTTCAATGGTCATTATGGAAAGTCGGTTAGTAATATTTTATGGTTCAATAATTGTCATAATATCGTAAATAAAATATTATATTTCTAAATAATTGAATATATTTTATCTATGTATTTTAGTGTTGAAATTAGAGTCGCGTTGTTTCATGAAGGTGGTAGTCCACACATACACAGACGATTTTATCATCATTAAGTGCGTGAAAATGTAAGAAATAAATTGATTAATTTTTTAAATGATATATAAGTCATGAATATCATAATTATTTATTGTATTTGACATATATTTATTAACTTTTTCCCCACTGCATTCCATGTAATGTTTTAGTAAAAGTAAAATTGCATTGCTTCATGAGGTGGATGTCTTTCATACACACGAGTGATATTATTTTATACCTTATGAATTGGATATTAATATATATATATATATATATTATATAATTACTCAATTGGTATAATAAATAATATACAACAAAGATATACTTTATATCCCCATCAAACCCAATCACGATAGGTGGTAATAGAAAATGAATGACCTCTGTTCATAAAAAGGTAGTTTTCAATAAACACAAATGGTTGTTCTACAACACATTTGATGGAAGTTTAGATATTTTTCATTGATGAAATTATTATAAAAACGTATTATTATGTTTATGACACTAATGTAATTATATCATCAGGTATTAATATTAATTAAAGTAGGTAGAGGAAGGAATAAAATAAAAATGCTCATTGAAAATGATTTCCCACCATAATGAATCCCTAATGATTTGATGTTTACATTAAAATATTACAAGGAACTTTTAAAAGAAAAAATTTCCCTTTATATTTTAATGGAACATTATAAAAATTATTTGAAAATGTAAATTAAATTTTTAAATAATTATTACAAGTGATATTATAAATTTATTTTCCACATAAGATATCATTTTTGATGTTACTTATGATTTAAAAGGGATATTCTTCAAGGATACAATCCATATTATTTTTATGGGTTTTTATGTTAATGATGGAATGATATTTTTGAAACCTATTTCACTTCCATGGGATATGTTTTGAATTTTTTTTATAAAACCAAATTAATTTCTATCTTTAGAAAGGATTTAAATTCTTTTAGAACACATATATATGATTTTCATTATATGACACTAGATATGTTATAACCAATGATAGGTTGGAATAATATACACATCTAATGAATAGAGAAATGATTTATATCTCATGAGATAGAATGGATTAGAATAATAAGTTAAACTGATTCAGTAAGCGACTTTATCCACAGTGGGGGTTTTGTGAGTTAACCCATTCCACAATTATAATAATAAGAGTTAGTATTATCTACTATTATTGTTTGGGAAGTGAACCAATTCCATTATGATAGTCTTAGAAAAGATCCTGGAGTAAAAAAGAAATTATTTTATATTCTTATGTGTATTCAAATATTCTTTGTCTTATTCTATTGTTTATTCTATTAAGATTCAAATCATATGACATTCTATGATTTATTACATGAATCATGATTATTATCATTTATATAAAGGGAAAAGTTTAAAATGTAATGATTATGTTATTATTACATTATTCTTATGTTATGAATAATATCTCCCATCTTACCCTTACAGATCATCTGATATCAAAATTTTCTTATGTTTCATTTCCCCAAGACATGAAGAAACGTACTATGTATGATATTTCAAAAATGGATCTAGTTAAGAAGGAATAAAAGGGAGATTTTATAGTTGTTTTATGAATCTGTTGTTCATGTTTCTATGTTTCCAAAGGCACTAAACCCATTAGTTTTGTTTGTGGGGTTTTATGTTTGGTAATGGGTATTAATATAGTTAGATTTAATATATATATATATATATGTGAAATGTATGTGTCATTATAGAAAACAAATTTTATTGATGTTAGGTATCCCCTGAAAATTTCTCCCAACCTAAAGGAAATATTTTTTTATCATAACATCGGGATTCGTGTTCCAAACAGCATATGGATGGTAGTCCTTGATATCCACTGCATTTTCATATTTTGGAATGGGAGAAATGAAGTTGTTATTAACTCAAAAATTCATTTGTCATGGTTAAATATTTCTATAAAATCATTGATGGCCTCATATTAAACATAATCTAGATTAAATAGAGTAAATTTGTTCATAAACCCATTAGGTCTTACCACATTATCAAAGTTAAAAGAGAAAAGGGCCTCCTTTATTTACTTTTCATTAGGATCATTTATAAGCATCTTATGTTAATGACTATCAATAGTGGGGCTACTATCATCAATCCATTTTTTGGTGTTTTCTTACCCTTTTTCTGAGTGTGGGCCATTAAAATTGGTTTTCACATCATTGGAATAGTCATTTTCTAAGATGAACAAGAATCCATTAATGTCGAGGGTAATAAAAATTCATTTTTACCTTCTTTTCCTCAAGAAATAATGGAACGTGTCTAGAGTTTCTATCCCAATATTGTATAAATATAATATCGTATTGACTTCACCCCAACCATTCCTTGAGGTCAGGCTAAAAATAAATTTTGAAAGGGGATTTGATCTCCCCCCTTGGAGGGAACATGCTAATTTTTTTTTATTATATTGGTAGTAAAAGAGTTCGTTTCCATTATCCTTTATTTCACTCTTAATGTTGGATAAAGTGGCTTTCCTCCATTCACTAATCATAATTTTTGTATGTTTCATCTCTTTTAGTAGAATTTTAAGGGGGATACTAGGATGTTCTATTATCCATAAATTTTAGATTACTTCCTTATATCCATGCAAAATAATATATCCATTGTTTAACTTTAACAGAGGTGGATTTAAACTTAATTATTAGTGAAAATGTGAACCATAAGAGGATTTTGATTAGTGTGGAACTTGGGGAGGGTGAGACCAGAGACATCAATGGAATATATAAAATTTTCTAGATTTTCTCCCATTGAGATTATAACATATTCATGTGAAGTTCTCTCCCATGAAGGTTACTTGAATCATGATTTAATATAATATCCCATGTTTTCAATATGAAATACAATGTTCGATACCATACATGATACACCACATCAAACATAAATGAATGACTAAATATTATTATTTAATATGGTAGATTTATCTTAGTCGTTAGAATGTATTTATTGAATAGTGATAAATTAATTATGAATATATCATGTACACATGTTTATATAATGACTCATTCGTTACCAAAATAACTAGAAGTGAAAATAAATACCAATTGAATATAATGGATGTATTTTTATGAAAAAACTATTTAAATTTGAATAATTATGTTTATAAAATAATCAAATAAATATTTTTGGATAAAATTAAAGTAATATAAATTCAGTTTAATGTTTTAAATTCATTACAATAATTTTCTAGACATAATATACAATCAAATTTAATTTATGAATAAAATGAGTGTTTTCCCAAAAATGATTTTTTTACAACCTTTTGATGGAGAACCCATATTAAATAATGGGTTTCAAATTTTTTTATGTTCTATTTGAAAAAATAAACATATTACTTGGATGTGTAACATTAATATTTACTTTAATTGTTATTTTGTATTTTTTTTTGAAAATTTTCAGTTTTTTATTAATAGTGAAAAATACTAAATTTTTGTTAAAAAATGATTTTAAATTTATATAATAATTATACATTAAAATGATTTTTAAAGTAATAATAGATCAATATTACCTATACTAATAAAATTTAGTTCATTATATTAATTTTTTTATTTAAATTAGATATGAAATGTTTTGACATTTTGAACGTCTCTTTTACCTGCTTACTTGCAACACCCGTGAGAATAGTGTTAAAATTAATTTAGTAACTTCTGTAAATTTAATTTTTAAAAAATAACATATGTAGTTATTATCATTTTGAATAGTGTGGTCTAATAGGATCAAATTAATTTTTGGCAAATAATAACTTTTGTATTTTATTTACCACAACTAATTGTAAATAGGGTAATTAAAGATAATAAAAATATTATAATAATATAAAATTACCCAAAAACCTTATCCTAATATTATTGGATGAGTTATTATCGACCAAGACAATCAATGGGCCAAAATTGTGGCGTTTTTGAAGACCCTTGGGCGTGATTATGACCTTAATGACATTTTCTTTAATGTAAAAACAAAGATGTCATAAACATGTCTCTTATTACTAAAATAATTTAAATATGGTGTTATATAAGTGATATCATCAAATATAAATAGTAATTTGAATTCTAAAATTATTATATACATCTTTATAATTTATTTATAATTTTTATTCATTAAATAAGTAAATTTAATTATGACACAAATATGATTCATTAATATATTTATTAAAGGAACAATAAAATAAATGATTTTAATAATAAAAAGTTTAATATACTTTATAATATTTGATGACATCCACAATTTATTTTTATGACTTTGATATGATATAGGTGAGTTAATGTACTTATTTTGAATGAATCAAGTCATGATTTTTTAAAAATACATGTATTGAATAGTTTCAAAATGGACATAATGCATATTTTAAAATATAAAATATCTAATTAAATGATATAAAATTTATAAAAAACATAATAATCGACCAAAGAACATATATAAATCTAAAAATGTCATTAATAACTCATTAATTGGTTGTTTTTCATGATTCGGAAATTATTTTTACCCTCAATGTGTAAATTACTAGATAAAATGGTATGAGATTAAAGGGATTTAATCAATAAGATAAGGATGAATAATACTCATAACATGCCTAATTTTAATCAGTTGACTATATTTAGACCCATTTTCCTCATATATTCTAAATAAATTTATTTGGACCCATTTATAATAGAAAATATATTTTAATTAATTTAATACTTGTAATAAATCGAAGAGTGCCCCTCCTGTCTCTTATAAAAAATAACTCTTATTCTATATTCATTATACTTATCAAACCCTTTTTATTAGATAATATACCACCAAAACCCATACTATATACCCATACCATATTCTAGAGGCTTTATTTTTAGAAAGACACCTTTCTTAGAGGTGTTAAGTTAGTAAAAAAAGTGTCCATCTAAAGGAATGGTGATGATTTTATTTATGTGTTTCTATTTTATTTCTTATTCGACATAAAATAAATCTAATTCATCTATGATGAACTAAAAACTAATATATATTCAATATTATAATATTTTATTATGTTAATATCATTACCTAAATCCCTTTATAATTTTATGAAATGGGATATGAAAATTTTGTTCGTGTGTACAACAGACTACGGCCTCGCGAACTGATATAGTTTGTTTTTCATGTCTCTCAAGAATTGTCATAATGGTTAAATGAATTATTATATATTATTTTAATTAAAAAATTATCATTATAATATAATAATATATCAATTATGTTCTTAAATTCCATAAACCTAAAAATGACAACATTTTCCATCCTCACATGTGAACAATCACCTCAACAATGCGTTGTGAATCATATTTATTCATCACATCACTTGTTTGATATATATATGAATATTAAAATGATTAATATTACTTTAATAATATTATGATAATTCAGGAAATATAAAATAATATGTACTTGATTTCAATAATTATCAATGAAAAATGGAAATGTAACTCATTCCTACGTATGAGCTACCACCTCTAAAAATAAAATGATGTTCATTTTTTATACAACAATAAAATGGTTTGATTTAAAGAATCATTACTGTATAATGGTTATCATTATTTAGTTTATATTATTCTAGATATTATGGACTTATTAACAAATGGAAAATTCATATCATAACATGTTCCTGATGGAAATCTTGTATCAAAGTTTAACCAAACATCTGACCTGAACTTAAATAATTAGGTAAATGATATAACATTATAAATAAGTAATATAAATAGAATAATAAAATTTTATTTTTTTCCAAATTGAGTATAAATTTATTTAATTATATTATTCAGGAAGATAAATAACATATGGGACAAGTCGGACTTGAAGTAAGAGATTCCATCTCAATCTCCTTTTATTGAGATATTTCTTG
Source organism: Viscum album (assembly GCA_963277665.1). Lineage (NCBI taxonomy): Eukaryota > Viridiplantae > Streptophyta > Magnoliopsida > Santalales > Viscaceae > Viscum > Viscum album. Next base: position 1,501,648,291 of record OY728146.1, on the reverse strand, counting down.
ATGACATGCACCTTTATTCTTTTATAATTTTATATAAATCTCATTGGAAATTATGTGTCCATATTATATCTATAATCATGATATTTAGTGTTTTGTAAATTGGTCTACTTTTATTTGGAATATATTTTAAATGATTAAAATTGTTAGAGACTCATTAATTAAAACATCATTTTGTGTGTTTTATGGATTTAACCATCAAAAGTATTTCTTGGTAATGTCATTGATTTAAAATTTATTTTAAGGATTTAATTACATGGGATTTTTTAATGAAAATTTTTAAATCCTTTTAAATGTTTCAAATTGTTATGGATCACTTGGATTTTAATATATTCTTTTTAAATATTTTAATTATGTTTTAAAAAAGATTGATTACTTCATTAATATGGAATGTTTCCTTGATATATACACCATGATGGGAATTTATCACTTTCATATCACTATATTGTATTAATGTTTACATTATATGTTTACCATTATTTTTTAAATTAATATTTTTCCATTATGATTTCCAGCATGTAAAGATGAAATGTTATTTTAATGTTTTTATGTTATTTTTCCTTTATACTTATTTTACGTGTTGTGATTATGTTATGGTTCATGTGAATTGATTATGTATACATATGGTTACATGATACAATAAGGGTGGGTGATACCATGATATATCTCTATTGAATTTGGTAGTAAGATGTAGTTAAACAATTGGGTTTTTCCAAAGGGATTTAGTGAATATACTGTGATAGGTATTCCAAAGGTAACAATGGAGGTGTCTACCAATGTAGCTGTCAAATATATAATGCAAGAATGATATAAATTCCAAAATTTATCTTTATGATTTATTATATCTATATGGTTATATAATAATATTATGGTTATATGTGGTAATCTATATAGTTTATGTTTTATGGTTGAAAAGTATGATTTTGTGAAAATGTTTTCATGAGTTTAAAATATTCATGGATAATAGTTCCATTCATTATTATATATCCCTTACTAGGATTATTTTTCTCATACCATGTTTTTGAAATGTTTTTGATTGAGTATAAATATGGGTAATAGAAAAGAAAAAGTCAATATGAAATTTATGAATATTTCTATCAAGAAAAAAAGAAATCATGTTTAAAATAGTCCTGTCTTTTGAAAAAATGGATAGTCATTATAAGTTTCTACATAGTAATATTTGAGTTATTATGTAAGGTTTATGGCTTAATTCTGTAAAAAAAAGTGCCCTAAAAATATCCTTAATCTAAACTATTTAATTCACTCTCTATAATGTATGGGTTACCGATGAGGGACTATAGTTGGTTTCAAAGGATGGGTTTAGAAAGCTTTAAAGGTTAGGATGCTATAAATGTTTAGGTTTAAGATATCTAATAAACAATAGGGTTATAACCGTATGTATGATTTCAGTGGAATATGGTAAATTGGTTAGATTGGATAGAAACATAAAGAAATGAGATATAAGGTTGTCGATGGACTATAGTATTAGGAAATTTTTAGGCTATCATTACCCTATAAGGGATTTTTTCTTTTAATAATTTATTTCAAATTTATGTGAAGATTATTTTTAGTATATTGATGATAATCAATCAAGTTGAATGTAAGGAGATATTTTACGACCTTCTTATACCTCCATTATGATTTGATAATATCCATTATAGATAAATCATGTTCGAATGATTTTAACAGCTTCATAAATATTGAAATCACCTGTAAGAAATTGGTTATGTAATCCAACAACTAGTTAATTCTAAAACAATCTTATAGGTTATGGTATTTTTTATATTATTTCAAGATATAAAATTATCTAACCCTTTAAAAAGGTGAAATACTGGAATTGGTGTGAATGATTACTTCTTGAAAGTAGGATAATATACTAAAAGGGAAAACGATTTCCAAGAAGATCCAGATATCTGGATTCAAGGTTTGAATTATATTTTCATCCATAATGTACGAAATATGATCTGATTTATAATCATGAATATTAATGACATAATAAATGATTTTTGTTTTTAGGAATTTGGTATTAAGAGATAAGGTGGAAATGGTTTGATAATGTATTATGAAGAACGTTGAAATATTAAGATGTCTATATAAAATGGATTTAATTTTTATAATATATATAGGGAAGTTGAAATGTTTAGAATTATTAATAATATTTTGATGATGGTGGTATATTTGAATATATTTTTAATTTTGTAATACGTGACCCAAATTGCTTTCTGTGAATATGTTATTTATAGAAGAAATTACTTTTGTGAACATAATTATAATGTAGTGGATAACCTTCATACGATCTTTTTTAGGTAAAAAGGTTATTACATTTTGGGATGAAAAATAAAAGGTATGAGATAATTTTTGTGGTTAAAATATGTTATTTTTATTTTTAATGGAATTCTCTTATTTGGATAATCTCATATGAATTATATAGTTTTTGAAAAATTACAACTCACAGGATTGGTGACAGCCTGTCACTACCTGAATGGCCATGTGAATCGATCCTGAAACCCACAAAGGGTGCATTACCTACGGCTAGCCCACAAGAAGTACCTAGTTAGTTCCAATTTTTATTTTTAGTTAAATATGGTTATGTAATAACTATAAGTTTATTTTTGATACTTATATTGGGTAAAATGGATATTCATGTAATTGGAAACTGATTTGGGAATTAATTGATAAATGTTAATTTTTTAGAATCTATGATTTAATTGAGGATTAATAATAATTTAATTTCATTATGGAAATTATTTTCCTATTATAGAGAATATGTGATATTGGATGTTAAATTTTTGGTAAGAGAGATTAAAAGTGATTTATGTTATTTGGAGATAAATATTTATTTTTTTATCTTGGAATATTATGTTATTTTATCCTTCTTATTTTTTGGGTTTTAATATCAATTTGGATGATTTTGTGTAATTTTATGGTTAGTTATATATGAAAAGTTCTATATTGAATTTTGGGTATTAAAAGTGAAATGTGGAGTTTGAAGCTGTATTTATTCAAATAAGGTTTATTTTTTTTTGAAAAATATCTTATCTTATCCACAACATTTTGTTTTTGTATAATGTTTCGTGATATGAGAAATAGTTAGTTAATGATTTCGGGATTATCTGATTCTATAAACATTTATTCGTCTTTAATACTCATTATTTGAAAAAAAAAATGAGTTATTGGTGAAAATAAATTAAAGGATAAAGCTAAACTTTTCATTTATATATGTTTCTTTATGTTTTTATAAGGAAGTCACTGAATTCCAAAACTAGAGGAAAATGTTCTTAAAATAAAAATGCTAGTCATTTACATTTCATACTAAGGAATCAATGACATTTTAACCGATCAAAAACTCATGGTTTTGTGATTTTTTACTTTCTCCGGATCATATTTTATTTCACTGTCTATTAGAACATGATGGTTTATTTTTCATCAGTATTCATGATTTCCTACATTGAATCCTTATATATGTTATCTTAGGTAACCTTCCTACTTTCATTTATTTCGTTTAATGTTGTATTTTTTTAATCCATTTCTCAATTTGGTAATGCAATAAAATTATTTTGAAAAGTCATACCTTACATACAAACCGCAAATTAAATTTTTAAGGATGAAATTTCAAATGGGGGTGATGTAACATCCAGAGTTTTTAAAATTACGTACAATTTTTGATAGCATACATAATACACCACATCGATCTTAAATGAAAAACCAAGTATTATAACTTAATATGGTAGTTATTGTATAGTCATTAGAATGGATGGAATTAAAAGTTTTATCTAAATTAGGAAAATATGGTTTATATATTTTTATATATTGACACTTTAATTTCAAAAATAACATGAAATGAAAATAAAAACTAATTGAATATAAATGATTTATTTTTATGGAAGAATATTTAAATTTGAATAATTGTGTTTATGAAATAATAAATCAATATTATTGGATTAAATTAATGAAATATAAATTAATACCACTGTTTTAAAATCAGAAAATGTTTTTTATACATTAAATAAGAACAAATATAATTTTACATATAAAATGGGTGTTTTCCAAAAACGCAGTTTTATTTCCTTTTAATGCCAAACACATTATAAATAAAGTTTTTTAAATTTTTATAAGGTTCATGTGACAAAATTAACTTTTTAGTTGTAATTATTACATAAATATTTAGTTTGGTATATTTGTTTTTCATTTTATAAAATGATTCATTTTTTGATGAATTGTGAAAAAACTACATGTTTATTAAAAAAATGAATTTTCATTTAAACAATGATTATACATTAAACTAATTTTTAAAGTCATGATAGATAAATATTTTCTATATTAATCCAATTTAGGTCATATAAATAATTTTTATATTGATATTAGATATGAAAATTTATTGACATTTAAAACGTCTCTTTTACTCATATTCTCGCAACACATGCAGATTAGTGTAAAACATAATTTAGTATCTTATGTGAATTTATCATTAAATAATTTATATAAGTGGTTTTAATAATTAGAGAAAATGTGGTCAATTAGGATAAAAATAATTTTTTTAAGCAGTTACTATTTTATTTTATTAACCACAATTACTGGTAAATCTATTAATTAAATGTAAAATTAATATTATAATAATATAAAACTATCCTAATAATTTTCATAAAATTATTGGATGTGTTATTGTTGAGAAATAAAATACATGGGACAAATTTGTTTCCTTTGGAATCAAATTTAGTGTGATTATGACATTAATAACATTTTTTGAAGAAAAAACAGAGATTTCATAAACATGTCTCTAATTAATAAAACAATTTTAATATGGGGTTATATAAGTGATATCATCAAAAATTAATATTAATATGAAAGATAAAATTATTATCTACATCTTGATATTTTGTTTATAACTATTATACATTAAATCATGAAATTTAAATATGACACAATGATGATGTCGTAATAGATTTGTTAAAGGAATAATCGAATAAAAGACATTAATAATAATAAAATAAATATAATATTAACTATTTGATGATATAAAAGTATTGTATATACTAATTTTACATGTAATATTTGATTTAATGGTGTTATTTATAATTTATCATGTTTTTATGATTTTTTTTAAAAGTCATGTAATGAATAGTGTCAAAATTGACATAATTCATTTTTTAAAATATACAATATTCAATTACGTGATAAAAAATTCATGAAAACTATAGGATCCGCCCAAATATTTAATTTAACTATAAAATTTAATTAATTAATAAAAAATTGTTTAATTGGCATGATTTTACATTTATTTCAACCCGCGAAGTGAAAATTACATCATTAAACATTAAGAGTTAAAAGGGGTTAAAACAAAAAAGATAAGGATTAAAAAATATTAAAATCTTTTATATTATCTGTTTTATGACTATATATAGAAATATATTAATAATAAATTCTATCTAAATAAAATTTGACATATTTTTAATAGAAAAATAATATATATTAAGTGAATGATTTTGATAATTCCAAGAGTGCCCCTTTCATATCCAATTAAGTGTTTACATTATTCTCAATTCATTACACTTTCAAAAGCCTTTTGGATGAAACAATATATACTAAAAACCATCCATGATTTCATATCCACATTATATAGGTCCTATTTTATGATTAAAACTCTTCTTAGTGATGTAAATGTGTAAAGAAAGGTGATTATCTGATAAAAATGTAATGCTTTTATTTAAGTGTTTCTATTTTATTTTTTCTTCCAGTTTCAATAAATATACTTAATAAATAATATAATAATAAATAAATTATCATAAATATAATGATATTTCATTTTGTTAACACAATAACCAAAATCCAACTCCAATTTATCAAAGGGAATTGAATATTTCATTTTTGTGTACAGTGGACTGCCGCCCAGCAAACCGATATAATTGTTTTTTCTTGACTATCTCCCAAGACTAGTAATAATGAAAGAATTAAAGATTACATATGATTTTCATGATATATTCATCATTATAATTTAATAATATATCAATTATGTTCTTACATTCCATACACATAAAAATAATAACTTCGTTTATGCGTACTTGTGAACTATCACCTCTATGAAGTGATGTGAATCATTTTTATTCACCAAATAAATTATATGATATATATAATTATATTTAAATTATTATTATTATTTTAATAATATTATGATAAATATTTAATGATAAAATAATAATTAGGTTGTATGTTTTTTATATCTTACTTATAGGAATCAAATAGTGTTTGTCTTTTGATGTTTTTTTTAATCAAACACTTCGAGTAACTCATATTTTTAATTAAAAATTTCATCATTATCCAGATTATATTTTTTCATAGAAATGACACAGGGATTAATGAATCCAAATAATGCTTCCAATTATTTTTCCATTTATATAGTAGTAATATATTCCCTTTTAGAAAATATGAATATTTATTAACCTTAATAAACATATTGTCTCACCATTTTTAAAGATGTATTATGAAAATTTACATTATATATATATTATAAACTGAGGTACCCAACTATTTATTCATGAGGATCTCATTTAATGTCTCAAGACAAATTAGGTATATCTTGAAAGTTCAATATAATCGTTTTCATATGGAATGTATGAAATATTTCCATATTTAAATGTGGTCATTCATGAATTTATAATGATAACAATTGTTTCTTTAGAATTTGAGGGGAGAAGGTAATCTTAGAATGATGTCTTTATTTTTTTTGTCAATTTCCAATATTTTTTTACTCAACATTAGGTTTCCCCTCCATTTTTCCCGCTTTACTATCATACCTAACTACATACCTTTTATCATAAATTGATACATGTTTTTGCAATTATTTTTTTATAAATAAATAACACATGTATTCTATAAGATTAGATGACCTTGTTATGGAATCTCCGATATAATGATCGGCTGATGTAAAATTTAGTTCATGACATAGACTATGAAACTCATTATTCGAATCATGATCTAACTCAATCCCCACTCTCATGAATAATTTTGTGAAGTTTTTATGGATTATCATGTCTCCTAGGATGTTATACATTCTACGCATCACAACATGGCAGTTGATGGTTGTTGAATGATAAAAATCCAATACAACTATACCATGAAGAATTTTAATAATATAAGCTTATATATAGTTGTTTTGTAACCATTTAAGAGAAAATGTAATGAAAAAATTAATTTCCCTGGGTAAGGTATTGTGTTAGAGTGAATGACTAGCCTTAATGCTTGTGAGATCATTTGGTTCATGTGTGGATGTTTTTTCCACCTCCAGTACACTTTGATCCATTATCATACATTTGTCTAAAAACTAAAATGAAAAATAATATCTTGTTGAGAGTTTTTTTAATAAAGTCTCGCCATATTAAATGTATATTTCTGTGGTTTAATATTTTTAAAATATCATCTATATGATACTCTAAAACCAAATCCTATAATGTGACCATATTGTTCTGGTTGCTTCAAAACTACTAAAAGTATATTTTCTTGTAGTACAATCAGTGTCAATCATTTTGTGTAAAATATAAAAAAAATATGCACATAAATATATATTTTTATGTAATAATATTAAACATAATAATTATTTACAATTATTTCATACATAAAATTGTTTTATGATACTATTTTTTTTTTCATCAACCACTTTACCCACCTTTTTTGCAGGAGTCTCCTTCTATAGCATATGATGTGGGTGGACGTGGATTCATATTTGGACTCAATAATCTTGGTAGAAATTATAGAATTTTTTATTCATATGACATAATTATACTTTTATTATTTATTTAAAATACATAATAATTTATTCAATAATAATTTGTACCCCATTCTTGATTTCAATAGGGGTACATTGTTTTTAATGAACATTGTTTCCTCAAAAATTATAAATTTTGTATAATGTTTGATTAAATAAATAATGTAAAATAATGTATTATCGACTATAATTCTCCTAAAATACTTACTCATTGTGACAATTGATGAAATAATTACATGTTGTCATCTTTATATTGTGTGCATAATGAACTTGTGGGTAAGAATTTACTCTCACTTAATCATTTCTAATACAGAACATCGTAAGAAGAGTCTAGAAAACTCTATGTGTCTTTTAAACATCCATTAAGAAAAATTTCTAACAGAAATCTTCTAAATTAAATTAACACTTCAAGGAATAATGAAAATTAAATCAATGTTTTATCATTTAATTATTTGGTATCATAAATAATGTAAGTCATAAAATTTCTATTATATCATTCCAAAATATTTTATTTACTATAGGTTGGATGTGGAACCATGAATTTGTATCAATATAAAAATTCATCCTCATTATAACCTCACAATAACTAATGGATATTACCTTGTTGGGGTCAATAGATTTTCCTCGTCTGTTATATCCAACATCAAATTTTATACCCTTGATACTTTTTTAGGTAATTTTATTCAATACTTTGATTTTGTGTCGTTGTTTTTTTTTCATCAACAAGCTATTTATCCCCTAATAATTATACAATTTCATCATCAATAGTATGTTCGTTCTTATGACTCATAACATCATTGTGTTTAGATTAAATTGTCTACATGAGTAATCGACCATTTAGTTTTTCATGAATAATAACAACATAAAAAAATAATGTTTTTCAGATGGGTATCAAGCATGATCCAGTGGAAAAAAACAAAATGACTTAACTATATATTTATACACATTTTTCAAATGAATTGTGTTCATCCATTTTGAAGGAAATTGTTAATTGAATTCAAGTAATGAATTACCCAAGAGTGGTAGGAGTTATTTTATGAATTCATCTGAAGGTGAATGTTATACACAATTTTCATCCTAATTAGCTTCATTATCAAAACAATTATTGTATTAATTTATTTTATTGATAGTCATACCTTATCTATTTTGGACGTCCTCCTTTGTTTCATGATCTATTTTAAACAAAAGTCATCACATACAGGTACATGTGATCATTTATCATAACTACTTCTTAGAGTTTTTCAAAAAACATAGATGTGATGGGGGATGAGTCTCAAGAAACAGAATCAAATAATTACTATTTGGGAGATAAAGCTGGTGAGGATGATAGTTTTCCCTTAAAACTTTTTTAATTAACACATCATAATTTAAAATTTTAAATATCATATAAAATGATAAAATTTCACTGACACTACCATTATAAGATCAATTCATCCCCTAGTGAATTAAACTAACCTAGACACCATGATAATCAAATGTACAGACATTATTTTATATGAGTGAATTATACTAATCATACAATAATTTTATACCATGGTTTTCCCCTAAAATTCAAATCATTTCACTAATAAGATTTTAACATTTGAATCATTGGAGAATAAAAAATTGTTTATCTCCCTCTAAAAAACATCATAGGTATCGGGAGATTTATCATCGGAAACATAACTTCCATAACTATCCCTCAGGGATAACCGTCACATATACTTGTTGCATCAAAATTAGGAAATGGGTATAACAAGAACATTTTTCATTGTAAGTTCATTTGATATATGGGGAATTATAAGCATAATTTGTTCCCTTTTGGAAGAACCACATTATTAGTTCCCTAAAATATTGGTTAAATGAAACATCTAGAAAACTGTAATAAATAACAAATGACAACACAAATATCACATCAACCTCACCTTAGACCATGATAAGTAACCAACATGTCTATAGTAACTCACATTATAAGATACCATAACTAACCCTCACATAAAACCTATAATTTTTATTAAAAAAAATATTTTTATCACATGTATACTCTAAGCCCACTCATGTTCAAAAAATAAATAAATGCAATTTGAATTATGGATTCTAGAATATTTCAATTCAGAAATTATTGAATGAACATTCAAATCCAATTTGAAATAAATTGTGATTCCCAAAATTTATAAATTTTATTCCATAATCCATTTATATATCTAAATAACTATTTCACTTTATAAAATAGCGTAAATTCTGGCATCTATTTCCTTTGTAAAAACCATGTTCATCTGAAAACAGTTCTACATGACTTACACTTGTCTTAATTTACTTAAAATCAAAAGAATTTACTATTTTCAACATCATCTAAAATTAATTTCCCATTTCTTTACATTTTCTGAGTTTTTACATGTTTGGAATATATTATCAAGATTCGAATTATGTCAATATCAGTTTTGTAAGAAAAATGAAATTTCATTCCTTTTCATATTGGTTTAAAATATTTTTCACTACAATTGGATTGTTTGGTGAATAATATTTCTTATGAAAATATATTAAAATTATCTAATGGTCAGAATATTTGATGGTATTTTTTTCTTTTTATAATCATTTATTTTTCATTGATTTAATTTTTCCCATGTATATTGATTCCACATGGAAGAAAAGTGGATTGTAAATATAATAATTCAACTAGAAAAAAATTGATAAAAAACATTTATTGGACATGTAAATTAAGTAGTTAAATGAGACATTTATATTCATAAATCACATGAAAGATGAAGGTGACATGGTTGTTATGAAAAAAATGGATGAAATACTAGAGTTTTTTAGATACAATAAAGAATACCTTTATTGGAAAAAAAAAATTTATACAATATTTTGATGGATTTATGTTGTTCCAGACATAGAGGATAAATGAAATTGTTGTGATATTCTGGTGAGGTGGATGAGGGAGATTGGAACCAAACATTTCACCGAGTCACCAAGAGAAATTATCCCTATTTTGAAGATGAAGTTAGGGACATAGATCTCTTCCCATTATAAGAGGAATCCCTACATGAGTCAGATTATCATTTGATTAAATTTATCAAGAATGAAGGAGAATAGAATTATAAGGATCATTATTCACATTTCTGTTTTCATAAAATTCTGCAACATGAGTAATTTTAGGATATCACACATCGTAGAAGTATTCTCATCCTAGTATACTTAACTGCAGAGTTTTGATAGGGTCCAATGTGACTACATCCAAATAAAAAGAAATTTTTTATGAAGTGTTTTCAAAATAATCCAAGTGAGTCTCATAAGAAAACACATATCGTGAAACCAAAAAACATTCAATATGTTTTGATTAATTTTTAAGTGTCATTTTGGTTATTCCCAAGAATTAGTAAATGTAGAGGATGAAAGTATGGATGATTTGATGATTGGGTTGGGAGATGATATCATGACCCCTCCCTCTATAGATTCCCCTCTTGGTCTTGAAATGAAGAATGATAGGTGTTGAACCCTGAGTCCTGCATCCAGTAGGCACTGAGATGGTGACCAGCACCAAGCATATACAAGTATCACTAAATAGAACACATTTCCTTCATTAAAGAAAAAATATTAAGAGATAATATGTTCGATAAGAAAACATCTCTAATATATATATTTATATATTCCAATTATATCCCATAGAGATGTTTAAAATAGAACAGATAAAACAAAAATCTATAATGTAAGTACCAAAAGTATAGCTAGGAAGCAACACAAAAACTATCAAGATCTGACCTAGTAATGTATATCACGGTCCATGATGTCCTCCTAGAAACCAGAAAATGTAATATATATGTAGGTTTAGAATACATGTGTATTATTTGGAAAGCCAATGTCTCTTGTTTCCATGAGAAAGAATCATACTAATTCCATTGAGATAAAATAGTGGAACCAAACAACACCTATGAAAGTATACATACCACACAAACCTCACCAAGGAACTCTCAATAATTAATGCAATGTATGTAATTTAATATAATGCACATTGATACGAGGGTACCTCCACACCACTTTCCCACTAATTATAAACTCTCAAACTGAAATGGAGATCATTTAAGAGCTCCCACATCTTCTAAACACACTACATCACAACCAGTCTGCACACAACTGGGACTCACAACCACACCTCATCCTGTCACTGGGGCCATGATCTGCACTACATCATTCCCACAGACACCCATTCCTTGTATAATGTCACACCCGTCTCATAGATAGCAAGTCCACATACTATGTCACATCCCAAAAATAATTGGGAAATCACAACACATCTCATCCCTAAAACACTAGAAAAAACACAAAAAATATCATCCTGAAGACATCTAGGAAAAAATCATATCATCTTGAAGATACCTTGGAAGAAATAACTCCCACGCACAAACCTAGGACCCTACAAATATCAACATTTGTTAAGAATCTTTGGTTATCGCTACCTGGAAAAGTAGTATGGAAGTGAGGGTGACCGACCATCCAACCTCCAATTCGGATATTTGGGAATGATACCCTCCCCCATGAAAATGGGCATGTTCAGAACATAGTTCTTGAATAGTGTGGTGTTAATATAGAATTCACAATGTAAATACATGTATATATAGATATAATACCGAACAATAATGCTCATTCTATGGATTTTTAGAAAAATAACTATCTCTATATAATTCCAACTCCACTGCTACAACTGTATGAAATTTCCACACATAAGCCACAACTTATTAACAATTACCAAACATTTTTTTAAACCAAAACCATTATTCATTCACATTTCAGTAATTCATTCCTTTAACGAAACCATCCAAGATAGTTCAAAACCTTATTAACAAATTATTTGGTCATATATTCTATTAATATTCAGAAAACTACCAAGAATGACACATTATAGGAAACAAAACAAAACACCACCACGCAACTCGATCATAGCCCCACTACGATACACTTATCATACATTCCATAGTCCCATTTTCTCTTAACCTATGATTTCATTAAAAGGTACGGTTAATGTATCGTCTACAATTTCATCCACCACACTTCCTAAACCATCACATATCAAAATCTATAGTGTATCCACACATCACAACATCTCAATATCACATCCCATATTCCCCACAGACACAACCACACTATCTGACACTAAAAAATCACCCCACATACCAAAGCATTCCAAAATTCCAAATTTAACAAGGCTTCCCTTATTAAATTCATCTTGTTTATTTAGGGGTTTTCATAGAAATAGAGTAATACTTGGGAAACCATTTTGTAAAAAAGTGTACAAGATTTAAATATTTCAATATGAAAGTCTTCAACATAAATCAACTAACATGAATTTTTTTAGTGTGAAACCATGTACCTCCAAAAACCTACATCTGCATAAGGGCATTCAACCCGTATAATATCAAATATCACAAAAAATAATATTTTTCAGAAAATACTGCAATAAAACCCTCTACCCATTAAATTTAACTATCCACTTCTTTATCATTGATAAAGATAATAAAAAATAATCCAAGGTTAATAAAATAAAAAACCATCCATCATGATGTAAAAATATAGAGAGATAAAGGAATCCCAATATAAAAGGGGAGTCAATAGTATTTATATGAGAACAGATCACGTAACAGTTTTTTGATATCATATGCCACATGATCTGAATTCATTCGAGGATTCTACGGCACCACAACACCAACAAAATGAGGGAGACCCCATTAGGAATCATGGATAAGCACACACAATGGAACATCATGGAGATATTGAAAAAAACAAGTGCTAAAAAAGGTAAACTTCTAAAAAAATTGATAATGTACCTTGGATCACAACATATCAAAAAGGATTGATCACCATTATTAATTAATAAAATATGGAGGAAGTGGCTTTAAATAACTACTCAGGGTGCTTAGGGTTTGTCTGTAAGGAGGGAAACTACTACAGTTGTAGTATTTGTGAAACCCTGTGTAGCTGAAATGTTATAAAACATTACAACATCTGGGGATTAAACAACATATAACTCCCTCTCACGTTGTGAAATCCCTTGTGGTCCATTTCAGCCAAAAAATATGTAGCCTATCAGTTTATTTTTATTTTTCAAACCCCAAAATTTTACACTCTTTGAATCCCTCATTAATTCCATTTAATAGTATTCACATCCTAATGCTTTCTAGGATAATCAGTAAAACCAAACTTCACACATCAATATCATGTTAATCAACATGTAACCTCTCTTATTCTAGATTTTATGAATCTAACATTCAAAACTCCCTTCAAGACTCCTCCAAGAATATCTAATGAATAAAGTAATAAATTAATAGACTAGGATGGCATGAAACATTACATTAGATACCTATAGATTGATTCTCTTATTCGAGAGTACCAAACAAAACCTTAGAGAAAATGGTTCTGAACAACAATCGAACGAGATACCTCTAAAGGATCTCTCTACATATAAAACATCGCTAACAACCAAACACATCAAAATTCAACACAAATCCAACTAGTGGTATTCAAAATATGGATTGAAATCCCATAAGTCCAAGAACACCTCCTCCGACACATGCAACCATGTCTTATCACGTCAACCAATATGACCAAATGACAAAAAACAGAAGAAAAACAACCACATTGTATGAATGTGCGATAAAGGTAATTACCTCCTACATGTCAGGATACTATCTACTCTGGGAATCAATGAATTTCCATCCTAGGTATAATCATATCTCAATTTTTTTATCTTCATTAGGAATCAAGTCATAACTTTTCCACATGTCAGGACATTATCAAATTTTATAGATGAAAGGTACAACTCATATAAAAAATGATAAGATTCATAAATTACATTAAAAAAATTAAAAGAACAATGGAAAACAAAAAAACATCTGGTACTGGGCACGCATAAACATATCTTGCTTCAATGTACGCTTTTACTGGCCACCTTGCCTCCACAAAACACTAACCAAAGGAATGGTTCGTCCACAAAACACCTTCTATTGATAAACATGGATTTCTACCCATTGTTCCATGTATGTCACATAGTCTTCGATATCCAACTCTCCCCGTTCTAGTAAATGTGAGTCATCATTTAGATAACAATGAATTTGAGAGATGTGGAAGATTCCATGGATCCTCTCCATCTGCAGTGGAAACACCAACTGGTATTCCACTTCGCTGAATTGTAACCACACCTTGAAGGGTCAATCAAACATGAGAGAATTCTTGCTCCCATTGCCAATTATTTACTTCCCATACTGAGGTAAATCCTTCCAGAACACGTTGTCATCAACCTCGAACCCCAAATTCCTCTTCTTATGATCAAAATACGACTAATATGGGTCTTTCACAACTTTTATCATCTCACAAACAAGGTGAACCTTCTTTGTATTGCTCTGCACCACATCTGGACCAAGAAAACAATCTCTCTGTCCTCCATCCTGCGTAATTGAGAATGACATGATCTACTAAACAATGCCTAAAATTAATCCTTTCCAATGTAAGAGTGATATATATTATTATAATCGTACTCTAACAATATAAATTTTTGTACCCCACATTTTCCAATTTCTAATTTCCATGCCTACAACATATCATCCAATGTATGGATAGTCCACTCTATTTTCACATCTTTCTAAAGGTGGAAAGTAGTGATTAGACATATCTAGGTTCCAAAATAACTCTATGATCCCCTCCAGAATCATGAGGTAAACCGTGCATCCTATTCTGAGAAAATAGATCTTGAAACTACATGAAACTATGCCACATCATCTACATACCTGTATTCCAATTCATCCACTATGCTCAACTCCTTGATCTCTAATAAGTGATCTGATTTTTCCTATGATCCACTACCACCCGGATAGAATCATAGACTCCTTAATTCATGGGTAATTCTATAATGAAATCCATTGAGATGTAATCCCACTCCCTCTCAGGGACATCCAATGGCTGAAAAATTCCTCAGTAATACGGTGCTCGACATTTACCTATTGGTTGAACATGAATCATGACACAAACATTACTACTACCCAATTCATCACATTCT
This sequence comes from Viscum album, assembly GCA_963277665.1. Lineage (NCBI taxonomy): Eukaryota > Viridiplantae > Streptophyta > Magnoliopsida > Santalales > Viscaceae > Viscum > Viscum album. The sequence continues at coordinate 1,501,632,512 of OY728146.1, read as the reverse complement.
AACAAAACTGTATCTTTATGAAAAGGTTTAGGTTATAAACTTCTAGGTGTACTTCTAATGGAGAGGTATGAAATGCATGAATGACCCCATCATGCACTCTTATAGGAAAAAATAACACTCGATAAAACAACATTCTGTAGAAGAACATCTGGTTCCAACCATCCTCTGAGAATCCCTCCCAAGCATCACCCTATCCAAAAAGATTAGGAAACACCTCTCCCTCCATGTATACCAACTACGAATCCTCCAATATATGAATCAGAAAATACTACACTATCCAATAGAAGAAATATCAGATACCACCATCCATTCATACATCTATGTTAAAGGATAAAAACTCCTCAATCTATTCGCTAGCGTTTGAAGATTCCTAAATGAAATCATTCTATAATGTTACATTCAATGCATTAGCCTAGACATTCCTAATTCTTATAGTGTAGGAGATGTCAAAATTATAGTCACAAAGAAACACCATCCATCTCTATTTCTATAGATTCAGATCAAGCGGGTAAAATATATACCTCAAAATCTTATGATCTATAATGATCATAATGTTCTCCCCAATGAGTTAATGCCACCACCAAATTATCAAAAACATGACCACTGAAAACTCTATATCTTGGGTGGAATATTTCAACTCAATGAGGAATAAATTCCAAGACCTATAAAATATCATTGAATGTTGGTGCATTAGTACTAATCCAAAAACTATATGGGGTATATCAGAAAAAACATTAAATATCACCCCTTTCTTTGGAAAACAAATAACTACAACACTTACCAAAATCCCCTTCATATAAAAAAAATACAATATGTCAGTACTCACTCCACACAAAATCGAATTCCTTTATATTCAGAGCTATCAACAAATATAAAACTCGAATGAAATTTGGTAGAAACCTCTAGAAATAGCATTGGAGATCAAGAAAAATTCAATCTTATATCAGATTCGTGGTTACATCCCAGAAAACAACCGCTTCAGCCTTTGACAGGTCATTTTTTCACACCTTATTGGGACCCCACATTCCCATGGAAACACACATATCATGTCCAGAACTTACTCTTGAAAAAATTTCCATAGAGGTGGTTGTGTCATAGAACCTGCAAAAATGTTCTGAGATTCTTGGCATTCTCCTCCTATGAATTAGAGTAGATCATAATATCATCGATGAATACAATAAAGAACCCATATAAGAACTAATGAAAGATTGAGTTCATGAGCCCCATGAACATGGCTGGTGTGTTTGTAACACCGAATGAAAGGACTAAAAAATCAAAGTGACCACACCTATATCTGAAGTAGTCTTTAAGATATCACCATTATTCACCCTCAACTGGTGATATCCAGACCACAGATCGATCATAGAAAACTATCTTTCCCTCTCAGTTTTCAAAGAATATTTCCTATCATGGAAAGAGGATAAAAGTTCTTGACTATAACCTAATTAAAACTCCAATAGTATATGCACAACCTCATACTACTATCTACCCTCTTTACAGACAACACTAGACCACCCGACTATTACACATTGGGCTGGATAAATCTACTCTTCATCAAATCATCTATTTGAATCCTTGAATCATATAACATATAAGGTTCTATTAAATATGATTCCATTTAAATTGGTGATGTACCAGGGTTCAGGTCTATCACAAAATCAACATCACATTGAAGGGGTAGAGTCACAACATCCTTAAAAATATCTAGGAACTCCCCAAAAAACCGGGGAAGCTCCACCATCCTAACATCTTATGATTCGACTAACAACTTATACCACTATGAAAGAGGAGGCTTTATACACTGAATTCCCACCTAATAGCTCGACTCACAAATGTAAACCAGACTCCCACCATCCACATATGAAAACTCATATCTTCTCCATAATCTTTTTATAACTACATGGATGGAATATAACCAGTAAATTATGAGAATAAAATTATATAGTTCCACATATATCCTGAAGGGATTCTTACGGGACTGATGTGATCCCATCATTAGTATAAAACCTCAGTACACATCAAAAAAGTTGATCTTACATCTGGATGGCATAATCAACACCAAGGGAATGGGAAGACTCCCTATGTATATTTCAATAACATATTTTAGAGCATTGGAAACAAAGTAGTATGAAGTTCCTGAATCAAAAAAATCACAAGAATGGGTAGAATAATTTTTATCATACCTCTGATGATCTAAAGACTTTTTTGAAATAATTCCACTATTGTGTCAAACTGATCATACCCATCTCCCATACCCTACAAATTACAACCTCCTCCACGACCAAACCCATGAAGAGGTCCCAAAGGAACACCCTGTGGTTAGCCAATTCTTACTCCATCTCCACTCAACAGAGTAAAAGCCTACTATCCTTGCTGCTAAAACTGCTTGACTGGAAACTATTGTTGGGGATGGTGCTAAACATATCCCCCACCCCAAAAATGAGCTAAACAAGCCACATGAAATGGACATTAGTGATGGTCGTGAACCCTATAAAAGAAAATCATGGCCCTAATTCCCATATTAGGGAACATGGACCACTAGCACCAGAAGGCCAGAAGGGAAAATGTGAAGGTCGACTCCCTTCCGGTTGGAACATCGATGGTCCTGGTGCCTAGAACTGACCACTGACTACAATTCCCCTAAAAGAACAATGATATCTCCATCCTAACGGTATACCTCCTCACAATTTCCTCATATATTTTACCTACTATTTCTTCTGAACATGCAAATACTTTGGAAATGTAAAAGGAGATACATCATAATGTATATATGGGTGTAGTACCTCCTCGCAATTTCTCTCAATAGACTCCACATTCAAAAATATATCTAGTGTGAAGTGAATATGATCCTTGAACTTGGTCCCATGTTTCCGCACTGACATACTCTCTTGCTGAAGGGAGAGTAGTTGTTGCATCTTCAATGTTTTCATAGTTGATGAAAGGAAATACACCTAGAACTCATTTAAAATGTCAACCCACAACACATTATCCCAGTTCCTCTCCCCTATATAAATCATCCACCACTTATATGTATCTCCCCACATATGACTAATTGAGAATATAACCCCACACACTTTTAGACCCCTAATCAAATAGAAGGTGGTCTCAATATCCTCTATCCATCTCTCTATCTCCACTTCTGAAACAATTCCCTCATACTATCCAAAGTCATACTGATGGAAATCACATAATAGCCTCTTTCACTGGTCATTAACCACTACTAGATCAACCCTCTACTGATAAATCAAATTTCCCTAATGATCATTAACCACCCAATCCACATGCATTCGACAATAGGTTACAATTTTTAAAATTAAAACATTGAATTTCTTAAGCCTGAGTTGTGTGAAATTTTAATTAAGGTTAATTTTTAACTCATTTAAATAATTTTTTCATCCTTTTATACTTTAAAAAAACTACCAAACCAAATATGAACACAAGTCATTATGATTCATGTATCTATCATAGGGTCTCTTCCCTAAAAATGGTGTAGCCTCACTGGGTATATTGGTAGGGCCAGATTCCATTCATCATATCATAGGGGGACCTAAAATTCTATGTCCTAGCCATTATTCCAAGGCCTATGTCCTGAACCAAGATAACCTGACACTATTTCCCTACCAACCCATACAATCCTCATTATTTCTAACTCCAAACACCATCCAATATCTCAACCATAACCTCTGATACCATTCTTTAATGAACCCTCCCTCCAAATATGCCCCTCCTCGTCCAGAAATGAATAATAGGAGATAATGACCTCTAGAGTCCATCACACTTTTGGCCCCGCGGTGGAGACTTGCACCAATGTTATACAAATCTCTCAAAATGGGAGGTATTTCCATTAATTTAGAAACAAGATCAAGAGATAAGATTTATCCTCCCAAAACTAATATATTCTACAAATATATATATATATATATATATATATATATATAATAATATAAAATCCAACCCCCATTAATGTTTAAAATAGAATTGATACAAAACTATAGTCTCTAAGTATGTACCAAATTTATAGCTATGTAGCACACAACCACTATAAATTTATGTTCTAGTAAAGACCATCACGGTCTGCGAAGACCTCAGTTAAACCTAAAAATTGTTTTATATAGATTGGCTGAGCATACAGGTATCCTAGTTAGGAAAAAAATATCTCGTGAAATGTGAAAGAAGTAAACTAATTCCCTTATGAGAAAACTACATAAACAAACAACACCTAAGACGGTTTACCTACCATACCAACCTCACCAATGAAATCTCACCAAATAACACATGTAAGGTAATGTAATATAATGTACACAGATCATAGGGTCCCCTTCACCACATTACCACTAATTAGATGCTCTCACACAATAACGTCGAATGTCTTGGCACTCCAACCTCTTCATAACATACCACATCACAACCCACCACACACACATGGGCCTCAAAAACCATAGCTTATCCTATCACTGGGGCCATGATCCACACCACATCTCACCCGCATACACCTAGGCACAATACCATGTCCTATCCCACCCATTGAAACCAAGGCCACAGACCATGTCCATCCTAAAAACACCTTTGAATGCACACCACATATCATATTGAAAAAACATGGTAAAATATAACACATCTCGTCCTGATGACCAGTGGGAAAAGAAAACATATCTCATCCCAAAGGCTCATCAGAAAAAAAATCCCACCCACACAAACATGGGCCCCACAAACCACAATATTCCTAAGGAACATTAGGATAACTTCGCCTGGATAGAGGAGCATGGAAGAGCTGGTGGCCAGCCATCCATCCTCCCACCAGGTTGTTTCAAAAAGACACCCTCCCCCATGATGATAGTGGTGTTTAGAACATATTTCTCAACTACGGTGGTGTGAATATAGAAATAATAAAGAAAATACATGTATATATTTATATAATACTGAAAAACCCTTCTAATCATGTGTGTTATCAGACAACCTACAAGCTCTCAATACTTTCATCCTTGATGCTACCCCTAAATGCAATCAGCAAACAATAATCTGTAGATTCTTTCCAATTCGCAACCAATTTGGTTAATCCATTTACATTTTTAATTCACAATTTAGTTTTTATTATGTTAACCAAACCAACCCAAGCCAATTTCAAACTTTATTATCCAATTAGGTTTTCAGCTATTCCATTTCAATCTAGGAAACTACTAAGAACAACACATAATAAGAAACACAACAACACATCCCCACACAACCCTATCATGGACCTGCTGTGAAAAACATCTCATTCATACCCCAATAAAACAATCTCTCATCATGATATTCCATTACATGGTTAGGTTAATGTATCATCTGTATGTTCATCCCCCACACCGCCCAAACCACCCTAGAACACAAATCAGATCATATCTACATATCAAAACATGGTCACTGCATATCCCATCTTCCCCACAGACAACCACACTATCCCACACAACATATATCCCCACATACTGATGAATAACATAGTTCCATTTATAATGAATCATCCCTTATTAAATTCAACTATATTTTCGGGGGTTTTCATAGAAATTAGGTAATCTTATGGTAAGTACTTGTTATCCAGGTGTATGGGATTTAAAGATTTCAATATGAATGTGTTTAACAGAAATAATCAAACATGAAACTTGTTTATTTCCCAATGAAGGACCACCAACAACCACCCTTTTCAATGGGGGAATTATTCCCCTATAATAAAAATATAAATAACAATAAGTAATGATGTGAATAACATGGAATAAACCCACATACCATTTAAATTCAATTATCTAGGTTTTTATAATAGATTAAGAAAGAACAACCATAATACATGGGTAATAAATGAAACACCCCTCCCGTCTGATGAAAAAAAAAATGAGAGACATGGAAATCCCTACCTCGAAGCGGTGTCAATGTTCTTCACCTGAGAATAGATCACATGACGGTCCTCCCATCACCTATCTCACAATCTCTACATCAAGTTGAAAATGTGGTGGCACCACCGGACCAACAAATGTGGAGAGAGACCCCATTTGGGATCAACTATAAGTACATACAATGGAATTGTGAGGAGATTTGGAAGAGAATGAGACTCAACTGAGAGAAACCTGATGAAAACAAAGGGAGAACATTCCTTGGACCAAAACAGATTGCTAAAGAATGATCACTGAGAACAAAATATAAATGAGGGTGGAAGAGGGTTTGAAAAACTCCTCAGCACACATAGGGTTCATTCAGAACAAAATAGATTGTTGTAGGTGTAGGATTTTTGTATACCCTTGTGTATAGAATATGTTAAATCATTACAACATTATGGGATTACGTGAGGAGTAATTCTTGTTTCATGTCGTGAAGTCCCTCAGGGTACACTTACACTAAACAACATGTCGCCTCTCTGTTTATTTCTATTTGTTAATCACAGAGATATTACACACCCTGATTCTATCTATCATGCCATTTATAATTTCTATATCATGAAGCTTTCTAGGATATGATGTGAAACCAAACACCATGTCGTCAAAATCAAATTACATTATGTGAAACCTTTCTACATTCATCTCTTAACAACTGAACTTCTCAAGACTCCCTATAAGACTCCTCTAAGCACTTATAACACCCAAAAATTCAATGTAATAGACCAGGAAATCATAGGCAATTACATATACATTATTTAGAGTAGTGGAAACAACTTCGACATAAATTAATGAATACAATTCCATAGGGAGGTATGTCATCAAAGAACTATGGAACAAGAATGATGGGAGGAAGGCATTTTTGAAATAGTGAATCCAATTCTTAATCAAGATATGTATAAAATAAATCATATGAGGATGGATTAAAAAAGGTAGGGAAGTTTAGTTGTACTAGAATATTGAATTATTATACTTATGTTCAAGAAACAAACCATTTTAATGAAAGATGTATAAAAATGTTAACTTTTATTCATAAAGTGTATTGTAATATGTACTTATCTTACCCAAATGAATCCATATTTATATAGCTTAATTTGTGAAATTTATGATCCTTATAGCATGAACAATGATGTTTAATTCTTAATACTTAATCATAATTACCAAACAATATTAAAGAACACATCATTGTTACTCATATTGAAAAGGATGCATAAACTCCATAAAAAATATAATTCAAACTACAAGAGAGTAGAAATAAGATTTTATATGGGGTTCTTCATGGTAAATAATAGTATAGAAACACAAATCACAAAAACAAAAAAATAAAACAATATGAGAGGTAAATGAAAAAATAAGATTCCTTGGATTCTAACCTTGATTTGTTTGAGAGAATGTCAGGGAGTATCACTGACTATAGGGTACTTATGTGAGAGCATTCGAATCGAGACTTAATGAGTCCCATTTAGTGTTCTTTTAAATACATGGAGGACAATTTTATCAGTTCATTCAATAAAGTGTGGATAAAGATCCCTTTTTTCAATGAAAATTTTATAAGCGATGATAAAAGACATCTTTATCTGTGTTTCATTAGAACTGAAAAGGATCTTGTTTTATAAGTGCTAAAAAGTCACAGATAAAATGAACCATTATCAGCGCTAAATTTTTGGCACTGATTAGGGTTTTATAATTATAATTATAAATAAAAAATGGAATTTTTTTATATATTAAGGTATTTGTTAATTATAATTTCATAATTATTTAAATAGATAATTTTTTATTTATAATTACATTAATGATTTTGTTAAAAATAATATTTTTTATTTACAATTTCGAATATATATTTTTACAAATTTATAATATATATATTTATAAATGTATTTATAACTATTTGTTTATAGTTAATTATTTATAACTATAAATATATTTATTTCTTTATATATGTTCAGATAGGTATATATATGTATATAATTAATAAAAATATAAGAATATAAATATAGTAAATATATTATTTACTAAAATATATTTATTATAATTTTATAAATATAAATATATTTATATCATTATATATTATAAATATATATAAATATAAAAACATTAATTATTTGAATATATTTATTATAATTTTATAGTTATATAAATATATAATTATTTATTTATAAATATATGAAAAAAACTTTTGAAAAATATTTATTAATTTATATATTCATATATTTATATATTCATATATATATATATACATAATTACATAAATAAATATATATATATATATATACCCTAGGGTGAAGCTTAGTGTTATCATTTCTTATGGGTCTCGGTGAGGTATAGAGTTTGAGTCTTGCCGAGTATACCCCTACATTGTACGATTCCTCCATTTCTTTTGTAATGTAGCCCCTATCCGAGAATAAATTGAGGCTTCGACCTCAACTTATATATATATATATTGTATATTCAGTATTTATATAAATTTATAAAAAATTTAAAAAAATTTAAATATATATATATATGTATTTATTTATTTATGATTATATAGATATTTTCTTATAAAATAAAATTAATTTATTTATATATATTATAAATATAAAAATTCATAAAATTGTAAATAAACACTTATCAAGAAAATTAATTATAAATATTTCTTTAGAAATATATTTTTACCTTATTAATATATATATTTTCTTAAATTTATGACTTAATAATGAATGAAATTGAATAATTAAAAATGATTTAACATTAAATATATTGAAAAAAGATATTTTTTATTAAATAATTATAAAAAATATATGAATTATTGATATATATATATATATTAAAGTAAAGTTGAATAAATAGTTAAAATACAAAAAAATAGTAAATAAATATATTTAAATAAATTATATAAAATCATTAAAATTAAAATTAAAAGAAAATAAAAAATTAAAAGTATTAAAAATGAATATATAATACCTAAATATAATAATATTAAAAATAAATACATAAAATTAATTTTTTAGAAACAAAATATATTAAATGTATTTTATTATTTATAAATTATCTAATAGACTGAAATTTGAATGAATTACATAAATATCAGGTGTGTGTGTTTTATATAAGATTTCATTAATTACGTAAATAATCATGTATGTATGTTATATATAAAAATGCATTAATTATTTAAATTTATGTGAAATCAATGTAACAGACTTTAAATATATGTTAAATAAAAAAATCAAACAACATTAAAAATGAATATGAAATGAATATGTCTTTATTTAAAACATTTTATTCATTTTCTCTATATTTATATTTAATATATTTTTTATTACTATTTATAATTAATATATATATATATATTATACTATTTCCTTTTTATCAGTACTTTTTCATGAATAATGTTTTAAATTATTTTATATTTTATTTATTTTTATATATTTTGTTCAATTATTACAATTTATTAATTTTTAATTTCATTTTTTAGTAATTACAATTTATTAACAAAATATATTTATATTTAATATAAAATATTTATTAATATTTATAAACTATATATATTGATATTTAATTTATTCATTTTTATCAACAATTATTTAATTTGTAAGATGTTTTATTTTTTTCATATCTTATTTTTCTTAATTTCTATTTATTTATTTCATTTAATTCATTTTATATATCTAAATATTTAATATATACTATTTATTATCTATAATTTATATTTATGTATGTTTGATTTATGCATTTTTATCATTAATTATTTATGTAATTAACATGGTAATATTTTTTTATAATATTTTGTTATTTAATTAATTTATTTTATTTTGGGCTTTTATCTGCACTGAAAAAGCACTTATTAATTATATCCTTTATCAACCCCAAAAATAAATCATTTTAATAAAGTTTACCATTTATCAGTGCTATATAAAATCTTTGATAAAGTGTACCTTTTATTAGAGTTAAAAAAGAGATCATAACTAGTACCTTTTAATAATGCTAAAACAAAGAGTTGATAATTGGTACCATATATCAACACATTTTTAGTACAGATAAATTGTTCCCTTTATCATCACACATTTTAGCACTAACAAAGGTGATCATTATCATTGTTTTTTCTAGCACTGATAAAGGCCAATGCTTTTAAAGGCTTGTTTTTATTAGTTTTATGAGCATGATCCTAGGGCATTAGGTTATCACTAAGAGGCAATATGATAATGCATGGATGGGGTGTAGAAAACTATTTAATTTTAATAACAATACAATTTCATGGTTTATTAATAAAAATTATTATATTTTATGGAGTTATATTCACTATCCATATTTCATGTATGTTTTTAATCGAAAAAGATATTGTTTTTTTATCTTAACAATTTTCCATTGATTATGATTTATTTAAAAGAAATTTATCTTAATTTTATAACATGAAGTTGATTAAATAAACATTCTTTTTAGATTCATCTCATCAATATTAGTTTTTAGATATATTTTTCTTAATTTTGTGAAAAATATGATTTTTGTGTCATTTTTTAAAATATTTTTTTCATATATACTTAAATATTTATGGCATCATTATGATTTGAGCATCAAATAAATATGTATATAATTATTTTTGAAACAAATATTTATTTAATGATTAAAATAATTAATTTAATATTATTTTTTTTATAAACCTATTTTGGAACTTTTGAAACATAAGTTACACTTTATTTGATTAAAAATCCAATTTTTATTCTTTAAATTTATTATGGTGGTTCGACTATGCCATAATATTTTTTCTTGATTTTATATTTAAAAATCCTCAATTTTTTAATGATAATAAATAAAATTATATTTAATCTTCACTCCTTGAATGTATTACACCAAAATTAAGAAATAATGAAATACATTATTCAACACACCCTCCCATTTAAATATATAACCACCCCACCATCTCTCATTTATCATGATTCTAAAAATACACTCATATGAAAAATATTATTAATAATACCACTTTATGAATTGTTACCCATTTCCCATGTCATTAATTCTAGACATTAACTCCACTTCTGATGGTGTTATGTAGAATTGAAATAAGGTGATTCAAAAGTAATCTAAGGGGTTTTAATCATAAAAATTCCAATTATATTTGAGATCTTTATATCATTTTGTCATGTTTAAAAAAACTACATTTTTCCATTATAATACATCCATTTAAAAATTATTACATTTATACATTTTTATGATATTCTACGAATTTCCTCTCATAGAACCCCTTTTATAACCTTTTTTTTATGTCGAAATAATTGTTTTTGGAAATTCTCTCATTCCATTTCACATATTGGATTGTTATGATATAAAATCCATGAAACAAAAATTTAATATAATTACCTAATTTCCTTTTAAAATTATTATTAATATTTTAAATCATTTCTTTATAATATATTACCATGTTCGTTTGATAAAACCCATTTTAGATGTCGTTATTATAACAAATTAAGGTTACTTCAAATATGGTATTTTCATTTAAGAATTATCCTCTTAATTTTTCAATACCTAAATGAATAACATAAACTTCCAAATAAATAAATTTTTTTATTGTCAATTTGATTTAAAAACAACTTATTTACTATGTTTTCCTTACTTTAACACACTTTTGTGTAACATTGTTCACTTTGGTGGTTTTACACAACCAATGTGAATGATGATATTTTCTTGAATTTATGACACTCATGCTATTTTTATAAAAATTATTTTATGATTCAAAATTAAAATAATAATTAATTAGTAATGATATTATTTTTTAATGATAAATTATCCACTATAACAATTAAATGTTATGTAAAAAACATGGTTCTTGAATAATAAAAATTAAAGAATTTATATTGATTGTTTTTTGGGTTGATAAATTTTTAAGGACCTTTCTAAAATTCGTAATTATATAATGATATGGTAAATATCCCTTGAATCATTTATAATTTATGAATACATGGAAATAATACCTTTTAAGATTGTAAACATAATGAAACATTTTTTAATGATTGTTAACTGAATGATCACAAAACGATTTGTATAAACTATATCGATTTATTAAATGAACATGATAGGATAGTGACAGATAATAAAAACTGAATAAACATGAAAAATATTATAAATAATATATATAATTTATTTAATCGTATTATTCAGGAATTTAGTGGATGTATCAGGCATGGAAGGGATCAAGGTAAGTTAATTCTTAACTAAATTTATTTTTTTTAGGGTTTATCAATACTTCATTGAATATGTTAGCCATGATTTTGTGGGTAGTGTTTAGTGAATTATTGTGTTTTATTTCCACATGATGTATTAGGATTTATAATTTCTTCACATAATAAATCCATTGATTTACTTCCACATCAATTTTATGATATTCATAATGGTTTATAATCTCATGATTTATTTTTTGGGACATGATTCATCTTATGAACCTATTAAATTTTATATATTTCATATAATACATATTTAATTATTATATCATGATTAAATCATTGATCATGATATTTAATGATCATTTTATTATTTCCAGTTTAATTAGGCATTGATTCAAATGTTATAAAAGATGAAATGATTTTCATGGTCCCAATTTCAAATCTTTAATAAATGTATCATGTTTTACACCGTAGTTTTTTTATATGGCATACATACCACCCCATGAATGTGCATTTAAATATTATTTAAGATAAAAAATAAAATTTATATAATAATATTAATTATCTTAATTCAATATCTATTTAATTCAAGCACTACAATGATTAAAAGGATCTATTGACTCAAACATCATTATTTGAGACATGTAATGTATGATTCATATGTATTCCTTTATATGGAGTATATAAATTCTATTAAATAAAATATCAGGACTTGATTTATAATCCTTTAATTTTATTTTTCCTCACAAGTTATTTCTCGGAAAAAAATTTTTTGTTTTAAAGGGTTGTAAAGGAATTTCTTTATTAATGGGGTTTTAATGGTTTTAATGTCTACTACCCAAACTCTATCTCCATCATTTCAATATATTTCATCAATTATGATATTTTCTAAACCTAAATCATTTTTTAATGTTTTTTTCCACGGTATTTTACATACATTAAAAAATTTAAAAAATTTGTCGTATAAATTTAAACATGGGTCACTTTTGTCTCTCTTCATAAATGTTTAAAAATATTGTTTTCATATTTCATGGAATGAAGTAATTTTACAACAATAATGTACATTTTTTATTATAAATATTATTTTATAGGTTTACATGGTTAAAATAAACTCTTCATATTTCAATATTAAATTTAGTTTTTAAAATTTAAAATATTAAAGGGAAACATTCTAATTTAAAAAAATATATTTCCAAATAATTTTATAATATATATTTTAAAATATTTTAAAATATTATAAACGATTACAATGACCAACTATGGAAATTAAGTAATGGTAATATCCATATATTTTCTCTTGATAGCTTCTAATTTATTATTTTAATGATATTGTTATGAAAACTATTTATGTTCCAATGGTTTATCAGGATATTGGGGGAACAATGGTTGTTTCTATCTTATTTATGAGGGAAATCAGTCCATATTTATAGTATTCATGATATGGAACCTAGTCATTTTTATTATTCTTGGTGAGATGATATGTCGCGTAATCATTATTGGGCTTCATATAGCTCTATAATGTATAATGTGATAGTGTTAATTATTGTGGTTTATTCGTAAGAGACGATAGAGTAAACTGAATATATGTATCACCTAAGAGACAACATAGTAATCCCTATAGAATATACTCCAAATAGAATTTATAAAGTATCCTATTAATGGAATTCCATAATTAATATATGATTTCCAAACACACTAACATGGTTTCACAGTGATTACTATTAGTTTCAATGGTTTCTTTCAATGAATATTTCTTTCACATGGATTATGATTAATGAATTTAAAGTCTCTAAATTTTTTCAAATGATGTGTTCTGCGACTCGTGTTTCGTGATTATAGTTTTGATGGGCATGAAATATCTTATATAACTCTCATGAACATTGATTATGTTCCTATACCATTATGATTATACTCAGTGATGATATTAAATTTTTAATGACTATGTTTACCCTTATTAAGAATTTGAAATCACCCTTCCTAAAATTACTTTAACAATGGATATAGATAATTATATTATGAAAATCATTGCTACATGGATTTCATTTGTGGATATGTTTATTTGAGTTTTTGAAGAATACTGCTGGAATAATACAATTTGAATATAGTTGGATAAATTCATTTTGATGAGAAACATATGGGTTAAGTCACATATGGTGATTTTCTTATTTCAATAAATCTCTAATTCTAAATGTTATGGGGTTTTTATGTGAAACAATATTTAATTTTTAAATTCTTAATTATTTATGGTTAACATCAACTCACATCTATTTTCATAAATGAAATATTTATAAATATAATTATTTTTGAATTAGATTTTGGTGTATGAGTCCCACGTCTTATAGTTGGTTTGAGATCATTGGTTAAAATAACATTAGATTTTAATATTTTTTCTGGTCGGTATAATTAAAGTACTTTGGATAATATCATTGGTTGAAGAGTCTATGGTAAATCAAAAGAATAATGGCTTGGAATCCCTTACGAGGTTTTAATTTATTGTAATTTTATGGTGACTAATTAAACATTGGGATTTGATCTTTTTGGATTTAATAGATGATAAGGGCATATGAAACCATTGGGATTAACATGTTATATAGTGTAAATATTTTTTGTGAATAATGCTACTAAATTTTTGGAGATATAATGTAATAGTTAGAAGAAATTTTTTTGTTTAATTTAACCTTTAATTTAGAGGAAATTATAATTAATTAAGATTGGGATTAATTATTTGTGGATTGATTTATGTTGATCATTGGGTATTATTGTTGGAATTTTAGAGATTAAGGTATTATTTCTTAATTTGAAAATTAATTAATTTTCAGTATCATCTTACATTATGCTAACCATTTTAATTTTAGTCATGAATATATGAATAATTTCCATATTTTTATAAATATAATGATATGATGGAAGTTTATTTTTATTATTTAGGCACATTAATGACTCATCATGAATATTAATCATCAAGAATATGGGATCAAATAATAATATAAATTGTTTAAAACTTAAATCCAAAAAATGAAATTGCATTTATGGTTTAAAATAAATTAAGTATTCATATATTTATTCTCATAAAACATTTTACTGAAAAATTTATCCTTATAACTCTAGATAATATATTTAGAAATTTAAATGTTGACCTTTTAGAATCATTTAGGATGTGTCTCTTATCATTTCTCTCTTTACAGAAGTGACATTTTTTATTCAAGGATTCATCCAGGTTGAAAACGATTTTATAAATTTCTAAATTTTATTTAGAATTATCCCCAAACTATTTAGAGTTGATTTTCATCTATGGTTATATTTTTTGTTCCAACCAATGTGATTCTTATTTGGGAACCAAATTATGTGTTATTCTTGGTGACCCTCATAATTATTTTTTTCACTTCTCAAAAGGATGTTTTATAATCCCATTTAAGATATGGGTTTGGAATAATGGTGTTTTTCAATATAAAAATGTTTTTTCCATTCTTGATTAAATATTTTATATTCCAATACATATATATAATGGATATGCATTATTTATTTTTCTTGTTAAATTGTCAGAATATATTTTTAAAACATGTTGTTTAAATTTCTCATTGACCAACTAAAATGGTATTTGAATTTTTATTAATAATTTTTTTATCTTCATAAACACATTATTATTAAAATCAAGTTAAATTTGGATGTAATACTTTTTTTAGTGGGAGAATGAATGTGAAAACCCATGTAATATTTCTCATAATAAAACTTCTTATTTTATTAAGTTTCATGATTATATTTTATGGATACAAATTTGATATAATAATTTATTTTTTGTCATCAATATAAATAATATAGTTTTGTTCTAACTGAATTTTTTTCAATTAATTATATGGTTTTATATAAAATTAAAATTTTATAATTTCATAATTTATATTTTATTAAATGAATATAATTTTTTGAATAATCTTGTAAAAATTATTTTTGGAATACTTTATGTATCTTTTTGAAAAAAACAAATTTTTGGGTGATGTTTGAAATTTAGAATCATTAATTATATAAACAAAATAACATATTTATGATATCCACAGGAATTAATAATTATTTAAAACTATTTCTCATTAAAATATATGTGAAATGGGAAAATTAATAAATTTAAGATTGTTATATTGAATCAAGTGTCTTTTTTAAAAATAATTATGAGGCAATGTTAAATTATATTTAAATAATTTTCTTGATTCTATAATTATAATCACATTGTTCAAGGATTCCATTTTTTTAAAAAAAAATTGTATTGTT
The DNA here is from genome assembly GCA_963277665.1 of Viscum album. Classification (NCBI taxonomy): domain Eukaryota; kingdom Viridiplantae; phylum Streptophyta; class Magnoliopsida; order Santalales; family Viscaceae; genus Viscum; species Viscum album. The sequence goes on along the minus strand of OY728146.1, from coordinate 1,501,616,218 downwards.
ATATTGTGATGTCCTGATATGGGTGCCACTCAATGGTGCCTCAAGACAGTTGGGTGATATTTCCTCAAGTGAATATCCCTGAATGCTAGAGGCTACAGACAAGTAACGAGGGCCTTTGGTGTGATTGTGGGGAGCCTATTCCCACATTACCCGAGTAGCACAATGGTACAATCAATAGATAAATAGTAATTTAATTATAAAGAAGAAAACATATTTGAAACAAAAAAAAATATTAACTATAAACTAAATAAAAACAAAATAGATTAATCTAAATCATATAGAGAATGATGATAATGCAAGTTATGAATATTTAAAGAAGGAAAACATTGATAGAGGAAGCCAGAAGTAGTACTACAAAAAGCATTATAAAAACCAAAAATATAACACAACATCCTTAGCTCTAGTCTAGTCAACTACTACCAAGATATATCCTAAAAAATTACAGAATATCATGTATCCATAGGAGGTAACTTACCCTAGTATACAACTATAAGAATATAGTCATCTAAGGTTCCATTGGAGGGCCTAGATTGGGTGTGAGATAATTCTTCGTAGGTCTCTACCATTGATGTTAATAAATTTCCTGTGTGTGTGTATATCATGGTTGTATTATGACAATAAATCATAGTAGGAATAATAAGTTTAAATCGGACAGCTCTAGTTCGTGAAGGAATCTAGGCTAACACAACCTAGTTCGGTCCACGTCGGTATATCTCTAAAAAATTTTAATGGTTCTAAAATCCCAGAATCACATTTATAAGGGACTCTATGCCTAGTATCATAGTAGTAAATATGACACTATTCCTAGTACCACCGAATAGGGACCCAATCTCTAGTATAACAGAATGTGGAAACCATTCCATGTGTCTCTTATAGGTTCTCCATTCCCAATATCCTATAATAAGAACCCCATTCCTAGTATCACCCATAGGGTAACCATGTCTAGTATCATAGTAATGGATTTCATGCCTACATAGTATCATAAGGGACATCAGGACTATATAGCATCACAATATATTTCATTCCCATATCGTATCAAATTTATACGAGGGTAACCCTTTACATATTGACACAACATATTCAAGGGTCATCATGCACGTTTAGTATAATTGTTATGGGTCACCATTCCCATATTTCATAAAGTAAGAGGAATTCCATTCCCAATTATATTAAACATTCATATGGATTATAATTCCCAATTTCCATAATTATATAGAGTAATCATGCCCATGTAACCATAGTAATAATATCCATTGGATTTAGTTTAATCAATAAATAATTCAGAATCCATTTACATTTAATACTGACTAGGGTGAAACCATTGTCATGTTTAAGCAAGTGACATGGGCTAATACCTCAATTCAATTCAACTTATTAAAATTTTCTAGGGCAGTATCCATTCTATGACACTACTTCCATTCCATATCAATATAATATTATCATTTATTAGAAAATACAAACACCCCATTATGTGTTTTGGGTGTAAACATTTAAATCCAATTAGACATAAGGAGGGAACTCAGTAAGGGATTTTTCACTCCAATGTTGTAAACCCTGCCATGATTTGGGATCCAACAAGTAAACCAACTCAAGAGAGATTGAATTTATGTAAAACCATTGTAAAAAAACATTCAAGAAAATGAATCATATTATAAAACATCAAATATTTAGTAGTAATTAATAGACCACAAACATCATAATCATATAACTATTCTCACCCTCTACAAGTGGCTGATTTGGTCCAAATTGGAAGAATATGACAAAACAGATCAATTACTTGAAAATATAAGAGAAGATACTATAACTAGATTGATTCATCTAGAATAAGAAAAGCATTTAATGGTGAAAAATGAAAGAATATTTAACCGGTCTCTATCCAATGAGACTCATGACACTTTTATCTGACTTCAAATGAAGTGTCAGGATCAAAATCTGTCAATGATAAATTTTGGAAGCTCATCCTAAGGGAGGAAGGTGGTTTGTCAGTAGAAAAAAATAGTATTAGGGGTGAGGTTAATAATTGCTTAAGGGGGGTTTGGAATTTTACCGAATAAAAATATATGTTCATAGTTTGGCCGCATAGTTTGATAAACGGTTTGCAAATAATTTGATATGCATTGCTAAAAAAATATAATGGTCGTGCATAGGAATGAAGTCTCATATAAATGGTTTCCTCAAGCTATGATGCCCTTTATACACTTTGTTAATCCCTACACTTTTATGGGAAACCACACAGCCTGGATTTCATGGTTTCCATCAACCCTTCATCCATTTCAATTTTCCAGTCGACCAGGGTTTTGAGCACAGAACAAGTCATGGATACCCCCGTAACATCCATAAACTCATTAGGCATCCATATTTTATTCAAAATAAAGAGTTATACAAAATTTAAAAGGATTTTTACTAAATACATTAGATGAGATCATAAATACTTACACCATAAAAGGAAATCATCCCTGAATTCTCTTTCCTGAGGTGGGAAAACATAATATCCAAGCAATTTTGTCCACTAAGCATGTACATCAACTTCCTTATCCAAAGTCTCATCATGTAACCACCCATGATTAAAAAACACTTATAATAATGAAAAAAACTTGCATTGTATAACCTTCTTGATTTTATAAAATATGAATTTAAGATACTTTTCTAAATAAGAATCAACAATGTGATCTGCATCCTCTATGAGACAATATAACATGATAATGGAGAATCTGTAAATGGGGAAGATATAGAGCATGGAATGATAACTTTGAGGTAATGGAAACTGGTAGGCAACTATCCTAAATCTCTCTATAATCTCAAATGACCTGAAAATTATGGTGACCAATTCCATTTCTTATGAATTGTTATATGACCAAGGTTGTGTGATACCCACAAGAATACATGGTCTCTGAACTCGAATAGTAGAGGTCACCAACTATGACCAACATATGTTTTTTTAAGAGGGAGGAGTATACATACACTTCCTGCTCACCTTAAATTTCTCCAAAGTCTCATTAATAAGATAAGGACCTAGTAGTGTTTCCTCACCTACCTCTAACTAGTATAGTGTTGAATGATAGGGACTACCATAATGGGACTCATAAGGAGTTATATTAATCATAATTTGATAACTTTTAATGTAGGTGAACTCGACTAGAGATATTTGATTCTCCTATGAACCACCAAAATCAAGGATCCATTCTTTGATCATGTCCTTTAAAACATTTTCATTGCACTCAAACTGACCATGAATATGAGTGTGAAATGATTTTCTCATATACACCAATAAATATATAGCCTTGGGAAACCCCTACCAGAACAACAATGTAAAGAGGGAAACATTATCTGAAATGATAATACGAGGGACATAATTTTATTCTGATCATATAATAGACATATATAATTCACATCCCATTAATTTAAAAAGTCACATAGATAAAAAAAAATGGCATATTTTATCATTCAATCCACCACTACCCAAACTACGTCTCTACCACAAGGAAATCTCACTATGTTAACTACAAAATCCATAGAAACATCCTACCATTTCCACTATAAGAAATGTAATGACTGTGAAAATATAGTAGGTTGATGGTTCTATTTAGTCACCTGATGATAGGTGGAACACCTATTGATAATGACTAATATCTGATTCTTCATCCCTAACAACCAATTCTATTAGTGCATATCTTGATACATCTTAGATATAATCAGGTGAACTACCCACAAAGAAGAATGCGACTCTCGCATTAGCTCCTACCTCATATCTATGGGTAATCATATATGACAATGTATATATAAGATGTTTTCATCATCAATTTTTAAATAAGAAGGATGGTCCATACAAGCAATACTCTCATACAGGGCTAAGCCCTCAGGTTCTGAAAACTATATCATATTCACCATCTCCAGAAGTTATGAGGTCACTGATAGGGAAGTAAGTAAAGACTATCCATGATGGTCTTAAAATACTATATTCATTATATAAAATAGATCCATAAGCTTCCATTAATTATTGGACTCTTGAACCATATACGTCTAAGTATTCTTTTTATGATAATATGCACCAACATTGAGATCTTCTGACATGATGATCCTACAAGGCATGTACAATACCTTCCAAATTATGTTCTGAAGCCAATTATGTTCCCTAAACACCAAAAAATGATCTCTCAGATGGTAATGCCTCAATAATAGAAAGGCATGTACAAAAGATTCTATATTGATATCTTTCATTGAGTCGTACTGCTAATAAGGCCACAAAAGACATGAAACATGCGAAATGACTCTATTTTCCAGCTTTAAAATTTCACATAGACTGATACATATTGTTCATAATATAATGTATAAATCATACCCATATATGGAATAATAATTATTGGTGATGAATTAAATATCCATTTTATCTCTTGAATGCCTCTCTTATAGGATTAAGACCATATAAACTTCACACCCTTATTATTCAAGCATTTAAGAGCTGCTGGTAATCATGAAAATTCTTGAATAAAACACCACTAGTAGCCTGCTAGTCCCCCTGGAACTCTACATATCAAATATTGTTTTGGGATGATACCTGGTAAACACAACTCTCACATTCTCTAGGCCAACAAAAACTTGAACCTATGAGATAATATTACGTAGTAAATACACCTTGCTGATCCAAAAGTGAAATTTACTAAGTGTTTCATATAGTTGGTTTTCTCATAATGTATTCAGGATGATATCAAGATGAGTGACACGATCAATTCATTCTTGATAATACACAAAAATTTAATCTATGAATACCAAAACAATGGAATCTCGATTGGGATTGAAAACTCTATTTATCAAATCAAGGAAGATGGAAAGTTCGTTATTACTACTAAATGGAATCATTGGATACTTTTATAATCCATACTGACTATGGAAATATATATATGGGATATCGTAAGGCTTGATAAAGACATGATAATATCCTGAACATAGATTGAACTTTTAGAATACCCTCTCCCATATGAGCTGGTCAAAATGTTAATCTATGAATGGTATGGGATATTGGTTTTTTACTGAAGTCTGATTTAACTTTCGGTAATTCATGAAAATCATGTGTTTTCTATCCATCTTCTTAGAAAGAATGACCACTGAAACCCATGGAAAAGTACTGGACTATATAAAACCCTTGTCCTCCAAGTATTATAGTAGCATCATAAGCTCCTACAACATAGTATTAACAATCCTATAAGATAGAATGGACTGGTGTGGCTCTTGGAGCTAGCTCAATTGTATGTTCTACCTCTCTCTTAGGAGGTAGTCCTAAAAATTCCTCATAGAAGACACCACTAAATCGATTGACTATAGGAGGGAACTCAATTTTATGTATTCTATAATCCTCTACATAATGTCTAGGTGTATTATCTATCATTCCACCTAACCTGAGATGCATTGGTCCTTATCTAACCACCTGGACATCCCACATTCCCTTGTATATATAAGAATAAACCCTAGGGGATACAAATAAACCTCGGGAAATAACAATCCACAATGGAATGATAGTGAAGTAACCATTATATTTTGAGAATGAAATCAAAGCCATTCATCTTATTGATGAAGGGGTTCTACAATAAAAGATGGTTGGAAACATTAGGAGGATTTTCTATTCACTGGAGTATTCTCTATAATTGTATACCCAATGGTTTATAATTCATCATCACACACCAAGAGTACTAATCCTGAATCCCAAGGTTCTCTAAAATAGAAAAATAATATGATGAAATGTGATTCACCAATAACAAATAAGGCCGAAAAAATAAAGGAGGCTAAAAAATAGTACCTTGAACAGTATGTGGTTCATCACCATACTCCTCTAGTATAGGTTGAAATGAATAGATATGTTTAGATCTATGGATTTGTGCTAAAAAGTGACAACCTATAGTAGTTCTACTCTATTGGTGTTCTGTATCTGAAGCCTCTCTACCATGACCCTGACCTCCTCCTCTTAATGAATGATCAGTAATACTCCATCAACAATCATGTTGAAGAGTTATTAAAAATTATCTAGAAGGTTGAGCTAATAAAAATCCTTTCACTCTAAAATTATTTTGGAATGTCTTGAAAAAAAACTAAAGATAACCCAATATGAAGTAGCCTTGACACTTGAGGGGGTATCCATGACGGTGAGTCATATTATTCTCATGATTCCCACACTGGTTAAATAATATTTAACTATCAGTGTGTGTCAAATTGTGGCATATTCTCACACACAGAATCATAAGGCGCTGATTTTGATCACTAGTATAACCACTACTCCATCTAGGTTATGAACTACCATGGATCACACTATCTGATTCCCCTAATTTTCACTCAATGACATGATTTTACATTACTATTCAAGATATGGCTGTCAACCAAAAATAATTTCCCTTATAATGGATTGTATTAATTGTCCTATCCAAATATCATATTTCTTTCTGTGTCTCATCATTTGTATACATAGGTTCAAAGATATGAAGCTCTGTAAAACAAATTTAATAGTCTATAAAAATCACTAAACCTTATTTAATATTCATAAACTCCCTATATTGATGAATCCTTAGTGTATTAGGGAATAAATAATCAATGAAGGTCAATTATAAATCTTCCTAAGTCACTTCTTGATAATGACCATCCGAATTAAAAATATATCACTTGTGTTTGGTTGATACTCTATTAATGAAAGTAGTGAGTTTCAGTCTATTATATAGAGGTTTATCTAAATGCTATAATACAGAAAAAAAATTCTCAGGAAATAACTCAGAATCTTGTGGTTCACCGTCCCTCAAAAACGTGGGTTGAATATTCTTCTATAACTCCTAATTCAACTCTCACATGAAAGGGGAAGAGTACATAGCTCCATATAAGGTAAGCATACTCCACATGAAATATCCTTGAAACCGAGTATCATCCCTTAGGTCGGGAACAATAATAGGTTCTATAGGATGTGCTACTAGAGGTATAACTTGTATCTTATTTCCCACCACTTTGGTAGCACAATAGTTATTTCCCTCATTGCATACGAATAGAGGGATTCATGGTGGAATTTTTCAACAAATTTCAAAACGCATTCCTCTAACAATATTTGAAAACAGAATAAGAAATATGTGTAAGAATATATCAAAAATAATTTGGGTCTATTAAAGATTAAAACTCATCCACTATCCTAAATGGGTAGGTCCAGGTGATAGAAACATTTATATTGAAAATTAGAGGCATTGTCCACTTCCCACTTCTAATTCTAGGAATGGGAGATTCTCCATATTTTTGAATTTCAATTTGATTTTAAATACCTATTTACATTTTAGCTGAAATGGTTCAACACAACCTATTTATAAGGAACTATACACCTTATTACATGAAATGTGGTGTCTATTCAATCCAAACCATAACAAGTTCCAGTCCATGTTAGAAATGGCCCAGGACTCAACCTGCCACAATTGGACGATTAGGGTTTCTAATATATCCTATGTAGGAAAACACTATTAGGTTATAAAACACACTCATATTACAAAATATAGTTACCTTAATTCTCTATAAGAATCTTATGGAAATAATAATTCTATTTACATCAATTCAAGAACTCATGGAAATCATAAGCAATGATACCCACACAATGCTTCTATATTGAATAGAATATATATTACTTGAGAATTTCCAATAAGGTTGTTAATATGATTCTTTAACAATGAAACTTTTACACTATCTCATCTGGATAAGGATAAATGTTAAACTTCAATTACTTCAATGTCAATATAATAAATCATATGCATCACCCAGTGGTGGAATCAAATCAATTGTAAAAAGAAATAAGAAGAATATAGAATTTTTAATCTGATGAAATTAAAATTTTCACTATAAATTGATTTGGTACTCCCTATCATAGCTCTTTACAAAACACAAATTCCTTCATAATATTTCTAATATTGTCTCAAAATGGAAATGTAAGAAAATAAAGGGCTCTGATTGTATTGTCTAATGTAAATAAGGAATATGGTATTTTTCATAATTATTAATATTTTTAAATTAAAAATTAATTTTACTTTAATGGGGATTCTATGATCGATGTCATACCTAATACGCCATAATGTATTTCTTTGAAAACTTATGTTTCATACATCAGTAAGTTATACCAAAAATTAATATAATTATAATATTAATTTAAATGGTAGTTAACACCATGTCATTGTATTGGTGAGAATGAATAGAACTAACTAAAATATGATTATAAATATTTTTTAAATGTTTTTACTTTTATCTAATAAATTATAGAGGCATAAAATGTGAATGAATCAAATTTTAAGCATAAATACTATAATATTCTATAAAAGGTTGATTTACCACCTTTTAATGGAGAACCCTATTTAAATCTAGTTTTTTAACTGTTATATGTTCTATTTGACAAAACAAAATTCTTCTTTTGAATCATTATATTAAAAAAAATTGGTAAATTTTTTTGTATTTTTCTAATAAAGTTCATTTATTAATGAATAGTGAAAATTATTGTTTTTTAATTCAAAACTTCCTTTTAATATAATTTATTAATATGGTTAGATTATATTTTTAATTGGTTTTAAATTGTAATTATATTATATTTTATCTATTTAATCCAATGTTTGTATTTGGAAGTAATTTCACTATGAAATTGGACTTAAATAAGTGTCAATCTTTTGATAGTTATTGTATCTTAAAATCACGCTTTTGTTTTGACAATAGGGATTTAATTGTAAATTAATTAATCTAACTTCTATGTTTTAAATTTGGTAAAATAGACATCATTTTTTTATTTTTAATATCAAATATATCATAAGATAATTTTTTGGTATTTTTCTGAAAACCATCAATTTCTGATGAAGTGAAAACAATGAGTAATAGTTAAAAAACAAAATTTTTCATTTAAACAAAATTTTATGGCTTCTGGGAATTGAATTTAGAAAATCCAACATACAAGTTTTTAATTAGTAATTAAAATGTTGTTCAATAAGATGAAAATAATTTTTCATGAATAGTTAATTTTGACTTTTATATACCACGGTTAAAGATAAATATTGTAATTTAAAAGTAAAAAATAATATTAGGAAAATACTAATTTACCCTAACATGTGGCCTAATTCTATTGGCTGATATATTTATGATCATGGGAATCCGTGGGTCGATTTTAGTACCACATGTATCCACTTAATGGTGATAATGACACCTTATATTAATTAATTCATAGTAAAGAAAAAAATGAAATAATCAATTTTTTTTAGTAAATCGATTTTTACATGGGGTCATATAAGTTATATATTTGACTATAAATATTCAATAGAAATAGAAAAATATTTCATATATCATGGTATTTTATTTATAATTTTTTTGAAATCATATTAATAAAATTATTTAAGGAACAATAATTATGTTGTATTTATCTCATTAATGAATGATTTGAATAAATAAGATTAAAAAAATTAAAAAAAATATCTAAATTCCGTATAATTATTATTGAATGACTTTATTTCTAACATGATTTATCTTATCTTTGACTTTATTGGGGTTTTTATCTTTATAAACAGAAAATAATTATATAATAATACAATATTCTCAAGCATTTCTAAAGAGACCCCCATCCCCCATAGAAAAGTCCTCACCTCTAACCAAATAATCACACCTCTAAAGCCACTTGGATCGACCAATATAATCCCAAATAAGCTCTTTGAATCTCTCTATAACACTTAGAAGCCTTACCTTATGTAGAAAAAACTTTAAGAATGCCTTTGGGTCCAAACCAAAGGGATTTACCCGAATTAAAGGTAACATCTTCTCTTAAGTTATTTCATTTTATTTTACAAATACAACCCCTTAAATATTTTTTTCCTTTATTTAATATAAAAAATATTATACTAAATATATTAGGTTGTTGTTATTATAATTATTCAAACAACACTTACACACACATCCATCTAATGGGTTACAAACAGACTTTTTCTGTCGATGGTGAACTGCTGCCTTACGAATTGATGATTGTTCAATCTTCACATACCCCCTCTTATGGTGGCCATTAATATGGAATTGTATTTATATGTTAATTATATTATATTTATATTGTCTCTTTAATTCACTATTTTTCATTTATATCATACCTTTATGGTTTCCATAATGAGTAAAAGTGATAATTTCATTTGAGGAAATGCGGACTACCGCCCCCTCAAAATGATATGACATGTTCATGCCATATGTGGGACGTATAAATGATGGAGTTAATTAAATTATATATTATATTATACTATAATTATCATATTACTATGTACGATTATTTATTTTAAACAATTAAAATACTAAATAGAAATGAAAATAGTGTTCATGCGTATAAACTGTAACCGTCTCTATGAACGGTGCATTACATTTATTATCTCCAAATGTTATGTAATATTATTATTACATATATATACAAGATATATATTATATATATTATATATATTATATTTAAATAATTACTTTTATTCTGGAGATAATATAATTTTTACCACATGGACAATTTATAAATTATAACAAGTTCATTTTTTACCCCAGTTCTGAACATCGTCAAAATGTTTGATATAAACTGTAATAATTAACTAATTACTGTAGAAATATAATAATTTATTTAAATTTAATAATATAAAATGAAAAAGGTTGTTATGTAAGAATAAATTATCTTTCCTTTATTATTTAAGAAAAACTAGGAACATACAAGACATGTCATACTTGAGGTAAGGGTTTCTTATATCACTTTTAATTCCGGGAGATTTCCATTGTTCGCCACTTATTTATTAAATGTGGTATCTTTTGTACTACCATTTGATATATATTATCATGATTATATTTTTATTCATGGTATTGCAGGTTTCATATGGTGGTTATTAACTTTTGTTCAGATGACTCGATTGATTTAAACGTGGTAAGGGGTTTTTATCTCACTTTTTATTCCCATGAGATTCATGATATATTTTATACAATCTCCTTTTGTGTAGGGTATGTAATTCCCATGATTGTATTATTTTTTTAATATAATTTAATTTATGTGTAATGAAATATTCGTTTTATGATCATTCTTTCATGTGATGTTTGTTTCGTAAGTTACCAAATCACTAAGGGAACCTTTCACCCTCCTCTTTTTAAAAGAATTATTTTTATTATGCCTTTTAATTTTAATTTTATTACGTTGGGATATGTTTTTATATATCCATATTGTTGTAAATTTTATGTCAATGTGATTAGATACCATTTTATCTCTCATCAACTCATTTTCTAAATTTTAATGTGACGTTGTTTGGCTATCTAATTTTTATAAGAGTACTTCTTCAACCAAATTCAATTCCTTGGGGTTAAACTTCTACTTATTGATTATTAAGTGCTCTTAAAATGTGTGAATGACCTTTGATTGTTTAACACTGAATATCATCATATATTGTGTGTATTTTTATTTCTAACACATAATTATTTCATTGATTTATCTTTAATCTAAGGCTATAATCTTTGCAAGGGACTTTGTCTCAATTTACATTCCATTGAAACATATATTATTTTTATACACAAATTCAAATTTATATGGTGTATATAATTACCTTTGACATACCAGGAAAGTTCAGTCAGAGGAATAACCTCTGACCATTTATTAAAAGAAATAAAAAGTGCAGTAAACAAGGAGATGAATGAGGGCGAACATCTTGCCCAAACCTAATGAGAAGTCCCCACCAAACATAGCCAATTACAAACCAAACCATTACACCCAAAACCAAAGACCCATGCTGCTGATTCAACACTTCAACCAGCAGTTCATCATCTTCAAAAACATCAAAACTTCCAGATTTCAACAGCATATCTTCACTGCAATTACTGCAACCGCGACTTCATTCCAGAGATCTTCCCGAAAACAGATCAATCACAAAATCAGAAATCCAGAACGAACGGCCATCGATCAAACACAAACCCATCTTCACCAAATCAGAACCTCAAAACAGCTTCCATCCGCACCAAAAACCAACAAATCAAAAGTCCTCCCCCCTCCAAGCCATTGGAGCCAACCCTGAGCAAACCGTAGCACGCCATGGTCGATGTCGATCCAGGATGAAGCCGAGCAAGGAACAAGATCCACCGGAGCTGAGTACATCAACGCCGAGCACAATTACCTTTGACATATTATATCACGAATCTTCTTATTCTTAGGATATTATAAGCATTTATTGATGTTATTACTCAAATATTTCTATTCAAGTTTCTTTCATTTGGTTAGGATCTCTTTAACTAAAATATCATTTTATATGGTGTAAAGATTTATTCTTTTAAATATTCTATTTTAAATGACCATGTTTTAAAAATGTTTTAAGGATTTATTTATGTGGTCATTAATGTTAAAAATTGTTAATTCCATTAATATTTTCAATGGGGTATGGGAAACATTGAATCAAATATATCTCTATTAAATATTTTTAATGGGTTTGAAAATAGATTTAAAAATTCATTGATTTTGTCAATATCTTGAAATGATTTATTGTGATTTCAAAAGAAATGTTATTAGTGAAATGTTTATATTTTCAATATTTTATGTGTTATGATTTTATAATGGTACATGGACATTTGGAGGGAGAATTCATGACAAACCAAATGATTAGTGGTGTTGTGATAAACCAGGATGGGTGGTTATGTTATAACCTCTAATGCATTGGGTATAGAAAGTTGGAAGTATGGATATTAAATTTAGTGATATGTGTGGAAGTAGATTGTATGGATATTAAATTTAAGCGTGTTTATGTCCCAAGTTACATTTATATGTTATGTATTCTTTTAATGGGTTTTATGGTAATATTTTGGTTACAAAAGGGTAAGTAGTGATTTTTTATTCAGTGGAGAGTATTTACTATATCATAAATGTGAAAAGTATTACTTATGATAAAGTATTCATGGTTTACTAGTTGTTTTAAGAAACTAATAGTTTCCCTTATTTGTGTGTCCCTTAAAATTCTTTTTTGATCATCACATGTTTTGAAATGTTTTATCCTAGGATAGAAAGTGGAATAGGGTCAAGGATGGGATCAAGGAAAATTCATGTTGTATAAAATATGGAACTAGAAATGTTTATTTTTAAGTGTTTTTATTTTATGAAAAAAATGGATACTGAGTAGTAGTGTCTACATGTAGTATTCAAGTTGACATGTAATAGTTATGGCCTAATTATCTAAGACTATAAACCTGAAAAGATCCTCAAAGTTTATTATTGATTTAACTCAATATTATATAATGTTTTAAGGTTGGGGCCTTGTAGTTGGTATCAGAGGTCGGTTTAGACAACTTTAGGGATTAAGAGTTTTTATTAGGAACATGGTTAGTCTCTATATCCACTATTTAAGTTAAATACTTATTTTGTAACATTTTTAGATCATGGAATGTTTTTTACAAATGGAAGGAGGAGGATCTCAAATGACATTCCTATCTTTTCCTGATGACCTCCTTGCAATAATTATTTCAAAGTCATGTTCAGACGACTCTGAAACATTTTGTATCATACAACTCACTTGCAAGTAATTTTTTGAGACATCAAACACCTTCACTATACCTTGATATCATCAAGGATCATGGTTTGTATTTAATCAAATAATATTTTCAAAATATTTTCACATTTTCAAGGAAGGTAAATATTATCCATGAATCTTCAAATATTTTACTTTATCACAATATTTTCAAACATATTAATATTTTGAAAAAGGTGCTGCATAATGAGACCATTGAGAAACAAATTGAATTTTATTTTAAATTATATTATTTCAGCACATACATATGGTATTATAAAAAGACAATTTATTTAATGTTTTAAGTAAATCTAAGTCCTATTTTTTTTATAAAAATCAAATTTTATCAGATGTTTTGAAATTATATGTCATTGATGGTTATTTTCTAAAACAATTTTAATATGAAAACTTCTATGACCCAAGTTATACAAGGATTATTTAGATGAAAGAAGAAAATTATTTTGAAGGATCTCTAAATCATTGTTTCAAGGCATGGACCTCCTACCTACGTGAATAAGATGATGATGAAACCATATATACAACATGATCTTGGTATGATGTTCTTTCTATTAGGGTTAATCTCTTACCACTATCCTAGGTGAAGTCCATTGTTATTATGAGATATAAATTTTAGTTAAATGATTTTATGGATCAATAATACGTTGATTCTAGGAACTTATGTTCTATAAAATGGATATCTGAAATGTCGGAAAATTATGTGGTGATTAAGTGATAAAGGTTATTTTGGAAGATGTTATCTACTTCTGGAAAACACTATATGCCTATGGAAAATAAAATACTTTGAAATTTCTATTGAAGTGTAATGGTGGAATTTTATTTTGGAAGAATCTATGATTTTATTGTGGACATATAAGTGTTTTGGGTTATTTATGAAAATTATTAACCTATCTTTGAGAAAATTTGACTAGGTTAATTACACTTCAGTATGAGTCTTTAAGATTAGTCGATGTTATTTGGAGATAAATGTTAAGAATTACTATGGAGGACTATCAGATTAAATATTTCTGAATTTTAGGTTCTAATATTAGTTTGGATTACTTTGGAGTAATTTAAAGGGATTTGAATAATTAATGGTATTTGTTGAACATTAGTTACTGTTTGTTGAATTTCGAAGATTAAGAGTTAATTTTTTTTAAATTATTATCCTTTTTGGGGATTATCTGATCTTATACTATCCTTTTTGGTTTTGGATGATGTACAAATATGGGGGAAAATATAGTTCATCTTTTGTAGATTTTGTGATACTCTATATGTTGATTCTAGACCTTCATGTTTGACCATGTCATCTGAAATACTCATCGTTTAGATAATAGATGAGTTTGTGGTAGGAATTTAGTAATGGATGAAACTCTACATGAAAATTAAGTATCATTCCTTATATATTTAGTGAAGATTATAAAACAATTCCTCAAAATTATGATAAGTATCTAAAAAAACCTTGTCGATTAATATTTCCAACTGGGAAATCAAGTCCTTTTAACCCATCAGAAGCTTGTGATTTTCTGGTTGTTAACATTCACCTAATCAGGTTTTATGTCACTCTCCATCAGAACATGAAACATAGTTTCCACTCCATATCCATGTTTTAATGGAATCATAGTATGGGTTATCTTCGGTGACGTTTTTACATATAATTCTTTATTTTAATGTGATAGTTTTATTTACACTTTTTACGACATGGGACTTTCAATGATGTTTCCAATCCCAATTTTAAAATTGCAAGCACACAATTTCAAAAAGGGGAGAAGGATGTAAAATCCCAATTAAATAAAGAATATGTCATTTTTCATAATTAATAATATTTGTAAATGAAAAATTTATTTTACTTTAAATTGGATGCTATGATCAATGGGATACCAGATACACAATAATGGATTTCATTGAAAACTTATGTTGCACACTATGGTGAGTTATACAGAAAAATAATATAATATTATTATTAAATTAAATGGTAGCTAATTCCTAGACATTTTATTGGTTAGAATGAATATAAATAACTAAAATATGATTATATATGTTTGTTAAATTTTTTTACTTTTATCCAATAAATTTTATAGGCTTAAAATATGAATGAATCCAATTTTAAGCATAAATTCTCTTACATTCGTTAAAAGGTCAATTTACAGCCTTTTAATGGTGAAAATTTTTATAAATCTAGTTTTTCACTTATCTATTTTCTATTTTACAAAAAAAGTTCTTCTTCAGAGTCAGGACATCAAAATTTACTTTGGGTAAATGTTTTGTATTTTCTTGATAAAGTTTATTTTTAATAAATAGTAAAAATACTGTATTTTAATTCAAAATTCCATTTTAATCTATTTTTTTATATTTTTAGGTTTCTTTTTATTTAATTTTAAATTTTAATTAGATTAAATTGTTACAATTTAATCTATTATTGGTTATTGGATGTAATTTCAATTTGAAATTCGATATAGACAAATGTTAATCTTTTAATAGTTATTGTTTCTAAAAAACACGATTTTGTTTTGATAATGGAAAATAATTTTAAATTAATTTATACAACTAAATTTTTTTTATTTTGTTAATGTATACATAATTTTTTAATTTGGAATATCAAATATGTCTTAGACTTAATTTTTGGTATTTTTCTGAAAACCATCAATTTTTGATGAATAGTGAAAACACCGTGAAGCAGTTAAAAAACCAAATATTTCATTTAAATTAAATTTTATCATTTCTATGAATTGATTTTAGAAAATTAAACATAAATAGTTGTAATCATAAAGAAAAATTTTGTTCAATAAGATGAAAATAATTTTTGTTGAATTGTAACTTTTGACATTAATTAACCGCCGTTATTGATTAATAGGGTAATTCAAGGTAAAAATAATATTATAATAACATTAATTTAACCTAACATGTGTACTAAACCTATTGGTTGGTACATATCTGAACATGGTCATCCTTGGGTTATTTTTGGGATCCCATGAATAATCTTATTAGTGATAATCACACTTTATATTAATTAATTTAAAGTAAATAAAAAATGACATAAACATATATATTCTAGTAAATCAATTGTTAAATGGGTCTATATATGGTATCTCTTAGACTATAAATATAAATTATAAATTTATAATTATTTCCTACATCATGGTATTTTATTTATAATGTTTAGACATCTAATAAATAATTTTTTTATGACACAATTAAGATGCAGTGCTTCCCTCATTAATGAATGATTTAAATAAATAAGATAATAAAAATTATCAGAATATCTGAAACATGACGAATTTCTATTGGATGATTTTATTTCAAACATGAGTACCCTTATATTTTAATTAATGTGTTTTTGACCATTAGAAACCGAAAATAATTATATAATAAAATAATATTTTCAAACTTACATAAGGAGCCCCTCTACCCCCTTATAAAGTACACCCGCCTCTATCCCAAAACTCACACCTCTCAAGCCCCATGGATCATACAACCACTTCCCAGGTAAGCTCTCATGATCCATACCTTATATCAATAATCATTACCTTAGGTAGAAGGCACCTCAAGAAAGATTTTTGGTTCAATTCAAACGGAGTTACCCAATTTAAAGGTAACATCTTCACTTATGTTCAATTTTTTTATTTTACATATCTAGCCCCTTGACTCATTTTATTTATTTCTTTTATGACAAAAAAATTATTCTCAATATACTAGGTTGTTTTATGAGATTTATTTAAACTACACTTACACACAACTCCATCAAATGGGTAATGAACATACTATTTCTGTGGACGGTGAACTATTATCTCACGAAATGCTGATTGTTCAATCTTCTTCTACCACCTCTTATGATGGCCATTATTATGGTACTATTTTATATGGGAATTATATTATATTCATATTATATCAATTCTTTTTTATATTTAATTTATATCATACCTTTATGGTTTCCATAATGGGTAAAACAGATTATTTCATTTGAGGAAGTGTGGACTACCACCCCTCAAAGTGATTTGACACGTTCATGCAATACGTGGGATGTATAAAGGATGGAGTTAATGAAATTATTTATTATATTATACTTGAATTATAATATTCATATGTATCATTATTTTTCTCAATCCATTAAAAAAAGAATTAGAAATGAATGTAGCGTTCATGCCTACGTACGACTTACCGTCTCCATGAACGGTGCATTTCATTTCTTATCATCAAATGTTATCTACTATTATAAATAAATATATATAGTGGATATATATGATATATATGATATTTAAATTATGAATTTTATTTTGAATATAATAGAATTTTGACCACATGGACCATATGTAATTATAACAAGATTATTTTTGACTCATGTTCCGAACATCGACATAATGTACGTTATAAACTCTAATAATTAACTAATTGTTGTAAAAAGACATAAGTGATATAAAAGGAATAATAAAACATTAAAATGGTTCCTATTCAAGTATAAATTATATTAATTTAATTATTCAGGATGAACAAGGAATATACAAGACACACCAGACTTTAGGTAAGGGGTTTCTTATCTCACTTTTAATTCTGTGATGCTTCCATTATTCGTCGCTTATTTCCTTCATGTGGTGTATTGTGTAATTACATATGATATATATCATCATGATTATCTTTATATTCATGTTATTTTAGGATTAATTTGGTGGTTATTAACTTTTATTTCATACAACTCGATTGATTACAACGTGGTAATGAGACTTTATCTCAATTTTTATTCCCATGTGATTCATTATATATTTGTCACTATCTCCTTTGGTGTGGTGTATGTACTGCCCATGATTGTATTATTTTTTTAATATAATTTAATTTATGGGTAATTACATATTCATTGTATTATCCATCATTCATGTGGTGTATGTTTCGTAAGTTACTAAACCGATAAGGGAACCTTTCACCCTCCTCTATTTAAAAGACTTCTTTCGTTATGTCTTTTAATTTACATCTTATTATATTGGGATATGTTATTATATATCTGTATTGCTATAAATATTATGTCAATGAGATGAGATACCATTTTCTCTTTCCTAAACTCATTTTATTAATTTAAATGTGAGGAATTTAGGCTGTCGAAATTAAATAAGATAACTTCTTAACCCAAGTTCAATTCTTTGGGGTTAATCTTCTACTTCTTAATTATGACATGCTAAAAATATTTTGGAATGACCTATGATTGTTTTACACTTAATATCCACATATATTTTGTCCATTCTAATATATCACACATAATTATGTCATTGATTTGTCATTAATTTAAGGATATGATCATTTCAAATGACTTTGTCTCTATTTACATTCCATTGAGACTTATTTGTTTTCTTATACACCAATTCACATTTATATGTTGTATACACTACCCTTTGACATATTATATATTTAATATCATTATTCTCATGATATTATAAGATTTTACTGATGTTATTATTCAATTATTTTTATTCAAGCATCTCTCATTTGGATAGGATCTCTTTAACTAAAATATCATTTTAAACATTTTAATGTTTTTTTCTTATAAATATTTCTCATTAATGATCATGTTTTCAAAATGATATTATGAATTTATTTATATTTTCATTAATATTCTAAAATGATAATTCTTTTAAAAGATTCAAAGTGGAATGGGACACTATGATTCAATAATCTCTTTATTAAATGTTTTAAATGGTTATGAAAATGGTTTGATAAAGAATTGATTTAGTCAATATCATGAAATGATCCTTGTGATTGAAAATGAAATGTTATTAGTGAAATGATTATATTATCAATATTTTATGTGTTATAATTTTATAATGGTATATAGACATTTGATGGGTTGTTGCGTGATAAACCAAATGATGGGTGGGGTCGTGATAAACTAGGAAAGGTGGTAACGTTTTAACCTCCAATATATTGGTTATGGAAGTCGGCCGTATGCCTATTCCATTTAGTGATATGTGTGGAGGTCAACCATATGGTTATTCCATTTATGTATGTTTCTGTCCCATGTTAACATTTTATATTATGTGTTATTTTTATGTGTTTAATGGTAATATTTTGGTTAAAAAATTGTAAGGAGTGATCTTTTATTCAGTGGAGAGTATTTACTAATTCATAAATGTGAAAAGTAATATTTATGATAAAGTATTCCTGGTTTAATTGTTTTTTTTGAAAAACTAACAGTTCCCCTTCTTTTTTTATCCCTTACCAAGATTTTTTTCTCATCCCATTTTTTTCAAATGACTTTCACTGGACATAAAGTGGAATAGGGTCATGTATGGGATCAAGGAAAAGTCATGTTGTCTAGAACATCGTACTATTCATGTTTATTTTTAATAATTGTTATTTTATGAAAAAATTAATACTGAGTATTAGTGTATACATGTAATATTAATGTTGATATATAATATTTTTTTCCTAATTTCTAAATCTCTAAACATGAAAAGATCCTCAATGAGAATTCTTGATTTAAATTAAAATTATATAATGTTTAAAGGATGGGGCCTTATACTGATACCTCATTACAACATCTAAGAACTAGGTGAAACTCATGGGGGCCATAAGCCTAGTGGGACACATAGCCTCATGTATTTCTCCACTAAAACAAGATTTTTCCAACTTGTAGCGGGGTCCTTGGGTGTTTCCATGGAGAGACTATATCCTCCTTACCAGAGTTGTTGAGTAGGAAAATAAATATCTATATTGAGAAAGTCATATAAAAATTAATAATACATGGAAACATAAATGAATAACCATGAATTGAATAATAATTAAAGGTAGTAACTTGAATCATGTACAAAAGCATGATAATGTATATCAAGTATCAATAAAGTACAACAACATGGATACAAACAAGTAGTAACACTACAAAAATTTGTAAAAAAAGAAAAAACTATCCCAATAACCAATGCTCAATCCCGATCACCTAATAACAAGAATCATCCTGTGATATTCCATAATTTCACACATCTGTAATAGGATACTTCTTTTAATCCACCCATGAAAGAATATAGACTTTTTGGGATTACATAGGCGATATGGATAGGTGGTGAGATATATCTCAGTAGGAAAACAATAGTGAATTCTATAAATTTATAGTTTATCTATATAACATGGCAGTGTGTAGATAATAATGTAAATAAGAAATAATAACTTTAAATGGGTCAACTCTGGTTCCTAATGTAAAATAGACTTACACTACCTACTTCATCTCATGTCAGTATATCTATGAACATTTATAAAGGGGAGCAATTACCAATATCATATTTATAAGGGACCCCATTCCCAAAATCATTTAAGTCAAGGGGATTCCATGCCAAATATAATGGAACATGGAAGCCATAACTAGTATCATATAATTGAGATTCCACGCCCAGTATCACATATAAGGACAGCATGCCTGGTTTCACTATAAGAGATTCTATTCCCATATAATATCACAAGGGTTTCAATGAAAGTATAGTCTCAAAAAAATTTCATGTCTCTATAATATAAAATTTATATCAGGGTCTCCATGCCAGTACTAATGAAACATTTTCAAGGTTCATCATTCCAATTTAGTGTAATTAATAAGGGTATCTATGCCAATTTTCTATAAAAAATGAGGGAGGCCATACCCATTTATATAAAACATGCATAAGGGTCACAAATTCTAATATACATAATTAAAGTGGGTCGTCATTCCCACTATACCTTACTAATAACATCCATTGGCTTAGTACAACCCAATCCATAATTCATAACTCCTTTACATAAATAATGACATGAGAAGAACCATTTTACAATTTTATCAAGTGACATGGTGTCACCACTCATTTCCATTCCATTTATTAAAATAATTTGGGGCACAATAAATGCTTTTCAACTACATCAATTCCATATCAATATCATATTTTCATTTAGCAAAAAAGCCAAATACCATTAGGTGTATTGGGTGTCAAAATTTAAATGAAAATTAGGCATAAGGAGGAAACTCCCAAAGGGATATCTCACTCCATGGTTGTAAACCATGAATTGATTTGGGTTCTACCACCTTAACCAACTCAAGGAACATGAATTTTAAAACAACACATGGAAAACATATAGGAAACACAATTTTTTATATTATAAAACATAAAAACATGATTGATAATTAACATACTACCAACGTCAAACTCGTACAAATCTCTTCATCTAGTATTGGATGTTTATTTTTTCCAAATTGGCATAAAATAAAAAAAGGATCTATTCCAGGAAAATATTGAATATGAGACTACACATAAATGAATTTTTTGAGAGATAATCAAATAGATAACAACATAAAATAAATAGAGGTCTTACCAGTGGCTATATAAAGAGACCAACAATGCTTGAATCAGATATGACACAAATTTTCAAGATCAAAATATATCAATGAGGGATTTTGGGAGCTCAAAGTGAAGGAAGAGGGTGTTCTGTCACTGGAAAAATAAACTAAGAAGAGTGGCAGTGAAGTTATTAAGGATTTAAGGGAATTTTTTAATTTTTCCCGTAAGAAAAATAAAGGTGTTTGGTTTGGCTCTAGGGTTGGAAAAACCGTGTTCCAACCATGCAATGTGTTGTTGATAGAGCAGACAAAGGTCTCACATGGGTGTAAAGCCCCATCTACATGGTTTCCTATAAATATTAATTAATATGATACTATATATTAATACTACCAAGGTTAGGTGAAATAATATGTTCTGGAGAACACAGTTTCTTCTAACCATGAGACAAGTACTATTTTTCCATCGGATGGGGTTCAAATCTCTGACAAAGCCCCAACACCCATGTAACCTTTGTGATGTCATCTGGAATCCATTTAATATCAAAAAAAAGATTTATAAAAAATAGTAAAAGGATCCATACTAGATAAAAATCAGATATATTACACAAATAAGCCTAATTTTTTATATTAAGAAAAAAATATAATTAGTCATCCATCATCAAAAAATTTAGTCTTAAATTATAAAATAATAAAATAATTTTATTCAATCTTCCCCTTCCCTTTGACTATATTATCCCTCAGTATTCAATATTTTATAATCACTATGAATGTATTTTCCTAGTCCAATGATCCATTACTATAACTCTCTACACATCCTTATCCCTATCACTATTAATCTAAATATGAAAAAAGAACATCTACTAACGGTGGTAGAAAAATTCAATAGAAGGAAATTCAAGAGCAATGTAATGGTTCTTAGTTTTAAATAAAACACTTTTTTGAGATAATTTTATCCTTATATACTTTAAAAAATTATCTTTTATAATTAATTTCCTATATATCATAATACTATCATCCATTTGATACATAGTTTTTGTAAAGTACAAGAATTACCTCTTATTGATCCATTTTAATAACCCATTTTTTATCTAGGACTAATATTTTCATGATTTTAACATTTTATTTTTTATATAGTACTTTTATGGATAAAATACATGAAAATAAAATTTAATATACTTACATGATTCAATTTTCATGTTATTATCATTCTTTTTATGTCTTATTGACATTATATTACAATATATCATTCATAGAACTAATTTCATAAGTCTTTATAATGTCTACATGATATTTTTCAATGATTGTTTTTTAAATTCAAATTTTATTCATAAATTTTCAATAGTGAATGTAAAATCTCAAAATTTCTCCAAAATTCTTATTTTACGTATTATAAAATTTATTTTATAAGACATATTTATATTTACTATGTCTAAAATTCTTTGAAACACTTTTAAAAACGAAATTCACCATGGTGGTTTCAGTCAATGGATGTGAATAGTAGTGTTTAAATGAATTTAAAAAACTAATGGATATTCATAAAAATGTTTTCATTATTGAATTCAATATTTTTAAAATATTAATTTTATTAATTTGTTTTTATAATGGGAAATTATATACTATAACAATGAAATTAAATGTAAACCAACAGAGTTATTTTAAACCACAAAATTTGGATTTTAGTTATTGTTTTCTTGATACTAACAATTTGATAAAAAATTAAACATCATTAATTATGGAATGATATAGAATATATACCTTTTCTCATCTTGAGTTTATTTAATCATTAAAATAATACCTGTGACAATAATAAATATAATGAAACTGTTTAGAGAATATGAACTGAATGACACTGAAAAGAACATTGTGAACTATACCAATTTAGAAAATGAATGAAACATGATATCAAAGGAAAATAATAAAGGTATAATCCTAAAACATGTTCTAAATCAAACCTACAATTAATACATTTTCATTATGTAGGATTGTACTAGATGTGTGTGGAAGATCACAACTGAAGGTAATGGGTTACTTAATCTAATTTAGGCGATTTGGGGTTTATCGCTACCTCATTGAAATTTTTATACAAATATTATGTGTGAGATGAAATTTGATTGTTTTATGATGTGTTTCAAACATTTTATCGGGATTAATTTATTTATACATAATCGCTTCATTGATTAATTCCTACTTCAATGTTCCTATCTTTGTTATGGTTTCACATTTGAAATGTCCTTTTTCTATGGAATGTTTCATTCTATGCACCTATTTCTAAATATATGTTTCATATACCACCTAATGAAATATTATAGCATGAGTAACCTTTTCTTGTATTATATATAAAGTTACTTTTTATATTTATTCATTAATTAAGAGATGATTCAAATCCAAAAAATGAAGGAAGGGTTTTCATGTCCTCAATATCAATTCTTTGACTCGGGTTTCATGTTGTACATCATTATTTTTTAAAATGGTTCACTTAATACCACATGCTAGTTTTGACATATTATATCATATAAAAAATATTATTTATATAATCATATTATGTTCCTTCATTAAATTTTCATTTGATTCAAGAACTAAAAATGTTGTATGGGTTTCTCATCTCAAACTTCTTTCTTTAAGACAAGTGTTCACTGAGTCACATATATTCATTTATATTTTGTATATACTACCGTATTTTATAAAATATCAAGTATCACTTTTTTACATAGGGTATTTTAAGTTCTTTTTCTTGAAATTTCTTTACTAAATTAATGTTGGTTTTAATGGGTCATAAATGGTCCTCTATAAAAATTATGTTTTAATGGTTTTAAATTATTTAACAAAAAATAAATATATTCCAATTTTTTATCTTATTTCAAGAATATTTTTTGTAAATATGAATGAATTTTTAAAGTAAATTTTTATGGTGTTTTACTTTCTTTTAAATGTTTTAAATTTTAATTTTTAAATCATTTTTGGAATGGTTCACTTTTGGATCTCATTAAAAAAGTTCGAATTTAATGATTTATTAACATATACCATATGAAGTGACTTTACTACCATAATGTCTATTATTATTGTTTAATTTTAATTTTTTCATCCAGGAAAACACATTCCATATTTCGATGAATTCTAGTTTACAACGGTAATCAAATGAAAATATTATTTTGATTTTATTTCAAATATATATTTCTAAATAATTTTACAAATGATATTTTCATATATTTCAAATTATTTTAAATGATCCTAATGTTTCACTGGGTATATAATCTGGTGATACCATTGGAAAAATTCTTCTTAATGGATTATGATGATTTTTTAAAGAGAGATTAATAAAACTTATTTGTCTTCCATTGTTCAATAATTTTATGAAAGGAATGATGTTTGTTTCATTTTTTTAATAATGAAATTCTTTTAATATATAAATTATGCAAGATATGGTTTCTGGAAAAATTTTATGATTATTGGTGACCTTGATATAGATCATTGTTGTTGGTGGGACCGATATAGATCTGATATGATATTGGTAATGTGATAGAGCTATTTGTTGTAATTTACATATAATTTATGGATGAGTTTAATGATTATAAGTAACTATTAAAAGATGATGGAGTTAACTAGTAGGAAGGTACTCCAAGGAGAATATTTTCATAATTTTTATTAATTTTTTCAATAATGAATTCAGTATTTCCTAGTATATAGAAATTATTTTTCTATGAATTTATGAATATTAATGGTTCCCTAGAATGAATATTGATTTCACATGTCTAATGAATGTTGAATTAAATGTATATTTTTTATGATAAATAATTATTCCATGAATGATGTTTTATGATCCCTATATTTAAAGGTATGAATTGACTTATATTATTATCATGATTTTGGATTATGTTATCAAACCCCTATGGTATTCTTATTCACACTGATGATATTAAATTTTTAGTTCTTTATTTTTAACCATATTGAGTGTTTTCTCTCACCCATATTAAGATTCTGTTTCCACAAGATATGAAGAGTGTTTTTAAGAAATTTATTTCCTAAAGGGTTTCATGTTTGCATAATTTTATATGGGTTGTTGATGACGTAATATTAAATATGAAAATATTATAATTGTTTATAAAATGACTCTCGATGTGAAATATAATGGTTTATTTACCTAAAGGGGTTTCATTATTCATTAAACCAATAAAAATAAAAGGTATTACGTATGTATGTTATTCAATATTTAATTTTTATTATTTCAATAAGGTTATTTATTATCGAGTCATATCTGTTGGTATGAGAGGGTTAATTTAATGGAGTATATTTTTTCATCAGATTTGGTAGTATGGGTCAAGGGTGTTATATGGGGGATTCACACACATATTTTGGAATATACATATGGGTCCTAAGAATCCATAAATATTTCCATTTTGAAATTTATCATCATTGAGTTAGTCGTGTGGTGAACTCAAGGATTCATCATGGTGGCTAGGTTAAGGGGAGGTATCATGATTTGGAGTTAAAATGTTGGGGATATGAAGGGGTTGGAATAAAATGGAAGGAGTATTCCATGTCATATATGTTATGTCCTTGGGTTTCATGATTTTGGACTACAGAGGTGTTACATAATGTGACCCAATGGGTATTTCATGATGGGTATAAGGAATATATTGAATTTATACGTGGCCTATAGGTCACATTATGACATTCCATTTGAGAATTTTGACCAAAATAGGTGTATAATTTTCATTTAATGGTTTAACCCTTCAATGTAATGTTCATTGAGGCATTAAAAGAGGTAAATATTTTATCTTCTCTAATACATATTTTTCCCCTTGGGTTCCCATTGATGATGGGTGGTTAATAGATGATTCATTGAAATTTGTGGTTAGGTATTACCTATTTAATTTTTAGCATATCATTATTCATCCTGTAAGATGATTTTGGATTCTTCAGGATCGGGTTTGGGGACTATTACACTATCGAATGGAGTAATCAAAATAATATGGCGGGGATTTATCTCAGATTTAGTAAAGGGAATCTTAAGTGGATGAATACACTATGTTTTGTAAATATTTATTAATTTATGTCAATTACATGAATCATTTATTGATTTTTTGACATATCTGAAAAATTAATGGATGAGTGGGAATAAAAAATTGATATCTTTTTTTGTGTGAATGGTATGAGTGGATGTTGTGTGGTATGAACTACATTTTTCATGAGGATTGGGATGTGAATGATTTCCTGGTGACAAAGTCTTGATTATTCTCAATGTGTAGTATGTTTAAATAATATTTTTTACTATAAAAATTTATATTTTTGTATGTAAAGTTAATTTTTTTGATTAATCGATGGAAATGTATCATCGTGTTGATGAATAATGTTTGATCGGTCCTAAAAGTAATTTTTAAGGCTGAAAATGTTTTGATTAAAAAGGGAATAAATCCAAATGATTTAGGTTAAAACAAAACATCTCCCTATGGTTTCTCATTTTTTTATTTTGATGTAACACATGTTCTCTCCACATGAGAATAGTGAACTTTAAATTTAACAGAAATCATTCCTTTAAAATTTATTATTTATAAAAAAGTAACTTGTGGTTTAATTTACCCTTGAACACTAGATAATTCCCTATTCTTTTATAATAAAGGTTTAAATATAATTATTTATTATTTATGATATGTAAACTATATAGGGGTATAAATTAAATAAATGCATCATAGTAGAAATTGATATTCATAGTATTTTTTCCCTATTAGAGGTAGGTGTGATGGATTAGGAATAGTTTTCCTAGTTGTAGGTAACATTGAAATAAAAGAATACATTATAACATTTGACCCATTGAATTAGTGAATTGGTGAGTGTTTCTTTTCCAAATAGAATATGTGTTTCTAGGTTGGTATATCATGGATTGGATTATTTAATGATTGGGAGTGATAGGACCATCCTAGTTTTATTTTGGATGTGAGATGTGATCTGTGTGATCTCTTTAGTATGATTCATATTATGAATCATGAGAGTGAACAATTGGAAATTTTTCAGAGTATAGTATTGGTTGGAGAGACACTTCCCATATAGGGATGTTATTGAACTTGGAGATGAGAATGACTATGAGAAATATATGTGGGTGTTAAAAATGTTTTGTGACTTAGGGTATCATAGTTGGTTCCATGAGCTATATTGATTGAAGAGGGGATTGATTCATGATGGATAGTGAGATCAAATACTAGTATGATTATAATAAAAAAAATTTGGTTAGCAACCTGAGAGGATAACCATGAAATTTTATTTTGGGTTTGGGCATTTATAAATCCTGTATGAGGATAATATATAATAGTTCTAGGAATTGGGGTGCGATGAGACCCCCCAGGTAATGATGATATGATAACTATTCTCAGTGGGGAAGAATTTGTTAGAGTATATGTGATAAAGGGTTCCAAATAATACGGTGGGATGCGACCCAAGGGTAAAAGTGCACTGGTAACTACTCCATGTGGGGATTTGGACCATGATATATGTGATATAATGGTTCCATACATCACAGTGGGATGTTCCCCTTAGTAAGATAACATAACCACCATTTTAGGGAGGGATAAAACCCCAATGGTATATGTGATATAAAGGTTCTAGGATGGGATCTATACCCAAGGTATATGAGATAATATTTTTCCAAGTGGGTTAATGACCCCTAGAAACATATGAAATGTCATTTCTTGGATGGGATTCGTCTCATTAGTTATATGAAATATGATACTTCCAATAGTGATATGATAGACAAGGTGTATTCAATATAATTATTATAGGTGGGTATTTTTTTTGAGGAATATGTTATATTATTTTTAAAATTGGGGACACAAACATTGGGTATATGTAATATTTTAGTTCAAGGAAGGGATGGGACCCATGGGAATTTGTTATATGATGGTTTCATGAAGGGATGTGGCCCATCTGGTTAATTAAAATAATAGTTCATGGTGTGGATTCTACACATTATGGGTATGCAATATGTTGGTTTCAAAGTGTAATCTAACCCTTGGATGTATTCTATATGGGGTTACAAGGAGGGATCCCCCTAGGTTTTATGATATTCAAGATATGTTTTATGGATATAATTATCTCCTCTCTGAGGTTTTATATTATTCATCGAGCCATTTGGCATTTCCTGGGGTAGGTATGGTCAATAGTGAGTGTTAAATAAGAACATGAGGATAAATGATTTTTTATTTTATTGATATTCTATATTCAATTTTATTATCTTTATAGTATTACATGGTGTCTATAGTATATATATTAGAAATATTATATAATTAATTAGTGGTATCCTATTAATTATTACTCACACCCTTCTTGAATAGACCACTCACCCTAGTACTTATATAGAGCTCATGATAAATGACAATATTAAGGTATATGCTCATAGTTATATGAATTAGTTCGATAAAGTTGATGGTCTCTAGCTATGGGATTAATTAATGGATCAAGACTATGTGGTAGCATTTTTTTATATGTTAAGATGAATATGATATGTACAGATTAGATATTATTTATTTTAGCCTGACACATGTTCTATTATAAATAGTTCAGTTTTTATGGCATGATTATAATATTTATCTTAGATGAATTTATCTATGATGTTTCATTTTGATTTAATATTGAAATTTATAATTATATATTATTTTTTATGTATTATTACTATATTTTTGGGTATAGTCTCTCTAATGTGACATTTTATAACCTTCTTTCTAGACGGTGGTCTCTAGAACATGCGGAAGGAGGCATGAGGCTTGATGGCACTCTGAATTGGACATTGGGAAGTGGTCTTTGATGAGGCGTCACAAAGTATAATAATTTTTTATTACTTTTCATTCTATTTGGGATGTGGTGGAAATATGAATGATTAGTAAGAATATGGGTTGGACTATGTCATGCTCATGGACAGTACATGAATAAGGTTATGTCCCTATTTCTTGTGACTTGATCTTTTTATTCCTGATTTTCAATTTTATAGATGAGTTTATTTTTTCAATATGCTTCAATATCATTGATTTTTGATTTATGTTTTTTCACATTTATATGTGGTGGAAAAAGTGTGGGTGTTCAGGCATCATTTAATTCCTATAAGATCATATAACATATGCATTCTTGTGTGTGATTGTAATGCATAGTTGGGAAAAATACTTGTTTGATTACATTAAATTTTAGAAATAAACTCTATGTTTTTACCATATATCATTATTAAATAATTTTACATAACTGAACCACATGGGTTTCAATATTCAGATAAGAAAATAAAATGGGTTTTAGATTTTTAAAGTGTTAAAAATATTTTGATGGTAATTTTAAAAATAACTTATTGGTGTAACTCTACTTAACCAAACAATATTACTATTATTTCAATTTATAAAAAACATTATATAGTTATTTTTTTATATGAAACTGTATATAAACTTTTTCATCTTGTGGCGTAGTCTGGAATGAAAATTTCTAGTGACGATCAGTATCAAATATTGGGGATGTTAATATAAGTATGAGATTAAAGATATATATATATCTGTGTGTGAGAGATAGAGAGAGAGATATAGAAACTATAGAAGTTTTACCTAAATGTGATATTCCATGTGATATATGAGATGGGAGAATATATAAAGACATGTTATGTGTGATTTTTTTGGATGTGCCTTACGTGATAGGAAATAGAGCAGAGTTGTTCAAATATGGCTCAAGATACTGGTGACTAGATTAATATGATTGAGAGATATGAATCATTATTTTTATATATAGAGATGATGTAAGATGTGTGTGGGAAACCTAGGGGAGGATTTATCCAAAATATTTGAGAAACAATAGAGAGATAATTATTGTAAGATGATTTGAGTTTGATAGTAATTCTATGTTGGTGCTATCCAATATGTGATGTGGGCATGAAGATGTATCAGTTATTTTTAATTTTAAATATTAGGTAGTTAATTTTTATAAAATTCAAATTTATATGAGGTATGGTAATTATATTAATTTATTTAG
Organism: Viscum album; assembly: GCA_963277665.1. Taxonomy (NCBI): domain Eukaryota; kingdom Viridiplantae; phylum Streptophyta; class Magnoliopsida; order Santalales; family Viscaceae; genus Viscum; species Viscum album. The sequence goes on along the minus strand of OY728146.1, from coordinate 1,501,585,438 downwards.
TGATATTTGGATCTATTGGGAATGACATGTGGTAGTCCAAGTCGAATGGAGTTGTAGGATGGCAAAATATTATGATGCATATTGAGAATTATTTTTTTGGTTAACTGGGGTTGTTTAACAATATTTTTAGATAGGTGAGATGGATCACATCTCAAAACATGTTAACATTGTGATATTTTTCATTAAATACATGGTATCTAGATTATTGAGACATTATATTGATATCATATAGATGATAATGGCCCCTGATTAGTCATGGTTGGCCATTGATGACATGTGAGAAATATATATTATTCTATTATAATGAATATTAAAAATATGTAGATTGAGTTATGTGTGTTATGGGACTCCCAAGGTTATAAATTTATTAAATATAATAATGTATATTTTTTATTTTATCAATTTCTAAGAGTGTTGTTAGGCCAGTCATGGGAATGTATGTTTGGTTCCTTATGGCATGTTCCATGGTGAGGAACTTAAGAGATTATTATGTTTTCAGATGAGGATTATGAATCCTTAGTTACCTGAATGTGATTTTTTTATTATAGTATGATTTTTTCTATTTCATGGTCATTTTTTAAACCTTTTTAAAATTGGATAAAGTTTTGATGTGCCAATAGTTTTTTGTAATATTTTGAGGGGTTGTGTAATGGATGAGATTAGTAAGGAGTACAGATAGTGAAGTAACTATAGTGATTTGGGAACTGATGTTAATGTGTTTTTTAGTGTGGATATGTGTGTCCCATAGTATGATAGAATATTATTTTCATGTGATGGAGAAAATTTTGTGTATGTTGATCTGGATCTACTTTTATTTGGTTCATGCTAAAATATTACTAACAGTGTTGAAATGAAACCAAATGAGATTCCATGGAATAATATAATCCTGGAGAAGAGATAAAAATAAATTCACGTGAAATGGATATGGGAGGGGATCAAGAGTGTAATCATTTGTATGAAAATTGATATTATTCCTGATTTTGATTTTGGAATGGTGAAGACTCATGTATGCTTCAAGAACCATTGAATTTCATGACGTACATAAGAGTATAATAACCCAAGGATTTATGAAGGATGAGAGTTGTTACCTTATGATGATAAGTGACATAATATGTCGATTGGAGAATCATGGTATAGTCAATTATTCGGTAGTCCTTGACATGATTTTTTTGGTATGGGCTGAGTATGGAGTAGGCAGGGAAACATGCAGGTAATTTTGTAACATGATAGTTTTTTTCTCAAAGAGCTGTTTTAGGAAAGCCACATAGTGTGGATTGCAACATTAGAAGTAATAGGTGGTGACCCTAATTGTGTTATGATTTTTGGAAAATTCTAAGAATGATATTTCAGGTAAGATATTAAAGGATATTAATGGGTGCTTCTTGTTGTAAAATACGTATGATTAGTTGGACCATTTTTGGTAATTGAATTTAATAATGAAAAAATGTGCCCTTTGAGAATTGTGTGTCTTTGATTAGTGAGGTGAAAATACAGATGTTACTATTGTGGAGAGAAACAGAAAATTAATTGATGTATGGTACTAGAGTTTTTAATTTCATGGATATTGGGAGAACATTTTTTAATTTCATGGATGTTGTGAGACTAGTTTAAAATTTATATGGAGTATCCAATGATGTTTATGTGATTTTTAGGGACCAGGATGGAGTTGTTGTAATATGAGATAGTGTTTCATCAACTGTGCATAATTTCTAATGAATAGAATATCAAATATAATGTGGGTATTTGAGTACCCAAACATAGAATCACATTAAGTTTCAGGATTTATATTTTTTATGGAAATTTGAACAATCTTTTGAAGCCTCTTAGGAAATTATGAACCCTAATTGGGCATATTGATATCATGTCAATGAGTGAGACTAAGCATTTCATGTGAGGTTGGAAAATTGATTATTGGTTGGTGTTTTTCATATAATTGGATATGTATAGATGGAAAAAACATTGGGCGTGTCATATCTAGTATGATGGCTTTATTTTATTGGTATAAAAAATATTTTCATGATAAAATTCAATGTATCTAAGAACTGTGCATGGAAAATGGAAATGCATGCGGTTTAGTTTGGAAGTACTAATGAATAGATGTATTCGATTCTAATTAATAAATTATAATTTAAAAGATATCCTAGGGGTTCTTCTTGTGGGAATGAATTATTATAGTTGGATTTTTTTTTGAATGAATGACAAATTTACAAGTCCTTGATTTTTGAATAAATTTTACTATTTTTTCAGGTAAATTCATTCTAGTGAACACCTATTAAGATATGACAGAGGAAATTCAAACTATGATTATTTCCTAATAAAGGCCACATTATTTTATAAATAGGAAACATTGTCATGATGGATGAGAAGGTAATGAATCACAACATAGTCAAGGAGGCACTACAACATGTTGGAATTATATGTATATTTTAACTAAAGAAAATGAACCAAATATATTAGTTCATAACATAAACATATGTGCCAAACTGTTAGCATGACCCTTATGTATGTGGTTATATCATGGGGCATGGAGATCACATTATGGATGGGGGTTCCGGAACCTGGTCATGAATCATAAATCTAAGTATTGAGAACCATTTCAATTTACCATTATAAGATTTCTAATCAAAAAGGGAGTCACATGCTGACCTTTGGAACATGTTGTATAGGTTGGTATAAGGGTAGGTATCATAGCATGGATCCCATAAATAATGTACATTAATGGGATTCCACGCTCTGAAATGAGTCTTCTATGTAATAGAGTCAATGTCCTAGAGATTTTTTTAATTGCGATGAAGGAGGTGTGCCAACGAATTACCCACATGGCCATTATATAATAGTTTCCTATAAGATAGATTCAGGCCATGCTCCTTATAGTTCTAATAGTGGCATTACCATTTACGTATTAAAAATTTCATATGTTGGAATTTAATTTCAAGGTCAACTGCTTTAGTTTTAAGTGGAATAAGGAATCAATAGAGGCCATTTTTTGAATATATTTCCCCCACTTTTAATCCCTTAATTTCCCCATGATGATGTGTCATTTTTTTATTATTCCACAATGGTTTGGGTGAGTTCAGCCATTAATTTACAATTCATTTATATTTTTATTAGTCATTGATTTTAGTTTAATTAGGATAGGTTTTGGTACTAATTTTATTGAAGCATGGTGGAATCTAGTAGATATTATTGGTATTTCAAGTGGCTTGGATATGGTTGATCCTATGAGGTTGAAAACACCATGTTTTATTCGGATTTTCTGAGTTATGTTTCGAAAATGAATTATTTATTGATTTTTTGTTTTTGGGGTTAAATTAAAGGAATATTTGAAATGGTAAATTAGTTATTTTGTGTCTTAGAGATATGTGTGGATGTTATGGGTGGTGTGTTTTCTTTTTCTTGGGGAATGGGATATAGAAGATATAAAAGTGAGTAATCCTGGATATTTCTTAAAATATTTAATTTATTAAATTAGTTTTCTAGTTAATTTAGAAGATAATTTTATTGAATTAGGGACTCATGTTAATAAATAATATTAAACTAGGCTAGAAAAAGATGTAAGGGTGGGGGATATATGAGAATTGATTAAAAATATTTTATGTTTTTTTTCAAAAATTTCCATTATGTTTTTTATTTTTTTATTATCACGTGTCATGTGTTCTAACCAATAAATTAAAATCATCTCTAATTTAAAGGTGAATGATTTCCATAAAATTAAATGAGTAAATTAATGTGTTTTTTTACATGATGGTCCCTTGTGAACTAACCATTTTTCATGAATTTTTTGTTGAGGGGTAACAATAATTTTTTTTCCTAGGTTTATCATAAACACATAGGGATAGAAATAAAATGAATAAAATTTAGCAGTCCTTGAGATACGTGCCTTCAGTTCCCTCCGAGTGGGTGAAGGAGATATATTTTGAATTATCATCATAGTGGTATATCACATTGAAATCACAGAAAAGATTTTAGATTTTCTGATAGTGGTTCAAAGTGTGGGTGAGTGTTACATTCACAAATGAAATATGTATTTATATATTGGTATACTAATTCTAGAAATATAGAAAGGTTGGGTATCAAATTACTTACATTGTTTTATTTCTGATTTGATATGAGTACTATGTGATCTCTCAACTATGATGACTATGTTGTATCATAAGAGTGACTGATTAAATTATTATTTGAGAATGGTTATATTGGGAGATCTTATTAACCAAAATAGCTGAGATGAAAATAGAGTAAAGATTTATTTATAAGAACCCATGTGGGTGTTTGAAACATGATGTGTCTTAGGGGACAATACTAGGATCCCATGTATTCAATTGGACTTGGAGTGGATTGGTGAATCATGTATAGAAATGTCATAGAATAGTATATATTAACGGAAAAATATTAGTTATTCACATGATCAAATAACCTTTTAAATTTATTTTTATTTTAGGTGAATGATAAACTTGTGTAAAAGTGAGATATAATGATTCATAGTGTCAGGATAGGATGTGACCCCTGGGTAATAATGGAATGGTAACTATTCTAGGAAGGGATATGGACCCTTGGTATTTTCAATATATATTTTCAAAGGATTTGGATGGATACAAACCCAGTTAATGATGTAATGGTAACTATTTCATGAGGGTATACATCCCTATGTATATGAGATATATTATCTCTAAGTAACATGGTGGTATGTGACTCTTAAGTTATTATTTAATAGTAACTATTATATGTAGGTATGTGGCCTTCCTATTATATGATAATTTATATTTCAATGTGGGGATGTTGTCCCCTTGTTATATGAGAAAAGATAGTTCTATGGGGATTCATCCCTCTTGGTATATATCATATGATATATCTAGAGGGAGATGAAATCCCTAGGTAGATGGGATATGATGGTTATAGGATTGGATGAATCCCCCTAGGAATATGAGATATGAATATTTAGTGTAGGTATATAAAGATTGATGTATATGATAAATTATTATTTGGAGGGGGAACATGGCACCATTGGTTTATGATATAGGATAGTTCTAGGTTGGAATGTGTCTATCTAGGTTTTTGATATATGATTGCACAAGGATAGATAAGTCCAACAGAGTTTGTTATATTAGAGGATATTTGGCGAGAAAAAACAACCAATGTTATGTGATATTCTAGATAGGTGTTAGTGTAGGACTTGTTTCTCACATTGTGGTTATATATTGTTCTCAAAGACATCTGACACTATCTGAAACATGTATCATTGATCTCAATTGTAATCTTCGAGCCCAAGAATTGAGAAGGGATTATTTTATTAGTCATGCATATTTAGTCTATTATTATTAGTTTATTAAATTATTCATGTACTATATTTATTTTTTAAGTTAGGCGTAGAGTTGGTTGGTTCCAAAAAACTTTAACCCATATCATGTAATGTTTTCATTGAAAATATATTACCTATGAGAGCCTCATGATCACATGTAGTGGTAGGGAAGAGGGCCAGTGAATAACAGATGTGTTGGTCAGAATGGATTAATCTAATAGATTTCATAGGTTTTTACTTGATACCGAGTAATAATTATTTTTTGTTTGATTATATTTAATGAGGATATATATATGGTCTTCCCATAAGAGATCATATTTATGTACATATGACTTGTGAGAAATTTTAGACAGTTCATTTTTTATATAATGAGAATGTTGTTTTTCTTGGATACCTTTGTCTATATATTTTTTATCTTATTTATTTTGATATTTTGATGATTGATAATATATTATTTAAACTAATTTTGAATCAGGGTATTGAATACCCAATATAACACCTTAGACCATTTCTTTTAGTCAACTGACCTATGGAATATGGGGAGGTGCACATAAGGTCATTTGGAACTCAAACCATGTCACTATAGAGTGTTCATAGACCGTGTCATTAAATCTTCCTCCATGACCTCTCATTAAATACATAGTTGGGCCACTTATACCTGAAATTTTTCTTATTGATCTTGTATCTTCTCTACATGGGATGCCACTTGGAAAACATCTACCTCCAAAGCATCTAGTTTGTTTCTCATGAATATGTTATAATCTTCCATTACAAAATTCAGGACCTATAGATTGATATCTTACTCCACTTATTATAAAATATGATTCTAAACTTCCCCCAATAATTTTATCCCTCGAACCTCTAACTCAACACTTGAAGAGTAGACTGAAAGTGCCTCCACCAAATCCTTTATAAATAAAATGTTGTTTTGCATATTATAATGGGAGAAATAGTTTTTCCTAACATTCACTAGGTTCTCTAGACAATAATATATTTCACCAATCTTAGTACCATCCCATCATGAGGATTTTGGAAAATTATTCTGTGGATGTTTCCCCATATCCTTCAGTGAAATAACCATTTTTTCCAAGATGTGTATGAACCTGAGTGAACATTCTCATAAGGGTTTGTATGATATTTTATAAATTTATCATCAAATGTATATGGGCATTATGTTATAGTCTTGAAGATCATTTTTCAACAATTTTTTAAAGGCTTGGACTATCCAGTGAAATTAGTGAAAACGCATTAATATAAAAAAACAATAGTCACATTATTACTCAAAAAAAGGTTAGTAAATTAACTTCATCAATTATATAATATGATAAAAATATGGGTTGTGATCAAAATCCCTCGCAGTGGAGGTGGTGGCCCTACCCTGATCTGCTCCATTCATATAGCTTATGCAGTGACTATAGGTTCTTTATTAACATTATCAATCTCATTATCTAGTAACTCATGAAATGGTAATAGGGTAAAAATACTACATTATATGAAATTTGGATCCTCATGATCACTCCCACATTTTTTATTCAATCCTGCCAAAACATGCTCCTCCACATTGGTGATATTTATTTTCTACTCCTTCACCCAGGGATTGATCACCGCATCCTGGAATTTGGAATTAATCATTTTATAATAAGTATAGGAATGTGAAGTACATTATAGAGGGAAATATTTCCCTTTTATAAAGACTCATAATGATCAAAATGGTCCACTATAATGTATAGAATTCTTAAAAACATATGGTGACATATTTCTAGTTTTATTTTCTCCCCAAATTAGCCAATAAGTTAATACCTGAGGAAATGGATGTTGAATCAGTGATGGGGGACCCTTGTGTACTAGTGGGAGATCCTAAGGAAATTATATAAGGTTCATCATCTATGTGTACTGAAATAATAATGAATTATTCAAATGGATTAATACAGGTTTCTCCTAGAAATATTCATAGTAAATATGAATTTATAATTTCATATAAATTAATAAAATGGTTGAACATTTGTTTCCTCATTCTCTCTAGGAATTTCACACCATGGGAAGTGGATGGTATAAATTATGACTTTTGGGAAAAAACTATATGAATAATAATTGGAGCCTAAAAATAGGAGATCCTTCAATCAACTATAATTTTGAACGATTTTAAGTTTTACCATTTTTTCATCCATAATTCATGGACTAATCTTGGTCTGACTAATTATATGTGTCTTATATTGGTGAAATAAATCATGTTTGTACAATTTTGAGTTTAAATTGAAGACATCTTGGATCATTGAGTTAACTGGATTGAAGAAAAATCCACTAATTCCTAGAAAAACTATGTTTCCCCTCTATCCAATGATTCCTCATTCACCTCACCCTTCTCCAAAGCCTTGTACAACTTGATTTATAGGGTCCTTTCCTTTATTTTTTCCTAGATAATTTCCCTAACAAGGTCAGCAATGAATCTTTTGTACACATGGAAATAGTTAAGTGATTAAAATTATATTATGTGGGAATCATCATCATCTTTCTAATCCCAAAGGGAAATAGTTGATGAAGCTTTGAGAATGTCTGTCCATGATAGATATAAGTCTGTATACTAAATATTCCAGGTTAAAAAGCCTTAGGTTAAGACTTTTTTATGTTTCATTCCTTGATTCCAATGATTGGTGTTATTAGTAATCCTATAGTATCCCCCTATTCACCCTCAAACACTTTCTATGGGTGAACTAATCAACATTGGATCCTACTCGTGATATTGTTTCCTAGTTTAAAGAATTATTCTCAAGGAACACCTTATAAGAATTTATTTTATCTACTAAATAAAATCAATAATAGTTGGTCTAAGTCCATCTATACTACTCTAATTCAATAATTACATTGGTTGACTTTGTCTTTGACTGAGAGGTTCCCCAAGAATGTTATCTATCCTTTATCCGTCCACCTCTTAATCAATGTGAAATCCTCCACCCACCATCATGGATACTTTTACACAGTTCTAGGATATGTTTTTGTCTAGTTCTCAGTTTAGTCTAATGGTAATTAATTTAGGGTTACCAATTTTGGATGTGTAATCCACAATTACGATTCCATAAAGGCTACTATAAACCAATAGTACCAAATAATCTTCTGGAGTCACTCCCAAAAATCATAGGAATATAAAAGAACGGTAACCACTTGTAGTGAGTAATCTATCATGAAAACTAATTTGGGGTAAATGAATTGAAGATTATTTTACCATAAATTCATGCAGTTAGTAAATTACCTCTTAAGGAAAGCATATATGGTCATTAATCATAGGATCTACTAACATTGTCATTGATTTCCCCAATTGTTGTATCACATTGAATATAGGAAATTATTTAATGAGAAATAACTATATAATTTAGTTGGACCCTATCTATTTTCATTGTAAAAATAGTGATAAAAATTGATTAGGTCCGTAGAGGTTTTTATTTATTTGGGTGAAATGGTTTGAAACTCATATTCTTTGATGTGTGTAATGGTTTACTCATACAGAAACTATAATAAAATGTATTTTCATAATGGAGCCTCCCCATAGTTCGCATTCCTAAGAATATATTGTAAATTTTTTAATACATGGATTAACAGATAGATTCACCACCCATGTAGTAGTTTTGCGACCATTAATAATGTGGTAGGACAATCCCATATGTGGGTGCCCCTAACTGGAAAAAACTATCAACTGAGAAATTTTGCACAAAATATAGCCAACCTAAAGTTAGAGATTTGAACCTATTATGAATGTAAATGACATTCTAATAATCTTCCTTCATCTTGGATGAACCAATATGATAGATAATTTCCCCAAGAGTGCCATTCTAGATTGTATCAGTATCCCCACTATCATATTCTTGAGAATATAAATTTTGATCTCAAACCATAAGTTGATGTGAATATATGGGTGTTATCATGGACCTCATGGATTCTTAGTAAAAACATTTACTTGAATATCATTGGAAATATGAGGCTTCAAGTAAATTTCATTTCAAAATCATAGCATTAGTTAGAATTACACATATATCTCATAGGAAATCTGGATCCCACTAATGTTTTAAATGACCCATATATTGATCTATAACACTCTAAATTGTGGTTAGAATGTGTTTTTTGATGGTGGAAACTTGTATAGAATCTTTTTAATGATATTTTCATGAAATTTCAACATCAATATGTAGTTAGTAAAAAAATTATGGAGGTGATGTCTAAATTCATTGTAGCCTTTACAAATCTATAATTACCACACCATCACATCTATGAAATTCCTTTTAGGTTACAGATCATAGACACATCTCGAACCAATTTTTGTATGATTTTTTGGATGTTTTGATTTTTGGGTAACACAATGTTTATTGTTTAGAGGACTATGATTCTTTATTCACAGTACATGTAGAATAAAACAACGTGAATCCCAAAATTGTGTGATCTTCCCTTATGATGTTTTTGTTAGTAGAAATGTTCCACATGGCCTATCCAATTGTTATATTGAGATATTTTCATATCAATGATAAAATCAATTGAAATTTTTTTCATTAATTCCATCAATCTTAATCCATGAATCAAAAATCACTTTGAAAGTGGGTAGTCTATGTATTAATTTTTAATAATATTTTTCAATATCGAGTGTTTATGTGTAATTTTTGTGGTTGAAAAAAGCATTTAAGTTCCCCACCATGGAATTCCTCTTTATATAAGGGTAAATTTTAGACACTATTGGAGTTTGGGATATAATTTTCTATCAAAAATTCTAAAAGTTCAACGGTTCATCAAGAGACTTGTTCTTAATAAAGTTATTCTTAAATAAAATATTCCATATATAAAGTGATTCTCTCAATGAAATTTCATTATTTATAAGAAATGAGTAATGGTATTGAAAAATTAGTTATCATATAGGGTTAGTCACCAAATTTTTTGTGTTCTATTAAAATAAGGAATCAACTAAATTTCCATAAAAATACATTCTCCACAATTTGGTCCAACCAGTTTACCAAAAGGGAAGTGTTATCCTAGAAAGATAGAATCTAAAAGTGTTTCCAAAATATTTAATTAACAAATGAGTGATTCATAAACTATGTAATATGATCATGATTGATATGATTTGATATCCTAGCCTCCCATTTTAAGAAATGACATTATATTATAACCATAATGTAAAGAGTCCCCTTTATTTAGGAAAGTGGGAATTGTATCAAATAACAATAGGATCTAATCATATGAAAAGCATCTAAAATAAAAATGGTATTCCTAGTATAGGACACTATAACTGTCTCAATGAGATAATAAAAACTATTATCACATAATTCACTATTTTTACATGGAAGGATATTACCAAGTCATCACACTAGTGTGGTCACATAGTGGATAATTGGATTTCCTTATTTAAGGGGAATTAATATTGATGGGTTTGTGATATATTACATAAGGATACAATATTCTATTTGAAAATAATTGTTACATGAGTAATAGAATTTTCATTTCCTAAAATTTAAGAACATTAAACACCTATCGATATGATTTGAAATGAAATTCCCAATTTAGTTATAATTTCGATAGAGTTATATGTGTTATTGTATGTTTTATATATCAAAAATGGAAAGAATTTTAATGGTTTTATATTAGTAATACTCAATTACATTACATTATATTTCATTTCCTATGAATTATTATGTGGTACCTTAAAATCACATTTCAATTGGATCATATTTAGACTATGTTGTCATATTCTATTTGATAGAACCCCGATATTAGTGAAGTGGTTAAGATTCTATTGTAAAATGTATAAAAAATTTACTATATAATATTCAAATATATATCAAAAGAGGGTTTGAAATATGGTTGAATTTATTATTTATATGTATTTTTGGCAATCATGTAACCACATTATACAATTATGTAGAATTATACTTCTATAGGGTTTGTAGGGATTGGTTAATGGTGGTTGACGTCATAGAAGTTGAAGCATAATTTAATATATCCATTATTTTCTTAAATAGGGATAATCTTTTAAAACTACACAGGGTATTATACCTCCTAGGTTAAGTAAACCTTCATTTTTTAAAACCATGTAATCTATAATTAGACTATTTTATGGGTGAATCCAATTCATCACATATTTATAACTATAGATGTTATTTTTCGGCCTAAGTGGTAGAAAACTGCTTGAGGATCCAACCATAGATCCTTAATTATAATGACCCACCCATGATGAGTTATGAATTTTATTTAAATTCAGTTAAAACATTTATATTTTGAACTAACATTAATATTGATATGTATGATGTAAATTTGAGATAAGATAAAGGGTAAATGGGTAGTGTTGAAAAAATATTCCAATGTTTTTCGATTTCTATTGGAAACCTGAAGGGAGAAAATTAAACATGTGGGGGACAATTTAGTGTTGTATACCTATACAACAAGAACCCTATCTAGTCAAATTAATGGTTATTATTTTGGTGTCCCCAATAGTATTGTTTTGAATCTAATTATTTCCTCTCATCCTTTCCCATATAAATCATCCCGACCACATTATTACATGATGATTTTTGTTCCATATTCTTTTATTTTCCTACCTATCAAATGTTGTGTGTTGTGATGGATCAAAAGAGGAATTTTTATCTTTTGTTCACTATAAATTACTGTTTTCTCTCAATTATTCATTGTATTTCATTTTTGAATCCCAAAATATGGATATTTGTTTCTTTTAAAGGTATTTTAGTTGACTGAGTAAGATTGTTTTAACAATAATTAGTGTATGAAGTTCTATGAATTCTAGGTAGGTAGTATAAATGTTATTCCATGATTTTATATTATTGTCTTATGTATTATCATATATAGGTATATAACAGTGTTTCAGAATGATAAAAAGTTGAATAAAATATGATTTTCATGATTCTTGATTGATGATAATGAACTATCTGACTGATGATTTACTATTAAAACCCCTTATCCATTTTTATGGGCACTTTATCTAGATAACATAGTGATAATCCTTGGAATATCATAGGGGCATACTTTTTAGTGATTTGACATAGTGTTCCTGATTAATTATCCCCAACCATTCCCCAATAATGTTATGTTTATTTAATGGTTAGTCTATTTGTTAATTATACATATTATGAGACATTATTGTATTTATATCCAACAATAAATTCAACCTCGTAATATAGGTGTTTTTTTAATATATTGTTTTTACATGAGAGAATGAGATTGATGTTTTTGTTTAGTGCGTACAACCTCATACGTGAGGGTATACTTGTGTGTGAATTTGTTTCAGTAGAATAAAATTCTAGGGTGATATTTTAGGTATCCACACTCTTAATACTTTGATATCACATATTAGTAAATGAATATTCATTAAAAAAATATAATGATCCATCACATAATCATACATTTATAGTGTATTGGAAATATTGAAACATAATCAACTAGTTCCTTATAACATGAAATCATTTTAGACACATCATATATAATACCTCTCTTCATAACCTTAGAAATGGATGTATAAAAAAGGATGAGCTGAGGTGCTCAGTAAAGGTGGGAATGGGATATATAATCCTATGAAAAGAAAAAGGGTATGATAAAATTAGAATAAAATTTGAAGGGAACACCATGTTTATCCTAGACCACAAACTTGAGTCATAGAATAAAACATGACAATTCATAGTACATGAATCATAATTGAATCATAGAAAATGATCCATTTTGGAATAAAATTAGATTTAGAAATACAATTTTGGCATAAATATAAGAATATAAAATCATCTCATTTGTAGTGAAGGATCATTCAAAAAACCATTATAGTAAAACGGGTTCACTCCCAAAACCATTATAGTAGTCAAGGATCATTCTAAAGAATCTTATAGTGGAGAAGTCAGATCACTATTAATATTTTATCCCCCATTACATTCATGTTTATCTCATGATATATCCATCATTTCAGAATTCATTAGAGGGGTATATAATTTCATTCCCACACATACTAAAATGAAAACCATAGAGTAGTGTGCCTCATTATCATAAATCATTGAGGATAATATGACTTATAGGAAAGAGAATTGTTCCATAATTATTTCATTATAGCATTACCTATGAAAATAGTGTAGGTATTATAAACATATTTTCATCATAAACATAAAATATATAGTGAAATAATAAAGATTGAATCAATGGATCATATCCCTAGCTGAGAAAAATTATAGTCAAGGTTTGTTTTCATGAATGAGTAAAAATAAAATTTAAAGAAAAATTTTTCCTTAAAATAACATTAATACATTTAGATATATTTTAATTGTTGACAAGTCATGATGGAGAGAAATAATGTTCATTTTGTACACCTTAAAAATGATACCATTCAGGTTTTTACTAAAAAGTACAATGTAACTCATTTTGAAAATAAAATAATGATTAATTTTAAACAATTAATTTGAAACTAACAAGGAATAAAAATTAATTAAAATATAATTTCATTATAGATGAAACGTTTTTTAAAACATTTTGAGAAAACATGGTAATGGAATAGAACCGATTTTAGAATGAATATAGAAATATTGATTGTTTTATTTAAAAAAATTAATTTTTTCTTATAATTAAATTATTTTGTTGAAATTAATGGAAAAAAATTTAAATAAATAAAAAATTGATAATAATATTACTAATTTACATTACATATATACCATACTATTTCATCTTTCAGAACAAAATGATAAACAATCCCGATAAACAATGAGATTGTAATATAAAAAACAATACCATTTTTTCTATTTTGAATCATTAGTCCCTTGATTGAAAAAAAATTATAAGGACATATTTAGAACTTATATATATTCAAAATCTAGAACCAATTTTGTAAAGACCCGTAAATTTCAAGGAATTTTTTTTCTTAATTTTCTTTGAAATTTTACAAGAACGCAGTTTCTGACGGCGCCTGATTCTGAGACCCGGTGTGCCCGGAATCATTTTCCGAAGTTTGGCTCGGGTACGTTCAGTGAATGGACGAGCGGGTTTTTCTAACTTTTGAACCGGTGCCCGGAATCGAATTCTGAGGGCACCGATGAAATCGCAGCGCCGGTATTCGCTTAGAAACGCCTCTTCCGGAGTTGCGTTTGCTCGGGTGTGGTTTTTAATTTTCGGGCTTAAAGTTAAGAAATAATATAATTTTGCGACAACTTTATTTTATTTCACTTAAGCCGCTTGGAAGCCACTTGAAGCCACTTAAAGGCGGCATGAACTGAGTTGAACTGGATAGGATGCTATCAAGAAATATCCTACCCCCTTGGTAGGATATTTGTGAGGTGGGGCCCGCACGAACTCCGCCGTTTCTTTCCGCTAAGAAACGCACCCGTGAAAACCCGTCTTAATGAAAGTCAACTGACGCGTTTTCTAAATTCTTAACAGAACATTTAATTGGGCGGTTTATTTCATGAATTAAATGGGCTGTTTCTTTCGTGAATTAAATGGCCTGTTTCTTTCGTTGAATTAATTCAACGAATTAATTCAATCGTTTCTTAACCTGTTTTCGTGTGTTGGCATATTAATAAAATAAGACCAACCCAAAATCTTTTGAGAAGATTTGAGAGGATCCTTGTTTCTTCTTCTCCCTCGCGAAGAACGCGAAGAACGCGAATAACGCCGAACCCGGAAATCGACGACGCGACACCTTGATCTGCATCGCCGACAACGTTCTTCTGCGACGTCTCTTCCTCCGCGATGGATCTTCGATCGGCTTCTTGAGGTAAGAATATCGGACCTTCCTTTTTATCTCTTTCGTGGTTCTTAACCAAAAACACGGATTTAATTAATTAAATTAAATCTGTTGTTTCATGGTGCGTTGAGTTCGCCGGCTCAACACCGGATTCCGCGACGACGCGACGCCTCCCCGCGACGACGCGACGATCCCTCTCTTCTACGACGAGCTTTTCCGCGAAGAACGCTCGCGCGCGACGATCGACGAGGTAGGGATTTATTATGGGAATTGCCCCTTTTAATTTATTCCCGTCAATGTTTCTTAAAGAAATTAAAGAACCGAATTGTGAACAATTTTAATCTTCTTAAAATTGTTATTTTTTTCCCGTGTGGAATAAAATTCTCCCGGTTGTTTATCTCTAACGCGGAGGGTGTGGGCCAAACGAAAATGGACCGGCGACCCTCCGGCGTTCTTCGTTTTGTGCGGATTTGGCGGGCGATGACGGAACGTGCCGCAGCGGATGTTTGACGATTCCGCAGTAAAGAACGGATCCCGGGAGGAGCAATGGCGCAGACGGGAAGAGAATCGGACCACCGGAGCGATCCCGGTGGCCCGCGGAACTCGCCGGCGGCCGGAGGCGGCGGCGCCCCGGCGCGCCGCCGGACGAGCCCGCCGCGGCCGCGCGGGTCCGATTCGCCCGCGCGGGACGCGGCTCTGCCGCATCCGCGGTTCACCAGCACGGGCCACGCGGGCCGCGGTTTCCTCAGGCCGCGGGTCAACGCCCGCGACGCCTGGCACTCGGCCGCCCCGCCGAGCCGAGCCAGGCCGGTCCGACTGGCCGGGCCGGACCGGGCCAACCGGGTCGGGTCGACCCGGTTCGGGCCGACCCAGGGGGGGTCGGGCCGGGCCCGTACCCCCCCTTCTTCGGACGGTTTCGTTCAAATGGCTATATCTTGAGCTACGGGCCTCCGAACGACGCGCCGTCAGTGGCAACGCGATCCTTGGATCGAGACGGTCGTTTCAGTATACTATACTCAAGCTGCACCTTCCTTTTCGGGAGCCTACGTAGTTAAAACTCCGTAGTTAAGCGTGCTTGGCCTAGAGCAGTGATCAGGATGGGTGACCTCCTGGGAAGTTTCCCAGGGTGGGTGTGAGACGGAAAGGCCAATAACTAACAGACTGGGCGTCCGATTGACGCGCCGTCTGTTTCGTTGAATTCCTCTAAGTGAGACGGATCTTTTGGCATGCTCCGCCCGAGGTTTGGACGCAGGTGGAGTACGGTCGGGTTGGTTATGCCTTAAAAACCAACCGGGCCCCTGGGACGAAAAGGCCAATAACTCTCAGACCGGGCGTCCGATTGACGTGCCGTCTATTGCGTTGAGTTCCTCTTGATGGGACGGAACTTTTGGCATCGTCCGCCTGAGTTTTGGATGCAGATGGATAGTGGCCGGGTTGGATCGCACTAAAATCCAACCGGGCCCCTGGAACGGAAAAGCTGATATCTTTCAGACCAGATGTCCGTTTGACGAACCGTCAGCGGCATTGGTGTTCACGTTGAAAAACGGTCCCTATGAGTATACCCTGTGAGTGTTCGGGGTATAGTTGAGTTACGGCCGGATTGGTTCGCTCACGAAACCAACCGGGCCCCTGGGACGAAAAGGTTAATAACTCGCAGACCGGGCGTCCGATTGACGCGCTGTCTGTTGCGTTGAGACCCCTATGACGAGGTGGTCCTTCGAGAAACTTCCTTGCGGGACTTTGTGATACTTGGAGTATCGACCAGTAGCTCGTGGAGCGGACCCTCCCGGAGACGAGCGAGCGGAGCACAGAGACCGTGTAGCTGACTGAGACCCGATGACTGCTGATCGAACGACTCGGTGTGTGACAGAGGTGCGATTGGTTGTAGCGGCACATGGGAGAGCTTGGTTGTAGCGGCAGACCCACGACAGAGGTGCGCTTGGTTGTAGCGGCACATGGGAGCGCTTGGTTGTAGCGGCAGACCCACGTCAGTGGTGCGCTTGGTTGTAGCAGCACATGGGAGCACTTGGTTGTAGCAGCTGGCCCGCAATACTCGATATGTGGAGTTCTACAGCAGTCTTAAGTTAGGGGGAAGTACCTTGGAGTTGTGACAGGACCACTGTACACTCCAGAGATGGAGCTCTTCAGCAGTTACGGTTTCGATGATGAAATCCTGGTTTGAGCTGAGACTTTTGACCTTGTGTTTGCCTCATGATTGAGATGAGTTACTTGATAACTTAGGTATATGTATGGGCATATATCTAAGTAGAGGTAATCTGTTGAGATCTTCTTTGTGGTTATCCTTGTTGGTTTTAGAGATACCTTGAGGGTCTCGGGGTCCCTACTGAGTATCGTTATACTCACCCCTGCACGGGCTATGCCCGCACCTCGTTGTGTTGGTTGCAGACGACAGGCAGTGCTGATGGAGGTCGAGTGTTCGAGGACTGGACGGTACCCGGAGATGGACTACACGACGAGTCAGTAACCGGAGGTGGACTACACGACGAGTCAGTACCTGGAGGTGGACCACTGGGCGAGACGTGCTCGGAGCAGACGGCGGGACCCGAGGAGCATTGGAGCTATCTGTACCCACCCTTCAGGTGGGACTTCCAGAGGACGGCTCGACGCTGCAGTTTTTCCTTTCAGTTGTTGTTTTTCCTTTCAGTTGTACTTTACAGTTGGGCTTGTATTTCCGGCCCCTTTGACTTTCATCACAGCTTGTACAGTTTTTACTTAGTGTTTACTTTTCCGCTTGCTTACTCTGTGGTGCTTGTTTACTTTTCAAAGGCAATGCCTTCCCTTTTTGCTGGGATTTACGCCTTGGTGCTAGTCCCCAGCCCCTGGCCTATGGAAGGCGGGCTTGGGGTAGTCACGGCACGGGCCCCGAGGACGGGTCATGACAAATTTCCATTTTGAAGAATATTTCATTGGGAATATGTTAGCATTTTTGATACATTTAAGAAATTTCCATGTGGTTTTCTCCCTAGTATATAAAAGGAGACATCCTCTCAACTCCACTTAAAACATCAAAAGCCATATGTTTCATAAAAAAATACATTCTGAACATACATCGTAATTCCTATAGTAATTGTTTTTATTATAAAAAATTCTGAGGATGTCCTTACGTATAAACCAAAATAGGTTCTTCGAATAAGAGGCATTGTTCTCAACCATGCATTCTATTTTTCTTCTTCTTCCACCTCATTAAAATATTCAACAACATGATGATATAAAAAAACAATTATAAAAAAAATTACATGTGATTTTGTTAATTTTATAACCTATGTCAATATTTTCATCCATCAATTATGAAAAACATTGTTGATTACCTTTACGAGGGACTACTACCTTGCAAATTCAAGCTATTTATTTTCTATCACCATATCAAATAGATGGATATAATGATAGATTTAAATTATATATAATTTATTTATATCTTAAATATATCTTCTAAAATTATAATATCTCATACAAATTCATATAATATAATCTAATGAATAATGTTAATGTCGTTCATCCGTACATGTGGGAAACCACCTCAAAGAAGTGATGTGATACTTTAATTTATTTTATTTTGTAATGGGTGGTAATAAGGGTAAATTTAATAAATATATAATATATAAGTTATATATAAATTATTCTATAAAGGAAAAATCATGTTTACCTTCTTTTTTTCATCTGTCACAAAATGAAAACATCATTTATGCATACGTATGACCTACCATCTCTATAAACAGTGTAATTCAATTTCCAAAAACTAATTTTTATTGAAAACAATAAATAATTATATATTTAACATATTGTGTCTAAATATGACAGTATAACATGATTTAGACAAGTTTTACTATAAAATTCCACTAATTATTTTATTTAACCCATGATAAACCCATTTAAGCATTAACGATAATATTCAATTTTTACTCTTTTTTACTTCTAATTATGAAAAAATATGTTGTGATCATTAAATAAGATTAATTATTCAAAATAGCATTATGTAATAATTTTATGAAAATAAAATAACAAATGTATTAGAATTTAATTTTATATTAAGCCTACAAACGAGATAAAAAATCCTTTTATTCAAAAGATTACATTTTCATAAGTATAAAACATTTCTATATCAAAATTAAACATGGTATTTATCAAAATTTAATAAATTATATTAAAAATAATAAAATTTACCCAATTTTTACTATTAAAACATTTCTAAACAATGTTTAACATTGCAACGTATTTAAAATAAAATATAACTATTTAATAATAATTAGTGGTGTCAATAATCATTGAAAAACTAAACATTTTAGAAATTTTTCCAAAATTAAATATTAGTTAATTTTAAATTATTGATTAAAAAAATTAACTTAAAATTTTCTCATAAATTTTCAAAATTAGGAAATATTAGTCTTCAATTAATTTTACAAAATTTGATGAATCCATTTTGCAAAAAAATATTGTTTTAATGAATACACCTAGATTTATTGTAATACAATGCCTAGAAATAAATGATAGATAAATGATAAAACATTTTATTGATTTTAATATATATATATATGTTAATTTAAAATCACCCACCTATAGTGAATAATTTAATTTATTAAAATAAATATAAAATTCTCGTATAAATATTTTTTTTTTCAATTATGTATTTGTTTTATTTCATATGTTTTTAATAGTATATAATGGTTCTATAAAACTCAGTTTGGTGTGTCATAAACACTATTTAAGAATGTATATTTATTTGAATAAAATATTATAGATAATCTTTTGGTTCTACATTTATATTTCATTAAAATTGATTTCACCATTGAAATTATATCACATCGATATAAACAACTAAGGATACACCAGACTCATCATATCATTAGGTTCCTACGTACCACTACTAAATTAGTGGTTTTTACAAAAAACATTGAATTTTCTAGTAGTATTGTTTCATATGAAATTATATATATGATCCATAATCTCCATCCGATATTCCTCATAAGAGGGATCCTACTGTTTTCATATGTCCTCTATTTTTAATACATGTTAAGGTTTAGGTATGTATTTACTCATGACTGATACATTGTTTATATAATGGACTTGAGAGAGGGTTGGGGTGAGATCCAGGGGATAATCTGCTATCCCTACTCAATATTTAATTTCAAAAGGTTTAATATACATAGGTATCATCATACCCTTCTTTTGGAGTATTATAATAATTTTCCAAGGGTAAATTCATAAAAAAGTTTTTCATCAATTTCAAAATACACATCTTACTGACAATTATTTGAAGAGCACTTTGATTGACTCTGAGCCACCTTAATGTATAGTAAAATATAACTAATTGTATATGCAAATTTCCCATCTATGTAAGGTACCAATATCATTGTTTTGAAAAATTCATCCCAAAATATTGGATTTATACACTTATTTAAACAGAGGAATTCTTAAGTAGCCATCAGAATGCTTGTGTGGAAATAATTGTTTGTGAAAAATCAAAAAATTAAAGGTGTCTTCCCAACAACATTTTAAATATCATTAAAAAGTACATAATATATTCTCTAGGTTTTTAATTATTATATCATAAATACCATCAGTCTATATTTGACAAGCTATGATAAAGAATAAATCAATATATATATTCTATATAATATTTCCCCATAATGTTATGGTAAACCTCATACCCTAATAAGAAACAATATAATGTGGTACAACATTGAATGTTATACCTTACATAATTTATATTCTATAAATTTGATCCAAAGAGAAACTCTTTTAATGGTAATTATTTGTGATTAATTTATAAGGTAAAAACTTAAAACCCATATAACCTTAGGGTGTTTAGAATTTTTGGGGAGTCCCACAAAAAAATCAATTGAAATTTTTTACCATTTCTAGTCTTGAATGGGAAAGGGTAGTAAGATCCCTATTAACTTATGTCTCTAAAACATAGAATTTTAATATATTAAGAACCAAGATATGTATTACATAATATCTCTATTCATATAATACCACTATAAATATTATTTATGATCTATATACATATTTTTACTTCCTAGATGAATTATTAATGAAGAATTATGAGCTTCCACTAACATATGCATCCTTAAATATTGTATGGATGGAACACATACAAAGTTCCAAAAAAGTGTCATTACATCGTAATTATGGTATCCTTAGGAAAAAATTTAACCATATTCTATAGCTCATCATCTTTCTTATGTGCCTAATTAATCATTAATTGGATAGATGGTTGAATAATAACTGTATAAGGATAATACATCTCCACTTCCTTTAATATTTCCATATCCATCATTTTTAGATACATTAATATTTAATCTTTTTTAATCTTGATCGTAGATAATCATGCATTATCACTTTGACTCAAAGAATCATACACCATGTTCACATACCCATAGTGGAAATATATTGAACAAAAATAATCATTAATTAGTTATAACCATAATATATAGTGCTTATTTAACTATTTTTGTGTGAATATATAATTTATACTTTTTTGATATATATATATATCAGAATGTTATATGTAATGATATTTCCTCCTTATATTAAATGAAAAAAATGCCACATATAACTCCAAATCATGGGTAGGGTAATTTTAATCATGAACCATCAATTGATGTGAGGCAGAAGCTATAACTGTATCACCCTCCATGAGAATTCATCCTAGTACCTTCTTTGGCGTTCCACTATAGATGACAAACCCTTCTCTATAACTTGGTAATGTCAAAAAAGGTGTAATTGATAACCTTGAAATAAATTAATAGAAACATTCTTCCAATTCAATGGTCCAATGGAACATCAATCCCTTCCAATTCAACATGGTGAGTATATTTATTAATCATGGGAAATTCTCCATAAATAATCAATAATCTTCATCCGAACCAAGAAATCCTAATATCTCAGTCTCTAAGATTAGTCAGGGCCAATGTTCAATAACTTTTTTCCATTGGTAGATCTATATATATACCATCTATGGATATTATATTATCAAATAACGAATCATTTTGTATACAAAACTTACACATGGTTAATTTTTTATAAAACCTATCATTCATGATGGCCTTCAGCACAATTTTCAAGAAATAGCCATGCTCTTAATTTTTATTTTAATAAATTAGAATATCATCTATAAACATACCACGAATTGATCTTATTGATCTATAAATACATTATTCATTAAATCCATGATTATAGTAGGGGTATCAAAAAGATCAAATGAAATCAATATATATTAATAGTTTCCAAACCTTATATAGAATGTTGTATTAGGCATATAATCCTTCTAGTAGAACAATTTATGATCTATAGATTGACTTTAAATGATGTTAATGTATTTCTTTAAAAATAGTTGATCAAAAAAGTCATCAATATCGGGCAGGTGATACATTTTCTTGATTTTGATACCGTTCAATTCCCGATAATCATTGCAGAGTCACATCTATCTATATTTCATCTAAAAAAAGAATATACGCACACCTAGGTGATAAACATGGCCGAATGAATCTATTTTCTAGATTTTCATATAGTTAATTATTCAATTCAAACAACTTAATCAGGTCAATTATATATGGAGTCATTGAAATTTGTGAAGTACCATGTATGAGTGATATTGAGATCTCAACTTCACGATTCATTTGAATTGTAGGAAACTACTCCAGAAAAAAATCCAAAAGAACCCACAGAATAGGAATATCATCTATTTTGAGTTTATCCCCAGCCATTTTAGATAAATATCCTTCATTTATAACAATTAAGACCCACAATATAGGGTCAATTTCCTTTGGAATATGTTATTCTTTCTTCCACTCATAAAATATCATGGGTTCATTTAGAATATGAATAATGACATCGAATCCTAAATAATTGATATGGGATTCATATAAAAAATCATACCTAGAAACAAGTCCAATTCCAAAAATATTTAAAATCAGATGATTTACATGAATCACTCTCCTACAGACTTCAATCAGAGAAGAATCATAAACATTACATGAAATCATCATATGATTAGGTGTCTATAATTATAATTTAAAATCTCATCATTAAGGTTGCATTTTGGTTACCTTCGTAAATTCATTATACATCAAATTTATCTTGATCTAGAGTCTAATGAAACATTAATAGTCATAAATTTGATAGTAAATGTATATTTCAGCACATATTTAAGGTGACCCTTATTATAAATAGTGGTCGCAAGAGATTTTCCTTTTTCTATGAGAATTAGAGGTCTCTAAATTAAATCATCATCACCATTAACCATTGGATTTATGAACTGGTAAAAACAATAACTTCAGTCCATGAATATAAAAAACTAGAGTCTGTGTTGTGATTTTTTAGAGAATTATCTATATTAGAATAATTAGATATATTCTTCTCGTCAATACAGAATTGAGTCACTTGATAACATTCCTTCCATCACATATAAAATTTAATAGTTTCTTTATGGAACTTTACTCTTTATTTACTACACAATTTTAACATGATGTAAATTTCATATGCTTCTCTCCATGGTTTTCTGAGTTTCCTTTTAATTGGATACTTATATTCTAATAAAAAACATGAGATTTATAGGTAAATCCAATCTATATTTCCCCTTTAATATCACATCAAATTATTTATTGGAAAGTATCCCCATATGTACCAATAGATTAATCAATTTTATAATTTTACCCAAGAATATACTTCTATATTTTTATATAAAGAACAATAGGAAAGTACATATTATAAAATAACATAATAAACCTGTCCTACTATTTGGAGTAATTTTATTCACGTTTAATCATATCATTGATACGAGTCCACTTTTGATTCACTTATTCTTCCAAATAATGTAAAACTAAAATCATTTTTTATTCTCCAAAAAATGTTCAATTTAATAATTCTATTCAGTGGTACTATTTCTCTAATAAAAAACTATTGGATAAAAAACGACACCAATTTAATGAGTAAATATTCTCATAAAGGAATATATATCGTATGGTTCCATTATTTTCTCATTAAAAATTTCAACAAGAATCATAGCTTGATAAAATTGTGCGAGAATAACATCACGATATTTATTTCGTAGATGCATAAATTTTTGTTTATTTTGATGAAAATAATTTCATATTCTATCACATTTTTAATTAACCCAATTCCATCTTGTTCATACAATCTACTAAATCCAATATGAATAGTGTGAGAAACTATAAAAATAGTGGGAAACTACATAATCAGTCAAACAATTTATAAGATATCTAAATAATGAAATGTTTTTAATCAATGATAGATTATGTTTATACTTGTCCATTAATTGAACATTTTTATTCAAATTATTCACTATGGTTCATAAAGAATTTCTGAATTTCTAAAACATGTCGCCAGGGAGTATAAACCCTTGTTTGGATTATGGAAAATTATCGCCTCGTAGGTAAAGATTGAGTCAAGTCCTAATGCATCCTTTTAAGAGTTATTTTAATTTGGTAAAACCATTATAGATCAACATATAATTATAGTATCCTGATAGGGATGTGATTTCTAAAAAACACCCACTCTATCTTTCTATAAATATTAAGGTCATTTTAATATATATTCAATTATCCATTACGTTCTTTACTATAGTATTCTATCAAATTTTATAAATGATAACTTATCCAACATCTGAAACCATCTTTAGTGATCGACCCTTTTCATACAAATATATGCTATCTTAATATATGAAAATTTATTAAATCAAAAATTACCCATGAAATAATCATATTATTATAGTTCATTTTAAAAAATGGATACATAAACATCATGTTCTTTATAACCCCCAACTTTCTTAGACATATCATATATAATACATTTCATCATAACTATGGTAAAAGAATGATATGAATGTTTAATCTCAGATTCTCAATAAGGGTAAAAATATAGATGTCAATATAACAATGAAATAATTATATAATAATGTGATAATAAAATTTTATTTTGAAACCCTACATATAATTTTTCCTAAACATGATTCATGTATTAAATCATTTTAGTTAATAATACATTAATTTAAAGGATTCATATTACATGAGACATGAGAGAATAACATTTTCACAAGAAAAAGGATTGTGGAATACTCATAAGGATAAAAAATAATTCACTTAATAGTAATGGATAATTTCCAAAAACATAATAGTGTAATGGGTTTAATCTCTAAACCTTCGTTGTAGTAATGGTTTACTCCCAATACTATCCATAGTTTAAATATTCTATTATTGAGGAAGTTTCAATTCCCATTCTAGTCCTATATATCTAATGATATATCCATCATTAACAAATGAATTTGAGGGATATATATTTTTATTCCTGCATATACAAAACTAAAATCTAATTAATTGTGTCACAAGATCATAAATAATTCATCATAGCATAACCCCTAGAATTGTTGTGGTTTTGAAAAACATTTCAACAGATCATAACCAGTGGAAAAGAAAATGGGTCTTAAAAAAATCATGTCATCAAAATCATAGAGCATATAGATATATAATATGGATGATATAATTGGATCATATTCATAGTATAAATATGTTAGATAAATATTTGTTTCATTGTTGAAAGTAAATATCATAAATATCATTAAAAACATTATTGAGAAAATAGCATTTCCACATTGAAAATATCTTTTTAAAATATAAATGTATCCATAATCATAAATAAAATATTTTATTTTAAAAAAAATGGAAACATGAAAGGGATTATATAAATAATTAAGTATTTATGTTGGTGGGAAAAACGTTTTATGTCATACATATTAAAAAAATACCCATTTCATTTTTTTCGATAAAAAGACAGTAGTATATATTTTTGGAAAATTACATGAAGATATCTTCTAATAAATTTTTAAAATATCCAAAAAATCCTATGAATGGATTTAAACAGTCATTATAGTATATTTAAACTAGTTTAAAATAATTTTTATAATAAATGAAGATGGGATAGAAAATATTTTGTACCGAATAGATAAATTATGTCTGCACTATTTTAATATTTTTTATTTCTATATATTGAGAAACTAAAGAGAAAAATTGAAATGAAAAAAAATATAATTTCTATAAATAATATGAGTATAATAAAATTATTTGTTATTCATATATATATATATCATAATATTTCAGGATCGGAAACATAATCATAAATAAACACAATAAACAATAATATTGTAATATAAAAACAATTACTAGTTTGGTAACATTTGAATCATAATACCCATTGATGAAATAAAAATATATAGATATATTTATACATAAAAATATTCATAATATGAGAAATAAAATATATTCATTTTTATTATATACACCACATAATTTAAACAAGTGGTGAATATGAAATGTGTCCCACAAAAATAAAAGTGAGACAAAAATCGCTTACCTCATGTATTAACTACCTTCATACACATTGATAGTTTATGTATATTAAATACAGTTATATTATAAATATTTTATGAAACTATAATCGTATACTTTATAACATATAAGATTTATTTATAACTTTTTGTCAACTCTTTAGTTATACTTCCTTATTAAAATCCTTATTCAAAGTGATAGTTGGTTTGTTTTCCTTGTTTGTTTTGGTTCAATAGTTTTGATTCTTGTAATTTGGTTATATTTAAATCATCTAAAAACTATAATAATGATATAAATTAAATATATATTAATTATATATATATTTATAATCATCTATACAATTTGGTGATAAAAAATGAATAACATCATTCATCGTGCCGGTATGCCATGCATACAAATGAACACATTTTTCTATTTTTGATGAATGGAACCATAGAAAGATAAAAATCAATTAACCATTAAAGAATCATTTATAAATCCTAGTTATAATATATATTAATTAAATGGATCATCATTACCATCCATTTAAAAAAATAAAATAATGTTTTACATTACTTCATGGAGGTGGAAGTCCATACATACACATGGGTTGTATTATCATTTTTTATAAGTTTGAAAGGTTATAATGAGAATATTATTTTATAATTATAGATAATAATTAAAAAAAAATAATATATATAATTTAAATCCATAATTATACCCATATTTGAGAGACAGTGATTGAAAATGAATTACACCGGTTCGTAAGGAAGCTGTATGTCGTACACATGATCAACAGTTTCATTCTCTATTTATTATAGAATGATATGGATATATGTTATGAAATTAACAGAATAAAAAATATTTATTTATAATATAGTGGTTTTATTATTTTATCATATTTTTAGAATATTTTATCATCTTTGGCGAAGACATGATACTGAAATTCGATGTTTATGAACTTACACCTTCTTCGAAAAACCTATTTAGGTTTACACCAAAGTCCTCCCTATTAGGTTTTTATGTTCATTAAATGAACAACAGATCATGATTTTGGATTTAAGTATGTTATTTTCGAAATTAGTGGAAAAAATAAAGTCTCTTACAGTTTGTAGTGGACAGGAATGGAGGAGCCCCTTTATAATTGGGGGTAAGAACACACTTTAAAATTATCTAAAAGAATCCAAAATTATAAAATAATTCAAAAGAAAATTTATTAAAAATGGACATATATTATAATTTGGGATAGTATAGGGTCAATAATTTCCATATATTATGAATTTTATAGATATAATTCTAAACCTATAGTTATCTATTTGTTTAACCCCTTGTAAACATGGTTTAACCTTAACAACATTTACTAATTTATAAATAATATACTATTTATCATGAAGAAAACATTAGTTGGACATCTTATGTGATATTAATTATTATGATTAAAAATAAATAATTCATTTAACCAAATTTAAATAATATAATTATCAGAATTAAATTTTAAATTAATCCTGCACACATGATGAAAAAACTATATTCCCAAAGAAAAGGTTTCCAAAATTGTATTAATATTTTATATCAAAACATTACATGAAATTTATTCCAATAAAATAAAAATTATTTATAAAAGAAAATTGAACTAATTTATCATTATTTTTTTAAAAAATATTTATATTTTTAAAACAGTTAAATGAAAATACAGTTTATTATAAAAATCTGTAATTTTCACTATTAATTGAAAAAATTAACTTGTAGAAAAATTTGAAAAAATAACTCTATAATAACTTAGTATTGTCGATACCAAATAAAATTCGTATTTTTCCAATAAATTTTTTTAAGTAAAAAATTTATTTTAAAATAAGTGTGAAAAAGGGGATTAAACAACATTATAAAAAAACACAGTATTGAGAACCCAACAAGATTTTTTGACCTCATGTCTCGAAAAAAATATAAGTTGAATGATAAATGAATTTATTGAATATATAATATATAAATTTATTTAAAATCACTACAAAAAATTATTTAAATTAATTATTTAATATATAAATATATTCACAAAAAAATATTTATAAAAATGTTAATTTTACTTTAAAATTACTTTTATTTTCATTTTAGTCAATTAATGACCAATGATTTTATTTTATACATTAGTAAAAAATATTTTTTGATAATTATTTTATTCTTATTCAAAACTAAGAATCTAATCAATAAGTGATTACTATAATATCAAATAATTATTTGTTATTAATATGTCATTAATCATTAAATCTCATTATTTATTGTAACACTAGATATTGATGAAATTAATTTTATTTGAAAAAATATATTTCATAAAATATATGGGTGTTATCGATATTCGATTCAAAGTGGTTTTAACTATGTTTTTATATTGTTATTATTTATGGGTACAAACCACTCACCCTTTCTAGGGTTCAATATATTATTGATTTATATTCAACCGTGATTAAGTTTATATTATCTGTTATTATACATTCACAGTTTCTTATAGTTTTTTATTAGTGATTTCCATTTAAAATTTCATTATATTTATGTTAATAGTTATTATCGATTTACCCTGACTACATTTTCACAGGTTTTGTACTAGGCTGTCTTAACTAAGAGGAACATGGTTGTGGGTGGTTCCTCATGGATGGTTTCTTTTTCAACATGTATCGATAATTGGGCCTTATTCAGTATAAATTAGAGATTTTTTGTATATTATTAATGTCATTGTTGACACATCAGTCAAGGTAGAGGTCTATCTATTCATTCATTATAGAACAATTATCATGAATGCAATCAATTTTTTGGACAAGAATAATGATCTACAATATTTTGATGAACCACTAAAGGAGTGTTGATCTTATGATTAGGTAGGAAATGTATTGAAATTATATAGGATTGAACTAGAACAATCTAATGAATGTGGTTTTTGTTAAGGCTCAAGTGATAAAATATGGTCCAAGAGTAATTCCTGAGAGAGATAGATCATGATATTCATGTTTTTTAGGCATGCAAGAGGCCATGGTTCTCTTAGTAAATAGAGATATAAGGGAGCGACCATGTAGAGTATCCTTATATCAAGAGTCCTTGGTCAGGATACAAGCATAGGGAATATTTTCAGTACTGAGAAGGAGTGGAGAAAAATAATATTAGATGATCGAATATCAGAGATATATATATAGTGTAATCATGTTGTATTATGTATTATTTTATTTGGGTTCAAACCACTTATTTTAATTCTATGTAGTCGACTAGAGATAAGGGGTTTGATGTAGATAAATTTTTGGGTATTGTTACCATAAAAAATACATTAGAAAATATAATTAATATTATTCATAGTTATCAAGGATGTATCATAGTCCATGGCTTCTATGAGAATCCATGAGATTTGTTTGTGATCAAGTATAGAATACTTTATGTGATCTATTATAGGGATTTTTGGCTCAGTTTGGAGAAAACATATATTGTTCTCATGAAATAATATATTTCATTTCATTTAATAGTGTTTTCTATAACATTTTTTGACAGTAGGACATGAATTTTCATCATGTTGTATATAAACATCGCCAGCAGGGTTTGATCATTGCATGATAATGAGAATTATTTTGGGGTATAGGGAGGTGGTGAGATAATTAATATTAACTATTTTTGTGGAGACCTAGAAAATTCAATGTATTTTTTTTAAATATATGATAATTTTATTAGTCTGTGAAAATTATTGGTGCATGATTCTGAGGCCGGGAGTGACCAGAATGAATTTCTGAACTTTTTTTAGGTACGTACGGTAAACATGCAAGCGAGTTTTTGTAACTTTTGATCTGGTGCTCTGAAATAAATATGAGGGAACTGTTGAACTCACAGTGCTAATATTTTCTTTATGGGACTTTCACCTCGACCGTTGTAGGATGAGGGTCAATGTTAGTTTACATGTTTTTCATAGAAATAAAAATAAAATAAAGAAAAAAAATTTATTTTATTTTTACAACCTCCAATTAGAATGTTCAGTGGTGGGGACCTCCCAAGCTTAAAACCTCCCATTTTGAAATTAATGGCAGGGACCACCCAAATCCATTAAACTCCCTCTTTAAAGAGTGAGGTGACTCTTTGTTTTCCCCTAATTGATTGCGCCACCCTAATTTTATTAATTTAAAACATAAATTAAATTAAACACTAAGCTTTTGAATTGGCACCACACCCCTCGTGGGAAAAAAGATTGGAAATGGGGAGGATATCTTTGGGAGAACATTATCCAAAGAAGAACATTCTCCAATGAAGAATGAGGAAATGACCCCGAGCATGCATCAGAAGTGCCTTACGGAAGCAAAAAACGCTGATGTTCTTCAACGACTTCGTCTTCTTCCTCCATCCTCATCCTATAAAACCTTCAAGGGGATGTGTTTTTGATTAATCATCATTATTTAATTTTACATTGATTCTCTCCTCATGAGCCTTTTGCTACTTCTCTAACATGGAGGGTGCAGGCCAAACGAACATGGCCCAACCACTCTGCAACCTTTGTGGTTTTTGATGCGTTCTTTGCGATGGAAGAGGACAGTAACCGGTACCAGTGACTGACACTGATGGGACATGGGATCGGTGGCCAGAACTCCGGTCGGCTATGAGGATGGCGGTGGGGAAATTGCACATTCAGAAAAGGTCCGCGGTCCATTAGTTGGCCGCAGTAGAATGAGGGTGGCACCCGAAGCACGACCGGTCGCATGACGACGGTGGCGGCATGCGTCCGCACCACCCAGCGTGCAGGCTCCATTGAGCAAGGCTACGATGACGGTGGAGGGACGGATGGATCGCTTCCCGTCACTGGTGGGGGTTCGGTGTGCGACCACGCCGCATAGGAGGGTGGGCCATCTGGCCACCTGGGTAGTAGAGATGGACCTGGGGTCCTGCGTGCCAGCTGCCGGTGCCATATGGCGCCGGTCGGTTGGGTTCCAAACTTAAATGGCCTAGTAATTTGAGGATACAAAGGGGAACCTCCCCCCTATGTGGAGGCTAGGGTAGACCCCAACATGGGGCCACCAAGCCACGGGCCAGCGTGGGCCGCCCAGCGCAGGAAAGCGTGGTCCACCTAGTGCAAGCCACCCAAGAAGGGCTGCCAAGTGGCCCTGGTTGTGTTGTCGGGCCGGGCCGGACCGACGGGCTAGGCCGGACCTTGTAGGCCAGGTCAGATCTCATAGGGCGGGTTGGACTCAGGGCCAGACCTAGATTGGGCTGGGTCAGGATGGGTCAGCACGACCGTGTCGGACCGGACTCGAACCAAATTCGACCCCTTTCCCTCTTTAGGCTATACCTTTAGTTACAGGTGTTTGTTTGATGAGACGTTTATGGCACCAGAAACCTTGGATCGAGAAGGTCCTTTTGGTATACCCCACTTGTTTTTTGGATAATGTTGGAGTATGATTGGGTTGGATCGAACACGAATCCAACCCGACCCTCTAGACTAAAAGGCCAATAACATGTAGACTAGGTGTCTGATCAAAGAACTATCTATTGCGTTGAGACCCCTATAACTTGGAAGTCCTTTAGGGTATATCTTCATGGGACTTCATGGTAGTTGGAGTATCGACATGTTTCCTGAGGAGCGGAACCTCTTGGAATCAATCGAACTTAGTGTGGGTACTCTGTAGATGGCTATAAAATGAGAAAGGGATCCTATGTGGGTTTGTGAATTAGGATCCTAAGCGGGTCTGTGATTTGGGATCCTACGTGGGTCTATGTTTGAGATTACCACTTGGACCGCTCTAGGAAATCTATGTGGGACTACTCAAGGATATAGTGTGGTTCTGCTATACAACAATCTTAGGTTGGTCTGAGGATCTAGGATCCTACGTGGTTCTGATGATTTAGGGTCTTATATGGGTATGTCTTTTAACATAGTAAGATGATTTAGTAGTTACATCTAATCATCTTTTCCACATTTCCTATGTTATACCTGGTGTGAGATGAGTTTTTTACATTGTGGTAATCATCTTTGTGGTGTACCTTTGTGGTACATACCTTTGTGCTGATACCTTTGTGGTATTATTCATTTTTGTGTTACCTTAGTGGTACTTACCTTTGTGGTGATATATTTGTGGTATTATTATGTTTGAAATTACCTTTGTGGTACATATCTTTGTGTTGTTACCTTCACAGTTTTCTTTCCATTATGAAATAATGGTACTTTGCCTATGTATTTGGGCCTTGAGTTTGCTCATGAATGAGATGGGTATACATGATAACTTAGGTATATGTGTGAGAATATACCTAGGTAGGGTTTTCAGTTGTTTTTAAGTTTTCTGGTTTATACATTGTGGATTTTGGGAGTCCTTTGAGGGACTTGGGGTCCATATTGATTATCGTTATAATCACCCATGCGCAGGTTATGCATGCACCTTGTTGTGTTTGGGGAAGATGAAAGATAGCGCTGATTGAGGATGAGGGTACCGGGACTGGAGGTAGCTCAGATGTGGACCTTAGACGAGGTGTACCACATAGAATACTATTTGAGAGTTGTACCTACCCTTCTCATAGGATCCTTTGCAGGTGTTCATTAGAGCTATTCAGTTTTCTTGTACTTTCTAGTTTTCTTATACTTTCTAGTTGGGATTCTATTCTAGCCCCTTTTACTTACAGTACAATCAATTTTTACTATACAGATTACTTGTGTTCTTATCTTGTTGTGTTCATGGTGTGATTTTTTGCAGATTATAAAGGCAATGCCTTCCTAGTTTTAACGAATACGCCTTTTGGTGCTAGTCGCAAGCCCCTAGCCTATGGAAGGGGGGCTTGGGGTAGTCACAGTACGGGCCCCGGGGGACAGGACATGACACATTGTTATTATAGGAGTAGGTTCTACCATAGAATATTGAAATATGATCTTTTTAATAGAAATTGTGATAAGTGTACTGAGTGTGGTCATGATTTTAGGAAATCCAGTGTTGGTGTGGTAGCCAACGTATCCATACACCAGGACCCTATCATTTGATTTCTGACATAGTGCCTGAATACTCTTATTGCGTGTGTGTGTGTTTTGAATAGTTTTCATTGTGCACTCTTTGAGCCTGCTCACCAGGTATAACTTATTAACCATGGCACACCTATTTATTTTCAGGATGCCTCTACACAGATAGCCAGGTAGGGTTCTATGTATAGTACACAATCATAGACCACCGAGCGAAGAGGCCTCAATACAGGTCCCTTTATCAGTAGAGGCACCAGTGGAGGAACCAACAGTACCATTACTCATTGGGACATTGATTACACAAGCCCCAGAAGTAGAGGGTTCACGCCGCTTAGGCGTATTTCATGAGTTCCAACTCCAGAGGCCATCCATATTCATGGGTGAGATGAACACACATACGACTGAGGATTGGTAGGAGTTTGTTGTGAGAGTCTTCTGATTGGTAGGGATAGCAGCTGATCTTTTAGTGATCCATGTCACCAATCATCTTATCGGTAGCAGTTGGCAGATGGTGGAGCTCAATGCTCTAGGTTCACGACAATGTGACATTTCTCTGGGGTAGACTGTGAGAGCCTGTTTGAGGTAGAGTTTTTCCCAGTGATCCTTCACGCAGTGCGGATACTATAGCTTCTTTATCTATTGCAGGGTCTGAAGACTATGGCTCAGTACTTAGCGTGGTTCACCGACCTCTCTCACTACTCTATAGATATGGTGAAATACCCATTTTTTAGGGCTTGGACCATCGATCAGGTACTCAGGTGGGAGATCAGGGATTTAATGATTTCTCTCAGCATCCTGGCATAGGTAAAGGGTTAGAGCGAGCCCTCTTAGTGGAGAGATTTTTTGCTAAGCAGTCCACAACATCAAGACCCACCACCGGGTGTCACGTAGCATAAGCATATGCAGCTGGCAGCAGATAGATATCGCAAAGTTCCAAGAAAAAAAGACGTATAGGTAGAAGGCCATTGAATTTAGGGTCTATTGTGCGAGGCACCAGAGACAGAGCCATCCATGTGAGGAGCAGACAGTGTTACGCATGCGGCAGGCACGATCATAAGGCTCAAGAATACCCGACTTATCGATCATATTATCAGCTGACGGTCGATGGACCAACCAGTCAGAGATAGAGGTTCAACCCACGAGCTCCTCTGGGAGCAGGAAGACGTGGCAGATGTTCTAGTCATGCAGCTGGCCTTGGGCGATGATTCAAGATGTTACCACAACCACCACTAGGTGGTCCACCCCAACTATAGGGAGCAGGTGGAGAGGGGTGAGCAATGCTCCAGGCAGCTGAGGCCTATGACCATTGCACTTTAGAGATGATACGAGGTGTGATATGTGTCTACTCCACCTTATCTACCGTACTTATATACACAGGTTCCAAAAATTCTATTATTTCCATGGCCCTCATTCGGAGCTAGAAGATTCTGACGGAGCTATAGGATTGGTCCATATGGCTAGAGACACCTACGAGGGAAGATTCAAAAATAAAAAACTGGAACCGAAAGTGTGAGAATACTCTTTGAGGCATGTGCATCAGCTGATATCTCCTTGTAGCAGCTTTAAGGCCTTATGATGTCATCTTTGGTATGGACTGGTTACCTATAGTCCATGATCAGATTAACTATATTAGGAACAAAGAGTGTTGTGTCTGCATGAATGGGACTAGGTTTACCTTCACTAGTGAGAAGAGATCCTTTGCATCAGATGATGGACATACCCAGAGGAGAGTGCAGCCAATCACTCATCAGTTGGCTAGCCTTACCCTCAGAGCGGTTGATGTGGAGAGTTCGAGCTATCCAATTGTGGTGAACCAGTACACGGATGTCTTCCATAATGATGTTCTAGGCCTACCTCCTTGCCGAGAGGTGGAATTATACATTGTCTTTTACCCGGGGATGGCACTGATATCTACACCAACATATCGAATAGATCTCATAGAGCTTCGTGAGCTACAAGTATATCTAGAGGACTTACAGGGGAAAGAGTTCATCTAGCACAGATTTTCTCCTTGGGAAACCACAATTTTGTTGGCCAAGAAGGCATATGGGAGCTTGAGACATTGTGTTGACTATCGATTCCTGAACCAGGTGACCGTGAATAATATGTACCCACTTTTGAGGATTGATGACCTCTTTGATCAACTGAATAGAGCACAGTAGTTCTCAATGATAGACCTCAGGTTAGGCTATCACCATCTTAGAGTATGAGATGAGGATGTGTAGAGGATGACATTCAGATGTCAGTATGACCATTATGAGTTTTTGGTAATGCCATTTGGCATGACTAACGCTCTAGTAGTGTTCATAGGTTTCATTAATAGGATCTTCCAGCCATACATTGATCGCTTTTTATTATTATTCATCGAAAAAATTTAGATCTACTCAGATACCAAGGAGGATAATGCCTATCTTTTGCAGATAATTCTTGAAAACTCTTAGAGGAATGGATTTTATGGTAAGCTCTAGATGTTCCCATTCTGGATCCAAGAAGTTAACTTTCCGGGACATGTCATTTTTGAGGCTAGAGTTGTTGTTGATCCAATGAAGGTTGATGGAGTACTTGCTTGGGAGCCAACTAGGATTGTGACAGAGGTATGGAGTTTCCTGGGTTTTTCCAGGTAATACTGGAGGTTTGTGCCAGATATCTCTAGAGTTTTATCACCTGTATCATCATTATCGTAGAAGGGGAAACCCTTAATGTGGTCAGAGAAATTTCAGCATAGTTTTTAGGAGCTAAGGAAAATGCTGACTAGTGCCCCCATCTTGAGGCTACCAGAGAAGGGCGTTGAGTACCTAGTCTACTACGACACATCAGTGACCGAAATCAGATGTGACCTGTTCTAGGAGTGAGCAGTGATCGAGTATGGTTCTCAGCAGTACATACAACAAGAGAGGAAATACGCTACCCATGACATGGAGTTAGCCATAGTGGTTTTTTTCATGAAGATGTAATGACATTACTTGATGGGAAAACATTTTATAGTCTACTCAGATCACAAGAGTTTCAGGTATATCATCTCTCAATAGGATCTCAACTTGAGACAATGACGATGGATTGTGTTCTTCCAGGATTATGACTTGAAGATATTCTATACTCCTGGGAAGGGGAACGTTGTAGTAGATGAACTCAATAGGAGATCTGGTATACAGCTGCTATGTGAGGCGGCGGAGCATTTGGCCACATTAGGGATATCCTTTGTGGAACGAGAAGTGACAACCTTTCTTCAATCACTTATAGTCACTCCCCCACTTCTTGAGAAAATTGGGGAGTATTAGAGAGGGGACACTGACTGTGAGGCTCGCCATGCTTAGATATCGACATGACAGGCACCTGATGGATTTTCAGAAGGTGGGGAGCACATCATCTTTTTCAAAGGATGTATCATGGTGGTAGTGTCACTTTTGGAGAATGTGTTGAGGGAGTTCCGCACATCCCCTCTAGTGGTACATCCAATAGTGGCAACGATGTACCTAGATCTCTAACAAAAACACCCGATGTGGGGAATGAAGAAAGAAGTAACAGAGTTTGTCTCTTAGTCCCACACATGTCAGTAAATAAAGGCAGAGAATTAGGTACCAGAAGGCATAGTTGATCCTTTAAAGGTCCCATTGTGGAAGTGGGACGGGATATCCATGGAATTCATGACAGGACATCCACGTACATCTAGGGGTCATGATTCTATTTGGGTGATCTTCTACCGACTCACCAAGTCAGCCCACATCCTTCCGATTAGAGATTAGGTTTAAGTAGAGAGCATGGGATGCCTCTATTTTCAGGAGGCTATGTGACTTCATGGAGTAACCTCGACGATAGTCTCTGATCATGATGCACATTCCACTTCCCATCTAGGGAATGGGTTATAGGAGGCTTTCAAGATGAAAATTCATTTGAGCACCGCATTCCATCCTCAGACGGATGGCCAGACTGAGCAGTCTATTCAGACCCTTGACGACATGATGTGTGCTTGCTTCCTCAACTTCGGTCAGAGTTGGGATGATCCCATTCCCTTGGTGGAGTTTGAATACAACAATAGATATCACTCCACCATTAGGATGACACAATTCAAGGCTCTGTATGGATGACCATGCAGATCACCTTTGTTCTGGACTGACCCAGGGGAGTCAGCACTCACAGGATAAGAGATGGTATGAGCTACCATGGAGATGGAGAAGTTCATCCAAGATGAAGACTTCCCATAGAAGAAATAAATATTATGATGACCAGAGACATAAACCTCTCGAGTTTGAGTATGGTGACCATGTATTTCTATGGGTCTCACCTCGATGAGGTTTGTAGAGACTTGACCTGGGTGGAAAGTTACCTCCCAGGTTCATCGGACCCTTTCAGGCCCTTCGTAGAGTTTGCGAGGTGTCTTACTGCTTAGATCTTCTACCTCAGTAGCACTGGGTACATGAATACTTCCATGTATCCCAGCAGAGGAGATATGTGCAAAACCCTTATCACATCATTGAATAGGGAGAGATAGAAATAGATTATTGGGCGATGTCTATGGAGTTTCCAGTGGAGATTGAGGATCGATAGGAGGGAGTTTTCCGTGGCCAATCGATACCTTTTTTGTGTGTATGTTGGCAACATGGAAACCTCTAGGAGAGTACATGGGAGTGGGAGCCTCAGATTCATGCTCAGTACGACCACTTGTTTTCCTTTTTTTGTAATGTGGATTTTAGGGATGCAAATCTCTAATGTGGGTAGAATGTAAAGACCCTAAAATTCCTTGCCAATTTTTTATTAATAGGGGAATTTTATGAGTTTGAAAAAATTGACTGTGCATGATTCCGTGGCCCAAAATTCCTAGAATGAATTTATGATATTTTTAGGTACATTTATTTCATGTGCTAGAATATTTTTGTAACTTTTGAACTGGTGCTCGGAATTACATTCCATGGTCAATTTTGAACTCGTGGCGCTGATATTCGCTTACAGATACTTTCACCTCGACCACTGTAGGACAAGGGTGAAAGTTAGTTTTTATGTTTTTCATGAAAATTAAAATTAAATATAGAATAACTTTTATTTTATTTTTATAACCACCCATTTGGATGTTCAATGGTGGGGACCACATCAGCTTAACACCTCCCATTTTGAAATTAATGTTGTGGACCACCCGACCCCCTTGAACTCCCGCTTTAATGAGGGATATGACTCTCGGTTTTCTCCTAAATGATTGTGTCGCCCTATTTTAAATAATGTATAACATTAATTAAATTAAACTCTTTGATTTTAAATTGGAACCACACCTCTGACAAGAAAAAAGCTTCGAAAAGGAGTGGATAGATTTGGGAGAACATTATCCAAAGAAGAAATTGTTCCAATGAAGAATGAGGAACCAACCCTGAGCCCGCATCGGAAGCGCCTTGTGGATGAAATTAACGCTGACATTCTTCAGTGAATTATTCCACATTCTCATGCCACATCCTTTGGAAGCATCATGATGGGGGTGCGTTTTTTATTAATATTCATTAATTTCATTTACGTTGAATCTCTCCCCATGAGTCCCTTGCTACCGCACAAATGCGAAGGGAGTGGGCCAAATGAACATGGCCCGACCATTCCACAACCTTTGTGGTTTTTGATTAATTCTTCTTGATGAAGGAGGATGATGATCGGTGCTGGAGACTAACACCAGTGGGACATGAGAGAGGTGGAAGTGCAATCACTTCACTGGAGAAGGACCACGGCCTGTTGACCGTGACAGAGTGAGGGTTTCAGCCGACATATGGCCGATCGCATGATAGTAGTAGAGGCGTGACGATACAAGGCCGTGGTAGCGGTGGAGGGGTGACCAGATTACTGCCAACCACAGGAGGGGGCACGGAGCGCGACCACGCCGTGTTGGAGGGCTTACCATCCGGCCAGCAGGGGAGGTGAGCAGGATCTGGGGTCCCAAGTGTGAGCTCCCAGCATCACATCGCGCCAGCCGGTCAGCCTCCCTTCCCAAACGGCCTAGCCATTCACGAAATCCAAGGGGATCCAACCCCTTTGGTGGAAGCCAGGGAAGTCCCCACCATGGGTCCACCCAGTTGTGGGCTAGCGGGCCGTCTAGCGTGGGCCGCTCAGTGGGTCAGGCCGCATCCAGTTGCGAGTCCTTCAAGTCTTTGAGCAATATCCTATGCTACGAGCGTCTATTTGATGAACCACCATTGGAGTTAGAATCCTTGGATTGAGATGGTCCAATTTGGTATATGCCACATGAGTTTTGGATAAATTTTTGGTACGGTCGGGTTTGATAGAACACGAATCCAACCGGGCCCTCTAGACTTAAAATCCAATAACGTTCTGATCGGGTGTCCGATTGATGCACTGTCTATTGTGTTGAGAACCCTATAACATGGTGGTATTTTGGGGTACCTATTTGTGGTAATTCATGGAAGTTGGATTATCGACATGTGGCTTTAGGAGAAGACCCTCCCGGAATCAATCAAGCTTAGTGCTAGAACCTTATAGCTGGCTGTAAGATGAGAAAGGGACCCTATGTTGGTCTGTGCCTTAGGATCCTATGTGGGTCTGTGCTTTGGGATCCTACGTGGGTATATGTTTGAGAGTCCCACTTGGACCACTCTAGGAAATCCACTTGGGACTACTCTAGGATCCTACATGGGTCTACTATACATGGATCTTATGTGGGTCTGATGATCTAGGATCCTATGTGGGTCTGATGATTTTGGATCCTACAAGGGTCTACCTCTTTACAGAGTAAGATGATTCAGTTTTTACATCTAATAATATTTTCTACTATACCTATAATATACCTGTTTTGAGTTGAGTCTTTACCTTTGTGGTAATAATATGTGTGGCATACCTTTTTGGTACTTACCTTTGTGGTGATACCATTGTGGTATTCTTCTTTGTGGTGTTACCATCATGGTAAAAACCATCATGGTGATACCTTTGTTCTATGATTCTATGTAGATTCACCATTGTGGTACTCACCTTTGTGGTGTTACATTCATGATATTATTTCCTTTGTGGAAAAGCTGTATTTTGGCTAAGGATTTGGGCCCTCAGTTTGCTCATGAATGAGATGGGTATACTTGATAACTTAGGTATATGTATGGAAATATATCTAAGTTGGGTTGTTAGTTTTTTTCATGATTTGTGGTTTATAATTTGTGACTTTTGTGCTACCTTTGAGTGTCTCAGGGCCCCTACTGAGTATCGTTATAATCACCCCTACACAGATTACAGCTGCACCTTGTTCTGTTTGGTTTTGACGACAGACAATGCTGACTGGGGTCGAGGGTACTCGGATTGGAGGTAGCTCGAAGGTGGACCTTAGATGAGGTGTACCACAAATATGACCGTTCGAGATTGGTACCAACCCATCAGGTATGATCCTTGGTAGGTGTTAATAGGAGCTCTTCACTTTACCTGTAAATTCCAGTTTTTTGGTACTTTCCTTTTGGGCTTGTATTCTGGTCCCTTTTACTTATTGTACACACTCTTTTTTCTATAAATTTTACATGTGTTCATATCATGTTGTGTTCTTTGTGAGTGTGTTTAGAAGATATAAAGGCAATGCCTTCCCAGTTTTAGGGAATACGCCTTTCGGTGCTAGTCGCTAGCCCCTGGCCTATGGAAGGCGGGTTTGGGGTAGTCAGGGCATAGGCCCCATGGGACGGGTCATGACAATTTTTATAGATTTATTTCATAATGTTTTTTGTTAGTATTTTTTGGGTGTAATCATAGTAGGTTGGTGAATTTTATTTTTTATTTGGTGATTAGTGTAAAGAATATATATATTCTAATTATAGGATAGAACCAATAGTGTCGATAAAGATGAATATCTAGAAACAGTTCCTTTAGAAGAATGAATTTATTCACTAGAACAATTCTCTTTGTGGTGCTCATATTCATTTAATCAGGTAGGGTTATTTTAGTTTATGTATTTTCATTGAGTACTAATGGTGGAATTGGGTAATAATTAAGAACTAACAGAGTTTTTCTCATATATATTAGGTATTTATTCATCTTTGGTGAGCTTAGTGGTTCACTAAAAGATATATAAGTTTAGTGAAACAATAGTTATATATTAGGTAATTAAATGTCCCACCTACTACTTTAATGAGTAAATGAAGATTATATGAGTTCCTTGTAATGTCATTCAGTTTGAGTAATGGTCCAAAAATGTTTATAGACCCGATAATTGGATTATTCCACCGACATATATAATTCATTATTGTCCTATTTGATAATAGTACTTTGGTATATCCCAAGTCTATGGTGGATCATGGTAGATATATGGATAATTATTTATATGGGTTAATATTTCATCAAAATTATCCAAATAATTTAAAGTGTCACTTTTATATCTGAGAGGAGAATTTTTTTGGTTATGTGATATCGATGATAAGAATATCTGTATATCATTGGAATATTTAGTAATAATTTTATTCATGGGACTCCCAATAATATATTTATGATTTATAACACTCTAAGATTTATAGGTAGCTATCTAAGAATCATTCAAGTGCTCTATAGATTATATGAATTGGCGATTTCCCTGACCATGAAGGTGGAGATATTTGAGTAGCCTATAATATAATCATTTTAGATCAAAATAAGTCATTGAAATCCACATCTATCGTAATGTTACTTGAGTTAAGAAATGATTATATATATATATATATTTGATACCTAAGGTTTACGAATGGAATCATTATTGATGTAGGAGGGTTGAGTAGTCACTTTATTGTCTATTTATTAAAGTATAGATGAGTTGAAATATCAAGCATGTGATTTGATGTTGGAAATGATTGTACATTTACTAAAATAATGGCTTCTCAATATATTTCCTGAGAAATTTTTTATAAACACTAACCACAACAGTCTGAAGTATAAATTCTCACATCATAACCTAGCTCTATGATATATTATATCAGTTGAGTAATTTTTTCCTCTTTGATATAGGTAAAATGTTCACCATAATGATGGGGAATATTGTACCTGGCTCACCATGTAAGAAGACACATGCCTAGCTCATATGAGAGAATAGTATCGAGTATGAATTTTTTAGGCACTTCACTAAGTTACATATTAATATACTGGTTTATCAAGGAATGGATACACTCATGTGATATAGCATCACACTATCACTCATAGAGACAGTGAAGGGATGTTATTGGTAAGAGATATATTTTCAGGCAATGAGGGACAATATATATTATGTGGATCCACTACCATATTATGGGATTTTGAAATTATGAGGTCAATTTTTAGTCCTCATAATAATATAGGAGGATATGATACGAGTTTCACATGACTCAATATGTTTCCTTCACCTATGTTAGACTATGGAATATCATGAAATCAACATAAAATATTGGTAGTTATGGATGAAGAAGGACATAGTGGGGTTCGTATAAAGACTTCTAAACTATCAATAGGTGAAGACTAATCGTTAAATATCCATTACAATTATTTAAACACTAAAAAATATGTTTTAAACATTATTAGGTTACTATGAATATTATGTTTGTGACTCTATGATTTCTCAAATTCAACGATGCAGTATGGGTTTTTGTGGGATGGATGAATACAATTGTTAAATTACCCTCATTTATTGTTTTCTAGCTAGTTAACAATCATGAAAAATTATATGTTATCGACATTTTAGAAATTCATTGTGTGTCGATAATTACTTTGTTTGTTTGAGATACCTGATGCATAACATTTTTATGGAAGGGAATATATCTATATTTGAACATGTATGTGAAACTGAGAACAATACAACTTCCTCAAAATGATGAGTGGTATGTTTGAGTAATATTATTTTTGGAAAAAATACATTGGTAATTTGACATAGTCATTGAATGTCCACATGAGAGTAATATGGAATTAGATGATTTCATCCCGAATAAACATTATAAAATATCTATAAAGATGAATCCCTTCAAGGAACTGTATTGAAGGCTGTTTTGATCTCCTTAGTGTGTGTTGATGCCCATTTCCATCATAGAGTCTAATGAATGAAAAAGTGGAATACCTTAAGCAAAAAGAGATTCATCCATTGAAGAACATAAAATTTTTACCAAGGCATGAACAATGAACTCTTTAAGCATTGGTCACACAAGTTTTATTGTGGTCGCACTAGTATACATGCATTCCACATATGGGTCATGCAAGTCACTTGCGCGCCCTATTATATTT
This sequence comes from Viscum album, assembly GCA_963277665.1. Classification (NCBI taxonomy): domain Eukaryota; kingdom Viridiplantae; phylum Streptophyta; class Magnoliopsida; order Santalales; family Viscaceae; genus Viscum; species Viscum album. Next base: position 1,501,541,972 of record OY728146.1, on the reverse strand, counting down.
TCCCCCAAGGTCCTCATATGACCTATAAATACCCCTTATGGGCCCCCTATTTTGAGAACAAAAAATCCAAAATTTAGATTCAAGCTCTGGTCGCCCATGTCTCCACCTGAAGTCTTCCGAACACTTATAAGATAATTATTTACCTAGAATGGAAGATCTCATGAGGAAGCATAAGGCTTGTGTATTAGAACTCATCAATACTTGTGCGCCTAAGTGTCCAACCCTCAATGGGAATGAACACACTTGTGTGTCGCCTTTTCCTCTCATGGAAACTTGCACATCGCCCTTCTAAGAGCATCTAGGTATAATACTAAGGGCCTGAGCCAAGGTTCATTCATGTATTACCCTACAGGTTCTCCATCACCCAAGTGAACTCATGTCGTGCAAGTATACCTACGCGACCAAGACATGCACGCCATACCAAAACTTGTGTGCCTCCATTCAATTCACTTACTTTCCTCAAATTCAACTATACTCTTCAAGATTTAGCCTTCAAATACCTCTTAAAAGAAATTTATGGCATGGTCTCGTTGTTTTCTTCCTTATCTGAAAGAAATTATGTGGAACATCTCTCAAAACCTTGTGATTTACATAACATTATGAAACCAAGGTTAGATATTTACTTCATTAAACATCATTCATTAAGATGAGAATATCTTTAATCTGGGCATCCTCCTTAGGAGTAAGCCCCATGTTCTTTTATCATGGCATCCTTTTTAGGAGTAATCCCCATGTTCTTTAATCTGGGCATCCTCCATAGGAGTAATCCCTAGGTTCCAAGTCCCCTTGGCATAAGCCTATTTTTTAGGAGTAATCCCCAATCATAATTTCTGTTGATTTGGGCTTCCTTCTCTGGAATAAACCCCAATCATAAATCCCCTCTAATTTGGCCATCCTTCTCAGGAGTATGCCCAATGATATGTATCAAAATCTTCATAAAGAACATATACCTTTGTGGAACCTGTTCCCAAGGTTCTTCCCTGATGTAAGTCCCGATCCATATTTATTTGGGTAGTCATACATACGTAAGCCTCACATCATTTATTATAACATCATCTTTCATGGAACAATCATCAGGTTTTACTGATACCTATTGTTTCTCACATCGACCATGACTCATGTGATATTAGAGTTTAAAACTAATAATGAAATCTCTATTTGGGACATTAATCATGAATAAACCTTGTACTTCTTTCACTCGAACTACGTGGGTTCTGATTTCTTTTCTAACAAGGATACGCAGGTTGCCCATCTGCGGGTACGATCCCAACTCTAGAATAATCTTGTCATTTTGAATGAAATTAATTTTCACGTGCCCCACTAATTAGATTTAAAAAAAGTATGGTCATAATAATAACCAAGGTAATTCTATATAATGTAATGGAGGATACCATTGACTATGAATCACTAATTCATATAGATGATTCTATATTGATTAAGAACCTCAAATACATATAAAAGATTCTATAAATCTCACACATATCAATCATTGATTGCATGATCTAAAGAAAAAAATCATTTTCATGATTGGTAAATTAATAAGGATTCACGAACATAACTCAAATCTATAAGAGATTCTCGAAGTAGACAATAATTCCCCCCATAAAGGTGTGATGAGTCCAACCTCCTATCCTCTTGACCAATGAAAATTATTAAGCCTCATTAGTCCACAAATAATGGGCACCTACCTTCGGAAAGTAGGTCCAAATGGATATAGAATCATTCGATGTTTCTGGTTCTACAAATAAACCCATTGGAAACTAATTGGAAAGTTTTAACCTTAAACAAACAAAGTCATCCCCATTTCTAGAAGAAAAAAAATGGTGAACTCGACGTGAATCATTAACCAAGTTAAATGATGTTTTACTTATTTGTTAGGCCCCTATTTAACTTAATGTAAGGGCCAACAAAGCAATCAATAACATATGTGATCATCCAAAATATGAAGTTTCCAAACTTATCTTGTTTATGTCTGTTATATCAAAAATGAACTCTTTTCCACGATCTATCTGCATTACAAAAAATGGTTTTTTTAATGTTCACACATGTGAATGACTCAACCGCTACTCTTGCTGGATCCTCATCCGCTCTGAGGATGACATCACCTTCTCAGCATCATCAACGCTGGGTCTCAAATGCACTGGTAAAGTAATACCATCAACACGGTACCATTCTGACTCTGGAGGCTGCTCGACAAGCCTTCAATGTTAAAAATTCACCCTGGTTGTCTGGACAGTGACGACCATTGATCAAGAAGCAAGTGGTGAAAACCACCATTTCCCACCATTACAGGTCATTATCCCAAAATCGCAACAACCCGTCCCTCCCATATTATAGGGAGGTGAATGAATAGGTCACTCAAGGCCTCATTTCAAGAAGGAATGATTCCTTCCTTAGGACTCCCACCAACAATTGCCACCCGACTCGTGGAGTAGTGCACCCTCCACATGATGAGGGTATCCCCTCTAGGCGTTTGGCTCTGGTTCCTCAAACTTGAGCACACAAGAAGAACCGTCAAAGGCAAAATTTGGACAATATAGATAAGGATATTACATTTTCCCCCTTTGGAGAAGTCCATCAAGATAACTTGATGGAATGAAATGAGCGGGCACACATATCTGTCCATTCTAATCACGTTGTCCTGCAGAATCGTCTGGCAGCAACCCACTAATCTCGTCATGAAATTCCAATGGAGTACTATAGGCAAGAACATAAACCTATTTATAATTTATCAGCCAGTCAGTAGGCTCGTCTGACTGCATCTAAAGAAGCTCACCAACAAAATATGGTGACCACCTATAAATAAGCATATACACCTGCTTACAATTACCAATTATGCTAGTAGTCGCGTCGGCCCATATTGAAAGAAATCCATCAACCATACTTGAGGTGGAATATCTAGCATGAACATACACCTACCAACGTTCATCATGTCTAGAAATAGTCTCGTTTGGTAGCACCCAGAGAAGTCAGTCGGAAAGCTCCTGTGACAAATTTGGAGCGGACTCAACTCTATACCCCTATGCATAAGTACTGTCAAAATACGTTAACAGGAAAAGGAGGATAGAAGCTGGCACATAAAACTACTCCAGACATATAATGGATTTATATTCATATTCCGGTAGATGATGTCACAAGCACATTCTAACAATGGTGAAAGAGAAGAAGAAAATCCCTGCACATATTCTGGATGCCTGTCAGAATATTATAACAAATTTAGTAGCATTATAGTGAAGGAATCATAAATCTATCCATATCAGTGGAGTGACTCATCAACATGTCAATCCGGAACAGATACACACCTCTAACCAAGTTCAAGAGGGTTTTGGGGCATACTCCCCCATATCATACGGACAATCAAGCCGAGCACATACACCCGATTTCAATGGAGATAATCAGCATAACCTGTCCATTTCTCTTGAGCAGGCACATAAACCTTCCCATAATAAAATCTTTCGTAAATAAGTTTTACCTCAAGTTATTAAGAAGGTGTCTATGAAAAATACCCATTCAGCACAATCGATAAATCAAGAGCCAATCATCAATAAGTCCTTTCTCGATGTTGGAGTTCTTGATGCCCTCAGACAATTATATGTTGCAACTCAAGATTCAACTCTCCTATTTCCCAGTAGTGGGAACAATAATCCAGATGGTCTTCATCAAAAACTTCCTCGTGAAGGCTTGCTTCATGACAGTTCGGCCGATCTCGAAGTATCATTTTCAAATGAGAGCCACAAAACCCTCTGCGTGACAAGAAGATCAAGGAGAAGAAGGTTTCATATTTTGTTTTAACCCACCATAGTGGTCCTTCCCATGATGATGACTTTATCTGTGAAAGTCCTTTCTGCAATAGTAATTCACATTTCCTGAAAAATTATTCAAAGAAAAATGCAGTAACGAGGAAGCCCTCATATCTTGAGGCACTTTCATATGTGAAGCCAATCATGTCTGATGCTTTACCGCTGGAAAGTGAAATACATTCTCAATCAGAAGATTTCCTGGGGTGTAGGTCATTCTCTAAACCACCCCTAATTCATTCATCTTCAGGTTTGATAAATGAATTATATACCAATCTTTTTGAATCTAATGAAGTACAAAGAAGCATCATCTTTGGTCTAATAATGTAGAATAATCTTCATTAAATGATAAGGAGGAAGTTCTAAATATGAGAAAACAATTGGCGAAAGGTGAAGTACCAGTCATGGTTTGGCCTTTGGCTGACTCTCAATATGATATTCAATAAATGATGATGGAATATTGTAATCATGATATTCGTCTCAACATGTGCAAAACTATTTTTCACTTTAAAAATAAATTATAATCTTATGATGAATATAAGAATCATGTTAAGATAATAGAAGGGTTGAAACACCAAATTTACATGCCATCTCTCTTAGTTTCTCGACATCCAATGGTTGAAAAAGAAACAGAGAGCCCTTCAGCGTGCATGATTTCGCACACTAAAAAGGTTGTGCCAGTTAATTACCAATGCCCCATTTGGTATTCATATAAGGGGATGGGGTGTTCATGGAGCACATAATTTCACTGTACTCTCCAGTTGACAAATCCCACCAAAAACGGTCTCATGCAATGTCATTTCCCATTGCCAGCCACAACCAATTGGTTTTGTGTGTAATCAAAGGCTTTCTAAAGAACAGGCCTCAACTAGTTCTTTCCAAATTCAAGAATAAAAAGAACAAGTTGTCAAATTACTCTTTCATCAAACAAATGAGAATATCTAATAGGCTTCTTGTTTAGAGCATGTGCATCATCAGGTGAAAATGTGTAAGAAATCATCCAACGGTCATTTGATCCAGGTGATTTGAGTGGATGTAGGTTGATGCGTCTTGCCAATTTCTGGACTAAAGTCCACAAAATTAGAAGATATTTTACAAAATTCTCAGATGTAGCAGCTCAAGAACCACCTCAGCATTCCAGATTGGGGACTATTTTACCTCCGCCCTTGGGATCAACAGATGGGATTCAAGGAGTTGGGCAGGGAAAACAGGAACAACCCCAGTCCACTGGATTGGGGACTTTTCAAAATCCTCAATCTCTTCCTCAGCGAAAGTCAGTCTTTTTTGATTAGGGAAGGAGCCACAAGAGGAACACAGAGATGAATTATTAGGAGATTCCCTTCAAATTACGGTTCATAAAGAAGTTCCTGAGGGATCAACTCTACAATAGTCAATGTCTCATAAAGGACATGGAAAAATGAAATATCGCAGAAATGATGATAGAAATGATGCAATGAATTATGCTTCGATAAATGTCATCAATGTTGTTGTCATTGATCCCCCATAACATGATGTTCACTCAGAGGAATCATATGAGGTAGTTACTATTCAATAAGTTATACACACATAAATTAATGAATAAGGTGTGTGTACACAAAATAAAAGGCTTACCCAGAATATAGGTATTCTGTCAAATAACCAACCCCCCATATCTGAATGGCATCCAATAAGGGGAATGGAAAAAAGTCAGGTTACATTCCACCCTTCCTCTGGATAAGGCCAATCACTCTCATTAGAGGAAAGGTTTTCCCAACAGTAATAAGAAATGAAAGAGTTAAAAAGGTTGAATGCAGAACTACTTCAAGGTAGTCTTCCTCTTAAGCATGCTGGAGTCGGTCAGTCAAGGGAATTTGTTGCAGCTATTGGGATGGATCAAGAATATCCTACTTTACAAGTACACCCTCATAGGTCCAATCCTATGGGACATGCACGTCAACATCCGATTGTTCTACCATTAGTTGCAGTACCAGTAACCGCACCTTTCCAAACTCCAGTTATTTCACCTACATTGGTCCAAGATCAACCAGATGTTTCTCAAACGTTAATGAATACCATTGAGTCATTAGTAGCTCAGTTGGAAGCTATGGAAGGAAAATGTGCACTATTACAACCAAAGAAAAGAGCTTACCCTGAATGGGTTGATGAAATTCCTCCCCCATCAAATTTTGTGAGTACCACATTCCCAATTATAAATGGTTCGAGATATCTAGAACAACACATAAATTTTTTTTGTTTCTCGTTGTGATCCTATGATGGGAACTCCTCAACAACAAGAAGCAGGTAAGCTCAGGTGTTTTTTACAGTCATTACAAGGATGTTCTTTTTTCTGGTATACAATCGTCCAATCTCGGTCAACTACTGGGTGGGAGGATCTCCGTCCTTAATTCCTTCCTCAATTTAGTTCAACATTTCCAAAGACAATTGTTTTTGATCTTACGAATTGTAAGAAAAGGGAAAATGAAAGAGTTTCATATTTCATTGCTCTATGGAAGGGACTAACATATTCCTTATGTTTAGAACTCCCTCAAAAATAATTGTTTCCAATCATTGTGGAAACTTTTTGTGATGAATTATGCACATCGTTTATCTCTATAAAATAGATAGGACGGTTTCGAGACCTTACTACAGTCACTCAGCAGATCGAAGACTATCTTATAAAGACTAAGGATAAAAATAATGTAATTCCATTAGATTTAGGAAGGAGACTCTATAGAGCATAGAATGCTATAGTTACTCTTAAACAAGCACCTGTACCTATTTCCACTTCAAAAGCATCATATTATCGAAGGGCTTAACCTATTGAGAGTCAACAATAGAGGCCGTTTTATGAAGATGATCAAAGGGATCAATGGTAGAAACAATTTGAAGATTTTAAGAAGAATTCTTATTCTTTTTGAAATGAACATGTTCATGGTTACTTCATATCAACTCTGTAAAATAATTTGTGGTAGTTTCCAAGGAAAAAATGGCCAAACAAGTGAGGAGATAAAGACTATTCCAAATATTTCCCATTTCATCGGATGTTGGGGCATCCCATTCATGAGTTTTTTTCTTCAAATACCTCCTAAAAAAGATGTTGGACTCTAGATAGGTAAAACTGAATGGTTATTTTGCTGAGGTATCATGTGTTACTACTACAGATCCAAAGGAAGAAGGCGAGTGGCATGAAGTCAAAAGAAAAAATGCACCGAAATATGATGAATGGAAGGTCAGGAAAATGATCAATCAAACTCATGAAATTTTAAGAACAAAATTGAAGAAAACAATTATGTCTTATGCACTGAATCCCACGGCCAAAACCCCTTCATCAGAAGGCTATTATTCACATAGGTGGCATAATTCGAGGAAATAAGAATAGTTAGAAGAAGACGAGTTTGTGTCAAAGACTAAATTGTCTTTGACACTGGCATATTTTATGCCATCTACATAAAAAGTACGGGCACCACCCCAACAAATGGAACAACCTAAACTGGCTAATCAAGCAGTTACTTCATCATAAAAAGAGTTGATCATTGGTTCTATTAATATAATTCATTTAACGGATCCATATGCCAGTCATAGTTTCGATCTTGATGAGCCTAAGTTCCCTGTATCAAACAGTGTAATTAGAGGGAGTTCCAGAGGTATTGGATATAGTGTAAGACGTCGATATTCCATAATCCACTATTTAAATCCTACTCCTTCTAGAACTATATATGCAGCGGAAACTAGTGGTCGAGCCCTTCAGAGAGCTCAAGAGGAACAAGAATGTTCTTCCACACATAGATGATTCAGTCTTGGAACAATTATTTTGGAGGATTGTTTAGAGGTTACACCTTCTTCCTCTCAGAAAATAAATAGACCTAGTTGGTCTAATCTGCCAAAGCCAAGAGTATTTCTAACTCCTACCCCGATACAAGATGCAAATACTTCCAAAGAATCCACTTCAAAGGAACATGTAAAACCACAAGTTCTTTTTGGGAAATACAGAATATGGGATGAAAAGTATGATGTCTTGAAACATTTGGACCATGTACCGGCCAAGTTATCAATTTTGGATTCCTTAAATCTATCAAAGGATCTTCGGGAGGCACTCATTGAGTCTTTGGAAAGTCCTCAGGAATTCGAAACTGAAATTTTTGTGGCTGAAGTCTACCATGTAGAGAATTATCATGCAGAATTTCATATAATGATATCTTTTACAGATGATGATGATGATGATGTTGTGCATGGACATATTAGACCGTTCTATTTATCTGTAAAGGTCAATGATGTAGACATCCAGAGAGCTTTCATTGATAATGGTTCAAGAGTCAGCCTCATCTCTATTTTTACACTTTATTGATTGGGCCTTAGTGAATCTAATTTATCTCTTTCCACTTTGATTTTACAAGGATATCCTAAAAATGAACAAGATCCTCTTGCCGAGATAACACTCATAAATCAGTTTGGATATCTTATATCCAATTCAGATTTCATGGTTGTTCGTCATGACACAGCTTTCAGCATTTTGCTTTAAAGTTCTTAGCTACATCAACATAAAGTTATCCCTTTATCATACCATCAATGTCTCAAATATTGTTTAAATAGTCAAATTGGGACATCGTATGGTGATAAATCAGCATTCAAGACATGTGAATCTCAATGCATTGAGGAAGAATTCTATCACATGGAGGGAAAGGAGATATCCAAAACAAAGGAGGTTACCAAAATTAATTCTTAATATGGTTTGGAAATGATTTTAGTAAACCCATTCATACATGTGAGTATAGATTATGTGTTGCCTATCAGTTGAATTGATAGGATAGACCCAAATATAAAAACCCTTATTGAAACATCCATAATGTCAATTACGATAATTGAGCCAGACAGCATGGGAGAAATTTCTGATTCACCAGGCAATGAGGAAAGCTCAAATAGAGATGTCTTCATTACATTCACTGAAATCCATCAATTCTATACTTCATCAACTAGTCCAGAAAACGTTATAGAAATACTAGAAGAAAATAATGATGTCTAATCTCAATCCATAATCTCCACTCTATCACCTGAGAAAGACCCTTCATCATCATTAGGGTTAGAAATGGTAGTCTCTTCTTCAAGATGTTCAAATTTTAACTTCTTTCCTGATCATGGAAATTATACTTCATCATATACTATGCAAGTTAAAACAAAAGAAGTAACACATATAGATGAATAAGAGGAAGATCTCAAAGATTCTCGTCCAGCATATGAAGAGGGTCTATCTACTTCTGTGGATGAAATCAAATAAATAAATCTGGGTACAAAAGAAGATCCACTCCAAACTTTAATTAGTGAGGCCATGAATCTTGAATAAAAAGAATTTTATATTTCATTTTTAAAACAAAATTGAGATATATTTTCGTGGAATTATACAGAAATTCCAGGGTCTGATCTTGATGTTGCTACTCATCATTTGGGTTTTCTAGAATAACATCTAGGATTCAAGAAAGCCATAAGAAGAACACACCCAACATATGCTTCCAAAATTTATGCTGAAGTGGATAAGCTTATCAAAGCTAACTTTGTCAGAGAAGTTAAATATCCCAAATCGTTGGCTAATATTGTCCCTGTGAAAAAGAAGAATAGACAAATCAGAATTTGGATTGATTTCATAGATCTAATCAGCATTTTCCCAAGGATGATTTTCCAGTTCAGATCACAGAACTCTTAATTGATGAAACGGTTGGCTATGAAGCACTTTCCTTCATGGATTGATATTCTGGATATAATCAAATCCGAATGGCTCTTGAATATGGAGAATCTATAGCCTTCAGTGTCACGACCCGTCCCACGGGGCCCGTGTCGTCACTACCCCATGCCCACCTTCCATATGACAGGGGCTGGCGACTAGCACCAAAGGCGTAAATCCCTATAATTGGGAAGGCATTGCCTTTACAAACGTAAACAAAAACACAACCCGAGTAAAAGCGGAAGAAAACACTAAGTACAACAGTAACAAAATTGTTGAATGTACAAAGGGGCCGGAAATACAAGCTCAATAGATAGGTACAACTACAATTGAAAGTAAAGTACAACAGAAAAGACAAGAAACTGGAAGATGACACGCAGATCCTGGATTGTCCACCACGGATCCTACCTGAAGGGTAGGTACATATGTCCTCCTCAGCACTCCACATCAGATCGTTCATCCGTCCGTCTCCTCCGGGTACCGAATCGTCGTGAGATCCACCTCTGGGTACCGTCCAGTCCTCGAACGCTCAGCCTCCATTAGTGTTGTCCGTCGTCTGCATCCAACACAACGAGGTGTGGGCATAACCCGTTCAGGGGTGAGTATAACAATACTCAGTAGGGACCCCAAGACCCTCAAGGTCTCTCTATATTCAACAAGGATAACCACACTGAAGAATATCAACAGATAACCCTTTCTTAGGTATATTCCCATACTTATACCTATGTTATCAAGTAACCCATCTCAATCATGAGGTAAACACATAGGTTATAGACTCATTTCAAACTGTTATTTTCATTATCAAAACTGTATCTGCTGAAGAGCTCCGTCTCTGACGAGTACAATGATCTTGTCATGACTCCGAGGTACTAATCACTAACCTAAGACTGCTAAGGTACTCCTCCTGTCATGTACTGCGAGTATGCTACCAAATACTGAGCGCTCCGTCCACTGTGGGTCTGTCGCCATATACCGGGTGCTCCCCCTAATAGACTACAGAGGTACTCCTCCTGTCGAGTACTACGGGTCTGCGACCAACTACTAGGCGCTCCGTCCACCGTGGGTCTATCGCCAAATACCGGGCTCTTCGTCCACTGGGCTAGTCGACTCACTCCAAGTCGAGTCGGTCAAGCAGTCATCAGGTCTCAACTGGATACACGATCTCCGTATTCTGTACGCTTGTCTCAGGGAGGTTCCTCTCCACAAGATACAGGTTGATACTCCATGTATCACAATGTTCCATGAAGAAGTATCTCAATGGACTTCCTCGTCATAGGGGTCTCAATGCAACAGACGGTGCTCAATCGACGCCTGGTCTGTGAGTTATTATTCTTTTCGTCCCAAGGGCCCGGTTGGTTTCGTGTACGAACCAACCCAACCGTATCTCAATCGTACCCCAAACTCTCATAGGGTATACTCATAGGGACTTATTCTCAACGTGATTACCAACTCCACTGACGGTTCATCAAATGGACGTCTGGTCTGAAAGTTATCAGCTTTTCCGTTCCAGGGGCCCGGTTGGATTTCGGGTACAATCCAACTCGAACATACACCATTTACGTCCAAACCTCTGGTGATGTATACCAAAAGATCTGTCTCATCAAGAGGAATCCAACAAAGTCGAATTCATGTCAATCGGACATCCAGAGATCATGTTATAAGCGTTTCTACTCCGAGGGCCCGGTTGGTTTCGGGTTCGAACCAACCCGGGCATACACACAGTTCTCTAAAACATTGAGTGTAATATACCAAAACGACCGTCTCTATCCATGGATCACATCGCAACTGATGGTGCATAAATTGGAGGTACGTAGCCTATGATATGGTCAAATGAACGAACCTGCCCAGTTTGAGGGGGTTTTGGGCCCGGACCGACCGGGCCCAAGACCCCCAGGGTCGGCCCGAATCGGGTCGATGCAACCGGGGTTCGGGTCAGGCCATTAGGACGCGGCCCAGCCTGGTGCTACCGGTCCAACCTAGGCGGCCAATTGGCCTGGCGCGGGCATGGCCCGCATGCGGCCAGCTTGGCGCTGGCCGAGCCGAGGTGAAAGGGGGGGGGGGGCTGCCCCACTTGATTGAAACTGCGGCCCCCCACGTGGGGCCGCTCCTTCATGCCAGCCAGGGGATACGACCCCCAGTCTCCCTTCCAAAATGGCCGGCCCGGTCTGGCAAGCCGGTGCTACCTCCGCGGGACCGCCGCGGTCCCGCCCTCCGAGGTTCCTGCGGCCGGCGGTTCTGGTCGCCCCGTCTTACACCACCGCATCTTTGAGTCGTGGCCTTGTCTGACTAGCGTGGCGCACCGGCGCCACGCCCCTCCTCTGCAGCCTCGCTCCGGCTGCTGCCTCTTCGTGTTTCTCCGGCATGGTGCGACAGCGTGACGGCGCCGCCCTTCTTCGCCGCATTCCTCCATGTTTCAACGCGGTGTCTTTGCACCGTGCCACCTTCTTTCGAGCCGCAACAAACACAACAACAAAGGGGGAGGAGGGTCGGCCGTGTCCGTGCAGTCTGGCCTCCTCCCGTTATGTTGTTAACATGCGACCCCAAATAAAAGACAAATAATGGTAAAGATTAATCCACGAACGAAATTTACCCATACATTGATGAAGTCGTTGAACGAGGTTCGTCGCGGGAAAAGGACGTCGTGGAAGACGACGTTGCGGAAGACGGCATCGCGAAAGGCGGTGTTGCGGTTCGATGCTCTGTAAGCATCGTCAGCGTTCACGGAAGAAGGTGTCTCTCACCGGCTGTGGAGAATAGAGGAAAAGGCATGGCGATTCCCTTGCGGTGATGGATTTCTTCGTCGAAGACTCGGTGTTTTCGTGTTCTTTGACGAGGAAGGAGATATTCCTCAAGAGCGTAAGAGTCCACCCTTCCTTTCGCACAACAAAACAACCCATAATAAAATAAGTAATGTATTATTTTATTATCACTCTTTCAGGCCATTAATTTGAAATTCAAAAACAAATATCATTCAATTAATTGACTTAATTGAAGAGCGTTTAATATCAAAATTAATTTTTAGGGTTGACATGGAATTTAAAAGGGGTGAGGGTGAGTTACATATTAAAAGCACGAGATGGAGGTAAAAAGGAAATTAAGGGGGTGGGGCTCGTGTGGGTCCCACCTCAATAATATCCTACCTAGTGGAGTTAGGATATTAGTGGGTCCCACTCCAACCACCATGCCTAGGTTATACTACTTTGAATAGAAGTAAAATTTGTAGCACAATATTTTATTTTATTCTTTAGTCAGCCCATTTATTTAAAAACCTCACCTGAGAAAACGCAACTATGGAAAAGGTGTTCCTAAACAATTACCGGTGCTGCGATTTTATCGGTGCCCTCAGATTTTGATTCCCAGCACCTGTTCAAAAGTTAGGAAAACCCGCTCGTTCGTTCGCTCAACTTACCTGAGTTAAACTTCAGAAAAATTATTCTAGGCACACCAGGCCTCAGAATCAGGTTCTGTCAGAAACAACGTTCTTGTAAAATCCCAAAGAAATTAAAAAATAATCCTTGAAATTTCCGGGTCTTTATCTTACTCCCACCTCAGGGCTTTACATCCCTATAAAAATTTAAAAAAAACTAGGGCTACAAAAGTGGTACTGAGCACACATCTGATCATTCCGCTCCCATGTGCTCTTTTGGAGGTTCCCATGCTACCAATGAAAGCACACAAGAGAAATTGACCATCCTTGTAAGACCCTCTCCTGTCAATCCTCAACCTCTACTGGAACCCTGAAAAAGTCACCCCATCGCCAATGTCCAGCTCCCCATGGTCGACGATATGTGTCGGGTCAAGCAAGTATCTCCCCAGTTGAGATACGTGGAAGTCGTTGTGAACCTGGTGCAACTTAGGTGGATGGGTCAAAAAGTAATCCTCCTCACCTACCCATCTGAGGAACTTAAAAGGTCCGCTGAACCTCGGAGGTTACTTTCCGCCTCTGGCACATCACCATAGACCTCGTCGTTGTGAGACCCGTAAGAAAACATGGTCACCATCCTCAAATTCTAGTAGTCCTGTCTCCTATCAACATAAGATTTCTGCCTTCTTTGTGATATCTTCATCCGCTCCTGGATGATTTGCACCTTCTCCATCATGGACTGGACCATCTCGGGTCCCACAAGATCTGCTAAGATTTCTTCTTTGCTGATAAGAGAAATCCGGTCTCATCCCCTAGATGAACCACGTTCTTTGACTAAAACAGTAAATCCTGTCATGAATGGTACTAATCCATGCCATGGATGAAATCGTAAGGCCTTGATGCTACTACCAAGAGATATAACCGTTACTCTCGCCTCCAAGGGTTGAGTCACACTATCGGCATCAGTGTGTGGTCATGGGGTCTCCTCCAGTAGGAATCTCCAAAGTGAGGGTCAAGTCAACAGTTTAAACCGGAACCTCTTAGTACACAAAGAGAAAGGAAGCAAACGTCACAAGGAAAAGTGTCTTTTATTACCGCATCTCAAGTACAAAGACACACAACAACCAAAAACAACAACAAGGAAACTAGAAGCACCAAGATCAAAGGTCCCATGCCTGGAACTAGTCCCTCTCTTGCCCGCCAGCTTTCGGAGCTCCGTAGTTGTATGCTTCTGCTGCCTGAAGCTGAGATCTCCCATGTACACTTGTTCCCTACGGTTGGGGTGGGCCTCCTAGTGTTGGTGGTGGCAACACATCGAGGAATCTTCCACCTCCAGCTGCATGACCGACACCCATACCTCGGTCTTCTGCTCCTTGTGGTCCACCGCGATAGAACCTTTGCCTCTGTCTAATAGGTTATTCATCTATCTGTTGATCATATGTATGGTGGGTCGGATAGTCACATGCCATGTGACCTAGCCCACCACAGGAGTAACACTGCCCACTCTTGGCACGACTGGCTCTGACTCCACCCCGGTTTCCCCGCACAAATGAACTTGTGTCGTGCAGTCGGTAACCGGTGGGTCTGGTCCTTTTGGACCTCTATATCAACTGTCTACTTCCAGCTGCAGAAGACTCTGCTGCATGTCGACTAGTAGTTGGTTCTGCTGCTGGAGATTGCTCAGCAAGGAAACTCTCCACTAGGAGGGCTTTCTCTGACACCCATGTCTATGTCGGGATGCTGTGAGAAACAACTGAAGCTCTAATCTCTCGCCTGAGCCCCTTCTCGAAGGTCCAAGCCCTGAAGAACGGGTCACGTACCATGTATGTAGAGTAGCACGAGAGGTCTGTCAATCTCGCTAAGTATTGAGCTACACTCATTCTACCCTGCTGCGAATGAAGGAGCTCCTGGATCCACACCGCTCGAAGGGTTGCTATTTCAAACTCTTCTCGGAGCAGGCTCTTGAAGTCTGCCAACAGAATTGATGCGTAGTCATGCATCTAGAGAATCAGGATCCACCATCTTTCTACTACTGCCTGAATGATGCTGGCAGAAAGGAGCACCACGAAGCTTGCTGGCATCCCCACTATCCTGATGTCTCTCACCATAGCCTCCAGCCAATCCTCAACTGCATGCGGGTCTGTCTCACCCCTGAACCTGGGTGGCCTCTGGTGCTGGAACTTGTGCAGTGTGCTCAAGCGACGTGCACTCTTTACTGCTGTGGCTGGTGGTATCGGTGGCCCAATGGGTGGTAGTACCGCTAGTTCCTCCACTGGTGTCTCAACTGGGATAAGTCCTTGTACTGAGGCATCGTCGCTCGGTGGGCTGTCAGTATGTACCACTCTCGGGGCTCTAGATGGTCGTCCACGGGGAGGAATCCTAAAAGAAACAGACGTGACATGTTCAAACGATTTATAACTGGTGAGCTGACCTTGTTTGAGCTATTTTATGGGAAAACCTTTGAAAACACACACGCAAATAGTGTTTTCGTGCACTGGGTCGGAAATCAGTTGTTAGGGTCCGGGTGTAGGGATACGTCGGCCGCCCGCACCAACACTGGACTCCCTGAACTGAAAATCACACTCGGTACCCTTAACACTATTGCTTTACAGAAAAGAAATATCAGAGTTACAAGTTCTGTGGTAGAGCCGACACCTCTGATACCAATATTTCATGACCCGTCCCCCGAGGCCCATGTCATAACTACCCCAAGTCCGCCTTCCATAGGCTAGGGGCTGGCGACTAGCACCAAAGGCCTAAATCCCTATAATTGGGAAGGCGTTGCCTTTATAAACATAAATAAAAACACAAACAGAGTAAAAGTGGAAGAAAACACTAAGTACAGTAGTCACAAAAGCACTGAAAGTACAAAGGGGCTAGAAATAGAAGTTCAATAAGTAGGTACAACTAAAACTGAAAGTAAATTACAACAGAAAATACAAGCAACTGGAAGATGACACGCAGCTCCTGGATCGTCCACCACAGATCCTACCTAAAGGGTAGGTACAAATATCCTCCTCAGCACTCCACGTCCGATCGTCCAACTGTCTGTCTCCTCTGGGTACCGACTCATCATGAGATCCACCTCTGGGTACCGTATAGTCCTCGAACGCTCGGCCTCCGTCAGCACTGTCCGTCGTCTGCATCCAATAGAACGAAGTGCGGGCATATCCTATGCAGGGGTGAGTATAATGATACTCAGTAGGGTCCCAAAGACCCTCAAGGTCTCTCTAAATACAACAAGGATAACCACAAATAAGAGTCTCAACAGATAACCCTTACATAGGTATAAGCCCATACTTATACCGAAGTTATCAAGTAACCCATCTCAATCATGAGGTAAACACATAGGTCATAGACTCAGCTCAAACCAGGATTTTCATTATCAAAACCGTAACTGCTGAAGAGCTCCATCTCTGATGAGTACAGTGATCATGTCACGACTATGAGGTATTTCTCACTAAGCAAAGACTACTGAGGTACTCCTCTTGTCGAGTACCACGGGTCTGCTACCAAATATCGGGTGCTCCGTCCGCTGTGGGTCTATCACCAAATGCCAGGACCACCCCCTAATAGCCTATAGAGGTAGTCCTCTTGTCAAGTACTGCGGGTCTGCGGCCAACTACCGGGTTCTCCGTCCACCATGGGTCTGTTTCCAAATACCGAGCGCTCCATCCACTAGGCTAGTCGACTCAGTCCAAGTCGAGTCGGTCAAGCAGTCGTCAGGTCTCAGCTAGCTACATGGTCTCCATACTCTATACGCTCGTCTATGGTAGGGTCTGCTCCATGATCTACAGATCGATACTCCAAGTATCAAAACGTTCCATGAAGTATCTCAAAGGACTGCCTCGTCATAGGGGTCTCAACGCAACAGATGGCGCGTCAATCGGACGTCCGGTCTGTGAGTTATTAGTATTTTCAACCTAGGGGCCCGGTTTGTTTCATGTACGAACCAACCTGAATGTATCTCAACCGTACCCCAAACTCTCATAGGGTATACTCATAGGGACCCTTTCTCAACGTGATTACCAACGTCGCTAACGGTTTGTCAAACGGACGTCCGGTCTGAAAGTTATCAGCTTTTCTGTTCTAGGGGCCCGGTTAGATTTCGGGTACATTCCAACCAGGGCACACTCCATTTACGTCCAAACCTCTGGTGAAGTATACCAAAATATCTTTCTCATCAATATTAATCCAACAAAGTTGACAGCACGTCAATCGTACAATTGGAGCTCAAATTATAAGTGTTTCCGCTCCGAGGGCCCGGTTGGTTTTGGGTTCAAACCAACCCATACATACCAAAACTTCTCTGAAACCTTGAGGATAATATACCAAAACAACTGCCTCTATCCAAGGATCACATGAAAACTGACGGTGCATCAATCTTAGGTACGTAGCCCATGATATGGGCAAATGAACAAACCTGCCCTGTTTTAGGGGGTTTTGGGCCCAGACCGACCCAGCCCGAGACCCCCTGGGTCGGCCCGAACCAGTTCGACCCGAACTGGGTATGGGTCCGGCCTTTTAGGGCGCGGTGCGGCCTGGTGGGTGTGGCCCGGGGAAAACGGCGCAGCCCAACCCGGAGCGGCCGGTCTGACCTGGGCGGCCAGTTGGCATGGCGCGGGCACAACCCGCATGCGGCCAGCTCGGCGCTGGCCGAGCCGAGAGGAAAGGGGGTGCGACTACCCCCCTTGATTGAAACCACGTCCCCCCATGTGGGGATGCTCCTTCTTGCAAGCCTGGAGTTACGACCCCTGGTCTCCCTTCCGAAACGGCCGCCCCGGTCCGACCGACCGGTGCTGCCGCCGCAGGACTGCCACAGTCCCGCCCTCTGAGGTGCCGGCGGCCGGTGGTTCCAGCCGCCCCACCTTACACCGCCACGTCCTTGAGCCGCGGCCTTGTTCGGCCGGTGCGGCGTGACGGCGCCGCACCCCTCCGTCGTGGCCCCGCTCCGGCCACGGCCTCTACGTGGTTCTCCAGCGTGGCGCGACGGCGCCACGGCTTGTTCGGCCTCAACGGCGTGGCGCGACGGTGCCACGCTTCTTCGCTACAATCATCCATGTTTCCACGCGGTGTCATTGCACCGCACCACCTTATTTCGAGCCACAACAATCACAACAACCAAGGGGGAGGAGGGTCGACCGTGTTCGTGTGGTCCGGCCTCCTCCCGTTAAGTTGATTACAAGCGGCCCCAAATAAAAGACAAAGAACATCAAAGATTAATCCATGAACAAAATTAACCCCTACCATGATGAAGTCATCGAACGAGGTTCGTCGCGAGAAAAGGACGTCGCAGAAGACGACGTAACATAACACTATGTCATGGAAGACGACATCACGGATTGATGCTCCGTATGCATCACTGGCATTCGCCAAAGAAGGTGTCTCTCGCCGGGTGTGGAGAAGAGAGGAAAATGCATGGTGATTCCCTTGCGATGATGGAGTTCTTCATCGAAGACTCGGCATTCTTCGCATTCTTTGACGAGGAAGTAGATATTCCTCAATAGTACAAGAGTCCTACCTTCCTTTCGCACAATGAGACAACCCCTAATAAAATAAGACATGTCTTATTTTATTATCACTCATGCATGCCATTAATTTGAAATTCAGAAACAAATATCATTCAATTAATTGACTTAATGGAAGTGATTTTAATATCCATATTAATTTTTATGGTTGACTTGGCATTTAAAAGCGGTGCAGGTGAGTTACATATTAAAATCATGAGAGGGAGGTAAAAAGTAAATTAAGGGGGTGGGGATCGTGTGGGCCCCACCTCAATAAAATACTATCTAGTGGAGTAGGGATATTAGTTGGTCACACTCTAACCACCATTCCAAGGTTATACTACATAGAATAGAAAAAAAAATTGTAGCACAATATTTTATTTTATTCTTTAGTTAACCCATTTATTTAAAAACCTCACCCGAGCAAACACAACTTTGGAAAAGTGTTCCTAAACAATTACCGGCGATGAGATTCTATCGGTGCCCTCAGATTTCGATTCCGAGCACCGGTTCACAAGTTTATAAAACCTACTCGTTCGTTCACTGAACGTACCCAAGCTAATCTTCGGAAAATTATTTCAGGCACACCGGGCCTTGGAATCAGGTGCCATCAGAAATAGGGTTCTTGTAAAATCCCAAATATTTTAAGGAAAAAAATTCCTCGAAATTTACGGGTCTTTACACTCAGAGCTCTTAAAGGTGTGTTTTGGTATCGGATAATGCCCTTTGGGCTGATGAATAAAGGTGCAACAAATCAATGTTCCATACACCATATCTTCAAACCCTTTTTTGGGAAATTTTCTGAATTATATGTGGAAGATTTGGTAGTTAAATATAGACAGCGATCTAATTAATTGGCTGATTTGGATATCATATTCCACAAACTTCGACCACAAAATTTGAAGATGATCTCCTTGAAATGTTCTTTTGCGGTAACCTCCAGAAAATTTCTCGGCCTTGTTGTACGCCATCATGGTATCAAAGATTATCCTGAGAAGAAAAAGTCATTCCTTGGTATGTCACCCCCTCGAAATTTGACAGAATTGAGAGGACATCAAGGAAATAGGGCCTATATTCAGTGTTTCATCACCAATCTGGTAGGAAAATGTTTACCCTAAACCAAATTAATGAAGAAGGGAGTCTTTACTAGTGGATTGAAGAAGGTCAAGAAGCATTCAATATTCTCAAGAAATATCTCTTGAGTCCACCGGTATTAATGCCACCTATTGAAGGAAGACCAATTATTCTTTATGTGACAACTTTAGAGCGATCATTGGGTACCTTACATACCCAAAATAATGATACTGGGAATGAAAACAACCTTTATTATCTCAGTCGGACTATGCATATGGCAGAAACTCGATATTAAAGTATTGAAAAGTACTGCCTGGCATTAATAGTTGCAGTTCAGAAATTGAGACACTACCTGCAACATCATGAGGTCCAATTGGTATCATGTAATAACACACTCAAATTTATCCTTAGTCTTCCAATGCTTAAAAGACATCTGGGAAGGTGGGAAATAATTTTGCAGTAGCTTGATATCTCGTATGTGTCTCAAAAGCCAATAAAAAGCCATTTTTTGGTTGATTTCCTTACTGAACACACTTTAGTGGAAGATACGTATTTAGATATTGAAATTCCGGATGAGGATGTCTTCTCTATTTAAGATAATCCTAAATCATGGGAAATGTACTTTGATGGTGCTTTCGGAAGACCAGTAGGGAAGAAAATGGAAGATCGTAAATTCAACAAATTTGGGTTGGGAGTTGATCTTATTTCCCCAGAAAAGGAAGTGCTACACTATTCCTTCTTATTAATGGAAGGTGGTAAAAATAATGAAGTAGAATATCAAGCTCTCATCGCAGGTTTGGAGTTGGTGCTTCAGGCACAGGTGAATCACTTAATGGTGAACGGTGATTGAGACCTGGTAATCAAACAAGTCAATTGGGATTATTCCATCAGAAAAGAAGAGCTATTCCCTTTTTATGATTACGTCAAAGATTTAATGGTGGAATTTACATCGGAACTGTCATTTTCTTAAGTCTCGCGATCACGAAATGCTCATGCGGATGCACTAGTTAATGTAGCCACAGATCTGGAAGATCCAAATCGGGATGAAACAATCATCAGTATTTCCCACCGTTGTACAGTTTTACCTTATGTTCAATTCAGGATAGAGGAAATCAATGAAATTAGTCCCATTTCTGAACCATATGGTCATACTACAATATGGATGTCACCTATAAGGGACTACCTTCCAAATGGAACACTCCCACCTGATAGAGCCAGGAAAGAGCAAGTCCGGCGACGTGTTGTCAATTTTACTCTTTATGATATCCCAGATCACCAAAAAATCTTCCACAATCAAGGATTTGATGGAATTATCCTTAGATTTATTGATGGTGATGATACAATGGCTATCAAGAAAGAAATAAATGCATAAGTCTGTGGTTCCCACCAGTCTAGACATAGACTTTCTGGTAAAATTCAAAGGCTTGGATTCATTTGGCCTTCAATGATACAGGATTGTGTTGATTTTACTATGAAGTGTCATTCTTATCAAGTATATACCAATTTCATTCATCAACCCCCAGAGTTTCTTCATACAGCTAAATACTCGTGTCCATTTGCCACATGGGGAATAGATGTAGTCGGACCTTACGCTTCGGCTACATCCAAGTAGTTTAAGTATATTATTACCGCTACTCACTTCTTTCCCAAATGGGTAGAGGCAATATCTCTCAAATAAGTAAGTTCTAAATGAATTGTTAGCTTCATCAAGTCTAACATCATTACCAGATTTGGTGTCCCTCATACCATATTGACGGACAATGGCACCAACTTCTGTTCATCCGAGGTAATGACGTTTTATCAAGAATACAACATCAAATCCAATCATTTATCTTGGTATCATTTAGAGACCAATGTCCAAATAGAATCCTTCAATAAGACTCCTTCTAACATAATGAATTAGATGGTGGATAAAGATAAGAAATCATGTCTTGATAAACTTTTTCATGCATTATGGGATTATCAAACCAACACCTGCACTACTACCCGGTCAACTCCATATTCATTGGTATATGGAATAGAACCGGTCTTGCCCATTGAAGTTCAATTACCTTCACTCGAAGTAGCCACTTGTGATCATTCATCAACAGATGAACAATCTCAAATGTGATTCGATGAATTGGAATGATTAGACCAAAAACGATTGTGTACCTTGCACCACTTGGATGTATATCAAAATCTAATAACATGGGATTTCATAAAAAAAGTTCTTCTTCAATCATTCATTCTAGGAGAATTGGTATTGGTACATAGAACTCCAATGATACTAGGGAAGAAGCCTCCAAATCTTAAGCCAAAGTGAGAAGGACGTTATTCAATACATAAGGTATACTACAATGGAGCCTATTATTTAATCTCAATGGATGGAGAACTCATCACAACTTCATCCATTGAAATATTCTTGAAGAATTATTTTGTGAAACATAAATATATATTCATCCAACATGACGTTAAACTGTGTTGTCCTAGCTACATGATGCTAAAATTTGCAGCATTGGTCCTTACACATGACATTAAAATATTTTAGTCCTCACTTCAAGACTTTAAATGGCGTAGTCCCCATAGTTGTTACTCTAAGTCTTTAAACTGCATAGTCCCCATAGTCCTTACTGCAAGACTTTAAACTACACAGTCCCTACATTGTCCAACATTACATTAAACTGCGTCCTTTCCCATATATGTCCAACATGACATTAAACTATGCATCATTAAGGTTGTTGCTACCTCTTGATTCTCACACCGAGTATGACTCATGTGATCTTAGATTAAACTTCAACCATAACACCTTCTTTGGTCCGCTAACCATGCGTAAGTCCCAACACAATTTTTAGGTCATTTTCCTCATGTACAACTCGATCACCCCTTAATTTTTCAATCGAACAATGCGGACTTTGATCATTTCCTTCTAGGCTTGGTACGTAGTCAACCTTCTGAGGTTCAAGCCCAAAACCAATATCTTCACATCGGTTCACCTCCATCTCATACGTTGTTGATCTGTGAAGCAACCCAAAACCAATCTCTTCATGTTGGTTCACCTCCATCTCATACGATGTTGATCTGGGGAGAAGCCGAAAACCAATCTCTTCAAGTCGGTTCACCTCCGTCCCACATGATGTTAAACTATGTTTGTCCCTTTTTTCCCTGCTGCATGACACTAAATTGTGCATCACCATTGTCCTTTCTATATGACGTTAAACTATATAGTCCCCCATTGTCCCTCGCTTGAGAGGGAATCATCATTGACATTGATCTCTAATCATGTCATATTTTTGAGACTATATGCATACATGGTAATTCCCGAACCTTTAAGATTGGGTTAAACCATCATTGGGCTAATGTCCCCTTTCACCCTTTCACTTGTAAGAACCAAATATGCACAGATGGTATTTCAAGAACTATGTATGGCTTGATTCCCATAATTATGGGATACATAAGAATGTTCGAGCATCCCTCGAATCCAGCCCCCTGTCTTTGGGCCTAACCCCATATTCCACATTTAGTCCCTTGGATGAAAAGTCCCCCTGTGAAAACATGAATGTGGTATGAAAACCCTAGTCTCCATTCACATCAGGTTTATATGTGTATTCCTTGTTATGGTCTGGGATCTATGACCCTAAACTAAGATCTCCTAAACTCTTATACCACATGAACATAAAATATATTTCATGAAATACATATGAATTGATTCCCATCCGTATGGGATACGTAGTGAAGCATAGAACCTCAATTCAGGACCTAACCACAACATGATTATTGTTAGTATTGGTCTGTGTATCTCCATCATGAATTGAACAATGCCTATTTTGATGTGTCATACTCCTAACCATATATACTTCCAGAACTCCATAACGCTTTTCTTGACTTCTGGTCACAAAATGTTTGATCCCCAAGAATTATTTTTCCTGAATATGTAGCACGTTCCCTTATGCAGTGCTGAATAAGTAGTCTACATAACAGACCTGTCAGCCAAAATATACTATTATTTTATTATGCATCTAATGCCCTTAAATGGCCCAGCATAATTAAACCCCCTAACAGGTTTGTCAAATAGTGGTAACTTCATTATTGAGAGGAAAACATCTTTTTTTCCTTCTTTTTCTTAACGAAAATATATAGGGATCCGCAAAAAAATATGAATCCTTAACATATTTGTCTCATACTCTTTTTCATAATCTAAAAGTATTTAAGTCTATGGTTTATATTTCCCTTACATACGTTTGGGTCAGACCTTCGCATGAGTGACATTCATATAATTATTTGACAATATTGATTGGAAATACCCTCTCCATATTCAAGTACCTAACTCCATACAACAGAACCTATGCATTGGAAAAATTGAATCTCAATAAACATTCACTAGATTTTAGCAATAGAAAAGTAAAATTTCTGAGAGTTCTTTGGCCTGGCTATATAGCACGTGCCCCCAGGTGGCCTTGCATAAGTAGTTTACATAACGGACCATTCAGCCAAAAGATGCTATTATTTGACTATCATGCCAATGCCCTTAAGTTCCCCTTCATAATTCAACCCCCTAATGGGTGTGTTAAATAATGGTAACTTCACTCTTTTGAAATACTTCCTCTAATGACTTTTATTTTTTCCATATCATTCCTCAAATTCAAAATTTCTTAAGTCATAGTTTACATGTTTTCCCCCATACATTAATATAGTAATATGTTTTCAGATAAATTATCAAGGAATTGAGTCAATTTTAATCTATTCAGACAAAGATATTCAACCTCAAACATAAGACCTTATTATTTCCGATGTGCATGACTTTAAACTACCCGCAAAAGACAAGGGAACTCTGATCAAAAGTCAAGTCCCAGCTAAATAAACATACATTTCGTATGATTTAGGTAATATTGAGGAATTAAAAGATGTAAATTATGTTGGGTTATTTTCATAATCCTAGAAAAAAAATCAAACTATGCTTACTAGGACCATTGGCTTAAGTAAAAATTTAAAGAAGATAGTAAGAGAATGAATACACAAATAATTGAAGATGAAAGTGTTTTTCATTGATGCACTAGAGTTAGAAGGACATCCACCGATTTGAGTCTCTTATATTTTTAAATAATTAAAAGAGGCTTTCAAAATAACTCTTCATTTTATTTACGGCACCCCGAGTATCATCATCAGCCACTTGGAATTCATTCATTCAACTGGATACAATAAGAGACGCAATGATACTAGATCTTCTTGGAACAATTGTAAAAGATTGTTCCTGAGTTCGGTTTGAGAAAATTTTATGCTGATCCAAAAGTGACTCTATTTCTGTCCAGGACACTTAGAAGATGGATACAAGGATTTGAGAATGGAGCATTGGAAGTAAAGATCCATTTGGAGAGAATGCATTTTTCAGTTATTGTTCTAATTTCATGATAGTCTTCTCTCCCCCAACCAGCAATGGAAAACATATCAGCCCATGGGTTTCCCATTTTCAAATCTGCAAAGAAATGGCATGGAGGAAAAATTTGAAATTTCACACCATTTTTGCTGCTCTTAATGCACAGTATAACCATAATAGTGGAGTATCAGTGCAGCTTCATATCGAACATATAGTTTTTTTCATATGGAATATTGACTCCTTGCAGATGTCCATGGCCATACAGATGAAGGTAGATACTATCTAGGAAATTGACATGATATTTCTTCAAGTACATGGCCAAATATGGGAGAGTGCAGTCGTAGATATCATAGTAATTGTGGCCAACAATGTTCATCATTTCATCAATCCATTTTCTAGCTAGTTCATTAGATGATCCAATTATTCTAGGATCCATTGAATCTACACAAAGATCGAATAATTAACTTATAAAAAAGTTAGATTTTTATAAAATTTGTCAAGAAATTGGAAAAAAATGGCTAAGGAATTAATGCGCGCAAGTCTAATCATGGTACGCATGTCTAAGTCGGTCATGCAAGTATTGGCACGCAGGTATATACCCACAAGTCAAAATACATATATAGAAGCACGACAAAATTTAAAAGAGTAATCAATCACAGACAATAGAACCTATGCGACGAGAGATCACTTTCACGTTGAGAGCTCAAAGAATTGGATGTTGGGTGCTTTGTGTGAGAGTGGCACCCATATTTATAGGAATGGCCTTACCCCTCAGTGCCGTAACCTATGCGCCTCACACCTGCACGCCGAGACCTGTGTGCTCAAAACCTATGCGCCCAAAATCCCTTGTTTTCTCCTTTACCTCAGAGTCAAATCCTCTTTCCTTTTTCAGATCCAACTCTGTTGGGGGAATTTTATTGTAGCTCATTTTCATCATAGAGTCTAATGAATGAACAAGGGGAACACCTTAAGCACAAATAGATTCATCAATTGAAGACCATCAAATATTTACAATGGCATAAAAAATGAACTCTTTATGAATGGGTCGTGCAAGTTTCCTTATGTACGTGAATCTATACTTGTGCACCACATATGGGTCGCACAAGTCACTTGCACGCCCTATTAATTTTTTTCCCAACGTCCTCAGATGGCTGATAAATACCCCTTGTGGGCCCCGCATTTTGAGGATGAAAAATCCAAAACTCAGATTCAATCTCTGGTCACCCAAGTCTTCGTCTGAAGTCTTCCAAACAATTATAAGGTAATTCTTTACCTAGAATCGTAGCTATCAGGAGGAAGAATAAGTCTTGAGTATTAGAACTCATCAATACATGCATGCCTAAGTGTCCATCCCATAAGGGTAATGAAGACACGTGCGCGCCACCTTTTCCTCCCATGGAAACTTCTGTGACACCCTTCTAAGTGCATCTAGTGATAATACTATGGGCATTAGCCAAGCCTCGCCCAAGTATTACCCTACAGGTTCTCCTTCTCCCAAGTGAACTCATGTTGTGAAAGTATACATGCACGACCAAGACTTGTGCACCGGACCAATACTTGGGTGCCTCTTATCAATTCAGTTCCTTTCCTCAGCTTCACCTATCCTCTTCAAGATTTAGACTTCAAAACCCTCTTCAAAGCCATTTATGGCATGGTTGCTTTGTTGGCTTCCTTATCTGAACTGAATTATGTGGAACATCTCTCAAAACCTTGTGATGTAAATATATTTATGTCACCAAGGTTACAGATTTCCTTTGTTCAACCTCATTTTTTAAATGAGAAGATAATTAATCTTGGAATCCTCCTTAGGAGCAAGCCCCATGTTATTTAATCTAGGTATCCTCCTTAAGAGTAATCCCCAAGTTCCATGTCCCCTTAGCCTGGTCCTCCTTTTTAGGAGTAAGACTCAGTCATAATTTATTTTTATTTGGGCCTCCTTCTTAGGAATAAAACCCAATCATAAGTCCCCTCTAATTTGGGCATCCTTCTCAGGAGTATGTCCTAAGTTATGTATCCAAATCTCCATAAAGCACATATACCATTATGAACCCTATTCCCAAGATTTTTCCATGAATTCAGTCTCGATCTTCATCTATTTGGGTAGTCATACATACGTAAGCCCCACATCATTTCTTATAACTGCATATTTCGGGGCACAATTGTCAGGTTTTACTGATACATCTTGTTTCTCATAGTGAGAAAGACTCACGTGAGCTTAGAGTGTAAAAGTAATTATGAAATCTCACTTTGGGCCATTAATCATGCATAAAACTCATACATATTAACTTTAACTACGTGGGTTCTGATTCATTTTCTAATAGGGAAACGTAGGTAGCCCACCTGTGGGTATGATCCCAACTCTTAAATAATCATGTCTTTCTGAATGAAATTAAACATTAAGTGCCCCACTGAGTGGCTTTAAAACCTGTATGTTCATCATAATGTCCAAGGGAATTATATATAATTTATTGAAGGATAACATTGACTAAGAATTACTAATTCATATAGATGATTCTCTATTGATGAAGAACCTCAAATAAATCTAAAAGTTTCCCTAAATCTCCTACATATAAATCATTGATTTCACGATATAAAGAAAAGAACTCATTTTCATGCTTGGTAAATTAATTAGGATTCACAAAAATAACTGAAATATATAAGAGAGTCCTAGAGTAGACAATAATTCCCCCCAAAAAGGTGTGATGAGTCTGACCTCCTATCCTCTAGACCAATGAAAATTCTTAAGCCTCCTCAGTCCACAACAAATTGGCACCTACATTTAAAAAGTAGGTCCAAATTGATATAGATTCATTGGATGTTTCCGGTTCTATGAATAAACCCATTAAAAACAGATTGGAAATATTGAACCTTAAAGAAAAAAGGTCATCCCCATTTTTAGATGAAATGGGGTGGTCTGGAGGCAAAGGAATATTTTATTCTAGACCCATTATCATGTAAGAGAAAACAGGGAATATTCAGTAGATGGCAATATTTTTAGAGATCACATAAATATGGTTTCATATAAGTGACATAGATCTATAGTTTTTGAGATATGTGGATGAGTATTATTGATAGACTCTCTTCTGTATTTATATAGAATCATTCAAATATAGGGGAAATATAAAATCTATATTTTTGTTCTATTTTAGGTTATAATGTTTTCTAATCTAGTGTCTCATCAGAATGTGATTTCTCATTATTAGAATGTAACATATGACATATTCCATATATACTATTATTTATATAAAATTAAACCTTTTTAGAGTATCTATATCAATTTAATTGGTACTTTGGTGGTATAATCATTATAGTAATAATGTAAAATAAAACATTTATTATAGTGAAAAGACCATTTGTGCAGATATTATATCTTTGGTATGTGTGCTGGTGAAACAAATGGTGTGAATAAACCAAAAAAACACTTATGAAATCAAACCCAAACTAATTCACCTATAAAAAATTTAAATAATAAAAATACATCATAATTGTTGGGATAATATTTTCCCTAATTTATAACACGATCCATGGTCAGGTGAGTTTTTTGAATGTTGTCGGATAGTCCCAACCACCTTTTTTATATATGGATACAAACATTATATACATAATATAAAATACAGTGATCTATAAAATTCATAATTACATATTGGATAGAGTGCGGAATTTATAGGATAAAGGCTAAATACTATACCTCAAACCCCATACACACTCATCCTTTACAAGAAGTATAATTTATAAAATGAATTTCAATTTTTTACCATCCAAATATTGAGAGGGAGTTTAGTCACCTATGTATATAATTGGAATATGAAGATGATTCATGTTGGATAATTCATGTGAAGGGATGCCAAATTATTTGTCTTACCTCTATATATCTCTATCTAAAATAGTCTTATATCACCAATTTTCACTTTAATTAATTTTTTATAATGTTAAGAAAATGAAATATATTCATAGTAATGAAAATATGTAAACGTTATTTCTAAATCTCATCCAAAATTTATAATTCTAGTGTAATCCTATAAATCTTATTTGAAAGTAGAGGTAGAATATTAAAATTATTAGAATACTCTATACACATTGATAAACTTGTGTTTTATACCTATAAAAATATAAAAAATATATAATAAAATTAGGTTTCATCATATAAAAATTTCGGTTTATGTTGTAGCCTAAATTTTAGTATTGCCTTCGAGTGGATGATGTAGGGATAATGTGATGATTGAGAAAACATTTTCTAATCCATGAGACATTCCTACACTAAGGTTTATCTCAACATCCAAACCCCACTAGTGGGGTGGTTGGGTTAACAATGGGTTTCATAAGTAAATGTTGCTAAAGAGCTTCATGATGTAGACAATCTTTGTTATGGAGAAGTTTAAGATCTTCCTCAACCCAAATTCCAAATCTAGTTTCATTTGACTCATATGATCCATTATCACATTAAGCCATTATAAATTTTACTAATACCAATAAATTGTAATGTTTTTCTTTAGAAAAAATTGCCAAGGTAATGAATAAATTCAATACTGAATATTTCACACAAGTTAAATCAACTATGTTTCTGAAGATTTGTAGATGAATATGATTTTTTATATAATTTAATATTAATATTAATTTATTTTTTTGAACATTTATATGAATATTAAATGGTATGAATGATTTTTTGAACTCAAACTATCCCACTCTCTAAACCACCTCAAACCGTGATGTTGGGTTTTTTTGGAAACCAACTAAATTGGAATCAACATTATGACACAATTTCTCTTGATTACATAATATGGGTCTGGTAATATTTATTTTTAAAAAAAATACCATCAGTCCCATTTATTCACCCAAAGGTAACAAATATATATCTCTAGGGAGATTCAAGAGTGGGAGGAAGATGTGTCTATATAGTCACTGATTTAAATCACTATAACGTATTTTTGATTCATATCAAATATGAGAACCTATATAATTGTGATATTATAATGATCAATTCTTAACAAGGTATGAATATGATTTAAATTTAGATAAAAAATCTTTTTCTGATAGATATATGGATATGGGTGGTGGAGGATCCAAACTAAAAACATATGAAATGGTGTTGGTGTGAAAATAAATCTATATAATTGATTTTCATTAAGAAAACTAATGAGAGAATATTAGAAGAATTAAATAAAATATTGTTTGATTAGCCCCAACTACATAGTGTGATATGGTGTGAAAAAGAACTCTATTAGCCCAGTAGAGTCCTAGTGACGGTCCACCATAATTCTTGTGGGACTAAAATTCCATAAATTAAGGGGGAGTGGATTATGATGTTTTCCCTTCTCCTTTAATTTAATTTTTTTCCACATCCCCTTTGGATGTAGCTTGACCCCCATTATTACATATTTTCATAGATCCATTATATATATTCATCAACCAATTACAAGAACTTTTTTTTGTATTGGATCGCTATAGGTTATGAAAACCTACTTTTTCATTTAATTCATAGTTTTACTTACTATATAATGGTATTTAAATTTGAAATAAAAAATGAATATTTTCATATTATTGACATAGTATAGTTTATTTAAGAGGATTTATGTAATGATTATAAATTATTGGGGTTCTATGGGTGTGAGGTTGGAGGTTCCTAAATTTTTCTACCATTTTAAATGAGATTCATAATTTAAATGGTATGTGGGTATATAATGGTGTATGAAAATGAAACATAATGGATTATAAATTAATAATAATAAGATCATGTATGGATTGATATAGTAGTGAAATATCCTTATTTTTATGAATTGGTATTTCTTTTCCAACATTTTTGTAATCCTTGTGATATGATATCTTTATTGATTCTAAATACATGATATGGGAGGGAATGCATGATTTATATATTGATGTTATAAAAATTCATGAGTGCGTGTAGTCATGAGACTAACATTAGTTTGGTTGAAGGGATGAATAATGTGATACCTAGTTCACCATGGTTATGATCATGAAATAATTTTTTTGTTGATTTACAATGAGTCGTTTCATATGTTTATGTTATTGGTGCATAATTGTTCACCCTTTCATAGGTGTATGTTACTGGTGATCATTTATTCGGCCTTAATGATGATTATTTTATATGTTATTATTTACTGAAATTATTTTATGTTCATATTATTGAAAAATAATCATTCACCCATCGTTATGATTATTCTTATAGTGATAATCCTTTCACCTAATTTATGTTTATAATTATATAGATAAACCATTTTATTTGATTATTACTAGAGGGGGATAACCCGTTCACCCATTCTTCCTATGACAGTGGTGATTACTCATTCACATTAAATCATAAGATTATATTAATGATATTTCAATCATTATTTTTATAATAATTTTATATGGACAAGTAATCTTTTTTATTACTAAAAATTTATGTGATAACTTCTATATTATAGCAACCTATGTTTTTATGAATTTTTTTTTGAATAAATTAAATTTAACAGATGGATTTCATTATAGAAAACACATGTTCAATATTACATTTCATGAAACCATAGGTAATCTTGCACTATATGAAACACTGTGTTAGCTTTCAAGACACATGGAACTAAGATTTGACAAAACCATGACATATTATTAATATAGTCATTTAAACTCAACTGTTATAACCTAGATATTATACTAACAAAAATTAATAGCAATAAATAATTTTTAAATATTATTTATAATGTTTTTATAAAAGATAAACGTATTTATGATTAAATACCCAATTTTTTTATATCCTTTATGTGTTTGAAAATACATTTTTCAAAAATAAGTGCTTTTTATTTCTTTTTAAAATATAATAAAATTAATTTGAAAAATTTATAAATAGAGTTATATTAAATAAATTTATTCTTAAATTAATTATTTTGATATTATCTTCGGGAGAATTATCTGTATTTTTATGAAAGCTTTCATTTTTTGATGAATAATGAAAAATACCGTGTTTTAGTTAAAAACAAAAATTTTAATTTATTTCAAATGTAAAATTATTTTTTAATTTTTTTAAGTGTAATTGTTTGAATTATACATGAATAAATAAAAATTAGGTCATTCGAATCAATTTAATATTGAAATTGAATATAAAAACATTGTAATTTTTTATCACTATTACTAAAAAACTAGCTTTCCCATCACATCAATAGAATAAATTTTAAATAAATTTTCTATAGTTAGGTGATTAGAATATGAAAGAATGGATTATATATTTGGAATAATAATAATTTATAATGATTAATAAGTTTAACATAATATTTTACAAAAGTGATTGATATTTATTTTTGTTAAAACAAGTTCACTTTTTTTTTATAAATTTAAAATTTAATGTTTTAAAATGTCCCAAAACATTTAAAAAACCAATTTTATGGGATTATTAACAAATTATCCATTAGTTTAAAAACATTTTCCATTACATTATATTTTTTTACATGAAACAATGTTGGTGTAATTCATCCTGTCATAAAACTTCAAGTGTTCCACTCACTCCCTTATACAATGACACACCCTATCCCACACTCTTGAAACCTTCAAAACCAGTTGGTTTGGCCAATCCCTTCAAATATAAAATAACAAATTCCAAAATATCATAATTTATTTCATATATTGTCCACAATTACATCAAATTAATGCCTTTTTTGAAGTCAAAAGTGAGATAAACGAAGAAGTGGTAACTTTATTAATTAATGTTTTTAATCTATTTCTTCATCAGACCCCTTCAATTATTTTTATATTAATATTATATAATAACTATACTATATTTTCTTATACATATAGGTTGTAATGATATTTTTAATACCTACAAAAATAAATACTTCCATATAATGGGTTATAAAATCATTGTTTATGTGTATGGAGGTCTAGAGCCTCACAGACCGTTGTCATACATTTTTCATTTCCAACCTCCATGGTTTTAAATAATGATGTAAAGACTATTTATACATTATATATATATATAATTTTATTATTATTATTTAATTGTAATTTAATTCATACCTTTATTATTTACATTTTATGAGAATATGATAATGTCATTCATGTGTACGACGATGTACCACCTCACAAAGCGATGTGATTTGTTCATGCATTAAATGGAAGGTATTAATGAAGGGTTGAATAAAAAATTGTGATATACATGAAATAAAAAATAAAAAATAAATTATAATATACACAGAGAAATATATAATTTATTACATATTCTTTAAATATAACAAGAGAATGGGTAAAATGATCATTCATACGTATGGCCTACCCTCTTAACGAACATTGTATTTAATTTCCTATCACCAATTTTTCTTAATTAATATAAATAAATATATAATGAATATATATGATATTTATAACATGATATAAATTCGGGTGATTATGAATTCAGGATCTCATTAAGAGATAAAAAGGCAATAAAAACTTAAAACCTATATGAAAATCAACACTATTGTAACATGCAATATATATTTAACATGGATTTGTTAATAAACAGGAAAAAAGGGTTATAAAACAATATATTGTATAATATATATGAATATGGTTCTGTGATAGATTCATAATAAATATATATTTTTCATACAAGAAATTTTCAATGAGTATGACACAACTTAAGACATCATGTTAGGGGATTCCTAGTTTCACATTTATTTATGAGAGACTTATTCCATATTCACCACGTGTATCATTTTTGTGTTGTATATACTACCAAATGTCCTGATATATAATGAATTTAACTCATTAAATGATTATTAATTTCTCCATTGATGTTATTATTTCGCTATTATTACGATTTAAATGTTACTCAAGTAGTGCAGATTTTTTATCAAATTTAAACTAATTTGATATGTATGTTATATAATGAACTTATATGATATCATGAGGTGTATATATATATATATCAAAATTAAACTGGAATATCATTAATATATGAATCCAAATAATATTATATATTTCATTTTTTGTTCTTACTTCATGATATTTATAGAAGAAGGTAACAAAAGTGTTAATAATTTTTTGTTACAATCTCATCATTTTTCTGGATTGTTCATGAACAAGTATACAATGTTTGAAATTTAATAATCCAAGACTCTAAAATTATCATGAATTTTTTTTATTATATTTTTATTTGTGATATATTCATGTAATGGTACCATTTATTAACTCATTGATACTTTTGATAACTAATTATTTTAATAAAATATTGATGTATCTCCCTCTCTGATAAGTAAATTATTTTCCTTTAAAATTATGTTTTATATAAATGTATCCAAAAATGTTTTATTACTGTATTATGAGTTGTAAATGAAATTTTCCCATTTTATACTTTTAATAAAATTTAAAGGAATCTTCCTGTCATTTTCCTAAACAATGCCTATTCGTATTTATAAAAAATGTAAACAGAATATTTATTTTAAAATGTATGGCATGAACATAATTTTTTGATTCCATGAACAATAATTGATTTGAAGATTCAATTATATTTTATCAAGTTTATCTTATAAAAAATAGTTTTTTTAATATGTTTCAGGTTTTAATAAAATAATTTCAAAAAAGAAAGCCTATTTTTTTCATGAAATGTTCTACATTACCTTTAATGTTTTTTTCTTTTAGTAGGTAATCGATTGTTGTTAACTAAAAATTTTTAAGGATATTATCTAAGTAAACCATTCATATTAGTTATCTAAATGTTATATGTATTGATTTTATGATGTTTTTGAAAACTATTTCTCTTCCATGTGATATACAATGAGTAAATTCATAAGAATTTCACTTCTTTTCACATGTTATGATTTGAATAAATGATTACGAAACCAATCAATTTTATATAGGTTATAATATATTGAAATTTTTGTGATACCCAATTAATATAATGGGTTATAAAATGAAAACATTTTATCATTTTGTGGAACACATAAATATGGGTTTCATTACGAGATTGGGGGGACTTATATCTCCCTTGAATTCATTGGGTGTGATTTATATATCTCATGAGGTAGACATGGATGGAACAATGAGTGAAAATAATACATTAAGAATGAATTAGAATTGGGGGTGAACTTGTTATATTATGACTTGTCTAGAATCATGATTTATCTCAAAAGAGTAACAAAATTTTTCTACAAGGATTGACTTTCCAATAGGCCTTTACTAATTTGTAAATGTTTTCCTCTACTTATATATATGAAACTTATTCCCTGACTTATCCCAATGTTATGATTTTATTTCTCATTTTATTTGATTATCATCTGATTCATCTATTATAAGCTATAAATCCATATTATTTTCTTCGTGTGTATTATCATTTATATGTAAATTTTTGTGTTTAAATGTTATGATAATGTTCCAATACCCTTATCTTCATGTTATACTAACTAATACCCCTTTTTTACAATTATTGATCATATGAGCTCACCCTTTATTTTTTTTTACTCTTCCTAGGTAATGAAGTTATGTATTTTATATGATATTTCTATGAATGGTTCATGTTTTTTGGACTCTTTTTGAAGATGATATGTCTTACCTATGAAATTTTGTTTATTTTTCTATGTTTCCATAGGAAAAAATAAAGAGTGTTTTTAATGTAATAAATATTCTGAAAAATTATATATTTCTTTAGAGGATAGGCCTAGGATAATATATTTCGTTTCATCAGATTTGTTATGTTATATTATTGGTAAGAAGGATGACATAAACTTAGTGATGTCCCTATGTACATGTCTAAGTGTATGTGTAAGTATGAGTTAATGTATATAAAAATGTCTGGTAATTTTCGTAAAGGATAAAGTGATTGATTTTTATGAAATTATATCCCCTGTATGGATACTAAATTTGGATTTGGATTTGAAATATATTTATATGGTTGTAATAACCATAAAACACCATATTAAAATAGAATTGGTCTGGAACTAGTGCACGACAATAGGCATTGTTTCAAACCTAGTTTGACACTCCCAAGTGATATACTTATAAAATTCACAAAATATTTATAAACTATATATAAATATTTCTATAGATTATGATAATGAATAACCTAGGATAAAAATATGGTTTCGTTGATTAATTAGGAATGTTTGATGATTTAGACATCATATAAATTATATTCCCTGATTATGTGGTTCCCAATTGGGATTAATGTTTATTACATTATATTATTGGTTTTGGTGAATGTATTGAACCTAAAAGAACACAATTATTGCAGAGTAAAATAGAGAATTCATTGATTTTCTTCATAATAATAAAAATTTTATGGGACGTATAATGAAAAATATCATTTCAATTATCACAAAACATTTCTATAATATAAAACATGTTGAATTTACAAATGATAATAGGAAGGAACCAAAAACAATTTAAGTCATTCATGTGGAAACATCCACCTTTCATCTATATAACTGATGATACACTAGTTATTGAATAACAAATCAGTAAGACAAAAAGATATTTTCTGTTTTATAGAATTCACAACATGAAAATTCATTTTTATTTCTACAGTTTAGATAGTTATTCATATAAATCATATAAAATTATTAATTATACAAGGAATAAGGATGAAATTAATGTGATGGATTGGGATGAGTTTAATAAAATTTTGTGATAAGCAATTTCCTCCTATTATTCGTACAAATATGGGAAAGAATTTCATTGAGTTAATGAAAAATGATGATGAATATTTTTGTGAATAAAAGGATAATTTTTCATGAATATTGAGGTATTCATCTAGAATTATCATCCTATATGGATGTATATTTGATCAATTTTGTAGTGTCATTACAAAAATTCCTGAAATATAATTATCCATAAGATACATTAGTATATATAAATAGATACTTATATATTCTATCAATGTGTGAATGGTTGTTGGATTTACATATTAATATATTGGGTTTTATAAGAAAAGAATGATTGAATATAAAGGAAAAAATAAAATTCATGAGGGGAATATGATGCGCTTTACTTATTTCTCAGAGTATGGGATGAGGCATAGAGTAATTTTTCTTAGGGGTGGTAATAATTTTTTTATTGGTGGAATGAATGTTCATTGGAAAATTGATTACTGATGTGATGGGAATATGTTACATAAATACCCAAATATAGATAATGCTACACAAAATTTCTCCACCCCAACTTTAGTGCTTACTGTGTAAAACATGAGAATTATGCTAACCAATTCCCAAACCTAAGGGTTATTTTTGATGATTGACATTAGAAACATGTTATTTTGAGGGTCGAGGGTAAATATCATGCAATAAATATTTAAAAAAATGGTTTTGATAATGATGTGAGAAAGGTACACTAACCATCCACTCAAGAACATATAATGACTTATATGAAAACTATCTAGCCATTATTTCATATCTAATGATTTTTATAAGGGAAACACAATGAAACCCAAATGTTTAGATGTGAAATTAGTATTGAAGTCCTTTTTTATGATGAACACATATCATAATTACAATTCATATTCAGTTGATATTTCTGGTAATTTGTTTCTTCCAAATATTTTACTTCTTACTCAGGTGGAATTTCAAGTCATCTAGGACATAGATTTGGTTTCTCTATATAAACCACACATCAATTATAGAGCAAGGGAAACATTTTTTAATCACACAAAAACCTTTGATCATGTATCAATTTTATGAATTTATGAATATCTAATGGATAGAGCATCCACTATATGTTTCTTAATTCCAATTTAGGAAGGGTTTTTTATCGCAAATGGTTGGGAAGAAATTAAACATAGATGTTATTCATATTTTATTGTATTTTGTTGATATATTTCTATAATAATTTCCTAGTATTACAAAAAAATGTGATGTTTAGTCTTTAATATAACTCATATATCACACCACACCAATTTCCAAGACTACCTATAGAATTGACCTGATTATGCTCTAGGTGTTTAGGATAAAAATGTAGGGAAACCTTGATAGGTGATTCATTCTACCAAGTGTGTACCCTTAGTATGGAGTCAATTATTCATTTTTAAAATAATGGAACAATTATATTGTGAATTTATTATCATAATTTTAACAAGATATAAATCAATAACATGTATCATCATTGGAACACCCCTAATTTTAATCTTATTAATTTCTTTGATGTATTCTATAGTACACTTCCCCCAGATTACCTTTTAATATACGCCACACCGTATTAGCTTGCAGTATACTCAACCCTATTCTTGGCTCGTGTTACACATAATTTCATGTTAGTTTTTTTGGAAATTATTTTTCACAACATTACGTATAGATTTTGTTTAATGTATAAATGAAATAAGTTTTGATTTTGATATACAAAACACCAAACAGGGATGGCACTACACACAGCCCCAAATTGGCTTGCATTAAACTTAATTATGACCTTCCTTAATAGCGTGTCTAGTATGCAGAATTTTTGGTATTTTTCTGAAAACATTCAATTTTTGATGAATAGTGAAAAACACTGAGTTATAGTTTAAAACCGAATTTTTATTTAAATAATAATTTAACATATTTAAATAAATTTTAGGTTAAAATAGATACACAATACCTATATGAGTTCAATATAATTCATTGGAGTCAATTTATAATAATTTTTGATATATAAAATTTCTATTGAACTTTTCACCGTCTTTTACACACCTCCAAAGAGCATTTGAAAATTTACATAAAACATAATGTTACTACTTCTGTGGGTTGAATTTCAAAAATCTATGAGACACGGTTAATATCAAGGATTAAATGTGGATCAATAAGATAAAAATATTTTTTGGTGAATAGTAACATTTAACTTTTATTTACAACAGTTAAATGT
Organism: Viscum album; assembly: GCA_963277665.1. NCBI lineage: Eukaryota > Viridiplantae > Streptophyta > Magnoliopsida > Santalales > Viscaceae > Viscum > Viscum album. Next base: position 1,501,503,403 of record OY728146.1, on the reverse strand, counting down.
AAATTGGGTAATTAAGGGTATAAATGATATTATTATTACCCTATCACATGTCCTAATTCTATTGGATAAGTGTAATTCGACCAAAAAAACCTTAGGAATAAAATATGACCCTTTAGGTACACTTGTACATGATTAGGATATTTTTTATTATTTAATTCAAAGAAGTGTTAAAAGAGGTAAAATCAATGTTTAATAAATAAATCATTTACACTATAGTGTTACACATAAGATAAAATAGACCATAAATATTAACTATAAATCTAAAAATATTTAATACATAATGATATTTTATTTATAATTTTTATATATTAAATAATTTAATTTATTTATGACACAATGATGATGCATTAATTACCTTATTAATGAAATATTAACATAATTGATGTTATAAATAACGAAATAAATGTAATTTGAGACTTTTTATGAATTAAAATAATTTTCTAGGTTAATATAACATATTCGGGTTAGTTAGATAAATCGTTTTCGAAGTAATAATTCTTCTATGAATTTAACAAAAACAAAATACAAAATAGTGTCAAAATTGACATAAAACAGTTTTTAAAACAAATATTATATTATTAATTGTTATTCTATTCCAAAATATCTAAGGTTCCGAAAAAAGACTTATATAATAATATATCTGACAATAATGAACCAATTGGGGTTTAATTGGAAGTTTATATTATGTTTATCAATCATATAGTGTAAGAATACAAGGAGACATGGTAAAAGGTAAATTATTTAACTAAGAGTTAAATCTAAATGATAAGGTTAAAATGGTACACTAAACTTTTCTTAAACCTATTGGTTGATAGGATTTAAACCCATCCCCACACTATCCTCGAGATAAGTCACTTTGGAGCCATTATAAAACTAATATGAATTTATTATAAAATAATATTTTAATTTTTTTCCTAAGGTGCCCCTCACCACCCTTATAAAAGGGAACCTCCTCCATCTTCTATTCACACAAATTTGAGCCTTCATGCTTATACAACCCCTGACCATATCACTTATCCACTTCCATAGAAACCTACTAGAGGTTCTGGTCTTCTTCAAAGACCATCTTTAGTTCCCTATGAGAAGGTTAAGAGGAGGTGCGTCGAAGAAGAGGTAATTTCTTTTACTAATTCTTTCAAGTTTATTTATTATTCTACTACCTATTATTTCATTTTTCATTATAAATTAATGACATCAATATAACTAATAAACTGATATGTTATTCTAAATTTGAAAAAACCCCATTTCATCTTCTATCCATCCTACGGAAAACGAAATCATCGTGCGTGCGTACGTACGGAATACCATCTCCACGCCGTGGTGTAATCTGTTTTTCCACCACCACCTTACCTGGATTGGTATAATGGTGTAATGAATAACTATATATGGTTATAATAAAATCATAATGATTTTGAGATATTATATCATCCAATCCAATTCCATTCAATAATTATGGGAATGATATCATCGCTCGTGCGTACGTACGGATTACCATCTCCACGACGCGATGAGATTCATTATCCATATTTAACCATCCAAGAATGATTATAAAGTATATATAATGAATAATAATTATATATAAGACATAATAATTCTAATTTATTTATTAATATATATTTCATATACTTACTTCCATTCAAGTCAATATGGAAAGGAAAATAGCGTTCATGCGTATGTACGGCCTATAGTCTCCTTGAACGGTGTGTTTCATTTCATTTATCAATCTATTATATATATATACTGAATATATATGATATATGATTCATGTATTATATTCTGGAAGTAATTAAATAATGATATAAGTAATAATATTATGAAGAACAACAAGTCCAAACATGTACAATAAATGATACGATTTTACCCAAAATGATGCTTTTACCTGGAATTGAAAAAATAATGGGTAATATAAAGTCATAAGTGAATCATATATGATATCATAAATATTATTATTGTTCTTTTACAAGTTAATAATAAGTATAAACCCACAATACAGGAGTTTCAGACACGTATGGAACAAATTGGACCTAAGGTAAGGGATAATTTTGTAATCTCATTTTTATCCGAGATTGCATATACGTAAGTATTTAATGGGGTTATATTTTTCATCCATATCCATAAAAATGTTTTTCATAAAGTGTTTAATATTATTACATATCTGTTTAAAGTCATGTTTACCCCTATTTTACTTTTACTGTGTGTTATGGAAGGAATCTTTCTTTTGTTTACCATATAAGGTACTTTTTCACTTTTCCGGAAAAAGTACTAGAAGAATGGTTTTTTAGCTTATACGGAGAGAATATATTTTTATAGTTTCATAACACCTTATTTTCATGATTATTACTCTACAAGAGTTCATCACTATTTTCAAAAAATCATTTTCTTTTAAAATTTCCTGGCATTTTGTGAAAAGAAAATGATTTTAAAGAAGAAAGGATATTTTCCTCAAGAAATCATTTCAAGTGTTTTATCAAAACCATTTTCCCTCTAAGATGACATTATTTCATATGTGTATGTTTCAAGTATACTGTATCTATGATTTACATGGTTTAAATTTTCTAATGATGAAATGATATCCATTTGTTTTATATGGATTATGTTATGATGGGATGATATTTATGAAACCCATTTTATTCTTTGGGATATGATGAATGATTTATGTTTTTATTGTGTCACACGTAAGAATGATTTCATTATGAGATGGAGGGGACCTATATCTCCCTCCAATGCATTGGGTAAAGATTTATATCTCATGATATAGACATGGCTGGAGTGAAAAGTTAATCTGGTTCAGTGATACTGGAATGGAATGAGGAGTGAACATGATTCAGTAAGGTACTTTGTCTACTATGAGGGTCTTGCCAGCAATGCCTTGGCTACTATGGAAATCATAACCTGTGAATAATGGTTTCCAAAATTACACGTTTTATTCCCATGATATTTTATCATGGTTAATGTTCCATTTTTATCTATGCCTTATGCACTGCCAATATTTATGTCACTACTCATGAATTTGATGTTTTATTTTTATGTTTTTATATTCAAATGTTTAGGGACTGTTTTATGTTCATTATGGTTACCGTTAATGTGGATTTGATCTCACCCATTTTATGTTTTCCTTTCCCCATAATATAAATAAAGGTTTTAGGTAAGAAAAAAAGGGTAAGATATTTATGGGAAATGTTGAAGATCTTTCACCATGATTAGAAGATTACGTTCCAAGTTTCCAAAGACACTAAAATAATAAGGTCTTTGGGCCTCAATTTTTTAATGTATTAAGTATTATGAAAAAGTAATGTAATTTCTATATACGTCAAGATTTGGGTCTCTATAGTTGGTATCAGAGAGAATGTTTAGTTTACCTTTGGAAACTAGGATGTGAAAAATTTAGTGAAATCCCTAGAGATATTTCTAAGGTATGTCTAGGGATGTCTCTAAGGTTAGGTATACGTATAGGTTATAGTCCTAGAATTATGGTAATGATATGATAATTAAACCTAACATGTTATATATTGAAGGTACTCCCATTTATTATAATGTTTTCCAAGCATGATTTTTTCATCTCACACTATTATTTTTGGGTTTTAGAAAATGGATGGAAACCAGAAGATTCACGATAATAGAGGATATGATGGACAATGGAATTAAATTCTTCATGAGCAACCAAATGAAACGGGATTTGAATGTCCAAAAATCATTATTATTCCTAATCAGAGATCTCACAATATGATCAATAATCTCAACTTTGGAAAGTATCCCGACTAAGCTAATAAGAGAATGATGGAGTTTCATGATAATCATAGAGGAAATAAAGTTCAATTCCTCTCATGTAAATCATGTGGTAAGATGCATGAGGGAGTATGTTTCAAAGAAAGATGAAGATGATTTGCGTGTGGAAAAGAAGGACACAATTCCAGTAATTGCAAAGGAAAAGGTTTAGTTAACACCATGGACAAGGATAATGGTATTTCTAAGACAACAATAATGGTTAAATGTTTTAAATGTGTAATGTACGAGCATTATGCAAACCAATTCCCTAAAATAAATCCTCGTGAAGAGAGTCATCGTGGAAGTATTGGTAGTATTTAATTGATGATGATGAAGAGACTACAAATGATATGTGAGATAAAAGAATTGTTGAAGCTCGATTAATGGTTTAAGAAGGTAGTGGATTGATTTATGTTTTTCAAGAGTTATGTTGTATAGGTAATGGTACTATGGAATAAAGACACATATAAGGATTGTTGCACTATTGTTTTTCCTAAAGTATTTGAAAGTATATATTGAACGGTACCAGTAACCATGAATGGTTGTTCAGATATTTTTGGATAGTAGATGATATGCACATAATGAAGGGATAAGGAGATAATGAGATGTTTGATAGTATTCATGAGCTCATGATTGATACAAGGACAATGTGATATCATGGATTGAGTATATAGAATTTTTGTGACTTTGGTATGTGGAAAGGGTTAAATTTTGATAGAATTCATGTTTTCACTAAGGTTATATGTTAATACATGTTTCAAAATAATACATGATTAAGGGAATCACATGTTTGGAGTGTGACCAACAAGATATATCTTGAGATATATGGTTGATAAATAATTTTATTCACATGTTTGTTATATGACATTTTTAGTAATTGTTCTCTTTATACTACGAGTTTGGAAAGAAGTATTTTGGATAAGTCTTAAGGTTGGAATGGATTAAGTTTAATATTAGATAGTATTGTCTATGGCAAGAATTTTTTTTCGATTTAATTTCTGGAATGTTATAAAATTATATTTTAAGAAAAGGGAAAACCTACAGAACGAGTGAAAACCTGTCACATCGGACAAGGTTGTGGGAATCGAATAGATAACAAAAGTACGATGAGCCTTTATCGCCTACCATTGGCCAACATGAAGTCTCTGGTTTGTAGATATTAGTTTTATTTTATTAAGCAGTATGATATCTAAAGTATTAGTACATTTTTGGAATCATATATGGATAAGATCACCATAAGAATGACTTATGTATATAACTTTTGCTAACCTTATGTTTGAGAAAGATGGAATGACCTATCATTCTATCACATGATCTGCTAACACTTCACAGAAGACAAATTCAAATTCATTTCTTTAAGAGATGAAATGGAATTTGTTCAAGGCACAAACACAATGATATTGCCCCAAAATAAAGTAAGTAATTCTTTTAATTCATCAAAATTAGGGAAATGATCTTCAAACCCAAGAACATTGTCCTAGTACCCTCATATTAGATGAATCAGATGGTACCTTAGATCATCACAAATTTATGGCTTTCTGATTTTTGGCTTTTTTTCAAAGCCATGTTCTCTACGTCTCATCATCAGAACATAATGGTTAGATTTCTCTTCCATATCTATATTTTCACCAATGTTCTCCTATGTGGAAACCTAGTGATGAGTAAATTTGGGTAACCATTAAGTTTCATACTTCACGTTTTAAAATTAATTTTTAGCATTACTTTTTACGATGTGGGATTCTATGAATGAAACTTTCAAGTACTAAAATGATTTATAACCCTGATGAATTTTGAGGGCGAAATTAATTTTAAGGGGGGTAGAATGTAACACCCTGAGATTTTATTCATTTTAATTTCTTTGATATCTTCTATTGTACACTACACCAAGATTATATTGTCCAATACGCAACACCGTATTAGATTTCAGTATAGAGAAAACTATTCTTGGCTCGTGTTACACATAATTTATGTTTGTTTTGTGGAAATTATTCTACGCAGCATTATGTATAGATTTAATTTAATTTATAAATGAATTATGTTTTGATTATGTTATACACCACACAGAACGAATCTTTCACTACATGAAGCCTTGAATTGTCTTGCATTACACGCAATCAAGACCTTCCTCAAGAGCTTGTGTAGTACGCAATACCGGGTTTCATTAAACAATGATATGTTATTAAAATATTATATAAACTAGCCGTTATGAATAGTAATACACACTTTTTAAAATTTTATAAATTATATCATTCAAAATGGACTTCATTTTTGGATTCGGAATCTTGAAATTATCCTAAGGTGAATTTTTTTTATTTTTATGAAAAATTGCAATTTTTAATAAATAGTAAAAAACACTGAGTTATAGTTTAAAACCGAAATTTTTATTTAAATAATTATTTATTTGATTTAAATTTATTTTAGGTCAAAATAGATTCACAACACCTATATAAGTTCAATATAATTCATTGAAATATTTTATAATAATTTTAGATATATAAAAATTTTATTGAACTTTTCACCGTCTTTTACCCACCCCCTAGGAGCATTTGAAATTTTGCATAAAACATAATTTTACCGCCTTTGTGAGTTCAATTTGAAAAATCCAAGAGACACGATTAATATCAAGGAGTAAAATGTGGTTCAATATGATAAAAATAAATTTTTTGGAATAGTAACATTTAACTTTTATTTACAACGGTTAAAGGTAAATGGGTAACTAAGGGTAAAAAAGATATTATTATTACCCTAACAAATGTCCTAATTCTATCAGATAAGTGTAATTTGACCAAAAACCACCATAGTAATAAAATATGACCCTTTAGGTACACTTGGATTAGATTAGGATATTTATTATTATTTAATTTAAAGAAGAGTTAAAAGAGTTAAAATCAAAGTTTAATAACTAAAACATTTTTAATATAGGGTTATACATAAGATAAATTCGACGATAAATACTCATTAAAAATATAAAAATATTTAATACATAATGATATTTTATTTATAATTTTTAGACATCAAATAATTTATGTTATTTATGACACAACAATGATGCAGTAATAACCTTATTAATGAAATATTAACATAACTTATGTTATAAATACACAAATAAATTTCATTTGAGACTTTTTATTAATTACAAAAATTTTATAGGTCAATATAAAATATTAGGTTTAGTTAGATGAATTTTTTTCAAAGTAATATTGTTGTTATGAAATTGACAAAAATAAAATAATAAATAGTGTCAAAATTGATATAAAAGGGGTTTTAAAACAAATATTATATTATTAACTGTTATTCTATACTTAAAAATCTAAGGGTCAGCCAAAATACTTATATAATAATATATATGATATTATTGAACCAATTGGGGTTCGATTAGAAATTTATCGTATGTTCATTAACCAATTAGTGTAAGAATACAAGAAGGCACGGTAAAAGTGTAATTATTTAACTTAGAGTCAAATCTAAATGATAAGGTAAAAATGGTAACATAAACTTGTCTAAAACCTTTTGTTTGAGATTATTTTTACCCCTTCCCACTCTATCATAGATATAAGTCACTTTGGAGCCATTATATACTGAATATGAATTTATTATAAAATAATAATTTATGTTTTTCCTAAGGTGCCCCTCACCCCCCTTATAAAAGGGCACCTCCTCCCTCCCCTCTTCACACAAATTTGATCCTTCAATCTTGGAATAACCCTTACCATTTAAATTCTAAACTTCCATAGAAACCTACTAGAGGTTCTTATCTTCTTCAATGACCAACTTTAGTGCCCTAATAGAAGGTTAAGATGAGGCGCGTCGAAGAAGAGGTAATCTCTTCTACCGATTCATTAAAGTTTCATTGTTCTTATACTTTCGATTCTTTAGTTTTTTAATTATAATGTAATTACATCAGTATAACTAATATTATAATATGTTAGTATAAATATGTAACAAAACCGTTTTACCATCTATCCATCCTACGGAAAACGAAATCATTGCACGTGCGTACGTACAGAATACCGTCTCCTTGCCGTGGTGTAATTTGTTTTTCCACCACCACCATACATGGATGTGTATAATGGTGTAAAGAATAGATCTATATGGTTATTATAACATCATAATTATTATGAGTTATTATATCATCCACACCAATTCCATTCAATAATTATGGGAATGATATCATCGCTCGTGCGTACGTACGGATTACCGTCTCCACGACGTGAAGAGATTCATTCTCCATATTAACCATTCAAGAAATATTATAAAGTATATATAATGAATAATAATGATATATATGACATAATAATTCTACTGGTTTTATGTATATATATGTCATCTACTTACTTCCATTCAAGTCAATATGGAAAAGAAAACAGTGTTAATGCGTACGTACGACCTTCTGTCTCTATGAATGGTGTGTTTCATTTCATTTATCTATATTATATATATATATATATACTAAATATATATGAAACTTAAATCAGGTTTTAAATTATGGAAGTATTTAAATAATGATATAAGTAAAAATAATATGAAGAAAAATAATTCCAAACATGTACGATAAATGATATGATTTTACACAAAACACTACATAAACATGGAATTGACAATATAACGGGTAATATAAATTCATAAGCAAATCATATATGATATCATAAATATTTTTATGGTTCTTTTACAGGTTAATAATATCTTTAAACCAACTATACAGGTGTTTTGGATAGGTATGGAACAAATTGGACCTAAGGTAAGGAATAATTTTGTAATCTCATTTTTATCTGAGATTGCTTATACGTAAGTATTTACTGGGGTTATATTTTTCATCCATGTCCATAAAAATGTTTTTCATAAAGTGTTTAATATTATTAAATGTATGTTTAAAGTCATGTTGAACCCTCATTGACTTTTAATTTGTGTTATGGAAGGAATCTGTCTTTTATTTTCCATATAAGGTACTTTTTTGACTTTTCTGACAAAAGTACGAGAAGAATGTTTTTTAACGTATATGGAGTGAATGGATTTTTACGATTTCGTAATGACTTATTTTAATGAAGAATACTATACAATATTTCATCACTATTTTGAAAAATGTCCTTTTCTTTTAAAATTTCATGGCATTTTGTGAAAAGAAAATGATCTTAAGGAAGAACAAGTATTTTCCTCAAGAATTAATTTCAAGTGTTTTATCAAAACCATTTTCCCTTGAATATTACTTTACTTCATATGTGTATGTTTCGAGTATAATGTCTCTATGATTTACATGGATTCAATTTTCTTATGATGAAATGATATCCATTTGTTTTATATGTATTATGTTTTGATGGGATGATGTTTATGAAACTCATGTTATATTTTGGGTTATGATGAATGATTTGTGTTTATGTTGTGGCACAAGTACGAATGATTTCATTTTGAGATGGGTGGTAACTATATATCTCTCCAATGCCTTGGGTAAAGATTTATATCTCATGATATATACATAGCTGGAATGTAATGTTAATCTGGTTCAGTGATACAGGACTGGAACGAGGAGTGAACTCGATTCTGTAATAGACATTGTCCATTGTGATGGTCTTGGCAGCAATGCCTTGGCTACTATGGAAACCATAACATGTGATTAATGGTTTCAAAAATTACATGTTTCATTCCCATGTTATTTTATCATAGTTAATATTCCTTTTTGATCTATTCCTTATGCACTACAAATATTTATGTGATTACTGATGATTTTTATGTTTTATGTTCATGTTATTACATTCAAATGTTTTGGGATTGTTTTATGTTATCCATGTTTAACCTTACTAAGCATTTCAGATCACCATTTTTATGTTTTCTTTTCCCCAGGATATAAATAAATGTTTTAGGTAAGAAAAAATGGGGAAGATATTTATGGAAAATGTTGAAGACCTTTCACCATGATTATAAGATTATGTTCTGTGTTTCATAAGACAGTAAACTAATACGGTCTTTGGGCATCTGTTTCTGTAATGTATTAATTATTCCACAAAATTATTGTAATATCTATGTAAATCATGCTTTGTGTCTCTACATTCATCCGAATATTGATGACTTATTTGATCAACTTAACAGAGCTCAATGGATTTTCATGATTTTCCTTTGTTTTGAATGTTATAAATTGAGGGTTAAGAAGGGGGATAAAATAAAAATTCTATTCCATTAAATTTATAGAAGCTATGAATATATAATTATGCATCTTGGTCATTAAAACCTCTCTTATATCTTAATGTATTTTGTTAATAGATTATTAAGAGATTAAACTGACTAATTTTAGGTAGAATTTATAAATGATATTATTATATATTCTACAAAAAAAAGAAATATTTTGAAGATCACATGATAATTTTACTAATGTCCCAAAAGAGAGAGAAAATATAAGAAATTTTTTAAATATTTTCATTTGGGGACAAAAATATTTCATTTTTGGGTCTCATATTCTCAAGATAATGTATATAGGTAGTTCTATTACTGATGGAGGCTATTGAATGTTTCCCAAACCAACCACAATGACTGTAATCCATAGTTTTATTTGTTTAGTTGGATATTTATTTATGGTTTATGGGTAATTTCTCATTAATATATAATACTATGACCATGTAAACCAAATATTGATCCATGTTCCTCTAGAAAAATGAATATGGGGAAAAATTTCATGGAACTAAAGAGAAGATTAGACAGTGCACCTATGCTTACAATACCATTTAGTAGATAACAGTTTGAAATCTATAGTGATGCATATAAGAAAAAATTGATACATTTCTTAGGAATAAAGAGATTGTTATATCATAGGCCTCACAAAAATTGATGATTCATGAGTATAATTTCCTAACTCATGATTTGTAATTAGCTTCCATAATTTTCGTATGAAAGATATTGATGAATTTTTTTATAGTGAAAAGTGTGATATATATGTATATAGTAGTATTATATTTGAAAATAATTTAATTAGATAGATAGAGTTGAACATGTTCCAAAAAATATAGTTAAGGATAAATAATTATTATAACTTATCCATATATTACAACTCTAGTAAAGCGAACAAGGTGGCTGATACACTGAGACAAATTAATCATTCTAGATTATCCATACTGAGGATTAAAATATATACAATATTTCTATATTTTCAATGGATGGATTTAGAAATACTAAAGGAAGGGGGAAATATTATCTTTAATAATTGATTGTTCAATAATCTATCCAATTAAATATTATCGAGGTGCGAAAGGAAGATACCAAGATGTTAAAATATGTTAGAAATGTTATTTAGTTTAACCATGATCATGATGAAATGTTAATTTTTAATATATATGAAAGTGTCCCATCCAGACCAGACCTGATGTGGTATTTTTAGTGTAATTTTGTTATTATTTATTACATATTTATCTAATAATTATAATGATCTATATAGATTTTAAATAATACTTCTGTTGGAATGAAACTAAGTTATATATCACAAATTTTGTATCTCTATTATTAGTATGTTAATAATTTACTGCTGAAAGATAAAATTCTAAGTGGATGTTGCAACAATTACCCATACAAGAATGTAAATGAGAAAATAACACTACAGATTTTGGCATTAGAATCCACAAAATGTAAAATGATAACAATGATAGATGGGTTCCATACAATCACATTACTATGTAATCAAACATAATAACTATTCGAAAAGACTTCCCTCTATATGATATTTCTTGGATATACATTAAGGATGTGGTAAGGTTTCATGGAGAACCACATTCCATTATATCTGATTTGGGTTTGACGTTCATCTCAATGTTTTGAATAAGTCATCAGCATGATCTATAAATGATGTTGAGATTCAATGTTGTGTATCATCAATTGATAGATAGTCAGTTTGAAATAACAATTCAAAACATAGTTCATATTTGGGGATAATATTCTTTGGATTTCAAAGGTTGTTGTGATCAAAACATTCCTCTAGTTGAGTTTACTTACAATAATAGCTTTCACACAACCATTTATATGGATCCTTATAAAAATATATATTGATAGAAACAATGATCTATATCTTTATGGAATAAATTTGGTGAAAGAATGATATTAGGACCTTAGACAGCTAAACAAATGACAAAGAAGTTATTATAAATTCAGTAACACATCATGGTGGCACATAGTCAGTAGAAAATTTATGATGATAAGTTCTAATTTAATATAGAGTATTATCTTGGTGACAAGGTTCTTCTAATAATTTCACCATGTAAAATTGTTATGATAATTGAGAGAAAAGGTAAACCAAGGTATAAGATCCATTTGAAATTCATGATCATATTGGTACAATATCATATTACAAAGAACATCCATCTAACCTCTCTCGTTTCCACGATGTGTTCCATGTATCTCTTTTGATGAAATAAAAACCCGACCCTTCCCATCCACTATAGTTTGATGCCATATCACTAGAGAAAGATCTCTATTTTGAGGAACAATAAGTAGAGATTATGGATCATATAGAAAATGTTATAGGAAATAAGAAAACTCAATTGGTAATGTTTTTTGTAGAATCATGTATTTTGAATATGATCTGTGGGAACTTGAGGATATTATGAGGCAACATTGTAACTTCCCAGGTAAATAAAGAATATGAAATTTTTATATTTATCTTTATTTGTGAATAAAATGTTAATATTAATTTAAAGTGAATGCTATGCTCGATGGCTTACCCAATACGCAACAACGAGTTCCTTTGAAATCTTACGTTTCACTCTAATAATAAAATAATTTTATTTTAAATAGTAGTTAACACCTAGCCATTATAATGATGGGAATGAACAGAACTAACTAAAAAATGATTATATATGTTTGTCAAATATTTTTACTTTTTAAAATAAATGATAGAGGATTAAAAATGCGAATGAATCCAATTTTAAGCGTAAACATTCTAATATTCTTTAAAAGGTCGATTAATCACCTTTTGATGGTGAACCTCTTTTAAATCCACTTTATAACAATTTTATGTGTTATATTTGACAAAATAAAATTCTTATTTAGAATCAGGACATCAAAATTTACTTTTTGTAAATTTTTGGTATATTTCTGGTAAAGTTCATTTTTTAATGAATAGTGAAAATGTTGTATTTTAGTTCAAAACCACATTTTAATCTAATTAATTTATATGATTATATTATCTTTTTAATTGGTTTTAAAGTGTAATAAGAATATATTTTTACCATTTAATCCAATAGTGGCCATTGGAATTAATTTCACTTTGAAATTGGACTTAAACTAGTATCAATCTTTTGATATATATTGTTTCATAAAAATACGCTAGTTGTTCTGACAGCGGGAATTAATTATTAAATTAATTAATGTAACTTAGAAGTTTTGAATTTTTTAAAATACACATCATTTTTTAATTCATAATATCAAATATATATTAGGGTGAATTATTGGAATTTTTCTGAAAAACTTCAATTGTTGATGAATAGTGAAACCACTAAGTGGAACTTAAAAAAATGATTTTTCGTGTAAATGAAATTTTATCACCTCTGTGTTTTGAATTTAAAAAATCATACATACATGGTTTTCATTAGGAAGTAAAATGTGGTTCAATGGGATTAAAATAATTTATTGGTGAATAGTAAATTTTATGTTTTTAATCACAATTAGAGGTAATTAATGTAATTTAAGGTAAAAATAATGTTTTAATAATATGAAATGACCTTGAAATATGTCCTAACCTTATTGGATGTGTCATGGAAGACCAATTAAATCCATGGGTCTACTTGGGGACCCCATGGAGCTACTTTGGTAGGAAAATGACATTAAAAACTTTTTATTTAATGTTAAAATAAAAATGTCACAAACATGTGATGTTTTACTAAAACAATTTTTAAGTGGGGTTATACAAGTCATATTTTTGACTATAAATATTCATTAGTAAGATAAAAATATTTCCTACATCATGATATTTTTTTATAATTTTTAGACATTAAATAAATTAAATTATTTATGACACCATGATGATGGAGTGATTACCTCTTTATTGAACGATTTAAATAAAATGAAACGAAAATGTAAAATCTAAGACCTAAACTTGTCAAAAACCTATTGGATGTGTGTATTTAAAACTATTATCACCTTATACTCTAAATATATAATTCTGGTCCCTTTAAAATCCGAAAATCATTTTATAATAATGTTACTTTTCAATACTTTCCAAGAGTGCCCCTCCTATCCTCTTATAAAAGGCCCCCACATCTACCACATTTCCCACACCTCTCAAGCCTTTGTCTCGGAAAAACCCTACACATTTTGTATCTAAACATCCCTCTCTTACTCCTAGAAGCCTCAATTTGGGATGAAGTCTTTCCAAGGATTCGTTTGAGATCAAATCAAAAAGACTTACCCGATTTAAAGGAAGTGTCTTCTCTTGTGTTCTTATGTTTTATTTTGCTTCTCCAACCCCCTAAAAACTTTTTATTCCATTATTTTGTAACAAAACCAGTATCTTAATTATAATAGTATTTTTTTTATGATATGTATTAGTGCTACACCTACACACACCTTCATCTAATTGTTAAAGACCATATCATTTCTATGGTTGGCGATTTTCTGCCTCACGAAACGATGATTGTTCAATATTCTTATAACGCCTTTAAAGGTGGACATTATGATGTCACTGTATTTTATATATGATATATATATTTTATTTATGTTTACTATATGATTCTGTATTTTATATTTAAAACATGCCTTTATTCTTTTAATGTTGTTCAAATGCGGTAATTTCATATGAGGAAGTGTGGACTACCGCCCCCTCAAGTGATTGGACTCATTCATGCAATACATTGAATGTATAAATAATTAAATTAATGAACATATGTTACCTATATAACATATATACTACACTATAATTATATATATATATATATATATATATATCATTTATTTTTAATTCCATTAATATGACAAAAAAAGAAAGTATCGTTCATGCGTACGTACGACCTACCATCTCCATGAACGATGATTTTCATTTTTTATCTCCAAATGTTATGGAATAGTATAAATTGAATATTTACTGTATATATATGATATTTTATCATTAATACTATTCTGGAAATGATTTACATATAACTACATGGGAAATCATTTTCAAAAAAGATCATTTTTTACTCAAGTACCAAACATCAGCAAAAACGTCTGATATGAACTACCATTATGAAACAATTATTATAAAATTATAATATTTGATTTTAAATGAATAATAATATTTAAAGGAGGTCCTTAAGAAATTATAAATTTACCAATGTTTATCATTCATGAGTATAATGAAACGAGAAGGACAAGTCTAACTTGGGGTAAGGGATCCTACCCCTCTCTTTCTTTTTATGTACACTCTTTTATGTCATTCCATTTAAGCACATGTTTCTTATGATTGGGATGTTCTTTTATATTAATATTACTGTAATTTTTATGTTCATATGATGAGAGACCCTAGTTTCTCTCATCAATCCATTTTGGAAGATTTGATTGGCGCAGTTAGGCTTCCGAATTTTCGTAAGAGATCCAACCTCTCTATTTCTTTTTAAGTACTCTCCTTTATGTCACATCTTTTAAGCTCCTATTTGTTATGTTGGGGGATGTTATTTTATATTACTCTTTCTGTAAATTTTATGCTAATATGATGAGAGACCCTATTTTATCTCATCAACCCAATTTTGGATGTTTTATGTGGCGCCATTAGGCTGTCGTGTTTTTGTAATGGATTTTTCATCTCACTTTTATTCCCGTGAAATTTATGCTACATTTGACACCATTTCCTTTGAGTGGTATATCTACTGAACATTATTCTACTATTGGTGTAATATACTTTCGTTTATGAGTATTTACATCAATGTTGTATTTCCCTTCTTTCATGGAGTGTATGTTTCGAAAGATACCCAAGTCGGTAAGGAAACTTTTGACCCTCCTATTTTTAAATGACTTATATTGTTGGGTATTTTAATTTACATATTGTAATGTTGGGATATGTTATTCTATATCCTTATTGATGTAAATTTTATGTCCAAGTGATGAGATACCCTTTTTTATCTCTCATCAACACATTTTTTGAAGTTTGATGTGACGTTGTTAGGCTGTTGAATTTTTGCAAGGGAACTTCTTAACCCAATTTTGATTCTTTGGGATAAACTTGCACTCCTTGAATATGTCCTTATATGAATATGTGTGAATGATCTCTGATTGTTTTAAACTTAATATCCACTTATATATGGTGTATTCGTTTGTCACACATAATTATGAAATTTATTTATCCTTAATCCAAGGATACCATCATTGTAAAGGACTTAGTCTCAATCTCCTTTCATTGAGGCATATATTGTTTTATACACAACTTTTTTTTATTCGATGTATAAACCCCTTTTACTTTTACGTTTATTCAAAAGAAATATGTTTTTATACGAAGCGTTTACTAAATGAAAAAAGGGGAATGTTTTTTTGTTGTACGTATGCGGAGACAAAGACTTCTCCCCCGCCGTGACCATTATTTGAACTTCGGCTTCCTCTACAAGACATAACTTTTTTTAAAAATAAAAAATATATACCATGTTTTACTTTCCTTTTATTTTGGTATTGAAAATTGTTTTCATAATTTTTTTATATCATTGTGTTGTACTGATATCTTGTGATTAAAAAGTGGAAATGTTATGTTTCCTTTATGCATGTTTTATGTTATACGATTATGTTATGGTTCTTGGGCATTGTAATGAAGACGGGTGGTTCCATGATATACTAAGGGCGAGTGAGCCCGATATAGCTCTCCAATGCAATGGGTAACGTGAAGGAGTTAAACGTTAAGGTTTTTCCAAAGAGATTACGGAATATACTGTGATGGGTTATCCAAATGTAACCAAGAAGGTTACTCCCTATGTAAGAATGTTATTAATGCCTCAAGTTACCTTTATGTCTTATGATTTCTATGATTTATTCATGATTTGATGAGGTATGCTAATGCGATTATGTTTTATGATTAAATTATGATTTCATACATGGACTAATGTTTTCATTTCGTACTTTTATATCCCTTAATGATCATTTTATGCTCCTCCCACGTTTTTGAAATGTTTTTCAGAGGTCAAGGGAAAGTTTCATTATGTGATGATAGGGTCAAGGAAGTGTCATGAAAAAATCCATGTTTTGTTTTAAACATGTTTCCGACGATGGGAAAAAATGAATACTATCTTTTATGTAACCACTTTGTTTAAATGTGGAATGTAATGCATGATTTATGATCTAATTCAATAAAACTCTAAACCTGAAAAGATCCTCTATGTGAATTATTAATTTCATTCAATAATAAGTAATGTTGAAGGATGGGTCCTTATAGTTGGTATCAGAGGTCGGTTTAGACAAATTTAGGGATTAGGAGTTTTTTTAGACACATGGTTAGTCCCTATATCTATTTTTCTATTTAAATACTTGTTTTATAACTTTCTTTCAAGTCAAGTAAAGTCAGATACGAATGGAAGGAGGAGGATCTCCGATGACATTCCTATCTCTTCTTGATGACCTGCTTTCAATAATTATTGCAAAGTCATGTTTGGATGATTGTGAAACTCTTTCTAGCATACAACTCACTTGCAAGCAGTTGTTTGAGATATCAAACAACACCACTATACCATGTTATCATCGTGGATCATGGATTATATTTAGGAAAATATTATTTTCCCAATATTCTTATATTTTCATGAAAGGTAAATATTATCAAGGTATCTTCAAATATTTTACCTTATCACAATAATTTGATGCATATTATGATTTTAAAAATGGTTCTGAGGAAGGAGACCCTTGAACAACCTATTTATATTTTCTTTTAAAATATAGTCTATCAACACATATTTATGGTATTTTAAAAGGACCAATAATAGAATGTTTCAACTCAAATTCTGTCTGACTATTTTATAGAAATCATGTTGTATGAGAGGTTTTAGAATTATATGTCATACATGATTATTTTCCAAAACTGTTTTTCTATAAACACCCTTATGACCCATGTTGTACAAGGTGTATTTGGATGGATGAAGAAAATGATTTTGAAGGATATCTAAATCATTGTTGTAATGCATGGGACTTCTACCTACATGAAGAAGATGAATATGAAACCGAGTGGATGCCATGATCAAGGTATGATGTTATTCATTTTGGGAATCGTTTTATTTTATGGTGGTGAAATAAGACGTAAATAATAATGAAGTTGAGATCGTAAGGAATTTGGGTAAAAATGATAGGTATAAGGAAACTGTTGAGGTTAAAACATGTTAGGGTTCTTTTTGGAGTTTTATAAAATGGACAACACGCAGACCGTGTGACAACACCTCACGTCGGACAAAGCTGCGGGAATCGAACCCACAACCAAAGTACGACTGGTATTTATTTCCTACCACTGGACTACGTGAATTCCCTGGTTAGTATGACTTATTATTTTTAGTTATATTATTTTATCAATTAAGAGTAAGTTTATTTTGGGTTATCTTTGGAAATTATTAACCTATCATTGAGGATATTTTATTAGGTTAATTACTTTTCAATATGAGACTTTTAGAGAAACTAATGTTATTAAGAGATAAGTGTTAATTTGTACCTTGGAAAATTATGTCACTAAATTCTTCAAATATTTCGGTTTCAATCTTAGTTTGGTTTACTTTGAATAATTTTATGGACAAATTTTTTATCGAATGGTCCTCGTTGAACTTTGGGTTTTGCTGGACAAGTTTTGGAGATTAAGAATAGATTTTCTTTTTATAAAGGGTTATGTTTTTTTAAGTTATCTGATCTTGTTCTAATTTTTTTTGTTTTGGTAATGGTATAAAGACATGGGAAATATATAGTTCTCTTTTTTGGATTATGTGATTCTCAAGAAGTTGATTATAGTACACATAATGTGAACAAGACTTCCTAAATACTCATCATTTGAGGAAAGTATGAGTTTGTGTAAGAAATATAGTAAAAGTTGAAAGTCAACATGACAAGTAAATATGTTTTCTTAAGATAAAAAATAAATTCCTCAATTAAAAGTAACTTAAAAAGATGATTTCTATTATCTTTTCCTACTGGGGAATCAAATACCGTTTAACCCACCACAAGTTTGTGATTTTATTATGGTTAACTTTCTCCTAAAAATGTTTTCTATCACTCTCCCTCAGAACATGACCCTTTGTTTTTTCTTCCATATCCATGTTTTCCTACATGGAATCCTAGTATGGGTTAACTTGGGTGACCTTTGTGCTTCTCATTCTTTCTTTTAATGTGATTGTTTTACCGACTCTTATTCCGATGTGGGACTTTCAATGATGATTCTGAGCCCAATTTTAAAATTACGAGGACACAATTCCCAAAAGGGGTGAAGGATGTAACACCCCAGGTAAATAAAGAATATTAAATTTTTATATTTATCCATATTTGTGAATAAAATTTTAATATTAATTTAAATAGAACTCTATGCTCGATGGCGTACCCAATATACAACAACGAGTTCATTTGAAATCTTACGTTGCACTCTAATAAAAAAATAATTTTATTTTAAATGGTAGTTAAAACCTAGCCATTGTAATGATGGGAATGTACAAAACTAACTACAAAAAGATTATATATGCTTGTAAAATATTTTAACTTTTTACAATAAATGTTAGAGGATTAAAAATGCGAATGAATCAAATTTTAAGAGTAAACTTTCTAATAATCTTTAAAAGGTCGATTAATCGCCTTTTGATGGCGAACCTCTTTTAAATCAACTTTTTGATAATTTTATGTGTTTTATTTTACAATATAAAATTCTTCTTTATAATCGGGACATCAAAATTTAATTTGTGTAAATTTTTTCTATTTTTCCGATAAAGTTCATTTTTTAATGAATACTGAAAAATGATAGATTATAATTCAAAACCACTTTTTAATCTAATTTATTTATATGATTAATTAATCTTTTTAATTATTTTTCAAGTGAAATTAGAATATATTTTTACCATTTAATCCAATATTGGTCATTGAAATTAATTTCACTTTGAAATTGGACTTAAACTAGTGTCAATCTTTTGATATATATTGTTTCATAAAAACACGCTATTTGTTCTGACAACAGAATTAATTATTAATTAATTAATATAACTTATATGTTTTGAATTATTTAAAATAGAAATACTTTTTGAATTCAAAATATCAAATATATATTGGGGTGAATTTTTTGTATTTTTATGAAAAACGTCAATTTTTGATGAATAGTGAAACCACTAAGTGGTACTTAAAAAAACTGATTTTTCTTTTAAATGAAAATTTACCACCTCTGTGTTTTGAATTTCAAAAATCTGACATACATGATTTTCATTAGGTAGTAAAATGTGGTTCAATGTGATTAAAGTAATTTTTTTTTGTGAATAGTAACTTTTAAGTTTTTAATCGCAATTAGAGGTAATTAGTGTAATTTAAGGTAAAAATAATGTATTAATAATATGAAATGACCCTGACACATGTCCTACCCTTTTTGTATGTGTCATTGCCGACTAAGAAAATACATTGGTCAACTTGGGGACCCCATGAAGCCACTTTGGTAGGATAATGACATTAAAAACTTTTTATTTAATGTTAAAATAAAAATGTCACAAACATGTGTTGTTTTACTAAAACAATTTTTTAATGGGGTTATACAAGTCATATTTTTTACTATAAATAGTCATTAGAAATCTAAAAATATTTCCAACATCATGTTTTTTTTAATTTTTAGACATTAAATAAATTAAATTATTTATGACACAATGATGATGCAGTTATTACCTCATTATTTAACGATTTAAATAAAATGAAAAGATAATGTAAAATCTAAGACCTACACTTGTCAAAAACCTATTGTATGTGTGGATTTAGAACTATTATCACCTTATCCTAGAAATATATAATTTTGGGCCCTTTAAAATCCGAAAATCATTTTATAATAATGTTACTTTTCAAGACATTCCAAGAGTTCCCCTCCTCTCCTCTTATAAAAGGCCCCCACCTCTACCAATTTACCCAAAACTCTCAAGCCTTTGTCTCGGACAAACCCTTCCCATTTTGTATCTCCACATCCCTCTATTACTCCTAGAAGCCTCACATTGGGAAGAAGTCTTTCCAATGAAGCCTTTGAGCTCAAATCAAGAAGAGTTACCCGATTTAAAGGTAGTGTCTTCTCTTGTGTTCTTATGTTTTATTTTGCTTCTCCAACCCCCTAAACTCTTTTTATTCCGTTATTTTGTCACAACCACCGTATATTCAGTATACTATTATTTTTTTATTAGATGTATTAGAGCTACACCTACACACACCTTCTTCTAATGGTTCAATAACATACTGTTTCTGTGGTTGTCAATTTTCTGCCTCACAAAATGATGATTGTTCAATATTCTTTTAACACCTTTAAAGGTGGCCATTATGTTGTAAATTTATTTTATATATGATATATATATAGTATTTATCATTTCTATATGATTCTGTATTTTATATTTAAAACATGCCATTATTCTTTGCATGTTGTGCAAATGTGATAATTTCATATGAGGAAGTGTGGACTACCGCCCCCTCAAGTGATGTGACTCGTTCATGAAATACATGGAATTCATAAAGAATGAAATTAATAAAAATATGTGACCTATATAACATATATATTATACTGGAATTATAATATATATATCTCATTTATTTTTAATTCCATTAATATGACAAAAAAATGAAAGTAGCGTTCATGCGTACGTACGGTCTACCGTCTCCATGAACAGTGATTTTCATTTTTTATCTGCAAATGTTATGGAATAGTATTAAATTAATATGTACTGGATATATATGATATTTTAATCATTAATAATATTCTTTAAATTATTTACTTATAACTACATGGGCAATCATTTTCAAACAAGTTCAATTTTTTTACTCATGTACCAAACATCAGCAAAAACGTCTGATATGAACTAACATTATTAAACAATTATTATAACATTGTAATATTTGATATGAACTGAATAATAATATTTAAAGGAGGTCCTTAAGAAATTATAAATTGACCAAAGTTTATTATTCAGGAATATAAAGTAACGAGCAAGACAAGTCAGACTTGAGGTAAGAGAACCTACCCTCTATTTCTTTTTAAGTACACTCTTTTATGTCATTCCTTTTAAGCTCATCATTCATGTGATTGGGATGTACTTTTATATTAATATTAATGTAATTTTTATGTTTATATAATGAGATACCTTATTCTCTCTCTTCAATCCATTTTGGAAGATTTGATTGGCACCGTTAGGCTGCCGAATTTTCGTAAGAGATCCGACCTCTCTCTTTCTTTTTAAGTACTATCCTTTATGTAACTTCTTCTAAGATCCTCTTTGTTATGTTGGGGGATGTTATTTTATATTACTCTTATTTTACATTTTATTTTAATATTATGAGAGACCCTATTTGATCTCATCAATCCATTTTTTGGACGTTTTAAGTGGCCCTGTTAGGCTGCCGAGTTTTCATAAGGGATTTTTCATCTCACTTTTATTCCCGTGAGATTTATGCTACTTTTGATACCATTTACATTGACTGGTATATGTAAATCCCATTATTCTAATCTGTGGGTAATATACTTCTGTTTATGAGTATTTTCATCAATGTTGTATTGTTCTTCTTTCATGGGGTGTTTGTTTCGAAAGATACCCAAATCGGTAAGGGAACTTTTCACCCTCCTCTTTTTAAAAGACTTGTTTTCTTGGGTCTTTTAATTTACATATTGTAATGTTGGGATATGTTCTTCTATATCCTTATTGATGAAATTTTATGACCAAGTGATGAGATACCCTTTTTATCTCTCATCAACTCATTTTATGAAGTTTGAAGTGACGCTGTTAGGCTGTCGAATTTTTGCAAGGGAAATTCTTAACCCAATTTTGATTCTTTGGGATAAACTTGTACTACTTGAATATGTCATACTATGAATATGTGTGAATGATCTATGATTGTTTTAAACTTAATATCAACTTATATTTTGTGTATTTTTTTGTCACACATAATTATGTAATTGATTTATCCTTAATCCAAGGATACCATCTTTGTAATGGACTTCGTCTCAATCTCCTTTTATTGAGGCATATTTTGTTTTATACACTACATTATTTTATACGGTGTATAAACCCCTTTAACTTTTACGTTTATTCAAAATGAATCTTCTTTTGTACGTAGCATTTACTAAACGAAAACGGGGAATGTTTTTTTGTCATACGTATGCGGCGACAACGACTTCTCCGCCACCGTGACCATTATTTGAGCTTCGGGTTACTCTACAAGCCATAACATTTTTTTAAAAATGAAAAATAAATACCATGTTTTACTTTCCTTTTATTATGGTATTGAAAATGGTTTTCATAATGTTTTTATGTCATTGTGTTGTACTGATATATTGTGATTGAAAAGTGAAAATGTTATGTTTCCTTTATGCATGTTTTATGTGATACGATTATGTTATGGTTCTTGGGAATTGTTATGAAGATGGGTGGTTCAGTGATAAACAAAGGGTGAGTGAGCCGATATAGCTCTCCAATGCATTGGGTAACGCGAAGGAGTTAAACGATAAGGTTTTTTCGAATAGATTTAGGGAATATACTGTGATGAGTATTCCAAACGTAACCAAGAAGGTTACTCCCTACGTAAGAATGTTATGAATGCCTGAAGTTACCTTTATGTCTTATTATTTCTATGATTTTGTAACACCCCAAGCTTCTACGGTATGTTTCCCTTCGAATAATGCGATAGCGTGTGTTGTACGCAACCTCGAGTTCTAACACACACCACAACTAATCAAACTAGCCATTATGAATAGTAATACCTACTTTTTTAAATTATATATATTTTATATTTGAAAATGGACTTCATTTTTGGATTCGGAATATTGAAATTAGCCTAGGGTGAAATTTTGGTACTTTTCGGATAACTTTTATATTTTGATGAATAGTGAAAATTACTAAATTTTAATTAAAAACAACTTTTTTAATCAAAATAATTAATAGTGATAAATTGTGAATTCGAGTGGTTTTAAAGTATATTTAGAATATATTTTTACCATTTAATATAATGTTGGTCATTGGACATAATTTTACAATTAAACCGAACATAAACAAGTGTCAATCTTTTGATAGTTATTACCTCTTAAAAACACGTTTTTGTTGTTTTGACAGCGGGAATTAATTTTAAATTAATTTCTGCCACTTCATTGTTTTGAATTTAGAAAAATGGATTCCATATTTGGAATCAGGATGTCCAAATTGTGTAAATAGGTAACTTTTATTTTTAGACATTTTGAATAATTACTGTGGTAAATAGTTTATTTACCATGGTTAAGGGTAAATCCGGTAAATAAGGGTTAAAAAATAATATTATAATAATACAAAATTACCCTAAAACGTGTCCTAACCTTATAGGTGGACACATACCCGACCATGAGCATCCTTGGGTCAATTTTGGGACCCCTTGGAGCCACTTGTATGTGGTAGGGACACTTTATATTAATAAAGTTAAAATGAAAATAAAAATGGCATAAGCTTACATCTTTTAGAAGAACAATTTTTACATAGGGTTATACATGTTGGATTTTAGATTATAAATATTCATTAGAAAGATAAAAAGATTTCCTACATAATGATATTTTATTTATAATTTTTAGACATCAAATAATTTAAATTATTAATGACACAATAATGATGCAATGTTTACCTCATTAATAAATCATTTAAATAAATAAGATTATAATGATTAAAATATTATCTAAAACCTGTCCAATTCTTATTGGTTGATGTTATTTAGAATATTAGTCATCTTATCTTCGACCTCAATGATATTTGGACCATTATAAACCGAATATAATTATATTATAAAGTAATACTTTCACTCTTTCCAAAAGAGCCCCTCTTCTCCCTTATAAAAGGAGACCACTTCTAATCATTCCTCACACCTCTCAAGCCACTTGGCTCGTCCAAACTCTGCCCAACTAAGCTCCCCACATCCCTCTCCTCCTCCTTGAAGCTTCCCCTTAGGCAGAAATCATTTCAAGAAGTCCTTTGGTTCCAACCAAAGTGAGTTACCTAAATTAAAGGTAACGATTTCTCTTAAATTATTTTCCTTTATTTTGCTTCTCCAACCCCCAAACTCTTTTTATTTCCTTTCTTTTGTAACAAAACCAGTATCCTAAACATACTAGGATGTTGTTATAAGAAGGATTCAAACTACACATACACACAACTCCATCTAATGGATGATGAACATAATGTTTCTGTGGATGGAAAACTAACGCCTCACGAAACGATGATTGTTCAAATACGTCTTACCGCCTCTCATGGTGGCCATTATGATGGCACTGTAATTAAATATGATATTAATGATATATATTTTATATATAAGCTTCTGTAATTCCATTTTATTTCATACCATTATTCGTTTCATGTTGTATATACATACGATAATTTCATTTGAGGAAGTGCGGACTACCGCCCCCTTAAAATGATATGACTCGTTCATACCACACATGGAACGTATAAAGGATGGTGTTAATGAACTTAAGTAACATATATAAAATATTATATTATACTGGAATAGTAATATACCTATGTATCATTTGGATTCAATTCTTTTAAAATAAAAATTAAATGGAAGTAGCGTTCGTGCGTACGTACGGACTACCGTCTCCACGAACGCGGTGAGATCCATCCTCCATCGTATCCATTCAAGTCTTATTCTCATTTTAGGGTTAAAAATAATGTTAATATCATTCTGATTATGAATAATATTTAATCTATCCATTACAAACATGTCTTACGTAACCAAACATTTAAGAAGAACGAATCGATTATCACCTGAAACGACGATAATACTAAGATATTATTAATAAAGCAATGTTAAAAGATCATATATGATATCATATTAATGTATATGATTCTTGTATAATTTAATAACAATTATTTCACCATTATACAGGAAGTTAACCGACCCCAACAAAGGAAAAGTACAAGGTAAGGGTTATTTCACAATCTCTTCATTATCCGAGGATGTTTATATGTAATAATCTACTGGGATCTCTTTATCATCCACATCCATGTTTCTTAAAAATGTATTTCAAAACATTTTTACTATTTACTAGAATATGAGTTAAAGTCATTTATACCCTTTTTGACTTTTATAAGTGGTTTATAAAGGAATCTTTCCGTCATTTTCAAAACAAGGTCCCTTTTAACCTTTTCAATAGAATTAAGGTAAGAATGTTTTTTTAACTTATACGGCGGGTGCGGCTATTTTCCGCCATTATAAAATCTTCAAAGCATCCCTTACAAGCTTACAAGGACATTTTAAAAATAAAGGTTTTCTATTATAATTATGTTATTTTTATATGATTTCAAAAAAGAGATATTTCTCTCAAATATATGAAAATCCAGTGCAAATGTATACGTATTTAACGCAAGCTTAAAAATGTTTTCAGAAAACCTGACTCTCGAGTTTGGTAGACAGGAAGGGATTGGGAGTGGACCCATCATGGCCTGTAATTAGTCGAGCAGTCTCAGAATTAGTTATTTTGTTTTCAGAAGCTTGCATAATGTTTTCAGAAAAACACTGGAGTGTATTTTAGCAATTTTTAATGTAAGTATCTTCTTAAAAAAATTGCATCGGTAGGTCTCATGAGACAAACTAGTGTCTTGGCACAAGGCCTTGACAAAATCTTATTTGTAGTCTTGGCACGAGGCCTTGGCTATGTGGTTATGATAGTCTGCCATTATTCATTCCAACATTATGAAAGTGGTTATTGTTTTTTTCATGTGATTATTCGATTAGTATAATATCCATGTGAATAAGTAAATGGAATTATTTCATTTTACTTTTGCCATACTATGTTGAAGTTAAAGTTTAAAAGGCTTTTGTTTTAGTAATGCATTGCCTTTAATGTTTATTCTTATTTATGAAAGTTTCCGCTATATGGTTATCCTTACTGGGCATTTGAGCTCACCCCTTTTCTATGTTTTATTTTTCCCAGGTAGTGAAGAAGTAAATTATGATTGACTTGCAGGGATATTATGAGGGGTTAATAGTGTGGATATGAAGACTTTGTTGTTGTAGTAGTTTTTCACTTTGAAATGTAATGTAAAACATTATGAATATATCTAGTGTTTCCAAGGCTACTAAACCAATCGGTCTTTCGAGATTTGATCTTTCTTGTGATCATGCCAATGTTACGAAGTAATGCACCGACTCTGGGTAGTTGGGGTCGAGGCGTTACAGTTGGTATCAGAAGAAGTTTAGTACAAACCTTGGAAACTAGATTTAGATAAACTCTGATTAGAGAACGTAGATCTAAGATGAACTTTGAGGATTAGTATAGAAGAACTTCCTAGAATTTTGGTATTGTAGAGATTTTGTGAGTTTTCCGAGCAATACATCCCTGTCTGGATACGAGCAGGTAGAGGCGGCTCTGGCACAGATGTACCTAGGGGTAAAACCCGAAAACACCGCTTTGAGCTAGACTCGAACGGGAACTGGTGCACGACAACGGGCCTTGTTGTACTCTTGGTTACGACACTCCCGAGGGATATGCTTAGGATAACTCTCATTTTCTTTACAAATCATTTTGAAGGGATTATGAGTATATACATCCTCAAAGAAAACATTCTTATGATTATGGATTATATCCATAAATAGTTCAATTTATGTTAAGTGTTTTATAAGTATGGGATTATGTATTTTGATTCATAAACTAATCTAGTTTATGCCATTGTTTAGAAATGGCGCCTAGTGGAAGAAATGGAAACTGTATCAATGCACGCACTCCATGTAGGGATTGCCCTCCTGCTCAAGATAATTATAGTGGGGCTGGTGATGCAACTGGTGCTGATCAGCTAATCACCATACTGGGACAACTTACTCAGGTTATGAATAATAACCTTACCCGTATGGAGCACCCTGATCCGCAGCGTGGAGGATCAATGTTAGATCGATTCATGAGGCAACAACCACCAACGTTCAATGGCAATACAAATCCCTTAGTAGCTGAGCAATGGATATTTTCCCTAGAGAAAATATTTCAGGCTTTGGGGAGCAGTGAAAGGGAAAAAGTTATCATGGCAGTTTACCGCCTCACTGGAGATGCTGATCAATGGTGGTCACTGATTCAAAATACGAAGGAAGATGATGAAGTATCAAATATGGAATGGAGGGAGTTCAAAGATCTGTTTTTAGAAAAATACTTTCCTCGCGACCATCGAGCAGATATGAAAAGGCAATTTCTGAGTCTGAGACAAAAGGAGGATGATAATGTCACAAAGTATGCGGCTAACTTTACAAGGTTAGCGAGGTATGCTGGAGATTATATTCGCAACCCAAGAAGTAAGATTGATCGTTTCTTTGATGGGTTAAAACCATTTCTCCGTCGAGCGTTAGTCTCACAATCCTTTTCATCGTACGAAGACATTGTCTCATGTGCTATCAAGACCGAAAAGGAATTCTCTATGTCTTATGACTTTAAAGCAAATCAAGAGAATAAGAGACCTGCTGATCAATCTGGGAATGGAAATAAGGAGAAGAAAGGAAAGGTTGAATATCCATCATGTGGTAAATGCGGGAAGAAACAACCCGGTGCTTGCCTGAAGGGAATGGGAGTCTGTTACAAGTGTGGTGAAAAAGGCCACCAAGATCATGATTGCAAGGGGAAGAAGGAAGCTACCAACGTTCAGTGCTACAATTGCAGGGAGATGGGGCATTATGCAAATTCATGTCCTAAGCGTCAGGAGAACTTACCTCAGAAAAGGCCAAGGGATCAAGGCCAGGCTTATGCTATCACTACTGCTGAGGTAGAAGCTCCGAAAGACGTGGTGGCAGGTAATTTAATGGTTTTCTCAAGTTTAGCAAATGCATTATTTGATTCTGGATCATCGCATTGTTTCATATCTTCACAGTTTGCTAAGAAAATTAGATATTTCCAATTTGATTTAATAAGGGAGTTTTCAGTCAAAACTCCTAAGGGAAGTATCGTTGCAACAATGTTTTGTGAATCAGTCCCCATTAGAGCACATAAATTTTCTTTATCTGCTGATCTCATCATCATACCTATGATTGAGTTTGATATAATCCTCGGTATGGACTGGCTTTCAGACTATGATGCGAAGATTTATTGTAAGAAGAAAGAGGTTACGATTCTTGATGATAATGATAAGGAACACCTTATTTTTAGAGCAGAATCGTCACCACCTAATTCTTATTTAGATCCACCCCCAGTAGCTCAACTTAATTCAATTATTGGGGAGGAAGGAATGAAATAACTATCGGTGAGGAAAGGAATGTTCAAATAGAGTATGTACCTGTTGTGAAAGAATTTGTAGATGTATTTCCGGAAGATTTACCTGGACATCCTCCAGAACGAGAAGTTGAGTTTTCTATTGATTTGATTCCTGGATCAAGGCCTATATCGAAGACCCCTTATAGAATGGCCACTGTAGAGTTAGTCGAACTAAAGAAACAACTAGAGGAATTGAGTAATAAGGGATTTATTCGCCCTAGTGTTTCTCCATGGGGAGCCCCTGTTCTTTTTGTTAAAAAGAAAGATGGATCTATGAGGTTATGTATCGACTACAGGGAGATCAATGCTATAACGATAAAGAACAAGTATCCCCTACCTCGTATTGATGATTTATTTGACCAACTGCATGGAGCTCAATACTTTTCAAAGATTGACCTTCGATCTGGATACCATCAGTTATGTGTAAAGAAGGAAGACATTCCGAAGACAGCATTTCGAACCAGGTACGGGCATTACGAGTTTACTGTAATGCCGTTTGGATTGACTAATTCACCCTCTGTATTCATGGATCTGATGAATAGAGTTTTCAAGGAGTATCTCGATGAATTTGTGGTGGTATTTATTGATGATATCTTGGTATACTCCAAAACCTACGAAGATCATGAAAATCACTTGCGCATTATCTTGAAGACTCTGAGGAGGCATGAATTATATGGAAAGTTTAGCAAGTGTGAATTCTGGCTTCAGGAGATTTCTTTTCTTGGCCATATTGTCTCTAAAGATGGAATCTCTGTTGATCCTTCTAAGACCAAAGCAATCCAAGAATGGCCATCACCTACGAGTATAACTGAGGTACGTAGTTTTATTGGCTTGGCAGGTTATTATCGACGTTTCGTCCAGAATTTTGCCCGATTGGCTAACCCATTAACGAAGCTCACACGTAAAGGGGTTAAATTTGTTTGGACAAAAGAGTGTGAAGAATGTTTCGAAGAACTGAAGAGAAGATTAGTCAATGCTCCTATATTGACTCTACCATCGGGGAATGATGGGTTCGTTATTTATAGTGATGCATCAAAGAAAGGACTTGGTTGTGTCCTTATGCAGAATGATAGAGTTATTGCCTATGCATCACGACAGTTAAAAATTCATGAACAAAACTATCCTACTCATTATCTTGAGTTAGCAGCTGTGATCTTTGCTTTGAGGATATGGAGGAACTACCTCTATGGTGAAAAATGTGAGATTTATACTGATCACAAGAGTCTGAAGTATATTTTCTCACAAAAAGAACTCAACATGAGGCAAAGGAGATGGCTTGAATTACTCAAGGATTATGATTGCACGATACACTACCACCCGGGGAAAACAAACAAAGTAGTAGATGCTTTGAGAAGAAAAGACCATGGAGTTCTGAACATGATGAGAATTGAAAGGGATCCAATTTTCATGGATCTAGAGAAGATGGACATGGGAATAACCAGGGAAGGTGAAACATCAATGATTTTTCAAATGGTTGCCAAACCATCTTTACTAGAAAGGATTAAGAGTTCCCAGACCGATGATGAAGAATTTCAGAAGAAGATTAAAGCTGTGAATGATGGGAGATTGAGAGACTTTGTGTATGAAGATGGAATTTTGAAATTCGGGAAGAGACTTTGTGTTCCCAATATACCTGATCTAAAAAGGGAATTGCTGGATGACGCTCATAGTTCCAATTTCTCTATACACCCTGGGAGCACCAAAATGTATAGAGATTTGAAGGAACATTTTTGGTGGGACAACATGAAGAGGGAGATTGCTGATTTTGTTTCAAGATGTATGGTTTGTCAACAAGTGAAAGCTGGAAGGCAACAGCCTGGAGGAGTCATGCAACCTCTTCCCATACCGGAGTGGAAATGGGACAATATTACGATGGACTTTGTCATGGGGCTACCAAAGACTCCTAGAAGGAACGATGAAATATGGGTTATTGTTGATCGTCTTACCAAGTCAGCACATTTTCTTGCTATAAGAGAAGATCTACCCCTGGAACGTCTAGAAAGACTATACATTAATGAAGTTGTGAGACTTCATGGAGTTCCCCTATCGATTGTTTCTGATCGTGATCCCCGTTTTACTTCAAGATTTTGGAATAGTCTTCAGAAATCCCTGGATACTGAACTTCATTTGAGCACTGCTTACCACCCTCAGACAGACGGACAATCAGAACGGACTATTCAGACCTTAGAAGACATGTTGAGATCTTGCTCACTTGATTTTCAGGGTATGTGGGATCAATATTTACCACTAGTAGAATTTTCCTATAACAATAGCTTCCATTCGAGTATTCAGATGGCACCATATGAAGCGTTATACGGAAATAGATGTCGTACACCAACCTGTTGGGATGACGTTGGTGAAAGAAAACTTGTAGGCCCAGAACTGGTGGAGGAAACGGTGGAAAAGGTGAAGGTAATCCAAAATCACATCAAAGCAGCTCAAAGTAGGCAGAAGAGCTATGCCGATAATCGAAGGAAGGATTTGGAATTTCAGGTCGGTGATCATGTTTTCCTAAAGGTATCTTCATAGAAGGGAGTCATACGTTTTGGTAAGAAAGGTAAATTGAGTCCCAGGTACATCAGACCTTTCGAAATTCTAGAACGAATTGGGGCTGTAGCTTACCGATTGGCAATGCCGCCAAGTCTCTCCAAAGTTCACGATGTGTTCCACGTATCTCTGTTGAGAAAATACATGCCTGACCCAACGCATGTACTCACCTATGAGGAATTAGAACTGGAACCTGATCTTTCCTATTGTGAAGAGCCCGTCAGGATTCTTGATACAAGAGAACAAGTACTGAGAAACCGGACGACACGTCTGGTAAAAGTTTTGTGGAGAAATCATAAGATGGAAGAGGCAACGTGGGAACCCGAGGAACTTATGATGAAGAACCACCCGAGTCTTTTCATTTGATAAGTATTCTAGAAATTTCGAGGACGAAATTATTTGAAGGAGGGGAGAATGTAACACCCCAAGCTTCTACGGTACGTTTCCCTTCGAATAATGCGATAGCGTGTGTTGTACGCAACCTCGAGTTCTAACACACACCACAACTAATCAAACTAGCCATTATGAATAGTAATACATACTTTTTGAAATTATATATATTTTATATTTGAAAATGGACTTCATTTTTGGATTCGGAATATTGAAATTAGCCTAGGGTGAAATTTTGGTACTTTTCGAATAACTTTTATATTTTGATGAATAGTGAAAATTACTAAATTTTAATTAAAAACAACTTTTTTAATCAAAATAATTAATAGTGATAAATTGTGAATTTGAGTGGTTTTAAATTATATTTAGAATATATTTTTACCATTTAATATAATGTTGGTCATTGGACATAATTTTACAATTAAACCGAACATAAACAAGTGTCAATCTTTTGATAGTTATTAACTCTTAAAAACACGTTTTTTTTGTTTTGACAGCGGGAATTAATTTTAAATTAATTTCTGCCACTTCTGTGTTTTGAATTTAGAAAAAGGGATCTATATTTGGAATCAGGATGTCCAAATTGTGTAAATAGGTAACTTTTATTTTTAGACATTTTGAATAATTACTGTGGTAAATATTTTATTTACCATGGTTAAGGGTAAATCCGGTAAATAAGGGTTAAAAAATAATATTATAATAATACAAAATTACCCTAAAACGTGTCCTCACCTTATTGGTGGACACATACCCGACCATGAGCATCCTTGGGTCAATTTGGGGACCCCTTGGAGCCACTTGTATGTGGTAGGGACACTTTATATTAATAAAGTTAAAATAAAAATAAAAATGGCATAAGCTTACATCTTTTAGAAGAACAATTTTTACATAGGGTTATACATGTTTGATTTTAGATTATAAATATTCATTAGAAAGATAAAAAGATTTCCTACATAATGATATTTTATTTATAATTTTTAGACATCAAATAATTTAAATTATTAATGACACAATAATGATGCAATGTTTACCTCATTAATAAATCATTTAAATAAATAAGATTATAATGATTAAAATATTATCTAAAACCTGTCAAATTCTTATTGGTTGATTTTATTTAGAATATTAGTCATCTTATCTTCGACCTCAATGATTTTTGGACCATTATAAACCGAATATAATTATATTATAAAGTAATACTTTCACTCTTTCCTAAAGAGCCCCTCTTCTCCCTTATAAAAGGAGACCACTTATACTCATTCCTCACACCTCTCAAGCCACTTGGCTCGTCCAAACTCTGCCCAACTAAGCTCCCCACATCCCTCTCCTCCTCCTTGAAGCTTCCCCTTAGGCAGAAATCATTTCAAGAAGTCCTTTGGTTCCAACCAAAGTGAGTTACCTTAATTAAAGGTAACGATTTCTCTTAAATTATTTTCCTTTATTTTGCTTCTCCAACCCCCAAACTCTTTTTATTTCCTTTCTTTTGTAACAACACCAGTATCCTCAACATACTAGGATGTTGTTATAAGAAGGATTCAAACTACACATACACACAACTCCATCTAATGGATGATGAACATAATGTTTCTGTGGAAGGCAAACTAACGCCTCACGAAACGATGATTGTTCAAATACGTCTTACCGCCTCTCATGGTGGCCATTATGATGGCACTGTAATTAAATATGATATTAATGATATATATTTTATATATAAGCTTCTTTAATTCCATTTTATTTCATACCATTATTTGTTTCATGTTGTATATACATACGATAATTTCATTTGAGGAAGTGCGGACTACCGCCCCCTTAAAATGATATGACTCGTTCATACCACACATGGAACGTATAAAGGATGGTGTTAATGAACTTAAGTAACATATATAAAATATTATATTATACTGGAATAGTAATATACCTATGTATCATTTGGATTCAATTCTTTTAAAATAAAAATTAAATGGAAGTAGCGTTCGTGCGTACGTACGGACTACCGTCTCCACGAACGCGTTGAGATCCATCCTCCATCGTATCCATTCAAGTCTTATTATCATTTTAGGGTTAAAAATAATGTTAATATCATTCTGATTATGAATAATATTTAATCTATCCATTACAAACATGTCTTACGTAACCAAACATTTAAGAAGAAAGAATCGATTATCACCTGAAACGACGATAATACTAAGATATTATTAATAAAGCAATGTTAAAAGATCATATATGATATCATATTAATGTATATGATTCTTGTATAATTTAATAACAATTATTTCACCATTATACAGGAAGTTAACCGACCCCAACAAAGGAAAAGTACAAGGTAAGGGTTATTTCACAATCTCTTCATTATCCGAGGTTGTTTATATATAATAATCTACTGGGATCTCTTTATCATCCACATCCATGTTTCTTAAAAATGTATTTCAAAACATTTTTACTATTTACTAGAATATGAGTTAAAGTCATTTATACCCTTTTTGACTTTTATAAGTGGTTTATAAAGGAATCTTTCCGTCGTTTTCAAAACAAGGTCCCTTTTAACCTTTTCAACAGAATTAAGGTAAGAATGTTTTTTTTAACTTATACGGCGGGTGCGGCTATTTTCCGCCGTTATAAAATCTTCAAAGCATCCCTTACAAGCTTACAATGACATTTTAAAAATAAAGGTTTTCTATTATAATTATGTTATTTTTAAATGATTTCAAAAAAGAGATATTTCTCTCAAATATATGAAAATCCAGTGCAAATGTATACGTATTTAACGCAAGCTTAAAAATGTTTTCAGAAAACCTGACTCTCGAGTTTGGTAGACAGGAAGGGATTGGGAGTGGACCCATCATGGCCTGTAATTAGTCGAGCAGTCTCAGAATTAGTTATTTTGTTTTCAGAATCTTGCATAATGTTTTCAGAAAAACACTGGAGTGTATTTTAGCAATTTTTAATGTAAGTATCTTCTTAAAAAAATTGCATCGGTAGGTCTCATGAGACAAACTAGTGTCTTGGCACAAGGCCTTGACAAAATCTTATTTGTAGTCTTGGAACGAGGCCTTGGCTCTGTGGTTATGATAGTCTGGCATTATGCATTCCAACATTATGAAAGTGGTTATTTTTTATTTCATGTGATTATTCGATTAGTAGAATATCCATGTGAATAAGTAAATGGCATTATTTCATTTTACTTTTGCCATACTATGTTGAAGTTAAAGTTTAAAAGGATTTTGTTTTAGTAATGCATTGCCTTAAATGTTTATTCTTATTTATGAAAGTTTCCGCTATATGGTTATCCTTACTGGGCATTTGAGCTCACCCCTTTTCTATGTTTTATTTTTCCCAGGTAGTGAAGAAGTAAATTATGATTGACTTGCAGGGATATTATGAGGGGTTAATAGTGTGGATATGAAGACTTCGTTGTTGTAGTAGTTTTTCACTTTGAAATGTAATGTAAAACATTATGAATATATCTAGTGTTTCCAAGGCTACTAAACCAATCGGTCTTTCGAGATTTGATCTTTCTTGTGATCATGCCAATGTTACGAAGTAATGCACCGACTCTGGGTAGCTGGGGTCGGGGCATTACAGATTTATTCATGATTTTATGAGGTATGTTAAAGTGATTATGTTTTATGAGTAAAGTATGATTTCATACATGGACTAATGTTTTCATTTCGTACTTTTATATCCCTTACTATGATTTTTATGCTCATCCCAAGTTTTTAAAATGTTTTTCATAGGTCAAGGGAAAGGTACATGATGTGCTGATAGGGTCAAGGAAGTGTCATGAAAGATTCCATGTTTTGTTTTAAACATTTTTCTGACGATGGGAAAAAAATGAATACTATCTTTTATGTAACCACTTTGATTAAATGTGGAATGTAATGCATTATTTATGATCTAATTCTCTAAAACTCTAAACCTGAAAAGATCCTCTATGAAAATTATTAATTTAATTCAACAATAAGTAATGTTTATGGATAGGTCCTTATATTTGGTATCAGAGGTCAGTTTAGACATCTTTAGGGATTATGAGTTTTTTTAGACACAGTGTTAGTCTCTATATCTATTATTTCAGTTAAATCCTTGTTATAGAACTTTTTTTCAGGTCATGTAAAGTCAGTTACGAATAGAAGGAGGAGGATATCAAACGAAATTTCTATCTCTTCATGATAACATGATTGAAATAATTATTGCAAATTCATGTTCGGATGATTGTGAATCTTTTTCTAGCATACGACTCACCTGCAAGTTGTTTCTTGAGATATCAAACACCTCCACAATACCTCGTTAACATCGTGGATCATGGGTTGTATTTTGGAAAATATTATTTTCACAATATTCTCATATTTTCATGAAAGGTAAATATTATCAAGGTATTTTCAAATATTTTACCTTATCACAAGAATTTGAAGCATATTATAATATTAAAAATGGTGCTGAGGAAGGAGACCCCTGTACAAACTATTTATATTTTCTTTTAAAATATAGTCTCTCAGCACATACTTATGGTATTTTAAAAGGACCAATAATAGAAAGTTTCAACTCAAATTCTGTCCGACTATTTTATAGAAATCATGTTTTATGAAATGTTTTGGAATTATATGTCATACATGATTATTTTCCAAAACTGTTTTCTGTGAACACCCATATGACCCATGTTGTACAAGGTTTATTTTGATGGAGGAAGAAAATTATTTTGAAGGATCTCTAAATCATTGTGGTAATGCATGTGACTTCTACCTAGATGAATAAGATGACGATGAAACCAAGTGGAAACCATGATCAAGGTATGCTATTATTCATTTTGGGAATCGTTTTAGTTTATGGTGGTGAAATAAGACTTCAAGAATTAAGAAGTTGAGATCGTAATAAATTTGGATGAAAATGAGAGGTATAAGGAAACTATTAATGTTAGAACATGTTAGGGTTATTTTTGGAGTTTTATAAAAAGGATAACACACATACCGTGTGACAACCCGTCGCGTCGGACAAAGCTGTAGGTATCGAACCCACAACCAATGTGCGACTGGTATTTATCACCTACCACTGGACTACGTGAAGTCCCTGGTTAGTATGACTTATTCTTTTTAGTTATGTGATTTTATTAATTAAGAGTAAGTTGATTTTGGGTTATCTATGGAAATTATTAACCTATCATGAAGGATATGTGAGTAGGTTAATTACTTTTCAATATGATACTTTTAGAGAAACTGATGTTATTTGGAGATAAGTGTTAATTTGTACCTTGGATGACTATGTGACTAAATCCTTAAAATATTTAGGTTTCAATATTAGTTTGGTTTACGTTGAATTTTTTTTATGGATAAATTTTTTATCGAATGGTCCTCATTGAACTTTGGGTTTTGTTGGACAAATTTTGGAGATTAGGAATAAATTTTCTTTTTATAAAGGGTTATCCTTTTCTGGATTATTTGATCTTGTTCTTACAATTATGGTTTTGGTAAGGGTCTAAAGACATGGGAAAAATATAGTTCTCTTTTTTAGATTATGTGATTCTCAAGATGTTGATTATAGTACACTTATTGTGAACACGTCTTCCTAAATACACATCATTTAGGGAAATTATGAGTTTGTGTAAGAAATCTAGTAAAAGTTGAAAGTCAACATGACAAGTAAGTATGTTTCCTTAAGATAAAAAATAAATTCCTCAATGAAAAGTAACTTAAAACAAAAATATTGTCTATTAACTTTTCCTACAGGGGAATCGAATACCATTTAACCCACCTCAAGTTTGTGATTTTATTGTGGTTAACTTTCTCCTAAACATGTTTTTTATCACTCTCCCTCAGAACATAACCCTTTTCTTTTTCATCCATATCCATGCTTTCCTACATGGAATCCTATTGTGCGTTAACTTGGGTGATCTATGTACTTCTCTTTCTTTATTTTAAAGTGATTGTTTTACCGACTCTTGTTCTGATGTGGGACTTTCAATGATGATTCCGAGCCCAATTTTAAAATTGCGAGGACGTAATTCCCAAAAGGGGTGAAGGATGTAACACCCCAGGTAAATAAAGAATATGAAATTTTTATATTTATCCATATTTGTGAATAAAATTTTAATATTAATTTAAAGGGATCGCTATGCTCGATGACTTACCCAATACGCAATAATGAGTTTGTTTGAAATCTTACGCTGCACTCTAATAAGAAAATAATTTTATTTTAAATGGTAGTTAAAACCTAGCCATTGTAATGACGAGAATGAACATAACTAACTACAAAATTATTATATATGTTTTTCAAATATTTTCACTTTTTACAATAAATGTTATATGATTAAAAATTCGAATGAATCAAATTTTAAGGGTAAGCATTCTAATATTCTTTAAAAGGTCGATTAACCACCATTTGATGGAGAATCTCTTTTAAATCCACTTTTTGAAAATTTTATGTGTTATATTTGACAATATAAAATTATTCTTTAGAATCGGGACATCAAAATTTACTTTGTGTAAATTTTTTCTATTTTTCCGATAATGTTCATTTTTTAATGAATAGTGAAAAATGTTAGATTTTAATTCAACACAACATTTTAATCTAATTTATTTATATGATTAGATTATATTATTAATTGTTTTTCAAGTGAAATTAGAATATATTTTTTCAATTTAATCTAATATTGGTCATTGGAATTAATTTCACTTTGAAATTGGACTTAAACTAGTGTCAATCTTTTGATATATATTGTTTCATAAAAACACGCTATTTGTTCTGACAACAGAATTAATTATTAATTAATTAATATAACATATATGTTTTGAATTTTATAAAATAGACATCATTTTTTAATTTGAAATATCAAATATATCTTAGGGTGAATTTTTTGTATTTTTCTGAAAAACATCAATTTTTTATGAATAGTGAAACCACTAAGTGGTACATAAAAAACTGATTTTTC
The DNA here is from genome assembly GCA_963277665.1 of Viscum album. NCBI lineage: Eukaryota > Viridiplantae > Streptophyta > Magnoliopsida > Santalales > Viscaceae > Viscum > Viscum album. The sequence continues at coordinate 1,501,464,440 of OY728146.1, read as the reverse complement.
ATTTAAATGAAAATTTACCACCTCTGTGTTTTGAATTTCAAAAATCCTACATACATGGTTTTTATTAGGAAGTAAAATTTGGTTCAATGGGATTAAAATATTTTTTTTGTGAATAGTAAATTTTAAGTTTTTAATTGCGATTAGAGGTAATTAGTGTAATTTAAGGTAAAAATAATGTGTTAATAATATGAAATGACCCTGACTAATGTCCTACCCTTATTTTATGTGTCATGGCCGACCAATAAAATTCATGGGTCAACTTGGGGACCCCATGAAGCCACTTTGGTAGGAAAATGACATTAAAAACTTTTTATTTAATGTTAAAATAAAAATGTCACAAACATGTGTTGTTTTACTAAAACAATTTTTAAATGGGGTTATTCAAGTAATATTTTTGACTACAAATATTCATTATAAATCTAAAATTTTTTCCTACATCAATACTTTTTATTAATTTTTAGACATTAAATAAATTAAATTATTTATAACACCATGATGATGTAGTGATCACCTCATTATTTAACGATTTAAATAAAATCAAAAGATAATGTAAAATATAAGACCTACACTTGTCAAAAACCTATTGTATGTGTGGATTTAGAACTATTGTCACCTTATCCTAGAAATATATAAATGTGGTCCCATTAAAATCCGAAAATCATTTTATAATCATATTACTTTTCAAGACATTCCAAGAGTGCCCCTCCTCTCCTATTATAAAAGGCCCCCACCTCTACCAATTTACCCACAACTCTCAAGACATTGACTCGGCCAAACCCGGCCCATTTTGTATCTCCACATTCCTCTATTACTCCTAGAAGCCTCACATTGGGAAGAAGTCTTTCCAAGGAAGCCTTTGAGCTCAAATCAAAAAGAGTTACCTGATTTAAAGGTAGTGTCTTCTATTCTTTTCTTATGTTTTATTTTGCTTCTCTAACCCCCTAAACTATTTTTATTCCTCTCTTTTGTCACAACACCAGTATCTTCAGTATACTAGTATTTTGTTATGAGAATTATTAGAGCTACACCTACACACACCTTCTTCTAATGGTTAAATAACATATTGTTTCTGTGGTTGGCGATTTTCTGCATCACGAAACGATGATTGTTCAATATTTTTTTAACACCATTAATGGTGGCCATTATGTTGTAAATGAATTTCATATATTATATATATATGGTATTTATCATTACTATATGCTTCTGTATTTTATATTTAAAACATACCATTATTCTTTTCATGTTGTGCATATGCGATAATTTCATATGAGGAAGTGTGGACTACCGCCCCCTCATGTGATGTGACTCGTTCATGCAATACATGGAATGTATAAATAATGAAATTAATTAACATATGTGACCTATATAACATATATATTATACTGGAATTATAATATATATATATATATATATATCTCATTAATTCATAAATCCATTAATATGAAAAAAAATGAAAGTAGCGTTCATGCGTACGTACGGCCTACCGTCTCCATGAACGGTGATTATCATTTTTTATCTCAAAATGTAATGGAATAGTATAAAATTAATATGTACTGGATATATATGATATTTTAATCATTAATAATATTCTGGAAATGATTTACTTATAACTACATGGGAATCATTTTCAAACAAGTTCATTTTTTTACTCTTGTACCAAACATCAGCAAAAACGTCTGATATGAACTAACATTATTAAACAATTATTATAAAATTATATTATTTGATATGAACTGAATAATAATATTTAAAGGAGGTCCTAAATAAATTATAAATTGACCAAAGTTTATTATTCAGGAATATAATGAAACGAGCAAGACAAGTCGGACATGAGGTAAGAGAACATACCCTCTCTTTCTTTTTAAGTACACTCTTTTATGACATTCCCTTTAAGCTCATCTTTCTTATTATTGGGGTGTTATTTTATATTACTATTACTTTAATTTTTTTGTTAATATGATGAGAGATCCTATTTTCTCTCATCAATCCATTTTGTAAGATTTTATTGGTGCCGTTAGGCTACCAAATTTTCGTAAGAGATCCAACCTCTCTCTTTCCTTTTAAGTACTCTCCTTTATGTCACTTATTTTAATCTCCTCTTTGTTATGTTGGGGGATGTTATTTTATATTACTCTTTCTTTACATTTTATGGTAATATTATGAGATACCCTATTTGATCTCATAAATCCATTTTTGGAAGTTTTAAGTGGCGTCGTTAGGCTGCTGAGTTTTTGTAAGGGATTTTTCATCTCACTTTTATTCCTATGAGTTTTATGCTACATTTGACACCATTTCCTTTGAGTGGTATATGTACTTCCCATTATTCTACTATTTGTTTAATATACTATCTTTTATGAGTATTTACATCAATGTTGTATTGTCCTTTTTCATGAGGTGTATGTTTCGAAAGATACGCAAGTCGGTAAGGGAACTTTTCCCCCTCCTCTTTTTAAAAGACTTATTTTGTTGGGTCTTTTAATTTAAGTATTGTAATGTTGGGATATGTTATTATATATCCATATTGATGTAAATTTTATGTACAAGTGATGATATATCCTTTTTATCTCTCATCAACTCATTTTATGATGTTTGAAGTGACGTCGTTAGGCTGTCGAATTTTTGAAAGGGAACTTCTTAGCCCAATTTTAATTCTTTGGGATAAACTTGTTCTCCTTGAATATGTCTTTCTATGAATATGTGTGAATGATCTATGATTGTTTTACAGTTAATATCCAGTTATATTTGGAGTATTCGTTTGTCACACATAACTATGTAATTGATTAATCCTTAATCCAAGGATACCATCTTTGTAAGGACTTCGTCTTAATCTCCTTTCATTGAGGAATATTTTTTTTATACACAACTTTATTTTATATGGTGTATAAACCCCTTTTAATTTTACATTTATTCAAAAGGAATATTTTTTAATATTATGTGTTTACTAAATGTCAAAACGGGAATGTTTATTTTGTCGTACGTATGCGGTGACAACGACTTCTCTGCCACCGTGACCATTATTTGAGCTTCAGCTTCCTCTACAAGTCATAACTTTTATTTAAAATGAAAAATAAATACTATGTTTTACTTTCCATTAATTTTGGTATTGAAAATGGTTTTCATAATGTTATTATATCATTGTTTTGTACTGATATAATGTGATTCAAAAGAGGAAATGTTATGTTTCCTTTATGCATGTTTTATGTGATACGATTATGTTATGGTTCTTGGGCATTGTTATGAAGACGGGTGGTTCTGTGATAAACTAATGGCGGGTGAGCCTGATATAGCTCTAAAATGCATTGGGAAACATTTAGGAGTTAAACGTTATGGTTTCTCCGAAGAGATTTAGGGAATATACTATGATGGGTATTCCAAACGTAACCAAGAAGGTTACTCTCTACGTAAGAATGTTATGAATGCCTCAAGTTACCTATATGTCTTATGATTTCTATGATTTATTCATGATTTGATGAGGTATTTTAATGTGATTATATTTTATGAGTAAAGTATGATTTCATACATGGACTAATATTTCCATTTTTTACTTTTATATCACTTAATGTGATTTTTATGCTCCTCCCAAGTTTTTGAAATGTTTTTCACAGGTCAAGGGAAAGGTACATGATGTGATGATAGGTTCAAGAAAGTGTTATTAAAGAATCCATGTTTTGTTTTAAACATGTTTCCGATGATGGGAAAATAATGAATACTATCTTTTATGTAACCACTTTGTTTAAATGTGGAATGTAATGCATGATTTAGGATCTAATTCTCTAAAACTGTAAACCTAAAAAGATCCTCTATGTGAATTATTAATTTAAATCAATAATAAGTAATGTTTAAGGACGAAACCTTATAAAAATTATCCAAATTTTTTATTAGAGTAATGAATTTAGATGAAAAAATACATTATAATTAGGGTAAAATATAACACCCTGAGTTTTTTGGGATTAATTGTTTTATAAATAAATAAATTTTTTTTCATGTAATTAATAACCTGAAACACTAATTAAAGCATTCATTAAAAACCCATATGTTATCTTTCACTACATGAAATACTAGGTCATCTTAAATGAAACACGACATTGTGGTTTTAAAATACCATGAAATATTATTAATATAGTCATTTAAACTCAACATTTATAACCTGCCCATTAGAATTTTAAAAATTAGACATATTAATTAAATTTTAAATATTATTTATAAAGTTTTTACAAAAAATAAACATATTGATCGTAAAATATATAATTTTTAGAAATGTATTTATAAGTTTGAAAGTACTATTTTCTCATAGAGAATATTTTTAATTCTCTTGTTAAGAATAATAGAATAAAATTTGGAATCCTTTAAAAAATTAATTGATAAATATTATTTTAATTTATAATATAAATATTATCTTAGAGTTAATTATCTTTTTTTTTTGAAAATTTTTATTTTTGGATGAATATTGAAATATAACAACTTCTAATTGAAAAATAAATTTTTGTTTAATTTATTTATACTGTTCAATTATATTTTAGTTTTTTTAAAAGATTCATTATATAAATTATACATATAGTAATCCAATTTATGTCACTGTAATAAATTTAATATTGAAATTTAATATAAAATCATTGTAATCTATGGATACTTTTCACTCTAAGAACACATTTCCTCATCACATCTATGTGATTTATTTTAAATTAATTTTATTCTGCATCTATAATTGGAATTTAGAAAAATGGATCTAGTATTTTGTATTATCATAATTTATAATGTCTAAAATGGTAAACAAATTTTTTTAAAAACGTGAATAGTGAACTATTTAAAATTAATTACACCGATTATGGTAAAAACATGATTACTTAGTTTTCTAAAGTAAGAATATAAGGTGTAAAAATGATCTAATACTCACCAAAATATAATTTTCTATAAATATTTAAACATTGAAATATTAATTATAAATAATGGACCAGTAATGGGTCCTTGTAAAATGAATTTTTTTTGGTTGAATTAATTATATAAAAAAATTACAAGTATGCCACTCACATCCATTCTCAAAGGCCACACCTCTCCCCATATATTCACACCATAAAAACTGGTTGGATAAGACAATACCTACCAAAATCATTTATCCACACTCATAATCTCATCATTTAATCCTTACAAAGTAATTAAATCTAACCCAGGAAGGCCATTGGTTAAAAAAAACAGGAGAATCCCGATGATGATGTTACAATCATCGATGAATGTTTTGGTTTTCTTCATCAAACCCATTATATTTTTTATAGGTCAAGATTAAAATAAAAATTAATTTTATTAATTATAATGATGTGTAATTATGTTATTTTCGTGAACTAAAACAACACATGCTTCTATCAAATGAGTTAAAACTCATCATTAATGTGTACGGTGGAAATTCGTTTTAAGAAATGATATCATTCAATTTTTGATTCATACCTTTCAAAGATGGGAATAATAATCTAAATTCTATTTAAATAAGATATATATATATATATATATATTATAATTTATATTTAATATTTTATTACAACTACATAACTAATATATGGCACATACATTCATGAATTCCATTTTATGGGAATACGTATGACCTACCGTCTCTATAAATGGTGTATTTCATTTCCTATCAGAAAAAATTATTTAATAACTCTATATAAATTTATAATTAAAAAAATTATATAAATATCATGATTTATATTCTTTAAATGATTAAATAATTGTCGAATGAATAGGAAAAAATAAAACAAATTAAAACTTATATGAAAAATGAATAAATCATTAACTAAAGCATGACTTTATAATGGAATTATTAAAATATGAGAAATAAATGGTAATAAGGAAATAAAATAAATTATCATATATATATATATGATATATTTATATTAATCCTATATTTATTACACATCATGTTTGAATGATTACAATGTAATTCATGACTTAAGGTAAAGGGATTTATTTCCTCACATTTATTTCCGAGTGAATTAATCCATATTCACCACTTATTTCTTTTGTGTTGTGTATACACTATTCTATGACATGATATATCATGAATCAACCTCATTTCATAAAAATATTTGTTTTCATTGATGTTATTATTCCACAATGATTATGATTCAAAAGTTACTCAAGCAGTAATATATTTTTTGTTTAAGTCTTCCTTCATGGATACATACATTTTGTTAGGAACATATATTCTTACATGAGGTGTATATAAAGAAACATTTATAATGATTATCATGAATCTATTTATAATAATTATTTTTTGTGTTCCTCCATCATTGAGTTTTTTGTTTAAGGTAACCAATGTGGTAATGATTTAATGTTAAAATCTCAGCATTTATCAGGATTGTTTATGGAATGTCTATATTATTGAAATATCATGACCTAACAATCAATAAATATGAAAACATCCATTATAATATGTATATCCTTAAAGGAATTATTTAATGGTGCCACATTCTCACTCATTAGAGGTTAATATAATTAATAAAATGTTATTAAGAAGATATGATAATAGCTGTCTCTTTGGTATGAAATATATTTTCCTTCTAAAACATGTTTTATAAAAATGTGTTAAAATTTATTCATTAGTATAATATAATTTTTAAATAAAAATTTTACCCATATTTAACTTTTTAATTTTTTTAAAGGAATGTTCATATTAGTTTCCAAAATATTGAATAGATAGATTTTACCACAAATGTGAAATGAATGTTTGTTTCTAAATATATGAAATGAAAAAAATTATATGACATCAGGAACAATAATATATTAAAAAATATGATTATATGTTTTTAATGGGAATTTAAAAGAAAAAATGTTTTCAATGTTTACTAAGTTTGTAAAATAACTTATGAAAATAAAAAAGATATTTTCTCAATAAATGCTCTAAATGAAATTTCAAAATTAACTTTTATATAATATGTCTTCTTTTAGTGTTACATTTTACTTACTAGGGATATGAAAAATGGATAATGATAATATTTTTTTATAGATGATTTTTGTTTTTTTTAATGTTTTTTAAAACAGTTTCTCTACTATAGGTTATACCTTAATGAAATGCTTAAAAATCCTACTCTTTTTATGATTTATTATTTGATGAAATGATTATGAAACCTATCTATATTCCTTATTTTATGAATGAAATGTTTAATATACCCATTTAATTTCATGTGTAATGATACGATAAATGTTAGTGATATTGTGGTACAAATAAATATTGTTTTCAATATGAGATTGGTGGGAACCATATATCCCTCCAATTCATTAGGTAAAGACTTATATATCTCAAAATATATACATGGCTAGAATGGGGACTAAAACAAGTATAGTAAGATAAGGCTAGAATGGGGAGTGAACCTAGTATAGTAATTCATTACTAGAATGAGGATTGATAAAGGTACATTATAGACCATTATCCAATGTGTTGAGATTGGAAGTGATCCTTGACCAATATAGAAATGATTTTATATGCTTATGAGTATGCCAAAAATTCCATGTCTTATGAAAATGTTATGCTCATATGAATCTTGTTCTTTGATAATCATCTGATTCATGACTTATAAACTTTTAATCCTTATTCATTTACTAATTTATATGACATTTGATATGTATGGGATGGTTTTCAAACATTATGCTCATGTTCTCATACCCTTATGTTCATTTTATTCTTATGTATCATCCTTTCTTACCCTTACCGAGCCTCGGAGCTCAAACATTCTCTGGTTTCCACTCCCAAGGTTGTGATGATATGTATTTTGTATGATATTTATAAAAAGTTTTATAGGTTTGAATTAAGTTTTTAGAGATTTTCTATCTCACCATCAATTCAGTTCATATATTTACATGTTCCAAAGGCACTAAACTACTACGGTCCTGCATCTCAGGTTTGTGTAATGTAATAAATATTCCACAAAAAATGATATAATTTATAGAGATAGTAATCCTAGTTCACAATAGTTGGTATAAAAGGATATTTTATGTTAATATATGGAAACTATGATTATATAAATTTATTTATATCCCTAAAGACTTTTTTTAAGGATATGTCTAAGGATGAGGTAATATATAGAACAATGCCAAAGAATTTGGTAACAGATATTGTGATTGGATCAAAAGATATTTCATCGCTATCTAGATATATCAAGTTGATGTGGTTCTAGAATAGATTAACATAAGGGTAAAAATAGTGAAAACAACATATTGAGTTATAATCAATAAAAAACTGGTGAACAACAGTAGACCTTATTCCACAATTGGACTGACACTCCCATGGGTTATGATTTAGAAATTTAGAAACCCCTTATGAACCATCATTATGTATTTAAAGAGATGATTACTATGAATAACCTAGGGTAAAACAAACGAGTCATAGATTATGGAAAAAGGTTCTGTGATTTAGACAACCAAGATGTTATTTTTAACGATTTTGTTGTTTCCTATTATGTTTAATTTTCTTACACTATACTTTTTGGTTTTATTCAATAGATGAAACCATATGGAAAAAATTTAATGCTGAGTGAAACAAATAATTCAATGATTGTCCTATTGATAATACAAATGTTATGGGAGTTTGAATAATTTTTTTCTATGATAATTAGGCTTTATCAACTTATCAATCATGATGAATGTCAAATTAAAAAAAGGTGGGAATAATTTTTAGTTTAGTCCTTAATGAAGAATTTTGAACCTCCCATCCAAAATACTGCTAATTCATTGGTTGCTGAAAAATGGATCAATACCACTAAAAATATATTATACATTATCTAAAGTATCTAACATAAAAAATCATTTTGTATGTCTACCATTTTACGCGGTGAATCAAATTAATGGTGGTATGTTATCAAAAATATTGGGCAACATCAAGAAATTAACTCCATGTATTAGGATATGTTCATGAACTTATTTTAAAAAATTTACATTCTGCATGTTCCCCATAAAAATATGGACATGGATTTAAATTAATTAAATATAACGGACAATTAATTCCTTGGTAACTATGATACTAATTTTACAAGATATGTAAAGTACACTTATGGTGTAATCATCCAACCTGAAATTGTTTTGGATTAAGTATTGTATGGAATAAAACCAAGTCTCTTAATGTCCTTAACCATATGTAAATTTAGTAGCTGTGTAAAGACTATTTGATATTATGTAAAGATGAAAATAAAGGATGGAGTTAAAAATAAATATCATGGGTTTCATAAGAAAAAGGAATATGATTTTTAAATAAGAATGTAATAACCATATATAGATTAATATGTTCTTTTATTTATTCATAAATTGCAGAAAATGAATAGGGAAAATTGCCTTATGGGTAATACTAATTGTTTTATGTGTGTAAGTTAGTGTAATCAAGAAATGGATTTTTTAAGTGTTGGGATGATGTTATATAAATATGAATAGAGAGAGAAAGCAAAACATAATTAACCTTATCCACATACTTGATTCAAGTGTAATGATAATGTATATTATTCTAACTAATTCCCAATCCTACAGGTTATGATGATGATTGAAGTACATAACCTATTAAGCTTAGTAAAAAGGATAAAAATCATGAGATCAATATTTATGATGAGTTGTATGATAAAAACGTGGTGAAAGGTACACATACCTCACAATCCAGAACTACTAATTTCTTATTTGAGTTTGGATCTACCCATTCTTTCATATCTGAATAATTTTCTATTGAAATCATGATTCCACCAAAATGATTTGATATAAAATTTTCAAAGAATCCCATTAATTGGAATACTATTTCATCTTAGGCTTATGATTCCTCACTCATTTATGTTTCTGGGGATGTGGTTCCTTTAAATATTATCATTCTTCCACCGATGGAATATGATTTAATTTTATGCCTGAATTTCCATTATTTTTATATATCCTAATTTTGAATTCATTTCGCATTTTATATAAGAGGATATAGGTATAGGATCTTAAATTAAGATAATTAAATATCACTATATTTGAAGTATTTTTATTATTATTTCATTATGTATAAAGGATATTTAATGAATATATAAATAGAAACGAAATGAAATATCCTCATTATTATATATACAACTTATTCAGACAACAACATATGGTTAACAATAAAACAATTACTAGGATTTTTTTATAAAAATAAAATATAATAAAATAAGTTGTTATGGATGCAATTAAGGGATTAGTGTAGGTGGTTTATGAAATAAATAGTCTTATGATGAGTGAAGAAAATATGAGAGGAGGTTCCCTAAAATAAGAGGGGACGACGGGGACTCAATGAATTCCTAAAGGAATTATATTTAATAAAATTTAATTATCACATGAAAATGGATCCATATTATGAATTTTATAGTAAAATATGATGTTTGGTGGAAATACACTAATCGAATAATTTGTTTTACTAGTATAAGAAATGTCTTCACCCCTATATATTTGTTTTAATTCCTCTTAATCATTTTGATACATATAGTGGTAATAAGGTTTTTACTATTTCACGGCCAAGAAGCATCCATTAAACGGAAAACCTACAATAAATAGGCTATGGATGATAATATAAACCAATTATCGTTCCAAAATACGAATATACTATTTTCAATAATTTTAAATCATTTAATAATATGTATTTTATTGTAAATTATATTTAATATCAATTTTGACATAATTCCTTTAATTTGACATAAAAACATCATGAAATGGACATAATTTAAATAAATAACTTTACCACATCCCATAAATGCTATAATTAACTAAAAATACTTAAAAAATCATTCAATATATTTTACTATTAATATTATTTAAATAATTTATTATTATTATCCTTTTTATTAAATAATTAATGAATTAGTGTTATGTAACAATTTAAGGTAACTATATAATTACTAAATATTAAAAATATATTATCATAATGAAAATAATTTCTTTATTCTTAGAATATTTTATTTTATTTATTAGAAACATTATAGTATTACATGATGAACATATAAGTTATTTTTAAAAGTAAGGGAATGATATTTTTTTCAATTTAATTACTTAAATTGATATAAAGGTCCTAATCTTCAAAATATAAAAAAACCGTTCATATATTCAAATCATTGAAGGATATGGGTGAATTAAAACCGAATATAAAATTAATATCAGTGTTAGGGTTATTTTATAGTCTTTATAAAATTATTTTTAACCTTGAATAATCATATTTACCTTTATAGTGGTAAAACATATTTAATGTTTTTACTATTAATTATTATAAAAAAATAACCTCACCTTATTAAATAAGAAAAACTTTGATTACTCATAATATTTTATCAATTTTACCCAATTAAATCATCATAAGTGAAAGATATTAATTTTATGTGTTTTTTATAATGCTCGAAAAAATGGTTTTTATGAAAATGAATCTTTCAAGAAATTGATAGACATAAATTAACTATATGACTACAAATAAATTTTATATGAAATTAAATTAATATAAATTAATATATGATTTATAAATTTTATTAAAATAATTTATTACTAGGGTTTATTTTAATTAAATAATATGAATAAATGTTACTCATAAACTGTTATTCCAAATAAACGTTTTTATGCATACATATATGCTTCTTGAAAATTTTTGAAACATTATGATTTAAATGATGTTAATTATATTTTTATAAAAAAAATGGTTAATATATAACCATAAGAATATATAAATAATATTTTGGGTCTTTTAAATTACTTTATTTAACTGAATGAAATGGAAGTATTATAGAAATCTGAAATTTCCCTTATTAAGTAAACAAACAATTATTTTAGAAAAATCCCCAAATATCACCATATGTAAGTTATTATATGAATATTTAAAAAATTACATTCATTTTATAAACTTAAATTTATTAATATTATACAAAATACCAATAATAAGTACACCAGAAAATCTATAAATGTCATTCTTTATAAAAGCATAATTTTTATGAATAAAATGCATTTACCAAAATATTAATGAATATTTTCTATTAATTTATCAATAAATATATATTGAGTTGAATGGTTTCATATATTTTATAAATATTTTAATGTTATTCATACCCACCAATTTAATGGCTAGTTTACATTGACTATACATAAATAATAATTATACATAGTTTTTTTAGGCTTAGTGTAACGTGTCTTATATGCTATCGAAAAAGTGTTTTATGTTATAAAATAATTTAGTGTCATGAAGACATAAATATCTTATCATTACTAGTAAATTGATTAATGTAGAATATCATCTCAATGGAGTAGAATAATTGTTCCACAAATAAGGGATCAGAATATCCACTAAAAGCCAAAAGCATTTGTTCTATATAGGTCCCAATTTGCAACTAGGTATTTCTTCTAGGGATTTGGGGTTTCCCACTAGTTCAGGTTTCTATTTATAAATAAATTTATTTAATAATATATCTTCATGAAATTTTTCATTCCTTCTCCTGCCAGTTAGAATATCTAATTGGGTTATTCATCAAATTTCCCCAAACATTCGTTATTGCTTCTATTTTTTTTATTTTATGACATTGAATAAAAATAAATCGAAAATTAGGGATTATTATTATAAAAATACTAGAGTAAAAAATAGAAACAATAAAAATTGAATGTATAACTTATAAATGGATTATATTACTTGGCATATTAATTTATAGGTTTCAATAAATGTTATCCAAGATATATTTATTGACGTGAAATATTATGTCTATTTTGGTTACCTTGATAATGGTCTATAATGATATATTGAATTTAAAAAAGCATATCCCTGGTAGGGTTAATTTTTTTATTGAAATGACCTTATTTGTTTCACCAGGTTATGATTATTTTAATTCCGATGGTCTATTTTCATTATTAATACCCATAGGTACAATTTTTCTAGAGAGATATCCACTAATACTATCTAAACATAAATATATTTGATTCCAAACCACATAATCTATATTTTACCAAAACATAGGGATGTTTTTAAATTTTATTCATATTACAAAGTCTTTTAACAAGTATTTGAAATCCTAATTTCCAAAAATAACTAAACCTTTATCTAATACCAATTATGACATGTCATTTTTTTTAATAAACATTTATTCAAATTTTTTATATAAATATACACTTTATAAATACATTATTATCATGAGGTAGTGTGTATTTATGATATTTGGTACATATCAAAATAAAATACAAAAAATTCATATATTAAAACACTATACAATTCCCTTTAAATACCCTTTATTATTCTAAAATTGCATGGGATTACATGGGGATATACATACGAAAGGAAAGATATATATATCCCTATAACAGAATAATCAGTGAATCACACGATGATAGAAATACAAGTCTGTTTATAGGTATATCAATGTTACCAAAAAGGGGTTAGACTCATAAATATGAAAATTGATGCAAGATGTAAGACGATATCATAATGTCAATTGAGAATGTGGAAACATCATAAAACCTGACATTATAAGCATAAGATGATTAATAATAATGAGGAATCATAACATACTGTTATTAAGATATGATACTAAACACCATACGCATAGTCTCTTAATATAAAAATATTACTAAATTTATTGGAGGGATATATCATTCCTGGACAACATTTCACATTAGTATCGTGTACTTGAATTACTTTTCAGCAAATATCATACAACACAATGATTTATTTACTCACTTTTAATCCAAACACTAAGGAGTTTTGGTTGAATAAATTCATGTCTTGATTAAATTTTGGATGTGTAAAATTAAGTGAATACCATTGAGTGGAATGAAGATGGGTATTCCCTATAAAAATTATTGGCATGGAAAATCGTAGGACAATTTCTATAGAATAACAAGGGTATATAACGACAATTAGAAGGGAATAATGAGAGTTAATAGGGTCTATAATCACATGATAAATATAATTTATATAATAGGTATGTCTTAGAAAATATCCCAATCTGAAAAACTAGAAATTAAAAATGCATATTATATAGAAGGTGCTTGAATAAATAAAAGTACACGATCACTTACATTAATATAGAACTTAATAAAATATTGGTTTTCCTTCATAAGAGATTGGAAATACAATGGGAGGGATATATATAAAGAAGGTATGAGAAAAATATTACACATTTTTTTAGTGAAGAGGAATAGGAGGCTGGTAGGCGTTTTATAGACAATGGGAAGGGAATTATTTATTAATTTATAATAATAGGTTTTGGACTCTATGATAAATTTAATAACACCACAAACCATGCCATGGTTTTTTCCCTTATATTATATCAAATTGGGTTGGGTTTTATTACATTATATTGATAATAAATTAATTCAATAGTATAATAACCCTAGTGATGTGAAAGGAAATCATGTTTATATTAAATTGATATTAAAACCATACAATATAATATATTTTTTGGGATATTCATTAATGGTTTATAAAAATAATTCAATAACCTTAAAAAAATTATTATATAGGTGAAAATTAATTTTTTCAAAGAAAATATTTATATTAATTATTTCCTATCTTTTTTATTTTCTAATTTCCATAATAGTTACATTATATTTATACCATATTTAATTTTTATCCAAAAATTTGAATATCGCAAAAAAATATAAAAAACTTTCTTTTGGATAATTTTGACATGGTTTTTTTAATAATAAGATTAATTTTATCAAAATAATTATTTCATTTCTAAAATTTTCTCTTCTAAATAAAAATCCACAATTTAATGAAAAATATGGGTTTTTATGTTGATCAGTGTTTTTGATTATTATAAAAATGACACATGAATTCATAAATATATATTGAAATTTATATTTATAAAATCATATTTTATTAAGAATATTTTATTATTAATATTTTATTAATAATATTATATTAAAATAACAATTATATAAAATTTTCATTAGTTCATAAAAAATAATGTTATGATTAAAAATATATATTCCCCAAAATAAATTTTTTGTTTCATCAATTCAAATTTAAATTTAAATAAAACATAAAATTTATTCTTTATAAAGTAGTAATAATGAATAAATATATTCATTATTTTATTTCAAAAATAAAAATATTGAAATTCGTACTATTTGCGGCAAGATTCATAACTTCTTATTACACCAGTGTATTCCCTACGAATAAGGTGTGTGATGGTCAAACTTTCTTGGTGTAGTTCACAAAACATGGTATGGTTTGTTATCTTCAAAAGTTTGAACCTATACCATTAATAGTTTCTATAATTATTTTTTTATTTAATCTCTTCATTGGATTTGTTAAGGTAAAATACAGATGTTTACATCGCCTTATAATAATCTATTAAATGGGATTCATAGGGTAACATTCTATTAATTGTGGTCATTAATTATTTTATATAGTTAAATTAAATTTATCATAACCCATAATATATACTAATCACAATTGTAATTGTAAAATGTCTATATAATAAATGGTTATGATTCTTATTATTAGGTTAAATCCAACATGATTTTACTTATAATGGTTTAAAATATCCCAAGATCTTCATGCATTTTCATAATAAAAACTCAATTCAATTAAAAATAAATTTCATTAGTAGAAATTTTGAGTTGTTAAAAGGAACTCATGAGGTTATGTGAATTCTCTATGTGGGTTCTATTTGTGAGGTCTAGGATAAGGAACTACATTTTCGATTTCTTCCACATGTATAGTATAGTTGTTTATATTTCTTTTAGCACACACATCTCAAAACCTTCATGGCTCTGTGTTTCTTCCTATAATCTTCTCATAATTTTTTTGATGGATAGATTAAATAATATATATATATAATTAATTATCAGTTTGAAAGACTATAAGAAAAATGTTATTTGAGGTTTAAAACACTTAAAATTAGAAATTTCATATTTCACTACCTCAGATTTGAAATTTTAAAATCCTTGAAGTCAGAAACTCTAAGGGAAATTTCAAATAATGTATATCAATTTTAACACTCACTGATGTTTTATGGTATGGAAAATATCTTATGTGATAACTCCTAATATATTAAAAATTTATAAGTTGGATCAAAATGTCTTATGGGACTACTTCAAATTCAGATAGAATGATTGAGTTCCTACAATCTTATAGGGAACTATGTAATATCAAATGAATGGTGCAGGTCATACGTATAGAGTAACAAATGTTTTTTGTAGTTCCAAAGTTGTTGAAAATAATTAAAATTCATATATGATGACATTAATATGATATTGATGAATTCATACACATCAGTAGAGAAAAGATATATGTTATTTACCCCTAGAACATTCTTAGACATATAACCCATGAATATATACAAATTAGTGTATTATTGTCCAATTTATTCAATAATTGATTTAAAACCAGGAAAAAGTGATTAAAAACATTAAAAAAAATAATAAATAATGAAGTTATTTATTCTAAATTATGCCCAAAATGAATAAAATACTAAATGGTTTCACCAATTTAGAACCAATGAGTTTGACCATTTAATGTGTTTCATTTGTTAACTGTAATGAGTTCTATGAATTATACAAAATGGGTTGAAACACCTATGATGAGTTAAAGTTTCCAAGAGAATCATGATTATATTATATAATTTAAAGAGTTATCTTCTATTATATGTGGTTGATCATGTTTTTTCAACAAATTTGTGGTCATCAACATCATGAATTGTTCGCAATGATCTCTTCCTTCCCAAAGATCTTTTTATCATATTTATGTGGAGGCATTAACAACCATAAAATATTCCATTATACACTTAATATGATTAATGATACATTTAACATTGTACTCTTACATTGGAAGGAAACATAAATTTTCTACTTCAATCATCTTTATCAAAAATTATCATAGAGAATAAAAAAAAGTTACATCAATTATTGAAATTCAAATACTCTATTTATCTCTTTTTATAAAATATTTTATATTATAGGTTTTTTGAAGAACAATTAGACTATGTTTTATTTGTTTTAAATAAATAATAATATTTATATTATTAAATTAAACCTACATGTGGTATTTATTTTTGTTTCTTAATGAATAAAATATATTTCATTGTCTGCTTTTTAGAGAATAGAGAATACAAAATGTTTGAATATTTCTTTTTATATTTCATACAATTTCATTAGATATGTAAACGTAGCATGATATTTTCTTCTATTCAAGAGTTTATGTAATGGTAATATTATTTTTAACTTTATATAAATTATATGCATAAATATAGTCGCTTATTCACCTTTATACAAATGAAATTCGTAAAGGTAGTCAGTTATTAACATTAACACTGATGACTTGCATAATGGTAAGTGATGTCTTACCCATAATGAATAGGGTCTATTCAACCTATGTAAATTTAGAGAAAAAAATTACACTTTTACAGAGTGTCTTTATAAGGGAAAAGGGATGTAACCCACATGTAAAATTAAGATAGTTTGTAATGGTAATTTATTTTAATTTTTTTGTTAGATATTTAAATTATTTTATTGGTATTTAAAATATTTATAAATCATTTTAACAAATATATATTTATTTTTTAATTTATTAATTTTATTTTAACTAATTATTTAATTTTTAAATTTTTTTTAAATAATGAAATACAGTTTTTATCATTTTCCTGAAATAATTTATCTTAATATTTAAAATACCATTCAAAATATATAATAAATCCCTTGTGGTACGGAAATAATACAGTTCATTTTTTAATATGAGTGGTTAATATTTAAAATGTTTATAAATTGTTAAATATATAATATTTAGATTATACAGAATGTTGGTATAATATAAATTCAATTATAAGGTTTTTATAATTTGTGTAATATTAAATAAATTCCATCTAATAAAAAAGTTGAAAGAGATAATTTTTAAATTGATATAATGTACTTATATGAAGGATTATGGAATATCAATAATGTTATTCTAGTGGGAATAATATTTTGAGTCAACTTATTTTTATTAATATTTGATATATGTCATATTTTTTTAATTTTTATTATTTAGTTGTTAAATTCCATATATATTCATGTATAGTAAATGGTTTCTAAAATTTGAATATTTTCTATGATTAAGGATTATTTATTACAATTATTCTATTAGTTAGAAAACATTCATTATATATTAGGTACACCTTTATAATTTTTTGTTTTATTCACTTTGATGCCTCTTTTTATTTTGATTTATTCACTAGAGAATAGTTTTTGACTGTTTTTTATCCACCTTATGTTCTATATGTGTCATGAATTGACATCTATCTTGAAAAAAGTATACTTGTCTTGTGGGTGTTTTTTAGGAAAATTAATTTACTTGTGTATTATGCCTTATCCGAAATGTGAATGGGGTTGGATATATATCTTCAAGTGATTAACTAAGTGTAATTTTTTATAGTCATACAAATAAATATATTAAAATTAAGTTTTTATGTAACATATTTATATGATGAATTTCTATATACATGATCTTTTTGGAATTTTCCGGAAGATTAAAAAAACATCTTGGTTATGAAAATTGTTACACATTAATATGGTTTGAATAAATTACATTTGTGGTTGGAATATGGATTACAAAAATAAGTCCTTATAACCATGAATTATAAAATAAAATAAATCATAGGAAGGAAAAAATATATATGATCTAATATTTAGTTTTTTAATATGTTGATGATGTATATTAAAATATTGAAATGTTACAGGATAAACACACAATACTATGTGTAATATTCCTTATATGAAGACACATTTCATAACCAATATTATCTTACCAGGTATGTATTTATAAAATTGGGAGTCCCAATGTAATGACCCGCTTATCCTCATTGGATTGAGAATACAACAAGTCATTACTTAGACTTAAGCGATATCCCCAAGGTGCCAAAGGCTAGAAATAAATGCCGATGGGTTTTGAAACAGGTGGGGGACGATTTAAACTTATAAAAACATACCATATAACCAACAACCATAACCAAACTAATTTACTAAATGATGCATGATAAAAGCTAAGACAACTCAACCATTTATTTTATCATAAACCAACTAAGAGTACCACAGCAGAAACCAACACTAAAACAGAGTAAACAGCAGAAAGACAATCTAAAAGACTAAAATATGGCAACCCAACTCTATGGTTTACAAGATCCAACACCACGAACCAGACCACATATCAAAATGTAGTACTGTAAACCTGCGACACTTTACCTTTTCCAACATCCCAGTATATGACATCTGCAAAAGCACCAACGTGCCAAAGTTGGTGGTGAGTAATGAAACTCAGTAGGTTTTACCTTAGGACTTCCCAACACATTCCTCTAGGATAAAACATGTTAGCACATTTATATAAAACAAATTATTTAAAACAATTACAAAATAGTTCACAATATAACAAGTTCCATGTCAAAACCATTTTCCAACAAAAAAATTCTTTCTCAAGAAAAGAAACCAAGAAAAGTTTCCATTCAAATTACCATTTACACTTTGGCATAACCATTCCATTTCACAAATCCACACAACCAACCATATCACAACCCATCAAATCAACTATGCATTCATTGTTATGACAGTTCCATACTCATGAGCAGTTTCTCGTCGATCTACCAAGTCGTCACAAGGTAATTGTTTCTCATGTGCCATTACACCTTTGGCACTACGAACAAGGTCATATTTCAACCAAGAATCGTAAATTGAATATGAACACCGACACCCAGTATGCCAAAAAACCACACCAATTCAACCATGCCAAAACCATTTCAATAAAACTGCCCTTTTATTGAAAACCTTTTTTCCACAAACCATTTTTCAAATCCAGAAAATCCATATTTTAAAGTCACTATTAGAAAATCAAGAAACCAAAACACTATGCACAAACCATTCTTTCATTTTCCATAATTCCATAAAAACCCATAAATCATTAGTAATGAATATTTATAACATGCTTTGAACCAAAATTTCACAATTAAAACCAAGAAATTTAATCAATTTGAACTAAGACTTCAAGTTCTATTAAAGTGGAATTGAGAGTGAAGTCACCTACCTCAACAAATCAGGTGAAACCAATGAATAACTGAGTTGAAACACCATGAAACCTACTGAGATTCCTCCCCCTATCACCAACAAGGCCAAAAACTGACTTAAAAGTCATCCACTATAATATATCTACCAACCATGGGAATGGATCTAAGGATACATTCCATAGGAAGAAGGAGATCTAAGAGAACACAAGGAAACAAGACTTACCTTGATCAACCATCCTCTAAACACCATGGAAAACCTCCGGATCACTTCCAAAACTCCCAGTATGTGTTCTCCCAAATTCACCAAAGAGAAATCCCAAGTTAGGGCCCTCTAGGTGAAAAAATGAGTGGGTTAAATTTTAAAATTTATTAGATTGTTAAAAGTAAGATCTTTGTTGACTTCGCACACGGTTAGTACACATAGTTAGTCAAATCGTGCGCTAACTGTGCGGTAGTTACTGCTTGGAAGGGGCACTCCGCACAGCATCCTCGCACGGTTTTCCCACACCATGCGCAGTCTGTGCCGTCTCCTCTGTCCAAGGTGACACGACTATTATGGCTTCCGTACGGTTTGGGAAACCCGTGCGAAACCTGTGCATCACCACCTTTTTTCCATGTGACCCTTTAATAGTCTCCAAAAATTCCCTACCATTTCTCTTATGGTTCATGTACATAAAATTCATAAAATAAGGGTTACTTACCAGAAACCTTGGGTACTACATTCTCCCCACCATTGGCCTTTCTCTTCCTGGAATGTAGAAAACAATCGCTTTCCTGAAAGAGTTCTGGCCACTGCTCTTTCATTTCTTTCTCGCGTTCCCAAGTCTCTTCCTGAATCTGACCATGTTGCCACAAAACCTGCACTAGACCGATGCTTTTTCCACACAAGAATTTCTCCTGCCTATCCACAATTGGTATCAGAATATGTACCAACGAAGCATCTGGCTCTAGGTCAACGTGATCCCATCTTATCACATGGTCAGGATCAGGCTGATACTTCTTCAACTGAGATACATGGAACACATTATACACTTCACTAAACCGTGGTGTTAATGCCAACCGATATTCCACCTCTCTAACCCATTCCAGTATCTCAAAAGGGCCTATATATCGAGGAGATAATTTTCCATGCATCCCAAAATGAAGATGTCCAAGCCTTGGAGAGGTTCTCAAAAAGACATGATCACTCACTACAAATGGGAACGGTCCTCGGTGATGATCCGTATATGATTTCTGAAGACTCTATGCCATCTCCATCCTATTTTTTATCAACTGAATATTCTCTATTGTTTCTTAGACAAGGCTTGGACCAACTACTGAAGTCTCACCTATTTCCTCCCAGCATAGTGGAGAACGAAGAGGACACCCATTCATTGATTAAAATAGATCCATGTGTATCGAGGCCTTATAACTGTTGTTATATGAGAACTCTACTAAAGTCTTGTTCTTCTCCCATGAGCCACCAAAATCCATTACACAAGGTCGTAACATGTATTCCAACGTCTGTATATTCTTTTCGGATTGTCCATCCATTTCAGGATGATACACCGTACTCATATTAAACTGAGTTCCCCTGGATTTCTGTAAGGATCGCCAAAAAAAATATGTGAACCTTGGATATTTGTCTGGCCCAATTGAAACTAGTATTCCATGCCTTTTTACCACTTCTTGGATATAGATTTTTGAATGATATTCCACCGTATGAGTTTCACGAATAGGGATAAAATGGGTTGAATTGGTTAGACAATCCACTATCACCCAAATGGCATCGTGATTCCATACCATTCATGGAAGACTTATAACCAAATACATTTCTATATGATCCCATTTACACACTGGGATAGGTAATGATTGTAACATACCAACTGGTCTCTGATGTTCTGATTTAACTTGCTGAAATGTTAAGCACCACGAGACTAACTCGGCAACTTTCCTTTCCATGCCGCTCCACCAAAACTGCACCTTTAACGCCTTATACTTCTTTTGTGTACCTGGGTGTATAGCCCATCATGAATGGTGGTATGGATCAAGGAGTTGTTCCTGAGCAGTTAAAGGTACAACTATACGATCTCAAAACCGCAAAACTGAACTCTCGTACAGCTTCCATCTCTCAATGGTCTACCCACCATTGAGTTTTGAACTCATTGCAACACAGTCTACATTAGATTCATGTGCCTCTTTTACTATCTCTACCGAGTTAGGAACAAGTGAAAATTGAAAGAAAATAGTAATATCATCTTGGTATTCGCATTCCATACGCATGTTGGCTAGGACCGACCTCAACTACGAGTCATCTGAAGCTTCTTTCACCAACTGAGTATACGACTTTCTGTTTAATGCATCGACCACCGAATTGCCCTTAAATGGTCTATACATCAAGTCAATGTCTAAAATTTGAAGTTTATCCATCAATCTACTCTGTGTCAGATTCAAATCTCATTGTGAGAAAATGTGTTTCAGCATTTTGGGGTCCGTAAACACAGTATATTTCTCACCCAAGAGATAATGTCTCCATGTTTTCAATGCATGGATGACTGAAGCTAATTCCATAAAAGTTTTTGGGTAATTTTTCTCATGCACTCTCAACTGCCTTGAACTATAAGAAACCACATGATCTCTTTGCATGAGAACAAAACCCAACCCTGATCATAAAGCGTCACAATAAACCTTGTACCCCTTTCCTTATTCCGGAAAAATCAAGATGGGTGTGGATGTAAGGTGAACATTCAACTAATGAAAATATCTCTGACATTCCTCAGAGTATTTATATACACTGTTCTTCTTTTTCAATGCTGTCATAGGTGAAGCTAGTCGTGAGAATTCACGCATAAAGCATCAGTAATAACTAGCTAGACTAAGAAAACATCAAATTTAAAAGACATTTCTCGGTGGATTCCAAGAAAGAACAACTTCTATCGTTTCTAGATCCACTGAATAACCTTTCTCAGAAATAACATGGCCCGAAAAGCGTAACTCTTGTATCCAAAAATAGAACTTTGATAATTTTGAATACAACTGATGGTCTCTCAATATTTCCAACACTATCGCCAACTATTCCTCATGATCAACCCTTGTTCATGAATACATCAATATGCCGTCCACAAATACCACAACAAAAGAATCCAGATATAGCTGAAATATCCAATTCATCAATGCCATAAAGACTACTGGTGCATTCGTAAGACCAAAAGGCATGACTACATATTCGTAGTGGCCATACCTGCTTTTGAATGCTGTATTCAGAATATCCTCCTCCAGAACTCCCAACTAGTGATATCCTAACCGCAAGTCAATCATAGAGAACCACAGAGCTCCCATCAATTGATCAAACAGGTCATCAATGTGCGTAGGTTGATATCTATTCTCTATCGTAACATGGTTATGTTTACGATAATCCTCACATAGCCTCAAAGTTCCATCTAGTTTCTTTATAAACAAAACTCGTGCTGCCCACAGAGACAAGTGTGGCTGAATAAAAACTATGTTTTCTTGTTCTTCCAATTGCACATTCAATTCATTTAACTCCATTGGTTCCATCCTATAATATGGAAGTGAGATAGGATTGGTACCCAGAAAGAGATCAATCATAATCTCCATTTCTATTACAGGTGGTAACCTTGAGAAGTTTTCAGAAAAAATATCAGAAAATTGATCCATGACTACTAGAAAACTATTATTAAGCATCTCTTCCATCGATTCCAAGTTTAACGCAGCGAACTGGGAAGAGATCGTTGCCACTTCTGTTGCCAACAATCCTATTTCACCTGCCTTCACCACTCTTTCTTCTCTAATGAGATGATCGACGCCATCCTCAGTCGCAAAACTGAATGTTCTATTATAACAGTTGATGTGAGATTTGAACTCTGTCAACCAATCCATACCTAGCATTATATAATATACATCCATCTCCAGCACAAAGAAACCCCATTTCAGCTAGGCTCCATCAATAGTTATATAACATGCTCCACACACGAAGGCTCTATATTTTCTTTCACTGAGAGGTGTTTTATGTTTTATTACAGAATGCCTCAATTCAATTTTTATGTTCAAAATAAACAGAAATATGAGAAGAAAGAAAAGTATGTGATGAACCAGTGTCGAACAACACTTGCATGAGGGTAGAATTCAAAAGCATCGTACCTCTCACTATAGACGGTCCAGACTAGTCATCCACAATCACCTGTTCCTCTCTATACAATTTCTTTATTGATGCACATTTATCATTATTACCTTGTTGATATTTCCCTGCATAAGATGCTTGGGGCACCTGAAATGTGTCAAGAACACCCAACCATGGAGCACTACGAAAATATTGCTGAATATTCCCCATCTTATTGCAATTGTGGCATGCTCTCGGTGGTGTTGTACATTCTCGTTTCATGTGACCAATAAAGCCAAATTTAAAACACCCATCATTCATCATGGGTTGGGGAGGAAGATTCATCGATTCAGCCGTATGATTCTGATTTTCACTCCCAACTTGGAAGTAGGTGTCCCTATTCCACTTGTTCCCAGTATTAGAGTTCCCCCCATTTGTGTCGGTATCATCATACATCCGCCTACCATAACTCTTGATATGTCTCTTTCAGCTACTGTTTCTCTGTTTACCATCTCCGTATAATCAGTAATACAGAGCACAACTATCTTCGAGTGAATCTTTTGTCGCAACCGTGATTCAATGATGTGTGCCTTCAGCGACGCACTTTCAGCAACTTCCAGTAAAAAGCGTGCTAAATTCATGAATTTAGCAGCATACTCTATGATATAGAGATTCTCCTGATTCAGGCTGAAAAAGTTTTTCATCCTCTTGATCTTGAACATGTGAGTATAGAATTGTTTATTGAACAATTCCTCTAATTCCTCTTATCACAGGCCTTGATCATCCTTGGCCTACAACACTAGCTCCCACCACTATCGTGCATGATCCTCCAGCATATACGTCACCTCTTTGCTATCAGTTCCACTGGTGTGTCAATGAAATCTAAGATACGATTCATCCTACTCAGCCACACCTCCGCCCTTTCTGGTACATAATCACCCCGAAATATGGGTGGATTCTAATTCTAGAACTGGACGGAATGGTCTACATTCCTTGACTCTTCCCTCCGATTCCCCCTGTCCATAGCCTGGAATTCTTGAACAATACTTTGGACTAGCTGCTGGTTCACCCGTGGCTCAGGTGTGACCACATTCTTCGTAGACTCTTCCATTTGGTTTCTACGATGCCTAACATGTGCCATTTTCTATTCAAAAAACTAATGTCATTAGTCTCTCTTCCTAGAAACTGAGGGCTTACCATTTCAATTTCTATTATATCATGATCACAACATTTTTACCAAGCATCTTGTTTTTCCCCATATTACCATTTCTAAAAAACCTTTTCTTTCTTTTGAAAATCAATCCATTTTCAAAATACACCAACCATTCTATTTTCAAAGTATTTCATTTGAAAAAAAGTTTAAAATTTTCAGAAATCATGCTTTTACATCAAACCATAATGCATTTTTCAAAATGATATATGCACTACTAGTGGGAAGTCATTCATCTAATGCATGTCATGCTTATATCATTGGCTAAACCCATGACAATGAGATTTTTTATCCTATAAGTGTCTCCAAAACTCTTATGTAACCAACTCGCTAGTAACATGATGTTCATAATAAAAAGGTTATCTATATATTTTTATTCTCTATATTCCATGTTCCAACAATCCCACTCCTTCCTAAGATGACCACCCAAGGAATAGACACGTAATAATTCAATGCCAAGACCAACAAAACTGACGACTTCTGGTTCCACAAAGAATGGAATGAGCCGATTTCATATACCGCAAGGACTGAACAAAATGAAACCATTTTTAATGACCGCTTATCCCCATTGGCTTGAGAATACAACAAATCATTACTTGGCCTTAAGCGACATCCCCAATGCGCCAAAGGATAACAATAAATTCCGAAGGGTTTCAAAACATATGGGGGATGATTTACCCTTTTAAAAACATAACACATAACCTACAACCATACCCAAACTAGTCATCTAAATGATGCATGATAAAAGCTAAGACAACTCAACCAATTATTTTATCATAAACCAACTAAGAATATAACTGTGAAACACCAACACTGAAATAGAGTAAACAGAAGAAAGACAAACTAGAATACTACAATATGGAAACCCAAATCCATTCTCCACAAGATCCAACACCACTAACCATCCCATGTATCATGAAGTAGTGCTATAAACATGAAACACTTTACCTTTCCAACATCCTGGTATATGACATCAAAAAAGAACCAATGTGCCAAAGCAGGAGGTCAGTAATGAAACCATTAGGTTTCCCCCAATGACTTTCTAAACCATGCCTCTAGGATAAAACATGTTATCACATTTATATAAATCAATTTATATTAAAAAATTTCAAAATAATTCACAATATAACAAGTTCCATGTAAAAACCATTTTCCCACAAAAACCATCTTTGTCATGAAAAGGAACCCAGAAAAGATTCTAATAAAATTCACATTTCCACTTTGGTATAACTATTCCATTTAACAAATCCACACAACCAAGCAATTGAAAACCCATGAAATCAACGATGCATACATCGTTATGACAGTTTCATACTCATGAGCGGTTTCTCGTCGATCTACAATGTCATCACAATGTAATAATTCCCTATGTGACATTACACCTGTAAAGACCCGTAAAATTCAACGGAAATTTTTTCTTAATTTTCTTTGGCATTTTACAAGAACGCGGTTTCAGACGGTACTTGATTTCGAGGCCCGGAGTGCCCGGAATTTCTATCCAAAGTTTAGCTTGGGTACGTTAAGTGAACGAACAAGCGGGAATTTCTAACTTTTGAACCGGTGCCCAGAATCGAATTCTGAGGGCACCGATGGAACCACAGAGCCCGTAATTTCTTAGGAACTCCTGTTCCGGAGTTGCGTTATCATGGGTGTGGATGATAAAAATTGTGGAAGTTAATTTATTATTATTCTACAATTTTTATTCAAAGTGTTTAGTTCTTGATGGAAGTTGGGTAACCACCCAACCTCCCTTGGGAGGTTATGAGGGTGGTGGGGCCCACACGAACCCCACCCCTTCATATCCTCTAACCCCTCTCAACTCTCATTAAATGTTGATATCTTAAGATTACTTAACTTATGGAATTAATATGGTGAGTTACATGTATTTTTTTGAAATTCAAACACTTGAATTTCAAATTCCTTGTTGTGTTAATAAAATAAGTTGAGAACTTATTTTATTTGGCTTGGTGTTGGGTTGTTTGAGGGCTTTTAATGAAAATTATAAGGAAGTATTGAGTTATTCATTCCCCTTTGATGAAGAACACGAAGAACAAACGATCTCCGAAGTGGAGCGCCGAGCCCTTGGAGACCGTCTTCCACGACACCGTCCCGCGACGAGACGTCTTCTTCCATGACGTTCTTCTTCTGCGTCGTCTCTTCCGCGACGATTTCCCGCGAATAAATCTCAGTCAACGTCTTCGAATCCTCGCTTTGCGACGTCGACGTTCGTTTTCCGCGACACCCGACCTCCGCAACGCTCGTTTTCCGCAACTCGTTGATGTGCATCGTTCATGAAACCGAGGTAGGGGTTTTATTTATTTATTTTGTTCATGAATACCAACTTGAGGATCTTCGTGGATTAAAACCAATAGTTATTTAATAACGCGAGGGGGGCCGGACCGCACAAAGACGGCCAACCCTCCTCCTTATTTCATGTTGGTTCCTTTGTGGTTCGTTACGGAAAGGCATGTTGTCGGCGCACCACACGGAATCATGCGAAAGGAAATGTGTGGCGCCGTCGCGCCACGCCGTGGAAAGAAGATGAAGGATGCGACACCGTCGCGCCGCGTCGGAGAGACCCGAAAATACCGCGGCCGGTACCGGGGCCGCGGCGGAAGGGCGCGGCGCCATCGCGCCGTGCCGGACACCAAGGGTTGTAGCCGGTTTCGGGCCGCAGCGGAGCAAGGTGACCGGCGGCCAGACCGGGCCGCCGGCGTCGGAGCTGGAAGGGGACCGGCCATCGCCGGTCACGTTTAGCAGGACCCGGCCGGACAGGGAGGAGCCGGGGGAATTAATTCCCCCAGCCGGACATCTTGCGGCACAAATTAAGAGGCCGTGGTTACAGAAAATTGGGGGGCAGTGCCCCCCCCCCCCCCGCGCGAGCCAAAATGGCTCGACCGTTTTGGCCGAGCCACCGACCAGCGCGCGGGTCACCGGGCCGCCGTGATGGGCCGCGCCGGGCCGGGTCGACCCGGTTCGGGGCGGGTCGACCCAGTTCGGGGCGGGTCGACCCGGTTCGGGGCGGGTCGACCCGGTTCGGGCCGACCAGGGGGGTCTCTGGCCGGGTCGGTCCGGGCCCGAAACCCCCATTTTTCTGACTGTTTAGGTTCAATTGCCCATAAGTCGGGCTACAGACCTCCGATCGAAGTTCCGTCAACGGAGACACGATCTTTAGAACGAGGCATTTATTTCAGTATATCGCACTCAAGGTTTTGGAATACTTTGTGTATGGCCGGGTTGGTTCGTACACGAAACCAACCGGGCCCTCGGAGCGGAAACACTCATATCATGAGCTACATACGTCCGATTGACGTGCCATCGACTTTGTTGAATTCCTCTTAGTGAGACAGATCTTTTGGATTACTCCGCCCGAGGTTTCGACACAGGTGGAGTACGGTCGGGTTGGTTTTTCCTTAAAAACCTACCGGTCCCCTCGGACGAAAAAGCCAATAACTCTCAGACCGGGTCTCCGATTGATGCGCCGTCTGTGACGTTGAGTTCCTATTGACGATACAGAACTTTTGGATACATCAACTCTGGACTATGTGTCAGTTGATGTATCAGCCTCTCGGCTCGTGGAGCGGACCCTCCCGAACGAGCTTGCTGTGTGCGGGAACCCTAGTTGTGGTTGCGACTGCTACTGTGACGACGACGACTGTACATAGATCCTCTGTGGATTCGACGGAGACGACTACAACACTCAGCGATCCTATGTGGATCAGTGCTACTGATCCTGTGTTGGTCTAATCCTGTGTGGGTCAGCGCTCAGCCGTTCTGTGTGAGACAGCGCCTACAGATCCTGTGTGGGTCCGATCTTGTGTGGGTCTTGCGGGGGTTAGTTTCCTACCGATCCTGTATGGGTCTTTGCGGGGGTTAGTACCTATCGATCCTTTGTGGGCCCGACGACTTTGACGGATCAGTGATCATCTCTATCGTCTTTCGAAGAAGTATACCTATGTGAGATGAATCATGTTTTCTTTCCTGTGTGGATTGTGTTGTGCTATCCTGTGTGGATTACGTTTTTCTTTCCTATGTGGAATACGTATACTTTCCTGTGTGGAATGGGTTGTACATGGGCTCGGAGGTTGGAGTGTATTGGAATTGATGACTTTGGTATATGTATGGGCATATACTTAAGCAGTGTCTTTTGTTACTTCGTGATTGTATCCTTCCTTTTTGGTTTATCCTTTGTGGATTTTGGGAGACCTTCGGGGGTCTCAGGGTCCCTACTGAGTAGCTTATACACACCCCTACATGGGCTATGCCCGCACTACATTGTGTTGGTAGCAGACGACGGACAACGTTGATCGTGGTTGAGGCTTGTAGAGCGTACCTGGAGGTGGACCACTGGACGAGACATACTCGGAGCGGACGACGGGACCCGAGGAGCAGTGGAGCTATCTGTACTCACCCTTCAAGTGGGACATCCAGAGGATGGATCGATGCTGCAGCTTTACTTTACAGTTGTTGTTTTCCCATTTCAGTTGTACCTTACAGTTGGGCTTGTATTTCCGCCCCCTTAACTTTTCCGCACTTGCTGTTGTACCAGTTTTTACTTAGTGTTTACTTTTTCCGCGTTCTTACTCTGTGGTGCTTGTTTACATTACAAAGGCAATGCCTTCCCTTTACCGGGATTTACGCCTTGGTGCTAGTCGCCAGCCCCTGGCCTATGGAAGGCGGGTTTGGGGTATTCACCGCACGGGCCTCGAGGATGGGTCGTGACAAATTGGTATCAAAGGAGTTCGGTTCTACCGCAGAACATTGGACTCTGATCTTTTTCTATGTGAAGCAATAGTGTTTATCGTATTGATTGTGGTTATCAGTCCAGGGAGTCCAGTGTTGGTGCGGAGGCCGAAAAATACATACACCAGGACCCTGAATTATGATTTCCGACTTAATGCACGAAAACATTGATTGCATGTGTGTTTCATGTTTTCATTGTGATTACATTGTATCAGCTCACCAGGTATACTGTTATGACCATGGTGCACCTGTTTCTATTTCAGGATGGCCCCACGACGCTAGCCAACTAGGGTTCCGAGAGTCGAGCGTGACGACAGACCACCAAGCGATGAGGCCTCGGTGGAGGGACCTTTTTCAGCAGTGGCACCGGTGGTAGCTCTACCCGCCGAGCCACCGATGCTTCCAGCACAATCTGTTGACGATGCATGTCGCCTCAGTGCACTGCATGAGTTCCAGTGCCAGCGACCGCCCAGGTTCTGTGGGGAGATGGACCCCCAGGTAGCCGAGGACTGGCTGGAGGCAGTGGTGAGAGTTTTCGGGTTAGTGAGGACACCAGCAGACCTCATGGTGATCCTTGCAGCGAGCCTACTGCACGCAGTAGCGGGCCGATGGTGGAGCTTGATGCTCCATGTGCACAATGAGGCATCTCTACTCTAGACAGATTTTGAGAGCCTCTTCCACTCAGAGTTTCTCCCAGCCACCCTCTGTGCGGTGCACATTCAGGAGCTTCTTCATCTGCGGTAGGGCAGCATGACGGTCGCCCAGTACTCGGTGAGATTTACCGATCTCTCGCGATACTCTATAGACATGGTACGGGACCCATTCTTCCGGGCCTGTACCTTTGAACAAGGATTGAGACATGATATCAGGGCATCACTGATCTCCCTCAGCATTCCGACTCAGACAGGAGTATTGTAGCGGGTCCTTTTGATCGAGAGTTTTCTTGCTGAGTCTACACCAGCACCGAGACCCACTCCAGGGAGGCACGTAACAGAGTCTTATGTAGCCAGAATTCGACGAATGACTCAGGGGTCCAGGCAGACTAGACCCTCAGGCAGACGACCTCAGGACACTGGCTCAGCAGTGCGGGGTACACAGCGTGGAGCCAGTCTTTTGAGAGGCAGACAGTGTTACTCGTGCGGCGGGCAGGGCCACATGGCTCGTGACTACCCGACCCGCCG
The DNA here is from genome assembly GCA_963277665.1 of Viscum album. Classification (NCBI taxonomy): domain Eukaryota; kingdom Viridiplantae; phylum Streptophyta; class Magnoliopsida; order Santalales; family Viscaceae; genus Viscum; species Viscum album. The sequence continues at coordinate 1,501,433,240 of OY728146.1, read as the reverse complement.
TGTCAAGGAGTAGCAGACATTTGAGGGACCACTGAGGCAGAGGCAGAGGGTCGACCGTGGCAGTCCGCAGGGAGTAGGCAGATGAGGCAGAGGAGCTGGCCGAGCAGCGGGTGGTGGGCGACGCTTTGAGGCTCTACCACCACCACCACCAGGAGGTCCACCCCAACCACAGGGAGCTGGCGGGCAGAGACAGGAACAACTCCAGGCCGCGGAGGCCTACGACCACGGCGTTCCCAAGATGATTCAAGATATTATCTGTGTCTATTCCACCCTTGCTACAGTACTTATAGACACATGATCGAGTCACTCTTTCATAGCCGCTGCCCTTGTTCAGAGCTCGATGATTCTGACAGAGCCGTTGGATTGATCCTTATGGCTAGAGACTCCTACGGGAGTATACTCGACGATTACGCACTGGTGCCGGTAGTGTGAAATTACTCAAGGAGGCGAGAGCTTCGGCTGAGATCTTCTGGTAGTGGCGTTGAGGCCTTACGACGTCATCTTGGGCATGGATGGGTTGTCTACGATCCATGCACAGATTGACTGTTTTAGGTGCAAGGTGCGATGTGTACGCACTGACGGGAGTAGGTTCACCTTCACCGGCGAGAAGGGAGCTTTCGCAGCACATCATGGACTTCCGCAGAGTAGAGGAAAACCCATCACTCATCAGTTGGCTAGCCTCATCCTAGGAGTAGTTGACGTGCGGAGTCCTGGTTTTCATGCAGTGGTTGATCAGAATGCGGACGTCTTTCCCGATGACGTTCCAGTGCTACCTCCTCGCAGAGAGGTAGACTTTTATATTGACCTGTACCCCGGGAAAACCTTGATATCGACTCCAGCATATCGGATGGCCCCCGCTGAGCTTCGAGAGCTACAAGTATAGTTGGAGGACTTTCAGGGAAAGGGATTCATCAGACCCAGCGTTTCACCACGGGCTTCCCTGATATTGTTCGCCAAGAAGGCGGACGGGAGCTTGCGACTTTGTGTCGACTATCGTCTCCTGAACCAGGTGACGGTGAGGAACATGTATCCTCTTCTGAGGATTGATGACTTCTACGATCAGCTCAAGCGAGAACGATGGTTCTCGTAGATAGACCTCAGGTCGGGCTATCATCAGCTCAGAGTTCGGGACGAGGACGTGCAGAAGACGGCCTTCAGATATCGGTATAGCTACTATGAGTTCTTGGTTATGCCATTTGGAATAACCAATTCTCCAGTAGTGTTCATGGGCCTCATGAACAGGATCTTTCATCCATACCTCGATAGATTTGTCGTGGTCTTCATCGATGACATTTTGATTTACTCGACGACTGAGGAGGAGCACGCCTACCACTTGCGGGTTGTACTAGACACAATCCGAGAGAACCAGCTTTATGGAAAGCTCTCTAAGTGTCAGTTCTGGATACGTGAGGTCCACTTCTTGGGACATGTCATCTCTTCGGCGGGAGTTGTAGTGGATCCTGTGAAGATCGAGGCAGTGTTAGCTTGGAAGCCACCCAGGAGCGTGACAGAGGTGCGGAGTTTCTTGGGACTAGCAGGATACTATCAGAGATTTGTGCCAGACATCTCCAAAGTTGCAGCACCACTCTCAGCTTTGACGAAGAAGGGGAAACCCTTTGTGTGGTCAGACAGATGTCAGTAGAGCTTTCAGGAGTTGAGACAGAGATTGACCAACACACCTATCTTTAGGTTGACTGAGGAGGGAGTAGGGTACGTAGTCTACTGCGATGCATTAGGGACCGGACTCGGTTGTGTCCGGATGTAGGAGCAGGCAGTGATCGCCTATGGATCACGTCAGTTGAGTCTGCATGAGCAGAACTATGCTACCCATGACCTGGAGTTAGCAGTAGTGGACTTCGCTCTGAAGACATGGCGACACTATCTGATGGGCGAGCGCTTTACAGTCTTTTCTGACCATCAGAGTCTCAAATACATTTTCTCTTACAAGGATTTGAATCTGAGACAGCGACGATGGCTCGAGTTCTTCCAGGACTATGACTTTGAGATAGTGTATACTCCTGGGAAGGGAAACGTAGTAGCCGATGCTCTCAACAGGAGGACGGGCATTCAGCTACATGAGGAGGCGACAAAGTAGCTAGCCTCTTTGCAGATAACCTTCATGGATAGAGATGGAGAAGCCTTCCTTCAGTCTCTCACAGTCACTTCTCCACTACTACAACAGGTCAGAGAGGCACATAGTGGGAACGCTGACTGTGAGACGCGGCGTGTACAGATATCCTCAGGACATGCACCTGATGGTTTCTCCTTTGGATAAAAGCACGACATACTTTTCAGAGGACGTACCTTGGTACCAGTTGCATTATGAGAGGAGGTGCTGAGAGAGTTTCAAACTTCACCCTTGGCGGTACATCCCAGAGTGGAGAATATGTACTAGGATCTCAGACGATAGCATTGGTGGCCAGGCATGAAGAAGGATATGGCAGAGTTCGTTTCACGATACCTCACCTGCCAGTAGGTGAAGGCAGAACACCAGGTACCAGCAGGTTTGGTACAGCCCTTGGAGGTTCCGGAGTGGATGTGGGACAGAATATCTATGGACTTCGTGACTGGACTTCCACACACTTCCAGAGGTCATGACTCCATTTGGGTGATTGTCGACCGACTCACCAAGTCGGCTCACTTCTTACCCATTAGAGAGTAGGGATCAGTGGAGAGCTTGGGACGTCATTACGTTCAGGGGATTGTTCGGATTCACGGTGTTCCATCATCTATCGTCTTAGATCGAGATGCTCGCTTTACTTCCCGGCTCTGGAAGGGGTTACAGGAGGCGTTCGGGACGCAACTACGTCTGAGCACAGCCTTTCACCCTCAGACGGATGGTTAGACGGAGAGGACCATTCAGACTCTCAAGGACATGCTCCACGCATGCATCCTCGACTTTGGTCGCAGCTGGGAGGACCACCTACCCTTGGTGGAGTTCGCGTACAACAACAGTTACCACTCCACCATCGGGATGGCACCATACGAGGCGTTGTATGACCGACCTTGCAGATCTCCTTTGTGCTGGACAAACCCTGGGGAGTCAACACTTGTGGGACTAGAGATGGTCCAAGCCACGACAGAGAAGGTCCATGTCATCCAGGAGTGGATGAGGATAGCTCAGAGCCAGTAGAAGTCTTATGCTGACAGAAGGCGGAGGCCACTAGAGTTCAAGGATGGTGACCATGTCTTTTTGCGTGTCTCACCTCGACGTGGATTTTAGAGATTTGGCCGAGGCAGAAAGTTTTCTCCATGCTTCATTGGACCATTCTAGGTCCTCAGCAGGATTGGTGAGGTGGCTTATTTCTTGGCTCTACCACCTCAGTTGCACTGGGTGCACGACGTCTTCCACATATCTCAACTGAGGAGATATGTGCACGACTCGATGCACATAATTGACCATGGGGAGCTAGACATTGATGATAGAGAGACTTTTGCGGAGGTCCCGGTGGAGATAAAGGATCAACAAGAGTGGGTCCTACGTGGACGGTCGATTCCTCTAGTGCACATGAGATGGCAGCACGGGACCCTCTAGGAGAGCACCTGGGAGCGGGAGGCTCAGATGTGTGCTCAGTACCCTTATTTGTTTCCCTAGTTTTCTATGTATCTTTACGGGGACGTAAAGCCCTGAGGTGGGAGTAATGTAAAGACCCGTAAAATTCAAGGGAAATTTTTTCTTAATTTTCTATGGAATTTTACAAGAACGCGGTTTCAGACGGCACTTGATTCCGAGGCCTGGAGTGCCCAGAATTTATATCCGAAGTTTATCTTGGGTACGTTCAGTGAATGAACGTGCGGGAATTTCTAACTTTTGAACTGGTGCCCGGAATTGAATTCCAAGGGCACCGATGGAACCGTAGCGCCGGTAATTTCTTAGGAACTCCTGTTCCAGAGTTGCGTTATCACGGGTCTGGATGATAAAAATTGTGGATGTTAATTTATTATTATTCTACAATTTTTATTGTAAGTTTTTAGTTCTTGATGGAAGTTGGGTAACCACCCAACCTCCCTTGGGAGGTTATGAGGGTGGTGGGGACCACACGAACCCCACCCCTTCATATCCTCTAACCCCTTTCAACTCCTATTAAATGTTGATAACTTAATTTTACTTAACTTATGGAATTAATATGGTGAGTTACATGTAAGTTTTTGAAATTCAAACACTTGAATTACAAAAGCCTTGTTGTGTTAATAAAATAAGTTGAGAACTTATTTTATTTGGGTTGGTGTTGGGTTATTAGAGGGCTTTTAAAGAAAAATCTAAGGAAGTATTGAGTTCTTCATTCCCCTTTGACGAAGAACGCGAAGGACAAACGATCTCCGACGTGGAGCACCGAGCCCTCGGAGGCCGTATTCTGCGACACCGACCCGCGACGCGACGTCTTCTTCCACGACGTTCTTCTTCCGCGATGTCTCTTCTGCGACGGTTTCCCGCCACGAAATCTCCGTCACCGTCTTCGAATCCTCGCTTCGCGACATCGACATTTGTTTTCCGCGATGCCCGACCTCCGCGATGCTTGTTTTCCGCAACTCGTTGACGTGCACCGTTCTTGAAACCGAGGTAGGGGTTTTATTTAGTTATTTTGTTCGTGAATACCAACTTGACGATCTTCGTGGATTAAAACCAATAGTTATCGAATAACGCGAGGGGGGCCGGACCGCACAAACACGGCCGAACCTCCTCCTTATTTCATGTTGGTTCCTTTGTGGTTTGGTACAGAAAGGCATGGTGTCGGCGCACCACGCGGAATCATGCGAAAGGAAATGCGTGGCGCCGACGCACCGTGCCGTGGAAATACGATCAAGGACGCTACGCCGTCGCGCCGCGTCAGAGACACCCGAAAATACCGCGGCCTGTAGTGGGGCCGCATCGGAGGGGCGCGGCGCCGTCACGCCACGCCAGACAACAAGGGCCGCGGCCGGTTCCGGTCCGCGTCGGAGTAAGGTGACCGATGGCCAGACTGGGCCGCCGACGTCGGAGATGGAAGGGGACCGACCATCGCTGGTCCCGTTGAGCAGGAACCGGCCGGCCAGGTCGGGGCGAACGGACAGGGAGGTGCCGAGGGAATTAATTCCCCCGGCCGGACATCTTGCAGCCCCAATTAAGGGGCCGCAGTTACAGAAAACTGGGGGGGGGGGAATGTCGGGTCGACCCGGTTCAGGCCGACCGAGGTGGTCTCAGGCGGGGTCGGTCTGGGCCCGAAACCCCCATTTTCGGACCGTTTGGGTTCAATTTCCCATAAGTCGGTCTACGGACCTCTGATCGACGTGCCGTCAGCCACGACATGATCCTTAGAATGAGACGGTCGTTTCGGTATATTGAAATCAAGGTTTCGGAATACTTTGGGTGTGGCCGGGTTGGTTCGTACACGAAACCAACTGGGCCCTCGGAGCGGAAACACTCATATCTTGAGCTACAGACGTCTGATTGACGTGTCGTCGACTTTGTTGAATTCCTCTTAGTGAGACGGATCTTTTGGATTACTCCGCCCGAGGATTGGATGTAGGTGGAGTACGGTCAGGTTGGTTTTGACTTAAAAACCAACCGGGCCCCTGGGATGAAAAAGCCAATAACTCTCAGATCGAGCTTCTGATTGACGCGCCGTCTGCGACGTTGAGTTCTTGTTGACGATACAGAACTTTTTGATACATCAACTATGGACTATGTGTCAGTTGATGTATCAGCCTCTCAGCTCGTGGAGCGGACCCTCCCGAACGAGCTTGCTATGTGCGAGAACCCTAGTGCTGGCTGTGACTGCTACTATGATGACGACGACTGTACAGAGATCCTCAGTGGATTCTAAGGCGATGACTACAACACTCAGCGATCCTATGTGGATCAGTGCTACCGATCCTGTGTGGGTCCGATCCTGTGTGGGTCAGTGCTCAACGGTTCTGTGTGAGCCATAGCCTACAGATCCTGTGTGGGTCCGAACCTGTGTGGGTCTTGCAGGAGTTAGTTTCCTACCGATCCTGTGTGGGTCTTTGCGTGGGTTAGTACCTATCGATCCTCTATGGGTCCAACGACTTAGATATATTAGTGATCATCTCTATCTTCTTTCGAAGATGTATATCTGTGTGAGCTGAATCCTATTTTCTTTCCTGTGTGGATTGTGTTGTGCTATCCTGTGTGGATTACATTTTGCTTTACTGTGTGGAATATGTATACTTTCCTGTGTGGACTGGGTTGTACTTGGGCTCGGATGTTGGAGCGTATTGGAATTTATTACTTAGGTATATGTATGGGAATATAACTAAGCAGTGTCGGTTGTTACTTCGTGATTGTATCTTTCCTTTGTGGTTTATCCTTTGTGGATTTTGGGAGACCTTCGGGGGTCTCGGGGTCCGTACTGAGTAGGTTATACTCACCCCTGCACGAGCTATTCCCGCACTACGTTGTGTTGGTTGCAGACGACGGAAATCATTGATCATGGTTGAGGCTTGCAGAGCAGGACGATACATGGAGGTGGACCACTGGGCGGGACATACTCAGAGCGGACGGCGGGACCCGAGGAGCAGTGGAGCTATTTGTACTCACCCTTCAGGTGGGACTTCCAGAGGACGGCTCAACGCTGCGGCTTTACTTTAGAGTTTCTGTTTTCCCCTTTCAATTGTACTTTATAGTTGGGCTTGTATTTCCGGCCCCCTTTACTTTTCCGCACTTACTGTTTTACCAGTTTTTACTTTGTGTTTACTTTTTCTGCTTGCTTACTCTTTGGTGCTTGTTTACTTTACAAAGGCAATGTCTTCCCTTTACCGGGATTTACTCCTTGGTGTTAGTCGCCAGCCCCTGGCATATGGAAGGCGGGCTTGGGGTAGTCACGGCATGGGCCCCGAGGACGGGTCATGACAACACCATTGGTACCAAGCAAAAGGTCATATTCCATCCACGCCTCATAAATACAATATGAACACACACACACAGTATGCCCAAAAACCAAAAAATTCAAACCATGCCAAAATCATTTCAATAAAACAACCCTTTTATTGAAAACCTTTTTCCCGTAATCCATTTTCCAAATCCAACAAATACATATTTTAAAATCACCATTTTGAAATCAAGAAACCAAAACACTTTGCACAAACCATTCTTTCAATTTCTATAATTCCATCAAAACCCATAAATCATCACTAATGAAGATTTTTAACATTTTTTGCACCACAATTTCACAATTAAAACCAAGAAATTTAATCAATTTGAACTAATCCATCATGTTCTAAGAAATATGAATCGAGAGTGAAGCCACCTACCTCAACAAATCAGGTGAAACCAACAATGAACCGGGTCGAAACACCACGAAAACACTATAGATTCCTTCCCCAATCCCCAACAAGACCAAAACCCGACTTAAAATTCATCCACTATCTTAGATCTACCCCCTTCGGTGTAGATATAAGGATCCATCCAGAGGGAAGAAGGAGATCTAAGAGAAATCAAGGAAACAAGACTTACCATGATCAACTATCCTCTAAACGCCGAGGAAAACCTCTGGATCGCTTCCAAAACACCTGGTAAGTGTTCTCCCTCCTTCAGCAGAGAGAAATCCCGAGTTAGGGCTATCTATAAGTAAAAACGAGTGGGTTAAATTATAAAATGGATTAGATCCTTAAAATTAGGATCTATGTTGATTTCGTGCAAGGTTAGTCCGCACGGTTAGTCAAATAGTGTGCTGACCGTGCGGTAGTCACTGCATGGAAGGGGTGCTCCGCATAGCCTCCTCGCACAGTTTCCCAAACTGCGTGCACACCATGCGGTCTCTTCTCTCCATGGTGACACCACCTGCACGACTTCCAAACGTTTTGGGAAACCTGTGTGAAGCCTGCGCATCACCACCTTTTTTACCTTTGACCCTTTAAATGTCTCCAAACATTCCAAACCATTTCTCCTATGCTTCATGTACTTCAAAATCATAAAACAGGGGTTACTTATCAGAAACCGGGGGTACTACACCCAATATAATCTTATGTATGGAATGAATGTAATAAGTAACTCAATATTTTCCTATTGGGTTGGTCATTATAAAGAGGGTTTCCCCTATACTGTCCTTTGATGTTTATTTGTACTATTTCATTGGGTTACACTAACATGAAGACCCTAATAGGAATAAAAAACTAGAATAATATTATTGAAACAACATATATAATGGATATGGATAATGAGTAATATTCTCAGCTATATTAGTGTAATAAATTGTATGAGTGGAATTATTACCATATTAAATATAGAAATAAAAGAATAAATGAAAATGTAACTAGAAACATAGTGAAATAATGATATTTGATCACTAAATGGATATGATGTTTGGGATCATCATTTTTTTGGAGATATATCAATAAGAGGCATTTATAAAAATCAATATGCAAAAAACTCACCCACTGATAATTATTTGTAGTAGATTATGGAATAATTAATCATAAGGATATATGATCACCAATTGGTTTAACCAATAATGTAGATAAATATAGGGTTATATGGATGGGAAATGCTCTTAAGAGGAAATACCAGATCTCTAAAATGTAAATGTTATTGTGATCAATTCTAGAAACACCATCTCAGGGATATTAGATTCTACGTGTGTGTCAATTTATTTTCAATCCTTGACTTGAAGATAAGAGTGAATTTTTTATTCCAGAAATAGTTTTTCATGTAAATAATGGAAAAATTAATCAACATTATAATTAGACATTCATGATCATAGAATACATATTTTATTTTTAATATAATTTTAAAAAATATTATTATGTTCCTTCCATTATTAGGTATTTAAATTGAATCAATTATTTTGAACAGATGAATTTTTTTTGAGAGAAATAGTTTTTTGATATATAGGAATATTTTCATTGTATTTGGAATATAATAAATTATTTATATAATATAGATATCTAAAATCAAATATATTTCATTTATAATAAGATATTTTTTGTTGAATATAATCACATATATATTTTTAATTTTCTCTAAGTGAACATAAAAACAAAACATACTAAAATAATGAATAAATATGGATTATTATAATTATTCATTTATAAATCATTTGATACATGTAAATCATGTTTACAGGAAATAATTACCCCAATTGTTTTGGGAGAAAATGTGAATTGACTAGTAGAATATTATATCTTATAGATTTTAATGTTTTTGGTCTAATGATTACACATGAATGATTTTTTCTTTATTTGTTTTATCAATGGATTTATGTTTTATAGATATCAATTTATGATAAAAAAAGTATAAAAAGTTTAACATGTTTGAAGAGTATCATAAATATATACTGAATCATCTGAAAAAATGTATTAAATTCCACAGATTTGATCAAGGTGGAGAGTACATAAAGAATTTATTATTATCTCTATTGAGATATTGAGTAATTGTTTCAAACCAAAATCCTCCTGTAACACCATAATGGAATGTTGTGTCATGGATAATGAATGATACCTTTATATTCAAAGTTCAATTGATGATATGCCTATGTTATTGTCCTATTTAATTTATGAATTTTTTCTCTAGAAACTATATTATTTATTCTGTCCTTTATACTATATAATTCAGTCTGGAAGACACCATGTGACATATGGATCAATACATGTCTAGAGAATGTTTTTAATGATAATATTAGGTTTTTAATAACTCTTATGAAGATTTGATTTTGAAAAACATGGCCCCATATTTGATAATTCATTACTTTTTTGGATTCCCCAATGAAGTTAAATGATACAATTCTAAAACAATTATAATAATAATGAGTTTATATAATGACATGGTATATTTCATGATAAGTAATATATAATATGGGGAGTTATTGGGAAGATAGTTGAACATAGAGATGTTCATGAAAAACTGATATGAAGTATTATTATGATTGACGTTCAGCTAGTTTTACAAATTAGTTATAGAAAAAGAGAAGACTCATGTTACTCAATAACCATGATTATTTTATGGGATTCATTAGGAACCAAAGAGATATAGATTTATATTTGTGTTGAAAAGGACCTAATGTTCATAAAAGATGACTCAACTTCCTACCTTGAGGCCATTGTGAGATCTAATTATGAAAAAAGGTTAAAATCCCAAGAATCTTAGATGGACTCCATTTACACTAACATTGATTGTATATTGGTAGATGCACCTATAGTGGTAAAAACCGTAGTGTAAAAGGGTGTTTGGTTCATGTAAACATATATATGTATGTTATAATTTCATCCTATAAAGCAGTCATAGTATAGAATGGATGATAAAAATTTGTGGCATTGATTATGAAGAAGAATTTTTACCATTTTTGATGATAAGTCCATTTTGATTTTCCAACCCATAAGAATTCATTATTATAATGAGAAATATCAAATGGAAATTAAAATTATATTGATTAATGTGAATGTATCAATGGAAGTTAATATGATTAAAACTAAGGGGGTTTCTCTTATTAATGATTAGATAATGGTATAAATATCCCAAAGGGTCATTTATGGATTGAAAAATTCTTCTTAGAGATGGATTGTCTGATTTGATGATGGATGTTTTGATTCATAAAATAAATAGAATATTAAATTTTATATCAGTAGGTTAATTGATGTATGTTATTGTTTCTGATATTTTATGTAGATGGAATCTTATTATCTGAAATGAAATCATGATACTTGATTTCAATAAGGTGTGGTTGGGTAGAAGTTTTTCAATGAAAGAGGTTGATTCATCATTATACACACATAGTATGAATATATATATATATATATATATATATATCATCAAATTATCCCCGATCTAGTAGGTGAGGTCTTTTTAAGTGAATCCACGAGTCGCAGGTTCAAAACTAGGCGGAGGTGTAACTGTGGGGGATATAGCAGTGCTGTAGCATTACTGTAGCAATAATGTAGTTGGAACTGTAGTAGTATTCTACTTGTACTATAGTAGGTACTATAACATGGACTGTTTGGTACTGTAGTAGCCAGAACTATTGACCTAGGGGAACTGGATTGGGTTTAGAGTCCTTAAGGACTTCGGGCCCCCAAGCCTTCGGTTCACAACGGTTTTCGGGCCAACATTATGTCATTCGGGCCTCCTAAAGGCCTTAGGACCACCACAAGACCTTCAGGGCCACCTGATATATAAATGCCCAGATTGATTCTACAAGTAACCTACTCCAGAGTAGGAATAAAGAGAATGACCCATTCACCATATCAAGGATAACTGATTTGGATGAATTATAGGGTATTGAATTTTCCATCAGCACCAAGCCTGTGCATACCTACATAGGAAAACTAGACTAAAAACCATGAAAAGGTGTAGACCTAATCATGATACATATGCTCAGGAGGGGAGATTTCTAGTAGTTATAGTCTGTATGATTTCCCTAAGACCTACATGTCCCACAATGTCTCCAAGCCCTTTGGGCAATGTAATATCTAAGCCTACGGTCATTGTAAGTGTCCCCTCTTGTCCCTTGAAAGGTGGATTTTTAAAATAAATTAAAACGAAGTACTTTCAGTCATTCAGGCATATATATACCACATGAATTGAGTCAGAACATATATATTGGGAATGTACTAAATTTGTTTAGATTATTCACCATTGGGATGGGATATTTACTAGTGTTATATTGACTGAATATTTGAAAGATTTTAAATCATTATAAAGTTCTATAACTAATGGATTGGATTCCGTATACATCCACCATAAGATTTATTTCTTATTCAATGTTATGTTTTTAACTTAGAATCTCTCATTCATTGATCATAATTATTTGATAACAATATATTAATTAAAAGAGGCAATGTATCATTATGAAGAAAATTCTAAAGTAATTGAAAATGACTAAAGATTATTTCTTAGCATTTAGAGGATATGATTACAAAATTATAATGTATTACAAAAATTTTATTTTTCAATCCGAAAAAAGTTCAACTTAATACTCAATATAGATTATTGTTTTTAAAAAATTGTGTATATAATAGTTATAATTATTTTAAATAATATACAATAGAAAATTGAACAATAGAGGTTGAGTATATCATTACATCATATGATCTAAAACAATTTTTTTTGTTTTCTTGTTCATTTTTTTACCTAGAGTGGTTACTAAAATGAAGTGGTCATTTTTCATTTATTGTGAAAAAAATTAGGATATTTACTTATCAAAGGAATCATAGTCTCACCAAAAGAAAAAATAATATTCTTCCAAATACTATCATATATCATATATCATTGAGAGGTGAAATATATGTATAATTTGGGTGGCTATATATGATTATTTATAAAATCCAATGATGAAACCATTACCACAAAAAACACTATGAGGGTCTTGTATCATTTTTTTGCTTGAGGAATATGAGTGATTGATTGTAATTATAGTAAAATGTATCTGGTTATTATAATAATGGTAATATCTAATTATCATTCATTTATGTGTATTGTAATTTATTTAAAATGAGTATTAGAGTGAAAATATTCCCTCAAACTGTGACCATGAGTTGTCCATAACCATAGTATTAGAAGAACTATTATGGGGTGTGATGATATATAATGGATGGATTTAATAGATTTTTATACTCATTAAAAATTGTTATGCGTGAGTTATAAATAATATATTAACAAATTAATATGTTTTTACATACTACATGGAATTTTCCACCAATGAATATCTTATGGAATATCATATAGTCATCAACATACTTAGTTGTTTAACATTATTATTTATCCTTGTTATATAGGGCTGTATAGAAGCCTATCATGATAAATATTTTTCATTTATGCTCTATTTAAATTATTCATTATATGAACATAGCCAATAAGAGGGTGTTTGGGAATGTGTCATATCATGTCATCAGTTGGAGCACAACTTAGATGGAATTCATCCACTTGTTTGACAGGTAAAGACATTAGGTCATTGATTTTGTTATCCTAAGGAAATATATATCCATGATTATTTATGTCACATATGTTATAATAAAATATGTGGATTACTAACATTTAATATCCTTATCATATATACGGTTTACTTGTTTTTTATTCATCAACATTGTCAGTCTTTTTCAAATAATTTAAAAAATTTGAGTTGTATTGTATTAAATTTAAATTTTACATATCTAATTGTATCTATGTATATACGTTTGATTATATATATAGTTAAAAATATAATTTATAAGATACATCTCAGGGTGTTAATGATTTTATATATATTTGAGTATGTTTGATCAATTTCACACCAGAACCCTTAGTAGATAGATTAGCACAAATTCATTGATAGAGGCTATTGTTTGCATATGTATATTGAATGGGTATTTAGTATTTATTTTCAAACCAACTACGAGGCAATTTCTCACAAGTATAAACCCTTGTAAAATATTAAAATTTTCTATAATGATTTTATCTACATTAATAGATTTTGATAAAACAATATCCAATTGAGTTTTTACGGATTCATAATGATTTGTGATGTTTTTTCATAAGACGCATAGAGGATCCTGGTAAAAGTTGGATATTTTTTAACATGAGATTAAATTTATATTCAATAAATGGATGTAATAATTATATAATGAATTTGATATATATATATATATATATTATGATACAATATATTTAAGTAAAAATAAAATACATGAATATGATGCATGTATATTATCATGCATATGATGTATGTATATGGTTTAATATCTATATATATATATAAGATATATATGTATATTAAATTTTGTTTTAATTCATATAAAACATCATGAAATTTAATAAATATCTGAGATGGTTTTATCAGTTTAGAACCAAATTTCTTATTCATTTTAATATATTCATTTATTGATTGAAACATGTTTGATTATTTATAATCATTAGGATGCAAAAAAGTTGATATTAAATTTTGTAGGATGGTTATATGACTCCAATATAATGATAGGATTTATCTTCTGTTTCATGTGTGAGATAATGTTTTTTCGAAATATTTATGATAATTAGGTTCATGAAATTATATTTAATTCTTATTACCTCTTAATGTTTAATTTATCATATATCTATGTTGACACTATAATCCCTTTAATGGTATCCTCTTGAAATAATGAAGGATCCTTCCACCAGTATACTCCTTCCGAGGTAGGAATCACATATTTGTTACTTAGGAGGTATATATTCAATATTATTTTATAAAGGTGAATACAGAAGCTAATTAAATGTTTTTTATATAGGTACATTGTTTACCACTATTTTCGATCATTATAATAATATATATTCTTTAACAATTATTTACCAAAATTCTCATTGTTTTCTATTGAAAATAATGAAAATATGATTAAAAAAATAACACCTTCCATCCATTAGAGCCTTATTTTTTACTCTAAAATGATTTAAGGGCCCTTTAGAGTTCCTCCGTCGAGTAAAATGACTCTATCCATTGAGGAGTTCTGATTGTGTTTTATTATCCTTCCCATTTTTTCTAATTTAATCTTGTTCCAAAAGAGAAAAATACTGCATTTGACTCTCCAGGACTAAACCCATAGTAAAAACTTATTCTAGGATCTATCTAACATATATCATCCACAACCCCAACATTGCATAATCAAGTAGCCTCTGGATTTAATGCTACTTAAGGATGGTGTTATTTTCCGTAAAATGATAAAATGTATTTTTATCCCTATAAATTGCACGATAAAAATCATAGAAAATAAATTCACTTTCTCACCCACTTATCAGATTATCAATAAGAAATTTCAACACACCATTTCCATGTATTCATCTATTACATCAATATTATTTTATTATATTATAAAAAGGTAAATCACCATTTTAATCTGGATATCAAAAGTTCTATAGTCCCACCAAAGGCAAATACATATCCATTTTTACATTTTTATTCAATTAATTCTATCCAAAATACTACATGAACATACCCAAATAACGATTCATCATCTCCTATTAAAAGGGAAGTATATTCTATTTGTTTAATATATCTCAGAATCCACCTCATAGAATCTCAATTAGTTTTCACTAAATTTTACTTGAACTAAATAATATCCACCAATGAATGTTAATGTAAATCAATGTTCACATCAATTCATATAAGAGACCTCTAACCATTGATGCATGAGGCAATTTCACCATGTAATTTGCCTCTTCTTCCACTCTGGGTGCATTCTCCATCATGAGTATGATGAGACTAGCGAGAGGTGTTGAAGTAAGTTTTCATCCATACATTATAAGTATTACAAAAATATTTAAGATATAATATTTATAATTTATAACTACACCAATCATCTATATATTTATCTTGATCCTCATGTAAAATACATTCTTTTCAACTCCAAGATCTACAATTTCAAAAAACCATAACAAATACCTGTTTAGATCCTAAATTCATCTAATTAATAGACCTTCCCATAAAATATCATCCACGTAAAATATTATAATGATGATATTATCATCATTATAATCCATCTAGAATAAAAAATGGTGTATGTTCCTCTATAGGAAACAATTATCCTCCATTATTGTTTCAGACTTTCTATCAAATTATCATCGCACTTGTTTCAATTTATAGAGATTATTATTATGTTTTCACACCAATCCTTGATTACATTGATAAATAAAATTAGTAGGATTATTTATATAAATTCCATCCCATAGATACAGTATATGAAAATACATATTCTCATCCATTTTATTCAGATTTAATCCTCATGAATCAATTAAAAATTCATTGTTTTAAGGGTAGTATTCATTAGTATTAGAGAAAGAAACTCATAAAATTAAATGCCCTCAATATGCTGATATAACATGACCATTAGCCTCTCATTATTGATTTTACATCTATTAGATTAATCATTTTATTTGATAATATATTTATTTTTAACATGTTATTTTTGAGTGTCAAATGTATTATCTATTAACTGTTCTAACTAATAAAATTAAATGGAGCTAAGGAAAACCCTATTGGAGAATATATATATAGAAACATTATTGTTGAACTTATAAGAATACAGAACATAGGTCTAAGGGTGTTACTATCCCATTCATAAGATATAATACCTGGTGTTTGGCAGTACCCTTCTAGGAAAAATACATTTGGCATCAATTTTTTCCCCATCATGAATTTTTGACCTAGATCTTGGGTGATCCCTTCATGGAATGCATTCCATGGAAATACAGATGTGTCTCTCTAT
Source organism: Viscum album (assembly GCA_963277665.1). Classification (NCBI taxonomy): domain Eukaryota; kingdom Viridiplantae; phylum Streptophyta; class Magnoliopsida; order Santalales; family Viscaceae; genus Viscum; species Viscum album. Next base: position 1,501,417,100 of record OY728146.1, on the reverse strand, counting down.
ATAAAGGAATCACATCATCTAGTTCTATGATGTACCATACCTTTAATCCAACACTAAATGTTTGGGGTGTTTCTCTCCCCTACCGGGAAAACTACATCTAAAACTATTGTGGTTTACCTTAGAAAATATTATCACCTAAATAAATGGAATATCCTTCAAGAAATCCGTCATCTTGAGAAATGGGTGTGTCCCAACCCTATTTAACATCAAATAATCTGATTACATGATGTATCCTTTTAGAAATCCATATCCTAGTGTTAGTAGTGTTCTTTACCCATACAAAGAATCAATATATTCAACATACATCTGTTTATCAAGTGAATCCCACCCCAATCATCTCATACTACATTTCATGATGGGTTTTCAATCTCCCTGAACCAATCATAAAAATATGATTTTGGCACCTCTATTTCTGTAAATATATTAAATATATCTATAATAGACTAACACTATTAATTAAGGATCTGATGTGACACCTATAATAATCACTAAACATATATCATACAGAAACTCTTTAGGGTCAAAGTCTCACTTAGAACCCACTTGGGCCCCCTATTTCTCACCAAGAATGAAAAAATATAATGGTCTCCCTTGTCTTTCTCATATCTCATAGGTCAATGTCCATCACATAGATGGTATAACATCCCTCAACATTAATATTATCACAAAAATGGAATCATTGGACTCATTGTTAATCTCATATCTGTAACACATAAGGGATATAACCTAAATCCTATAACATACTCAAGCTATAATAGGTCAATCGTTACACTCCACCTCTCCATTAATATTAATAGTGTCTATTTTCAGAGGAAATAACAAATCATTGGGGGAGTAAATTCACCCCAAGTCATCAAATTATCTAGAGGATATAAATAATGTCATTTAGCTACTATGGTCTACTATGGCCATTCATTCTCAACTCTTCAAGTCCTATTACTTAGTGGTTAAAAAGGAACCTTTCACTTGTTCGACTACATCACATTCAAAACATTCAATTAAATTTTCACCCATATAGGACATTAAATCTACAAATTTACTTATATTATACATAAATTTGTTATCCCAGTTTGAGGCATTACTATAGTGGACAACGTAATTCACCATGGCAGTTTCTATATTCCAAGAGAATTCAATTTCAATTTAATCAATACAATTATAAAAAAAAGGTGAATTTCAATAATATGTTATACCAAATATCACATAAAATTATAATAAATCATAATACCAAATGAAATGTATAAGGGACCATCAATATCTTTTATAGATCAACCATCCTTTAAAATAGCTCCATCATCTTTGATGAAGCTCATTCATGTCCAAATGACTGTCATTTAATCCCGTGAGGTCTGAAGTCAAATAAATTCATCCATTAATTTCTTGAATATATTCATATTATTGTTAATTAAATAATTAAAATTAATTTTTATATTTAATAGAATTTGTGATAATCATTTAATAACTCATTTAGTGACCTCATCCAATTAAAACACTTCCCAATAACATACGTATGGTTTACGGAATACTCCTTCTATTATTATGGGATAAAAAAACTAATGAAAAAAATATAATTTAATATAATTTAGTAAAAACACTAAATAAACTCTCAAAGTGAGGTAAATTATATGGGTGGGTATATTATGTTGTGAAAAAAAATCATTATAGGTCTCTCTTAAAACTTTACATGAAAAATAACCATATTTATAATTCAATTACACCATACATCGATTAAATAAAATCTAATAATCTAATAAGGAAAAATTAAATCACGTTGAAAGAAAGAGAAATAAAAATAGAAACAAAATAGAGACATAAGAACACCATGAATACCTGAATAATGATAAAAAATATTACCAATCTTAGAGGGATTAAATACAAAGGAGGGAGAGGTCCTCCAATGTTGACCATAGATCAGTGAGGATGAAAAATGATTTGTGATCCCTTAAAAAATTAAGGGAAAAGTAGTGAAATAAATCTATATTTTTTACTTGGAATGGATGAATAAAAACACCCAATAACATAAACTATGATATTATTTATGCTTTTATAGCCTCTAAGGATCCCAAATATGCCAATGAAAATAGATAGTCCCCGCACCGATTTCCATTTTGTACAAGAAGAACAAAAAAACCCCTCAACCAAAAATGCCACCAAAATGGAAAAGCCTCTAGATTTTTGGTATAGTGGACCATCCCTGTGTTTCAATTTTCCATGGTAAAATATAGTCAATGATAATATTTTTTCCTTTATTATTTTCCTGCGGTGGCGCACCACGATGTCATTCACACCATAGGCACCCTACAAGCCACGGTGGTAATTTCACCCTTCAAAATGGGGTTCAACAAACTATGGTATTCAATATGGTGGTCATCCTATAGTGGAATCATGTTTCATGTTAAGTATGGCACACTTAGACATCCACTTGAGCTCTTAAAAACCTCATGGGTATCATTCCATATAAAAATTCTTCTTTAATATTTTCTAAACCCTGGATGTCTTATTTGATCCCCATATATAAAAAAACATTTCTCCAAGATTAAAATTCAATTTCCACTAGATTTTCATAACTAAAAATGTGTGGGGTTTTACAAACTATCCATTATAATATCTATCATTTTTGATAATCCTTGTAGGTATATAAAAGAATCACCTCAATGTATTCTATTTTTCAAATCATAACCATCACAACACATATTATCTCAGAACATCCAATGCACATTCAATGTGCATCTCCAAATAGAAATAATGATATTCATCCACAACCAATCCATAACCCACTAACATAACCATATCATTGAAGTAGTTCTTACCCACACTGATCTATCTATACAAACGATGGTGGCTTAAATCAAATTATTATTAGGATTATGGTGTTCCCTATAATATTACTTAACTATTAAAGTAAAATTAAAATCCATAGTCCTTCCCACCATATCAATATCAATTTATTTTCGTTTCCTAGGGTCCAAATAAATTCATGATGTGGTTTCCATATCACTACTAAAAATTACATATAAACTACTGATTAATCCTCGTATATAGACCATTGAAAAAAAACTCAGGGAAACACCTACTAATGTGATATCTCATCATCACGTAATAAAATTCCATTACATCAAAAAGGAAACCCATGATCTTTAAAACACGTATACTAGAGTCCAAAATGGACGTATGATGTAATTATTCAGTTCAATCATCAGCATTAAAATTTCATTGTTATACTCCATTGATGAGAAAAGATTATTTTTATATATCAATCATGATCTAAATTCATAAAAATCATCACAATATGGTAACCAACACACTCAAGAACATATCAGTATCCATAATATTTTATTTAGCATAGTACATGATAAATCCAATCATATACTGATAGAAATTCAAAATCCAGATTAACAGTTAAATGATAGTTTTCATCACACCCACTAACATACTAACATTGGGTAATCTGGCGGTGGTAATGATCTATCTATTACAATATGTAATGGTTGAATAAAAATATCCCACCCATACCCGAGAGCTTTAATAAAACAATAATGACTACCCATTTCTAACTCATGAGAACATCAACATCATCAACCAATGAAATATAATTAGAAAATGGGTTACAACCTCCAATAAAAAAAATGTTCACATCCCCTTATATAGATTTTATTCTTCCACTACAGGATTACAACTTTAGTAGGATCCCACACTACATGCCCTAAGATTACCCCATGATATGATAATATAATTTAATCAACACTATAACCACATAATAAATGGTTTCATCCACATTATATAGAAGACAATTACACATAAAGAACCAAGAAAACTAGTCCCAAAATATTAACATTTATTCTATTAGTCATTGGATCACATATGACCATTCAATGATTTAAATCAAATTTATATTGTGTATAAAAAGAATTTCAATTTTTATTTCCACCATGTTCAATGGATGTAAAATCATATAACACCTTGTCATAAATCATGACTTTTTTTAGCATGATTTGAAAAATATAAAATCTTCTGCTCACTCCACTGAATAGTTAACCATCCACTAAACATATTAATTGAATCTATCTAGAATAAACCAAGGAAAAACTCTTTTAAAACAAGAATTTCACCCATGAAATTTTCTATCTAATGATCACCCGCCTACATGAGTTACATCCTAAAATTAGATGAATACACACACTCTATCACCATGGGTCAGAAAATGTATATAGAATCAATTGGGTTTTGTATATAAATACGCCTACCCTCAAAACATCAAAATTATTATAAATGTAATCAAATTTGGTTATTTTCATTCAAAATTACATTGGAATCATTATTCTTGCACCATACATCTTGTAGAATATCCTATTCATCAATATTAATCTTCAGTGTCTAACATGATTCTTATATCTAAGAGAACACACAAGAAAGATATAACCCCCTCATTGGTTACCCTATCTTATAAAACAAAATCATATTTGGATTAGTAATCATCCCACCCTAATACTAAGTCTTATCTAAAAGCACTTGGCTCTCCCATCAAACCCATAGTTATTCGAATATACAAAACACAGTTCATAGAAAATAGCTCGCTATTATCATCTCGAAAATCATAAGGTGACTCACATTCTTCACTACCCACTATTAGGTTTAAATATCGATATAAATCATTAAAATATTTATAGAAAGAAGCAACCTTTTAGGAGAATTATTCCCAGTATACATCCTCAAATGAGGATACATCCTCAAGAATCAAATTATCAGGTTGATCTTCACCAGGTATTCACATATGATATTTAGACACTTAAAGACCAAAATATCTTCTACTATCAAATATTTATAATAAAACTATCTGACTATGTTCTATATCGAGTTTCAGAAAGATTCACAGTTCATTTAAGTATAATGAAAAAAAAATCTATATAGTAAAAAATTATATATTTTTTTATTTACACTTCAAATAACCAAAACCATTTTATTTCAAACCAATATGAAAATAACGAAAATGTGGTCTATCATTTAAGCATAAATACTTATACCAACCTACTAGGGTGACTATTGATTACATTTATTCAAGGACTCGATTGTATTTCTATAGAATCATATTTCCGTAATATTTATATAAATTGTAATCTGAATAAAAATATGATGAGGTTTTTATAAGAAGAACACAACCATGTTGTTAAATAAGAAAAATTCATGTGTGTATTTTTATAACACATTACAAAACTATACAATGTCTTATTTTATGTAAAAAATGATCATCAAATTTATGTCAGGGTATTCATTCCTGATTTGTAGGATACATGACCATAACCTATTTCTAATGGGACAACATCTAGAAATAAATAAATGATAAATAAAAAAATTATGGGAATCATTCCACAAGAAATCATTGAACAATAAAATTATATACCAAGTAAAATATATTCATTATCTTTATAATATGTATTTTTTATAGGAAATAGAATTATTTAAATAGTATTTTGGTATAAATCAATATTTTCAAATAATATTTATGACCCAAGTATACCATAACCCCAAACAGTAAAGGAAAAAATAAAATTTTCATGCACACTATGAAATTAGAGACTAAAATGTTCTGATACCACTCTTTTACATCATCGTACTACCACCCATAAATATATCCCAAATTATAGATTCCATTGAGACCTTAGGCATGGCTCCCCATATGATAAATTGTTCTCAATATAAGTGGGACTCTAGGATGTTACCATGGGTATAAAATACTCCCATATCAGAGAGAAGAATAATAGTGGAAATGTAAATACCCTTACCCTAGTAGCCCAGAGTAGGTGGTTATATTATTACATTAAACAAATAGACATGTAGTAACATCTAAAATAAACAAATAGATTATTAGTTCTGGAAGACTAGATACATACTTTGACTTCACATTAAAATTGATGATTTAATACCCAGAAATTTGTTTTATATTAAAATTAAATTATTCCCCATAGCATATCCCAATATATTAATAAGAAAAAACATCATAATATTCTAGTTAATATAAAAAAAAGAAAGGGGTGACCATAGATGCTCTATAAGGGTATGTGTATTACAAAATATATCCCGAATATATAATAATATTCAATATTGATATTTAATTAACTAAAACACATACCATTTAATTAATATCATGTGTATAATATGAAGAAAAAAATAATGAAAAAATAAATCCTTATAAATAATAACATGATATGTAAATATATCCCTTAATATACTAAATAATTTAATAATAACATGTATACCAATAATTGATCATATAAAAATGAAATGAAAAATGAAGGAACATATGAAGGTGTAAATACCATTCACAAGATAGTTTAAATCTTTGGGTATAAACCCATCTAATTTATCCAACTAATTTTAATAATGAGACTTCTTTGAACATCAGTGGGATATCTATAATTGAGACCCATAAATCAATAACTAATTACAGTGAATTCTTTATATTAATCAAGTAAAAAATAGTCAACATAAAAATTACTATTGAAATATAAATATATTAAATTTTAATACATTCCCTAATCAAATAATATTATTCCTAAAAAATCCAGGACAATATACTGAATTGTAATAAAATTGTTAATATGTGGTCCAAATGATAATAAACCATCAATAAAATAATAAGGATGATGCTAATAAGAAATTATCACTGTGGGATCAAACGTACAATAATGTGTTGATTCCAGGGATGAATATAAATATGAATAAATGAAATTAATAAAATTCTTTTGAAAGTATCCATTGCACATTGAAAATAATATTTTAAGAAATAATGATCAAAAATAATTTTTAAAATAATTTTCATTGAAGATAAACCTTTAAAACTGTTAAATTAATATTAAAATCATTGAGTGGTCTTCACATAAGTGCATTCCCTTCTTGTCGTGTATATAAAAACGTAGATTGTTTTCACATTCTTAGAAAAATATTAACATGAATTATTTTCAATGTGACATGAATATAAATTTAATTTTTTAGAAACTAATAATATGTAAACATATACTTAAAAAATAATTTATAAATGGTTATTTTCTTTTTGAATATACTATTTAAAAAATATTGATTTTGATGAAAATGTTTTTTCACATGGTCATATAAATAAATTCATATTTTCAGTGAAAAATTACCAATTATTTTAAGTACAAAAGAGTTAAAAAAATAAATAATACTAGAAAATTTTTAGGAATGTCTCGATAATAAATAATAAATATTTTAATATATAAATATAAAATAATTCCCCCATGAAATAGTTACAATACAAATTCCAGAATAAGGATGAGATTGTGAAATAAAACATTTCCACTTTAATATCTTCTGGATCATAAGACACTTAAAATAATAAATATAAATTGAAATTATAAATACAATGAAGATAAATATATTCATTATATAACATACCAATGTTGATGTATATACACAAAAATATATTTTATTATTGTGAATATGTAATTTATCTCCGAAAAGTAAAAGTGATACGGTACTAAAAAGACTGAAAATAAAAAAAAGTAATAAAATAGTAAAAATATAGATTTAATATTAATATAATAAACTTCCAAACGCAAATATCACATACCATATTTTAGTTACATATATTATTTCACCAATTTTTTTATTAACATATCCTTGATACAATCTTAGTTTTAGATGATAATTATTTCACTCATCATGTATTTGTTCATTCATTTATTCTTAGTCATTTTACTTTTATCATCCTCTCATCATCTCCACAATTTTAAAATTGATTAATTTATCATATATATAAATTATATATTTAATTATTTAAACATTCAAAAGATAAATATACACAATGGTTTATACCATTCATGGAAACGGTAGGTCATATGTATGCATGATTATTGTTTCCTTTTTTGTTTATGGAGGAAATGGAATTGAAATAAATAACAATTAAAATTTTAAGAATAATTATTATGTCATATATATAATTTTTATTAATTAAACACATCCTTAGGTATATCGTGGTAAAAATTAACTGAATATCATTTCACATCGCTACGTTGCGGTGGTTGTCCACATCTTTTCATGTGAGGTATTATTATTTACCAAAGGATTGGAATTAAGAAGTCATATAAGATATTATGTTTTAATAATTATTTTTATATAAAAAATAAACCATATATTCTTTAACCATAATTTAAAAACCCTTCATGTAAGGTGTATGTAAAAAATTAGTCACATCACTTCATGAGGCTGTAATCTACCATATACATATGAGACATTATCATATCCCACATAGAATGAAATGTATGAAAGTATATGTGATATAATAATTAAATAATTATAATAACATCACATATATATATACACATATATATCTTCTAGTATATTGAATCATTTATTATTTCTTTTCATTAATGGTGATGATGAAAAAAGAATCACATCAGTTTGTGTGGCATTAGTCTGTTGTGCACATGATCCAAAGTTTTATTTCCCAATTGATGGATGTGGAAACACATATTTGGTTTTAAATTAACATATTAAGATATAAATATATATAATATAATGTTTTTATAATATTACCATATTTTAATATGGTATTATATGTCAAAAAAATGAAATATATATCCACATTTAATAATTTTACCTCTCCTTTGGAGATCCTCTTTATGGTCATAAATAAATATTTATTAGGAATGATTATTAATAAATATAACGTATCTATAATTATGGGAGGGAATTGATGAACTTTTTTGGTAGGTATTGTATAAAAAAATGTAATTTTGAAGTGTGAAGTGGAGAGGAGAGGTTGTGGCATTTCAAAAGAAAGGGAAAGGATATAGATAGATTTTTTAAAGATAAATTGATACCCAAATTTTTCTATTATATAATGACTCATAAATTTGTAATTTTATAATTTTATAGTTGATAAGGCCTCAATACAAAAATTAAATTATTTTTTATTTTTTTCCCATTCTACACAATTATCTGATTAGTTTTACTCAAGATAAACCCAATTTTACATTAAACATAGTAAATAATTTTTATTGTTTTCACTATTTATTAGGTTCAAAAAAATTGACATATTATATAATATAAGTTATTATTATTCAACATATGAAATCATTTTTTCAAAATTCCATTAACTTAAATGGCTTAATCTTATTTAATAATAATATGCAGATTCGATGAAAGATAGATTATCTCAAGAGACAATTCTCATTTATATTAAATGTTTTAATATTAGAAATAAATATCAAATTTATTACAATAATTTTATTTTTTTGTATTAGAATGTAATTTAAAAAATACATTAAAAAATTATAATATAATTTATCATTGTATTTATGTTAAATGAAATTTATATTTGTAATAAAAATAAAAAATTTTCACAGTTCAACAACAAAACAACATTTCAAAAATTAATAAAAAATTCACCAAAATATTATTATGACATGCATATATTAAAAATAATGTTTTTTAAGTCAAATAAATTATCAAAATGTCTTATGTATTACTTTTAAAAAATTGTTTATATCAAAACTAAAACACTTATTTGGAAAATATATCCCTTAAGAAAACATTTCTTGTTTTTTAAAATGGTTCTTATTTTATTTTTAATAACTAGATAACCACTAAATTTATTTTATTCTTTTATAAACCATATAAATTTTTTAGATTAGTTGTTGCTATTTATACCTACCACCATAATGGCAAGGTTATAAGGATCAAATTTAAATAAAAATATTTTAATGGGGTATCACATTTGATTCAATCCTGGATCAATGTGAGTTGTAATATGCTAAAGATATCACTATTATTTGAAAATAAATAAATCATATACCATCCGGGTTTCACATTTTTTTATATTCTTAGATATTCTTATCATATAAATTATCTAATATGATATTCCCTATTTAGAATATAGAGGCATTACATTCTACACCTTAAATAAATTGTGTCCTAATTTTATCATGATCAAGGTAATCAAGGGGTTCACATATGAATGTAAATTTCATGAAATCCCAAATTATAATAAGGGTTAATAAAACAAACTCTTGATAAGAGATAAATTGAAGAAATAATGCTATCTGTAAATGTCCCATAATTATGTTTACAATTAAGAGCACATAAGTTAGAAGTGAATATATGGATAAGGGAGAATAATATAATTCCTACATAATAATGGATGGTGATAAGGGTCTTTGATCTTATGAATGTGAATGATCAATATGATGTCAAAAAATAAAAAAACATAAATATTTGATTACTCAAAAAAAGAATTTATTAATATTATATGATGTTGATAGGATTACATTTTGGTTTCAAAATCCTTTTCTTAATGTTGAGGGTTTAAATTACCATCTATTTGAAGAAAATTTGGAAATTTACTTACCTGAAAACTATAAATAAATCCTTTAATCATTTCAATAAGAATATCATCTTTTGGCCAAGGTATTTTTATCTATGAGGATATTTTCATGAATGAATCAATGAAATTTATATTTAATATATTATCACATGAAATGAATGGAAGGCATTCCATATTTTTCTAGATATTTTCCTAGACCAAATTGTTTAGTATAAGTTATCCAATTACACAAAAACTTTTAATTAATCAATTTCATAGGTAGGTACACATAAGGATAATACAAAATTGTTGGGTCGGAAAAACGGGGGAATGATGGCAAGAGGGGGGTGAATTGCCTTTTTAAAAAAAGATTGACAAATTAAAAAATCAAAGTAAAGTGCAGCGGAAATAAAGAAGGCAATCACACAAGAAATTGATAACGGAGTTCGGCCAAAACCCGGCCTACGTCTCCGCTCCCAACTCAACCGTTGAGAGATTCCTACCGCTTGCTTTTCAATGGTTTTAGCAAGAAACCCACTAGGCTTTGAGGTAGCACTAGGACCTATTACAGCTTGCTTTTATTGGTTTAGCAAGAACCCAATGCTTTTAATGGTTAAGCAATAACCCACTAGTCTTTTTACGGGTGAAGACTAGCTCACCGATCTCAAGCCTTTTTACAAGGTAAGGCTTGACAACCTCTTCACACCTTAGTGGTGGTGTGAGAACCCAAAGAAAGAGAGGTTGAGAAAAGGGTTGGGGTTTGTAGGCACAAACCCAATTTTAAGCTCAAAATAAAAAAATGCAATAAAACCCGTAATTGGGAAGACTCGGGCGCCAATGGATGATGAAGTTGATGAGCGTGCTCTCCCAAGCTTCTTGAGTGGAGCTCCTTGGATGTGGAAGTTGTTGGAGCTCTTGGGGTTCCTTGGAGGAAGTCCGCCGGAGGTTCGCCAAATGATGAGAAATGTGTCCGTAGGCTTCACAATAGTTCCGGTGGGTGTCCGGGGCTTCCTTGGCCTTTATTTATAGGCTAGGAACCCTTGGGGAGGCTTCGGAGCCGTTGGAGAGGCTAAAAGAGCCGTTGGGAGCCAAGTGGACAGGCTGGTCAACAGCCCAACGGCTAGTTTGACTGTGTCCACCGGCTGGCCGGTGCAGGGCCACCGGCTGGCCGGTGCCTTGGCAGAGGCTGATCCTTCTTTTCCAGGCACCACCGGCTGACCGGTGCCAGAGCCACCGGCTGGCCGGTGGTGAGGCAGTAGCCTTCACTATTGGGGCTTGGTACCACCGGCTGGCCGGTACAAGGCCACCGGTTGGCCGGTGTGGAGGCAGTGGCTTCCCTCTGAGTGCAGGTGCCACCGGCTGGCCGCTGGTGTGCCACCGGCTGGCCGGTGGTCTGGATTTCAGACCAGTTCTGCCTTCTTTCTATCTTGGCCCAATTCCTTGGCCACCTGATTTGATTCCTATCAATCAAAAACACTTGAAACAATGTTAGAAACATAAGAGGGTGATTGTGATCATGAAAATTAAACCTCGAGGGGTTTGAGAGGTACAACAATCTCCCCCTATTTTGATGATCACAATCACCAAAACAATTAATGTAAAATACTGAAATTGAAAGGAAATGCTAAGCAAGATGAAAAGGATTCTCCCCCAATCAATCAAGAAATTTCTCCCCCTTTGTGATTATCAAAATAGTGTGGGGCATAAAACTTGATTGAGGGATGAGATTTGAAAAACAAGATTTGAGAATTGAAAAATCAATTGAAATTTTTGAAATTTGAAAAGATTTGAATCAAAAAATGAATAACAGTTTGAATTGAAAGTTTTGAAAAAAAAAAAGACTTTTGAAAATTGAAAATTTGAAACCAAATGTTGGAATTGAAGGTTTGAATAAAAAGTTTTGAAATTGAAAAGCTTAAACAATCCTAACTCCCCCTAAATAAAAACAACAAATCACCGGGGAGAGGGATTTTGAAAAGAAATGATTTTAGGCCCGGAGAGACTCGCAAGAAGGGATTTTTCAATCCAAACTTGTCTCATGGCGGGTCTTCTCCTATAAAATTCATCTGAATAAAAAATCGATTTGGGTTGGCCATAACGGGCATTTTTACAATTACACTCATAAATGAGGTGCCCGGTTTTCTTGCAATAATTACAAAATTTGTAATCGGAGCTCCCCCTTACAAAAACAGTTTGAGCATGGGAGGAGGAGGCTCGGTTGGTATAGCCAAGTCCATTGGTGGTTCGGGATATACGTTGGGAACCAAGTATATTTTTCAAATTTTGTTCACCTTGGGTGAACTTGGCTAGGGTCTCTCTAAGGTCTTTGATGGTTGATTCCATAGAATCAACATTTGGAAAATTTTGGATTTTGAGGGTGAGTTCCTCCTTCTCTTGGAGAAGTTGGTCTTTTTCGGAGGAAAGTTTTTTGAAAGACTTTTTCAACATGACAAATTTAGAAGAGAGTTCATGAAAACCTTTTTCTAATTGGTCTCTAGCAAATGAGAGTTCTTCATAAGAAAGATGATTTAAAGAATTGGAATTTGAAGAACATGAGGAAGAGGAATCGGAAGATGTTACCTCATGGAATGCCATTAGGCATTTTGTACCTTGGTCACTTGAGGAAGAGGAGGAGGATGATGAGGAGTCACTCCATGTGGCCTTGAGGACTTTTTTCTTTCCTTTCTCCTTGTGCGTGGCCCGTTTCTTGTTGAGTGGGCAATCGGGCTTGTAATGGCCCTTTTCGCCGCACCCGTAGCATTTTACCTTTGGCTCGATTCTTGCAGTGGGTTCTTGCTTTTGCGCCTTGCGGGATTTCTTCTTCTTCTTGTGCTTCTTCATGAATTTTTGCATTTGGCGGGCGAGATTCTCCATTTCCGAGTCGCCGCTTGATGATGAGGAAGATGAGGAAGGAGATGAGGAAGAAGATGAGGAGGAGCTTACTTCCTTTTGTACCTTGAGGGCAATGTTCTTAGGTGTCTTGATTGGTGTGCCCTCCTTTTGCGCTTGCCTCCTCATCGTGATTTCGTACGTCATTAGGGATCCGATGAGCTCCTCGACCGGCATATTTTTTATATCTTTAGCTTCTTGGATTGCCGTCACCTTTGGTGCCCATGAGCTCGGAAGGACCCATAAGATCTTCTTGACCATTGTTTCTGCAGAAATGTCATCTCCAAGAGATTTTCTACCATTGCACACATCAGTAAATCGAGTAAACATTTCAGAAATTGATTCATTTGGGTGCATGGAAAAAGACTCAAAATCCTGCCTATACATATCTAACCGAGTATCTTTAACTTTGTTAGTGCCCTCATGGGTTACTTCCAATAGTTTCCAAATTTCATGAGATGAGGTGCAAGTGGAAACTCGGTTAAATTCATTTCGGTCAAGGCCGCAATGAAGAGCATTCATGGCTTTTCCATCTAGCTCAAAATTTCTAATGTCGGCTTGGGTCCATTTGGATTCGTCGGGGGTAGACAAAGTGTAACCCTGCATGACAATTTTATAAATGGGATACCCTATACTTCTAAGAAAAGTAGTCATGCGGGTTTTCCAATAATTATAGTCGGACCCATCAAAAAATGGAGCCCGACCCAAGGAGTAGCCCTCGGGGGCGAAAGAGGTAGATGCCATCAAAAAAAAGATCTTAACTTTGAAACCGGGTTAAGGAATTACTCAAAGGTCCCTCTGATACCAAATGTTGGGTCGGAAGAAACCCCGATGAACGGAGAATGATGGCAAGAGGGGGGTGAATTGCCTTTTTAAAAAAAGATTGACAAATTAAAAAATCAAAGTAAAGTGCAGCGGAAATAAAGAAGGCAATCACACAAGAAATTGATAACGGAGTTCGGCCAAAACCCGGCCTACGTCTCCGCTCCCAACTCAACCGTTGAGAGATTCCTACCGCTTGCTTTTCAATGGTTTTAGCAAGAAACCCACTAGGCTTTGAGGTAGCACTAGGACCTATTACAGCTTGCTTTTATTGGTTTAGCAAGAACCCAATGCTTTTAATGGTTAAGCAATAACCCACTAGTCTTTTTACGGGTGAAGACTAGCTCACCGATCTCAAGCCTTTTTACAAGGTAAGGCTTGACAACCTCTTCACACCTTAGTGGTGGTGTGAGAACCCAAAGAAAGAGAGGTTGAGAAAAGGGTTGGGGTTTGTAGGCACAAACCCAATTTTAAGCTCAAAATAAATAAATGCAATAAAACCCGTAATTGGGAAGACTCGGGCGCCAATGGATGATGGAGTTGATGAGCGTGCTCTCCCAAGCTTCTTGAGTGGAGCTCCTTGGATGTGGAAGTTGTTGGAGCTCTTGGGGTTCCTTGGAGGAAGTCCGCCGGAGGTTCGCCAAATGATGAGAAATGTGTCCGTAGGCTTCACAATAGTTCCGGTGGGTGTTCGGGGCTTCCTTGGCCTTTATTTATAGGCTAGGAACCCTTGGGGAGGCTTCGGAGCCGTTGGAGAGGCTAAAAGAGCCGTTGGGAGCCAAGTGGACAGGCTGGTCAACAGCCCAACGGCTAGTTTGACTGTGTCCACCGGCTGGCCGGTGCAGGGCCACCGGCTGGCCGGTGCCTTGGCAGAGGCTGATCCTTCTTTTCCAGGCACCACCGGCTGACCGGTGCCAGAGCCACCGGCTGGCCGGTGGTGAGGCAGTAGCCTTCACTATTGGGGCTTGGTACCACCGGCTGGCCGGTACAAGGCCACCGGTTGGCCGGTGTGGAGGCAGTGGCTTCCCTCTGAGTGCAGGTGCCACCGGCTGGCCGCTGGTGTGCCACCGGCTGGCCGGTGGTCTGGATTTCAGACCAGTTCTGCCTTCTTTCTATCTTGGCCCAATTCCTTGGCCACCTGATTTGATTCCTATCAATCAAAAACACTTGAAACAATGTTAGAAACATAAGAGGGTGATTGTGATCATGAAAATTAAACCTCGAGGGGTTTGAGAGGTACAACAAAAATAAGTTTGACCAAATTTATTTATAAAGTCACTAAATAAACATAATATTCCCCATACAAAATAATGGGGATCTTATTGTAACATTCCATATACGTGGATATCTTGATAACCATAATCCTTAATGAGAACACACATACTTCCAAAAACAAAATCTCAAGATCACTAATATATTCCCTTAATAAAAATATGTATTAAAATCTAACAAATATGATATAATCCATCAAATTAATTAACAATTTCCTTGTAATAAATATTATCCCATTAACATCTCTTTATCAATATTATATCAACATCAAGAACATATTAAGGGTTATATTCGGTGACTAATTTGTATTAGAAAATATATATATTCCAATGAATCACATTTCCATTCATTAGTACCTTTCAACATATGCACTCAAATACTTAATTAATTGTATTATAGTATAATAAATATTCATTTAATAATTATTATAATGATAATATCATCGGGAAAATAATTCTATATTATATTTCCTGAATCCAAATATATGAACATAAATCATTCCACTCTAGTTGTATCAATAGTATAATTATTACCTTGATCCCTTATCATATTTTTGGTATATTCCATTGTCATTTGGGATAGTGAATTTCATAGTTAGTCATCTTCCTATAGTTTATTCATTTTAAATTACAAACTTATTTCCATTAATAGACTCATCAGCATGGTAGCCTTTCTCTCCAAAATCATTAAAAACATTAATTCCATTAAATAATGTACTAGGTATTTTCTTTGCACAATTATAATAGGTAGGAAATAATTTATTACTTATTCTTATTGTCTTTATTTTCCCCTACTATCCTCTTCATCTATTTCTATCTTTGGTATCCGTAATTGTTGGATAATTATTTCTCTTTCGCGGTAAGACATGATATTATTTCTTCCTATGATGATAAATTTTTGATCCTAAATACATTCAAGGGAGTGGATTTAACCCATGAAAGGAATGGATAATATTACACTTTTGATTCTGTATTTTTTCTTTAGAATTTCTTTCTGACCTTGTAATTTTGGCTTCATACAATGATATCATTTAAAATTTATTTATTCTTAGACATAGGACATGAATACCCATATCTTAGCATTTATAATGAGGAAAATGGTATTGAAGGAATATTACCTTAAAATCATTCCATTACATGTTTTTATTTATTCTTCATCATTATTTTTTTTGAGTTAATGAATACCATTAATACACATATCATAATATATGATAAAAATATATGAAAAAACTATTGAATTTTGTTACTTCCCAATGTGGAAAATATCATCTCTAATGAACATATCAATTTCCTTATTACAAATGGATTTCTAGTCCCATTATTGATGTATTTCATTATCACATAATGTTTGTCTAAAATTGTTACAGAACATGGTGGATCAGTAGGATGATCCATACAGGAATGGTTATTTCTCTTAAGAAGAGTTGGCTACCACAATTTGGTTATAATTTATCTATTTCTAGTTATAACTCCTTTTTCAGATTCATTATCATTCATAGTACTGAAATCCTAACATTAGGTATATTCATATATACGATTAAAATTCCTTCCAATAGGTTCCATTTAAAGAATATAGCATACAAAATATTAGATAAAAATATTACTAAACATAATTTGTAATCCCCATACCATTATAAGACATAACATAAACTGAAAATTTTATGCATTGCTTACTCATAATGAAATACATGTTTTCATTGTAATTGTTTTCAAATAATAAAAATATTTTCAAATCTTCGCAATGGTCTATAATGTAAATTTAAATTAAAAAAATCATATCCCTTAAGAGTGCCAAATGA
This sequence comes from Viscum album, assembly GCA_963277665.1. NCBI lineage: Eukaryota > Viridiplantae > Streptophyta > Magnoliopsida > Santalales > Viscaceae > Viscum > Viscum album. The sequence goes on along the minus strand of OY728146.1, from coordinate 1,501,400,001 downwards.
GGTGAATGACATGAATTCATACCATGTACTAGGTAATGCTACAGTTATTACCAACATGCCTTTTTGGGTGTATTACCCCTAGGTACCTATGTTTTAAAAATTACATCCACATGTAGTATCCAAATAAGGATATATTTCAAAGAAAAAAAAATATATTATCCACCATGACAAACCATTATTATGATCTTACATACTTTTCCTTAATGTAAAACATAGGTTTATGTTCTCTAATATATGTTTTATTAATATAAGTTCAATGTTTTCTACACCAAGTCATCTAATACCAACTATAAATACTATATCCTCATTTTCTCAAAGTCAAAGTTTACAATATTACACTACCATCAAATTAAAATAATCACATCATAAAAACCTGAATAGTTTATTAGTCTTTAAATACTAATAAATACTTAAAATTCATATAAAAAATGAAAACATAAAATAGACATAGTGTTATCTTTCAGAACACAATTTTTTCCCAAAGAATATCCCAGAATAATAATAATAAAACACCTCCTGAAATCTAGGGGAATAAAAAAATTGACGAGTTAAGACGATTTTTAAGGGTTTTCATATAGAAATAACTATCATGAAGAAATAATAATTACCAATATGGAATGGTAAATCACTAAAAATAATTCCACATAATCAATAATATTATAATAATTTTTGAAAAAATAAATATGATCAAATAAATTCAAATGAATAATCAAATACGATTAAAACATATACATGGATATTGAATAAAATTTAATAATCACATTTGTAATTGTGGAATGCATAATGTCATACAACTGAACATATCAAGACCTTTCACAAGAGAACATAAATATGTTGGTAGAAACCCATCTAAATTAGAAAACTGATTTGTGTCATTAGACATGTCAATGCATTTAGGATATATCTAAAACTAGGAACCACCCACAAAATACTATGTCTAATTAATTAATTATATGATATTAATGAAATATAATGATCGTAAATATTTTTATTGAAAAATAATTTGAAATGTTAATACAAACCCTAATTAAATAAACATAATCATAAACCATCCAGAATAATACAAGGAGTGGAAATAAAATTGTACACCATTATTAAATATCTTCATAAACCATCCAAATAAATTATAGTTATAACATCAATACAACATATTCCCAATGTATATTTATTACAATAAAGGGTTGATGTCATTGATGAATAGAAATAAAATAAAAATTGTATTAAAAAAATCATGGGAAAAAATATTTTTCAATTTGAAAATAGCTTTATAATATATTTAATTTGTATAGACATATTTTTTTATAATAAAATTTTAAAACATATAAAACATTTTCTAAGACATTTAGTGTTAATTATAGAAAATAAATTATATTCATGTAGTACACATGAAAACACAATATATTTTCACATTTTTGGTAAAACAAAAATGTTCTTTATTTGGAAGATGACATGACGATTCCTTTGTATAAATTTTTTAAAAATAAATAATACTAAAAAATAAATTAAAAAAATATTTTTTAAAAGGTTAAAAAAATTGATGCCATTTTGGGGATCATAGATTACGATGATTTTTTTAATACTGAGATAAATAATAATGGATTTTTTAAAACATTTTTCTCCTTTATTTTATGTATAAAAAGAGCGAAAATAGAACTAATAAATAAGTAAAAATAAATAATAAACAAAGAATATGAAAATATTTTTATTTTAAGATATATATATCTAATAATTCCCTCAAGGGAGTCTTACATAGAAACAATCTCGAATAACAATGATATTGTAAAATAAACCCTTAACAATAAAGTGACAACTGAATCACATGAATAATAAAACAAATAACACCTAATGAAAAAATACCATGATTAGGGATATATTAATGATATATTATATCAATTTTTTAGTATATACACCACAAAATATAAATAAGATATTAATATTTCATAAGTTTCATGGAAGTAAAAGTGATATGAGATAAACATTACCTTAGGGTTGACATCATTCATATGTGTAAAAAATCATTTATAATAAATATAGTTTTATTATATATCAATTATAGAACTGTAATAATACATTTCATATCATATATGATTTATTTATAGTCTCCGATAAACCATTTATTGTAATTTATTTTATAAAATCACTATTTTGTGTGATAATTTGTTCTTTTTTATGTTTAATTTTTGTTTGGTAATTTTTAGTGTTCAAATTTTAATCATGGTTTAATAATATCAATAATGTTAAAAATTAAATAAATATCCTATATATATTTAATATATTTATATGTATAATTCAATGAAATTTACAGATATCAATTGGATTTTACTATTCATGGAGTCATTAGGTTTTATGTACGCCTGAAAATTGTATAAATTTTTCATAAAGGATGGAAAGAAAGGGAAATAATTATTAAATAATCTTATAATAATAATTATTTTTTAATAAATATATTTTATATTAATAAAATATATTCATATTACAATCCTTGTAAAAATAAGATGAAAATCAATTGTTATCACTTTGTAGGGGCGGTTGTCCACACTTGAACATGAGAGACACTATCCATTTCCAACATATTATAAGATAAGAAGTTATATGAGATATAATATTCACATATTTATGGATTGGTTATAAATATAACATATATTTATTATCTTTAACCTTAATTCCTTTCATTTAAAGAGTAATTGAAAAACGAATCACAACGCTTCGTGAGGCAGTAGTCCGCCATATGCAAGAGAAAAATTATTATTTTCCCCCAGGAATGGGATGTAAGAATGTATATATGATAAAATAATAAAATAATAATGTTAATTTCATATATATACCAAAATGTCCAAGAGACAGGAAAATCCCGCTCCCACCAAATTGTTAATAAAAAATGGTAAACAACATAGTACAACTCAGAGAAGTGGAGCCTTACAAAGCCTCGTATAAACAACACCAGCACTATCATCATGGACTAGGCCATTGCAATAACTGGGTAACACAAAAGACCAGTTGGCACTGACCTTTATAATCGCTCTTTTATAAAGAGCATTAGCATCCTGATTTTCCTCTCTGTATACATGTGAGACATCAAGACAAATCCTCTCAGCAAGCTTGATACACTTTATCCAAGCAGATAGAATTATCCATGGGACATTCCTGGACCGGTCCATCAGGATCTGCACAGCAACTGAGGAATCCGACTCGAGCCATAACTTTCACCAGCCATATCAAACTGCATACCTGATTTCTTTTATAATCGCCCAAAGTTCTGCTTCAATCCCATGCCCAATCCCAATGTAATGAATGTAGTGATTGATAAGGGTTATGAAATTATCCTCAATAAAATCAACATATTATGAATTCATCTATTACTATATTTTTATATTTTAATAATTTTTAAGGATGATGAAGAAGAAATTAAACAAATACACACATTTAATAATCTTACCTCCAATTTGGAGAGCCTCTTTAGGTTTATATCTAAAAAGATCATATATTAATATAAAAATATAAATAAGGCCTATAAGTTTTGGGGAGGATAGCAATGAAGGTATTTAGGTAGTTCATAGAAAAACCAAAGGGCATTGGATGTGTGATGCGGGAAGGAGAGTGGGTGGTATTTCATAAATGGGGAGAGTACACACATGTAATATTGGAAAAGATAATGTGATACCATTTTTTTATGTACCAAAAGACTAAATATGTTTAATTATTAAATATTATAGATTACGAGTTATATATATTTCGAAAAATGTTAGTTTTAGAAATGTTTAAGGTCATTTTATTCTCTTATCTTCATAGTTTAACCCCCAGTAAACCCACTCGTACCATAACTGTGATTATTAATTATTACAGTTTCACAATTCATTATAAAAAACATTAAATTGAAAATTTTAGATAATAAAAATATTTCATACTCCATTTATGGAATAAATTTTCACAAATTCAACTCAAAAAATTTGAGGATTACAATTTATAATAAAACAATATTGGCGATGAAAGAGCAGGTTTTCAAATATAAAATTCTCATAAGTATAAAATAATTAAATAAAAAAAATTAATATGATTTTTTTTCTTAATTACATAAATTAGATCTATTTTAATATAAAATGACAACTTTTACTCTGAAAATATTTTTAAATAAAATTTATATTTTTAAATAATTTAATGGAGAAGTCAGTTTTTAAAAAAATCAGTAATTTTCACAAATAATCAAAATGATAATTTTTCAATATAACTATAAAAATGTACCCAAAGGTAATTTTTACATATAGATTTCAAAAATAATTATTATCTTGTCAAATAAATTTTTTAAAGGTGTTAAAATGATATATTAATTTATGTGTTAAATGTAATACTAAAACATTATTTAGAAAAAAAATTATTTTAAAAAATATATATATATTTTTATTTAAATGGTTCCTATTTTATTTATAATCAATTGGTAAACAAAAAATATATTTTATAAAAGTATAAACTATATAATTTTTATGATTTATATATTAATATTCACATCTTCCATCTTGATGGATAGGTTTTATAAGTCATGTTTAAATAATAATATTTTGAAAGAGTATCATGTTTCGTTCAAACCTAGTGTGAGGTGAATTATATGCTCTTAAAGAGACTGAATTTATTTTTTAAAAAATATCTCATATATTATGATGGTGTTAGATTCAATATCAATCTTATTTTTTTTGTTTTATATATGCAATAGAATATGATTTTTGTATTTCAAAACTACATATTCTTATAGGAGATAACCAAATTGAATGCTTAAATAATATACCAATTAACAAAGAACTAATTTAAAAAACAAATAATAAATGAAAAATTAATAAAAAATTCATAAATACTCACATCATGATAGTGTACGTGGAATAATCACCCAATGTATTTGATAACTTATATAATATAAATAAATGGTAAAAAATTCACATATTCTCTACTACATCCTTGATTCAAACCTTGTCATAGTCTCTAATATATCCATGTTATCCACCTCAATCACAAATATTCATGCCTCTACCAAATCTAAACGTGTTATTAGTGCATTCTGATAGAGAAAACATGTTCCATGGCTTCCCATGAAGGGTGTGAGAAAAAATCAGTAGGTAACCACCAAACAATCTTATAAATAACTATAAAATTCAGTTTATAAACATGAAATGATAAAAATAGGAATAAAAAATATCATGGAAGAATAAATTTAGAACAATTATTTATGCGGTATATAACATGAAACCCAGTATTAATCCATCTTACATCGACCAGTTTTTGGGTTTCTATAAGCATGTCACAGGATTATTCCATCTTATACCATGACAGGGTTAAAGATAAATCCATTACATTAAAATTTCAATTATAAACAATTGGATTTACCTACCAAGAATACATCACATGGGGATAAGGGTGTGTCTCCTCCCTAAGAAACACCCAACACTAAGACACAAGGATTTCCTTACTAGGAAAACTATATCTTGGTATGTTTTGTTCCATATATATAATCCATAATCATAAAAAAATAGAGCACCTGGAAATGAACACTTCATTAGGAGATAGGGGTATGTCTCTCTCTTATCATGTATTCTATCATATGGATCATGGGAGTTCCTTTAGAAAAATCCCTCAGCTGTATATGGGGGTGTACATATCATATTCCATGAAAAATAAATATAGAAACACAGGGGGTGGTTCTATTGGTAATCCATCACCTATTGGAAGGGATTAAACTCTCATATTTTTATCACCCTAATTCATGGGTAGTCTCATCAATGATGAATAGCCATCATGGGGTATGTTATCTCAATTATATATCATAGTATAACAACCCTATCATATAGGGTATGTCATCCTTCAATGTATACAAGATCACAAAATATGTATTCATTTGACTCTTTGATAATACAATATTAGTATAAAATAATGCATATGACCTCATGACCATAAAATTCCCAAGCCACACAATATTAATCCTTATTGACAATGTATCCTCAAATTTGGTTAGCATCTACCTAAACATGTGAGAATAACTTATTGGATTTAAAACAATCACCCAAAAATAATCTAACTATGTGAAATGCTATAAATTATTTGAGTGGTTCATTAAGGCCTACTAGGTCCATTCAATCTCATCCCATCATGTCTATTTACTTGATGGTTAGAAAATAAACAATTATTAGGGTATCTATAGTACATAATTTGATTACATTAATTTATAAACCATCTATGTCTGTATATCACATGAAAATATGATTTCACTCATTAACTCAACCATTACTGGCAGAGGAATCTAGCCAATATATAAGGTTCTCTCACGGACCTTGGCCGTTTAATTTTTCCATTAGAATAACAATTTAATTTAAAAATTACATTTTAAAAAAAAATGTAAATTTAACTATGTGTATAGAACACATTTCATGTGGTGTAAATATAATTAATAATCCTATAGTTCATGTATTTGAAACTACCTACCTCATTTACGATGTTACTAATATTTAATGAAGCTGGATAGACCATTATGAATCCTATCCAAGTCTCACCTGCCAGCATCAAATTACATGAGGTCATAACGTGAATAGTTATTTCAAATTATTAATTAAATATTGTTAAATTAAAATTAATTAAAAAATAATGCTAACTTTAGAATTATTATGATTAGGAATAATTTATGAATATATAATCGAGCGACCACACCATACCAAAACTATGTCCAACTACTCACAGATGGCTGAAGTGAACTCATTCCCTATTTTAGAGAAACTACATTATCATTAAAATGATAAAATAAATACATAAATATATTTTGTAACAACACTAAATAAATTCTCATAACTATGTACATTCAAATTGAAAAGTGTATAACATTGTACAATCATTATCTTAGGTCACCCTATACCAATCACAATAAAAAAAACCATTGTTATCAGTAGATTCCACTGTGATTTGGTTGAATCAATATTGAAACCCTAAATAACTGAATTAAAACTAAAATGAATCCATGATTGAATGAAAATGGGAGAGGAAACACACCTTGAATCACCATATACCATCATCAAAAATACCCCAAATCGAAGGGAAAATAAATTTTTAATGAGGGATATATACTCCTATGATAATATTGAATGTTATATGAATAGAAAAGGGTACAAACAGATATAAAATTTTAATAATTGAAAATGGGGAATTCATCCAAAAAATTAATTTGTTTTCATGATAAAAAAATATGCCAATGACATTCACTACATCGTGGAGAATTTTTTGGTATCCCCTGAGGAGGCTTGAAACACCTATGAAAATGTAAAGTCCGACAAAAAATTAATTTTTTTCACATGTTACAATTAACATACCCCTTAGAAAAAAACTACTAAAATGAAGAATTCATGGGTTCTATATTGTGGTGGCAAGCCACAATTTCACACTCGACTAGTGTGGTTTCTTTTATGCCGGGTGTTTTATAATTTTTTGATTCCCATAAGTGATTCCACTAATCTCTAAAATATATTATAGGTACCATTCATAGAGGTCTAGTAATATTCCCTTCCACCATGTATTCAACTATTCCATAGTCCTTATATTAGTGGGGTGCCTTCTGTGTGGTCCTACTATAGATGAAATACACTCAATTAGACCATCTACCAATGAACCTTATCACCTATTATGACTAATTTCATTTGTAAAAGACACATATTATAGGTTTTAAAAATAATATAACTCAAATATGATAACATACCAACAAAATTAACCTCACCAAAAGTTCAAAATTTCTATTCCCATTGAATTTCACAGTTAAAAATTGGTCGGGGATATACATCCCCAATTTTGAGGGTCCCCCTAGTCATTCATTTTAACTGACTTCCAAAAAATTTTCTTATCCTTATATTATACTGAGAAACTAATGACTCTATGTTTCATTATATGATTTGACTTTTCATAACTGATTAATATATGTTTTCCCCTATAACTCACTTTTTCCCATGAATATAGCTAGATGTTGTTGGAATTTAGACACTGCCTCGTTTTATGATTTAAATATTCACTGAAATTTTACATATTTAGAAAATATTTTATATCCATACTATATTTTCAATTTCCAACCAAACCCTTCCATATGATAATGACTTATTACACTACTCTATCATGGTTGAAGGGTACTTTGAAGTTATTCACTTCAATAAACATACTACATGCCTGGAAAATTATTCGCGGTCCACACATATTACTATTATTATGTATAGTTTTATGATATAGGTTATAGTATCCCCATTACACGGATAGACCCTCACTTTTATTTGAGAAACCCTAGTGTATGTAAAGGAAAAATTGAAGTCACACAATACAGTTTATTTAGAGTTGACTTTTGATTGGAAATCTACAGAACAAATATCCATTGGATTCCTAGAAAATATATAATGATAATAGATTACGAATCATTCAAATTACCCTAGATAATAGGGGATATATCTAAGAGGATACCTTTATATTGAATCTCTTCATGCATTCATAGGTTGATATTATTTTACTCACCAATAATGATACATACACTTTCTTATATGGTTTCTGTAATTCCTTAAAAATAATTATTTTCAAAATAAATAGTATAATGGTGTTAAGAAAATTTCCTTAACCCCAAATTGTTATATATGGTTTTCATTTTCTTTATGGTAGGAGTGGTTTCTGAAGATAAATAGAAAGAATTCCGGATCCACTGAGGCTATTTGGAATATTATAGAGGTTCACAAACTATGTATCCATTATCAATAAAAAACTAATAATTTTATTAAAATTAATTAAATGGTATTACATTGTATATTAAAACCATCATTCAAGTTTATATGTATTGAGTTATAGTCAATTTTTATAGGCTGAATTGGGTGATATTTCTTTATTCCCATAGTTAAGGATAAGCAATTTTTTCCACAAATCCATTGTAATAGAAAATCTTATTCATAGACTCATTTATCTTGTATAAAAGGATATGGTGTCTCCCAATGTCCCAATGGATCTAATTGATATTATAAATAAATAATATCAAATTTTTTCCCCATCATTATGAGTCTTTTGGGGGATAAATATAATTCAATTTATGATTCTAACTATTTTTCTTTCCGTTTATTATTTCTTCCCTCCTACTTATAGTACATAGTATAAATTTATCATGTATAATAATCGATGGAATATGATTTTTATTATAAGGATATTTTACAACAATACCAATGGAGTACTTTAGGCATTGATGATTTTAGAAGCATTGTATATACATGGTTAGTTTCCTTTAGATATTTGAATTTTTTCAACTGGTGTATTGGACATTCTGATATCCTGAAATCAGAATAATGTTTTCAGCAATTTAAAATCCAAAAATTGTGTTTTGGACAGAGTTTATGATTCAGTGGGGGAAAGGGATCCAGAATGATCATAATGAAAAATAGTTGTGTCAGGATGATGACAACCACCCCATAAATATTTTCATGTAATGAATTGAAATTAATTAAATGAATAGGCTTTATAGGTCATGTACTTGTGCATTTAGGATATGAAAAGTGGACCCTAGGAGATTCCCCCAACAATTCACAACATATAGCCTTAGTTTATAAAATTAAATAGGTTTGGTTATATTAATTCATAAGGTGTATTGACCTTGTTCTTTTATCATTATACCAAGATATGCATGAGATGGATTATCCAGAACCACCATCCCTTGGTTCTTTACCATTATTAGATATATTGGGTTTGATTCTATGGCGTCAGGGGTTAGATCTTCCTACTCCATAATTAATTATTATTTTATCCCTTGGTTTCTTACATTGTTAGTTTCTACATTAGGTTTCCTTATTTATTTAAATATATTATGGTGAAATAAACCATTTTGATGGAGTTTCACACATCATATGAAGTGGGTATCCTGAGATGACGTATTTTGGTATTCCCCTATTGAAATTTTAAGGAATGTTTTTATTTTAATTTTCAAATGGGTTTTCATATAGGTTGATTATGTAGGACTATTTAATCAGTAAAATTAATTAGGTAATTTGGGTTTCCAAAATCTAGTGATGTGTTTGTAGTAGAATGAATGTAATTGTAAGTGCTTATAGTATAACAGAAAATACCAATGTGTTAAATAGTAACACTAAAATATTGAATATAATTACTTAAATAAATTATTTTAAATTATATATTTTTTTTAATAATTTGAATTAATTTTAGATTTTGGGGACTTTAGTAGGTTTTGGATGATAAAAAATGGTTTTATGAGCTAGGAAAGCATTGGTATCTATTTCCATCCCTTGTTGTCATAGTGGAAAATATTTATTTTATATTGGATTTCCTATATGATTTATTTTTTGGATTTATAATTTTCTATTATACATGTAATTTTTAGAGAATTCCATTGTTGGATATTACCCTTATGAGTAAAAATAAATGAAATTTCATATTTCTTTTAAAATTCATAATCTGAATTTTAAAAAACCAAGGCCATAAACTACCTATGAGCCCTTTCTTGACACCTCGGGCATCGATAAATGATAACGAGACCTGGAGACATCAAGTTACCTTTTTTAAATATTTTGATGCATGTTAGAACCTAGAATCAAGTAATAAATTTTTTGGGGAATGATACATTAGAAAACTACCATGTGGGATTTAAGTCATTCTGACATGTAGAGATAAGAAATAGATGAGTGGACCTTTTATATTTAATTCCACCTAGAATAGGGGAATATATTGTAGAATTATGAGAATTGGGTTTTGGTGAGAATGTTGATCCAAATTAACTGCTAGAATGAATATGGGCTATTAGAAAAATCATGATTGACACCCTTATGGTGTAGCCTTGTAAAGTTGTCAATTCCATGTTATCTTTCTAATGATGTCACAAGACCTAATTCCTTGTTTTTTTGGTCTTTAACTGATGAATTTACTAATACTGAGGATCCTAGAAAGGGGGTCTTTATTATAATGAGACAATGTATATAACTTATGTTCTCATTTAATGACACAACTTGGGTGGTTTACATGATATGGATACAACTGTTACCTTATAACTTGTAAAAGATGAGTTACCATAGGGGAAATGGAAATGGAATATGGAAAAGGGTGTTTAGAAAACCCTTGTATTTTCATCAATTGTGGTATTATCCCTTATGTATTATATAGTATGGTTTGGATATCATGTTTATTTTTTGGGAATAAGGATAGTCTACCATGTTTTTGATCCATATGAAGTCAGAGATTCCTCTAAGTTGAAGCTTAGTTCTAGAGCCACCACAGATATAAGGCTCGAACATGATGAGGGATTTATTATATTACAATCGTTAATAATTTTAATTCAATAGATTTAGATCATAGATAAAGGATATGATGGGTTTCAACCTTAGAGTAGAGCGTATGGAAAAAATGCAATTGATTTGTGTTTTCATTGGGATACTATAGGAGATGCCATGCTTGTGGCCTACCCGATATGATAATGTGGGCCTAATCCATTTTTTCATTATGGAATATGGGAGATTTAATGAAGTTAATTTTTATTAATTTGGATAACATATAACTCATCCCAATAGTTATGATGAAATGATTAGGGACTCCATGGATCGAGTGCTTAATGATTAAGTGTTTCGTCCCTCATCCCCAAGGATTAGAGGATATCATATTAGCTTGGATTTGGAGCCCATATATATGATAAAAAGAGATGGTCCCACAATTTCAATAGTATTATCTTTAGTTCACATGGATTTGGTACCCACATGTTACATGGGAGTCATGGTCATCCTGACATTTTCAGAGACACTCTAACATTTTATAGAAGAATGTATCTTTGAATAGGGTCATGAACATAGGGTTAAAGAGTAATTTATTCTCTGATGTATTCCATTATTTCATTTGAAAATGTTACATGAACATATCTCTGCAAATTATTTTAGTAAGGCACAACATTGGTGGTCCCATACTATTATTTTTATGCACATCCTTATTATCTCTCCATTAGACTTGGATACCCCTGAAACCATTCAAAAGGTTGTTAGTACTTGTTGGGCAGAGGCCAGATATATCGTGGTCAAGCGAGATATCTTATATAGTGTCAATAGATAGGGTTCAATTGGACAGAAAATTTTTTAGAGCCCTTTTTTATTTATTTCATTCTGGAATGAATCTGTTACCAGACTAGGGGTGGACTGTTATATGTAATTCATGTTTTTTTAAAACGTAATTGTATTTCTTGGATTATTGATTTATGTTTAATTTTTTATTCATAAATTATTATTTACTTTGGTTGTTATTTTTTTATTTTATTTTTTATTTTACCTCTAATATAGTGGGTATAGTCTAACCACAATAAAACCTTAGAAACCCTTCTCCTAATTGGCAGCCTCTATCATATGAGGAGGGACGTCTGAGGTCAGGTTGTGAATTGGTATGGATACAGGTTATATAGTTGATGTATCACATTTCAATGTGGTATCATAAAGGGTTGGTTAATTTACCAAATATTTTTTATATGTTAAAATGAACATTTAATTATTTTTCAAAGACATTTATGGATATAATACTTTTCTATTTAGAACATGTATTATTATAGGATGTCCATGTTTCCATAGAAAGTGGATGACGTTCTAATTTGTGTGTCATATTCTATTATCACATTAGGTGAGTCACATGTGGTTTGAATATTTCATTATAGATGGATATATAGATTTTTTCCCATTGGTATGAGGTAAACTATTTGATTTTTACTATTTTACTATTAATGAACGATGTTTCTCATGAATCATATCATTCATTTAAGATTCACATGACATATAGACCACCTAGTGCATGAGTTTACTAATAATAGAGGTATAGTTTTTTAATGATTCCCAATGTACATTTTTTTTCATATATGTAATATATATCATTAATGTCATTGGAGATGATTTTTATATGTTTTGTTTTGTAGTGGTAGGCCATGGTAATATATAGTGACACACTCCATGTGGTGCAGGATGATTATTTTTCTCTCATGAAAAATAAATTAAATGAACCCATTGGGTTAGTATGGATTGGTTGAGGAATTTATATATCCCTTAAGGTTGTTTAATGTTTAGTTTTTTTTCATTTTACCCCTGGTATAGTTTCATTTATAGATTATTAGAGGGGATGGGTGCAGAATTTATGGGAGGTTGATTTAGAATGAAACACATTTTGTATATGGGACCCTAGAGATAGGTGTTTTATCATACTGATGTCTTGTTCTCTTTTAAAGAGATCATGATTTAGTTTCAATGATTCATGACAATATTAAGTGTTGACATATGGACTAGGTGGTCAAACCAAATGTCTTTTATTAGACTTGTATTTTATGGAAAGGTGGGAGACCTATAAGCCAATAATTTGACGTTGAAACCAGTGGGTTTGTTTTATTATTTGTTTCATGGTTACTCATTATAGGGGTTACCCTTATGTTATTGATATTTTGTCTTGTGATATTGATGCACATTAGGGTTCACTGGGTTTCATGAATGTAATTATAATGAATTGGTTTCTATTAAGGGGTGCACCTTGAGTGCACATGTTTGCCTGTAAATCTAGTTTTGAGGGGAGATATTATTAATATGTCTGGCCCTAATATTCCAACATTTTGTATTTTTAAAATTTATAAAGATATTTCAAGGGAATGATATGTGTGGTTTGTGCATGGGTAGATTCACTTGATAATATAATGACTCCCGGGTTGACGGGTGGTCATGTGGATGAACTTGACTCATGGGAAAGTGTATGTTGGTGGATAGGAATAGTGAATAGTCACATTATGTATATAAAATGGTGTTTCTGGTATATTTAAAATATTAAGAACATTATTGATATTTTTTATTCCATTTGGGATGTGTGAATATGTGTATATATAGTAAAAGACTATGTTTTACTTTTAATCAGTGTGTTGTGATAAAATATTAGTTGGACCATATGGTTTTGGATGACTATGTGGAATAATTTCATTTCAATTATGAATTGTTCAAATTATGGTAGAGTAACTTATGCAGTTTAGTCAAGGTTATTCCAAAACAATATTCAGTTCTTGAATTTTTAAATGGGATTCATGAGGTGGTAGTGAGTTTTGGAAAACAAGTCTCTTTTAAATCATGGTTTTTAAGAGTTGAAGATACACTCATTGGTAGAGAGGCATGAAGCTTGAGAATTTGTTTGAAAAGTCCCTTTAATAAGAGTTGAAAACATATATGGATGATTTATGATGGTAATAGCTAAGGAAATATAAGTATAATACTTGTGTTTAGTTGATTGATCCCAATATATTCCCATTTTCCAAAGTATGAAAAGAGATAATTGGATATACACAATGCTACCGAAATACTATTCTTGATAGATAATGGGCCTCTTGGGATTACACTCATTGACTGGGGATAGTAAATTCATATGGGTGGGATACCGCCATATGTATTTTGAGGATAACCATTCTGTGAGAAAGGTGATTGGTTTAGTTTAATTTATTATTTGATATTCATGATGATTTTTGTATTCTGGTGAGATGTTTGTTTGATTTTATGATTCCATTTAAACACCATATTTGAAATTTTTATGAGATTTTGGTTGGATTCGGTGTGTTGGAATTGAGATTGGAATGTTTTGGTGTAACCAGAAGGTTATTAATGGTGTCACCCCAATTTTTTGAAATTATTCATTGAGATATCAATGAGTCATCACATTCCTCTAGGGTTGAACAACTATATAACCACTTGATTCAAGGTGTTAAATTCATGTTTTGTTTCATTTTTAATGGGATGAAACATTTAATGATATATTTGATGAATTTTATTAGATGGTGTAACATGTGAAAAAAGTGATGATATTTCTTTTTTGGGTGAAATGTAATGAAAATAAAGGGAGTTTATAACATTGTTTAGGTAGGTCATTTTTTGTATGATGGGAGTATTCAGATGTTTGGTTGGGACCTTCTGTGGAAACTTCTACATTTGTTTTCACTGTGCATGGGTAGTTGATAATCATATTTTTTGAAACAAAATCATATATGAGGGGTGGTATCTTCTGTATTTTTTTATCTATTTTTTATGGTGATATAGAAAACATATCAAGTATGTCATGCAACTGATCGTAAAATTTATTGATAAGTGACCCTGATGGTGGGGGATGTAATGGGTAGGAATCTGTTATGGAAGGTTTGTCTCTATGGTGGAGAAAACCAAGAACATTCTAATGATTTAGTTCAAAAAATATATTTTTTAGAGAATATTTGTGTGGGTGTTGACATAGAGGGGTTTGGTGATGGTTATGAGTGGTGGATCATGTTTTGATGAATAATTCACTCCTTGTTTAGAGTCCCAAATTACAAACAATTTTAGTATTCCAGAGTACAATATTGTTAGTTGAGAATTTTTAAACATCTTAAGAAGGTTGAGTTAGTATGATAGATTCTTGAAGGGGAATTTTATGGATGATATGTTTTATGGTCAGGTGATTTTAAGAACCAGTGTCATTACCCTTTTAATTTCAGATATAATTTTAATTTTCTCCTATAGTGGATAGGACATTTAGAAATTAAGAAATCAATATGATTTTTATAGTATTTGAATGTCCAAAAATGGCGTCTTAGATGTATATTATGTTTTTGTGGAAGGATAGAGGGGGTTGTAAAGCACCAGAAGATGAATGGTCATGTAGGGATTCAAAAAAGGCCAAGTAATCCATTTACAAATCTAATGGAAATTAAACATTTGAATGGGTTACAAATTGTGTGTCTTTGATTGTTTGAAATGTGAATAGGGTATCCTAAGAAAATAAACAAATAATTTTCAATGTAATCCCTTATTTTATACAATGATGGATTCCATTCATGTTTGTTATTAATTCAGAATGGTGCTTTGCACCCCTATTTTTTATATGAAATTTGTATGTGTAAGGGATGGATCGGTAAAAACCTACCTGAATTTTTTCATCACAATTAATTGTGATGTTGGGTACAACATGATGGTGTTGACAGGTAATATCTTACTCCTTATTCTGTCCACATTATCTTCCCCCATAATTTTGGATTTTTGAAGATTCAATTTTAGGATTATTCCTTTATTTTTCACATGTATTATCAAATTAAACATTTCTAATATAGAATTCATTTAGAAATGTTAAAGGGGATTCTGAGAATACTTTCTTATGAATCAGCACATTAATTCATTTAGGTATGTTATACTTTTGATTTTCAGAAGGGTTTTTCCAAAATACGTTTTGGGGATAGTGGGATGAGAATAATTTGCTAAATATTTTTTGATACATAAATCCAGGGATGAATCAATAGTTGAAAATTATATTATATCAATTTTTTTTCTACATGGCGGGATGACATTGTGAGTCAAAAAGTAATATTCCAAGTTTGAATTTAACGACTTAATTAATTATCCTTTCAATAATTGATCAATTCAAGTTTCATGGATTATTTAATGTTCTTTGGGGCATGAGATAGGTCTAGATGATCAAGGGAGTGGTTGGTTGATCATGTAGGTTCATGGTAGCTATATGTAATCAATGAAATGAAATTAGAAAAGCTACATTTGAGGTATGTGGTCCCACATACATTACCTATAGAATACACTTTTTTTCTTCTATATTTTATTTTTTCTTAAATACATTATGTAAATTTACGTGGACACATTAATTAAATAATTTTTTTAAATTTAAATATATTATTTGGATTTGAAAAATGGTAGGTGTCATGAATAAATAATGAACTCTTTCATGAAACCCCTTCTATTGATATATTATTCTGAGACATTTAGACATCAGATGGTCCCCAAACCACTTGTAATGTGGGGATGATCCTCAAAACCCTAATCCCATTTATTGGGTATTAAGGCATTAGTAAACTACTATATGGGATTTTATTTCCATTAGAGATAATTGATAAATGGATGGTCTAAGGAACCCTAACATAACAGATGTGACCTTTCCAAGGTGGATATGTCACAAGATTATAAAAACATAGTTTTGGTGAGAAGAATGAACTAAGAAAACCTGGATAATTGATTTGAGATATCCTCAATCTCATGATTGATTCCCATGTGGTGAGAACATGTGTAATTAGAAATGACATTTTATCCTTCCAATTAAGTCATGGATATCAATTTCCAAGTGTGTCTGATGTTGAATCATGGTTGGGATTCAGACTGAGGAACACATAATGGTTTCTCTTATATATTGATACTGAGGAGAAATAACAGGTTACTATTAAATGATAAACCTTTAGGGGAATTCATGAGATTGTATTGGGGGTTAACATGGAACTATTACTGGATGGGTGAGTCCTAGAGGTTTTGTCTATTAATGATGGGCATAGTCATTCCACCATTATTTGTATTTCATAGGATTATGGAAATAGACCTCAGGGATAATGTAAGAAATTTTGGCTTCCATGGTAGGATCCAAGCTATAATAATGGGTTCCAGGTTTTTCAGCCAGGTATGATTAGAACCTACATGAATATGGACCTCAATTCCTAAGATTCCATGAATTTAGTGTGCATTAATTATTGTGGATTTCTAGAATATGTATCTTTAATAACTAGGATTCCATGGATTTGGGGTCCCATGATTGGTGATCATGAGATCCATCCATAGAGTCATCAGGTAGATGGAATCTATAAGTATTTACATATATCATTAAGGTATTTTTGGAGTTTTTATTCTTGGATATATCTCTCTTAGATATTATGGGATTCATCCATGTAGTCCATAAGCAATGTAGGATATTCCATGGAGTTAGAGATGATCCTCTAGGACACTATGAGCGTTATACCCAATGTTAGGAGAACAGGATCACAGATTCCATGTATTCAGGCTTAATGAATTTCTTTGATGTTCCTCATCCTCATATTTTTTAGGATATTAGTATACTGGGGACTTAGATCATATAGATTTTCTATAGGAGGATAGTGGATTGACTTGGGTTTCCATAACTGGGAAATAATATTTTTTATGGGAGGTATGTTCATCATGAAATTCCTAGAGACACTCTATAATTGGGTTGATATAGGCCAATAAATATGGGAAACATTCATGATGATTGATAGTAATTTAATCATTGGATTTTCGTTTATTTCATCTAAAACTTTCACATGAACAAATAACTGAATATATTAGTTAGTATGGTACATATTTTGTGGTTCCATTATATGTTTTGTACTCACACTATTCATAATATTCCACTACACTAGGGTAACATAGAGGAAATTAACTTGGTTCAAAATTAAGTGGCGATGAGGCCCGATATATCAGAGTCATGCAGGATAGTTCAGATTATTTTAGGGAAGAAGATAGAGTTAGCTCAGCATTATTGTATAACAATTTTTTTTCTTTTATTCTATAATGTATTTTTAATGGTCTAGTGGGTGGACTATTGTATGTTAATCATGTTTGTTTGCTCCTTTACTAAATTTAATATATTATTATTTCATTATTATTTTCATCATGTATTCTAATTATTTACTATTATAGATGGTTTTTGGTTATTTTATGTCTAATTTTATACTACAAAAAACAGGGTAATGTCTCACCAAATTACCACCTTATAACTACACTTCAATTGAGTGACCTATAGCGTACATGAGGTGTCTTGTAGTCTTTTTCCAGATAGTTCTAGCAACTAGTTATAGAGTTAGTTTGGTCGAGACATTACATAAGTTAGGAAAAGGGCATAACCATGTGCAGATGCAACCATGGACACTCATATAACATTTTAATTCGCGTGTTTACTAACCAATATTAATTATATTTTAGATATATGATACATAAATTAGATCTTCAGTATATGATTATTCAATTTATTCTATGAATTTTTCTTACGCTAGGATGGACAGGTCAAATGGTTACTATTCAACATCTTTATAGATGAACATGTAACATATCATGGTTATAATGAGAGTAATCACAAATTCATTATCAACTATATATTTAGGTAAATAGATTTCATTGATATTTCAAGATATGAGTAGATGTTTGATATTCCCTTGCACCATTCCATATTATTGTTTTAAAAAATTGGGATGATTGGATGATATTTAATAAATCATATTTAATCTTAATGGCTCTTGGTAGTGAACAATTTATAGTAAAAATATTTTTATTTTTGACAGATCCTCGATGGGGGGCTCTTTTACATCCATTTATTGGTGAAGTGAATTTAAATTTCAAATTTATTCCAAAATAATAGAGAGTTTCATTAATGAATCGTATTTTTATAATTGGTCCCTAAACCTAAGGAGAGTTTTCTTCCCTATATACTAATATAAATGGTGATGGGAAAAATCTAAACATGAAACAATGAGTATTGAAATAAATGTATCCTTGTAATCATAACGATTAATAAATAGGTAATGGGAATCTCTGAGACTAACTAGATGACCACTTTTCCTTCATTTGTTATAAAAACAAAATCAATAAATGTGGAGAATTAAGGGATTCTGATTCAAAATACAATTCTATTCAGACATTTAAAATCTCAATTGTTTTCATCTAGGATAAAAGTATTATATATTATACTATTACACTATAATTCTTGGTCATAAATTCTTTATTCCAACCTATTAACATGAAACATTTAATAGTGTCACTAGGAGATCTATGTTCAAAATAAAAATTCCGTTCAAGACATATTTATATCCATAAAATTAAATCAATGGAGGTGAAATTTGTTTCTTCATAAGAGTATAATATCATGTGGATGGGTGGTTTAGAAACCTCCAAATGTTTTAGGAATGAAACCTACAAGATTTGTTAGTGTATTGGGTTCCTATGATGATTTTTCATCATTTATTTATTTTTAATTGAATTTATTGTGTCAGATCCTAAATGTTTATGAAGTAATACACATGGAAATAAAATCTAACGGGTACCAAATTCATGATAGTTTGACTAAAGTACACCCTATAAATTAAAATTTCATAAGATATTGAATTATTGTTGATTTAATCATTCAACTTAAATTAATTCTTGATCGGGACATTGTTCCAGTAAACCGTTTCTTCCGGGAGGGTATAAAAAATATAGGTTTTGTAGGGTTTTATATTTTATATCTCGACATGATCTCTAAATACAATATTTTGATTAAAATCCTTAAATAGAGAGGAATAATTAATTTTATATCCTAATATTGAATGATAAGGGAAATTGTGGAGCTGTTAAATTAACTATTATTCTTTTAATTCTAGAACAATTGTAGTCCAAAAATGTTATTCACCAATGAAATAATCAAATAACCTAAGGATTATTTATGATAGAGGTATTAAACATATTCTTCAAAATATTAAGGTCATGGACAATTTTATCCTTTCACAATCCTATCATGTTTAAACATGTGTGCATGTATTATTATTATTGAGGTCTTGAGGTGGATTTTCTCATAACATGATTGGCTTAGAGTTCATGGTCATCATCATTGATAGAATAATGATAAATATGAATTAATATACCTCACAATCCTATTTTTTTCAATGTAGAGGGTGGGAGATATTTTTACCATGTTTTTTATGTTGAGTCCTCTAGATGTTTCCATATATCTAATAATTTATAAAATCTTCTTGGTATGTTATATAATATTATAAATTTATAAAACTAATCATGAAAGTTCTCAAAACACAATTAAAATAACTATTCCTTTTGTAATTGTATCTTAAGAAAGTACACATTGTGTTGAATTTGTTGATGAAATAAACTATGTATTAATTATATTACTACATATAGATATTATATTGATAGAATATCATCTCTTAAAAAATTTAAATTAGTGGAAAAAATAATTTCCAATAGAAATCTATCCAACTAGTAATACCGACAAATAAAAATAGAATTATGAGATGAATTAAGGTACCAAAATTGTTTGAATAATGAATATATGTTTAATTTTATATTCAAAAGGTGTCCCTAATAATGAGTAACTATAATAAGAGAAAACAGTGTCTTACATCAACTTGACAATCATAACTATCAATGATATGGGTCTTCAATTGAATTAATTCTGTGATATAAGCTTCAATTCCACAAAATAATGATACATATTTCTAGTAGGTTGTTTTGAAACCCCCTATGATCATATCTATATTAATAAAGAAACTATAGAGGAAATTTTTTCCATATATTAAACATCCCCATGATTATAAATTTGGACGAGACAGATTACATAAATTTGATTTTAATGATTGTTTGAAGGAGGAAACTCTTGGGTCCAATTGGGGGTTGTTAAATAGATCGGTAGAAGATGTATTAGAATATTTAGAAAATAATTTTATCTCTTTATAGGTTAGGTAGTTTCTTCCTATTGATATAAACCATCTAGTGTAGGTGGGTACTCTACCATGAGACAATCTTTAATAGATGTGTTCCTAAAAAGAAACATATAGCGAAATCACATGGGGTTCCATCTAACCCTAATCACAGCCCAATATGTTATATGACTTTATGTGTGTTACTGATCCACATAGGAAAACAAATACTTCCTAGGAATCATATAAATACCTATGGGAATGATTTACCACTTATAAAAAATCATAAATACATATTGAAAGAAAACAATAATCCACCCAATAATAGATAAAGATAACTAAACTTCCAATAAATAGGTAAAACTAAATATATAAATAATTTAAACATAGAATAACATAAAAATATAATCAAAACCTGAAATAAAATTGTATAATTACAAATATAAAACCCAAAGTTGAAATGAATGTCCCAAATTTTCTCCAATGTGCCTTCATGTGAACCATGATATACTTCCAACCAGACATATCCATCAAAATTTCAATAGAGGGGAATAAATGAAATACAAATAGACTTCTAAAAATATATATGTGAGAAAAATATCCAATTAGTTCACCACACAATGTATCTATATAGTTTATTTGATATAAAATATTACCAATTATAGTTTTAAATATATTAGAACAATATATGCTTTCCTAACTCATTTCATTATGAAATAGAAGACACATATCAATTATTTATAAGCCCTATTTCTTTATTACCAATAAATAATAAAGTCACTTCAAAAAAATCTTCAGGATATGGATTATGTTTATGAACCATATTTTTTAAATTTTCACTTTAAAAACCATTTCACCAATGCCTATTTATAAATATACATTTTAAAATTCAAAATTGAGTGTATGTATTAATGTTATTTTCCGAAACATCTATGAAATCAAATTTCAATAAAAAACTAGGCATTATGGCATAAAACCATGTACTTAGAGTCCCATACATAATGGATTTAAAAAATAAATTTCCGCATATAAAGTATAATTCACCAATATATAAGTAGAAGAACAAATATTCACATTTAAATATCTCAACTTTCAAATTTATTTTGAAAACATATTCAATTGAAATTAAAATCACAATTCCAATTTACCTCATTGAAAACCTTTCAGAAAAACCTTTTAAAAAACTTTGAAATGGAATACATAATATACTTAACAATGATGTCACCTAACATGAACCACTATTTAAATATCATAATATGTGGAAGAAAACTACAAGTACATTATTTTCAACAAATAATATTAGAAATAGTTGATATAATTTAAAAAAATATATTATTCCAACCAAACTATCTGGAAAATTATACTAGACTCATGGACATCATACCAAGAATCATTTAAATATTCCCAAATTGGAGTTACAATCCCTAGGTTAACACTAATAATTCGATACAAGTACCTATTAGTCATGATAAAACACCTATAAATTAAACCTCATAGGATCATTCCTTTTTTATATGACACTAAATAATTTTATATGTCACACAAAAAACTACCCCAATCTATCCAAAAACATATTGTAACTAGGTAATATTATCTTGTAAATGAATTACTTTGTTAGGTCCTTAACTTATCCTGAAAACTATGTAGTTATCAAATACATCCCATGTAATGTTAACTGTATGTGATAAAAAATAATAACATGATTAAAATATGAATCATTAAAAGGAAAATCATGTTTCACCTCCTTATACCCTCACAAGAACATCCCCAACCAAATGAAATCATAAAAACATATAATTATATGTTAATGAAAAACAAGCCATCATGGGATCACATTCCACACCATGAATAAAAACAATGACATGAGGGTTAATAGGTTCTCGTTTTTTTTTGAAAATAATTTCATATAAACATTAAAACAAATTACTTTCCAAAACATGGTTCAATTTCATTAATAACTGATATTATTTAAAAATCATTCTATCCAACTATTTGGAGGCAAAATTTTTTAATATATTTTCAATCCAAAATATGAAATTACACATCCTATTAATAAAAATATTAAATAATCCATGCGTTTAAGAGGTTTTAATTACCATACACAAGGGTTAACACACTTCATTAAAAATTTAGAATACCATTTAAAATATTTAAGATGATTTAAACACTATAAATAATCAATTTGTAAAAAAAAAATTACAATAGACACATTTATAAATATCAAGATAGTTATCTAATCCACTTATAAAATAAAATATATCCTTTAAGTGACATTAAGGTATTTTAATAATCAAAATTGATGATTAAAAGATTGATAAAAATTTCAGATTTAAAAATCCAATATGAAATCAATATCCATATTTAAAAACACTCGAATGGTTTAAAAACAACATAGTAATTTTCACAAACACTGTGAATAAAAAAATATCCCTTCTAAATTATTTATTTTATTTATAAATCATGATTTTTCCCATGTAGACACCATCAAGATAATGGAATTTATTTTTTTATAAACAATAAGTAATTAAAAAATTATATTATGTAGAAAAAAACATTGATCATAGTTCAATGAAAACTCATAGGGATTGAATTTTTTATGATGGAATAAGTTCTAGAAATCCAAGACTATAATATATTTTACTTTTCATACAAACATATTACATCTTATTATTGACTTTTCCATTACATTGCATTACTATTCACATAAGAACTATAATGGTTTATTTATTTTTGATAATATATACTTAATACACTCATTTACTTAAGGGTCTTCAATGTCTCCTATAATGAACTTCCCACATAGAACACTTCATAGATATACAAAACTAAAAACATCATAACCTAGGAAAAGGAATCATAAAAAAGGAGCTCAGATTCCAAGTGTGGGAAAATATATGGGATATTAATTAATGATCATATGAGACAACAACCTATGAATAAGGGTAAATTAAAATTATTATAACATACAATAATAAATACTAATTAGTAAAATATGAAAAATTATCAATCGTGGTGTAAATATTTTTCATAACAAATTACTGAAGTCATATGAATTTTAAAACAACAATAACCAATAATGGTCCATGATAAATTATCTTAATAATAAGTCATAATATTATGGAATAAAAATTAAAATAGAAAATAAAATCCCTAGTAAAGGTTCCCTAAAAATACATTTTAATGGGTGAGGCTCACTCCCAATTTTATTATATCCTTCTTTAAGCATCAATCATAATAATATCATAGTGGATAGACTCCCTTACAAAACTACGTTAACACTAAATTATTTATTTATTATATTATGAGATATCCATTTTTAACCAATGCATTTTAGGAATTTATAATTGATTCCATACCCATTACCAAATAAGAGTCATATATATGTGTAACACAAGATCATCAAATGTTCATTATAGAATCATATAATAACCCTTATAAAGGATATAAATTTAATAATAATTCTATTATTTGAGCATATCCTAACATATGGAAAATAATGATGTTTCGTAAACATCTCCTAAACATAATCCTAAATTTATTAAAAAATTAATAAGTGTATTATAACAGGATCGTATCCATAATAAATTTTCATTAACATTAATGTAAATTATAATAGATGAAAATTAATATGAAATGATCATTGAATGAATTTTTATAGAAAATTACAATTTCGTTTTGAAATAATGTACAAAAAATATATATTTCCAATATATTAGAAAAAAGGAATTATTTGAAAGGAACTATAGAATATTGTAACAGAATAATAAAATTTTTGAACGTTCATGATGGTGGGGGAATTTAGTTTAATATATAATTTAAAAAAAATCATTTGGTCACACTATTTTTAAATAATCACCTCAATGTGAAAATGAAAACAGTATTATCATTGAACTTATTTTTAAATTCAATAATGGGTACAAATAATATTTAAAAATAAATGAATTCAAATAAAAAAATCAGGAATTTCCTTTATAATTCTTGGATATGGATGAAAATGTTTTCCAACTAAAAGAGAAGATATAATTTTATATTTTCTTAAAAAACATTATGAACCACTTTTGGTACCAATGTGTGTAATATGGTAATAAAATATAAAAAAATAGAAATATCCATAGGTTCAGAAATGTTAATTTCATTTATCAAATATGGGTCAAATAATTTAATCAATATAATTTCAGGAATAAAAAATCCTGATTAAAATGGGATTGAAACATAAGATACATACATCATGTAAAATATTTCATCATATAGGTTCCAACCTCATATATTAAAAGTATATATTAATTAAAAATAATAATATAGAAAAACTATTATTTATATATATTAAAATACATATTATTTACTCATAACATAATTTCCCAAGTTTAAAAATAGTTATTTATTAAAATAACTTATTTATGATATAAATTTTCTGTTTTTTAGGAATATTTATTTTTGTAGTACTTATTTTTATACTTTTTTCATGGTTCCACAATCTCAAAAAAATATAATCATTCGTGATTATAATACGTAATCACTATATACACTTAAATTTAAATTTATATAAAATATGATAGATATCAACATTTATCATGGTTTCATCCCCCTTAGGATGTTTATAATGTTATGCGTATAATATATAATAAATATATAAACATTTATAAAATTAAATATAAATAATATTACAGAACCTGACATTTATAATGGGGGAAAAATATTTTAAATTTCGGTTTAAATCATTATTTTTATCCATAAGTGAGTTAATAATATATTAAAAGTGTTTTCATGATTTTATGGGGGTCATTCACAATCTCGATCTTTGGGTTTTATAAGGAGCACACATGAAACATATTTTGTTTAAACCTCCTACATGAGGCACAAAAATTTGTTAAAAATATGTGCTCTATAACATAGTTATGGACATGTTATGAAATTTTTTCCAAAAATATCCACCTATCGAAGAAGATTATTCATCCTCATAATCATCAATTTATTTGGTAATAATGCACGGTACAAAAAAAAATAGAGTAAGATTATTGAAAAGATAGAGAATAGAGTATTATGGTTGTCTAAAATAATTAATATTTTGTGAATCCCCTTTCACCAGGTTCACCCCTTCATGGTGAAATGTGTTAATTCTTTGGAATAAAGTAAGACATTACCCTTAGACATCCTTGGGTGAAAGATAATATAAAAACAATTCACCCTCATTACAAGTATATAACACATTCAAAGGATTATTTATAAATCCCATCAACCATATAATTATATAATATTTTGATCAAGGGGTGATACATATTTTATAAACATAATTTTATAGTGTAATAGGGTACATTTCAACCGATTATAGACTAATGTTCCACTATGTACACTAGAAAATACATGTTAAAATTTACATAACTTTATCCTAGAGGGATTTTCCAGAACCAAAGTATGTTTTAAAAGAAAATATGATAGAAAACATGATATCTTGAACCAAATCACATCCCTGCATGAATCCCATACTACATGAGCCATCTATTTTGAGTATGGGTCTAGAAAAGAGGGGGTACCAGTGAACCCAATATCCCAGAGTGCCTTGACGATGTAATGTTTTGATGATTTAGCAACCAATATTGGTCTGAAAGTGAGGGATTATTCTTAATTCATGAATATACAGATCATTTCAATGTAGAGGATACTTGTTTATAAAACCAAATAGTATCTTATAGTAACTAATCGCATCAAGGTGAGTTTTGATCCCCGCTTTCAAGATGCACCAAAATCTTATTTCCATCACTATGACACTATCCAACATATAACAACTAGAGGTTCTCACTCCATAGAACCATAATTTGAGAAAATAAATACCAGGATACTCTTGTGAATATATTCTAGTAAAATATCTGAAGAAGCTAAATAAATTATGTACATAATTTCTTTGAATAAATAGATGTTATGAGCTATCCTCTAGACACTCTCAATAGCATGACCAGTTGGAAACCATATTTATTCGTATTAGTTTTATATTATCATAAATAGATAACCCCTCAATCCTTATTCTACAAATGAGGAAGTTATATTATTCTATGATCTCCTTAAACCAAAGTACCACACACAAGTCATCAATGTGGTCCAGGGTAATCTTACATCCTTCGAAATTCCATCACATAGAATGAAACTAATATATATTCAATGAATACAAACATGTTTGGAATATTGTTATTTTCAATGTGGTTGAATATATCACACTGGTATATTTCTATAATTTCTTTGATGAAATGATGCTACATTATTACATTATATAAATTTATATCCAGAGCGTGATATCCTAGGAAACCATGTTTTGAGGTGACCTAATTGTGATTCCAAAATAAAATTTCACCCCCTCCCTACTATCATTTCTGTGTGGAATTGAAGAATAAAAAAATTAGGATAAATAAAATACCATAATGTAAATGAGATAACCATCCTTGTTCACTTATCCCATCTATATTTCTTAATCATAAACCAACAGCAGAGGGTCCATTCTTCAATAACCACCCATGAAAACTTTTAATGGTTGAAAATTACATTGTATAAGATATTAATCAAATTAATGAATCCTTCTTTTATAGGATTAACCATCATTTCCATTCAATCCCAATTATTCTTTCCAGGTAAGTGTGTGTCCAAATTAAAAGTGGCCAGGATGTTATCAATATTTGTGATTTGTTAATTTAGAACCTTGATAGTTTATATGTCATCAAATAGTATAGAGGAAAGAATGATATTCACCAGTGTGATTATACCACCTAAATAAGGTAGATGTTTTTCAAATTTTAAACATGATTCCTGTTACTTATTTAAATATGATCCAAATTTTTAATTTTTATGGTTGGAATATTTTTTTAACACCTATGTAGTGGGTGCCATAGATTGGTGTATGGTTTGGAAAAACCATGTTGGGAAATCATTGACCCCTAAGAATAGAGTGAAATTAAAACTTCT
The DNA here is from genome assembly GCA_963277665.1 of Viscum album. Lineage (NCBI taxonomy): Eukaryota > Viridiplantae > Streptophyta > Magnoliopsida > Santalales > Viscaceae > Viscum > Viscum album. Next base: position 1,501,371,809 of record OY728146.1, on the reverse strand, counting down.
CCCCAATGTTTTTTAACATTTTAAACCTATTTTTCCTTCCCCAAACCATGAAACTTCTACCTATATTATTTGGATATGTCATTTTCCTCCAATGTAGTAATTGAGCCTATATTATTTTACAGATTGTTTTTCTCCCATCGTATGTCAGATCGTATAGAACATGGTTAGTGATACAACTATATTATATTAATTTATCCTCTACATAGTCATATTTAATTCTAAATACATGTGATATAATATTACATACATTTAGGATATTGTAATATTCCTTTGATTTCTTCTATTCTACCTCAAATCAAATGTTGATTCAAGATAACGAGTCATCATCCATGCTATGATAGGTGGTCTTGTTCTTTCTCCCTAGATCCAATATGATTATATTATGAATTTTTTTAACACATTAAACATTAAATGGGAATCCCCACTAATGTAAATTAATTAAATGAGGGGTTTTTCCTTTTATAGAAAAATCCTAGATACCCAATTTATCATTGATGTATTTTTACATTGACGCAAACAATCCCTTAGTAATGTAGATCTTAATGGCCTATGATCCTTAAAATTTTAAATATTTTTAACAATCGATTATGGTGAGTTAAAATAGATATTTCAAAATAAATTTTTTTAAATTGATCCCATGAAAAATGGGTTTCATTGTGCACAGGTCCCTTATACTTAATATTTATGGATTGATTTATGCTTATGATTTAATTGGAAAAATTTGATAAATGGAATTTTGTAATGATATGAGTTAAATTATATCCCATGACAGCCATTAATTTCATGAAAAGGGAGATAAATCTATTATGGCACGAAACTCTAAATAAAATCTCCATTGAATAATTTAATTAATGAGTTATAAATAGATTCTTAACACACTATGGGTAATAAATGGAATATTTTATAGATAACCTTGGTTTGGTGAAGTGGGTGAATTAATTTGTGTTAAATAATGAGTGATACAAATTTCATAATGTGGATATCATTTGTTACACTCGGAGGGAAAAAAATATTGTACCATTTCATGAAGGATACCTGATTATATAGGTACTCTATGGATGGGATCATAATTGTATGCCTTTATACCATGATAAAAGTGATACTTGAGTTATTATTGTTGGAACCAAGTAATTGTACTATTGAAAATGGATTATGTTATGCGTTTTTAGTTAGTTTACAGTTGATCTGATCAAAGAGTTTTCTTGAAAAGAGTTTTTATGGTGGAAATGGGTTCAATTTTTATGGTTGTGTTTTTTCATAGTGTTTTCCCAAATTCATGGATCAACAATTAGGAGGAAGGATAAAGATTGATGAAATGTGGATTTAAAGGGTTATATCTTCATAAATATGAAAAAGGAATGAGTTTTAAGAAAACTAGGCTTTTTTATGGTTCGATTTTGAGGAGTTTTGGTTTCCACAAAAGAATGAACATGGGAAAACATGCAATGGAAAGATTGTGTTCTCATGACTATGATAAGCTTCACAAATTCATGATGGTGTGACTGTAAATTTATGTACAAGGCCTTGGCCTTATACATTTCTTAATCGTGAATTAAATGAATAATTCGCATAGAGGATCTTTCTAGGTTTAAAGTATTAGATAATTATGTCATAACTATTACATCTCAAAAAATTACATAGGAGAAACTTCTATTAAGCTTCCATAAAATAAAAAAACACTTAAAAAGAAACTTGAATAGTTCCATGTTTTAGATAGAATGTCTTTCCTTGATCCCATCCATGACCCTATTCATCTTTAAGTCCTGTGGAAAACATTTCAAAAACTTGGGATGAGCATAAAAATCCCATTAAAGGATACACAAAGAAGGAAAACTGTTAGTTTTTCAAAACAACAAGTAAACCAAGAATAATTTTTCAAAGTAATACTTTTCACCTTTATGAAGTAGTAAAAAAACTCTTCACTGAATAAAAGATCATTACTTACCCCGTTTGTAACCAAAAGATTACCATAAAAACCCATATAAAGAACACATAACTTATAAAGGTAACTTGGGACATAAAAATACTTAAATGTAATAACCATACTATCGATTTCCACACATATCACTTAATGGAATAGCCATACGGATGACTCCCATACCCAATGCATTGGTGGTTATAAAGTATCCACCCATCCTCGAATTCACGACACCACCCGTCATATGGTTTATCACGTAACCACCCGTAAAATGTCCATGTACCATCATTACACATAAAAAATTGAAAATATAAACATTTCAATAACAACATTTCATTTGCAATCACAATAAGTAATTCCCTGATGTTGAATTAATCAATCCATTCTAAAAAATCATTTAAAAGTGATTTTTGAATCAAAGTGTCCCATACCAATTTGAAGCTTTTAATGGAATTATAATATTAAAACATTAATCTCTATATAAATAAATACTGAATACCATTTTGAATACACGGTCATTAAAGATAAAGATTTAGAATAATGAATCTTTAAAACATTTGAAACGAAACTTTTGTTAAAGAGTGTTTAGAAAAATGAGAGACTCTTGAATACAAATAATTGAAGAATAAAATTTAATCCGAACATTATAATATCACGAGAATAAAGGGATTCATGATACAATATGTCAAAGGACAGTATACACACCATAAAAGAGTGAATTGGTGCATAATAACAATTAAGTCTCAATGGAAATGTAAATTGAGATGAAATCCATTATAAAGATGGTATCCTTAATTTAAGGATAAATATATCACATAATTATGTGTGAGAAATATAAATACACCCAATATAAGTGGATATTATGTTTGAAACAATCAGAGTTCATTCACACATAATTTGGAAAAACAAAACCAATGACATAGATATTTAACTCCATGAAATGAGATTGAGTTATGATTTCCCATACAAGTTCGTAAGAATTTATGAATGAGATGATTATGTGTAGAAATAGTATATCAACACCAAGTTTTGTAGAAATTACAACATAGAGATTCCACACATAATCTTGGCATAATAATATCAAGACGTAGAGGTTTAACCCAAAGAATTGAAAGTGGGTTAAGAAGTTCCCTTACAGAAATCCGACAACCTAACGGCAACACTTTAAAATTCAGAAAATGAGTTGACGAGGGAGAAAATGGTATCTCATCACATAGACATAAACATTACATAAATAAGGATATAGAAGAACATATCCCAACATAATAGTATGTGAATTTAAAGACATAACAATAGAAGTCTTTTAAAAAGAGGAGGGTGAAAGGTCCCCTTACCGAGTTGGGTAACATTCGAAACGTACACCCCATGGAAGAAGGGTCATACAATGAATATGTAAATACCCATAAATGAAATTATACTACACAAAGTGTATAATAATGGGTATTACATACACCACAGAAAGTAAATAGTGGCAAATGTAGCATAAATTTCATAGGAATAAAAGTGAGATGAAAAATCCCTTACGAAAATTCGACAGCCTAACGACGCCACTTAAAACATCCAAAAATTGATTTATGAGATAAAATAGGGTCTCTCATAATATGAACATAGAAATTAGAGTATGAGTAATATAAAATAACGTCCCCAAACATATGAAATATGAGCTTAAACGAAATGACAAAAAGAGAGTACATAAAAAGAAAGAGAGAGGTTGGATCCCTTATGAACATTAGGCATCCTAACGGCGCCACATAAAAATTATTAAAATGAATTGATGAGAGTAAGAGGTTGTAACTCATCATATGAAAATACAAATTTCAGTATGGTGAATATTAAAGAACATCCTCGAATATAGGAACATGAAGCATAAATTAAATGACATAAAAATGGGTACTTGAAAAGAATGAGAGAGGTCAGATCCCTTACCTCAAGTCGGACTTGTCTTGTTTGTTTCTTTATATTCCTAAATAATAAACATGGGTCAATTTATAATTTCTTAAGTATATCTTTTAAAGATTATTATTCATTTAATATCACGTATTATAATGTTATAATAATTGGTTAATAATGTGAGTTCATATAAGACGTTTTTGTCGATGATTGGTACATTAGTCCAAAATGAATTTGTTTGAAAATGATTGTCCATGTAGTTATAAATAATGCATCCAAAAAATAGTATTAATGATTTAAATATCATATATATCCAGTAAATATTCATTATATACTACTCCATAACATTTGGAGATAAAAATAAATGAAATGCACCGTTCATGGAGACGGTAGGCCGTATGTACGCATGAACGCTACTTTCATTTATTTGTCATATTAATGGAATTAAAAATAATTGATAGATATATATATTATAATTCCAATATAATATATTTGTTATATAGGTCACATAATTTCAATAATTTCATTCTTTATACATTCCATGTATTGCATGAACGAGTCACATCACTTGAGGTGGCGGTAGTCCACACTTCCTCGTATAAAATTATCACATTTGCACAACATGAAATGTATAATGTCATTTATTAAATATAAAATTCAGAATCATATATAAAACATAAATAATATATATATCATATATTAAATATAGAGACATCATAATGGACACCATGAAAGGTGTTAAGAGAAGATTGAACAATCATCGTTTCGTGAGGCTGAAATTCGCCATCCATAGAAACAGTATGTTATTTAACCATTAGATGCAGGTGTGTGTAAGTGTAGCTAAAATCCATCACATAAAAAAGTCCTAGTATATTTAAGATACTGTTGTTGTTACAAAATAATGGAATAAAAATAGTTTAGAGGGTTGGAGAATCAAAATAAAACAATAGAACACAAGGAAAGACATTACCTTTAAATCGGGTAACTCTTTTTGATTTGAGTTCAAAGTCTTCCATGGAATGGATTCTGCCCAACAGAGAGGCTTCAATGATGAATAGAGGGATGTGGAGAGAATAAATGGGAAGGGGTTGGCCAATCCAAAGGCTTTAGAGGTGTAGTTATGTTGGTAGAGGTGGGGGCCTTTTATAAGAGGAGAGGAGGGGCACTCTTGGAAAGTTATAAACTTTTACTTTATTATAAAATTATTTTCAGATTTTAAAGGTCCCAAAATTATATATTTCTAGGATAAGGTGATAATAGTTCAATATACACCCATAAAATAGGTTTTTTAAAAGTTCAGGTCTTAGATTTTACATTATCTCTTCATTTTATTTAAATCGTTAAATAATGAGGTAATCACTGCATCATCATGGTGTCAAAAATAATTTTGATTATTTAATTTATAAAAAATATAAAAAAATATCATGATGTATGAAATCTTTTTATCATTCCATTTAATATTTGTAGAAAAAAATTTGACTTGTATAACCCCATGTAAAAGTTGTTTTAGTAAAACAAGTCATGTTTGTGACAATTTTATTTTAACTTTAAATAAAAAGATATTTATGTAATTTTCCTACAAAAGTGGCTCCATGGGGTCCCAAAGATGACCCATTGGTTTTCTTGGTAGTAAATGACACATAAAATGAGGGTATGAAATGTTTCTAGGTCATTTCATATTACTAAAACATTATTTTTACCTTAAATTACACTAATTACCTTTAATCGCGATTAATAAAACATAAAAGTTACTATTCACCAAAAAATATTTTTTTCTCATTGAAACACATTTTACTTATTAATGAAAACCATTTATGTCAAATTTCTGAAAATCTATTCACAGAAGTGGAAAAGTTCCATTTAAACGAAAAATCAGTTTCATTAACTACCACTTAGTGGTTTCACTATTCATCAAACCTTGAAGTTTTTCAGAAAAATACCAAAAATTCACCCTAAGATATATTTGATATTTCAAATTCAAAAATGATGTATATTTTAAAAAATTAAAAAAAATATAATTTGAATTAATTAATTTAATAATTAATTCCCTCTGTCAAAACGAATAGCGTGTTTTTAAGAAACAATACCTATTAAAAGATTGACACTAGTTTAAGTCCAATTTCAAAGTGAAATTAATTCCAATGACCACAATTGGATTAAATTGTAAAAATATATTCTAAATTAACTTTAATATCAATTGAAAATATAATATATCCATATAAATGAATCATATTAAAAAGAGGTTTTGAATTAAAATGCAACATTTTCAATAAAAATGATCTTTATCAGAAAAATAACAAAAATTTACACAAAGTAAATTTTGATGTCCAGATTCTAAAGAAGGATTTTATTTAGTCAAATACAACATATAAAACTGTCAAAAGTATTTTTAAAAAGGGTTCTCCCTCAAAAGGCGGTTAATCGACCTTTTAAAGAATATTAAAATATTTATGCTTAAAATTGGATTCATTTGCATTTTAAGACTCTATCATTTTTTGGATAAAAGAAAAAATATTTGAAAAACATATATAATAATTTTGTAGTTAGTTCCGTTCATTCCGACCATTACAACGGCTAGGCGTTAACTACTATTTAAAATAATATTACTTTATTATTAGAGTGCAATGTAAGATTTCAAAGAAACTCGTTGTTGTGTATTGGGTATCCCATCGAGCATAGCGTTCCCTTTAATGTAATATTAATACTTTATTCACAAATATGGATATATATGAAAATTTCATATTCTTTATTTACCTGGGGTGTTACATTATGAGATTGCAATAATATTATAGAATATATAAAATACCATTATATTTTTAAAAATAAAGGATCTTTCAGAATAATAATTTAGAGTTCATGAAAAACCATCTAGAATCATTGCGTATTCGCGAAGGGTTGAGTCTATAAATTAAAGAACACACCAAATTCATTTCATATGAATAGAATTTGAGAAATGTTTTAATTTATTAATCTATGTGATTGTCTAAATAATTAGTAAATATTCACCAATCTGGATAATCATCAGCAAAAAATAATTTATATGAACTAATTATTGCAATGGAATTTCAAAAAAAGATTTTTTAGGAAAAATTGGGGTTTCATGAAGACTATGTGTTTTGAGAAGGCTAATAAGTTCATGAAGTTATTGTTGTTCTTATAGGATGGTATCCTCATGACTTTTGGGATATTTTTTAAAATGTGTGGGTTCTCGATTAATGATACTTTTTTAAATAACATAGCTATTTCACGAATGTGATGAGTTTCATGAATAGTAGTAATGAACAATATTTTAAGTGATTAAGGCATTAATTTTCATCATATCACGACTATGATGCATGGAAATTTTCCCAACAATTATTTTAAAATACCTAAATGACCAATATGATTAATTGAAAATCATTTTACTAAACTTTGTAATACTTAAACCTTGTATGGGATCTAGGGGGTCAATAGAATTGTTATGAGGGAGGAAGTAAGCTATTTTTTAAGTACTTTTAAAGGATGTTTTCTTTAAACTGAGTGGATCTGCCTGATTTTTTTTGCCCTATACTAACCAGTGAGGCCTAATAAATTTTGGTAAGACAGACACACTACTAGTATAAGATACGTGTAGTATCCATTAGTGGTGAGCCACGTAAACATGTTATGATGTATTTCTAAATTTCAATGATTCATAATTTCTCCATTCCATCAGACATGTTTTACATGTTCATACCATTGTGGGAAAAAGATCAACCACATTAAAAAGTAAAATTTTCACACAATGATTCTCCCCTCCCCTATTTTGGTGTTCTATATTCCATAAAGTTGTATTATAGAAAGCATTTTATAAGTGTTAAATCAATCTTCTTGTGATATTAAATAATTTATTGAATATAAGAGGAGTTCTTCTTTCTGAATCATGTAATTTACCAATATTTAATAACTGGATTGGTTCTCATATTATATCCCTTTGGATTTATGTTCTTTTTTTATAGCTCAATGGATTCTAGTCACTGATTATATAGGTCTTTATTTGAATGAAAAGGACAAAATCAAATTTCGATGCATGTTCTGAAGAACAAAATTCTATTACTACATTACTATTTGATCCAATCTATTTTACTTTTATGAGTTACACTACATAAAATTTCATATGGTAGAAACTAAAGTATATATATTATGATAATAATAATGTAAAAGAGGTTAAAAATAAAGTAATGAATAATCATTTCGATGATATATATAAGATTCTATAAGAAAATGAAGATAATTTCATTAAGAGCTTATGTGATATTGTTTGAGTGAATTTGGGGACTTAGGTATGAAATTAAGTATAATGACATTGTGATTTTTCTGATATAGTTACCACCTTTTTAAAAAATAATCCATAAGTACATTAATTTTTCTATGATTTATCTTCATGATATGCTGATAAGTATAATAGCTTATGATTTGGGATCCATCCCAGAAGATGCCTCAACTTAAGTAAGAAATAAAAGATAACTAAAATCAATATAAAATATTTATACTTCCAGATATTGTAATGATGTTGATATTTAGGATGATGAATTGCTTTCTCTTTTCAATAAATATTTTATGAGAGGAAAAGGCGCATTTAAAGGAAAACATTCATTTACATGCTTTAAGTTTGGTAGAGTATGATACATTGTAGCTCAGTACCTAAAAAAGGTTGATGAGGTTGGAAGTGAAAAAAAAATCATGTATAATCCCCATAATAGGTTCCCTATAAAGGAATACTTGAAATAAGGAAATAAATTAATGAGAAAGATTTTTTTCTATAAAGAAGAAAAAGATGATATTGACATTTTATATGATGTTGATATAGAGTACAAATTTGATCCTGAAGCATCCATGATGGAAACAATTGAAAAGGTGGAATGTTTAAAAGATAAGGATAATCAATTGATTGGTTTTTTCTATCTCTAGTGGAACTTGAGGGAGATCTTGATGATCTTGACATTCAACAAATCAAAAATAAAAAGATATTATTTGTTTTAAAAAATTCATCAAATATGATGATCATCATGAATTACATTTTGATTGGCTGGAAGAAGGGGAATAAGAACTTTTTACAAATCTGGAATTCATGAAAGAAGTTGTATAGTTTATGCTCAAGATTTAAGAGTAAGAAAATTTAATCAATGTCCTTAAATCAAAATTTAATTATAAGGATAAACCAATTGGGGGAATTAAATAAGAACATGTTTATTTAATGAGTAAACATGAAATTGAATCAAAATAATGGGGAAGAAAGAAGAAATTATGGTTTTGAATATTCTCATGTGTATAGAAGAATGAAACAGATAAACATGGTTCTAGAGAAGTATATAATGACTTGAATGATCAATTATCATCATGTATTGGGAAAAGATGAATTGCATGTGACGTAGAACCATCAATGGATTGAAACATGATGAGTCAAAATAAGGGAAGTATAATGTTGGACATATAAAAAAGGATCACAATTTCCCCCCAAAAAATCATTGAACAAAACATAAAAGATATATAAAAATAATTCTTATTTATCTAGAACGTATCACAAGTCAAAAAACCCTTACAAATGAAGGGAGCATGTGGATTAAAAATACTATGAATTCTTTCCCACTAACAATGGTCTAGTTTTCCACTTTATTGGCCATACCTTGACCTAAAATAAATAAGAAAGGTTCTATCAATATGGAGAATCACGTGGAAGTCAACAGTAGAGAATGAGACTATATACTTCCTCATATAGATGAAATTATTTTTATGGACATTATTTTCAATATTTTAACAATTTCCATAAAAATATTATTTATATTAAAAATAATGGTTTGAAGAATTACTACATAAATCCAAGGCCAGTAAATACCTATCAACTAAGGAGAATTAACCATGATAATAGGTATTCTAATCTATAAGATGAATATGAGTATGATTTAACTATATACAATAAAAAGAAAATTGAGAGGCCATATTTTTCCTTCAGTCAATCATGTATCTCTTGGAAGGAAAAATAAAATTGATAAACAACACATAGGATAAATATACCACAAGGATATTAAGAATAGTATAACATATATTCTTGACATAAAACTCTTTTACCACATAACACGAATCATAAATTTCATCAAATATGTTAATAAAATGGTTTATAGAATTGTGATATATAGTAATTATAGTTCTATAATGATCTTAGTTAGTGAAAATACAGAACAAAATAGTGATGAGCTTTAAAACAAATTCACTATATAGATGGTATACATTATAATCTTCCGAGTGTGATTCATCTCTATCACTCAGGACTGACAGTGTCATTTAAAAAAAGGGGTGAACTATCAATGTAAATACGAGTAATTATATCATTAAAGGATGTAAAAAAATTGAAATTTATACTAGGTTGATAGAAAATAGAACATTTGTTACCTAATTGTTTAAGTAGGGAACCACTTGTGGTACTAAAAGTTTGGTCACATTAACAATGAGAGCATGTAAAATATATCTATTATTAAGATAGTTTTTGTCATTCCAAATATAATATGTTATTCAATAATGAAATTTGATGAATTCATGCATAAAATTATGGTCAGGAATTTATATCTACCTAATAAGAAATGGAATAAAATATTATTGATCTTAACCACACATATGTATATGGTCCAATGAATGTCAATAGTAAAAATAGAGAGAGTTACTTCATTATTTTTATTCATGATTATAGAAAAATGGAATGTGTTATGTCTATATAGATGAAATGGATAGTTCTTGATTCTATAACTATTTATCTTCAAAGAGTTGAGAATTAATCTGGACGCACTATCAAGATACACTACATAGAAAATGGAAGATAATACACTTCCATTGAATTTGAAAACTATATAAAAAACATAGAATAAAGAATGAGGTGTCTTCAGTGAGAACTCCTCAAAAAAATGGGGTTGGTGAAATTAGTAATAGACAAGTAATCAACATGGGTAGAACTATACTGATTGAGAGTTATGAGGCTCATCATTACTAGAAATATTATATTCAAGTAGTGGTATGAAATCTAAATAAATTATGGATTTTTTGGGGAGAAACCATGAAACAACATGATATAAGGTATGGAAAGAAGAATTGTCTGAATTATTTTCATGTTTTTCTTGGTAAAATTTTTCGCCAAAAGAAGAATGATGTAATGAAAATTTTGGTGAATCAACATATAATGAATATTTCATGGATATTCAATGAAGAGTAATTGTTACAAATGTTACAATAATCACCATAAAAATACAGTGGAAATTAGTGATGCCAAAACCATTAATGATAAAACCATTAATACTTAGAGGATGTCATATGTTGGTATCATTGAATATGAATAATAATGTGGAAAATTGATAGATTAAAATTCATAAATTTTGTAAGGATTTTAAAACATCTAGGGATCAAAAAATGATGATTATTTAAAAGAATATTTATATGAGGAAACCATTAATATAGAAAATTCATTATAACCACACATGAAGAAAAAAAGAGTAGAAATTTATCAATCCATATCTATTTGGGATCAGACTGAACCTACATATATATGAATATTGAGGGATGAAGAAAACTATTAATTCATATCAATTATTGAAAAACCTTGTTAGAAGAATCCTAGAAATATGAATCATGGGTTATGGCCATGAATTAATAAGTAGATCACATTGATAAGAACCAGTCATGAGTCCTTATTAAGAGTCACAAAAATCACAATGTGATTGGATCAATGTAGGTCTTTAGAAAATAATTCGATGTGAATAGAAATACAACCAGAAATAAAAAACAATTTTTGTGTAAATTCTATGAATAAATTGAATTCATTGATGATGGAGAACCATTTGATCATGTGGCTAGACTAGAAACAATAAGGATTTTCCATTCCATTTCAATTCAAATTGTTTACGAAGATTAATAGAATTATTGGAAAAAATATGAAATTAAAATCTTGTATAAGAAGTCAATATTGTTCAACTGATGTGATTTGTGATTGGAAATGATGAGACTACTTTTTATATATTAAATGATGATCCTTATGGTCATAAGAAGGCCCCATGAACATAGAATTAACAAATATATTCTTACCTGAAGATGTGAGAATTTAAAAGAGGTGGTGTTAACAATAATATTTCTGTATTAAATTTTCAGAAAGATTAGTTTACAGTTATCGTTTTTGGTAGATAATATTTTTTTGGAAGATGTAGAAAATATAGATAAATTTTCAAATCACATGAAATATGAATTTGAAATGTCTATTATTGGTGAAATATCATAATTTTTGGGGCTATAGAAAGTTAAAAATAATTATTATACCTTAATTTAATAGGAAACTAATGCAATAGAGCTACAGAATAAATCCAATATGCATGACTCCAATCTAATTTTGACTTTGATTACGAATGGGAAAACATTGAAATCTTGATGATGAGACATTTTGGGTTCCCACCTTTTAAAAGATTATCATTTGAACCTTTTTATAATTTACTACAACACAGATCAATATATGCTTTTTAATGTATTAGAAGCCATCATTAAAATTATTCCAAATGAAGATAATTTGGCAGAAGATAAATGAATCATGATGTATATTCAAGGTACTCTCAATATTTCTTAAACATTATATCTAGAGGATATAAAGAATTATGAGTACATTCTCATTATGAATGGGATTGATATGTGGTGGATCAAATTTCTATCATTGGTGGTATATTCTTTATTAGAAAGAATTTTTTCCTCTAGTTGAGAATGAAAAAAGAAACCAATTCTCATAGTATTTCTAAATTATAACATATCCCTAATACAACGTCACACAATCCACATTGTGTATTATGTAATAATTGAATGATATTAGCGATGAGGTGAAACTACTGATGATGATTCCACATGACAATAAGATCGTGATCGATCTTATTGAGTCCATTTCATCACTCAAATAAGAAAATAGGTCATATATTCAAATAATGGATGGATATGGAATAAATTAAATCCTAAAATATGATTAATTTTTGTTTTAAGGTTATTTTTTTACATTTTACCAAATTAGTTTTACCTTTGACTAATCCTATTTACCTTTGTAGTGGGGAAAATGTATTTACTGTTTTTCTTATTCATTATGACCAAAATTAATCTCAAATGATTAAATAATATATGTTTTAATTATTCAAAATATTTAATTAATTTTACCAAATTCAATCACCATAAGTTCAATATATTAATTTTATATGTTTCTTTTAAAGTGAGAGGAAATGGTTTCCAGGAAAATACATCATTTAAGAAATAAATGGTCATATATTAACAATTTGTCTATAGAGAATCTCTATAAGAATTTAAATTAATATAAATAAATATATTATTTGTATGTTTCATTAAAATTATTCAATGAAAGGATTTGATTTAATTATAAAAATTAATAATTGTAATCATATAAAATGATTTCCAAAAAACAATGATTTTACATTTAAAAATAAGCTTCATCCAAAATAATGAAAAACTTTTATTTAATTGCTGTTAATTGTATTTTTACAAACAAATACGGTTCATATTTCTTCATAATAATAAATAATCAATAAATTTGTTCTTTTAAATTACATTATTTGATAGAAAGAAATGGAAGTATTATAAAATTTATGAATTTCCCCTATTTAGTAAAAAACTAATCATTTTAGAAAAAACCCAAAATTTCACTCGATTTTAGTTATTATATGATTATTTAAAAATTTATGTTCATTTAATAAAATATAATCTCTAAAATTTATATAAAATAATTATATTAATTACACCCAAAAAGAAATAAAATTCATTTCATATAAAATCATAATTTTTATGAATAAAATGTATTTAATAATAAATTAAGGAAAATTTACTAATAATTTATCAATACATATATATTGGTTAGTAAATTTTCATATATTTAATAATTATGTTAACATTATTCATACCCACAAATTTAAATTCTAGGTTACATTGATTATATTTAAATAATAATACATAGTTTGTTTAGGATCAGTGAATCATGTCATATACACTGTCAAAAAAATATTTATTTTTTAAAATCGTTATGTGTTGCCAAGCTATGAAAAACATATATTTATATGAATAATGATTAATAGATAATATCTTCTCAACCGAGCTGATTAATTGTTCCACAAATATGGGATCATAATATCCACTTAATGTAAAGGTCATTTGTTCCATAATAGTCTCAATTGAAACAAGAAATATCTTAGGGGAATGTGGGGTTTTCCATTGGTTTATGTATCTATGAAAAACTATAATTGTTTAATAATATATCTTCATGAAATTACCCATTAATTATCTTATCGGCTAGGATATCTAATTGGGTTATTCATCACATTTCCCATCACATATGTTATCGGCTTTGTTTTTCCTATTTCATGCCATTAAATAATCATAAGTCACAAATTAGTTTTTATTATTTTAAAAATACTAATGAAATGAAATTGAAACTATAAAAATTGAAGGTTTAAATAATATCTAGATTATATTACTTGACCTATGAATTCATAGGTTTTAATCAATGTTATCCAATATATATTTACTAATATGAAATATTATGGTTATTTTGGTTCCCTTAATAATGGTCTATAATGATATTATAAAATTAGAAAATCATATCCCAAAGATTTTTAAGAAAACATTTATAGAATTGATCATATTTTTTCCCTAGGTGATGATTATGTCAATACCAATGGTCGATTTTCATTCTAATTACCTATAGGAATAATTTTTCTAGATAGACATCCAAATATACTATCTTAACAACAATGTATTTGATTCAGAAATTCTTAATCTAAATTTTACTAAAACATTATGATGATTTTCTACGTTTATTTATATTCCCAAGTCTTTTAACAAGGATTAGAATTCCAAATTTCCAAAAAAATGAAACCATGCTATAATACCTACTATGATCACTCATATTATTAATAAAATTTTATTCTTGATTTTTTACACATATATACACTTAATAAAAACATGATGATAATGAGGCCTAGTCGGTTTCGTTAATTTTCTAAATATAATAAATAATTAAGAAAATACATCAACCAAAACTGTATTAAATTCCTATAAATTATCTATATTATTCTAAAAATGCATTAGATAACCAAGGGATATATATAAGAAAGGCAAGATATAAAAATCCTAGTAAGATAATAATCAAAGTATAAAAATATGATAGAAATACATTTCATTCAATAGGTATATCAAGGTAACATAATAGGGTTTAGAATCATAATGTTGAAAATTGAAGCATGATATAAAATGATAACATAATTTCAATAGAGAATGTGGAAACATCATAAAACATAACATCACAAACGGAAGATGATTAAAAATACTAAGGAATCATAACATGGTGTTCTTAGGATAACATAAAACACACCATACATAGAATCTCATTAGATAACAAATTTACTAAATGCATTTAAGGGATATATAATTCTTGGCCTACAAATAACATTAATATCATGTACATGAATAAATATTCCCCAATGATCATAAAATGTAAGGATTTATTTCCACACAATAAATCACACAACATAGGAGTTTTTGGTGACATATATTCATGTCCAGAGTAAATTATAGATATTTAATACTAGGTGAATACCGTTGAGTGTAAATAGGAATGGGTATTCACTATAAAAATGTTTTTCATTGAAAATCACAGGACAATTTCTGTAGCATATCAAGGGAACATAAACACTCCTAGAAGGGTATACTTAGAGTAAATGAGGACTATAATTACATTAAAACATTATTAATGTAATAGGTATGTTTAATAAAATATCCTGATGAAAAATTGAAAATTAAAATGCATAATATATATATATGTTTCATGAAAAAATAGAAGTAGAGAATTTCTTACATTAATAATGAACATAAAAATATATTTGGAGGATCTTCAGAATATATTGAGATAACCTTTGGTGCTATATCAATAATGAAGGTAAGAGATAAATATTTCTCAATGTTATTTAGTGAAGCTGAATGAGAGGGTGTTAGGCCTTTTATAAAAAATGGGATATGAATTATTTATTAATATATCATATTAGGTTTTGGACTCGATGATAAATTAATCAAAATGATAAATCATTCCATTGTTTTTTCCCTTGGATTTATTCAATGCAGGTTATGGTTCATTGCATTATAATGATAATAATTGAAATCAAAAACATAATACCCCAAGTGACTTGTAAGGAAATCATGTTTATAATGAATTAATATTAAAACCATAAAATATAATATATGTTTTGAGGTATTAATGATGGGTTTCTTAAATTAATTCAACAAATTGTAAAAAAAATTAATTAAAAGGTGAATATTTAATTGTTTTCATGAATAATATTTATATTATTTATTACCTCACTAATTTATTATTGGATTTCATAATACTTGTGTTATATTTATACCATATATTATTTTTATACAAAAATTTGACTATCTAAAAAATAAAAAAAATAAACTTTTGGATAATTTTGATATGATTATATTAAAAATTAGATTTATTTTATCAAAATAATTATTTTAATTTGAAAATTTTATCTTCAAAACCAAAACCAACAATTTTATGAAAACTATGGGTTTTTATATTGATTTAAATTTTTGATTATTATAAAAAATTACATTTGACTATATAAATTTATATTATAATTTATATTTCAAAAAATATATTTCATTAAGAATATTTTATTAAATGATATTTATTGAAAATTTTCTTTCATTTAGGAAAAATATGTTCTTGATTGAATATATATAAATTCATATAAATAATATTTTTATTTTATCGTATCAAAAATGAATTTTTATCTAACTGAATATTTAATAGTTATAATGTAATAAAAATGTATAAATATACTCAATATTTTATTTGAAAAATTAAAATTTGAAAACTCATTCTATTTGTGTCGAGATACATAACTCCTTATTCCCCCAACATATTCTATAAGCATAATGTGTGTGATGGTTAGACATTCATGGTGTGGTTTATAAAACATGGTGTGGGTTGATATCTTTAAATGTTTGAACTTATACCATAAATAGTTTATATCTTGATTTGGTTATTGAATATCATCATGGGATTGATTAATGTAAAAGGCATATGTTTCTATTTCCCAATGAAGCTCTGATAAATGGGATTCATAGGGTAAAATCCTATTTCTTGAGGCAATAAATTATTTAATATACAACAATTCAATTTATAATAACCCATAATATACTCTAATATCAATGGTAATTGTAAAATTTCTATATAATATATGGTTATGATGCTTAGTATTATGATAAATCTGACATTATATAACAAATAATTTTTTAAAATAGCCAAAGTTGTTCATGGGTTTCTTATGTCTACATTACCTGATAAAAGAATTATTCAATCAAAAGGATATTTTATTTGTAGAAATTTTGAGTTGCACATAGAACACTTGAGGCTATGTGTAATCTCTACATGGGTTCCATTTGGAAGGTCTAAGTTATGGAACTACATTTTTGATAGATTCCACATGCATAGTATAAGGGTAAAAATTTCCTTTTGCAAAAACATCTCAAATCATTCAAGGATTAATGTTTATTCCCATGATATACTCATTATTCATTGGATATATTGATTCAATTTAGATAATCTGAATAATTAAATATCAATTTGAAATACTGGTGGAAAATATTTTTTTTATGTTAAACCCCATTAAAATTAGGAATTTAATATTTTACAACCTCATATTTGAAAATTGAAAATCCTTAATATCAAACACTCTGAGGGAAATATCATATAAAGTATATTAATCATAAAACTTAAATATATTTATGATATGGATAATTTATTATATGATAACTCATAATAGATTAAAAATTCAAATGTGGGATCAGTATGCCTTATGGGACAACGTCAAAATTAGACAAAATGATTGATGTTATATAATCTTCTTGGGAACTGTGTAATGTCAAATGAATGAAGCATGTAATACGCATCAAGAAACCAATGTTTTATGGGGTTCCAAAGTTGATTAAAATAATGGAAAGTCATATAGGATATGATTCATATAATATATTTTTGTATTTCTACACATTTTTATGGAAATATTTTATGTGCCTTACCCAATAATCATTCCTAGACCTATTACCCATGATGATCATAAAATCAGTATATGATTGTCCAATTTATTCCTAAATTCTTTTAAAACCAAGAAAAATTGTTTAAAAAACTTGACAAATTATATAAAAATTCGATTTATTTATTCTCAATTATGTTCAAAATTAATAAAATAATGAATGTTTTAAAAAGTATAGAACCAATATTTTTGATCATTTAAAATTTTTCATCAGTTAATTGTGATGAGATCAATGAATTATAACAAACAAGGTGAAAAATATATGATGAGTTATGTTTTCTAATTATATCATGATTATGTTATATAATTTAAAGAGTTATCTTCTATTTTATGTGGTTGATCATGTTTTTTTTGACAAATTTGTGATATTAAATTTCATGAACTGTTCCCGAAAATATCTTCCTTCATAATGTTCATTTTATCATTTCTATGTGGAGGTAGAAACTACCCTAAAACATTCAGTTATACTCTTAATAAGATTAACGATACATTTAACAATGCACTCTTATATTGGAATGCTGAATAAATTTAATACATCATTGATCATTATCAAAAATTATCATAGAAAATATTATAAAAAGGTTACAAAATTTGTCAAAATACAAATATTTTATTAATAAATTTTTATAAAATATTTCATATGATATGTTTATGGAAGAATGATTGGACTGTGTTTCAGTTTTTTAAAATATAAAATTATCATTATAATCTTATATTATACCCTCATTTTGTATCTAATTTGGTTTCATGAAAAATCAAATGTTATTAAAAAAATGGTTTTTATTGAATATAGAACAATAACATGTTTTTACATTTGTTGATATATTTCATACAGTTTCACAAGATATTTAAAATTAATATGTGATTTTCCTGCATTCAATATATCATGTAATTGTAATATTATTTTCTCCTTTATGTAGATGATATGCATAAATAATTAACTAGTTTACCTTTATGGAGAAGAAATGTTTAATGGTAGTCAGTTTGTAAGATTTACACTGATGGGTTGCGTAAAGCTATATACAATCTTACCCATCCCCAAGAGGGTTTATATGACCTATGTAAATTTAGAGAACATATTAAACTTTTTTTTTGAGTGTCTTCATGATGGAAAAATGTTTTTACCCTTATGAAAAAATAGGATTTTATGTAATGGTAATCATTTTTTTTAATTTCGGATAAATTTTTAAATGGTTTTATTAGTATTTAAAATATTTATAAATAATTATATATTATATATTATGATGTTATATTTTATTTAGATTTTTTAAACAGATAAATTAATTATTGTTTTTTATAAATTATGACACAAATTTATGTAAAACATTTTTCTAAAATAATTTATGTTAATATTTTAAATACATTTTTAAACAAATAAGATATTTATTTGGTATTCAAATAATATCTTTGATTTAAGAATATTAATGGGTAATTTTTAAAATGTTTACGTATTGTTAAATATATGATATTTAGATTATATATAATATTTTTATAATATTTGTTCAATTGTAAAATTTTTATAAATCATGCAATTTCATATAAATTCAATATAATAAAAAATTTAAAAGAGTTTATAATGAAATTTATATAATGTAATTATATTCTGGATTATAGAATATCCATAATGTTATGCTAGTGTGTAAAATATTTTTAGTTAGCTAATTTTGATGAATAGATGATAAATACATCATATTTTTATACTAAATAATATTTTTTATTGGTAAATTCTATTGATATTTATGTTTAGAAAAAAAGAATAAAAAATATGAATATTATGTGTAATTTATGATTTTATATTAAAATGATTCAAGTAGTTAGATACCTTCATTATATGTTAGGTAAACATTTATAATTTTTTTTATTTCATTTACCTTGATATCTCTTTGTATTTTGATTTATAATTTATAGAATAGTTGTTGAATATTTTTTTTATTAATATTATGTTATAAATGTGTCTTCACTTGAATTATTTATTAAGAAATGTATCCTTGGGTTGTGTGAGTTTTTGTCAGACAACGTAATTTACTTGATGATTTTGCATTATCATAAATGTGAATGGGAATGGATATATGTCTCTAAGGGATTAACTAAGTGTATTTTTTAAGGACAAAAAACTAAATTCATTTACATGATGTATTTATGAAACTTATTCTTATGATGAATTTGGATATATATTAAATTAGTTGTAATTTTGGGGCTAATAAAAAAATGAGGGTTATGAAAATAGTTACCCATTTATATGTTTTGAACACATTACATTGGTTGTTAGAATATTTATTACTAAAATTAGTCCTTAGAACCTTGAATTAACAACAAAAAATTATGGTAAGATAAAAAATTATGTAATATTTATGTATTTAATAATTTTTTTATCAATATTAAATTATTGGTACCTTAAAGGATAAACATCTAAATACTATGTGTATGATTCTTATATGTAGATAATTTTCAAGACCTATATCATCTTACTAGGTAGGTATTTATAATGATGGGTGTCAAATTATTATCTTCTGTAAGGAATGAAATTAATAAGTGACTTTATATTATCATATTGGATGGGTCATGATAAATATGGGATCCCCAACACTGTCCTTTGAAGTATTTTATTGTGATTTTCTTTGAGGTACACTAATACGGAGACCCTAATATGAAATTTGATAGAATTGAAATATTATTGAGAGAATATATATAATGGATAAGGATAATGATTAATCTTCTCGTATATATAACAACAATAAATAGTATTATTTGAATTATTACCATATTAAATATATAAGTAAAAGGATAAATTCAAGTGTAGCTTGAAACATAGTGAAATAATGATATTTGATCACTGAATGGATATTATGTCTGGGATCATCATTTTTTGGAGATATATCATTAAGATACATTTATAAAAAACCAATATACAAGTAACTCACCCACTGATATTTATTTGAACTAGATTTTGGAATAATTAATCATAATGATATTGAGATCACCAATAGGTATAAACTAAAATGTACTTAATGATAAGTTTCTTTGGATGAGAAATAATCTCAAGGAGAAAGACTAAATCTCTAAAATGTTAATGTTATATCGATCGATTCCACCAAATCCAACTCATGGTCATTAGATACCATGTATATGTCAAATTTTGTTTTACAAAAACGGACTCGATGATAAGAGAGAATATTTTAAGGTTGAAGTAGATGATAACATCAGTAATGGAAATTTTTTCCACATTATAATTAGTCACTTATGATCTTAGTATGCATAGTTTATTTTTCCTATAATTGAAAATGTATTATTAGGTTACTTTCTTTATTTGGAATTTCAATTTTTTCTATTGTTTGAAAAGGATGAAATATTTAGTATGAATAAGAGTTTTTCTATACATAAGAATAATTTTTTTGTTGTTGGGAATATAATAAATTTTATATATATTATAGTTATGGATAATATAATTTATTTCATTCAAAATTAGATAGTTGGAGTTGAATATTATCACATTTTATTTCAATTTTATGTATGTGAATATAAATTTGAAACATAATAAAAGGCTCAATATATATGTATTATTAGAATCATTCAGTTATGAATCATTTGATACATTTGATAAATGTTTACTAGAAAAAATAACCAGACAATTTATGAGAGAAAATGTGAAATGAATATTGGAATATTCTATCTAATAGATAGTAATATTATGGTCCAATTATTGCACATGAAAGATTTTTTAGTTACATTATTTATTTTAAAATGGAATTTATTTGTTATGGATATCTATTTCTGATTAAACAAAAGTATACAATGTTTGAAATGTTCATTGATCTTCTAAACTATATACAGAATAATCTGGTAAATAGTATTAAATTCATTTGATTAGATAAAGGTGGAGAGTACGTAAGGAAGGGATTATTATCTCATTTTAGAGATTGTGGAATTGTTTCAAAACTCACTCCTCCTGGAAAACTATAATGGAATGTTGTGTCATAGAGAAGGAAGGATTCTTTTCTATAAATAGTATGATTGATGATAATTCTATGATAGATTCATATTTCATTATGAGGTTGTTATATAGAAAATATTTCATTTATTCTAACCTTTATTCTATATAAAATAGTCATGAAGACACCATATAAATAAAGGATCAAGAAATGTCCTTAAATGTATTTCATGATAATCATGGGTTATAAAGAACTCATATGATAGTTGGATTTTGATAAGCTTAGCACCAAATTTGAAAAGTGAATTTTTTTTTGTTCCCCCAAATAAGTCACTAGATACTATTCTACCACAATTCTAATGCCATTGATTTTATGGAATGAACTGATATATTTCATGATAAGTAATATTTTATAAGGGGAGTTATTGGGAAGATATTTGAACATAGAGAAATCAATGAAAAATAAATAAGTTGTATTATGGAGTTTAAAGCTGAGCTAGTTTTACAATGTGTTATAGAAAAAAGACAAGACTCTTATTACATAATAACCATGAATATCCCACAAGATTCCTTAGGAACCTAAGAGATATGTATTTCTATTTGAAATGACTCTGACCTAATGTTCCTCAATGAAAATCCTACATCCTACCTTCAGGATATTGTGAGATTTAATTCTGATAAAAGGATAATATCCCAAGAATATTATGAGGACATTATTTACACTAACATTGTATGGTACTTGATTAATGCACGTATTATGGAAAAACCCAGAATGTAAAAGTGTGTTTTACATGGAAAATATATGTATGGTATAGTGTCGACCAATAAAGCACTAATTCATGGTATTGATTATAATGAAAAATTGTCACCTTTTGTGATGATAAAGTCCATTCCGATTTTACAAGCCATAAAAATTCATTATTATTATCAGATATGCTCATGAATTGGGAAAAGTGGAATTGAATGTAACGTAGAATCATCAATGGATAGAAACCATACGATTCAAAATAAAAGAAGCATAATGATGGAGATATCACCAAGACTCTTAATCTCCAACAATAATTCTTTAAACCAAATTTAAAATAGAGATAAAAATAATTCATAGGTATCAAGAATGGATCACCTATCAAATACCATTATAAAATAATGGATCCTGTAGAGGAATGGAACTCAAAACGATTTTTCCATTATGAAGGGTCAATTTTGACACTTTATTGGTCATACCATGACATACTATAAATAATAAAGGTTCTATAAAGCTGGATAAGCGCTTAAAATTCAAATAGGCAGAATGAGACTAGATCCATCATCATATAGAAGAAATTATTTTATGGCCATTGTTTTCACTATTCTATCTCTTGAAATAATTCTATTCATTATAGTTAATGTAATGGTTGGAAGAATTAGTAAATAACTACAAGGCTAGTAAATACCTATCAACCATGAAGATTCACCATGAAAATAGGTATTATAATTTGGATGAATAATATTAGTTTGAATAACCCATAAATATTGAAAAGTGACTTAAAAGGTCATTTATTCCCACTAGTCAATCTGGTATATCATGGAGGGGAAAATAAAATTGAGAAATAAAACATTGGATAAATAGACCCCAAGGCTATAAAGAATAATATAAATTATATTCACATCATAGGACACTTTTTCCTCATTACATGGGACATATATTTGTTGAGAAATGATAAAAAAGGGGTTATAGAATAGTGAGATTTAGTAGTAATAGTTCTTTAATGATCCCTGGAATTGGAAATATAGAATAGGAAAGTGATGAGCTAAGGAAAAATAATGTTGTAAATATTGATTTTCTACATGACAATTTCTTGAGTGTTATCCATCTCTATCACCCATTACTTAATGTGAAATTTAATCAAAATTGGTGAAATATTAAATGAAATATAGGTAATTCTATAATTAAAGGATGTAAAAATGACTGAAATTTAAACCGAGTTGATAGAAATTAGAACATTTGATACTTAATATTTTAATAAGGGAACAAATTTTGGCACAAAAGGTTGGTTCAAATTAATTTTGAGAGCTTTGAAAACATATCTAATCTTAATATATTTGTTTAAATTCCAAATATAAATTGTGATTGAGGAATGAAATTGGATGAATTCATGCATCAAAAGATGGTCGGTACTACATATCAAAAATGGAAACAAATCTTCATGATCTTATCAACACATATGTATTTGGTTCAATGAATTTCACTGACACAAGTTGTGAGAGTTACTTCGTTATTTTATTTATGATTATAGAAGAATGGAATTTGTTTTTTTTATGTAGATGAAATGGAATGTTCATGATTTAATAATTTTTTTTGAAGATAGGAGATTTAAAAAACATTCACAATAAAGATACAATGACTAGAAAATAGTATATAATGCACTTACATTCAATTTGAAAACAATATAAAAAAACATGGAATAAAGCATGAGGGTTCTTTAGTGATAATGCCATAAAAAATGGGGTTGTTGAACATAGTAATAGATAAGTAAACAACATGGCTAGAACTATGCTGATTGAAATTTATTTGTTTCATCATTACTGAAAGGAGTACATTCATGAAGTGGTTTATAATCAAAATCATGTAGGGATTTTTATAGTAGAAACCAGGAAACCTCATGAAATATAGTTTGGAAAGATAAAATCTCTAAATTATTTTTATGTTTTTGAAAGTAAACGTTTTCTTCAAAACATAGAAGGAAATAAATTCAATTATGGTGAGGCTACAAATGAGGGAATATTCCTTGGATATTCAATGCTGAGTTAACCCTACAAATGTTATAATATTCATAATATAATGATAGTGGAAATAGGTGATGTCAAAATCAATGATCATGAAACCCTAAATACTATGAGAATGACATGTGATGATATGGTTGAATATGAATTGTAATGTTACAAAGGTATTTTTTTTCAAATTCTGAATTTGTGGAAGTCTATAAAAATAAAAAGGGATAAAAAATGATGATTATTAAAAAGATGATTTAGATGAGGAAATTATTACTGAATAAAATTCTTCAAGACCTCATAGGAAAAATAGAAGAGCTAAAATTGATCAATCCATCAACAATTGGGATCAAACCACATCTTCAAAGATAATAATACTGTGGAATGAATAAAATAATTAATTCTTATCAATTCTAGAACAAACCTTGTTAAAATAATCAATGAAAAATGAATCATGGGTTAAGACCATGAATGAGTAACTGTATCTAGTTAATAAGAACAAGAACTAGGGCCTTATTATGAATCCCAATAATCATAATGTGATTGGATAAATTTCGGTATTTAAAAATTAATTCGATGAGTATGTAAATATGATCATAAATAAGGATGTCTTTGTGTATTAAGGATTTGAATAGACTGAATTCATTAACGTTGAAGAACCATTTCATCCACATTCAATACTGGAGTTGATCAGGATATTCCATTATGTTTTAATTTAAATGGTTTAAAGGTTTTTTAGAAAGATTCAAAAAAAATTCCAATATTAAAATCACGAATTATAATTCAACATTGTACATCTAGTTTGATTTCTGATTGGAAATGACAAAAATAATTTTTATAGATTAAACAAAAGATTGTTATTTTCTAAATAAGCCACCATAAGAATGGAATTAGCAACAGGATTATTACCTGATGGTTCATGAATTTAAAAGAGGATGTAGCCACAATAATAGTTAAAATAATATTCTAAAAATATCATTTTATGTTTCCTGTGTATATGGGTGATATTTTCTTTTGAAGATGAAAGAATTGTGGATTAATTTTCTAATCACATGAAATAAGAATTTGAAATGTCTATTATTTGTAAACTAAACTATTTTTTTGGCTATATAAAGTTAAAAATAAGTATCATACCTTCAATTATAAGGAAATTAATGCAACAGAACTACTGAAGAAATTAAATATGCATTAATAAAAACTATTTCAAACACTGAATTTTTAAAGAAAAAACATGGAATTCATGATGATGGGATATTTTTGGATCCCACCTTGTACATGTGAATCATTTTAACCTTATTATAATTTACTACTGCATGGATCAATATCTAGTTTTTAAAGTTCATAGAATCCTTCATTCAATGTATTCTAAAGGAAGATAATTTGGATGAGGTTGAATGAATCATGTTTTATATTCATGGAACTATCAATTTTACTTTATTCTTTGTAGCTAGAAGATATAAATAATTATCTATATTTTCTTATGCTAACTATGATTGATACGTGGTGGATCAAATATCAACCAGTGGTTTCACATTCATTATTGGATAGAATTGTTTCATCTAGTTGAGAAAGAAACAAGAAATCACTTCTCTTAGTATGGTTAATGTATAATACCTCACTACTACAAGGGAACACAATCATCTATTGGGGATGATGCATAAATTGAATGATATTGGGGATGAGGTGAAACTATCGATGATGATTAACTATGAAATCAAGGGTGCAATAGATATTATAAATATTCCAGTTTATCACTCTCTTATGAAACATATTTAGATCAGATGTCACATCATCAAATAAAAATTATATCATCGTGTGATCAAAATGGATCATGTTGGAATATATTACAACGTGGATAACATTATGATTAATCCATTGATAGTACATATGTTCATAAAAATATTGGTCAATCATTGGTGATCAAGTACATTCCAATCCATGAAGAGTTTATATTAACTCCCATCTCCCCATTTATAATAAATATTTTAATCTGTTAGTGGATGTGATTTTGGATATTATAGGAGATTAGATCCATGGATTTATTGTGTTTAGATCTAGAAATAAAGGTACACATTCCTTGGATTTATTCCTGAATGGGGAGATGAGTGACATTCAATGATTGTTTGTTTTTAGGATTTTTCAGTGGTCTATAGTGACATGAAATTATTTTTTCCCACTACTAAATTCTACACAATGTTTTTCTCTTTTAGAACTAGACTGATGGATAATCTATTTCCATATTATTTACCAAGGATGGGTTTTAAATTAATTTTAATGAATATTGAAAAAACCAAATGGGTAGTTTGTTGGATCAATGGGTTTTCACTATTGGAAATGTATTGTGGGTTTTTTTTCAATATACACTATTTTTGATTAGTGAGTTTGGAATGAAAGAGTTTTTACACTATAGATTTCTTAAGTGAAGAAGGTGAAATATTTTACCAATATATTACATGTTCATAGAGCTCATAATATTTATCATGAAAAACAATTATTGTAGGTGGATTTCTAGGATTGAATCTTCAAAAATATAGTTAAGACATGTGTTTTGTGAAGGGTTTATTTTCATTAAGGTATGATTCCTCATAAATGTGTGATAAAAATGTTGTGTTTTCAGGAATATGAGAATATTCATGAATATGTGATGGAATAATGGTAAATATAAGTGACTATAATATGTTTTAAAACACAAAAAAAAATATCATACGAGATTTAAAAATAAATGAGCCCCTTGAAAAGAAGTCTCGAGTTCTGTGAAAATGTTTTTGGGAAATTGGAATCATCATGATGGGATGAGTATCTAAATAGCTAACCACACCCACTTTATTTCATATGAAGAGAATCTTAGAAATGTCTAATTTGATATAATTTTAGGATAGTCTGCCTAATCAGGATATGTTTTTAAATCAGGTATCCTTTTTGAGTTTAATCAATGAATAATGAATGGATAAAAATTGATTGATGCTAAAGAATATTAAAAAAGTTCATTTCATGAATAATAATGATTTTTAAGAATTAGTGATCAATTAAGGTTAGGAGATTCATTATGTAATGGGTAACCATGAAGGTTGGGAGAAACATGAGTGTGTGTGGGTTCTAAGACACTGACACTTAATTGAAATAACAAGGTGTTTTCACAATGTCTATAAGATTTCTGAACAGAACTGTTCAACATTTTGTTTATGTGATCAATGATTTTAGGAGAATCAAAAAAATTAGATGATAGAAAAGTCTCATGTATATTAGTGTAAAATACATTAATTTCTAATATACTAAATCATCCTTCATGTCATTAAAAATATTAAGAATTCACCCAAGGTAGTGAGAAAAGATGATTTGATAGGTGTGTTCTAAGGGAGGTAGTGATCTATTCATAAAATTCTTGTGAAGGCATTGTTATTGGAACAGAATAAATATTTTCGGTATTATGTACTTCAAAATTACTATTAATTCATAGTGGATTTATTTATGATTAACACAATATCCATTTATTTTCAGTAGATTATACCTAAGAAAAGAACTACGTGAAAGTGATGTGTTGTCTCTCTTATTTCAATGTTTCATTATTTCTCAATTCTATCTTACATGTTTTAAATTTTCCTAAAAATATGGGAACAAGATCCATCACATTAAAAAATGAAAAGTCTTTATTCTTCCCTCCCCTCTTTTTTTTGTTCTATGATTATCCTTGTATAGGAAACTCATTGGAAAATATCTTATGGTAATGGGTTTGGTAGTATTCATAGAGAGATACATGGGGTCCTTATTGTAAATTCCATGGATGGGTTTGAATGATAATTAAACCACTATATTTGTATTACAATTCGAATAAAATACATGGATTCAATATTAGATTTAGATTCTTGATGACCTAGTTAAACTTTCTTCATAAGAACACATGCCATGAAAATCATGGAACATCCTATTATTTTGCTTGGATTCCTTGGGAATACAGCTAATGTCTTGGATAATATATTATATCTATATATATATATATACACAAATATGTTCAAATATATATGTAATATTTATATACATTCTTATTTTTATATATAAGGTGACATCTAATCAAAGGCATTACATCTAAAACTAATGCATGTTGAGTTTTATGTGTGTCCCTCAGAAACTCAAGATTACTTGGTTAAAAATTACATTATTACCTAATATATTATGTTCATGTATACTCCTAATTTTATATAAACACACTAGATAATTCAATATATCATTGGCATATGCCTACTTATTTTATCTCAAACTCGGTTTGAGCTTCGGATTGGTACCCGAGTAGATCTTATGGATGCATGTAGGGAAGAAGAGAAGAACCCAAATTTGGGTGCTTGATTTCTATATTATGATAGATTATTGGAGTAGATAACTATGATTTTATCATGATGATATTTTATAAAATTTTTATCTTTTTTATTCTTTATATCAAGTGTTATATTCTCTCTCGGATTATAACAACCCTGCTCTTTATTTCACATTCAAACATAATTTATTACATAAAATATTCACTTGATAAAAATATATGATAGAGAGGTCTAGTGTCTTTGGTGATTATGAACATTACACACCAACATAAAAAATTAAATAAACATCTTTATTGAAAACTTAATTTACATGACCACACACATTCCTTCATACTTAGCTTTGGATGGGATAACCTGAGGACACACATAAGAAAAGGGTGATCTATAAAGACCAGTAAAGGATGGAACAAGGCATAATCTAAAGAATATGGTACATTCTAAGAAATAGGAATATAAATGGAGCATAAAGGAAACATGAACATAAATGCATGATATAGCAAGATTATCATAACATGAAAATGTTGTACCAATATTTTACATGATATTAGCATAAGACAAGGATCATTAAACATGGGGCATGAGTAAAACCTCATTTAAATTGAATTATAATTATTAAAACCTCACTAAACATGATGTTTCATGATACTAATATTTACCCAGTATATTGGAGCACTACCAGGGCACACATTTATTAATTGTTTCTTTTTATGCATAAGTGTACCACATGGATCATACAACATGGAATAATTAAACATAATCATTTATTATAGGATAAAGGAATGAGGAATAAATACATGAAACATTGTAATCAATATATAAATTTCCATAAAGGTGAATACCCTTGATATAGAAATGGGTGTGGTATTCACTACACAATGACTTTAGCTTGGAAAATCGCAGTGTAATTATGGCCGCATAACGACGTGAAATAATAATTCATAATTTTTTTTAAAGAGATAGAATAATTATTATCATAATATTTAATTAAAAATTAATGTATGGGGTCATATATATATATATTTCCCAACACATTAAATAAAATTTTGATGTATAATACAATATATTTTCCTGAATGTAAATGAGAAGAGTGAAATTCCTTAAGGAATTTGGGAATGGTTATAGGTGTACATGGGAGGCATTAATGAGAAGGAATAAGGACTCTCATCATTAAAACATAATTATGGTAGTATGGGTGAGGAGGAAAATTATACCACAATAATTTTAATTGCATAAAAGTGTATAAAAAAATAAAAAAAATTTGGAAAAAATGAGAGAGAAAGAAATCCCTTAATTGGGTGTGTGATCTAGAGGCTTGGGAGAGAATTGAGAGAGGCTTCCTGGGAGATTGGGGAGCCTTGAGAGGATACTACAAATATTAGGGTATAGTAGGGACGTTATCCATGTTCTTTGAGTAAAGATATTTGGGATCATGGATGTTTTTATATAGGAAAATAGGGGGAAATCTTTATTATTTGGTTTTGGACACCACATAATAAACTAATCACAACCACTAACCAAGCCACAATTTTTGCATATGGTTTTTTTCCAGAGGGTAGTGGAAAACATTATGTTATATGTACAATATCCTAACTTCTTAAAATATTATTCTTTCTAAAGTGGAGGTGAGTCTCACCCTCAAGAAAATAATTTTAAAAGTTAAAATGTTTTATTTCTATTGGAGGTCTCACAAAGGCACCATAAAATTAATAAAACAAATCTATGATCACATTATTTTAATGCTTTGACATATATTTGCCAAACTAAAATTTTATGTTACTTTAATACATCACTATTGGGTAATTATGACGTCATAAAACACATTATATATTCAAATGGTATAAATTTATTACTTACAAAAATTGACTTTTTAAAAAAATTATGAAAAATTATCCATTGGATAATTTTGACATCCTGATTCAAATTACAATATTCATTTTATTTAAATAATTTTATAAATATGTGAATTTTTATTTTTAGAATAAAAACTAACATTTATAAAAAATTCTTGGGTTTTGGAAAAAACATCTTTCAAAACATAATAAAAATTATTATTGAATTCATAAAAAATATATGATAATTATATTTAATAAAAATTAATTTATTAATAATATTTTATTAAAACATTATTTAATTAAAATATCCATTAATTCATCAAAATAGATTTCTTAATTTAATATTAACTAAAATATTATCTGTGCTTCAAAATCTATTTATCGAGTAACAAGAATAAAATGAAATGATATTATGTATACCAAAATAATCCACATAATCATAGTTCTAGGTTATTACATAACCCCTTAAAACACATACATCATTCCTATGGGTATTGTGTGCAAGGGTAACTGACTCTTGGGGAGGCTCAGATAACATTTCTCAGGTGGTAGTCTATATTAACTTCCACTTCTCCCACAAGTAGTTTCATTCCAGCTTAATGTGTTGAAGCTCAAATTTTTCATGGTCTGGAGGAAATCCCAATGACACTACATCCTTTCCAAAATCCGAAATATGGTCTTTAAATGGAATAATTCTACTTGATGAGGCAATCAGTTCCTTTTTTTGAGTAAATTGGATTAGGTAAAGCTCTAAATTTTTATTAGTATTGTGGTCATTGTTAAATGAATATATTAGCAATGGTAACACAAATTAATTTTATTTTAAAACAAAAAAACAAAAAAACATGGATGTGAATATGTTATATAACCATTTTACATAATAAGAAATTTGATAAGATCAAGTGGAATTTTCATTAATAAAAGTTTAGGTCATTACATTATTTCTTCCATTAATTCCTTTTTTATATATCTTATAGACATTTTGTAACTGTTTATATGATATTTATTCTACTTCATAACAATTCTTTTTTCTACATGACATATAATTTGAAAATTTATTTTTTATTCTATTTACATAGATTACTCTTTTTGTATTCTATTGTGATATACGCAAACCATGAGGGATTCGTATCCCCACCATACTACCATACACCGTCATTTCTAGTTATAATTCTCTAGAATATGATGACATATTCTTGAGGCTACATGGATAACTATGTTTGTTTACATATGAGTAAATAGGTTTTCGAAAATTAAAAGTGTCATCAAAGAATTATTTTCATTTTTTATTACTATTATGGATTGGTAGAGTGATGACTTGGAATATGTTATAATTTATTAATGAGATTGTTCCTCAGAGTAGTAAACCCACATAGAGGGAAGATCCAAATTGCATGCTATTGGAACTAATGTTCTGGATATTTCTTATTACAGTTATATTGATTTATTTGATGATTGAAATACATGAATTTTGTAATTCATATTGTCATTATTGTTATGGATTTCCTTTTTTCCATTGGCTTAGTATGGTTGGGGTATTGATCAAGCATCATAGTTGGAACCTAATAATGCACAATTCATGAATATGCTAAACAATATTTATATCACCATGTGAATTTCTTATAGAGTATTGCTATTACCTTGACAATTTTATTCATTAATGTGATATCATTTTCTGTTAGGGATAGATTAATTTTATTAATTTTTTTTTCATATTCAACCTAAATTGTATTTTTCTAATTATCTTGATGGTGAAACCATAGTTAACAAATAATTCCAGGTTATAGCCATGGACCACTAGTAACATGGTCCAAAACATTAGTTGATTCTGATTACATGAATTAAAAAATTAATTAATAAGTAATTTAATTCTAAACACAATGAATTGTGGACCATCGAGGAAAATTATGTTATACAATCTAATACATCATGATTCTATATTTATGGGTCAGTTTATAGTAACATGAGGTACTAATTCCAACCTATAAAGAATATTTATTTATAACATGTAAATCACAACTAATTTAATTGAACCATAATTAATTTCTATGTATAAATTTGTACAAAATTAAAATTAATTTAAATATTTAAGTAAGATTTTTTACTGGTAAATGGGGCTACCAATTTATACATAGAGTATGTTCACCTCTATACATTACAATTGACACACCATATATCGATACATATTCTAGGATATGCGAGACCTTGACCATGATCCTTACTTTGTAATGGTTGATAGTGTGTTTATCTAATGATCCATATGATATTATATGTCAATTATCCAAGCATTTAGGTGTATAAAAATGTGTTTTCTCTTATAGAGGAAGGATATTTTCCTATCATTTTCAATTAAATTATGATATTTTCTATTATAAATTCTAATTATTATACATGTGTTCAACATTATAAAGATATTCCAACAAGAAGGCCTTAGTCCATTCACTATGAATGTTTCAATGAATTGGATATAGAGGTGGTGGGCCTTGAGAAACCGATATTGCCTACTATAGTGCCTCGTGTGGAACTATTAGGCCCATGATGTGTTTTGGTTGTATTATTTTTCTATCTGTCGATATATATAAATATATACTAATGTGTAAAAAGGGTTTGAACTTGGATTTCCAAAACAAAAAATATTATAAATTAGTTCAGATCAATGAAATATGAGTATTCTTTGTTGATTGTTTGATGATTATAAATTATAAATGAATCATAAAAAATGACAGAGGTTATAAAAGAGAAGAATTGGAAATATTGTTTGTTAATTAGTTTTATAGATTAAAATAATCCCATAGAGATGTATCTTGTAGATTCAATTTGTTATAGTTTGATGAGTTGTATGAGGTGAATATTAGAAAATTCATTGAATGGGGTGGTAAATTGAATGTGACTGACTCAACAAAGGTGAATTACAGAAACATTAAAGAGAATGTTTTAAAGAAGAAAAGTGTGAGAAATAAATGTATTTATTTCTAGTCACTTTGATAGAGAATCAGAATCTGGGTTCCTATAGATGATGAACTTCAGAATACCAAAATTATATCAAATAGAAAATATTTATTTTTGATATAGAGCAATTAGGTGAGCATTAGAAACCTATCCATTAGGTGAAAAGTACATATCATTCAATGTGACATTAAATACACACCATTCCATCAGACTATGGGTTGAAACTGGTAAAATATTGGTTGTAGAACATTTTTTGGACCAGAATTGATGAAATTGATTCATTTTATCTTAGAATAGATAGAGGCATAGTTAATATTTGCAAAAAAAAATCATATAATTTGTCTGGGATAATGTCTGAAGTGTTTCATAATTAGGTAAAACTATTAAAAAATGTGATATTATTTGATTATATAGTAAAATTTTAATAGGTCACTAATGTCTATAGAAGTTTCAATAAATTATTCGATAACATTACATTGGAATGAAGCATCAGTGAGACCTTTCATACTAATGGTTGTATTCTTTAGTGGGTTAACTTAAAATGATCTGAATTTTTTCCTTTGGGTTAATAATCTTAATTAAATATTTGAAATGTATTTATCTGATTATTATGACACCAATCCATCATAAGAAATAAAATCACATGGAATAATTATTTACTATGGAAAAAAGAACGAATGATTGAGTATATATAAATTTATTCAATAAAAATTCGATTGATACAAATATTTATGGATGTGTATTTTCAATATTATCATTTCCATTCAGATTTCATAGAGTTTTATAAGAATTTTTATGATTCCAATGTTTCTAAGAAGTCATAAAAAGAATTTAGAAATGTTTTTTTTTCATAGATGAAGACAGAATGAATGTGAAATTTAGAATAATAGAAGTTGAGTTACCCAAACAAGAAGTACTAGTTCCCACAATTTCTATTCCATGATAACTATAAATAGAGAGAATTGTAGATTCTTACATTATGACTGTTCACATGTGTAAAGATCTAATTATAAGACTTTTCTTGTTGGATAAGATACCAAACAAAATTATATTTCATGTTAGTGTTCATATAAACATAGGGAGATACATGAAAGTGGGTTCCATTGTATTAATTTCAATTATATGAATAGCCATCCGAGATATATCCACAAGAGAACGATCTATTTGATATATATATATATCAGT
This sequence comes from Viscum album, assembly GCA_963277665.1. Lineage (NCBI taxonomy): Eukaryota > Viridiplantae > Streptophyta > Magnoliopsida > Santalales > Viscaceae > Viscum > Viscum album. The sequence continues at coordinate 1,501,336,917 of OY728146.1, read as the reverse complement.
TAGATAAGTAATGACATAGTTATTGAGTTTATACATTGTTGAAGAATCAATATCACATGGGAAACTATATACATTGTATGGAGACTATAAGATATTGTTCACCAAATTTAGGTCAATCAAAAAGTATTTTTCAGAGTAATTTTTCTAATAATACATTAAGAATGTTTCTATTTAGAATATTATGATTTGAAAAGGATCTCGAGGATGTTTTAAAGAACAAAAAATTATTATGATAATTTTTTATTTTAATCATGATTTTTTGGGTGACAATATAGTATTCTTTTTGTGGAAATGAAGAACACTATGAAGTGGCATAAAAAAGAAGAAGACTTGAACTTTAAGTTTGGTGGTAAAACCAATTTCTAAAGAGGCTTGTTATATATTTTCTATAATCATCTCTAGTGAAACATGATACCACAAGGATAGTTGGGGGGTATAACCAACTATAATAGAATAGTCATATAATAGGTAGTAGAAATGTTTGTTTCTTGTTCCTTAGTATTCCAGAACAATATTACGAGATGAATCCATATTAGTGGTTGGGAGACTAAAAAAATCGTAAAGAGTTGACATTTTTATCAACCCTTGTAAATATAACATTCTTATTTGTTTTTATATTTCTCATATGAAGGATGAGAATGAGAGTTTTAATTCAGTTGATTGTAACTTTGATATGTTTTTGGGGTTTAGAATGTTTTATAATGTTGTTAAGAAACATTCTTACAATAATAATTGTTATTATTAACTAAACCTATAGTCATCTTGATCTTATTTGGGAGCATCAATAGATTTTAGAGGAAGATTCCTTCTTAATGATTCATCTATGATAAAAGAGAATTTCAAAATAGTGAATAGTTTTGGTGGTCCATTTTTGATAGAAAAAAAATCCTGGTTGGTAGAATTCTATTTTACCAAATCTTTAAAATATCTTACATGACGTTATTGATGCCAAATAAATTTTTTTTCCCCATTAATGAAGGTTATATGAAAATTTTTGAGATGAAATGTTTGGAAAGTGATTTAATAGATCAAAATTCTATATTGACGGTTCTTATTGAAAATTTTTATACAAATATTTTGGGGTTTTCAATAGCTAAGAAAATTTGAGAAATATTGAGAAGTTATTTTGAAATAAATGATTTGTTTATAGAAGATAGATTAAAATCTAGATAAGTATATTTGTATATAAAAAAGGACTCATGTAGAAATAAATGATGATTAATTGAAAATAGTAAATGAGATTTAAAGATGAATCAGTGGTTTTTGGGTGAATCTTAAATTTTATGCTGTTGTTTTGAAATTAATGAGACACTACCTAGATAGGTGTGATGCCAAATTTTCCACTTTAGATGAATGTGATGATTCTTCAATCGATTTATTTTATAAAATTCTTATTGAATAAGAAATGAGAAAAGATAATTTTTTCAAGTAAACAAATGAGTATGTAATTTCCTTCAATGATTTACTCAATAGAAAAAGCAAAGATAATGAAATTTTAGTAGAACCTATTAATTTTGATGAAGAGAAAGAATTAAAATATTTCAAAAAAATTGTTTCTCTCCTTCTTAAAATATGATACCATGTAAATTGATATGGAAAAGGTAATAATTATTTCAAATTTTATAATTGTGAAGGGAAAGGAAATTTTTTTCAAAATTGAAATAAGAATATATTTTAAAAGTTTGATTCTGATGATGATGATAATGAATATCATATGAAAAAGTGTAAGAATCCTGAAGAAGTAATACCTCATTATAATAATATACATAATTATCTATGATGAAGAATGAATTATAATATCTCATCCAGTAATGAATCATATCATAATATCATCTTCATGTCCGGATTTTTAAATTACTAATTTCACCATGTAGTTTTGATGAATTTAATGAAGGTAAAGAGAACAAGATAAAGATATATTGAGTATTAGAATAGAGTAGATGTTTTGAAAGATAGACTGACTGTAAAATATGATTATTTGTTATGAACAAAATCAATTATTATTATAAAACAAATTCCTGTAATAATATTGAGAGAAAACCTCACCAAGGTAGTTGAGGTAAAGGATAAACATCTAAATATGGTGAAAAGAAGGGATTATAAATGTTTTTTATTTATTATCCAAAGGAATATTGACAAATATTTAATTCATCTAACTATATAGGTAATAAATAATTGATTTCATAAAGGGTGTCCCTGAAAATGTTTTTTATAATTTGTGAAGAAACAAAAAAACAATGTTCTGATACATTCTACCATTAGTCCAAAAATATCATGATTCGGAGGTCACTATCGGTGTTATGGAATTTTCAGACATATATATTATTCATGTTGGTAAAACATTCCTCTACTATATTACATGTATGAATTAAATGGGTATTTTTTATATTTAAGGATGGTTAAATTTTCATCAATCTTTGGTTGAACCAGAATGGAAAATTCAAAAGATCATGAAGATTGAATCCTAAATAATGAAAAATTAAAAGAATGAAATTTTTTTATTACTTTAAGAATGTTGGGAAAGTAAAAATGAAGACTAGGAAAAGAAATATTGTTCATTTATTTTGACAGAAAAATAATCCATGGTAGAAATGTTAGAATAAGAACAAAATATAGGAGGAGAAAAGTAGAAGAAAATGGTTTCTGAAGAGGAGTGAAAAGTTGATAAAAATATATCAATATATTTTGATCTTATGATTAATAAAAGGTCAAAGAGGTGTGAGTAAGAAGATCATGTTACTAAAATTTATAGGAATATTTTTCCACCCCTGATGGAAAATGTGGACAGGTTGTTACGAACATATTATAAAAATCATACTAATATTGAAGATAAGTTGACAACTTCCTTTGAAGAATCTACAGATGATACAAAAGTTGTTAGAATATATATGGAGGTTTAACGGAAACTAAAAATATATATAATTAATAATAATAAAAAGTTAATACTAATATAAGATTCTTATTCTGAACATTCCTTTTAAGATACTATTCAGTTTCCTATTTATTCCTAATATTCTAGTTTATTTATACTAATTTTTGTGGAATTAATGGAGATGATGGTTTAACGCACATTTTTATTCTCTTACTCTACTTATAAATTAATTTAATGTAGTTAAGGAAAAAGATACTTCATCATGTTTTTTATATACATTAGATATTATCTAGTGTATTTGTTGAGATGATTTCGAGTTATTTTATTATTAATTTTTTTTCTTCATATTTTTGCATAAATTATTATATAAAAAATATCATTAGAAATATATTACATTAAACATTGTGTTATGGAAAAAATTGACAACCTCGATCATACACTATGGTTTTATACACTAGGTTTTCACATTCAGACAAAGAGACGATTAGTTAAAGTATCTCTATTAAAGAAACCCATGGGATACTATTATTCTCAAGAAAACAATTTAAAGAATAAAGAGTGGCCCCTTTGAATTTAATTTTCTTTAAGTGGGACAAAAAAATAGGTGGATCCTGAAAATGATTTGGGGATAATTATGTGTATACATATTGATTATGTATAAGTTTCAAATTATTTTGTGGGTATTGACATTAAACATAAATTGGGGGATTATTAGACCCAAGTTATGTTTTAGTTTTATTTATTTTAAATTTACTAATATGAATATAGATGTGAGGAATCAAAGAAAGGGTCCAACCATATATTTCATGATGGAGAAGAATGGAAATAAGTTCTGGTCAATGGAATATAAGGACTCTTTACTTATATTTTAATGATTGTAAATCATGAATGTCTCATGACACAAGAATGATGTGGTAGAAGATAAGAAGTGGATATTTGGTTCAATAAAAAGTTTTCTAGATATAGATCATTGGATGTAGGAGTTTATGGATCTTTCTATTTGATGGTGTTTTATGATTTGCAAGATGTTTTAATCATCCTAACAATCAGACTGATGATAAATCAAATTGAAAAAAATTCATTAAAAGAGTTTACTAACCGACTCATCAGATTGATATATGAGGAAAAGTTTTGTAATTCTATACTGTTATTTTCAGTAACACTAATAGAGCATCAGAATCAGTGTTCCATTAGCTGCAGAACTTTAGAATACCCAAATTGTATTAGATAGACCATAATTGTTATTTATAATTATCAATCAATAGATCACTATAGGAAAATCCATTGGATGTGAAAACGATGATGATCCATCAGACAAGAATCAGGCACCTGTCCATTATATGGGTTGTTTATGCTAATAAAACATTGGGTGAAAACAACATATGTACTATAGTGGATGATTATATTCATTTAACCATAGCATAGATATTATGGGAGTACATGTTTGAAATCGAAATCATATGAGCAGTCAGAAAAAATGTTTGAAGTGTGATTTAATATGATAATGTTTTTAGAAATTAGAGAATTATTGAATTTATAAAATTATTGTTAGAGGATATTAAAGATTGTAGAAGTTGCAACAATTTAAAAAAATATTAATTAAGTATCATAGCGAGTAATCATTTAATTGGTTTTATTCTTTATTGGTTCAAGAGAAATAGATAGGAAGTCACTCAATTAGTTTAAGATTCATCACGAATTTATAAAAACTAACTTATCATATAAACGTGACAATGATATGTATGATGCATAACTTCTATTAGACTCAATTTTTATTACATAATGGGAGTAAATGATTGATTATATTTCAATTTTGTTAAGAGGAATCATATTGTTAAATATATTTCTTGATTGAGATTTTTTGGATTGTCATATGTGAATTAATTTATTGGAAATAAGGAAATGGTTTAAATAATGATGAAGTATCAAGACGTAATACGAAGGATTAGGGAATGTTTAATTTGTTAAACATGAATCCCAAATTAATGTAAAAATCAGAGTGTGAAAATTTTAGTGAGAAAGTAATGTATTAGAGTTTTCTTCCTTTTATATTTTTGGACTCCTATTAATAGAGTGGAATGTGCATTCATACATTTTTATTGTCAATGTGTGTGGAGAGTTGACATTATGAAATTTTTGTGAATTTATGAGATATCAAACATATTTTTCATTTATAAATATGTAAATATTACTGATGTGATTCCTATAAGAGTGAGTTCCATCAGAGTGGCTCCAATTGGATGGAGATCCATTTGAGAAGGATCCTTTAGAATGATATCCCTCAAACATAGATCCATCATATCGAGATATATGAGTCATAGAATTTTAGAGACATTGGTTAAGATTAAAATAAGACAAAGTAGGAAGAAAAAATTATCATTCATAAGAAATTAGATGAAGACCCTTAAGTAGAGTTCAGCAGATTGAGTTCAATCAGACTAAAATTTTCAAATTAATTTTCCCAAAATTGAATTTATGGAAGTTTTTATTAATATTATTCATATTTTTTATGGATATAGAAGAAGTTTCAATACATGTAAACTCTTAAGTGAATTTTTTATGTTCTTGAAGATTGTTCACATGTGATGTTGATTTTCAATGCTTGTAAAGATTGTGAGAATCATTTTGGAGTAGACCAAAAAAAGAAGAAGAAATAAGCTTATAGATGGGTGTATAATGAGTTATTTAAAGAGTATTATCTTCTGGGATGTGTAAATAGTTTTGGGAAAAGAGGTTATAAAAATTATAGTTGGGGTGGGGTATGAAATAAAATATTATAATATTTTTATACTATGATTTACACATATTATTTATATGTTACTTTTTATTCCACAAATAATAAATTAAAGGAATATGTGTTGGTGGGAATAAAAAATATAGAATAGAGTATTCCTTTGTATTAAAGCATGTAAATATCATGAGAAACCAATTGTTTATATTTTTTCAATACAAATTATGAGTTTGAAATATATAATTTAGTGGATCATAACCCTAATAATGTTTAAAGTTTAATAAAGTTTTCTAAATATGTTATGAAACATTCATATAAAACATGAAGTGATAACTGATTTACCCATAGTGATATCGATCATGTTAGTGAACATAAGAAACACCATACAATTCCTAATTTTAGAGTTGAAGATCAGCTCTATAATGGTTTCACAAGACTAGTATAGGCTTTACAGGGATCCCCATGACCTTCCCCAACTATGGAAGAGATGAAGTGAAAATTATCGCATTATAATCCTCCAAAATTTATTAGTGTAGGTGGTACTCAATCCACTAAGTCATCAAAAAAGGCCAGGTTATCCGATTTACATAAATTAGAGACACCTGAAGTGAGGCGTTTCAAGAATTTTACTTATATGATTCATGATTCTACACAGTATTAGTGGTATAGAATTTATGGTGTGAACCCCACAACCAGGATATGTAACTATCAAGGATGATATCTTGTGAATTGATGGATAAAACCGGGTTCTATTATACATTATAAAGGAATAAATGCTAGAGTCTAATCCTGATTTATGATAAGTATTTCATGGAATCAGCATTATGTTTTTTGACATATTCTTCTAGTATTGGTGGATGTGGATGAAATGATTTTTGGCTATTTTTAGTCAATGTTCTAACTTTAATTAGGTGAATCTAGAACACTAGTTATTATTTGGTAATTTATTGTCAATCCCCATTCCAAACTGAAAGTATTATGATGTAAAAATATATTTTATAACTAGATTAATGAGATCCCATTGTTGTAGTGATGTGGCATGTGTAATCATCTACAGGATAACAGAAGTTGTTCTTTTTTAACTATTAACAATACCTTTTTAGTGGATGATCATGGACGGGTATATATTTGGGAGATTATACCCCTTTATTGTGTTCTAATCACTATCATATTAGATGTATATATAAATTCACATTTTGGTTCTAGAGTGAGATAAATAAGGAACTAGGTTATTAGCCACTATTCAGTACCTCCCATCAACCTAATACCTATGGTTAGTCTGAATATATGATATTTGTGACATAAGAAACAGTTTTGTAATTTTTATAAAATTTGGGTGGTTCCTCCGAGAAGCGCCCACCATTATCCAAATATTCTTATAATGAAAACATCATATAATATATTCATATGGCTACCTATGAGGTATTATAAGGTAGGTCATTCCATTTATCCCAAGAATGGTTAGAAAAATGGAAATGAAATGATAACATGATCTAGTCTTGTAAAAAAACATCACTCTATTTATTTATTGTCGATAATAATATGGAAATAACTCATTATAGTAAGAATTCGTATAACAAAAACAATCAATGTCCTTCATAATTCAGGATTGGGGATGAGTCTCCTTATGGGTTTCTCTAAGACTACATTACCACAAAATCAAAAGGTATGGTATGTTATCACCACATTTCATTAGACCATTTTTTATTGTGGGGTATTTAACTAGGTAGAATATGATTTTTAATTACGAGAGGGGAACAAATCCATTCATTATGTATTCATTGTTTCATAGCTTCATCATAACTATTGAGACTCATATCATATTCTTCCTAATGATGAGGTTATATTAAACATTAATTCATCTTTTGAGGATCACATAATTTATATCATTGATCATAACTTGATCCCTCTCCATGGAAGGGTTGTTTCACTATTATGTGTGTTATGGAATTATGTCTATGTAAAACACATGAATATTGATAGAGATCTTCGCATATATGCCATGTGGCAAGAACAATTCTTAGATGATGCTTTACCACCCTTATAAGGGAAACATAGGGGTAATTTACATTAAGTAAAGGAGGTAATAAGATATTGTATTTTCTTATGGGGTAAATATATTATAAAATATTCATTAATTCATTATTTTTATCCATAGGAGAGTGACTCAGATATTAAGATGATTTTTTAATTTTCTAGAGCTTGTTTATATCCCATATCATTGGCTTCTGAAGGAAACCGACCCGGCACTAGGTTTTTAAGTCCATGTCAATGAGGTTGTATGGTTTAGTTAATCTATAAGACATGTTTCTTTGTGTTTTATAGGGGAACTCCGGATATGTACATTCTGATAAGACAATGTTTCTAACCTACACTATTATTTCCACTTAGGATGTGGTTGTACATATATTATGTATAGTCTGGTCAGAACAGGTACCCAAACACTGAACCCTTTAATGATGGGTGAAATTATAATTTTTCAGAAAAATTATTTAAATTATAAACGATATTTTTTCATCCCCAAAGTATGATATAACTCCCTCAACCACTGGGATCTATTTTCCCTTCATTATTGGCTTTGACCCTCAATCATCATCTAGTCTCTATTTGACAAAATTTTTATCATGTTGTATATCCATCTATGAATGTTTAAATTCTATTACATTATTAATTATTTTAACCCTCTATATTGAATGCTAAATTCAGGTGAGGTGATATTTCCTTCTGTAGGATATTTATCTATCCAATATATTTCATACATTCTAGATCTCATTTGAAGCTGATATTAGATGAGGAGTCATCAACAATGCAATAGTAGGAGGTCTAATTAATTTTCCCAAAATTATTAATTCTTATATAATGATCCACTATATCGAATGATTCAACTTTTTTTCAATATATATAAAATATAAATTAATAAAATTAAATGATATCACCTTGCATAGGGTAGTCCTAGAAACACAATTTACCATAAAACTATGTTTTCCTTAACTCGATCCCTTCCCTATGAGTGTCACTCTTTGGGAATGTGCATAGGCCCATGTTAATTCATATTTATAGTTTGAGTTGTCCTTAGGAATTAGTTAAATAAATTGTATTAAGTGAATTGGTTAATTACAGAAGTGAAATGGCAGACCATGAGCATCATGCAAGTAACGATGTGGGTGATACTTAAGTTATGAATTAGAAAACATTGGTATTGATCATCATGCATAATAAAATAAATTTTTCATAAAATTATTTTGTCCATATAAAAAGATATTAGTGAAATATTTTATAGAATACCTTTCATAGGATTTCTAAGTGATAACTATTATATTACATCATGAGAGATTTCAAGTACCCAAAGAGTATTAAATTTTAAAAGCTTGAATGTAAATTATACTATTCCATTACATGTTCAATAACTAGATCCATGTATTGTAAAACATTGAAAGGACCACAAGGTTATTACATTATACCTTGTTAGGAGTGACACAAAGGTTAGTATATGGAAGATTAGGTTAGAATATCCTGAAAAATAATCATAGAGGATGTGTTCAGTTATGTTTCCTTGAAAACATTGAAAATTTTGTAACATCACTCTTGAAAAGAAGTGATTATAACTTATTTATTAATGATGAGTGAGAAAAAGAATATAAATGGAGGGTACAATAAATCACTATGATTTATATTGGTTTGGGGCACAATGATACCATTGTATACCACACCAATTCTCTACCCCACATGCTAGGTGATTATCACTAGTAGATCATTTTGATAACAATATCTAAAACTAGGTTTAGAAAGTTGACACCAAAAGACATAGATTTTACAGGTTCTTATAGTTTATATATAGTGAATCAATATATCTATATCATCATACAAGAAGCTGGAACTCCACCATTATCTTAGTATACTAAACTAATACTCGAAAGAGAGAATTTATTAAGATTTATATGTTTATATAGATTCTTAACATAGTTGAAATAAAATTAAATATTTTTATTTGATATTCAATAAAACACACCATCCTCGAAATATTTCTTAATGTATAATAGTATTCATTTTAATAGTATAGATAAAACACTTGTTCGATGATAAAATATGTATTTTTCTAAGGTGTAGTTGTGAATGGTTCTTTTTCAAATTATAGAAAATTTTACAAAATAGTACATCTATAATAATGTTGAGTTGACCAACCAGATAATAATTTAGACATGTATATATATAATGTATATATCTAAAGGCACTGAATAATAATTGTCTATAATAAAAAATATTTATTTTTAAGTAGATACTCTATATATGTATCCTCATGATCTAATCGTCTTTGTTCCAACAACATAAAAATATTACATGATAAATCCTGAATAATTGAATTTGTAAAAGTTCAAGAAAGACATACATCACCTGAAAATTAATGATGATTTAATATGTTGAACATGATCCCATGAATTGGTCATAAAATAAAAATAAATAGATATTTAGCTCAAGTGAGACCATTGTAAAAAATTCCATAAGTAATCCATAATTGAAAAAATCATAATAAACTATGTCAAATGTTGGGGTTTTGTGTATATATAATGAATACGAAAGCATAGTATATAATTTATGGTTGGTCAAAAAAGTCGGAAATATGAACTATAACCTTTTCCCACAACTATAGGCATTCTTCCAAAATAAGGGTTCTTGATCAATACATTCATTGATAACATAGGGTACAAATACCATAAGTTTTACTAAAAAGTTGGTTTTCGATGATCTTCCCATAATAAATCTTAAGAAATCCAGAATTAGGATATTTTGAAAAATAGAATATGATCTAATGGGACAATGATTGAAACTTATTCATGAATAAAATAAAATATTCTAGTACTTATTAACCAGAAATACCATTAATGTAACATAATTTTATACATAAATGTGGGAGTTTGAGAGCATCCAAATCAAAAAAAATTAAAAACTATTTAATAAACAAATTTACAACAATACATTTTTTTAAATGATAAGAAAACCCATAAATCATATATTTTTATTAAAATAAATAACAAATGAAAATTTAAAAAATGTGAGAATAAATAAATTTCATGAAAATTTGTCCTTCATTGAGAAACGTATATTCATATAGATAAATTCCACACATATGTATTTCTATATATTTCACACATAGTGTAGTGCACTCGGGTTTAGGTACATAAACCATTTCCTCATGTTTTTTAAATGGTGTGTCTTTGGTTGGGTTTCCATAAAATAAAGAGTTTCTATAAAATAGAGAGATTCCATAAAATAGAGTGACTCCATGAAATAGAGAGTATACATAATATAGATAGTTTCCATTACATTTTGTGTTTCCATAATTCTTATTTTTTCCATAAATTTGGTTGTTTCCATAAATTGGGTTGTCTCCATAATGTGGGGTGTTTCCCTAAAGTGGGTTGCTTCCATAATGTGGGGTGTTTTCATAAAGTGGGAAGTTTCCATAAAAATGGGTTTCCAATAAAGGGTAATGATGAAGGATGGAATAGTATTGGTGTTTTATAAGATATTTTGGGACCAAAAGTAGGGTTGCATGATCCATACACTGTCGTCCCAAACCGTGTGGTCAAACCTTGCAGAGAGGCCAAATCTAGATCCTATTTTCTAGGATCTTAATTGTTTTTTCTCTTTATATTTTTTTTGAATAAAAACGTTCCTATATAAATATTACTATCCCTAGAAGGTAGGAGAACCCTCCCCACAGATGTTGGAGCCATCCTAGAGCCTTCCCTAGGTGATTTTAAGTCCGATTCTTGGGGTTAGTGCCGATCTTCTTGGTTATTTCTCATTTTTTGCAAACTCTACCTTCTCTATTTTCAATTTTCTTAGATCTACAACTAATTTGTGTAGATATATTATTTTAACTTCAATTAGGGATAAATATGGTGTTTTTAATGATAGAGGAAGAGATATAAGCTTCTTTCATGGAATCTTGATCAGATTCATGAGGTATGTCACCATTCTTTCATGATTTGTCATGTTTTATTTTATATTCTTAGATCTAAATCATATATCTCCATTATTTCTCAGATATGAAGTTATAGTCTGTATATCTACATTTTTGGATGCTAAATAATTCAATGTTGAGTCTTGATCATTCAATGATAAGAGAACTAAGCCTATTTTTGGAGAATCGACCCGCTTTCTCTTGTGTTCTACGTCTATTGTCAGAGTTTCGTCAAAACCTTCAATGTATGTCGCTTCAATATCATATACTCTTCCTAGAACTGATTATGTTAGTTTCAAATCAGTTTATTTTAATGTGATTGATTTTAAAAATCATGGATGAAATCTTCTTTAGTGATGATTTATGGTTTTAGTGAAATTGTGAAATCATAGTGAATTTTTGTGTAATGTGATTTATCCTCTTTAATTTAAAATAATGATTTTAAATTGTTGATTCTCTAGAATTTATAAATGGATTTATGGAATTGGGTTTAAATAAAAAGGGTTTTTTTATTGAAAATGTGTTTTGGCATAATCCTTGGGAATATTGGTGTGTGAGTTCATATTGCATTTTTCGGGTGTGGTTGACATATGAAAATGTGCTCAGGGAAAAATGTTAAATGTCACACGGGATATAAAGTATATATTTCATATATGGGGCTTGGTTGAAATATGACCTTGTTATCAATGTAAAGGGTTAATTGCACATGTTAATCAATTACCTTGTGACCACTTTGTAGATCGATGAGAAACCAATAATGAGTATGGAACACTCCTAACGTAGCATGAATGGTTTATTTCATGGGTTTGTGGAATAGTAGGGAAGTCATTGGGGAAAACCTGTTGAGTTTTATAATCTCCCCTTCTCCGGAACTTTGGTGTTTTTTTAGATTATATCTTCCAGGACAAGGGATATGGTAATGTTCTACATGTGTTTAGCACTACCTCATGATGTTTGGGAAGTTCCGATATTATGGATCTTGGGGCTTGTAGAGAATGTGGTCTTGAGGTCTTTTGAGAGTATTGTGTAGTTTATCCACAATGTACTTTTATTCTTGGTTATTGTTCATTTGTTTCTTACTGTGATTTGGTTTTGAGATACATGAAGTTGTTGAGTTGTCTTTCATTCGTTCATGAATCATATTGTGAATGGTTGTTTATGGTTGGATGTTTTATTTGTTTATTTCATAAAGGGTAAATCATCCCCACTTGTATTTGAAACCCTTTTTAATTTATGGCCAACCTCTGGTGTTTGGGGGATGTCGCATAAGGCCTAGTAATGACTTGTTGTAATCTCAAGCCAATGATAATTAGCAGGTTATTACAAATGGTATCAACTTGTTTGGTCTTTCCTAACAAGTAGTCATCAGTGTTCCTAGTTTTGGAGATGAAAAACCTACTTTTCTATTCCTTGGGAGGGAATATTAGAAAAGAGTTGGATTTTTGGAACATGGAATTTATAGAATAAAAGGATGTAGATAACCCTTTTAGGATAAACTTAATGTTACCAGGGATTTAGGATAATAAGTGTTCGGAGACACTTCTGGGATTTGGAAATCCCATTATCATGCGTTTAGCCAACGAGATGAGTATGAAATTCACTATAGGGGAATGAATTCCAAGTATGGGCGTATACATCAATTCTAGGAATTATTCAGGTTGTAAAAAAGTGATATTCTTTGAAAATGTATAGAATTAGTTTTCAAATGATTTATTTTGAAAAGGAGAATTCTTATCGTATTTTGAAAATGGTTATATTTTCAAAATAATATGATGTGTTTTATAAAATGCTTGAACATGGAAAAAAGGTTTTTTTGGTAAATGAAATTGTGATAGTTAATGTGATATAATTTTAAATGCTAATACAAAATTTTATAGAGAGTGAGATTGATGGAGTTTGTTGTTAGTTTAGAAAATGGCACCTGGTAGGCGTCTTCGAAATTAACACAAAGAGGCTTCCAAGAATCTAGTTGCACTTGAACCACATGTGAACCAAGAGCTGGTTTAGAGTATTGTCTACGGATTTCATGAAATGGACAAAGGGGATTAGAGGAATGATCCATGACATGTGGATCATAAAATCATGTTCATGAAGCAGAATCCACCTAATTTCCAAGGTGTTTCGAACCCTAGAAGGCAGAGATGTGTCTTTAAAAGATGAATTGTATCTTCGACATCATCTGCACACCAGTATAGCTAATGGTCAAAATAGAGATGTATATGCATAATGATCATGCATGACAGTGGTGGGATTTAGCGGTGCAGGCTAAATTGGATGAATGCCTTATATGGGAGAATTTTTAGGAATTGTTCAACAAACAATTTTAACCTCACATGTTCAGGATCCAAAAAAAGATGGAATTCTTTATAATAAAAAAACAGAGTCTGTCTATCACAGAGTATGCGGATAACTTCATGAACATAGTGAAATTTTCACAAGAAGTGGAGGAGAGATCCTCTTTAAAGTAACACATCTTCTAATCAAGGAAACGATAGGAGATTCGATCAAAGATTGCAAAACTTTGTATTAATGATTATACTGTGATTGTAAACAGAGCGACTGTGAAAGAATGTGATATCTCAAGATCTATGGGAGGAGGAATGATGATACCTAAAGGAATTTCTGGGAACTCAACTGCTAGGAACAAGCAGAATACGAACACCTATTTCCATGGTGCAAGTGGAAATCTAAACAATACAGATGGATCATTAAACCTTCCTCCATGACCCTAGAGAAAAGCATGTTTTTTTCAATGTGGTTCCCTTGACCACATAAAAAGAGATTGAATGGAACAGCCGAGATCATGTCATAATTTTACAAGATGGGACATCTTTAGTACTATTGTCATATTGCTCTAATTTTAGGTGCTCGAGACACTTCTCAGGTGTCGCAAGAATCTTATGATTCGACTGGATGAGAAAATCCCAATTAGTCTCATTAGTAGATCAGAGCTAGCCATGGTGATTATAGAAATACAATGACTCCTCAAATAAGGAAACCTCAACAAGGAAATATGGAGAAAATTGTAGTGAAGAAGAAATTGTATGGAGTTGAGTAATGATCTTTGATGATCATGCTAGACCATCTATAGTGATAGGTACGATTCTTTTGAATTCTACGTTTGTGGAAGTGTTTTTTGTTAATGTTGCATCATATTCCATAATTGCTTCTCACGTTGTAGGATTTATATGATTAAAACTGGAAATGATGCCTTCTATTTTGATGTTGCAAACTCTTCTCGGTGAAAGAGAACGTCAGGACATTGTGTGTAGAGCATGTGTTATAATTGTTGATGGAGCTGAGGTTAAATAGGACTTCTCGATATTTGATATGGATGTCTATGATGTAATCTTGGGTATGGATTGGCTGAAAATGTTCGAGGGCCAAATCGAATGTTATTGGAGAATAGTTAGTTTGATGACTGAGGACGACATCGAATGTAACACCCCAATATTCCACGGTATGCTTCTATTTGAATAATACAATAGAGTGTGTTGTACGAAAATTCAAGTTCTAACACACCACAACCAATCAAACTAGGCGTTATGAATAGTAATACCCACTTTTTAAATTTTATAATTTTTTCTTTCAAAATGGACTTCATTTTTGGATTCGGAATATCTAAATTATCCTAGTATGAATTTCTGGTATTTTTTTGGAAAATTTCAATTTTTGATGTGTAATAAAAAATGCTAAGTTATAGTTTAAAACCGAAATTTTATTTAAATAAATATTTATTTTATTCAACAATTTTTAGGTCAAAATAGATACATAATACCTATATAAGTTCAATGTAATTCTTTTGAGTCATTTTATAATAATTTTAGATATAATAAAATTTTATTGAACATTTTTCCGTCTTTTACCCACCTCCTAGGAGCATTTGCAAATTTACATAAAACATAATTTTATTGCTTTTGTGAGTTGAATTTCAAAAATTCTAGAGACATGGGTGATATTTTTAAGAAATATTTGGTTCAAAAAGATGAAAATATTTTTTGGTGAATAGTAACTTTTTATATTTATTTTTCACGGTTAAAAGTAAATAGGGTAATTAAGGGTAAAAATGATGTTATTATTACCCTCAAACATGTCATAATTCTATTGAATAAGTGTAATTAGACTAACAAAAACCTTAGGAATAAAATATGATCCTTTAGTTCAACTTGTATTAGATTAGGACATTTATTATTACTTAATACAATGAAGAGTTAAAGGTGTTAAATTCAATGTTTAATAACTAAAGCATTTTTAATATAGGGTTACACATATGATAAATTAGACTATAAATATCAAATAGAAAGATAAAATGATTTCCTACATATTTTAATTTTATTTATATTTTTTAGTCATTAAATAATTAAATTTATTTATGACACAATGATGATGCAGTAATTACCATATTAATGAATGATTTAAATAATTGATATTATAAATATGAAAATAAATGTAATTTGAGACTTTTTATGAATTAAACTAATTTTATAGGATGATATGTCATTTTAGGGTTGGTTAGATTAATTTTTTTGAAGTAATAATGCCGTAATGAATTTATAAGAAACAAAATACCAAATAGTGTCAAAATTGACAAAAAAGAGTTTTTAAAACAAATATTATATTATTAATTGATATTCATTGCCTAAAAATATGAGGTTCATCCAATGGTCGTCAATAATATTATATATGTTATTAATGAACCACTTTATGTTCTCTTGGAATTTTATTGTATGGTTATTAAAAATATATTATAAAAAAAAAGAGACGTGGTAAATGTCAAACTATTTAACTAAGAGTTAAATCTAAAAGATATGGTTACTATATCGACCCAATCCTTTCTAAAACATATTTTTTGAGTGGGGTTTCGTCTCCTACCAACCATATACCTTAAATAATTCATTTTTGAGACATCTGAAATCTAACATGAGTTTATTATAAAATAATATTTCTAGCTTTTCCTATGGTGCCTCTCACCCTCTTATAAAAGGGAACTCCCCCTTATTTGTAATTAAAACCTTTAATGAAATTTGGATAGGAAAAACCATGCCCAAATACCCTCTAAAATGTCATTTGTTTATCCTATAGGACTTAATTTAGTCAAAAATACAACCAACGGAGCCCTTTTGATAAAATCAAAAGGGAGAACCTGAAGAAAAGGTAAATATTTCATCACCTCTTTTCGGTTCCTTTATTCTTCAACTTCATCTTTCTTTGTTTTTTAAATTATAAAATAATAACTCCCTTATATTATATATATTGTGATGTTATTATAAATATGGTACAAACATATTCATTATTCTATCCTTCCTTTGAATGACAAGTCACCATACGTGTGTACGTACGACTTACCGTCTCCACGTCGTGGTGCAATTGTTATTCAATAAATTATTATTTGGTTGGGTATAATAATGATGTGTAATTAATTTAAATAATAATTAAAACATGATAATGATTCTGTATATATAATATACCATCCAGTTATATATTATTTTAATATCAAAAGAATTATATTGTCACTCGTGCGTACGTATGGATTGCCATCTCCACGAACGTGATGAGATTCATTCATCATCGTATCCATTCAAGACTAATTTTCATTAGATGAATAAAAATAATTTTTAAATAATTAATAACATCCTGAATATTAATAAAATACATCCTATCCATAACCAACATTACTTACGTAACAATACATATAAAGGAAAATGAATCAGTTAACAACCAAAACAATGATAATACTAAATTATTATTAACAAATCTATATTAAAAGATCATATATGATATCATATTAATGTATATGATTCAAGTATAATTTAATAACAATTATTTCACCATTATATAGGAGGTTATTCTACCCTTGACCAAGGAAAAGTACTGGGTAAAGGTTAATTTCACAATCTCTTCATTATCCGAGGATGTTTATACGTAATTATCTACTAGGACCTCTTTATCGTCCACATAGATTATTCTTAAAAATGCAATTCAAATTTTTTTTTCTGTTTACTATAAAATGGTTTAAAGTATTTTATACCCTTATTTGACCTTATATGTTTTTTAATGAAACTTTCCGTCGTTTTCCAAATAAGGTACTTTTTGACCTTTTCAACAAATTTAATGTAAGAATGTATTTTTTAACGTATACAATGGATTAAGATATTTTCCTATGTTATAACATCATCGAAGCTTCCCTTACAATCTTATACTAATATTTTCAAAATAAAATTTTTATTAAATGATTTCAAAATAAGAAGAGATATTTTTCTAAAAATGTTTTTGATATCATCAATGTCAACATCCTTTGATGGATTTTAATCTTATTTGATGTTGGTTTATTATGATACAAAACATCCACATTGTATTGATGGTTTAATGATATGTTTGACTGTGGATGTTTTATTTTTAAACCATTCATGTTTTATGGGTTATGTATGGACATTTCCTATGCTAGTTTTAGTACTAATATTTATGTGATGTTTAAACCTTTTCATATGAGGGACTCATTGGACTTAGTAATTGGTGGGTGGAGCCCGCTATAGTTCCTCGATGCATCAATAGGTATCATGAGAAATACTAGTGTCTCAGCTCAAGGACTTGACAAAATATTATTTGTTGTCTTGGCACAAGGCCTTGACTATGTGGTTATGAAAGTCTGGAATTAGGCATTCCATTACTATGAAAGTAGATATTTAAATTGCATGTGATTATTTGACTAGTAGAATATCCATGTGATTATGTAAATGGAATTATTTTGATTTATATTTTGTATATTATGATTAAGTTTATGTTAAAAAAGATTTTTTTTGTTTTATACATTGACTTAAATTTTAATGATTATTTATCAATGTTTCTGGTATATTATTATCCTTACTCAGCATTTGATCTCACCCCTTTCTATGTTTTGTTTTTCCCAAGAAATGAAAAAGTATACAATGACTTACCTGCAGGGATAGTCTATGGGATCTCACTTCTATCCATGAAAATAATCTTGTTGTAGTTTTATATTTTATGATGTGATGTAGACCTTATGAATGTATCCATTACTTCCACAACATCTTAACTAATAGGTCCTTAGAGAATTGTTCTTTTGTGATCAATCCAGTTATACATAATAGTGCACCGATTCTGGGTAACTATGTTCTGGGTGTTACAGTTGGTATTAGAGGAAGTTTAGTACAAACCTTGGAATCTAGATTTAGGTGAACTCTAATTAGATCACATCACTCTAAGATAGACATTGATGATTATTATAGAAAATATCCTTGAATTTTGGTATTATAGAGATTTTTTGAGTTTTCCAAAAAATACATAACCGTATAGATACGAGAAGGTAGAGGTAGCTCTTGCATATATGTACCTATGGGTAAAAACTGAATATACTACTCTGAGCTAGACTCGAATGAGAACTGCTGAATGACAACGGGCCTTGATACACTATTGGTTACAACACTCCCAATGTATTTTCTTAGGAAAATTCTCATTTTCTTTACAAACCATTATGAAGGGTTTATGAGTATATAATTACTCAAGAATTTTTTTATGATTATGAATTATATCCATAAACTAGAAAATTTATGTTATGTGTTTTTCAAGTTTGTAATTATGTATTTTGATTCATAAACTAATAGAGTTTATGCCATTATTTATAAATGGCACTGAGTGGATGGAATGGAAACTGTATCAATGCATGAACTCCATGTTGGGATTTCCCTCCAACTCAGGATAATTATGGTCGAGTTGGTGATGCAACTGGTGCTGACCAGCTTATCACCATACTAGGACAACTCACTAAAGGTTATGAATCATAACTTTACCTATATGGAGCACCCTGATCATCAATATTGAGGATCAATGTTAGATCTCTTCATGAGTCAAAAAACACCAACATTCAATAGGGTTACAAATCCACTAGTAGCTGAGCAATAGAAAAATTCTCTAAAGAAAATATTCCATGCCTTGGGAAGTAGCAAAATGGAAAATGTTGTCACTGCAGTTTACCACCTCACTAGAGATGCTGATCAATGGTGTTCATTGATTCAAAACACAAAGGAAGATGATGAACTATCAAATATGGAATGGATGGAGTTTAATGAAATTTTCATAGAAAAATAATTTCCTCATGAAAGTCGAGGGGATATGGAAATACAATTTCTGAGTCTGATGCAAAAGAATGATGAGAATGTCAAAAAGTATGAAGATAACATTACAAGGATAGTGAGGTATGCTTCAGATTCTATATGTAACCCAAGAAGTAAGATTGATCATTTCAATAATGTTTTCAAACCATTTCTCCATCGAGCATTAGTCTCACAATCCATCCCGTTGTACAAAGATATTGTCTCATGTGCTATCAAGACAAAAAAAATAATTCAATAAGTCTTAAATCTTTAAAACAATGCAAGATAAGAGGAGATCTACTAAACACTCTAGAAATGGAAATAAGGGGAATTAGGGAAAATTAAAATATATATCCTGCAACAAATGTGGGAAGAAACACCTCGGTTATTTCTTGAAGGGAATGGGAGCCTGTTACCGGTGTGGTGAAAAAGGCCACCAAGCTCATGATTGCAAGGGGAAGAAAGAGGTTGTCACTATTGAATGATATAGTTGTAGAGAAAGGGGGAACTATGAAAATGAATGTCATATGTGCCAAGAGAACACACCTCAAAAGGCCATGTGATCAAGGCCAAGCTTATGCTATAACTTCTACTGAGGTTAATGCTCCGAAAGACATGATGATAAGAAATTTAATGGTTTAGTCATGTTTATCAACAGCTTTATTTGATTCTGGATCATCACATTGTTTCATATCTTCCCAGTTTTCTAATAAAAGTAGATATTTTCTATTTTATTTAACAGGGGAGTTGTCAGTAAAAACTCCTAAGGGAAGTATCATTGTAAAAAAGTTTTGTCGATCCGTCCCCATTAGGGCATATAAATGTTTTATATCTATTGATCTCATCATCATATCCATGATTGAATTTGATATAATCCTTTGTATGTATTGGATTTCAGACCGTGATGTGAATATATATTGTAAGGAGAAGAAGGTTACAATTTTTTATGATGTTTAGGAGTATCTTATCCGTAGAACAGAAACATCACCACCTAATTCTTATTTATATCTACCCCCTGTAGATCAACTAAATTCAATTATTGGGGTGCAAGAGAATGAAAAACATTAGATGAGGAAATAAATGATCAAATAGAGGACACACCTATTGTTTAAGAATATGTTGATGAGTTTCCATAGGATTTACCTGGACATACTCCAGAACAAGAAATTGAGTTTTCCATTGATTTAATTCATGGTTCAAGGACCATATCGAAGACCCCTTATATAATGGCCACTTTGGAATTAGTTTAACTAAAGAAACAACTAGAGTAATTGAGTAATAATGGAATTATATACTGCAATGTTTCTCTATAGGGAGCCCCTGTCCTTTTTGTTATGATGAAATCTGGATATATGAGGATGCACATTGACTATAGTGAGATAAATGCTATAAAAATAAAGAACAAGTATCCCCTACCTCTCATTGATGATTTCTTTGCCTAAATTCATGGATCTCAATAATTTCCAAATATTGACCTTCGATCTGGATATCATCAGTTCTGTGTGAAGAAGGAAGACATTCCGAAGACAACATTTCAGGACAAGTACGGGCAAAACGTGTTTACAGTAATGCCTTTTGGATCGACTAATGCACCCCCTGTCTTCATGGATCTAATGAATAGGATTTTCAAATAATATCTTGATGAAATTGTAGTGGTATGTATTTATGGTATATTGGTATACTCCAATATCTACGAAGATCATGAAAATCACATGCGCATTATCTGAAAGACTCTTCGAACACATGAATTATATGGGAAGTATAGCTAGTGGGAATTATCTCTTCAAAAGATATATTTTCATGGCTATATCATCTCTAAGGATGTAATATCCATTGATTCTTATAAGACAACAGATATCCATGAATGGCTAGCACTGAGAAGTATAACTGAGGTACACAGTTTTATTGGTTTAGTAGGTTATTATCAAGATTTCATCTAGAATTTTTCTTGATTGGCTATCCTGTTAAACAATATGACACGTGAAGGGGTAAAATTTGTTTGGACAAAAGAATGTGAATAATGTTTTGATGAAATGAAGGGATGATTAGTCTATGCTCATATATTGACTCTACCATAGGGGAATGATGGGTTTGTTATTTATAGTGATGATTCAAAAAAGGATTTGGTTGTGTCCTTATGCAGAATAATAAGGATATTTCTTATGCATCAGGACAACAAAAAAATCATGAGAAAAACTATCCCAATCATGATCTTGAGTTATCAGCTATAATAATTGCTTTGAATATTTGGAGACACTCTCTCTACGGTCAAAAATGTGAGCTTTATATTGATCGCAAGAGTTTTAATTATAATTTATCATAGAAAGAACTCAACATGAGGAAAAAGAGATGTATTGAACTACTCAAGGATTATTATTGCACGATAGACTACCACCCGAGGAAGGAAAATAAAGTCAAAGATGCATTGAGATGTAAATATCATTGAGTTTTGAACAAGATGAGAGTTGAAAGGGATCCTATTTTCATAGATATAGTAAAGATGGATATAGGAATAACCATGGATGTTGAAACATTAATGCCTCTTCAAATTGTTTCCAAACCATATTTACTAGAAAGGATAAAAATTTCTCAGGATGATGATGATGTGTTTCAAAAGAAGATTACAGCTATGAATGATGGGATATTGAGTGACATAATATATGAATATGGAATTTTGAAATTTGGGAAGAGAATTTCTGTTCCTCATATACCTAATCTAAATAGGGATTTGATGGATGATGCTCATAGTTCCAATTTCTGTATACACTATGGGACCACCAAAATGTATAGAGATTTCAAGGAACATTTTTGGTGGGACATCTTGAAAAAAGAGATTTATGATTTTGTGTCAAGATGTATGGTTTATCAATAAGTGAAATCTAGAAGGATGTATCTTGGAGGAGTCTTGAAAACACTTCCCATACCTGAGTGGGAATGTGATAATATTATGATGGACTTTGACGTGGGACTACCAAAGACTCCTAGAAGGAAAGATTAAATATGGGTCATTGTTGATCGTCTTACCAATTTAGTACATTTTCTTACTATAAGAGAATATTTACCACTTGAACGTATAGCAAGACTATATATTATAGAATTTGTAAGACCTCATGGAGAACCCCTATCTATTGTTTCTAATCTTGATCCACGTTTTACATCAAGATTCTAGAAAAGTCTTCAAAAATACATGGATACTGATATCGTTTGAGCACTGCCTACCACCCCCAAACTGATGGAAAATCAAAAAGGACTATTCAAACCTTAGAAGACATGTTTAGATCATGCACACTTGACTTTCAAGGTATGTGGGATCAATATTTACCTATGGTAGAATTTTCGTATAACAATAGATTCCATTATAGTATTTAGATGGCACCATATGAAGAGTTATATAGAAAGAGATGTCACACACCAACCAGTTGGGATGATGTTGATGGAAGAAAACTAGTAGGTCGATAACTAGTAGAGGAATCAATGGAAAATATGAAGGTAATCCAAAATAACATCAAAGAAGCTCAAAGTAGGCAGAAGTGCTGTGCCGATAACTGAAGGAAAGATTTGGAAGTTTTGGTAAGAGATCATGTTTTCTTGAAGGAATCTCTATGGAAGGGTGTTAAAGGTTTTGGTAAGAATGGTAAATTGTGTCCAAGGTACATCAGACCTTTTGAAATTTTAGAACGAATTGGGGTTGTAGCTTATCGTTTGGAAATGCCGCCAAGTCTCTCCAAAGTTCACAATGTAATCCAGGTATCCCTATTGAGAAAATACATGCCTGGCCCAACGCATGTACTCACCTATGAGGAATTAGAAAAAGAACCCAATATGTCTTATTGTGAAGAGTCTATCAGGGTTTTTGATAGAATAGAACAAGTGCTGAGAAACTGGACGACTAGTTTGGTAAAAGTTTTATGGAGAAACGATAATATGGAAGAGGAAATGTGGGAACCTAAGGAACACATGATGCAGAACCACCTGAGTCTTTTTATGCAGTAATATTCTATAAATTTCGGGGATTAAATTATCTGAAGGAGGGGAGAATGTAAAACCCCAAGCTTCCGTGGTACACTTCTCTTTGAATAATACAATAGTGTGTGTTGTCCAAAACTTCGAGTTCTAACACAGCACACCCAATCAAACTAGCCCTTAGGAATAGTAATACCCACTTCTTGAAATTTTATAAATTTTATCTATTAAAGTGGATTATTTTTTGGATTTGAAATATCAAAATTATCTTAGGGTGAATTTTTTGTATTTTTCTGAAAAAATTCAATTTTTGATGAATAGTGAAAAACACTAAGTTATTGTATAAAACAGAATTTTTATTAAAATAATTATTTATTCTATTTAAAAATTTTATGTCAAAATAGATACATAATACCAATATATGTTCAATTTAATTAATTGGAGTCAGTTTATAATAATTTTGGATATACAAAATTTTTATTGAACTTTTTACCTTCTTTTACACAACTCCTAAGAGCATTTTCAATTTTACATAAAACGTAATTTTACCACTTTTGTGAGTTTAATTTCAAATATCTGAGACACACTGTTCACAACTATAAGTGAAATTTGGTCCAACAAGATGAAAATAATTTTTTTTTGTGAATAGTAACTTTTTACTTTTATTTACAACGAATAAAAGTAAATAGGATAATTAAGGGTAAAAATGTTATTATTATTACCCTAACACATGTACTAATTCTATTGGAATAGTTTAATTCGACCAAAAACAACATTATTAATAAAATATGATCCTTTAGGTCCACATGGATTAGATTAGGACATTTATTATTATTTAATTTAAAGAAGTGTTAAAAGTGTTATATTCAATGATTAATAACTAAACCATTTTTAATATATGGTTACACATAAGATAAATTCGATTATAAATATTAATTAGAAAGATAAAAGGATATAGTATATAATTGTAATTTATTTATATTTTATAGACATTAAATAATTAAATTTATATATGACACAATGATGATGCATTAATTACCATATTAATGAAAGATTACAATAATTGATATTATATGTATCAAAATAAATTAAATTTGAGAAATTTTTTGAATTACACAAATTTTATAAGTTACTATTAAATATTTTTGTCATTAGGATGAATTTTTTTCGAACTAATAATGCTGTTAATATTTTGGAAAAAATAAAATCACAAAATATGTCAAAATTGACATAAAAGAGTATTTAAAACAAATATTATATTATTAATTGATATTCTTTTTTAAAAAATATATAGTTTGGAAAAAATTCATAAATAATATTATATATGTCACTAATTAATGACTTGAGGTTTTCTTGGAAGTTTATATTATGTTTATTGACCATATAATTTAAAAATACAAAGAGACATGGTAAATGTCAAACTATTTAACTAAGAGTTAAATAAAAACGATAAGGTTAATATATTGACCAACCCTATCTAAAACCTATTTGTTGAGTGGTTTTCAACCCATACCCAACTTAAAATTAAAAAATTCATTTTTAACCATTATAAACAGAAAATTATTTTATTATAAAATAATATTTTTAGCTTTTCCTAAGGTTCCCCTCACCCATCTTATAAAATGGCACTCCCCCTTCTCTCCAATTTACACCTTCAAAGCCATTTTACATGGCAAACCCCTACCCAAATACCCTTCAACTATCCTCCCTTCATCATAGAGTCATTTCATTAGGGAGATAACCAACCTAAAGAGCCCTTTTGATAAATAAAAAAGAAAAACACTAAAAAGAGGTATATATTTCATCACCTCTTTCAAGTTCTATTCTTCTTCCACTTCATCTTTCTTTGTTGTTTCCATTATAAAATAATAACTTCAGTATATTCTATATACTGTGATGTTATTATAAATATGGTAAAACTATATTCATTATTCTATCCAACCTCTGTGGACATGTCACCATATGTGCGTACGTACGGCTTACTGTCATCAGGTCGTGGTGTAATTGTTATTCAATACAATATTATTTGGATGGGTATAACAATGATGTGTAATTAATGTAAATAATAAATTTAAAATGATAATTATTCTATATATATGATATACCATTCAAATATATATCATTTTAATTTCAAAAGAATGATATTGTCACTCGTGCGTACGTACATATTACCGTCTCCATGAACGCGATGAGATTCATTCCCTATCGTATCCATTCAAGAATAATTTTAATTAAATGATTAAAAATAATGTTTAATGATTTAATATGATTTTTAATATCTATAAGATACATCATATCCATAACAAACATTACTTACGTAACAAAGCATAAAAAAGAAAATGAATCAGTTAACCCCCGAAATGAAGATAATACTAAAATACTATTAACATAGCGATATTAAAAGATAATATATGATATAATATTAATGTATATGATTATTTTATAATTTATGAACAATTATTTGACCATTATACAAGATTTTAACCTACCCTAGACCAAGGAAAATTACACGGTATGGGTTAGTTTTACCATCTCTTCATTATCCGAGGTTGTTTATACGTAATTATCTACTGAGACCTCTTTATCATCCACATCCATGCATCATAAAAATGTGTTTCAAAACATTTTTACTATTTACTAAATAATGGTTTAAATTCATTTATAACCTTATTTTACTTTATATGTTTTTAGAGGAATCTTTCTGTCATTTTCCAAACAATGTACTTTTTGGCCCTTTTGACAAATTTAAGGTAAGAATGTTTTTTTAACTTATACGGCAGGTGCAGCTATTTTAAGTCGTCATAAGGTCATCTAAGTATCCTATACAATCTTATAAGAATATTTTAAAAATAAATTTTCTTTTATGTCATATAAAAATTGAAATAGATATTTCTAAAAAAAGGTTTTTATTTCAACTATGTTGAAATCCTTTGATGGATTTTAGACTTACTTGAAGTTTTATTACTATGATACAAATATTCTATTTTGTATGGAAGGTTTTCTGATATGTTTGACTGTTGATGTTTTATTTTTAAACCAATCACCATTTATTGTTAATTTATTGATATTTTTTATTCTAGTTTTAATACGAATGTTTATATTATGTTTAAACCTTTTCATATAAGGAATGAATTGGACTTACAAAGTGATTGGTGGAAACTACTATATCTCCATGATGCATAGGTAGGTCTAATGAGACAAACTAGAATCTTGGGATAAGTCCTTGACAAAATATTATTTGTAATCTTCGCACAAGGCCTTGACTATGTCGTTATGAAATTCTAACATTATGCATCCATTATTATGAAAGTGTCTATTGATATTGCATGTGATTTTCCAACTAGTAGAATATCCATGTGAGAAGTAAATGGAATTATTTTGATTTATATTTACCATATTATGATGAATTTTATGTTTAAAAGGCTTTTGTTTTAGTTTTATACCTTTCTTTAAATGTTTATTCTTATTTATGAAATTGTCCACTATATTGTAATCCTTATTGTGCATTTGAGCTCACCCCTTTCTATGTTTTATTATTACTAGGATGTGAAGAAATATATAATGATTGACCTGTAGGGATAGTCTATGGGAACTCAGATCTTTCCATGGAAACAATGTTTTTGTAGTTTTCCATTTTATGATGTAATGTAAACCTTATGAATGTATCGAGTACATCCATGGATACTAAACTAATCAAACTTTCGAGACTTATTATTTTGTGATCATTCCAATGATATGTAATAATACACCCACTCTGGGTAACTCAGGTCAGGTCATTACATCAAGCATCTATTTATAGGGGAGTGGATTGTAAAGAAGGATGTGAAGATCTTATAGACATAAATAGTGGGAATGATCTCTTGCAAGTTGGAATCATTACCATTGGAATCAATGGAAGAGATAGAGTAAAATAGTTTTCCATCTATTGTGGATAAATTTCCAGGTGTCTTTCCTAAGAACTTCTCAAGGTTCCCACTTCTATGGGAAGTTGAGTTTACTATTGATCTCCTTCTTTGGACATGTCATATTTTCCTTCTATATTATAGGATGGATCCCATAAGAGTTATAACAATTTAATGTTCAATTATAGGAGATGGAAATCAGGGGTATCATTCGAACAAGTACATATCCGTGGGCCGATATGGTTTTTTTCATGAAAAAGGCTCATGGAACTCTTCGGTTGTGTGTTGATTATCATAAGCATTACCAAGTTACAATAATGAAAAGATATCCACTTCCTAACAAAGATGATTGCTTTGATCAATTAAGGGGATCTCATTGGTTCTCCAAGATTGAATTCCAATCAGGATTCAACCAATTGAGAGTTCAGAATGAAGATATTACGAAGGCAATGTTCAGAAGTAGATATGGCCACTTACAATATATAGTCATGCCTTTCGGTCTAACAAATGAACTAACGGCCTTCAATGAAATGATGAATCAGATATTTCAACAATATCTAGATTCATTTTTTGTGGTCTTTGTTGATGAAGTTTTGGTCTATTCAAAGACAGGGGCTAATCAAGAGGTGCACATAGAAATTGTGTCACAAATATTTAGAGATCATTGTTTTTCTGTCAAATTATCAAAGTTTGATTTTTAGGAATCATGATGTAGGTTTTCTTGGCCATCTGGTTTCTATGAAAGGAAATTTTTTTGATCTAAAAAATATTGAAGTCTTATCTCTTGGAAACCACCTAATATGTTATTTTGAGATACGATGTTTTCTTGTTCTAGATAGTTACTATCAATGCATTGTGCATGATTTCCCACTACTAGCTTCCCTAATGAAATCTCTGACAAAGAATAATTCTCCATTACAATGGACAGTGGAATGACATATTTCTTTCTAGGAACATAATGTTCAACTTAAAATGATACATATAAAGATATTTCTAGAATTAAGGCAGGGGTATGTGGTGTATTGTGATGCTTCAGGATCAGATTTGGGTTCTGTTCTCATGTGAAGAGGTCATGCAGTTGCTTATGGTTCAAGGAAGTTGAGGGTGCATGAGATTAATTACCCAGCACATGATTTGGAGTTATCTACTATCATCCATGCTTTGAAAACATGCAGACATTATCTCTTTGGTGATAAATTTACTGTGTTTACGGAACAAAAAATCATGAAACCCATTTTCTCACAGCGAGATTTGAATCCAAGGCAAAGGAGATAGATGGAGTATATCCGAATTTTTGACATTGACAAGATTTACACACAATGTAAAATCATTAGGTAGAAAATGCATTGAGTAAAATGTAATATGCTCCATTGCCGAAAGATGCTTCAGATGAATGGAAGTTGAGGTCAATCTTAGCTGGCATGAATGTGGAATTTGATGACTGAGGTGATGTTGTGGTTTTCATTTCAGCTATACTTGTTCCTGATTTAGTATAAAAGATCTAAGAGGCACAAACATCTGATTCAGAATATTTAGTGGTAAGTTCAAAACTCAAAGTTGGGGAGACCATCGAGGGAAAGAAACATGACGGGGGTCCATTTTTGTGTTTTAGAGATCAGATGGTTGTAGATATGGTTTTTTAGAAACAACTCTTTCATAATTACCACCATTAGAGATGGGCTATACATCCAGGTACACAAAATATGTATAAGGAGTTGAAGGCATGGTTCATGTTAAGCGGCATGAAAAAGGAGGTATAGTTTGTCTCGCGCTGCTTAACATGTCATCTGGTTAAATCAGAGCATCAAGGACCTGCTGGAATGTTATAATATCTACCCATCCCAGTGTAGAAATGAGATCAAATAGAAATGGATTTTTTTACATATCTTCTAAGAACGGTCCATAAACACGATTCCATTTGGGTGATATTGGATTATCAAACCATGTCAGCCCATTTCATCCATATTCGTGAAACACATATGGTGGAGGATCATTCAAAAATCTATATCTGAGATGTGGTAAATATGAATGGGGTACAAGTGTCAATAGTCTCAAATAATGATATGAGGTTCACTTCTTGTTTTTGGAAATCATTATAGTAATCCCTGGGACTCAGTTGACTATGAGCATGGTGTATCATCCTCGGATGAATGGGGAATCCGAGCGGAGGATAAAATTGTTGAAAGACATGTTGAGGGCTTGTGTAATGGATTTTGGTGGCTCATGGGAGGATCATATAACCTTAGTTGAGTTCGCCTTCAATAACAACTATCAAGCCTCGATACACATGTCTCCATTTGAAGAATTGTATGGGCATCATTTTAGTTCTCCACTATGCTAGGTGGAAATTGGTTTATCTTTACTGGTAGGGTCAAGTATTTTCCATGAAACAATGGAGATGATCCATTTTATTGGAAAGAGGATTGAGATGGCTTAGAGTCATCAAAAATCTTTTGCAGATCACCGTCAAAGACCGTTGACATTCATTGTGGGTGATCAAGTATTCTTGAGGATCTCTCTAAGGATTGAACATCATCATTTCAGGAAGCAGGTAATGTTATATCATATATAAATTAGCCCTTTTGAGATACTGTTATGGGTTGTAGAGTTTTCATATGGATTGTCATTACCATTACATTTTAGCTCGGTGCATAATGTGTTCCATGTATCCCAGTTGAAAAAGTATCACCCTAATCTTGACCAAGTGATCAAATGGGATTCCATTGACCTAGAACCAGATACATCATTGGTACATCTCCCAGTGCCGATCTTGGATAGAAATAAGAATTTATTTGGATGTAAAAACATCGGCCTATTTTGGGTTTTATAGAAACATGGTTAGATCTAGGAAGAGACTTGGGAACATGAGAAGGAAAAGAATGAGTATTGGCAAAAGCTCTTTTTGGCCTGCGAGGGTTTTCTACTTTATGAGGAAAGAATGACCAATGGCGGGGAGAATGTAGTTCCCCCAGGTTTTAGATCTTAAACCCTTTCCACGTGTTTTTAATATGGTGTTTCTTATATTGGATTTTCATTAAATATAGATTTTCCATAAAATAGAGAGTTTCCATAATATAGAACGTTTCCATAAAATAGAGAGTTTCCATAAAATAGAGAGTTTCCATAATATAGAGAGTTTCCAAAATATAGAGAGTTTCCATAATGTTTGGAATTTCTATAAAGGTGGTTGTTTCCATAAAATTGTTTTTTCCGTAGAGATGGTTGTTTCCATAAAGTGTGGTGTTTCAATAAAGTGGGTTATTTCCATAAAGTGTGGTGTTTCAATATAGTGGGATGTTTCCATAAAAATGATAAATGTGAAGGATGGGAGTGTATGGGTGTTCTATAAAGTGTTTTGGGACCAAATGTAAGGTTGCACTATCCATACATGGTTGGCCCAAACCGTGTTGTCAAACCTTGCGTAGAGGTCAAATGTAGATCCTAATTTCTAGGAGCTTACTCGTTTTTTATATATATTCTTTTTGGCATAAAAACTCCCCTATTTGGTAATTAATTGCCCTAGAAATCTAAAGAACCCTACCCAGACAAGTTGGATATATCCTAGATCCTTCCCTTAGTGATTTTATGCCCTATTCATGGGGTAAGTGCTGATCAACATGGCTCTTTTCCTATTTCTACAAACTCATCATTCCCTCTTTTTTTTCATAGATCTAAACCTCCTTTTGGTAGATATTTTTTTTTAAAATCATGTATTGCTAAATATGGCGTTTTTCATGATATAGTACGAGATCTAAGCTTCTTTCTTGGAATCATAATCCGATTCTTGAGGTATGTCACCATTATTTCCATATTTGTCACGTTTTCTTAGATCTTCTTATATCTACTTCTCCGATATATATTTTATTTTTTATCTGAACCTATAGTGGGTAGATATAATTTTTTGGATTCCAAATAATTCAATTTTGAGTCATGACCTTTCTAGGAAAATAGAGTTAAGATCGTTCATAGAGAATCAACCTGCTTTATTGTGCATTCTTCTTCTGTTGACAATGTTTCATCAAAACCTTCGAAGTAGGTGTAATTAATCTCATATCTTATTGCTAGATATTATTTTCATAGTTTCAAATCTTTTTATTTTAATCAGATTTATTTTTATAATCGTGGAATAAATCTTATTCGGTGATGATTTATCATTTTAGTGAAATTGTGAAGTCATGGTGAATTCTTGTATAATGTGATTTAGCTTTATTTATTTAAAATGATGATTTTATTTTATTGGTATTCAGGAATTTTTAAATTAATTTATGGAATTGGGTTTATATAAAAAGGGTGTTTTTATTGAAAATGTGTTTTTCCATGATCCTTGGAAATATTGGTGTGAGTTTATATTTCATTTTTTGGGGCTTGGTTGAAATATGACCTCATGATCAGTGCAAAAGGATAAATGACACACCAGATATAAATTACATATTTCATATATAGGTCTTGGTTTAAATATGACCACGGTATTAGTACCAAAGGGTTGATGGCACATGGGAAAAAATTACCTAATGATGACTTGGTGGATCGATGACAAATTGCTCATGAGTACGGAACTGTCATAACATAGAATGCATAGTTTCTTTCATGGGTTTGTGGAATGGTACGATATTCCATGAAAGGGATATTGTGAAAAGATCTTAAATCTGGTTTATTTATTTTTATAAAAAATATCTTTCTGGGAAAATAGTTTTCAATTTCAATTGTATTTTTTTGGTAATCAATCGGTTTGGAAACATGTTTATATTTATATATAGACTGTTTTTGATAGATTTTTTTATCTAAAATGTTTTATATTATAGTTTCTAACTCATCAATATTAGTGGCATGAGTAGGGAAGACATTTGTGTAAAGCATACTAAGTTTTATAATCACCCCTTTCTAGGAAATTTGTTGAACTTTGAAGATGTTATGATTCAGGAAATGTGAAAAGGTAATGTTTCACACATTTTTAGGACCACCTCGTGATGTTTGGGTTATTCGGAGATTTTAGAACTTGGATCTTGTGGAGATAGAGTCGTGGTGTCTTTATAGAGTCTGGTGTAGTTTATCTATTATGTAGTTTTATTCTTGGTTATTCTTCCATTGTTTATTTCATTGATGTAGTTTTGAGGTACATGAAATTGTTGAGCTGTCTTCCATTAATTCATGCATCATATAATGAATTTTTTGTTATGTTTTTCTGGTTTGTTGGTTTATTTTTTAGAGGTTAAATCATCCCCACTTGTATTTAAAACCATTTATCATATATTTCAATCCTTTGGGGTCTTGGGGATGTCACATAAGGCAATGTAAAGACTCGTTGTACTCTCAATATAATGAGAATTGGTGGGTAATTACACATTTATTTTCAGATTTTTCATATTTTTAACAATACCACTCTATTAATATTTTATTATACATTTATACCTTTTTTTGTGAAATCAGGAAGAATGTAAGAAACTGATTAACAAACATTTGATATGAAAAAAATAATTAAAATGATATTATGATATTAAAACAAAATATTATTTTAAAACATTGTTATCTTTTTAAAAAAATATGGTGGTTTACATACTGAATAAGGTAATATATTTTGATGAAAAATTATTGTGTTTTTTGAAAGAGTTATATGGTTCATCTTCACTCTCCAAGCATTGGACTCGTTTTCCTTACAGTAGCTATATATTTTGAAAACCTTTCTATTATTATTCTGAATATATGTATATCATTAAT
This sequence comes from Viscum album, assembly GCA_963277665.1. Lineage (NCBI taxonomy): Eukaryota > Viridiplantae > Streptophyta > Magnoliopsida > Santalales > Viscaceae > Viscum > Viscum album. Next base: position 1,501,303,658 of record OY728146.1, on the reverse strand, counting down.
CGATCAACTAGGTTGAAAAATTATTAAGTAAAATATCTATAATCTAATTAATATCTTACCTAGTAAAAATGTATCATATGATTTTATATATTTGAACATCATAACCACTTTAAAAAATCAATGACTTTTTTAGACACTAATATTTCATGATAATAGTGATAATTATTTTTTAGTGTCAAAAACGTTTTTTGAAAAAAAACATTATTCCATATCTTCTAGATATTATAATTAAATTTTTAAATAATAACTAGGAATCAATAATTCTTTATTTAGAAGATTGAACATTTATTGAAACTCTATAGAGGTCATTACAAAATTATCTAATTGAGATGATTGAACTTATAGTTAGTCAAAACCAAGGAGTTCTATACAATTTATTGATGATAATTTTATGGAATACTCAACAAAATAATTAATCTACTTTAGAAAAATAATATTCAAATCATCAGTAAAATAATAATATTGATTTTTCTTTTTTCATTAATTCCTAGGTCTGTTTATGTAGCTTAGACTTGTTTCTTAATATGTATTGTTGTTTTGTAATTTATATAATGATGAAAAAATCATAAATATATTTTAAGAAAATGATTATAGGGTTTTAAATAAGAAGATGAATTGTTTTTCTATGACATATTTCTTGTGAAATTTTCGACTCTCAAGCCAAAAAGAAGTGCAATTATTTATGATTTTTTAGTTGAGAATACTATTTTACAAAGGAAAACAATTTTGAAAAGAAAACATTCTGTAATTAAATACAATTAATGATAAAATAAATTTTCTAGATTCACCAAATTCAAGATTAATTAATAATATATTTTCATTTTTTTATTAGGTAATGTACTACACACTCTCCCTGAATTACTACATCTCTCCAAAATAGATTTTTAGAATATATATAAAACCATGTTTGAAAAACTAAGAGGCTCTTTATATATTAGGATAATATATAATTGTCTTTACATATAATAAAATGAAATTAAATATTTTAATGAAATTTGGATTATGTAATCAAAATATTTGAACAAAATGATTCGTAATATAAAATAATATAGTTATAAGAGTTTTAACAGTTTATGAAAAAATATATTAAAAAATTTCTCTCCCCTATAAAAATAAATTAATGCATTTAAATTAATATTTAAGTGTAAAAGAAATACATACATGATTTAAAAATCTATTAATGTAAATTATAAAGTCAGAAGAAATTAATACTATTTTTAGTCAACAAGTTATTGTCTTAACTATGGGGTCTATGGGTGTATATCAAAAAAATATCAAACAAATGTGCCTTTTAGTATCCATATGTTTTTTGGTCTCTTAGTGTCATTAAATAAATATTATGGTAACAAAACTTATTTCTTTCAGTAGATAATCCTTTGTTAATACTATACAACTCTCTTAAATAATTAATATTTGTTACAACACAAATTTGAGGTTTTATAAAATAGTATAAATTTTCATAATTTGTTATTATTTCACAATGAAAATGACTAATAGTACATGTTATTATAATTTATTTTAACAAAAAATTAATTTCAATATAAATTTTTATATTTTATATTACATCATATTCCATGTTTTCTTTTTTGAATATTATGTTAACCATAACTTTGGTTAAGATAATTTTCCTCCTTCAAAATAATAATAGATGTGTTATTCAAAGTAATTACTTCATCTAATAAGTCATTTATTTTTTTATAGGAAATATAAGTATTTTTGGTATTATTTGATCGTAGATGTGAAATATAGTGAGAGAAAATGACTTTATCGATTAAAATTTCATTATAATTTAATATATGATTTTTAATTAAAGATTCAAAATTTTCTTTAAACATAATTTTTTTAATTAAATCATCCTAAAATGGTTTTTATGAATTAGAACACTGAGATTAAAAAGTGTATACCTCATCAACATAGTCCATAAGACATATTGTTTAAATTTTATTTTCATGATTAGATTTACATTGTGTAGTATATTTGTAAATAGAATCATATAACGAACAAAATTTTACCTTCAATAACTTCACAATTATTCATTTATGGATATATTTACCATGAATTTTAATCATTACACAATTATAATTTGTGTGAAAATTCTATTTCCATTCATATAATTTTACTTATTTATCCATTTTGTTTCTCTAATTTAAATTTAATTCAAATAGTTTAGCAGTTTCAAATAGGACTTTAATTAAATCCAAATAACTGAAATCCTAATATTCAATGAATGTATTTTTTAGTATAACATTAGTTTTTTTTAATTAAAATATTATTTTCATTTTCTTCTTGAATCTATGCTTCATAAATAATTATGGTGCGAATAATTACCTTTATTTTGAATTTAATTAGGTGGAATTGATTGAGTAATAGTAGGATTAATTATATTCCACATAGATTTTTAGACTCTGAGATCTTAAATCTTGAAAGTTATATTTTATTGGATCTCCCAAGGTAGAAAAATCATTGAAAACTTCGATAAATCAACTATTCATATGCATGATACTTCTATCTTCATGCATCCTAAATGTATAAATCATCATTTCTTAGTATTCTATCAAAAACATTATTATTATTAATTCATTCAAAGGAAACAGAAATGAACATCAACCTCCCATATGTTGTAACACACTAATAAACTCAATTAAATTCTTTAGATATTTATACATAGAAAACACGTTCATTTCTCTCGAATTAAGATCATATTATTTCTATTGATCAATATTCTATTTATCAAGATCCCTTTTTGGGATTTTTTTGATTTTGTACCCTAAAAAATCTTTTATTCCAAATTTTTTAATATAAGTAATCACATGTTCTTTAAAACATCTATCATTTTTACAATTCTAATAACGTGAAAATATCATCAATATATAATATCATAGATCACCTATTAGAGTCTTATTTTCATCTAGATCATTAATTCTATCTTTTTTGATTCAAATGAAATATTTCAACTAGAGTATATCTTTTGATATAGTTATTGATATCAGATAGAAGTAGTATATTATTATTATTTTTCCAAAAGAAGAAATATATACAATGGAGAGAAAAATATAATACCAAATGCTTAGTCAGAATCGTATGACAATGACAGAAAGGGGGTGGGGTGAATTTTGTTCCATTAATAAAATTGACAAATTTGAATCATCACTCTTGCAATAAAGTGAGATTTTTATTATCATTTAATGGTGAGTGAGTAGTAGAATATAAATAAAGGAATGAGTATGATGAACTAAAAAATAGTGGTTCAGGGCACAAAAATATTTAATTCCACTCTACCAACAATATATTCCATGAGATTTGTATTTTCACTAGTATATCAATTTCCCCACGATCTATATAACTATGTACAAAAACATGATTCAATACATGAACTATTTTACAAAGATTTCTATTTATATTATTTGGAACCAAAATAACCACATCTTTGTATGAGAAGATGAAACTAAACTAATAACTAGGTACATGATTTATATACTCTAAACAAATAATATGTTAGGATGTAGAAATTTAAACAACATCATCACACAATTGCAGCAGGAACTGATAGTTTTAGAGGATCTATAATAAAAAACAACATCTAAAAAATATTATTTTATATGAAAAATTATTCCATTAAAGATGAGAGATAAAATTATATTAATATGATAAAACATATATCTATCCGAGGATTATCTCATATAATGTCTTTATCAAACTATAATAAAATATTTCAAAAATAGTACATCAGTAGAAACAAAAATTTTGATCAACCAAATAAGAATAAAACATGAAAGTTTCTAAATTATAAAATTGAAGGAAAGTGTACATTATTATCTTCAACCACATATGTTTATTTTAATGAAGAAAATATCAGAATTTTTCTTGTTTATTGAGTTGCATTAGGGAAAACCGCTATAGATATATCACATGAAAAAATCAAAAAAAATTCAATATAAAATCATATAAGAATTCCCTAACATACCAAAGAAAAAGGAATGAATTAATATATTGAACATTGTAATTTTAATCAGTTTATAAAAAAATATAAAGAGATATTTGATTCAGAAGATGCAATTATATAAAACACAAAAAATAACTATAATTCAAAACTGAGTAGTTTAATAATTAAAACCTAGTGTTTTATTTTTTTTGTGATAAAATAAAATATTATATTAGAAAACATATGATTCCTTAAAATATAAGGGAAGTTGAACAATATGTTTATTCTTAAAACGTAGTGTTCCTTCCCAAAATAGGGGGTTTTATCCATATATTCATTCCATACATAGGGTATATAGACCATAAATGCTTCTTAAAATTTAGATTATGAATACGGTTTCCATAATACTTGTAAAATTCATCTAGAATTCATATACTTTGAGAAATCATATATCCTTCAACATGATAATGTCTAAAAATAAATCAAAAATTAAAATAATTATTCATGCAATTTTTATAGTAAAATTCTATAAAATTAAATTTATTTGCAACATAATTGTTGTTATTTATTATTATAAAAATCAAACATGAAATTATAAAAATTGTTGAATCATTTCTTGTTCAACGTGAATTACTTGAAAAAAATATGACAATGATGGGCCTTTACAGTATATCAAAAGAGACGCCAAAATAATATATATATATATATTGGAACATATTATTATGATGGAAATAATGTGTATACCCATGGATTTTGAAAGGCATTGTTGTGGGCACCATCATATGATTAGTGGTTTTTGGGTACTACGGTGCATTAGAGTGGCTGACCAAGGTCTTCCCTTAAAGGAGGAAGTAAATTAAAAAACATTCATAAAGGTATTTTAAAAATAAAATAAAAAATAATTAAAAAACTACTTGAAAGGATGGGGGTTCATTATTGTTTATAAAACATGGAGAAGTTTGCTGGAAGAAGATTACATTTGTTTTTTTTAATTGTGAAATGATGTTTGATTAAAAATATGGAAGAAATTTTTTTTTAGAAAATATTTTAAAAGGTGTAATCGATATAACTATAAATCATCATTTACATATTAATAATTTTCATTTAAATCAATATCCACTTAATTATGATCCTCTATTATGTTAACCCTTGAACCCTACAAGAGTTAACATAACCACAAAAATGATTTACTTAAACTCTAGGATAGCTTCAGAACACACAATTGCAACACCCTCCTTTGATTGTTGTTCTAAGGTTATCTTAGGGATAGTGGTTAATTATAGCACATATCCATTTTGTAATTGAGGATGAATATTATATAGGGATTGTATTTTAACTCTATAAACTTATCCCTTGTGGTCATGTATTTCCGATTACGTTTACGCCCTCAATAATTACACAAAATCACGATCTCCCTTGTTTTTGTCAATTGTTCAATTTATTTTTTAGTTTCATAAAATTTATAAAAATCAATTCATGAATAATATTAAGTGAATTATAGTGGATCAATGATTCCAAAAAATTAAATGAAGTGGGTATAAGATATATCAATTAATAAAAAACTACTCTTCCATGGGCGGTGTGGTCATCGTGGTGAAGTTTTTCTAGAGCAATGGATTGAAATGGTAGAACAAAATCTCGTCTCCACTATTGATTCCAACCAAATTAGGATTATAAAGAGTAGAAGAAAATATAAGAACACTTAATATTAATTTAATAAAACTTTAAGAAACAAACTTGAAAGAAACAAAATACAAAGAGGAGGTGAGAGAGGAGAGCCTTTTTGGAAGAGATGTTTCAAAAAATCCTGACTTATTCTAAGAGTTTAAAGGGGCTACAAAGAGACACCCATTCAGAACCATCTTCAAAAATCCTCTACTAGACCTCCCAATTAGTTAAAACATCTTTTAAATAGAGTTTTGGAGGTCTAGGGTTACAAAAAAAATTAACTGTGAAATGGAAATTAGTCAAAATATTTTAATCCCACTTGAACCACATAGTTGACCTCCAAACACATGAATTGGCCGGCCGTATAGCATGATGATTTGTGAAAAACAATGTCACCAATATTCGCTCCAAATTTGGGAAAAATACAATCCTGGATGAAGATGTTACAGCCCAAATGCTGAAGTGATATCCAATCTAGATAATTCAGTTCATATTTGTCTTCATGGTCCATTGACTCCACATAAATGCACGATCCAGCTCACATGTCCTTAATATAATTTTTTCCCATTAAATCTGGCATACAGTTAGAAAATTTAATGTCAAAATAATTTACAACAAAATATTTATGCCCGAAATAATATAGTTAATTTTAAAAGGGTAAAACTGGAATTTTCATCAATTTTTCAAATGAATGATCTAACCCCAAATATTTCATAACTGAACATATTTACCATAATGTGAGGAACTTATATCATCTATAATCAATAAAATATTCAGTTAAATTTTGTTTTATCAGATGTTTCCACTATTTAATGGATGGTATAGAAGAATAGTATATGATAAATCACCTATTATAAAATATAATAATATAATATTATTATTATATATTTATATATATCATTAATTATAACCATAAATGATATATGGTGATGAAAAATGTAGTGAATCACCTCATAGAGGGGGTATTCTACTCATACACATGAAAAATGTTTACTTTTCTATCTAAATATAAAGTAGGCGATGATAGATATTTAATAATATTACCAATAATTAAGTATATCGAAGTTACTGAATAAATTTTTTATAACGGATACCCTAGATTTATAATATTTTCAATGGAACATAAAATTTAAAGTACTACATAACATTTATAAAACTTTTTTGATAAACAACTATTGGATGAGAATATATACCTTGAATGGATGGCCGTTTACATGGTCAAAAATATCTAAAAAACGGGGAAGGAATCATGGAAGGTTTTATTTTAAAACTTGTATAAGATTGAAGGATCATGAAGTGTCAATATGATAGGAGAGCTGGTGTCATATTATAAGGGAGATAAAGTAAAATCAATGACTTACATAATTTATTAAATAATAAATATATCTTAATCATGTAATGTGATTCCATGTAACGAAGACATCAAATATAACAAGTGATACGGTAAAAATATACTCAAAAAATCAAATTTAGACATGTTTTTAATAGGTTTTTTTTCTAATTTTAATGTTAAATTACTACAAACTAATTTTATCCATAACTATTGTAACAGAAATTTTTTATCATGTTAATATAAATATATATCCAAAAATAACTGAGGCCTTCAAAAAATTGTAAATTCTAATTCATAATTTGGAATTCATTTAACATATTCAATTTCTATTGTTATATGAAATTACATTTAATATAGGAACACAAATTTCATGATTTTTTTTAAAGAAATACATTATTTAAGAGTAAAAATAATTTCAACATGAAATGAAGTAATAAATTAGTTTCTATTATTTTTATTGTTTATATAATATAAAATAGAATATTATTATAATTTTTGGGAAACTCATAGTATAATGGTATCATCCAAATTTGAAATTAAATGGAAAAGATCCAAAAATATTTTTTAACTTGAATAGAATATAAAATATCTTCATAAAATAAAAATGCTTACAAAATTCCATAACAATGTTCTAAAAAACATTATAATTCACCATAAAAATAAATTGGATTAAATACCCTACATATGATAGGGTAAACAATTTGTTAGATATATTTAAATACATTAAACCATATTTTTAATCAAATTTTATGTCTTTATCAATTTTGAAAATTAATTATTGTGGTTACTAATCACAATAAACAAAAATTTTGTTCCCAATATTACATTTTATTTTATTTATAGAATACAATCATAATAAATTTTTTAAAATATTCAATTTTTATATGTGATGGATATTCATTTGAATATAAATCCATAAAACTCATTGAAATATAGTATTTATAAAAAAATTTGTTTAGGACAAGATATTTACTTAAAAAATAATATATAAATATAATTACTATTTAATTAATTAAGTACATTTTATGTGAATAAGTATTATGTTAATTTATGAAAACATTCAAATAATTTTAGTATATTTCAATAAATCATTAAGATAGGTTTTAAAACATTTGAATTTTCAATATTCACTGAGAAAACAACCTTTTAAGACAAATAAAAAAATCAACCCAAAAAAAATTATTATTTTGTGAATTATAAAATATATTCATTATTTTTTAAATTTTTTTAAATTTGGATGAAATTAACTATTATATAAAGTTATAAATATAAATTAAACACATTTTTGAATGAAATATAATTTAAAGAAAAAAATATCATTACTAATACTTGTGTAATTATTAACTATGAATTAATCCATTGATTTGAATTATATAAAACATTAATAATTTGGTTATAATTTTATTATTCTGATTCATACTACTTATTTTAAAGGCTAATTTATTACTATCATGTTTAAATAATAAAATTTATATCATATTTTATTTTAATTTAGTGTTCCATGTAATGATATTTATCATATAAGTCAAATTTATTTTAAGATAAATATATAAAAAATCATAAGGTGTTACATTATACCACATTATAATAAATTTACACTCAAAATTCAATCACTACAGTATAAACAATTAAGGATACTTGTAACTCCTCAAATCCTAAGGGTCCCACATAACGTCAAATAATTTCTAGATTCTTTATAAAAACTTGTTTAGATGAGTATTATTTTTTCATAGAACTGTCTCTCTATGATACATAATTTACTACAGTTATTCTTATTATGATAGATATTTCACCAAGGGTATGGCTTATATGATTAATATATGTGATACATCAGGATTTTACTACCTTAGGAGAGATTCAGAGAACATATATTGACCATGATAGATATTCGATGGAATGAAAAAAATGAGAAAATGTCCAGATACAATCAATAATTTAAAATTAACAAATAAATCTATAAAAAATATTGACCTTATTTCAAAAATACATAAACATATTCTAGGGATATATTTATAGGTATTCCATTTTATGAGGTTTTATCTCTAGATCACACTAAAATTGTAAAAATAATTCTTTTTTTACTATGAGATTCCTTTATGTGTATATAAATGATTTTTTCCTTGTTTTCCATGTCATTTTCTATCTAAAAACCCAAATAATTATTTCTATAACTTCATCCCAAAACTATTATACTGTTACACTTCCTTATATATAGGGATTCATAACGATCCATCTGAATGCTTGAGTGAAATCTATTTTTCGATGAAAATTACATCAATGAAAGGTTTTGATCCCAAAAACCATTGAAATAAATAATTGACGATCTCAAAACGTCTTGTAGGGTTTTAATGGTTCTTTTAGACTATATATATATCTTAGGAAGATATTCTATATTGAAACACCACTTTTCATCTAAATGATGTTGAATACTTAATAAAAACAACTATGTCAAACTCAGATTCTGATTAGGTAAAATAAAATGTGTTACTCCAGAAAACCATACTAATTGTTAATGTGTATTTGGATAAGATATATATGCTAAAGATCCTCATTCATGTCCATGAAGTAAACCATTTTGATAATGTGATCAACAATGACAAAAATTTACATTAATTCCTTTAGATGTTTTTTTAATTCCAAAAATAAAATCCCTAATGGTTGTTTCACAATTAAATTATTGAAAGAGTTATGGTTTTCCACCCCCTTATATTTATATATAATTGCATTAACATGATAATATAACAATAACCAAGACACATAATCTACAATATAAGTTTTTTCTTGTCCATCATGGAATACTATTTCAAATATCTTTTCATATTATTGATTCTAGGATGATTAAAAAATGATTAACGATGAGCTTTATCTTGAAAACCATTTAGTCCTAGTAATGTATAGATGTATACATTGTTATTAAATCGTAGTATTCAATCTGAATCATGGTTGGACCGGTGACCATTTATCACATTATTCTATAGTTCTATATCCTTATTCTATACCTAATTGATCCTCACATGGATTTATGGATGAGTATTTATCAACTAAAAATATTATCTATACACTTTACATGAGATTTTATGATCTGTCTTCTATACATCCATGATTATTGGATCAATTTTAGTCCACATTATAAAAAAATTATCACGGAGTTTCTAACTCATAGCATTTGCAACAATAAAATTATTTATCTGGTTGGTATTATATTGACCGTTCCGATTCCATAATATACTCTAAAAATATTATTTCATTTATATTTAACTATTTATTCAAGAAAATATACATAAATATTATAGTATCTTTATATCTATCCACCACTGAAAATAATGATAATTTCTCCATATTTGAAATGAAAAAATTACACATAACAACTCTAAATCATGATTTGAGTAATTGTTATCATTAATTTTAAATTTCTGTGTGGAATAAGCTATCACTATATCATTCTTCATGAGGATGTACGCCAATCACTTGTTAGAGGAATAAATAATGATTAAAAGTCTTATCTCTTTTTTTCGAAGTGTATGTATTGGTTTGTTGACCAACATTCTTTTCATCTCATTGAAATTTTCCACACATCCACATATCCAATGGAAATATTCCCCCTTCTGAATAAACATTATCATTGGACTAAATATCTATAATAAATCACTAAACAATAATTAGAAGTATCCTTCCATCCTAATAAAAATAAATATCATGGTTATTATTGTTGGTTTGGACCATTTTTTGAATATATTCCATCTTCGAAGGATCCACTAACATACCCATAGATGATATTATTTTCCCTAATAATGCTATTTTTGGTATTCAAATGTCACAGAAGATAAATTTACCATAAAACATACCCTTACTTAGTGTCTTAATAAAAATACTCAAATATTTACTATTATCTTCCATGATATATGAATGTATGAGAATATCATCTATAAATTCTAAGACAAAAAATATAGGTAATAAATAAATATTTCATTCATTAAATACCTGAAGATAATAGGATCATTAGTAAGTCCAAATAGAATGACTATACATTTATAATGACCATACATTGTATGAAATGCCATCTCAGTTATGTACTCCTCCTCAACTCCCAATTGATGATATCTAGATCAATAATGAATATTGGTAAAATACTAAGATCAACATAAATGGTCACACATATCATCACTATGGGGTGGAGGACAATATTTCAAGATAGTTATCTTGTTATGTTATCGATATTCATTGTAATGACACATTGTAAAATCATTTTTATTATAAAAATAACATGTTCAACCTAAGGATATAAAATTAGATGTATATATCAGTTTTCCATATTTTATTGTAGTTGCTTCTTTAATTACCCTAACTCAATCAGGGACATTCATAATTGTTTATAAGAAATAGGTGTAGAAATACATATTTTTTATTGAAAACTCAACATAATAATTTGTGGAAATATAGGAATGTATTAAGTATATACAATAGTATATTACCCGATAGTTGTTATATAATCAATGTTGAGGCATTCCATAACCATTTGAGATAATTATCCCACATGAATTTGTAGTAACGCCAATGAAATGTAAGTAACTATCATGGGAATTTATATTCATCCTTTCCTAGAAAAATTTTCACATGAATATGTAAGTCATTCTTTTGATATCATATATTATGAAATCATTTTTTCAATATATTATACCTTAATTGTAACATAGGGAACACATCGACATTATATATTCAAATTTATAATAATTGTTTATAAATAATATTGTAAGAATCCCAATTATATCCCCCTGGAGTTTATAACCAACTCTATTTAATGTGATCATTCATCATGCTTCGGAATGATGGGATAAATATACTCCACAGACTCTTTCTGTGGTTATTTCTGTTAGATGAATCTATTTTAAAAACAAATCTTCTTATAGAATCCAACCCGATATATATTTATAGGAATCCAATATAAAATCTACCTGATAAAAATAGAATTATGTTTTCCTGTATTGTGACTTATCTACTATTTTTTCATTAACTCTGTAACGCCCCGACCCCAGTTGCTCAGAGTCGGTGCATTACTTCGTAACATTGGCATGATCACAAGAAAGATCAAATCTCGAAAGACCGATTGGTTTAGTAGCCTTGGAAACACTAGATATATTCATATGTTTTACATTACATCATTAAACGAAAGACTACTACAACAACATATTGTCTCCATAATCCACACTCATATCCCCACATAATATCCCTGCAGGTCATTCATAACTTACTTCTTCACTTCCTGGGAAAAATGAAACATAGAAAAGGGGTGAGCTCAAATGCCCAGTAAGGATAACAATATAGCGGAAACTTTCATAAATAAGAATAAACGTTTAAGGCAATGTATAACTAAAACAAAATCCTTTCAAACATGAACTTTCAACATGGTATGGAATAAATAAAATGAAATGATGCCATTTACTTATTCACATGGATATTCTACTAATCGAATAATCACATGCAAAAATCAATAACCACTTTCATAATGTTGGAATGCATAATGCCAGACTATCATAACCACATAGTCAAGGCCTCGTGCCAAGACTACAAATAAGATTTTGTCAAGGCATTGTGCCAAGACACTAGTTTGTCTCATGAGACCTACCGATGCATCGAGGAGCTATAGCGGGATCCACCAGTCACTTATTAAGTCCAATGCATTCCCATATGAAAAGGTTTAAACATAACATAAACATTTGTATTAAATCTAGCATATGAAATGTCAATAATTTCACCATAAACTATGAATGGTATAAAAATAGCACATCCATAGTCAAACATATCACAAAACCTTCAATACAATATATAAGTTTTTTATCATAATAAATCAACTTCAAATAATCTTAAAATCCATCATAGGATGTTGACGTAGATGAAATCAAAATTCTTTTTAAAGAAATATCTCCTTTTATTTTGAAATCATTTAAGATCCATATAAAATAAAACATTTTCTTTGAAAATATTCTTATAAGCTTGTAAGGAAATTTTTGAAGATTTTATAACGGTGGAAATTAGCCGCACCCTCCGTATAAGTTTAAAAAAAACGTTCTTACCTTAATTCTGTCGAAAAGGTTAAAAATGACCTTGTTTTGAAAACGACGGAAAGATTCCTTTATAAACCTCTTATAAAAAGTCAAAAAAGGGTATAAATAACTTTAACCCATATTCTTGTAAATAATAAAAATGTTTTGAAATACATTTTGAAGAAACATGGATGTGGATGATAAAGAGATCCCAGTAGATTATTACAAATAAACAACCTCGGATAATGAAGAGATTGTGAAATAACCCTTACCTTGTACTTTTCCTTGGTTGGGGTAGGTTAACCTCCTGTATAATGGTGAAATAATTGTTATTAAATTATACAAGAATAATATATATTAATATGATATCATATATGATCTTTTAACATTGATTTGTTAATAATATCTTAGAATTATCGTCGCTTCGGGTGTTAACTTACTTGTTTTCTTTTATATGTTTTGTTACGTAAGACATGTTTGTAAAGGATAGGTTGTATATTATTCATATCCAGAATGATATCAAGTCCTTAACATCATTTTTAAATCATCAAATGATAATTATACTTGAATGGATACGATGGAGAATGAATCTCATCGCGTTCGTGGAGATGGTAGTCCGTACGTACGCACGAGCGACAATATCATTATTTTGATATTAAAATAATATATAAATGGATGGTATATCATATATAAAGAATCATTAACATGTTATATTTATTATTTACATGAGTTACACATCATTATTATACCCATCCAAATAATAATATATTGAATAACAATTACACCACGACGTGGAGACGGTAAGCCGTACGTACACACGTATGGTGACATGTTATTCAAAGGGTGGATAGAATAATGAATATGGTTGTACCATATTTATAATAACATCACAGTATATGTAAGATACTGGAGTTATTATTTTAGAATGGTAAGAACAAAGAAAGAGGAAGTGGAAGAAGAAAGGAACTTGGAAAAGGGTGGTGAAATCATTACCTCTTCTTCGGGTTCTTCCTTTTGATTTGATCAAAAGGGCTCCTTAGGTTGGCTTTCTGATCAATATAATGCCTCTATGATGTAGTGAGGGATGTTGGGAGAGTATTTGGGCAGAGTTTGGCCGAACCAAAAGGCTTTGAAGGTGTGAAGAAATGAGAAGGAGGAGTGCCCTTTTATAAGAGGGGTGAGGGGCACCTTTGGAAAAGTTAGAAATATTAATTTATAATAAATTTATATTCGGTTTCTAATGGCTCCAAAGTTTATTATTTAAATTTTAAGGTGGGGATAGGTCGAAAACAACTCAACCAATAGAATTTAGACAGGTTTGGGTACTTATATTAACCTTATCTTTAAGTATTAACTCTAAGTTAATTAGTTTCACTTTTACAATGTCTCTTTGTATTTTTATATAATATGGTTAATAAACATACTATATACATCCAAGCGACCCCCAAGTGGTCCATTAATGATTAAAATATCATGATATAAGTCTCTTGGACGAACCTTAGATTTTTAAGAATTTAATATCAATTAATAATATAATATTTGTTTTAAGAACTCTTTTATGTCAATTTTGACACTATTCAATAGTTGATTTTTGTGAAACTCATAACAGATTGATTACTTCGAACAAAGTCAATTTAATCAATACTAATATATCATATTATCCTAGAAAATTAGTTTAATTCATTTAAAGTTTCATATTATATTTTTTGGGTATTTATAATATCAATTATTTTAATTTTTCACTATTATAGTAATTACTGCATAATCATTGTGTCATAAATAAAATAAATTTCTTAATGTCTAAAAATTATAAATAATATATAATTATGTAGGAAATCTTTTTATATTTCTAATGAATATTTATAATCAAAAATCAAACTTATATAACCCTATGTAACAATTGTTTTGCTAAAAGATATATGCTTGTGTCATTTTTGTATTCATTTTGACATAATTAAAATAAAGTGTCATTATCACTTACAAGTGGATCCATGGGGTCCCAAAATCGACCCAAAGATGCCCATGTTCGACCATGTATCAACCAATAGGGTTAAGACACGTTTTAGGGTAATTTAGTATTATTATAATATTATTTTTTAACCCTTATTTACCGGATTTACCCTTAACCATGGTAAATAAAATATTTACCGCAGTAATTATTCAAAATGTCTAAAAATAAAAGTTACCTATTTACAAAATTTGAACATCCTGATTCCAAATATGGAATCCATTTTTCTAAATTCAAAACACAGAAGTGGCAGAAATTAATTTAAAATTAATTCCCGCTATCAAAACAAAAAGCGTGTTTTTAAGAGATAATAACTATCAAAAGATTGACACTTGTTTATGTTCGGTTTAATTGTAAAATTATGTCTAATGACCAACATTATATTAAATTGTAAAAATACATTCTAAATATAATTTAAAACCACTCAAATTCATAATTTATTACTATTAATTATTTTGATTAAAAAAGTTGTTTTTAATTAAAATTTAGTAATTTTCACTATTCATCAAAATATGAAAGTTATCCGAAAAGTACCAAAATTTCACCTTAGGCTAAATTTGATATTCCGAATCCAAAAATGAAGTCCATTTTAAAATATATAATATATATAACTTCAAAAAGTAGGTATTACTATTCATAACATCTAGTTTGATTGGTTACGGTGTGTTAGAACTCGAAGTTGCGTACAACACACGCTACTGTTTTATTCAAAGGAAAGCGTACCGTGGAAGCTTGGGATGTTTCATTTTAAATTTTTGATGTCCCCATTTAGTCAAAAAGTTTAAAATATTGTATTTAAAAATGTTTCACTATTAGAAGTTGATAAAAGTGAAATACTGAAAATGAATCTGTTCTTTCATTATGACTAAGAAACTCATAATAGGGATTCTAAAATTATAAGGATTATATAAAGTTCAAAATGTAGTTAATACTATTCATGACCTCTTTTAATGGTGTGATTGAACTCGGTGTTGCGTGTAGTGCAAGTTATTGAATTATTTTTAAGAAATAACACACTATGAAATCTTGGGGTGTTACATTCTCCCCTCCTTCAATAAATTGCGTCCTCGCAATTTGAAATTGTTCTTCAAAAATAAAAGGTTGAAAGTAGAAAATATATTTGTGGGAAAACCCACATCGGAAATTGGGTTACTAAAATTTAGTCTTAATATGAGGAAAAGAGAAATTAAAGGGTCACCACCAAATTATGATCTCGATTAGGAGAACATTGGTGGCAATTAGAGACATATAATTGGAGGAAAAACGTAAATATTTATAGGTAGTGATTGAGGTCATCAATCACAAAAAAGTATAAAATTGAGGTCCTTAAACTCATCAATCCATGATGATTTGAAGAACCATCGGTTCAACAAAATATATGGTATTGGGACAACACATTTTTGACATTTCAAAATATCTTAGTTGAAATCCCACATCGAAAAATGAATTAATGAGGCCTCTATTTAAAATAAAGAGTGGAAAGTATGAAGATTACCGAAAATAACACATACTAGGGTTCCATGTAGGAAAATATGGATATGGAAGAGAAATCTAACCATCAATTATCTGATGGAGAGTGGTAGAGAACATGGCTATGAAAAGGCCAACAATCCCAAAGCCATAAATTTGTGATGATTTAAGGTACCATCTAGGACAACATTTTTGTTCTAAGTTTCTATTATTAATGTTGAGGAATTTATTTATGAGATTGGATAAGATAATAAGGAGATATACTTACTTTATAATTAGAATTTTACCCATTAATAAATTTCTACCACAAACTCATCTTTCATTCTAAAAGATAATAGAACGTAAATTTTTTTTTCTATTTATACTATTCGTACAGGGTTCCAAAATAAATGAATTATAATTCATCTACCAGATCTTTTAAAAAAAACTACATTATTTAATTCAGGACATCTCGTGGGATAGTGGTAGGGGATACACCCTTGTCGCCCTTCGGTTGCGGGTTCAAGTTTCGCAGCCTTGCCGGACGCGACGGGTTGCCGCCCGACCTCCGGGTTGTCCTTTTATGGCAATCCAAAATAATCCAAACTAGAACTATCCAAAATAATTCTGTCTAAACTCACAGTCCAACATTTATAAGGAAGGTAAACATAATATAGATCCTTTTTACCCCGTAATAGAATATGAATACCTTTATCATGTATTACCATATTCCTTATTGATTACATTCATGCTCCCTTATTCCATATAGAATGCTAGATATACTTCATTAATCCAAAAATGTTTTAAACCCCAACAATGATGGAATATACAAATCATTAATCAGTTCCAAGGTAGTCAATAATATCCAATATAATTTATCCAAAATAATCACATATTATTCCAAAATCACTACCTCAGTATCAGAACTATATTATGATTTATCATTCTCTCAACCATATATTTTCCAAAAATTTAACCTTCTATTGAGTCACTTTTCTTTGTTCCACACAATCTCAAGTCCTTAATGAAATAGTACTACAGTACAATCCTTATATACTCCATAATTATTATAACAAGTACATTGTTGATACAACACTCAATTGACATAATCAACATAATAACTCTAATCATTCCTCTTCATCTGTGGTAGTATCATAACTTGATTATTATCCAATAGCATCATTTGCGGCATAGTCTGATGACTGGGACATAGGTTCGCGTAGTGTCCAAACTCCTTGCAAATGAAGCATTGTACATTTGAAACCATTTTATTACCCTTACAGTCACGTACTTTGTGCCCTTTTCCTACACACTTATAACAAACTCCCATTCCTTTCAGGCAAGTTCCAGGGTGTTTCTTTCCACAGTTACCACGTATGGGAAAATTCTTCTTTTCCCTCTTACTTTTATCCATCTTTCTCTCTTTCATCCTTTTCTTCTCTTGGTTCCCTTAAAAGCCATAGGACTCAGTAAACTCTTTACTTATCTTATCAACACATGAAATTATTTCTTCATATGATGATAATACATGGGAGACTATTTCCCTTATAAATTCTAGCTTAAGACCATGAAAGATATGATCCTTACTTCTCTTTGGATCATGTGCATTTCTGGAGTTCTCATTCCTTCTACTGGGCGCCATTTCTAAACAATGGCATACACTAGATCAGTTTATGAATCAAAATACATAATCCCATACTTATAAAACACTTAAAATAAATTGAACTATTTATGGATATAATCCATAATCATAAGAATGTTTTCTTTGAGGAAGTATATACTCATAATCCCTTCAAAATGATTTGTAAAGAAAATGAGAGTTATCCTAAGCATATCCCCCGAGAGTGTCGTAACCAAGAGTACAGCAAGGCCCGTTGTCGGGCACCAGTTCCCGTTAGAGTCTAGCTCAAAGCGGTGTTTTTGGGTTTTACCCCTAGGTACATCTGTGCCAGAGCCGCCTCTACCTGCTCGTATCCAGACAGGGATGTATTGCTCGGAAAACTCACAAAATCTCTACAATACCAAAATTCTAGGAAGTTCTTCTATACTAATCCTCAAAGTTAATCCTAGGTCTACGTGCTCTAATCAGAGTTTATCTAAATCTAGCTTCCAAGGTTTGTACTAAACCTCCTCTGATACCAACTGTAACGCCCCGACCCCAGTTGCCCAGAGTCGGTGCATTACTTCGTAACATTGGCATGATCACAAGAAAGATCAAATCTCGAAAGACTGATTGGTTTAGTAGCTTTGGAAACACTAGATATATTCATAAGTTTTACATTACATCATTAAACGAAAGACTACTACAACAACATATTGTCTCCATAATCCACACTCATATCCCCACATAATATCCCTGCAGGTCATTCATAACTTACTTCTTCACTTCCTGGGAAAAATGAAACATAGAAAAGGGGTGAGCTCAAATGCCCAGTAAGGATAACAATATAGCGGAAACTTTCATAAATAAGAATAAACTTTTAAGGAAATGTATAACTAAAACAAAAGCCTTTCAAACATGAACTTTCAACATGGTATGGCATAAATAAAATGAAATAATGCCATTTACTTATTCACATGGATATTCTACTAATCGAATAATCACATGCAAAAATCAATAACCACTTTCATAATGTTGGAATGCATAATGCCAGACTATCATAACCACATAGTCAAGGCCTCGTGCCAAGACTAAAAATAAGATTTTGTCAAGGCCTTGTGCCAAGACACTAGTTTGTCTCATGAGACCTACCGATGCATCGAGGAGCTATAGCGGGCTCCACCCGTCACTTATTAAGTCCAATGCATTCCCATATGAAAAGGTTTAAACATAACATAAACATTCGTATTAAATCTAGCATACGAAATGTCAATAATTTCACCATAAACTATGAATGGTATAAAAATAGAACATCCATAGTCAAACATATCACAAAACCTTCAATACAATATAGAAGTTTTTTATCATAATAAATCAACTTCAAATAATCTTAAAATCCATCAAAGGATGTTGACGTAGATGAAATCAAAATTCTTTTTAAAGAAATATCTCCTTTTATTTTGAAATCATTTAAGGTCCATATAAAATAAAACATTTTCTTTGAAAATATTCTTATAAGCTTGTAAGGAAAGTTTTGAAGATTTTATAACGGTGGAAATTAGCCGCACCCGCTGTATAAGTTTAAAAAAAACGTTCTTACCTTAATTCTATCGAAAAGGTTAAAAATGACCTTGTTTTGAAAACGACGGAAAGATTCCTTTATAAACCTCTTATGAAAAGTCAAAAAAGGGTATAAATGACTTTTACCCATATTCTTGTAAATAATAAAAATGTTTTGAAATACATTTTGAAGAAACATGGATGTGGATGATAAAGAGATCCCAGTAGATTATTACAAATAAACAACCTCGGATAATGAAGAGATTGTGAAATAACCCTTACCTTGTACTTTTCCTTGGTTGGGGTAGGTTAACCTCCTGTATAATGGTGAAATAATTGTTATTAAATTATACAAGAATCATATATATTAATATGATATCATATATGATCTTTTAACATTGATTTTTTAATAATATCTTAGAATTATCGTCGTTTCGGGTGTTAACTTACTTGTTTTCTTTTATATGTTTTGTTACGTAAGACATGTTTGTAAAGGATAGGTTGTATATTATTCATATACAGAATGATATCAATTCCTTAAACATCATTTTTAAATCATCAAATGATAATTATACTTGAATGGATACGATGGAGAATGAATCTCATCGCGTTCGTGGAGACGGTAGTCCGTACGTACGCACGAGCGACAATATCATTCTTTTGATATTAAAATAATATATAAATGGATTGTATATCATATATAAAGAATCATTAACATGTTATATTTATTATTTACATGAGTTACACATCATTATTATACCCATCCAAATAATAATATATTGAATAACAATTACACCACGACGTGGAGACGGTAAGCCGTACGTACGCACGTATGGTGACATGTTATTCAAAGGGTGGATAGAATAATGAATATGGTTGTACCATATTTATAATAACATCACAGTATATGTAAGATACTGGAGTTATTATTTTAGAATGGTAAGAACAAAGAAAGAGGAAGTGGAAGAAGAAAGGAACTTGGAAAAGGGTGGTGAAATCATTACCTCTTCTTCGGGTTCTTCCTTTTGATTTGATCAAAAGGGCTCCTTAGGTTGGCTTTCTGATCAAACTAAGGCCTCTAGGTTGTAGTGAGGGATGTTGGGAGAGTATTTGGGCAGAGTTTGGCCGAACCAAAAGGCTTTGAAGGTGTAAAGAAATGAGAAGGAGGAGTGCCCTTTTATAAGAGGGGTGAGGGGCACCTTTGGAAAAGTTAGAAATATTAATTTATAATAAATTTATATTCGGTTTCTAATGGCTCCAAAGTTGATTATTTAAATTTTAAGGTGGGGATAGGTCTAAAACAACTCAACCAATAGAATTTAGACAGGTTTGGGTACTTATATTAACCTTATCTTTAAGTATTAACTCTAAGTTAATTAGTTTCACTTTTACAATGTCTCTTTGTATTTTTATATAATATGGTTAATAAACATACTATATACATCCAAGAGACCCCCAAGTGGTCCATTAATGATTAACCTATAATTATATAAGTCTCTTGGTCGAACCTTAGATTTTTAGGAATTTAATATCAATTAATAATATAATATTTGTTTTAAGAACTCTTTTATGTCAATTTTGACACTATTCAATAGTTGATTTTTGTGAAACTCATAACAGATTTATTACTTCGAACAAAGTCAATTAAATCAATCCTAATATATCATATTATCCTAGAAAATTAGTTTAATTCATTAAAAGTTTCATATTATATTTTTTGGGTATTTATAATATCAATTATTTTAATTTTTCACAATTATAGTAATTACTGCATAATCATTGTGTCATAAATAAAATAAATTATTTAATGTCTAAAAATTATAAATAAAATATCATTATGTATGAAATCTTTTTAGCTTTCTAATTAATATTTATAATCTAAAATCCAACTTATATAACCCTATGTAACAATTGTTTTTCTAAAAGATATATGCTTGTGTCATTTTTGTATTCATTTTGACTTAATTAAAATAAAGTGTCATTATCACTTACAAGTGGATCCATGGGGTCCCAAAATCGACCCAAAGATGCCCATGGTCGACCATGTATCAACCAATAGGGTTAAGACACGTTTTAGGGTAATTTAGTATTATTATAATATTATATTTTAACCCTTATTTACGGGATTTACCCTTAACCATGGTAAATAAAATATTTACCGCAGTAATTATTCAAAATGTCTAAAAATAAAAGTTACCTATTTACACAATTTGAACATCCTGATTCTAAATATGGAATCCATTTTTCTAAATTCAAAACACAGAAGTGGCAGAAATTAATTTAAAATTAATTCCCGCTGTCAAAACAAAAAGCGTGTTTTTAAGAGATAATAACTATCAAAAGATTGACACTTGTTTATGTTCGGTTTAATTGTAAAATTATGTCTAATGACCAACATTATATTAAATTGTAAAAATATATTCTAAATATACTTTAAAACCACTCAAATTCATAATTTATTACTATTAATTATTTTGATTAAAAAAGTTGTTTTTAATTAAAATTTAGTAATTTTCACTATTCATCAAAATATGAAAGTTATCCGAAAAGTACCAAAATTTTACCTTAGGCTAAATTTGATATTCCGAATCCAAAAATGAAGTCCATTTTAAAATATAAAATATATATAACTTCAAAAAGTAGGTATTACTATTCATAACAGCTAGTTTGATTGGTTACGGTGTGTTAGAACTCGAAGTTGCGTACAACACATGCTACTGTTTTATTCAAAGGAAACCGTACCGTGGAAGCTTGGGATGTTTCATTTTAAATTTTTGATGTCCCCATTTAGTCAAAAAGTTTAAAATATTGTATTTAAAAAGGTTTCACTATTAGAAGTTGATAAAAGTGAAATACTGAAAATGAATCTGTTCTTGCATTATGACTAAGAAACTCATAATAGGGATTCTAAAATTATAAGGATTATATAAAGTTCAAAATGTAGTCAATACTATTCATGACCTCTTTTAATGGTGTGATTGAACTCGGTGTTGCGTGTAGTGCAAGTTATTGAATTATTTTTAAGAAATAACACACTATGAAATCTTGGGGTGTTACAAACTCATTCTAATCCTAACCTCAAAATATTAATTAAACCCTACTCTGATAAGAACTATATTGACCAGTATTTTCCTTATATAAGTAATATGTATTATTAGATGAAAATATGTGATAAAAAATTACATTCAATTCCTGAACTATAAATATTTTGTTCCATTAGAGAGTAGATATTTAATCATATTATTTATTTAATGATCTTCAAACTCTTCCACATATATCATATAACATAGAACATCTTGTTGACATACCAAACTAAAATATTTTAATCACAACTAGGATAATTGAAATGTAATAAATTGTTAGCTGAGATTCGAGATATGGGTAAAAATAATAGATAATAATAAATAATAATAAGTTAAACGAAGATGAGTATAATTTTATGAGATAATAATCATAGAAATGAAAAATAATTATGAACCATACCAAGTTCATTAATCATAAATAATGGTATATTTTTTCTTATAAAAAATTCATTATTCATTTGTGTGTATAATAATAAATCATCAATTACCATCTATGACATCAAATCATAATCATATAAAATGATATTTTCGCATACAAAAAATAAATAAAAGTCAATAATTTATCCAAGTATCACATGCAACATTATCATGGTGGAATGGATTCACTCTATATTATATCTTATCCTTTGTAAAGGTTCACTCCCAAAAATATCATAGTAAGAAATGTCACTTACTGAACTTTTTTCAATCCCCATTCCAGTTCTAATTATCTCAAGAGATATAAATCATTACACAATACATTATAGGGCCATTATTAGTTTCATCTGAATCAATTCATATTAAAAATGGTAAATATGAGTTTGGTAAGATCATAAGAAAATTTTATATCATTATATCATATCCCATGTAAAGGAATCAAATTTAATAAAACATTCCTCATTTTATCATTGAAAAAATAATAGAAAAGGAACTTGTATAAAAAAAACCACATAATAATAATCATGAACCATCATGAGAATAAATAAGGGTGGTATAATTGGAACTTATCCACAGTAAATAATAAATAATTTAAATGTAATGTTCTAAACTTATATGTAATTTTTTTAAATTTATATGAGAATATTTTGAGATGAGGTGATAAAATGGAACTTGATTCCGTGCTGAGTGAGCCCAGAATAAGTGTGTAAACAATTTATAATTTATTTAAAAATGGGAAAGTTTTCAGATTTGGAAAATTGTAAATGTGTGCCTGGTCTAAATGTCTAAGGGTACTGTTGCATCTGGAGTGATGACTTACCCTATGAAAGGAGTTAACCTCAACCATCATGGGTCGATGGAAATAGTTAGTTTTCAAAATTTTTAAGAAATTTTATTAAAAGAAATTCTTGATGGAAAACTAATATAGTCAAGAATTTTTAAATTATTTTGAATTTCTAATTCATTGTAATGTGATGATGTTTTAATCCAAGAGTAACCAAATACAGTTTCATTTATGAAACAACGTAACGACACATCAACAAAACATTACATAAATGTTGAAACTTTTTTTTATACCTTTCGTTGTTTAAAAATAGGGTTATCCATTGAATGTTGGAGAATTTCAACAAACACTAGAAGATTTGGCATTTCTGAGAAAATATAGACTAATGAACACCAACGATGGATTGTGGAGCAAAAAACTCAATAGTGTGATCCTCACCAACGAAGGATATGAATTCAAGGTAGAGGTTTTCTACTGATGAAATAGTTTTTGTGTTCTTTATTTCCAAATAAAGAACACGGTTCAACCCACTAATAGGTTGATCTATGGGTCATATTTTCTTATATGGTGGATTCATTTATCTCATGCATGAAAATATAGAATCACAAGGTTAATCATCTCCCTTTTTATTCTAATATGGTGGAATTGGGCTGACACGAACACAACTAGATCACTCCATTTGTGATGTTCTTGTGATTTCTATGAATGAACCCCCAAATTGATGACTATAATACATTGACACCTTTTTAGTGACATCAATGACTTGAGGACCCCGAATGCGATTGCGGACCAGAGAACATACCACCCGGGAAAGTCCTATGGCTCGTGGAAGGACCCACCTCCAGTGGTGGTAGCATGTGGCTTGCACCAGTGGCAACATGCAGCAAAAACTAGTGGCGCAACATGGTGGTGGAGGTCCACATGGAATCTGTCATGGGGTAGAAAATGAGAGCCTTTGAAAAAAGCTAGTGGAAGGGTCTCCGATGGATGCGATATTGTGCCACACCATGCAGCTAGAGGGCAGCTGTCCAACATGATCATGGTAGGAGGGCCCCATTGAATATGAACCTCATTGAATAAGAGCAGATGCGGTGAACACCACAGCATCCAGGAAAGGTAAGGAAGACCCCTAGAGCGGGTCAGGTGGGAGAAGTATGTTCAGGCCGCCCTAGTGGGACGGACATGCGGCCTAGTCTATTTGGGCTAGGCCAAGTTGACTGGGTCAGGTCAGACCTAAACCCAATCGACCCCTTTTTACGAAAACATCCAAAACATCCAAATCGTGCATCTGATGGACGAGATATTTCTGGTGTTGGGACTCTCATGAGGATATGTTCCTTTTGACATACTTAATGTGGGGTTTCATGGAGGATGGGATATGCTCAATGTCATGAGGAGTATATTCTATAGAAATCAAGCATGTTACAAGTGGTAATACTATGTCTGGTTGTGATGAGAAAGATGCGGCCATCAAACCTCAGTGGCCAGATCGACGAGCAGTAGCCGAGTAGACCTCAGTCGCCTGACAGATGAACATTATCTGAGCAGACCTCAGTGGAAAAATAGACGAGTAGATTCTGAGTGGATCTTAGTGGCCGGACAGATGAGCTATAGCTGAGCAGACCATAGTGACCCAATAGACGAGTGGTAGCTAAGGGGTCTATAGTATCCAAGTAGCTGAGTGGACCTCAGGGGACTGGAAGACAAACAGAACTCAGTGAATCATCAAGGATGAGTCCCTTTTTTGTAAAAGATATTCATTTTTATGACAAATAATCTTACATTCTATACATTAGGTTATACTGGTGTGGGCTATCAATTAATTTGTTGGTGCATTCCTTTGAGGTATTTTCATTGTAGTTTAGGGTCACTTCTGAGTATTGTGTTACTCACCCTTACAGAGGCTCTACCCGTACGTGATGCATCTTGTGAAGATGACCAACATCTTTATAAACACATTGGTGGTAAAGGACCAAGCAGCTCTTATTGAGGTTAAATAGGCATGGCATGCTAATATAACTTTCACCAGCTACTCTTCACATACCCTTCATGTAGGGTTTTATATAGACGAATTCTTAGAGACCTATTACTCCCTTGTTTATATATTTTCTTTCGTTGGGTTTGTATTATTTTTAATTTTTACTTACACTTATACTTTTACTCTTAGTGGTTGTCGTAGTGGCATGTTTGTTTACTTTTCAGCATTGTGGGATTGGATTTGTGTTTTTTCACATGTACTTGTACTCAAGAAAATGCCTACAACTTATTGGATAATGCAATCTGTGCTAGTCTCTAGCCCCTAGCCATTGAATGGTGGGCTTCGACTATTCATGACAAGGTCCATGGGGGATGATTTCTGATAATCAGTGGATGTTATCATAGATGAAAATTTTATTTAAATGATCACTGAAACATTTCAGGGGATCATTATATTTTCATTTTAAAATGAATTAATTAAAAAGTTAAAATTTATAAATTATTATGAGAAAAGTTTTATTTTAAAATAACCTGTAAAACATGTAATTAATTCCTCAAAACATTGAGCGGTCATAATATAGAGAAATTATTTTAATGCCACAATTATTAAAACAAATATTACATTCACACATTTATTAAAAAATTTCTCATTTAGAAAATGAAACGAAGAATATTTAAAAAACATATTGTAAAAAGTCAAAAATTTATAAAAAATTTATTTAGAAATTCATTGAAGCAGTATCAAAAAACATTCCGGATATTTTTTTATAAAACATGGATATGGGAGAAAATAGTTTTCTGAGTGAAAGAGGAAAAATGCTGTTAGATTTTGTTGATAACAATTTATGAATAATTTTGAGAAAAAATTTATAAAATTATAATAAATCATAATTTTTTTTAAAATAACTTGTTTAATAAAATAGGGTTATCAAATATAGGATAAATAATTTCCTTAATGGGAACTCATGTATAAAAAATACCTATTAAAATAATATTGAATCATAAATCCCTTACCACAAGTCTAATATTTAATTATTAGTTTATGATATAAAAATATTATATGTAATGACTTATTATAAATATATTCAATAAGAATAATCATGTATATCATGACATATATTATTTACATTTAACAGCTTATCATCAGTTTAGTAATAATTCTTTATTAAAATAATGGTTCCAGGTGATAATTGTTTTGTTTTTTATCATGATTTTGTTTTGTAGTCCTTTTAATTTAATTTTATCAATATTTTATGGTCATGAAAATATTATTAATTTCATTAGTTTTATATGTAATCAATATATACAGTTTAATTACTTTTAATATAGTGTAGTGATGAAAAATTATTAACACCAATTCATGGCGATGATAGTCTGTATGTATGATTGAGTATTGTTTACACTTTTTGTAAGATGGAAAAAACAAAAACTAAATTTCAATACATCATGCCATAACTATTCTAATATCATAAAAATCATATATATTAATGAAATCCACCATTATAACTAAGAATGTGAAATGGTGATAAAAATTGAAACACATCGTTTAGTTGTGGTGGTATTCCACACATATGTACTAGTGAACTTTAATTTTTCCATAGCGTAAAAGAATTTGGATAATGGTTTTTACATCATAATAACAAAAAATATTAATATTGATCATTATAAATTATTTATTTACGAATTGATATAATATATTTAAATGTTTTAGAATAAGGAATATAAATGACTGTATATGTCAAATGTTATACCACTCTATTTTTGAACCTATTTTGGATTACACCTTAATCCTTGAAATGTTGTTCTTTTGGATATAAAAAAATATCTAGTATATGGGTAAGGATGATATGAAGGTATTATCTTAGGGATTGGATGAGATAGAAGCCTCATTAATTTGGGATAAGAGTGGATTTGTGGTATTATTTCATAAGGGATAAAAAATAAACACATAGAATTTCCTAAAATATTAAATAATGTATATGTTATAATCATGTCAAGTTGATTCAAAGATCTCCAAATTAATGTATAGTATTTAATCAAGTGAAAATAAAATCAACAAATAATATTATTTTAATTATTGGATAAATTTTCATCCTTATATCCATTATATTCAACATTAACCCAATTTTAACCTTAATTATGAGGATATAACGTTTCACCATTATAATATAATTATATGACTAAAAAAAGGGGAAATATAAAAAAATTAAAATATGATTAAAAAATTAGAATCCATTTTGACTGATTTGATTTAAATAGTTGTAATACATTACATTTAATACAAAAATTTAAAAGAGATCGAAAATAATTTTTTAAGAAAATTAGTATTTTTTAGGATAAATAATTAACATTAAAATTAAATAATAATATGGTTTCAATTATTATATTTTGGGTTAAAAATATTAAATTGGGATTTTATACTTTTGGGGATATAAAACCCAAATATCATTTTCAACATATGTCATTAAATACAGAGACCCAAAAAATAAATATTAATTTGAATAAAATATCACTTATCTTGAAAAAGAAAATATTATGGAACCTATTTCAAGAAATGTCTTGATATTTATTCATTAATTAAAAAAAATTATATCAGGATGAAAACACTCATATAATAGGATAAATGGATGTTCTAGAGGGATTTAGATGTATTAAACCTATGTTTTAACCGAATTTTACATCTTTTTCTAATGTGTAAATTCATTTCCCTGGTTAATATACACAATGATAAAATATTAAGTTGAACTTACTACATTTTATTAATATGGTTGATTCCAAACATGGAATACACTTATAAGATTAAATTTCATTATATTGGAAAACCATTATAACAAAAATGTATAAATGAAAATGGAAAATAGTTATAATGAAATAAAATATTTTATGAATTTAAGGAATTTCTTCCTATGTAATGAAGAGTTATGTTAATTGAGTATAACCTTCTAAGAATTAAGGTAAATTTTAACAAAAAATAAATTAAACAATTAGTAATATTTGAATTTTCACTACTTACTAAAAATACATCATATCAAAGAAATATGAAAATTTCACCCGAATAAAATATTTATTAGATGATTTAAAAATTATAACCATGTAATAATATAAAATTTATAAAATATTTAGAACATAAATATAATAATCACTAATTTTTTTTGAATCAAAATTATATTTTAAGAAATAAATGACTTTACAAATAATTATGAACTTATTTAGTATGCATTAAACATTTTATTTGAATAATATAAAATAAATATAAATATTTTTTATAAGGATGTCATATTTATTAATAGATCAAATTTAAATGAGTAGGTTACAATAGGAATGTATAGTCAATTATAATATTTATGTTATGTTTTTCTAATACTCGGTGATCATTGTAAATAAATCCATAGAAAAATCATATTTATTTAAAGACAATGATATCATAAAATCCCATGGTGTTACAAACTTGATTCTAATTGAACCCATAAATTTGAAAATTCTAATGATTTTGAAAAACCCTTAACCTAAAGATTACAAAAATAAAAATTATTGTTTAAGAGTTGAATTATTAATCAACGGAAAGAGGAAATGAAAATGAGGAATGGGTTGTTGGGGGAATACCATTGAGAAATCCACCATGAAGTCATGGGAGATGAAATAAAAATATAATTTTAAAGCACAGAGTCTCTTAAGGGGTTATATATTATTAATTAAAACAATAGGGATAGATTAACTATGGATCTATGCTTAAAATTTTGAAATAGTATTCTATAATTTTAGTGTTTGGGGAATCTTGATTGGATTAATAGTATATCGAACATTTTAGTTGTAACTAACTCCAGAAAAACCCCCTTAATCAAACTAGTTAGGAACATGTAAGGTTAAAAAAAGAATTATATATCCATTCTAAATGTCGCTAAAAAATCATATATACAATTAGAAAGATTAGTATTGGTTTTACTAGACTATATCATTACCATGTGCAAATACTACTAGCCTCAAAAGAACAAACTCCCATAGTATAAACCAATCCATTCACTAGCTATATAAGAGAAACCATACATGTTCAAAATTAGTTAAACATAATGGTTATAAGAATCAACATAAGTGTCTTCATATAGTTTACCATTACATGTGTTCCCTAACAATGCACCATTTAATGACATTATATTTTTTCATGTATCAAGATAGAATATCCTGGAAACATAAAAATTATAACAATACAAAAAATAAGAATAAAACATTGTGACATGGTTGGAGTCACAATATTCCCCACCATGAATCTTTCTACACTTAGATATTTCTATGTACAAGTAGAGTAAAGTAAACAATGAATATTAGAAATACACTCATTCTAACTACTGTGTCTTGAATAACTATCTAAATAATTAAGAAACACCCAACATCCTTTAAATAAAATAATAAAAAACTGATAAAATATTGGAACTAAAAAGGAAGAGACCTACCATAGATTTCCATAAAAATATAACGGTTCTTCTATTGTGGGTCAATTGACAAAATATTTCTATAAAATAAGAGGATGATGAAAAACAACCACTTTTTAAAAATATCTAATGTGAATTTTTAAAAATATCTACATAAATAAAAATAATTAAAACTACTCAAAACTATCAATTAATGTCCCATGAACTTTAAAAATTCAAAAGAAACATAATTTTAGATCACTAAATACAAGAAACCCACAATTAGAGGAACAAAAAAATCAAGAACATGACTTGTGATGAAATGTCACAACTCTTACCTCCATTTAAAATTATATAAAAGATGGTTCTATATATGATTCCAAGATATAACATAAGATATTTTATTAGATTTAAAACATTGCATGGAAATATAAATTATCCATTATGAAATAACATTGAACCCAATGATCCATTATGGAACCAAAAAATTTTCCCATTATCAAACTAATAAAAATCCCTCCCATATTCTAATCCATACAATGGAAATAATAAAAAGATCATGAAATGTATCCTGAGATATCCCTGAGAATCCAATGCAATGACAAAATATAGGTTCTTCATAAATTGTGCCCCGATCTAGTTTTACACATTTCCTCAAGGGTACCTTCACATATTTCAAAGGTTTCTATGTAGTAATGTGGGTATGAAGGTGATAATCTTGGGAGACTATACCCAATGGATCAGTAATAATAACGTTATATTATAATTTTCAATGAATGAAAGTGGAAGATAAATAATATATTAAAAATTATAATAAATATATTACCCAAAAAATAAAAAAATATTCATAAAGTTAAATGATGATACAAAATAACAACAAGTCAAGAATACATCAGATATAAAAAAATGTACTAAGGTTAAAAAATGGAATAAATATATAAATACTCTAGATATATAATTCATCTAGAGTACATGCTCAACCACTACATTTATAAACTCATTTCAAGCAATTCCCTATAAATAAATGAATGACATAGTATAATCCAATAACTAACCTACAACTACAAGAACTATTTAGGTACCAATCAGCACCATGAAAAGGTGTGAACAAATATCAATAGGCTACAACCAATAATTTATAATTCAGTAAATATTTGGGATATAAAATAAGAAATGTGTAGTTAAAATAATAAATATTGTAAATAATTAATGTAATAAAGTCAGGATCAGGTTCCTCAATAACAATTGGTCGACTATACGTACATCAGTCTAATCTAGAATATCTCTGAGAAAACACCATCAGGGATATATATGTTTATTTATAACCATATATATATATATATCCATGAATGGATAAGGACTTGTGGTTTATTGACCATGCATCCGTATATGGATGTAATTCAAAAATCAAACAATAAATAAGGGACATCACAACCAATTATCTTTAGGAATGGAATGGGACATCTTTACCAAGAGTTAAATATGAATTATAATATAATTAGGGGTTCATATTTTAAGAAGGGTTATAATCCCAAGAATAGTAATAGGGGATACTGAATTCCATGTCTGATAACATAATCAAATATATGAATCACTATTTACATCATCCTTATGAAGGGATGTGAACCATCATATCCAAAAATCAATATTGATTTCATGTGTCATGTGAAGCATCCTAGAGAAAGGGGGTGTAAAAGATCATATAAAATAATACCAAAAAAGGTCTCTAGGTATTACTCAAGAAATAATTAATCCACTTCCCCAATGAGACGTTGTCTGAGTAATTACATAAAGAGTTACACAGTATCTATTACATAATAATGTAACCTCATGTTCAAATAATAATTGTTATTTCAAAATGCACCATGAGAATATTAATTACATAATAAATTTGAAATCACACTATTAAAAAATTTAATTTATAGACAATAATAAGGATATGGGAACCCCCATCCCACAACATAGTTCATCATCATCTATTTTATTTAATAATTCCAAATTAATTCAGCATATTTTATTCACAACATTTCAATTATTATGATGATGGGGAAGGATCAAGTTGTGTATGAACCCCCCTAGAAATGTCACATATACTAAACTAATATCCTTCTTTTATATGATTTCGGCCAACCACACCGATTTTATTTTAGTTATATACATAAAATTACTATCAAACACGTAAGGCATGACACATCCGAAAGTGGGGGGGGGAGTTCTTTTCACCAACCTCAATGATGGTACTAAAAAGTATCCTTGTATTATGGTCAAAATTATAATACTCAGTTAATCATTTTTAAACTAAAAACATGATATATGGTTTAACACTACTAATATTATATTTGTACCCCAATGTCTATCAAAAATATCAAAAAATTAAACCTCCTAATTTTTAAGTACTACCACGTGACACTAAAAGGGTTTCAATCTCGTATGACATACTACCTTCTCATGAACTAAACATTGATTCATATCTAGGTAAAATTATATAGTCAGTATATTTCAATATTAGGTATTAAACATATCCATATATTTAAATAGTCATCAAATACTTCTCATGAGAAATAAAAGAGAGGTGATCATAATAAATAATGAAATGATTTATAAAAAAAATAATTTTAAAACATCTCACACATCGACTCCATACATCCTCATATAAAAGTCCCAAACAACATGAATGTATAAAAAACATATATTCATGAATTAATGAAAAACATCTTATAAGGGGATCAATTGGAACCATAATAATAAGAAGAGTCACACTAGCATAAATAGGGCAAGACAAATTATATGAAGAATCCTTTCATATAAAATACAAACTAAGAATCTATCGAAAACATGAATCTAATTTTAACTCCAACTCACATTATTTAAATTTCATCCTAATATATTATTGGGGACTGATTTATTTAAAATAATTGTAAACCATGATGGGAACTCACACCTCCAATTGAATAACCACTAAAAACCCACTGTTTTAAATTCAATTCATATACCATAGACAACTGTTATCACAACGCATTGAAGAATGAACAACCAATTTAAATTATGTCAAAGGATTATCAAACCTAAATTAATCTATTTAAAAAGAATCTTAACTATTTAAAAAAAACATCTCATAGATTCCCAGACCATGTAGTGTGATAAAACTTTTTTGAAGTAAAAATTTTTCTTTAATGGAAACTAACATAATAAAAAAATTAATAAAGTATCAAAAATACAAAATTTCTTAAATCCTTGTAATATAATGTGATTATAATGAAAAAAAACTTAATGGAATGAAAAACAATCCACAAGCCATTACTTATGACAATAAACACTCCAACAAGAGAATGTATTCCCTACACAACCCCAACATGAGAAAATATCCATGATCCAAATAAACTAATAACACAAATATATCCAAAAAGAGGATTATGGTTAATTATAGGAATTGAGACTCAAGGGAAAGTATAAATATATGAGAGAAAACATAGGAGATGACTGATAAATTTGAAAAGAAGAATATAGTGGACCAACAAGGGAAGAACAAAGTATATTTGAATGACAGGGGAGAGAAATAGGGGACATGTACATATAATAAAGCATTTTCATTTTCTTAAATTCATCTTCTAATTAATATAGGAAGGACACAAATTTTATGAAATTTTTTAATAACTTTATAAAAGAATCTACTTAGACGAAACTCTTCTATGAAGAACATAACTATGACCATGAATTGTTAGAAAATCCATTATCTTACAATTATAAAAGAAGAAATTAAATAATATAGCTTATTTCCATGCTTGTCGTCTAGTTAAATGGACCATGTAAAATCTATTCACATGATTTTTAATCCCCAAAAGAACCCACATAGTTCCCCAAGAACTTGAATTGTTTAAAACAAACTATTATTATCTCTTTAAACCTAAACCACATATGTTCAAAATTGACTACACATAATTGTTATATGGTTTAAAATAATGGAACTTAGATAGTTTTTCATATCATTGATCGGTAAAAATGTACCAAAATAAAACCCAATTTTAAAATTAGTTGATTATGTAACATTCTATAAAAATAAATGAAATTTCGAATTAATAAAATGATATAAATTAAACATTACTATGACATGTTGGGTGCCAAAAAACATGATATTATTATACCATATATTTTCAACTCATTTAATAAATTATAATTATTCTAATCGGTGTATATGGGATCAATAGATTCAAGTTTTTAGTGAGATATATATATATATTTATGATATTCATTTGTAATACTATTTTGAGAAGCTAGTTTTTATAAATGGGGTGTGGAACCTAGTGCTTAGTCATACCTTTGGCGTTAGGTATATAGCCTATTTTCTTGTGTCTCAATCCATTGCGGGTTATAAAATAACATATTATTTATATATGGTTCATTTTCAATATCAATCATTTGGGAATCCAATTTCAAAATTGAGAATATATTCACCAATGTGAATCCCATGGGAACCATGTCATCACATGTGTCCATAATGTATGTAGAATAATTATGGTTAGAGTAAGAATATCTGTAATTATCATGGTACGAAATCATGGATAACATTTTTCAATTTGTTATTTATTTTTTCAATTGTAGATTTTCATCTCATAATTATATTATTTATGTAAATATGGGGAATATAAAACATATTGAAGAGTGGTTAAAATGGAATAATCTTGAATAGTTATCACACACATTATAATATGATATTCATATCGACCCACTGCAAGCAATGTTTTATAGAACCATATAAATAATTTCTTTGTGGGACTTGTTGTAGCCTGATATTGAGGTTGTTATTAAAATTACCAACACATAATTGGATAAGGATATTCATACAATATTAATGTTTCAGCTCATTATACTTCAAAAGACATTATACAGATGAGTTTTGAATATTACGAAACTTTTTGGAATTATGATTCCCTTTGGATATCCAACATTGATAGATGCATATTGATATTGTAAGTATCATAGAAACAAATAAAATTATCCACATTATTGTAAGAAAAACAATCAAAACCTTAGTACCTTTATGAGGATATTTGTAAATTTCTTGATTTTATTGAGAATTTATCTTATAAACATTAGACTTGGGTTTTTTGTACTAATTAAAATGTTTTATGTGGATATTTATGAATTTTTCGGAAGCTCTATTGGAAATAATGTTTCAATATTCCATCGGTAGTTAGTCTATGGAGTGTAATATAGTTAATCATATTGTACCTCCCTATTGTTAAGTGAGAGTGGAAAATTCTACACAACATATCATCCCTTTACCCTGATGAATACATGGGGGATTATTTGACAAATTATGTAATCACCAATAAGATATTTGTGAAAATTAGTTTGAGGTTCTTAGGTAGGAATTATTGTTTAGGGTTCAATGATATTTGGAGGTTATACAGTTCAAACTAACTATATTTTTTTTCATGTATCGTGATGAGACCAATATACTGAATATATGGAATTACTTGATAACTAAGGTAGTTTATCTTATTAAATAATTTATATCGATGATATGGTATATATGTTTCTTTAATTATATCAAGAATTGAAAACATGTGTATTATGGGAATCCATTATATAATTATCACACTACCATTATCCAGTTCTTCCAACATTTCATCTATATTAGGCTCATCATTAGTAATGGGTCTATCATAATATTATAACGACATGTATTAATTTCAACCTACATTGTCGAATTATAACCAGACTATGACATCTTATAATACGTATCCCAAGTTTATATGTTATAGAAATTGGATAAAATCATCTTATCCATGGTATAACAAATGATTGAGATATATAATCAATTGTTAAAGGTATAATATCTAGTAATCGAAAATTTAGATGTATGGTAATCATTTTCTAGGAATATTTTAAAAAAATATGATTCATATGATCAATTTCTATGATGATATATTAATCATAATCTAATAAAATTAATCCTTCTATTATATGACTGGGTGGATGGATTCTCTTGGAAAATGGCTTGGATTTATACTCCTTAGTTCTTGTGGAACATACATTGGATGATGAAATCTTGAATCCCATGACAATGAATTTGTGATGGATCTTATATGTGATATGTATCCACTTATTGGGTATGATTAAATACATGAATCATATGTTTTATTCCAAATTCATATGTATAAAAGTATATGAGATCTCCCAATGACTTAGATCTTATTTTCATTCATATATGTTGATAGGATTCAAAATTAGGTATCTTCATTCAGTTAACCAATAGGATAGACAACCTTCCATAGTTAGGATACTCTGTAATCATCATAAAATGGTCTACCATTTTGGTTTCTTTTTCTGCATCCATAGGTTGGAATCTAAACTGTTTAACTTAATTGATTAGAGGGCCTCCATGTAAGTTGGTTTCTATATTTCTCTATCACCTGACTAATTTTTATGTGTTTAATTAAGGATACATATTGCGTGATTGTTATGTTGTAAGGAAAAACACATTCAAATTAAAAAAACCAAATTGTATTTTATTATGATGAATTATAAATTATTAGACACTTTGATAAAGCAATATGCAACATTATTTAGAGACATCAAGTGGACTAAAACCACTTAATTTAAAAAAAAGTGGGTAGATGGTCAGTAATTAATTAGATATTGTTAAAACCATTAATGATTAAAATTATATTTTCCTAAAACTATTTTTTATTGAATTATGTGTTTTTATACTATGTATAGTGATGTTAAATTATATTTTTAATTAAATAAAATCTATATATGTATAAAAATATTTTATGTCTCATTCAATGATTATTAATTTACATGATATGATTATATGATAACATAATGTTTAAATTATTTATCCAAAAACAGTTTTCCCCGTATATTAAATATTTTCATTTGATAGGAAAAAATAAGATGTTTGGAATGAAGATTTGAAATATTTAGAATTATGAATCTAAAATTATTTAATTATGTTATAGGTATTATCATGTATTTTGAGAGAAATATTATTACCCGATAAATAATATAACTAGGTAAAAAGGGACTTACAATAGGTAAAATAAAATTTATCGTATTTTATATAATTATCCTGATTAATAGAAATTAAATAATTCTTGTTTGTGGTTAATTAATAAAAAATACTTTTATCAAGAATATTGACTATGATACGCAACATACCCTCATGAGATACCATCTTCACCCGTCACATTCACCTATTTTTTGAAATAAGTGTCTCTCATTTTCCTCTTTTAATGGATTTATCTTCCACCGACTCCAAACCAATTATATAAATATTATTTTTCTTTAATACCTACACAAATTTCACATATTAAATCCAACTCACATAATTTTTATCATATTTCTACAATAAGAATTTAAATTTCTTTTTGACTAAAAGAAGACACTAACAAATGGTATGATTTCATCAAAGAATGTAACATATTTTTTAACATTCCATTGAATTAATTTTTCATGTATAATATTTATAAAATATAACTACACACTATAATTATTTAATATGATATCAGAATTACTTTTTAAATTTGATATTATCGTTAATAAACTAATTTTTTTACTCAGTCATAAGTCATAATTCATTCTTCAAGGGGTTTTTTACCAACTACATGTAAGTTGTCTTATCATTAAACCATAAATGAATAAAATAATATGAATAAATTTAATAAGGATTTATCTAATATTTTTTCATATTTATTTTGTTGTAGTATATATAACTATATTAATTAATGAAATGAATTCTCTATATTGAATAAAAATTCACAAAAAAATATAAAATTTTAACCACTCTTTATAGACCACAACAATAAATTTTTTAAAATAATAAATCATAATTATTTACCATATTGAACACACATAGTTAACCTTATTTACTGTTATTGAGTTATTTAATGTTACAGGATCATTTATAATAACTTCTATGCTGAAGATATCACAAAAAAACCAGAATATTAACACCATAATATTTTCTTTCAAGGAATAATTAATAAATGGGTATTAACAAATAATAAATGAGGGGTATAATAAAAAATTAAAATAAATATGTTTTTAATATATATATAGCTAATAAACCTAAATTTATCATACATGTGGTCATAGTGTATTTTGAACGAGAATGAATCCATGGTATGTATTTTTCTTCTCAAATTCTCTTCCTATGAGACATATTTCTGGTTATACACCAATTTTCATCTATAAGTTTTATATAAATCCTATTTTAAATATTTTAATATTAATATATTTTTATTTATGGTATTTAAATTCCACTCTTTCATGTTCTTTTGATTTTAAAATTACTTATTCCATAAGTGTTCCTTTTTCTGCCTCACATGTGAAGATTTTTTATGAGTAAATTTTAATTGGTGGAAATTATTTATATATTATTCTAAAAATAATCGATTTTATTAAACATAATTTATTTATGATATTATATATGTGTATAAATTTTTATCCCATTTTTTCATAATTAAATCAAAATGATTATTTGTAAGTGTATATGAACTAATATCTTCTTATTACAAGAGAGTTTTTTTCCTCCATTGCCATGTTATTCATTAGATTTTAGTACTGTATTATATCCAATTATATGATTGATGAAGATGATTTATTATTAATTTTAATTTATTTTCTAATTATTTAATGTAATATATTTTTAGTATTCTCTTTAAGGGTTCTTTTCTAGTAATGATATTTATAAAAGTGTAAAAGAAATATTTAATTAATAGTTTCCAAATAAACTCATTTCCATGTCATCATATTCATTTTTCTATATTAATATTTATTTCTGGGTTCACATTATTTTAAAATGTATTTTGTATTATAATTATTTTATAAATTATTTCAATTGAATTAAATTTTATTTAACATGTAAAGGGAATTCCTTCTTATTTTTAAATATATTTTGTTAATGTTCTTACCAAGGAATTTTTGTCTATGTAAAATCCATTAAAATTTATTATTCTTATATAGGGACATACTCTAATGATACTATATAGTTTATTTCTCGTTACTAATTATATTCATGGTTTATGGTACACATAATTGTCCCGGTTTATTTCTCAAGGGTAAATCTACATATGATTGTACATTGAATTTTTTCCAGTTTAAATAGAACAAAAATCACTGATTTATCATTATTTTATAGGGGGTTAAATAGAAATTTAAAATGAATTATATAATTATTAATATCTCATGATGTACTTTTGTTTTGCAGGAACATTATTATTATTTTCAAAACACTTTCACGGACCTTCTTTATTTCATCAAATCAATATATAGGGATCATTATATTTATTTACAACTGTATGTCTGGGATTTATTGATTGGTTTATTATTATATGTCTGGAACTAATTGACGTGTTCAAAAAAAAATTAATAAGACTATTTTATTTATATTTGTTCACATATTTATGGTTTACCTGGGATATTGTTCCAATATCATTCCTATGTTATTCTATATGGGTAATGATGATTA
Source organism: Viscum album (assembly GCA_963277665.1). Classification (NCBI taxonomy): domain Eukaryota; kingdom Viridiplantae; phylum Streptophyta; class Magnoliopsida; order Santalales; family Viscaceae; genus Viscum; species Viscum album. The sequence goes on along the minus strand of OY728146.1, from coordinate 1,501,263,932 downwards.
TATATTGATTCCAAATTCATATACTAACGTATAGATATGGTTATATGATGATCCTTTTAAAATTATATGTCATTATAACAAACCTTATGAAAAAACATTACAAATTGTTTTTTCATTTTAATCAATCATTTCTCATATGTTTGTATCTTATCCCATTTTTATGGTGTACCAAATTATTAATAATGGACAATTATTTACTTTATTATGCATTTGAGATCTCTAATTATTATGTTTACATTTCCTAGTAATCAAAAATAGTATTATCATTCATTAATCTTGATATATATAAAATTTGAAGATTATTTGTGGGAGATGATAAGGTCATAATAAGTAATAGGAATTTTATTTATCTGATATCCAAATATTATAAAACATTATGTTTTGAGATTGTGTGTATATCTATGATATTGTGTATTTTTTATGAGATGTATCTAAATTAAAGGAATGATTTCAAATTTATTACTATTTTACATGGGATTTATTAAATTGTATTAGAGTGGGAATTAATTTTTTTGGGTTCTATGTAATATTAAATTAGAAAATAAATTGTGAAATAATCATTAATGCACCAAAATTAATATAGGATAAATAGGGAATGTCATAAGATGAAATAAAGATGTTATAATTTAGGATATCATATGATTTATTTCTGTTATCATATTATAAATATCTCTGATAATTATATATTGAATCTTATGGTGACCATTTTTGTTTTATGAATGGAATGACGATAGAATCATGATATTATGGTGGTGATAGATACATTAAATATTGAAAAATATTATCTGATAATATTTCATTGAATTACATAACATCATGAAAATTTTACAAGTGTATTACTTCATATCACTAGTGTCTAGATATTTTATTTTCAATGAAAACAACTAGTGGTGTGATGATTTCATCCCATTTTTATTACTCCTCTATAATAATGAGTTTTGGGAACTTATTTCCAATAAATATTATTATTTACCCATCATTGGAAGTTGGTTTTATATTTGACCAGGATTTTATCTCTAAAAAAAATCCAATATTAATTTTTGGGATAGGGAAATCTATATTTTTAATATTAAATTATTCCATTATAAAATACTAACGAATTTATAATGATGAAATAAATTTGGGAAAAATTTAATTAATATGTTTATTCAAACAAAATAATAAGGGAAACATGGTTCAATGACTATGGGGGAAGTAATCACTAAATTCATTCCATTTATATTAGCATATGATAATGAATTGTTCAATGACATGTTTATTCTACCACCAGAACACGAGGTTATGACTTCAACATAACACATAACTAATTTTATGCCAATATTAAACTATCCATATATAATCGTACCAATGTAATTAGAATAATGGAAGAATAATTTACAAGATAATTGGTAGAAGTGTTTTATATGAATATTTGATTCACCATGGTCTGTAGGTGTTCTATTTTTCATTAATATGGATATATATATATATATTCTATTCATCATCATTAATATAATCATATGAATATCAAGAAGATCGATATGATTCCCAGTATTGATGATTTTTTTGATCAAATCAAAGGTGATAAAAAAATCTCAATGTTTGAACATAAATAAGAATACCATCACTTAAGGGTAAAGAGAGGAGATAAATATAAAAAATGTTTCTTTTTCCATATGGATAATATGATTTGGAATTGATACCATTTAAATATACAAATCATCCTTCCATATTTATGGATATAATAGATCAGGTCATTATATATTACTTGAATAAATTATTCTTACTATTTATTTATGATATTATCATATTTTCTAAGAGTATTTACTAACATGAAGTGAATTTTATTTTTCTAATTACATCCTTACAAATGGAGTACTTCCATAACATATTTAACAAGTGTGAATTTTACTGAAAAGAAGTATCTTTAGTTGGTCATGTAATCAAAATCAAGGTTATTTTTTGGATCCTTCAAAGGTATTGGTGATTGATGAATGTCATAGACTAAAATATTTCATAGATATTAGTATCTTTATTTGATAATATAGATATTAACATCTTTTAATGATATAATAATGATGATAGCTGAATATAGTGACCCATTTAATGTAGAATTGTGTGAATTTCCCCTTGATAGATAAATGTGAATTAGACTTCTAAGATCTTTAAAAAATGATCATTATTAAACCTATAAATACACAACCACATATTATATAATTCATTAATGTAAATTTAACCTCTAAGAAGTCCTTGGGATGTATCCTTAAGGAAAATGAAATGGTGATATCTTATTCCAAAAATTAGTTAAAAATCATAAGAATAATTACCAGAAATAAGATCTGGATCTAGTGTCAGTAATTTTTTTTATAATAGATATTGAGGAATTATATCTATTTTGAGAATGGGGAATATATAATGATAATAACATTATAAATTATATATTTGGATATAATGAGTTGAAAATGTTCCAAAAAAGATTGTATGAGTTGATTGAGGACTATGTGTAGTCAATACATTACCACAATGGAATCAAAAAATATTTTTATTATTATTTAAGAAAAAATTTCATTCTACTATATCATTGCTGAATATTTAAAGGGATATAATATTTATAAAATTTAGGATTATATATATTGAAATAAAAGAGTGATGAAATATTATATTTTCCAAATGATTTCAAAACCGTTTAACTATGAACAGATCAAGGTGGCACAACATTCATATTTTGATCTATAGGTAAATGTATGGAATATTACATTTTTAAAAAGTAAAAAAGAGGGAATTATACTTTTTTAAAATCAAATATATATTCCATGAATATATGAATTTATAACAGATATATTGAACGATTCTCATAGATACTTAATTTTTAACCATCCTAGAAGGAAAAATATGTATATAGATCTTATGAATTCTTTTTTCATAGAAAATATATAGAGGAAGATAGTTTATTATGATTCTTTATTCGTAGTTTTTTGAAATTCTTTCATTGAATGAAATAAGTATAAGGGTATGATGAAGACATTACCAATACCTATATGAAAATGGCTGAATATTACCACATGTTTCATTTTAAGAGTTCACAAGATAATTAAAGGTGATAACGAAAGTAGGGATATAGATGATCTCCTTATATAGTCGAAAGGTTTAGGTTCTATTCAATACTATTTCCCAATTGATTAACAATCCATGATATAATTAATATATGTGTTAAGGATTCATGAGGTAAAAATTTCTAGAGTACATGATATCTATCTTAGGATTGCTAATATGTTCTAGAGAATTCATCAGCAATAATTAAATATAGAGTTGAGATATAAAACTATTTATTATTCATATATTAATTGAAAACATAGATAGAAAATTAAAAATGTAAAAGATATATTTATATTAAAATTATGGGATTTAAAATGAGGGTAGGATTAATTCATTTCCTTGATAAAGTTCTCATATAAAAAAATATTCCATTATAAAATTCTGATGGATCAATATAAGGATTTTTCATAGTGAGATGTACATTAGTATAACATGATAAGATGAATATGGAGATTCTATAATTATAGGATAATATATTTCTCAATAATCTTTAGAGAATATTAAAACAAAGTAGGGAAACAATTTAATTTCACAAATTTGAAAGAAAAGGTTTACTAATATGCATAGATTAGGTTTATAGTTTGATTTCAAAGACATGGTTAGTATTTGAAAATATTCATTGAGGAGAGTATTGAATATCTAAAATAATGGAATTGAAACCACAAAATATATTGGTTGCTTAAATATTCTTGATCATATGGGGAATATATCCTATTATTTATTTCATCCACCAAACCTCTATCTATGTAACGATGTGTTCCATGTATCACTTTTTTAGAAGAACATTACTGATCTATAACATGTAATAAAATTAATTTTTTAAAAAATTATTACATTACATCATTAATCATGTTCAATCAAAGGAGATATTATCTTATAAAGAAAAACTATTATAAAATTTCACTAATCACTATTTCAATGTCCTGTGGGGAAATATTTAATTTAAAGACGATACGTGGGAAGGTAACGATGTGATAAGTTAAAATTACCATTTTTTATCATCATAGTAATGAAATAATAATTGTAAAATTAATTTAAGGGTGTGGAATGTAACACCCCTAAATTATAGCAAATAATTTCCATTATAGAAAAAATTTGTTTGCTAACATTTAATGTATGTGAAACAATCAAAAAGTTTAAAATGATATATTTTATTTAAGTATGATATATGTTTTAATAACTTTTTTGAATTAAATATGATGTATCATTAGAAAATAAAAATAAAAAAAGAAGAATAAGTAAAAAATTTAATAGTAATAAAAATTATTTATCTAAAAAAATATTTATTTTAATTTATTACATGTTTGTATTATTTATATAAAATGATGTCCTATATTTTTAAAATTGAGATAAATATTATAATAATAAGTATTTAATAAATATTAATGATAATAATATAGTTTATGAATAAAATGTTTTTAAAAAAATTTAATTATTAGTTAAAAATATACATTTTAGAAAATTTAATTTAATGCATTATGATTTTTTATTTTCAAATAAAATATACTAGGCTAAAATGATAAGTTAATTTTAAAAAATATTATTTATTTTTAATAAAATAATAGGCTATGATTCATTTTTTATTAGTAATTTATATGAAATTATAACAAGAAAACATATTGTTTAAAGTGATCATTTTCAGTGAAACTGTTTTTCATATTTTATGATTTCATTTGAATATTAAATTTCACATAATTTTATTTATAATTTTATTAAATGAATGATTAATTTTCTATTATCCTAATGATATTATGTAATATTATGTATCATATATTTTCATTAATTTTTTTTTGGAAAATAATTTACACTTTTAAAAGGTAGTAAAACGAAGTAAGATAAAATAGATATAATTTTTCATAATTGAAATCATATTTTGGAATTATAGAAATATATATTTTTTATAAGTCAATAATAAATTTATCATCATCATTTTGTTCCTAAAGCACTTAACTCCCATGTTATTACATCGTTACAAATAACAAAACATATGTTTTCATGGAAATGTAAAACATTTACATCTATAAATAGGTCACTCTTAAACCACCATAAAATCACATATCTCACTATGTTTCCTGTTGAATAAAATCCTAAATTCCCTCAGCTTAATTATAGTAACATATTTTATAGAATATTTATATAATAAGTTATACTGAGTCCTTTATTCCCAACAATGACATAAGATTAAAGATAAATTTCATCAATGTAAATAATGAGTAATTATTCACTATTTTTATTGAATTTACCACACACACCCTCTATAAAACTAATTATTAACAATAATTATGTAATATTTTAATCATTATTATTCCATCAAAATAATATTTTTTTCATAAAAATCAATGGTTTTACTCATTCATTTTTTATAACAAATTATTTTTGGAAGAGTTTACCACATATGCGATCAATGCTAATTTTTTTACTCAGTGAATTAAAAAAAGAACATAAATAAATGTAATATTATTTAATGATAATTAATTTAATATTTTTTAATAATTTTTTTTTTCAATATGTGTAATTATATTTATTGACTAAATTATTTCTCATTATTGAATCAAAATTCACATAAACTATGAGATTTGAACACATCTTTATAAGACCTCTCTAAAAACCCATAAAATGAAAATGAGTATTTGATTACATATTAAGAACAACTATATAAATTCCATGAACCATATATAAATAATAATTATATTATAATGTATTTGGAACCTAAAAAACCATAATGATTCTAGAACAAAACAAGTTGATTAATTATAACTATAATATAATTTTTAGGGAAGAAATATTAATAAATGGATAATATAAAATTCAAATATTTTTTAATAACATTATTTTTATTGATATTATTTTATATTAAATGAAATTTTATATCATTTAATGTATTTTGATTAAAGAGATACCAACACTATAAGGGTTTCTTTTCCAAACTCATTTTTGAAGCATGGTTTTTATACTAATATATTAAATTCATTGGAAATTTGATGTTTATTAATTATAAATAATTTATATTTTTTTCTAATATAGTTATTAATAGTATTTATATATCATCTTATCATTAAAAAACATTACATTATACATCAATCAAAATGATTCTTAAATGTTGAGCTGAACTTATCTTTTCTTTTTGATAATGTTCTTTTCTCTTTCATATTACCCTTTCATATGATATTATGGTTGTAATTTTCTAGAAATATATGATTAATATAGTTAATTTCAGGTTAAATTTTAATGTTAAAAAAAATTAAAATGAAGAACATTTTATAATTTTCAACATAGGTCATTTTCTATTGGATTTCTCTAAAAAGTGGGAAAGTTATATTTGTAAATTTATAACAATTGAGAAAATGTTTATACTATCCACTTATGTTTTCTCTATGAATTTTCATTTATATGTTACATGTTTATGAAAATAAGTTTTTATTATCATTGTTTTATAGATTATTTCTTTTTCTGTGAAATAAATTTTGTAAATTTCATTTTTTTAATTTTATATTTTAATATCACTTTAATTAATATTCATCTATGTAATAATATAGAAACAATACTTATTATTAAATGATAATGTTACGAAATAATATTATAATATTTATTTTTTTAAACGGATTATGATAATGGTATTTATATATTACACATAAACTCACTTATTTCACAGTCATTAGTCAAGCTACGATGAGAATATAAATGATTCTTATTTAAATAAAACATTATTTTGCGGTTTATCATAATGTCATGGGTGGTTACGTTATTACGCATCAATTCATAAGGTCAATATTTATATCTAATGAGTAAATGATGTTATGGTTGTCCCATATTGATATGCTCACTACTCTATGTGAGGATATTTTTGTTATGTTCATAACTCAATATATGGTCAATATTCTTATATTAACAACTCATTGCATATTCCATATTTATATGTTCATAACCCAATGAATTAACCTTATTGATAAGGTTAAAACTCTATATGTTTAAATTATTGATACTCACACAAATATTTTAGTGTCATTAAATCTGAGAATAACATACATATATAATAAAATATTTAAAATGTTTCAACATTACATATCAGAATTAATGAATATTTATAGTAGTAGGTTTTGGGTTTCAGTAGATTAGATACCAAAAAAATTACGTAAAAACTATTAATTACCTCCAAAAAATATCTTTCTCACATTATACCCTTCAATTTATATCCTAAAAAATAATCTTCCACATAACATAGGGAATGTAAAAAAACTAAAGGTGGAAAATTGATGACTAATAATATTAGATATAAAAATTAACAATCCAATATCATTAGTGATAATTTTCACATGATAACATTATCAATTCACATGATAATAAAATTAGAGAATCAAACCCAATAACAAATAATCATATTTCTTGAATCAAGGAATAATTATTTTTTAATAAAATAATATGTTGGTTATAGTAGTGAGGAAACATGAGCAAAATATCATAATCCATGAATCCTTAATAAAGGTATAAAAATGTTACATGAATGTAATCCTAAAAAATCATTTCTTATGTGAACGATCACCTACAACACCATAATAACATTTTAGACATATTCCCTAAATTAATTGGGTTTAAAGCCTCATCCCTTATATTTCAGATCATGATATATAAGGATTTATTTAATGCATTAGAGGGACATGTTGTTATAGGACTAATAGTTATTCAGTACACAAATTCCATTTGGGTTTTGGAACCAATATACATTTATTGATATCTCATTAGGTTAAAAACCAGACACAATACATTGGATATGTGTATTTGACTAAACCATTACATAATGAATGGCTATAAATATTTTTTTTACTTGAATAAAAAAAAATTCATAATTGAATCATATCTTAACTAATCTGTGGTAAAGAAATGAGTTTCATAAAATCCTAAACATGAAATTGTCATAATATTACTAGAGGAATATGGTGGATCATATAATTAGAGTATATTTAAAATTATTTATATGTTTAATTCATATACATTGATATAGATAATTAAAAATTATTGAATTAAGAATAACATTGAGGTATTAAAAAAATACCCTTTGTGCATACGGAAAAAAATTCTTAATTTATTTTTTTATAGTAATGGGAATACAATATTATTTAGAAATCCACTAAAAATGGGGAAGAATATACTTAATTAAAAACCATTGATGATTTTGGGAAAACACATTCATGTGGTAAATGTTTTAAAATGATTTTTTGAAATCCTTTTAATAAAATATTAATGATAATATAAAATGAGTGGGTGCAAAAATTTTAAAAAGTGATTCTTTCGGTTTTTAGAGAAATGTAATGGAAAATATAAAATTAAATTAATAAATCAATGAGTTATGTATAATAAACTCATAAACTAGTATAAAAAAGAATAACACAAAGGATAATGATTGGTGATAAAAAATAACATACAAGTCTGTACTTATTTATGATCATTTTTTGAATTTAATTATGAACCAAAATTTGGAATTTATATATAACATATGAACAAAATTAATAAATAAATAGGTGTATTTTTTAGTTATGGAATATAAAATTTCCATTGATAGATATTTAGTGATAAAAATCTGAATTTCCAAAAAAGATTTGTGAAGAATCCATTTTAACAATGTTCAATTTTGATTCAACATAATTAAAAATAGAGAAACTAAGACATATTTTTTAATCCATAAAATTATATAAAAATTATACTATAATAATTGCGTGGATATTTTATGCACCATAAAAAAATATGTGGTTAATTTGGGATATATAAAAATGAATGAAAAATTAGATATGAATCTCATACATTTACTCTCAACTTCCATGAAAGTGGTTTAAAAATTAAAATAATAAATATAACCAAATTAGTATCCTATTGATGAAAAATATTAATAACTACTAACATTTATAATTTGAAATAATAATATTTCCTTCTATATACATTATTATGTTATTGAATATTAAGAGAATCATATGTCACTAATTTTGGTAATTTCATAAATGTTTCCAAATGGTGTTGTCGATTATGAATATTTGATAAAAGTTTTTCATTAATTGATTATTAAAGATCATTGATTAATTATTTTCTAATTATTTATTCTGACCCAGTTTTATTTTATAGAAATTATTGGTATGGTTTGTGATAATGAAATCCATCAGGGGATTGTTTCAAGATATTTACCCATAATAATTAGTTACTTTATGAAGACTATTTATTTTACTATTACACAAATATAAACATATTGAAGTGAAAAATTTATCCAAAAAATTATATATTTCCATTATTAATCCCATCAAAGATATTTAATAAAAAAATTATGTTGTTGGTACGATGTCGTTTTTGTTGGTAGTTGAACATACTAAAATAAGAACATGGTGAACCAATGATTAACTAGTTCTTTAGAGTTATATAAAATATGAATAATTATTTTATAATATTAATAATGATAATGTAACTTAATTATAGTTTATGATATATTTATATGTTCTCTACTTGAGAAGGTAATTGAAATTTTTTTGAGATAAACAAAGATGAATACATTGACCAATTTTATCCTTCACATGTGTACTTTCAAAATAAATTATTTATGATTTATTATTAGAAACCAAATCCTCAAAAATTATATAAAATGTTTAATGGGGGAAATGGAAATTATTATGTGATAACTGATAGAAAATACTGGTTTTAGAGGGGTATTTAATAGTTCATTTTATATGTGTGTTTTCGGTGGAATTTTTTAAAATACTTCTCTTTTAAGGTGTAAGGATTCCATCCTTCAAACAAAATTGATCTAGTTTTTAATTTAATATATATCTGTCATATATTACCTCATCAATAAAAATTTGAATACAAGGAATCATATATATTATTTCTTGACACCTTAATTTTCCCATTTTACATCATTTTACATTTATCCCAAAAACTAAAAGATTAACATAGTATCTTATTATTATATAGAAAAAATAATTTCAACATCATAAATAATATATATATTTTGAATAATTATTTATACTCTATTTAATATCACTCAATTTATAGTTATTAAAATTTTAATAATTAAATTAAACTATAAAATACTTGGAAAATGGTTTTTATAGACAAATAAATTTTTAATCATTTTTTGTATTTATTGAAATTTCATATAAATTACTAATTACATAAGTTATAATATAATTTCTTATAAATTTATTTTTATATAATATTTTAAAATATTTTATTTCAATTTCTTATTATTTAAATAAAAACTGTTAAAAATATTATGCTAATAAATATAATTTTATTAATCAAAGGAGTTTAATCAAATACAATTTAAATTAATTATTTATCTTATAACCATTAAATTTCTATCAAAATAGTTGTATTATAATATTTATTTGATTTTTATAAACACACCGTATATATCATTAAAAAATATCAATAATATGCAATGGATGATGATATTTATATTAAAATATTTTTATATATTATTTTTATTTCCCTCCAAAATGATTTATTTTTTATGGATTATATTACTTTTAAATTTTTACTAATGTATTACCTAATATCAATTTACCCATTTGATAATACTATATAGAACTAACATATATCCAATGGTCATATTTCCAATGAACATATTCTTAGAAACCATATATATAAAGATAATACTTGATTCCCATATATAGTATTATATATATCTCAAGAATCATTCAGTCTAATCATTTATATTATTCTAAATACTATGTAAAATTAAATTTGTAATGTTTTTCATTATCAACATAGCAATATTTTGATGTATGATATTTAATTAGATCCATGGTGAAAATAATTTCATGTTCATGGTATTTTAATTCACTTATGGTTTTATTCTACATATTTTTTTCTTTTTGATGATTCATATTCCATTACATTAATTTATAAATTAATATTTTTTGATCATAATATTTGAAATCAATAAATTATATCATAGGTTTTATAATTTTTAAATTCATTTATTTGATTCTATAATAGAGAAAATAATATTTAATGATAAATACCTGCTAATTTCTCTTTGTGGTTCATTCTAACTCACATAAAGTTATTTCACAATTAAAATTCAGTTACATGGAAAAATAAATGAGGTAACATTTGACAAATTACTTATTTTATTTCTCTTATAGTCCCATCAAAATTATTATTTATCCTAAAAATAGTAATCATCTTAGTGGTCTAATTTAATAGTAATTTATATATGTAATACAATATTTTGTATTGTTATTTCCTAGAAAAAATATCATTTTCTAGTTTTTTTACATTCATGTTCAATACATATGAAGGTTTTTGTAAATAAATCCTAAAAATGATGCCGATAACACATCATTTTCTTATGAGAGGTGTGGTGGATATATAAGCTGATAAGATACACTCCCCAGATTATTAGGGGTTTCAAAAGGGATGATGTGTTGAAAGATCAACATTATATTATCTCTATATCCCACAGATGTATTCTATAATTATAAATAAAGGAATTAATTTTTCAGCAAATAGAAATGCAAATCTCACTAATGATTATCACCAAAGATCTTCATATAAATTTTTTATGTTGTAATGTCTCACGGAATGGTATGAATATTCTAAAAATGATTGTGAAAAACCCATCCACACATGGTTACTCTCTCAGTCATCATAAAAACATGTTATAGTTATACACCTCATCCCATATATAACCTAATAAGGATCCATTTTAATGATAATATGTAAATTAATGTAATATATGAACTCGATTAGGGAAATTTATGGTATCAATAACATTGAAAATCAATTAATTACGATATCAAAAAATCCTTTATATATTGAATGGTTTTCTTGGATTAGACATCACTATATGGATTATAGTAAATGTTAAATATTAGCTATAAAAGATCATATAGAATACTTTAGAAAATCATTAAGGTACACCTTGTGTCTCAATATTATATAATTGTGTGCTTTAATACATAAATCCTTATATATTTTTAATGTATATCTTCTCATGAATATCATGTGATAATTATTCATGAGTAGAAATTAATTTTGACAAAATCAAAAAGAAATAAACTTTAACCCAAATATAATTTTTACTTTTAAAATTATTATAATGAATTATAATGAAATCCATGGTTATACTTTCCCATTTCCATGTAGTAATGGGTAAATCTTGATATATCCCCTTAGACATTTATTATTACACCTTATCTTGTCAGAAAATTGTTAATTGAGATATACACTCTGAAAACTCCTTCAAAATGTTGTCTAAATGTTAATGATTCTTGATATATATATATATACATATCGTTGTAAATCTTGGATTGATAGAGAATGACATGTTTAGTGGATAATATTATAACCAATCCTTAATTCTATTATTTGTGAAACACATATTTATTTCAATAATTTTAAAATTCCATCATTGTGAAATATAAACACTGTAATATTTCACATATTATTTTATTGCATTGTATCCTCCTTATCTTCCTTCATCATATTTCAATGGATAGGTGGTTGTGAAATAATTTGGGAATGATATTATTTATTTAATTTTTATATGATGTAATAGTCTACCCTTCACAAATAATTAATCCTTAGGTGTCATATAATCATTATTTGAGATATTATCGACTAAAATTAAATTATAAAGAATAAACCACCTTATATTCCTTCATTTGGTGGTAATGTGTGGAGGAAACATAATCATTACTGAGATAAATATATATCTAGTAACACAAGTTTTACTTATATTGTGATAATATATAAATTAATCTCTTATTATAATATATATATATATATATATATCCATTTTTTAATATATAGAAAATTAATTCCTATTATTAATGAATATATTACAAAATTTAGGACTAAATATTTTTTGGGTAAGTATTAATCATGTACCTTTAGATGATATGATAATAATAGGAAACCATTTCATTCTCTGTGAGTAATCATATTGATATATTATTTTTTTTATTTCATTATATGAAATACCCTTTTCCACTGTATGAGTGATTTCCTGGACCCACGAGCCATTCAGAGGTTCCATGACCTGGAGTGGCTAATATGGCCTTATGCGCCTCTCTACGAATTCTATAGGATGCCTACTATCAATGAGGTCATAGGTTGTGTCCATTGGGAGATTAAGCCCCCATTAGAAAAGTAGAAATATTGTAAAATAAATATAAAAATAGTAGAAGAAGTATAATAATGAAAATGAATTGGAAACAGAGGAAAAATAAAAAGAACTAAATAATTATCAAATAAACTAACCATAATCTGATATAGAAGGATGATAATTTATGTCATGTATCAATAATTTAAGAAATCATGAATACAAGCAGTAGGAAGTAGTACTATACGAAAAGGTAAAGTAAGGGAATAAACTACTACAAAATATCAAGATCTAGAATTTTAATATCAATATAAGCTCCATCATATAGAATTCTTGAATGTCACACATATGTAATATTATGATTCCCCTTATCTACACCTAAATTCATATAGTCTTATTGGGTTCCTAAGGTAGCCTCGATAGGGTGTGAGATAAACTCAGTAGACCAAAACCAAAATAATCTTTAAATATCTAGTCTATCTTTATAACATATAAGTTAGAAGAAAATAACATTAAGTAAGAATAATTTATATAAAAGGACCCTCCCAAGTCCTGAAAGGAATCCTTGGTAACACTACATGGTTTGAACTGTGCTGGAATATATCTAAATAATTATTAAGGCACCCAACGTCTAATATCAAATTTATATAGGGTATCATTTCCATTATTATAGTACTAAATGGGACATCATGTCCAATATTAATGAATATGGATGATATTCCTCGTATCATAAAATTGGGATTTCATTACCAATATCATATTATTAAAGGGGTCTCATGCCCAATGTCACATTAGTTAAGGGGACTACACTCCAAGTGTCAATGCAAGGGATTCTATGCCCATATAGTTTCATAATGGATTTCATTCTCATATTATATCATATTTATATGAGGGACTCCATTATTTTATTGATATAATTTTATCAATGGTCATTAATCCAATTTAGTATATTTATTAAGGGTCTACAAGCCCATTTTATATAAATAATGAGAGGGATCATTACCATTTATATAAAACATTCATAAGGGTCATCCCACCAAATTTAGATATTTAAATAGACGTATTTTTCCCATAGAAACATAGTAAAAATATCTATTGACATTAGTATTACAAAACGCACAATTGATAATTCATTACATTTAATAATGATAAGGATATAAAAATTTTCCAATTTAATATAGTGATGTCGGTTCAATACTCACAAAAATTCATTTTATTGAAATTTGCAAGGGAACAAGTCATGGAATGACACAAAATCAATTCCATAACAAGATGATATTATAATTTTAAAGAAAATAGAAACACAAAATTATGTTATGGCTATAAAATCCGAAAATAAATTTAGTCATATAGAGGAAACACACAGTGGGGTTTCTCACTCCATGGTTGTAAATATAAACATGATTTGGTTTCTCACCTATGAACCAACTCAAAGAAGAATGAATTTAAGGAAACACATGGTGAAACTAAATTTAGTCACAATAAAATCAATTATAAATAAAAAAAGAGGTATCATTAATATAAAACCTACATCATACACGTATAACTCTCTTCGTCTAGTACTAACCATAAATTCGGTCCAAAATTTATAAACACCAATTAGTGGATCAACTCTATAAAAATAGTCCATATAATCATGTACCTTGATGACTCTATAATGAGAATAAAACACATTGAATAGTGAAAATGGAGTGAAGTGATTACAGATGTGGATCGAATAAGACAAATGGTTCATGAATCATGCATCAGATCAAGAAGTTTTGAAAAATCCATGATCTTGGATTTTAGGGAGATATCAAGGGAGAAAAAAGGCTTCCATGGTATAAAATTGAATAAAAGAGTTGTAAGTAGGATTTAATCATACTTATGGGAACACATAAATTAACCCAAACTATATAGATTCATTTTTTGTTCACACCAATGTCCAAATCATTCTCTAACCATGTGATTCGACTCTAACAAAACTAAAGAGGTCTCAAATGGGCATGTGGCTCATAGAACACAATTAGTGAAAATTGTGAACCTTTATTCACCCCTATATCTAGACCTACATGATTGGGGATATCCATGATGCCTACCTAAAATATATTCTCCTAACAATATGACTTGTTTTATTTTATAGTCTTTCATGGTTTTGGGATCTGAACAATCCCCTAACACTCTCGTAACCTATCTAACATCACTAAGAATCCATATTTGGTATATAATAAATTATTATTATGAATGTAAAAGGATATTAACCTGATAAAAAAATTGGGACCCTTAAATTGGGTAGTGTGAGTATATATTAAGTCCCCATCGGTCTCTTAAGCTCTACGGATTATTTTCACATTTATCCATATTAAGGAACTTATCTTCCATCTATGTAAACACGGTTAGTGGATTTATCAATATCAATAAATTTTCACAAAATAATTGACAGAATTCAATCAATATATGAAAATTATGAATTTATATTTAAACCGAGTTTTAAACTATTTCTCAATAATTAATATCATTGAAGTATCCATCGATATACTATCACATTCCATTTTATAAACAGATAATTATATTTTCAATTAATAATTTACACCTATTAAATGAATAATACAACTTCTCATTTTTATATGTCTTCCAATAGTTATATAAATAATATGACTGTTCATATTTTATAATAGTATATATGAGTATATCATCCATAAACACAATAAAAATTTGATCGAGGTCATCTGTAATGCATAAATCATGAAATACATGACACTAGAGGGGGAATTTGTATGTATGAATGTAATCATAATGAATTCATAATTGATATGTCTTGAACAAAATTATTATTAGGTAAATATTATATTTTAATAATTAAATAATGATATTAAATGAAATGGTCAATCACATAGTTGCTAATATAATAAACCATGAATATGAGGTAAAAGATACTTGTTTTTGAATATGATTTTCCATGTGAAAAATAATCAATTTAGATATAAACATACCATTGTGTTTTTTAAAAATATAACTATTTAACCCCATAGTAAATCACTGTGGAATTTCTATCATTTATCTATATTTTATGGAGGTTTTTTATATATCTCTAATATAATGGGGTTCATTCTATATCGAGCCTTTTATATAGGTAGATTACTATATAAACATTTCATTGAAAATTAAACAATTTTATTTTGGTGAAGATATATAAAATATTCTAAGGATACATAAAAACAATATCTAACAACAATCATATCATTAATATCATGTATTTCCCTAACAATTTGAGCTAAATATCTCTCAGTATTAGGTATTAAACCCCATATAATGTAAATATCTTACCCAAGGTCTTGTTAGTTATACCTCCACTGATAGATGACTATGGTATGTTTTTTTATATGAAATAAGACATCCATAGCCTATTAATTACAAGGTATATATATACAATAAATACAATCCAAAAATTATGAAAATTCAACTAAATGTCATGTTATAAATTCTTTGAGAATTATTTTTAATGAAATAATAATTGTATAAGATTTATAGACATAGGATGAAATCAACGCACCTCGAGGTAATTTTAATTATAATTTGATATCTAATGCTGGGGATATTAATTAGTAATCATAAAAAATATAATTTTGTAATTGAAATCATATAACTAATTTCAAACAAGTTGTTTTGATTTATCATTCATATGTTTTACTATTGAAGTTTCAAGATTCTATCATTCGTCACTTACTAAAATTGAAATGATATGTGTCTGTACCAACTGATAAAAATTAGAGTATGAAATGATGTGATAAGTAAAATCCATAATAATATGTCTCAAATTATGAAATGATCATTTTGACCTTTGAAATTTGAGGTTTATACTATACTACTTTTATTTATTTATAGATTAATTCAGGTTATATTAATTTTTTCCAATATCCAAATCCTTGAAAATATATAAACCATTATATAATAAAAACAGAGATAACTCCAATATCATGCATACATTATATATGATTTTCCTAATTTTATCATTGTAATTCACAAAAAATTAAAAAATTAAACAAATAAGTTTTGTGTCTATGGTGAAATGGTGAATAATAAACAATTTTTCAAGCAATATTAATATCTCCCACAAATATTATTTACACATGATGACTATATATATATATTATTATAATTTTTATCATAACACATGGAATTTAAATATATTAATGGGTGAGATAAAATTCTCAATAATGTTAAGCATAATAGATAACAATAGAAGAACATAAGAGAATTTTATAATAGGAATATAGGCATGATAAAATAATAATGGTGAATAATAATAATAGAATACAATAACACCCAATTTAAAAGAGATCATGAATCATGATTTATGTTATAAGTATTTTTTTTTCATAACATGAAATTAAGTAATAGGTTTGTGTAAACATGTCTTAATAATCATGATCCATGAAAAAATAATATATGAATGAGAATGTGGCATGTATGTAAGAATAAAAAAACATTTCTCAAGTCAAATGTTTTTTATATGAACATAATTACATTGTAGAAATAGTCCTTTAATATATTAGATTTAATCCCTAATGAATTACATGTTCACTTATGAGATATAAGGATTTTCCGAATGCATTTGAGGGCAATGTAATTCTAGGACCAGCCATAATATAATGGATAGAATCCCCAGATCGATTTTATTCAAACCCAATTCTCCTTCATCTCAAGAGATATAAAACTTCACACAATGGATTAGAGTACTATAACAAACAGAATATCAATATAAGTTAACACCATATAATTTCAACCAATATGAAATTTTAAAGATTCATAATTTCATCAGAAATTAAGTAAATCATACAAATAAAATGAGTTTTAAGAAAATATATTCAAAACATTGATATAATCCATAAAGAGGAAGAAGGTGGATTATATTATTAGTGAATATCACCCTTCAATCATAAGAAACATTAAATAATTTTTACATTACTAGAAAAAATATGTTTTTTGAGCATGAAAAACTATATTAGGAATTATATTAAACCTATTTCTAACTTTTATGACATTTATTTTTGGCATAAAATAAATTATAAAACAATTATAATAGAAATAAATTTATTCAGAAAAATAGATAAGTCATCATAAAAAATGGGTTTATATGGTTGGAAAATAAATTCATTATAAATAAGATAAAAATATATTCCCTTAACACTTTCGTAAATAATGTAAAAGAAAATAGAATATAGCACTTATGGAAATTGTTAAAAAAAATATACCTTTAATGATTTTTTATATAAATTAAATTAAAATAGAGAATGAAATTATGAATTCATATATGTATAGATATTCACTCCCAAAAATAAATTTAATAATATAGGTATATAGGAAAAATATTGTGATTTAGAGTGAATGAATATAAAATCACCCCAGAAAGAATTTTAGTGATAAAACTTATCTATTTTAAAAGGATATTGGTTATGAAACCTCAAAATGGTATTCAATTAATAAAAAATATCCATAAAATAAAGGAACTCATAAATAATTATAAATCCATTGTACTTAATGAATTGTAATCTAATGTATATCAATGTAAATTCTATATATCACCCAAAATAAATAAATTCAGGAATATAGAGCATATATCAGGGAATGAAAAATTTAAATGTCGAACCCCTGACATTTACACTAGATATTCATGAATACACTTTAACCTCTCGTATAATAATAATAACCCTTATCATATTTTATTTTTTATCAGCATCCGTATATATTTTGTTTTAAAATATAAAATTACTATCATTCGTTACACATATAATTTATAGTTTTTTTTATATTCATTGTCAGAGTTTAGAAATTATGATTATTTCATATAAGTTTCATAATCCAGATCTTGACCATCATTTTATGAGTCCTATAGCTTGATTAATATTAATGATTTTTAAAGGAAAGTCTTTTTGAATAACATAGAAAATAATGGTTAATTGTTTATGATGGATGTTTACAAAATTAAGGGTTTATATAATGAAATTAATGAAAAAGGATGTAATTTTATTTTATTAATGTTATTATAATGTATTCTAAATATTATGATAATTCAAAAACCTTAAATAATATACATTATTTCAAAAAAAATTAACCATATGTTATATTTATTACATAGTATTGGAAATTTATGTATAAAAATGAAACAATTTTTATAGACACCCATTTAAAGAAATATGATAATGTGCTGGTGAAACCCCTAACTCAATATTTACTTAATGATAGTCAATTCAAATTATTTGAATTTTTTTTTAAAAATTAAATGTTTAGAAATACAGTGAGGTTAAAATATAATTGGATGATTGATGAATTTTTTAGGGTGTTAATTATATTTTTTTTGATTGGTAATGGATTTATTTTAATATATTTCTAGTAGATAAAGTCAATTTGTCACATCTATAAAGGCCATTAGGATTGAACCGAAAATATATTGAATACAATGGTGTATCTTCGACCACTAACACAAATTATTTATTAGTTAGTATGATATAATTTAAATTACATGAAAGATAAATATTATGTTGATCCTTAGAACATTTATTTTATATTGTTGATAACCATTAGTTTTAAAACTGATTTGGTGATCTAGAGATTAATTTTATTTTGGGAAAAGATCAATATTTTTGGAACCATATAAATTTTAGGTAAAAAACATATTATGGTATTATATTTGATAATTAAAGGTTTAATTTTATAGTGGAAGATAGTATGATTTTAATGTGTCTATATACTGATTTAGGTCACATATAGAAAATGATTAAAAAATCCTAAAGGTGATATGGAAACTTAATATACATTTCTATAATGAGCCTTTTATAGAGATTATCATTATTTGGAAATAATTATTGGAATAAAATGTGATTGCATCATTAAAATATTTTTGTTTTAATACGATTCATGTATATTTTAAATAATGTAGATAATAGTAATTTATAAAATGATTTTGTTTGAAATTTGGTTATTTCAGTCGAATTTTATTAATTATTATATTATTTCTTCTTATTATGGCTTATTAGTTAAGAGATTTATATCACCATATGTAAATAATTTTGTACTTGGTTGATGTTAAATGATATGAGGAAAGTATTAGTATCTTTTTTAAATTATTTAATCATTTATAAGTTGATTTTAGTGCTTCATGCATAAGAAATTTCACTTGAATTCATATCATTTTTGGAAAGAGAAGAAATTGTGGTGGAAATTGATTGTAGGATAATATTATACTTGTTAATTATGTATATTTCATTATGTTAGCTATTTATATATTAAAAGAATTATTCAACTCTAAATGGGATCTTGAAAAAAAAATTAATCCTGTCAAATCTATTTTTAATGAATCAATTTTTTTTTTCACACCACTTTGATTTATAGATTTGTGGTCATTAACATTCTCAAGATAATTCAATATTCTATGACTAATGATCATTGTCACTTTCAATCATTACATTTACATTTTTATTTTATTCCATGTCCATGATTTTACTTTCCACAGAATTTGACAAATTTTGAATCCTAGTTTTGTGTTATTCCATATTACCTATACATTTATCATTGATGAGTTTCAAAATAATGTTTTATTAAAAATTTCCAAGATGTGGATTTGAACAAAGTATTTTAGTATTTCAATAAATTGAATACTAAGAAAATATCAAATCATTAGTAAAAAATTTATTCAATTGTAGAGAATGTAATATAATAATAATTTAAAAGAACTATTATGTTTGATAGCATAAAAAATACAAAACCTCCAATATAAATAAAATTAAGTTTATAATTATATAAATATGAGCATTAAAACCTAGGTTTTAAATTTGAGGGTATGCATAGGGATAATAAATTTATGTAAAATATTTAAATTACATAATATGTTAAAATTTATTTATTAATTATCAAGAAATAAGAACTAATTTTTCTAGTAATTTAATTATTAAAAGATACATTTCCATAAAAAATGATTTGTATACGTTATCATGATACAGTTTATCAATTAATTTCTAGAAATATTATAAATTTTATATTATAAAAAAATGATATAATTATTGAAATCACCATACCAAAATTATCGAGAGTGAATTTTTTAGGTTTTTCAGAAATATATTTTTAATGAACATTGAGAATTTTATAATTTTATTAAATAGTTTTTTTTATTTTAAAATATTTTTAAATTAAAAATCTATTTAAAATTAGTCTTTAAATTTAGTTATTCATTTTTATAAAAACAACAATATATTTATAATCTTTTGAATAATTTTTTACATGATTTAAGTATAAATAATATTTTTTATAAAAAATGAATTTTTCTAAAAAACAAATTTCTCATCACATTTTGGTATTTGAATATTAAATTAAATTATACCTATTGAAGGTATTTGATATTCAAAATTTGTTTAAATTTATGAAATCATCATATACATATTTTTTAAATATATCTATTATTTTTTGAGTAATTAGTAATGGTAATCATACTATATCATATTAACACAGTAAATGAAATATAAGTTAATTAAGGTTAAAAATTATTTGATAAAGGTTATAAAGTAACAATAACCCTTAACAAAATTATATGGGATAGTTATATATTGTAAAAAATTATCTAAAATATAATATATTACCTTTTTCCTATATTTCCATTATTCTCTAATTTAGAATAAGTTTTTAATGAAAAGTAAAAAATTTCATTATATTCATTTTATCAAAAATTTATTTAAATAATGATAAAAAGAAAATATGCACCATTATAAATATTCAATTTATATATTAATGAATTTTATTTATAATGATATTTTTAAATGTATAGAGATTATATAATTACCTTAAATGCCTACATATCAGTGATAAAATATTTAAATAATTAATATGAAAAAAATTAATGATTTGTATTATGAAAAAACAAATATTATTGGAAATAATTATTATGTTCTTTGTTTTTTTATATAAATATGAAATAATAAATAGTTTTTATTGTCATATATTTGAATCCAATTATTGTCTTATATTAATAAAATTCATATAGGATGAATAGATCCAAATTTGAAATTAATGTTTTTCTATAATAAGAAATATTTTATTACAATATTTAAAATTACAAAAAATTATATACTCGAAAAAATTAATGATATATGTTTTAAAATATATTACATAATCCTTTTATGGTTCATTTGTCCTTTTATAATATCTATATCAACCCTTTAAAAGTAAAAACATTGAGGTCACTATAATTATCTAAAGGGTTGAAACCAAAAGACAAGGGAAAATGTATTCTAAAAATTTCTTAATTTTCTAGTATAATAATATATAGCTTTAACCACATTTTATCATCAAATCTTATATGTATTGAGTTATTGTAAAATGAAAGAAATTTAATAAATTTAATATATCATGAATTTCAGGAGTAACCACCCCCTCTCTTATAAAAGGTCACCTAATATTCTCTATTAATTAAACATAAAGATGATTTTTTCATCCATTACCTATCATAATATTTTTCATAAATCACTCCCCACATCATAGAGTCTGTAGTTTTCTTATAAAAAAAATTATGAAATCTTTTTTTGTAAAGCATAAGAGGTTTCCTGAAGAAGTGGTATAGTTATTAACCATGCCTTTTAATTTTTTTATAATTATATTAAATTATAATAAACAAAATACATTTTTAGATAATAATAACCAGTTTCAACCATAAACCCATATTTTATTAATTTAATTTATTAACCTACATTTATCATATATTATTTCAAATGGAAAATAGAAACATCATCCATGTGTACAATAGACTACCACCTAACGAATCGATGTAATTTGATTCCCATCACTGAAACCCATAGATATATATAATCAAGGATATAATGTATATATATATATATGAAATTAATAACATATTAATCCTTATGAAAATATAATATATAATTTAATTTCATAGAATTATATTCACTAACAAAATAATATTTTCGTTTGTGTGTACGTGTGGAATATAACTTCCATAAACCGATGTTATTAATTTTATAATCACCACATAACATGAATGGTATATATAAGTGTATTTAAAGAAATATTATGGTATTAATTATATAATTATAATTCAATAATATTAATATAGTTACTACATTCTTTCCATTATGATGTCTGAAAATGGAAACATTAATAATGCATACATATGGGATAATGTCTCCATGATTTTAGCTTAAATTATTTTTCATAAAACAATTTCATTATGTTTTTAAAATATAATTTATACTTTAAAATGATACTTATTTGGAAATAATTATTTTGGATATTATGGAATAATGACCTCATGTAACTTAATCAACCTACAAAATTCTTTTTGGACTATTGGGATGAATATCGTCAAAGCCTCAAATGTGAACACAACTGATTAAGTAATGTTTTTCAAATTATAATTAATTAAATCAAAAGAATAAATATATATAAAAAAATTCTTATGAAATAATGTTACTTATATTTTTTTTTCTATTTTGGAATATATAAAATGTATGGGATGATTCCGACTCAAGGTAAAAGGCACTCTTCTAAAAATCCAATTTTAATGTCTATCTTCCAAGTATTCATTTACGATGTCCAAATTCATAAAATTTCTTTATCGAAGTATTTATTAGGAAATATAATAATTAAAAAGGATTTTTTATTTCAATTATAAATTTCGTTTAAATATTTTCAAAATTCACCATTTTATGGATTTTTTTACTTTATTTACTAATTTATTATGTAACATTCTATATTGATGATTACAGTGTCAATGACAACTCCAGATACCAAAAAATGTGTTTTTTTCCGATAGTATTAAAATATATTATTTTTTATTCAATGGAAATACTCTTATAATTTATTTGTAGTGTTTATTTTTAACTATTGAGTCTAAAATTAATATGTATTTTGATATCCAAAAGAGTATTTTTTGTGTTTAAAATAGTTATTCAACGGTTTTATTCATGATAGGGTTTTTTTGAATTTTTTATGATAACAAATGAACCTGATATAGTTAATTAATATAGGTGATATAAAAATATATTATGTTTAGGTTGTCCCTAGATAACACTCTAATTCATTAGAGACTATTTTTTTCTATAAAGAAATATGTTTCAAGTGAAACATATAATTATTCCAATTATAACTGTTAGGTAAGGGTTTTATGAATATGATTTTCCAATGAACCTACATTACTTTTCAGTTGAATATGATGAGTTTTTATTGAAATTATCTTATTTCAAAAAGGTACATTAAAAATAAATTATTTAATGGATTGATAATATCCTTTTAAGAGAAGATGTAAGTTTTTATGAAAATGTTTTTCCTGGATTATCTTGATTTCTAAGAAACCATAATGTTTATTATATTTATTTTATGATTTCTAATAAAATATCTTATGAAACAAATTGGGTTACAAATCATTTTTCATTTGTAAGTAAATGATTATTTTATCTAATGATTTATTAAGTCAATGGAAAACATTCTTTTTGATCCCATTTTTTATAATGGACTTGAATATTTTTTTGTTAATTATATATCACTTAATAATACCTTTTACGCACAACCTATGTTTTAAAATGTCTCCCACGGGGTTTAAGAATGGGTAAGAACATACAAGTAGACATGTAGAAATTTGTGAAGATTTATTATGAAAAACTTTATTACTTTTGAAATGTTTTGTTTTGTGGTAAAAATGGATGATGAATAAATGTGTCTATAATTGTAATATAAGTGGCTATTATGTATGTGTTTTAAAAAAATTCTCTAAAACTATAAACCTAAAAAATATTTAGGAAGGAAATAAAGTGAATTATGGTTAAAATACAGTTGGTTATTTTATGTTTAGGTTCAATACCTTTTAATAATAAAGCTTCATTGTTTTAAAAATTATCCTTCTACCGTACTATTATATATAGTGGGTATTTTATGGGTTAGATGTGGAAATGTTTTAGAGATATAAGGTTGTTAGTATTGCATCCCCAATTTTAATCTCACACTTTTGTAACTCTATAGGTATCCTTATCAAGGTATTTTGGGGTTCTCAATGTTTTAAAGGCGTGGGGAGGTATTTCAAAAGATAATATTGTAGATATATTATTGGGCCAATGTATTATAATATATATAAAACTTTGGATGAGGTGTTATCCTTTTATATGTAAAAATAGAAAAAAAAAGTCATTTATTAATAATATCACTCCATTTTTTCAATTAAAAAGGATCCAAAATAAGGAATAATAGAGTGGGTTAAAAGAAAAGTTTGATACCCCCTCCACAATCCAATATAAAAAAATTCATATTTTTAGAAAAAATTCAGTATGTTAAAACACATTTACCCTCAAATAGCATTATCTTCGTAATTCCACTTTCACCCATAGAGACTAATATTATTGGAAAAGCTTGAAATTTTCATTATTAAATAAGATTAATATTTGGATTAAAAATATTGAATTCATTTTATAATCAAAAAGTTATATTATATAGATATATTAATTTTCATATTTTTACATATAACACGTGAAACCATATTCATAAGAAAATATATTTTAAAAGAATATAATTTATGAGTCGCATAATATTATCAATGTTTATGATTTTAAATAAATAAAATTTTTTATTACAAAAATAATTATATAAAAGTCCAATAAATCCAAAAAATAATTGGCAAAATTATTAATTATTTTATTTAGCATAAATTGTTAATTTTTTTAATGTTAAAAATAGTGTTTAAAAATTCAATACTATAAATATAAAATGAATTAAATTATTCATTATATAAATATTCTGTAAATTAAAAGTATTTAAAAAATTCTATGACACATTGATTTAATGATAATGTAATAAATGTCTCCCTTTTGGAAAAAACTATTTTATTTACTCTTCATATAAAAATAATTTACTTTATAAAAATAGTATTCTTAATATAATATTCAAATGATAATGGTTAAAATTGAATCAATTTAATTATATTAAACATATATAAATGATATATATATATATATATGTTTTTATAGTGTTAAATGGATGACTTATTAATTTTTTTTAAAAAAATTGTCTTTGGTTCTAACATATATAATATGGGTTTTTAAATTTAAACAAACAATGATAAAAATATAATTTCATGATTATAAAAATAAATTATTATTAAAATGATCAGGTAATCGCAATTAATACTTATATAATAATAAATTATTAAATGATATGTTATTTTACAGAAAATATATTTGTCATTATTAACCAAAAAATAAATATTTTTAGTTAAAATACAAAAAATATAATGGAAACAATTATTTAAATTCTAAAAGTAAAACTGATAATTATTTCATAAAATTAAACATCAATATTATTCTATATTATCCAATCAATAAAATAATAATATATAATGAGAAAATATTTTTATTGGAAAATAAAATTGAAAAAATACTATTGGTTTTTATTTATATATTATATAAAACAATAAGAATTTTATAATTAATCAAACACTTTTTATTTAACTAAAATCAAAATTTAATGAAAATATTCATCTTTTATCTTTTAAAAAAAGTAAAATATTTAAAATTACATGTTCCTAAATATAACAATGAATTTTGTAAATTTGTATAAAATAACTTTTATATATGAATATATAAATTTATAAATTTTATATTTTAGTTACTATTTCTAATACCTACATATATAATTAAATGTATTTATAGTGTAAAAATATAATATTTTTATTTTAGTTTCCTATTAGTTGCTGATTCGACTATAAAATTTACATTAATTCATTAGGAAAATAGATATACTAAAATTTTGGGTTATTATACTCATCCACATTAAATAAATTTTGTCCTTACAATTCTAAAACTCAAATATGGGAGTAATTCTTATAATTAAATCCTAATTTACCATTTATCAGTAGTTGATAATGGTTCAATTTAGGATATGTTAGGAGATTTCCGTATATTACATTTTATATGAGGATTTTTTAAAAATAGATAGAACATTGATAATAAAATCATAAATATTAAAGAAGAGACAAAACAATAATTTATAATTTTGATAAACCATAATGATGTTTTATATAACACAATATAATAATTATACCAGTTATTTTATTTATATATCAATAAAAATTGTTTAAATATTTAATGACATAATACAATGAAAAAATAGAAGTAAAATTCAACATTTATTTATTAGTAGTTTTTTCAGAGTATTTTTCTTAACCCCATGATCTATGAGTTTTTTAGTGTTAGTTGTCTTATTTAACCATTATATTTGTCCATTTGTTTTCATTGTGATCAAATTAATCACATCTAAAACATTATTACATTATTTTTTCTAGAAGAAGAACATTTTATTATTCCATTATATCTAGTTTTCCCCCCAAAATATTATTTGGTGACACCATCTATTACATTAATTAATGAATTTTCCAATCTATTTGAACCAACTACCTTGGTGCTTATTATTAAAATGTTGACTTGTTGGATGTTGATTATTCATCAATCGTTATATCTGTCCACCATGTTCCCATGATACTCCATCACACTCTACATTGGTGGGTTTAAGATTTAAAATATTCTAACATGTATAATAATATTTGACGTAGATTACTTTGGAATAGTCACTGTATTTCTGAAACATAATCCCATTTTAATGGGTTTATATTTGTGATGATCAATGGATTATGCCTCCTACCCATGTTAACTCTATTCCTTCAGATTCATTCCATCAATAAAAAAATGGATTCACATTAGGGATAAAAAATTATCATAATAATAGATGTATCCTATGTAACCAAATAGAAATTCAAACCAAAGATATGTCACATTATAATTTCATTAGGTTAGCCTATAATTCTTTTAGTTCAATATATATAACAATTTGTTAATCTATATCATAAAAAATTTATCCTATATCATTTTAATATCACCTTGTATCATATTTGTTTATACCAATATAATTTGTGATTTATCCTACTTTACCAAATGTTGGATTATGATATACTTATTATCCAATCCCAAATGTAACTTCTAAATAAATAATTTATAGTGCTTCATAAAGATCTTATTATCAAATAAATAATATCATATTGGAGTGTAAAACTAGGTGAGTAATTAGTTCCCTTTTTTCATGCACCATGTAATTATATATTTAATTAAAACACACCATTTTCAATGTTTTTATACCATGGTACATCAACATGAGATTTTGTGTCCACATGTAGTATCAAGAGTTGGATGAAATTTATTTGTAGACTATATACTCAAAAAAACAAGAAAACATCATGTTTTTATCCTATACACAAACATATCGATATCCTTATAGTTTTCACCAAATTTTTCTAGTCATATTCCATAAAAATAAGAAAAATAATTATTAAAATAAATAAAACGTACTATAATAAAAACTATATAGGCTCATGTTAAAAATATGTGTTTTTGCCTCATTTACAATATTTAGATATTAAATCTCAAATAAAAATATCAAAATCATATTAACAAAAGCATTATGGTATTTGGGGACTAGTTACAATGGAAACTTATTCCAAAATACATATGAACGAGTCTCCATAATAAAACTCATTTCAGACCTCTTTTTTAAAAACCATATGTAATACAAATATTCAAAACCTATGTAAGGGATACATAATATATGGGTGATCTCAATTGTAAATAAGGGAATATATTAGTGATAATGATTAGTTATGAATTTTGATCACAATATTTGTATATTATTATAGTTATAATTATTATTCAATGTAACATAAATATAAAATATATGATCCATATATAGTAAAATAAATAATATGATCACAAACATTGAAACAAACCATATGGAAATGAAATCATATGATCATGGTATAATTGAATGTGGTAAAGAAACATAAGAATTCATATTATAAAAATATTGTATGGTTCACCTGTGGGACAATCATCATAAATTATTAAAGTCTAATAACATATTGGGTTTACCCCACTTTCCCAATTACATAGTGTAAAAATTCCCCTAGTGGATTACATTCACTCCCTAATCCACAATATTATATTTCTCGATATATAATGCATCATTAAATTAACTATAGGGATATGTAATTTTAGGACCACCCATTAAAATTTAAAAATCATCAATATGTGTACCCTATGAACAAAATTAACCTTTCATTAATAAAATGAATTATCTAACAACATGGGACAACTTCGGTAAATAAGCGAATTATCATTTTAAAGAATGAAGGACTTTGTTATTTTCCATAAAATTTAAAATCAATGAACTGGATTATTTATATAATAATTAGGGGTGTTCTTAATGTAATAATAATTTAAATAAATTTCTTGGGGGTTATTATTGATATCATACAATCAATAGGAATTTCCTTTAAAATCATGTTTACATTTAGGTGGAAATTTTAATGTGAACTGAAATAAGGTATTACCCCCAAAAGGAATATTATACTTGATTTTTTAAATAATTAAGGGACATATATACAATGATATAATAAATATATAAGAATACTATATCATAAATGGGAGGAAAATAAATATATTTTGTAATCTTCACGTAATAATTGTGGTATTGAAGATCCTTTTTCTTTTATGTTTGAAAGTAATCTAGACATTCATATAACACATTGAATTAATAAATTATGTTCATTAAATATATTCTTAATGTCCTTATTCATTATTATTTTAATTTTTTATGTTAATTTTTTTTATCATTTATCATTTATTTTTAATATAATTTATGTATATATCAGTTACTCGAGGTTGTTGGATTAATTTATACATAGATATTTTGTATTGTAGAACATGTTAAAAGTTGTTGTAAATTAACCTAATGATATTTAAAATTGTTTTTATTTATTTATGAAATTATCCCAATTTATATATAATTATATTGTTTCATATGATAACCCAAAATCAACCAAAATTATAAAAGGTTCGTTGATAGGTCTATTTAAGGTGGTGAATGATTTAATGACTATTTTCGAATGATAAAACATATAGATTGAAAAATATTAGTTATCTTGAATATAAAGATATCCATGTTAAGTTGTTATGTAATCCATAATACGTCTTTTCATAAATTTTGTTTTCCATTGGTTTTCATGGAAGACAAATTAATTTTATATGGAATAGGAGGGCATGAAAATTAATTAATTATCATTTTAGAATTATAATAATATTAAATTATCTTATTATCATATCTTCATGGATAGAGAGTATTTGGGGGTTATGGGATATTAAAAGATCTAGATAAGTCATGATATGAGTACTAACTCTCTTATTAAATTTTTGTTTTTTTGTAACTCATTTAGAGTCATTAGAATGGTTTTTTCAGAATAACAATGAATTAAATATGTTGGAAGGATATTTTGAGATACTATATTACAGTTATATTTAATTTAAATTTATTTAATGGGTGAAAAAATGGGAGTATGTTGCATCTATCAATAAGTAAGGAAACATGAACATTTTTAAAAAAAATTCACATTAATACCACTCGATAATTTAAGGGAAAAAGCTCTATAAAAGTAAAATAATGGGGTTTAAAAATTGATATGGTCGAACCTCAGTCCACAATATTATATCAAACAATTATTCTACATTTTGTATACACCAATAATATGTTAAACCACAATAACCAAAATTTACCCTTCTAATGGAAACCCAATTTTCATCATTGGAGACTAATTTTAAATGATAAATTTTAAATTGACGTTATTTTTTTCTTTTAACATATTATTTTTAAAATATTGAAATAAATTTATAAAATAAAATTTTCATGATATAGAGAAATAATTTTTATTATTCAGGCATATAACGTGTGAAACTGTTTCGTAGATAAATATTATTTTATGACTAAACGTTATGTATGTGATATAATTATCAATGCAAAATATTTTTTAGGAAGAGGGAATTTTATTATAAAAAAATTACTATAAGTTTCTATCAAATCAATACTAATCTTAATTTCCCCAAATATTTATAACACATTTTTTGGATTAAAAGATTAGTTTTTATACAGTTAAACATTGGTGTTATAGAATTAATAAATGCATTTTAATAGAGCCCAAAATTATTTTTTTAAAATATATTTGATAAATTAATTTTTTAATTTTTTTTTATTATATATGATAAAAAAATAAAACTATTCATTTATGAAAACAATAATATTTTTTTCACTATCCATTTAAAAAATTAATTATTTCTGATAATTCACAAATTTTATTGATAAATTTTTTTTTAACATAATGAATTAAAATATAGAAAATATTTTTTTATATTATACATATATAAATTATTAAAATTTATTGTAGGGTAGACAATTTATAATTAATTAAAATGAAATTTTGAAAAATATAATTTATCATTAGAAATTTCATAAAAGACATTTAAAATTGAAACAAAAATTATTAAAACTATAGATCCATCTATACAATAAATATTTAATCATTGAAAAAGCATTCAAAAATTTATAATTATTATTTAAATTATAATAACATCATAAAAATCTTATTATTTATTAAAACCTTATTTTTAATTAATAACCTAAAAATAAACCTTTTAGAAAAAACCATTTAATCAACAAACATTAATATTGAAATTTTAAATCAGAAAATAATTTTCTTTATAACATTATATTTAAATAATTGTTTATTTAATGTACTATGAAAAATTATAAAATAAAAGAGATTGTATTTATAAGAAAAATAAATTTTTAAGAAACTAGTTTTTCATATTATTAAGTTATAAAATATACTAATAAAGCTGGCATTAATCATTCATTATTTTGTTTAATTGAAATACTCATATAGAAAACATGTAGTTCTAATTAAAAATATATAAAACAGTTAAAAAGAAGATTCTAAAACATATTAAGGAAATATGTAAATTTTTATGCAATAACCTTTATAAATAAATATATAAATTAAATTTATTCTTAATTACGTTACTCCTATTACTACACAATAATTCAATATATCTGTTTTAATTGTCTAAACATATCAATGTTTTATTTCATTTTTGTTTTTCTTTTGGATAAATCTATCTATATTTTTTGACTTCATTTGAGGTAGAAAATTATTAAAATATCAGGTCATTATAGTGAATAACTAGATATCGTATTAATAGCCATATGAAAATTGATATTTACATATTTATTGGTATTTTATTTCCTAATATATTCCTTTTTTCAATGTGAATGACCAAAAATGATCATGGAAGGGGAAACTAGAATGAGTTACTAAAGATTTGGGGCTATTTAATATTAGATATGACTTGATTTTATAGTATCTAAAAAATAGATTCATTTCTGGTAGCATTGGAATACGATAAATCGTTATCCTTAATAATTGGAAAATTAAGGATTATATAAACTCAATTATATGAGAGATACCTAAATAATTTTAATTATTCAATAGGGTATCCCTACCCCATGCATATTCTCTAGAATGACAGCATCTTATTAGCCTTTAACATTTCATGGTTTTATTCATATTTTACATTATTCACAATAATTCCATCATGAATATTCTATGGGAATGGTAAACTCATTGGATAACTATAATGGTTTTGTGTAATATAATGTGGGTGTTGGGGAATTGGAGACATGATAATTATAGTAAAATTATATAATACTTCCATGATAAACATATATTTAATCAATTTTTTGATCCTAATAATTTCCACTACATTTCCTACATAATGATTCGGAGACACCACACATCACAACCTAATTGATATGAATTGTATTACAGGTATCATAAAAAAGAAATAATTTATTGGTGTATAATCAAAATTATATATATATATATATATATAATTTCTATCATTAATTTAGCACCCTCTATCTTATTAAATAAATGTCCTCTTCTATTTTTGTAATACCCCATGTATGGTCCTTGTTTTAGAATTTTTTTCATGTTTTTTAGACAACATGGGTGAGAAATGGATTATGATCATTGATCTAGGACTAATGTATTTTGTTCCAGTCCACCCAACTTTCCAGTAGAGGCCAAGAGATAGTGGCCCACTATATTTTTAGTTTAAATGGTTTAAAATATCCATTTATGCCCTTACATTCCATTATTGTCGCACCCATTCCCACACCCCCCAATACTAGTCAAGAAGCCACCTACACACCCTAATTTCCTCCCTTTATTCTAGGATAAATATCCTTTGATCCTTGATCCTTTCAATCATCATGCAGTGTAATCATGGCCTATTAGTAATTTTATGACTCAATCTCTTACATTTTTAGTGGTTTTCTATTATGTTTAACTGATATTCCATATTTTAAGTCATTATTACTACATAATTTGTAATCATTTTAGGTTGATAAAAATATTAGTTTTGGGAGTGTAGAATCATCATCTATTATTATTGATTTTTCATATGTTTTTTCTATTGTCACATACTTAATTACAAGTTTTTATGTTGTGTTTCATGCAAAAATCCATGTTTTATACCGAAATTTTGATTCAATTTTGTATAAAATATTTTATAAATCTAATTAGAAACTATAAAATTGATATTTTCCCATGGAAGTTGATATCCACATAGAAACCATTTCATGATATAATAATCTTGTAAATATTCTATAAATATTTTAACATGAAATGGTATATGTAATTGATTATTAATATGACTATATGATCATATTTTTTCTTTCTAAATTTTAATAATATTTTTTAGAAGGAAGTTTTTATATATAAATTGGAAGCAGAACTTGAAATGGTTTTCAAAATGATAATGCAAAATTATATTGATGAATTTTTAATGAAGTTTTGTCTTTGAAAATGAGGTGAATATTTTTAAATCCTTAGTTTCTATAGATTTATATAAATTAAATAACTATTAATTGGAAATTTTACCCTTATTCCTTATATGAGAAAAAAATCTTAGGGGCATTATGTGCCTCTAAATATTTTGTGTAGAATAAAAACGTAGTCATCATTAGTGATACTCATTATTAGCTAATAAAAATCAAGTATTGTAGGATTTTGAAACTAATTATTTTATCATGGAGACTTGGGTGTCTTATAAATATTGGCGTGGTACTCATAATGTGATAAGAGACACCTTGAATCTAGCTGAATAAGGCATGGTCAATGAAGGCATTGGAACCAAGTATCAGTGGTGGTTTCCTTTTTTATTCAAATTTTTAATTATAATTTTAAATTTTAAAAGTTCTAACACATAATCATGAAATTAATTATAGAATATATTTATTTAAGATGCCATTCAAAATTTTATATAGTGTTTAAATAAAACCTTACATAGACCAATATGTTGTATCTGAGAAAACATCATGGTTATAGGTATATACAAGGGAAAATAGTTAATGAAAAATTATTTATTTCTTTGATATTTTTTAGAATGGTATATGGGATAAGGGTTAGAGATCAGACCCCATTAGTGTTCCACACAAGTTTTTAATATCCTATTCCTTTAGTTAAACTTGGGTACACATTCTATTTTTCTATTTTTATTTATGATTCTTAAATTTATTGTAGAAACGATTTGTATATTTCAAAGTAATGGTTAGTGATTATCTCTCATAAACCAAATGAATCTTATTAGTCCACCTCCACTAGTCTGCTGTTTGGGAATATAGGGAGATACAACTAAGTTCATATGAAACAATTGGTCTGGTTATAGTTTATAATGATATGGGACATGATGTTAAAAAGTTGCGCATGATATCCTTTTGTATTATAATACTTTTGTGGTTGGTTTGAAGAATAAATGAATGTTTTGGGGATTGGTAAATATCTTTCTCTAATTAGTATCTAACCCATTAATGAAGAATAATCCACGTTTCTATGGTTGATATTAGTATACTTTTTTCATATTTTTGATTGATCAATTTGTTGTTTGATTAGTTTTGCTAAATTTTACTATTATCATATTTTTTGTGTTTTATCTCTTGGCATGGTATAGAAAAAATATTTTTATACATTCATGCCTCATTTTATTCATTTAGGATTTTCAAGTCATTTCTTATCATTTGATGTATATATACCTAAATATGACTATGGATAAGAGCATGGGTGACCAATTAATATTTCATTAGTTTATTATATGGTGTTTACCCTAATCTTATATAGTGGTATCATATATAGTGAATTATATAGATGATTCATTAATATTATGGTGTATATAAATAGACTGTAGAATGATTGTTTTTGTAAATAAAGTGTTACTATAAAGACTCTAACATGTATTATTTTATAGATTTTGAAATCCACTTTTCTAAACCCAACTATACAAATTAATCATTTTCAAAAATATTAAAAGAAAAAAATAAAAAACCACATGGGATTAGAATTTTATGAATTGGTGTTATTGGATCATGAGTTATATGCTAGGCATGAGGGATCCTAGTTTTGTGAGACCATAATTAATGGATATGCATACATGAATTGTTTTATTTATGTTTTTATTATTACACAATTATCTTGTTCTATTTTGTTTATGTTGTGATTTCTATGATATGGCACATTAGAGATATACGTTATCAAACTAAGAAGATACGGGTGAGTATTCATGTTGGAATGTGGGAAATAGACTTAGGTATTTCAAATTTTATCTATACGAAATTTGCATTAGGATAATATTTTCATGTATAGTAATGTTGATAGGTAATGGTTCTCTACATGTTTTACCTTCCATGTCCACACTTGATTATGAGTTCTAGTGGTAGAATCCCCAATTTTTATTATTTTAAGGTTGTCTAAAACCCACCATTAATTTTATAGTGTATATATAGGAAATTATTGACAATTTATAGGCACTCAAGGACATGGGGTTAGAGAAAGTGGTTTACATGTTCTGTAAGAAAGAAAACTGTTTGAAGGATTTAATTTTTCAAGATGTACATCATATTGGGTTCACCTAGGTGGACTTAAAAACTCAATTCATTAGATATTTCATACTTGTGATGATGTAGTCAAATATGACATTGTATTTTTTGTATAAGATACCCGAGGATTTTATCTTAATAGATTATGAATCACATTTAAAATTAATTTAGTGTTTTTTACATCCTTGGATGGTGATGACATCTCTAGGGCCATATATTTTGATGATGTACTATGTGGCAAGATAAATGTTCATGTGAACATATTATGCTTGACATTATTTTTTGAATTTTTAAAAGAGGCACTTATTACCAATAGAAACATAAATATGGTTCATGTTGTAGGGATGTTTTCCTATATTGGTGGAAAAAGTGAAATTCCTTTTGGTTGATTGAAATCATAGTAAGAGGAATCACATCATAAAATGTTATTCGGTCTCATCATAGTGATTTATTCCTCCCTTCATCCATATGGGAGCAACGATTTCTAGTAATATTACTATGGGAATATTTAGCATAAGAGATAGAAGTGTACCCAACTTCCCTAAGAGTGTTATCAATATAAATGAATGGGTCACATATTTAATTTTTTCATAGTAATATATTTGGTTTCTAATTTCTAAGGTTCATGATCAGCATAGGGATCTTGGTATAGGAAAATTATTCGGTAGCTATCATGAACTATCCCAAACACCATTGTACACTAATACCATAGATGGTTTTTACATTACCTGAAGATTTTTCTTGGTCTCTATTTGTTTTATACTTACACTCAGAATACCAAATAATTAATAGGGAATTATTTTTCCACAAAAATATTAGAAGTTAAAAAATAGAATTTGGTGTATCAACACTTCTCAAGGAGTGAGTACTATAATCTAACATTTAAAATGATACCCAAACAGTACAAAATCAATGACCTAATAGAAGTTAAGATAAAATTTGTAAATAAACTCCTGAAATATATCGATCTTATATTCACCGGTTACCTCCATCATTCTAGATCCTAAGGATCAATAACCTCTACCACCTCTAAGTGTCACATTCCCGTAGCTTAGACAAAGAATAAGATAATCAGCAAACACCCTATGAAAAAGGTAGGGTGTGAGTTAAACAACCATGTAGAGTCACACAGAGTGTTCCATAATATATTCTATTATAATAAATAATTTTTTTTAATTTAAATAAAAACATGCATTGTAATACATTTACATAACTTCCAAAAACATGATTTCCACTAAATAAGGATGGAAAATATATCAAAAACATATTAAATAAAAATGTTATAAAAATTTATATAAATCTTTTGGAATGATTAAAATAGTTAAATCATAAATGGAATGTAACCTTAAAATATAATCATATCAATGCATCATGTATTAGGATTTGTGGTATATTACTTTTAAGTAATATGATCCTCACAGTTTTTAATCTATATCATAGCTCATGATTTTTGTGCAAAATATATATACAAATCTCTTTAGGGGACCCATTATGGGAAATAAATTTGAAACCCATTAGTTCAGACCATTGCAATAAATCATTCAAATCATGGTTCAGTTAGTATTTTCATTGTCAATCCTTTTTTAGGGGGTCAGAATCTTAGTGTTATTATCATAATCACCCACTAACTACTTGTCTCAAATATTAGTCAATAAATAAATAAATAAATCATCATAAATCATTCATTTCAATACAATTAATCATTTAGAATTTAATATCCCTAATTAATTTTCAACAGTACAATCCAATTCAAAACAAATTTATTGGTTTTTCCTCAAAATTAATCCTTTTCAAATAATCAACAAATTTTTTCCAATTTTCACTGTAATAAACACATAATCATATTCATTTACCAAATAATTCAATGAATCCAATTTCTAAAATATATCTATCATTCAAAATTCAATACCATAATTTCAAAGTCATTGAAATTTGTGGTTTTTCCATTTTCCATATCACACATCAAATCATTATAATTTCATTTTTTTAAATCAATTAAAAACAAATTTAAAAACAATCATGAAATTTAAGGATTCAATTATAGGTAAAAATATTATTAAGAAACATATGTTGAATAATGGGATAAAATGAAATAATACATACAATGATATCAACCAATAATGAATGACTGTATAGAAGATGAATAAATTAGACTTATAGTTAAGATTCCTAAAATAAAAGATATTATTTATACATAAATGAGTATTCCCCACTCTCATAATGAATAAAATGATCGAGGATGAAAACCCCAAATGAAGGTATAAAAAGAAATACAAGAGAGGTATAATATCTTCCAGTAACACTTACATTAGATATAGAATAGGTAGGGAGAGATAAGAAATCCTATAAAGAGTTTCCAAAAGAAGAAGAAAATGTTTTTAATCATGTGGGGGTGTTTGGAAATATTAAATGGGGTTATATTATTATTAATTAAAAATTGGTGAGTTAAAAGCATGTATACATGTTTTTGGGGGTAGGGATGGATAGTTTGTAGTAAAAATGCACCCTAACCATGTGACATTACATGAATTATGGGTGGGGTTCACAATTTTCCAATATGTTTAAACTAATCATTCCCAATATATTAAATCCCTTGATATCCAATGGTGCGAAGTTTAGATGGTTGACCACATGATTTAAACAAAAATTTCACCCCCAAATATTATCCCAACATTTGGAACATCATTTTCTGGTCCAAATACAATGTGTTTCCCTAACAATGGTAATTATTTTTATTGCCCCATGGGATTCTATAATTTTCCAAACATCACTAAAAACTCCCAGAGACAATCCCCAAAACAATTATGATAAAAATTATCAACAAATAACTAAGATAAGGTCATAATATGTTAGAACCCCCTATTAAAATTTTTTCCTATTAAAATCATATAATGTATAATCCATGAGAAATTGATGAGACCACTTCTCTCTTTCAATTCCACACTCTCACATGTATCATGTCAATTAGAACCATGTTTCCACAGAAAACTAACTAAATATATCTTCTTTCCACGAATATACATTGACTCAAAATAAAAAATCCAGGATGGTTGTTCAATCATGGATAAATTAGGTTCAAAACAAGATCATTATAGCTTTCGAAAATCTAAGGGTCGAATAGATACATCCTAATAATGATAAAAGATACACATTTTTTTTATCGATGTCCACTATGGTGGAAGATCCAAACTGTAATATTATTTCCCCCCCAAATAAACAATCTAAAAAGGACCCATAATGAACATTGTAGTATTTATCTATTTCTTAAGATGTTAAAGATACCACTGAGGTGAAACTCTAAATAACACTTGGTCTCTATTGGAAATTTCTAAGGGCCATCGAGTTCTATCACCAAAGGAGTTAAAATAGATCTATTTTCTTACTATTATATATTGAATGAAAATAATCTTTATTTTAATCTATGTGACCAATATTTATCTAATCAAGTAAGATTCTCCATTCTATATCTAGCATAATGGAGATCTATAATGCCTAATATAAATTGCCTGAAAAGGATCCATTATAATAATGTAGTAGTAACATTTTTTTATAAATACCCTACCAGTCATGAATTGACAACCCAAGAACCATCAATGTCAAGAATTAAATAATTTAATATATCTTTATAAATATTTATCGATATTTTGATATGTATGTCCATATAAAAATGATATACCAAGCTCAAATGAACCTGATATCCAATTGGAACATGATGGTTCCTCCAATGCTATAAGAAAAATTAGAATCCCTATAAAAAGCTATAGCATATAGAATACAATGAAGATGGAAAATACCTTTCACCTAGAGAATTAGAAAATAATTAAATTAGGTTGTATCTTGGATTATTATAAAGATAAGGAATTTGTTAATTTAATTGAACGATTCCATTATGTCATTATTTCTCTGAGAGGTATGTGGTATCCAACCAAAAAGTCAATCAAAATCTTATCTGACTTCCATGTCATCATGGGATGTGGGTGAAGGAAAAGTAAAGTTATATGGATATCATCCTTGACCTATTGGAAAGTATAAAAATGTGAAAAAAATTCAGTGTTGTATCATCTCATACATGTATACTAGAATAATTATTTCTTATAAAAGATCATCCTTTTGATTTTAGGATGAACATCCCTCTGGGAATTATGGAATTCACCCATCACAGATTTTTTCACTACCTAAAGTACAACATATTTTTTCTAGAAAAAAATGTTACCCATGGATGAGAATAACCAGTCACCAATATTCTCCACTATAATGAATGTCCATAATGTCATGGAATTAATTATCAAGATACTAATATAGAAGAATCATATTGAGAAGAGTGGAGGTTACCTAAATATTTGTCTAAAGGTTCTTTGTTACATCATACTAGAATCCAAAATCATAAAAATGAAAGAGAGACATTAGATTCTACTATTATGATGATTCTCTCAATGAATGGTAAATAATATTCTCTCTCAAAGTACTAGTAATGAAATTCTCCTTGCCGCAATTTTATATAATATAGAAATCAAAAGACTCTATATAATCCACCCAAAAACCCTTCTGAAGAATAATTTTTTTTGAAATGATATAACATAAAATTTAGTGTGATGAATGAATGGTATAAATTGATCCAAACCGGAAATGTTTCAAAATCATATGAGAATGAATCATGTCTTTATGTTCTAGACCATGTGTATGATAATACTTCTCTTGCAGCCTAATCTGTCTATAACCATAGGATACCACATAATAGCCATGCATATGGACGCATCCAAAACATGAGCCTTATGCATGAAAATATACCCCACATACATTCTTATCCTCTAGAATATAAACCACAATGTAGATTTCCAAATACATTTCATATCATCAAAATAAATCTAAAATTTCACATCCAACAAGAACATCACTCCCTTATAAGAGAGAGTGGATTTTCAATAATCTAAAACCGAGAAATATTTTATAAACCTATTGTAATACCGATCCAACACTAAAAATTAATGTATCTAGAAAACATTGTGTAGTCCTTATAATTTCATAAACACACTCACCTTCATAGGATTAATTATAATGTAATGTTCTGAGATCATGTTCTCAAGAACATCACTTCATAAATCCATAAATTATATTTTTAATGTATTATTAATATTATGTCATATCTAAAAATATCCAAAACATATATAAAATGACATAGATATTCCTCCTATAACTTTGAGTAAACTAGAATATCAGCCTTAAAGACTACCATGAATTATCCAAGGTACTCATGGAATATCCTATTCATTAATTCTATAAAAAATAAGTATTGGTTAGAAAAAAATGAATAAATGAAACTCATAATAAACATAGCTACTCATGACGGAACTATTTATAATATTGGATTCCTTAATTTTAAAATAGTGATAATAAGATAAATGTTCAATATTAAGTAACCAATTCTCCTATTTCATATGATCAAAATAATCATCAATCTATGGAAATATATGATTATTATTTACCATTAATCTGTTCAGTTTTTAGGAATCAACACATAGGAAGAGTTTTCATTCTATTTTATTTATAAATAGTAAAACATATTCCCTAGGTGACATAGTTAGGAATATAAATCCATTACATATAAGATCAACCAACCAAGTCTTCAACTCTTTCATCTCATCTTGTTCTATATGATATGAGGAAATATTTACCGAATGACTACCAATAGCAAAATCAATGGGGAAAAAAACTATTTAATGGTTTAAAATCAGAAAAATCAAGAATAGAATTTTCAGAAAAAATAGATAAAAACAAGGGGGTTATCTTCACTCAAATATTACCACATGAATTAAATAGTAAACTATGATATTACCCTACCTAGAACTAGAAAATAAAGTCTTGAGATACTCAAACTCATGTCCCGTGCTCCATAAAAAAACATGACACACACCATCAGGTGAAGTAATGGGGACTGACTATAATTAACCATTACGATGTGCCTTATGCTAATTCAATAAATCTATACCAAAATTGATTTCAAGAGGCATCAAGTTAAGAAAAAGAAAACTATACGTAAGCTCAACATCTGATATAATGACGACACTAGAGGGGAAATAGAGATACATAAATATCTTTTTTTAAAGGGGGTGTAGTAATGTACATCACATAAGACAAAATATCTATATTAATATTTAGTAACATTACAATATGAGAACATATAAACAAGTAAGATACAATGGTATCAAATAAAAATGTAACTAATGATTATGATATAGTTATGGAACTTCTCACTTTCATTGGACCTGAATCTTCTTCTTATGGAGAGTCTTTCACTGCATAATGATTCTTTGTAATGGATTCCTATGTCTATAACACCTTAGTTAAAGAAGACTAAGATTTTACCACAGATATTTTTAGGTTCTTATGAGTTAATTCCACTCTAGGGATCATAAAATACATGAAAAACATCAAAAAAATCCATGAGCTTCGATAGAAAACTATAGATCTTGGTTCCTCATTCTAAACTTGTTGTTAATGACTTAGTATATTACATTAAGAAAGTAATAGTGCCTCTTATGGGAACCATATGATATATGGATGATGCCTCCTATAGAGATCCACATGAAACACTTCATTCTTTCATTTTTCTATAAATGAACTAAAATAACATCCATAGGGATAACAATGAATTATTTCTACTATAAAATACTATCTAGATCAAGATAATCCATCAATGTGATATCTAGTACATCATCATCATAAAAGAGATTTTTCATAAATACTTGAGAGAGAATATTTGATTTAACTACTATCTCAAATCTTCAAAATTTTAGTTTCTCATTTTCCCCACCTCACGATAAAACTAAACACATTTTTAAAATTTTTCACATATGTATTCATTGTTCTATTTCTTGATTGGTGGATGTAAAACACTAGATACATCCGAAGAACTAAATATTATTTATAGAACATATATAAGAAAATAACCATAAATTATTTCCAC
Source organism: Viscum album (assembly GCA_963277665.1). Taxonomy (NCBI): domain Eukaryota; kingdom Viridiplantae; phylum Streptophyta; class Magnoliopsida; order Santalales; family Viscaceae; genus Viscum; species Viscum album. The sequence continues at coordinate 1,501,220,973 of OY728146.1, read as the reverse complement.
TCAAGGTTTTTTATTTTACCACCACCACTATTGAGTCCCTTAATCTAATTCTATGACCTCACAGCTTGAAAGTAACACATTAAATTTAATAGTATTATGCATTTCCAAGAACTCAAATATAACACCTATCTTTTTCAACAAATCATTTGCCTATGTAGGATCATTAAATTCTTGAATAGATTTTTACTTTTGGGTAATTCAATCATGAGAACAATTATGAGATTCCACCATTGATGATCCACCACTGGATACTGAATTGAAATAGGTATAGGTACATCCCCAGATCGTAGATTATAATCAGTACAATTTTGACAAGATTCAAGTCCAATTGAAGAATTAACATTTTTAGTTAACTAGAATCATATTTATGTGTCCTTTTCAATTGACTTATATGAGGAAATATGTTTCACAATATCATATAATAAAAAATAAAAAATAATAGCGTGGATACACATATAAACAACCCAATATAGAGTCACAAAAATTTATAAGTACTATTATCAACTTTGATAAGACTATAATTAGATCAAATCATTCACCAAAGTCATTTCCCCTAAATAGCCATTATGGATTAAGGTTATTTATTTTTAGAGTTTTCTATGAACTCACGCATAACTAATTATTAAGTCCCAATACTCTTACAATATATCTAAAAATAAAATATAAATTACATAAAAATATCATAGAAGGAAAAAATGCATCCATTGATACCACCTTTCAGGACCTTGGTTGAATGACATAGTACATTGATACATGTTCTAGTCTTCATATATGCAAAATGGCATTACTAATCTCCAAAGAATATTGAATACATCCTTTCATCATATAATAATTAATAGGGAATGTTTTTTTACAAAAAATTAGTGAATGTTAAAGAAAACAATTAATTTTTTTTGTCACTCCTTCAGTGTAAAGTATCCAAAAAAATAGGTACAAAAATACCTAAAAATTAAATCAATAAATGAATAATTTCATTCATGATAAATATAAGAAAATTAAAATGAAATATGAAGATAAAATAGCTATAGATTACCTCTATCACTATGGATCTGAAGGATCTAGAACCTCCATGACCTCCAAGTGTCAGGTTCCATTTTTTTGAACATATTATTCGATAGTAATCGAACAACTGAATGAAAATTTATGGTGTGTGAAAAACATTATAGTATGTTTTATGTAACTATTCCATAGTCAATTCTATATAAATAATCCATATAGTATTTTAATTGAAAAAAACAAGGCATGAAAATCCATTTACATATTTTTATAAAAACAATATATCAAAAAAATAATAATTATGTTATTTAAAAAATTTTGAACAAAACAATATATATGAAATATTTATAAAAAATTTTGGAATTAGTAAATCTGATCAATAATAGTTAGAATTTAATCATTAATCAAAAACATATCTTAGAACCATGTAATTGCCCCCCAGTACATTAGTTTCAGGTAATATGATCCTTATACTTCTTAATCAATCATTTATTTACTTCTATCCACTTCATTATTGTTTTGGGTTTAGATATTGAGTAACATTTGAAGTATTTCCGATTGGGTAAGACTAAGGTGAAAATGATAAAAAATCAATAAGTGGACATGTTGCACACAGTTAATTGGTATTTGTTGATTCCTATGATACATATTTTTGATTTATCAGGGTGGTTTTGATATGATCCTAGGGATGAACCATATTTGTTTTATTTAAAATTGATTGATTGCTGTTAATAATGATTGTAATTCCCTTCTCCTGAGGGTGGAAGATAAAAATACATTGACAACTAAGATATACGATTGTGTTGTTTTGGACCTATTTTTTAGAAATTCAGTGGGATCATAACCTTGGTTTCTATCTCAATTACAGATGAGGGATGGATGTTCAAGTAAAAATTCCATCCACGTTTTTTATCAATGTTGTGATGTGTTCCCAGAATAATTTTCATGATTGTAACCAAGTTATTGGATTCAGATTATAATCAAAATCTAACTGAGCACAAAACATATTTTAGTCCCTCCTTATTACATTGTCCGGAAAATGATCGACAAATAGAAATTATAGTAGTAGGACATGGATGTGAATGAGTATGTCAATTCAATCATTACACCTTGGGGTATTATAATATTATTCTCAAAAAGCTGGATAAATAAATTAATGATTTATTTGAAAATATCAATGTCTCTTGATTTTTCTCTAATATGAACTTATTCTTAGGGAACCAATATCTCTAAGATCCCCCCTATATCATTCTTAAGAAAAAAATTTGGGTAATGTATGACATATATGGGAACCCGATTATACTATTTGGGTTGTCCATCCTAACATGGAAAACATTTTCATAGTTGTCATTTTTTTATACTCATAGTCAATAGACAAACGCATGAATCACTAAGATAAAATATTATGGTAATTTAAATAATATAGGATATTTTCAATATTATCGATTGGTCATTTTTGGATAAATCAAGGTCACTAATTATGAAATTCTATAATATCCACTAGGTATTCAGTGGACTTAGAGAAGGTTGATTTTATGATTTTTTATGAAGATACCTATGAATGTATTTTAGATTCATATATTCTTGATGATGGATGGCTATAATCAAATTTTTATTGAGAACTTATCCGGGTTGGAATCTCCATTTACTAGACTTTGAAAGATGGTGGTGAAGTTTGAGTGTCTTGATAAATATGATACAACCATTAGGGAGATGAATATTTGGTTGAAATATACCCCAATCTTGAATTTATCCAATCATGGTAATGACCACACCTTATATTTTGATTCATCATGGGTTGGATTGGACACACTAATTATTAAGATTAGGTGGGTAGCTGATTATAGGTCTAAATAGTTGAGACCACTTTATAATAACTTTCATCCACATAATTTGGATATGGGTCTCATGTTAAAAACATTAGGATATTGGTGATAAAATTTCATCATGGAGAGGTTTTTGTTTCACATAGTTCAAAATAGTTTTGAATACCTCGTATCCTAGTGTGTCAAAAATCTCATCCAGACAATGTTGGTTTGTACCTTCAATCCATTGAATTTGAGTTATCTTATACTATTAAGAAAGGAAAATCATTATGGATTCATCGATTAGGAAGTCTTAGACCTAAGTAGTCTTCGATTTTAGGTGTGAGTAACACAGAGACTATTATTTCCTCAAAAATAATTTTCGTTGTCTAGGTGTATCGGGGGAGAATAACTATTGATTTCTTATCCATTACCTCACATATTATTCAAAATGTAAATGAAACTAAAATCACATATTCTAATGACTTTTGAATAGGGAAAATAAATACTATATGGAATCACTAAAAAATTAGTCCTTGCATACTAATGAGATCCTTTCTGTTAAATTTTGTGTTTAAGTCCTGATAAACATGAATATGGAGTTGATTAGAGAGTTTTGTTTCTCATAGTGGGTTTTGAATATGCGTCTAACCATGATGTACAATTCTAATCCCATAAATTAATTGTGTCCATGGATGAATATGGACTTATCAAGTTTCTTTACAGAACACTTCTACGATTAATAATTGACGGCTTAGAACGAGTGTCCCATTGGTATTCTATAGTGATTAACGACCCCAAAATAGTTGTCGAAAAATAGGATGATGAAATTTTTTATAGTATTACCAAAACTAATTCTTCTCATGATGTTTTTTGGGTTCAAATATATTTGTTGATGAATCTATTATATTTATTTTTTATCATGGAGGCTTATCCATTTGATGTTCATGTCCTGTTATATGTCTATATGGTGGTATGATAAAATACAGTGCCCCAAAAATATTTATCCAATAAAAACAACTATTAAATATCAAGGATTAATTTATGGAATTTAGATTGAATTTAGCACATTTCTACACCATATTACTTCTTATCACCTACAAACATATAGGAAATATGTGTTAATGATACATTTAATTGAGGACAAGCCCCAAGAATGTGTCCTTGATTTTTGTGTCTATTGGGAGAGTCATCTATACATGGTTTAACTCTATAATTTTTTTTCAAGATAATAATATGATGTCATTTTTGACACCTTGTATGGGTGGCTTTTTTCATACATTTTTATTAGTATGATATTGGTTAGTCATCCAAGCTTGGGTTGAGCTTAGTACAGGAGACAGCTGATAAGATTTAGTTGACCATGAAGTGGTTGGTGACCACCAAGATCATATATAGATCCTATTTTGAATTGAAAATTCATCCCATGAAATTTTAGTTCGATGAAAATGTTTTATTACTTGTATTTTTATGAATTGAGAAATAATGGATTCAGTAATTTGGAATGATGGATTTAGGGTTTGTGGGGTCCTGCAAGGTGATTTAGAGGAACGATAATGTGGAATAATAGTTAGCCCTTTTTTCAAGGTGCCTAGATATGCACGATGTGTTTCATGTATCACTAATTTAACAATTTCATTAAGAACCATCAAATGTGATTTATATTAATGACATTGTGCTGAATGAAAAGGTTTATTTCAATGAATTTCTAGTTTACATCATTGACAGTAGGGATGAGGTCATCCATGTAAAGATATCTCTTCTTGTACAGGTGTTATAACTACCTAAAAATTAATAGAAGAAAAAATTATAGTTTTAATTTTATATATACACAAAATAGATGGATTTATTCATAAAAAATCATTAATAATCATAGAGAGTGAAAATCAGTGGACGTCTACTTTAGGTGGAGAGTTTCTAACACTCTCCCTTCTTAATGTGTCTTCAAAAATAATTTTTAGGAAACCCCTTTTTCTAAATTATATTTATTAATTTTTTGAAGGTTCTGTTAGGTGTGAGGAGTAAACTAGGGGTCTATGTACATGAGTCATTATTGGACTACTGGTTTTTCAGTGGAAATGGGTATCCTTGGCAGGATTGTTGGGCTCAATTACTAGCTAATGTCCCACCCGCTAGTTGGTGTAGGCCAGTAACCCATCAGTGTCCTCCTATATTGATTTTTAAATGGGTTAAATGGTATTTGAATCCATTATATCCCCTTATATTATCACTATACCCCCAAAAATTCTATCCTAGCATCCCTAAACACACTCCCCATCTTCTTTCCTTTCGTCTTGGATAAATCCCATTCGATCTTTGGCTATTTCTTTGATTGTGTTGTGCAATGAAAATATGTGGGTATATTAATGAGACCTCAGCCATATATTCTTATTTTACATAAATTATAATATTTTTCTCATCATGTTTATCTAATACACCCTTTTCAGGTATTTTTTCTACTGCATATATTCTTCTATTTTAAGAATAATCCAAAATTGGTTTTGGGTGTATCGACTTCCATTTAACTAATGTTTTTGTACATATATTTTTTCTAGATTCTCATAATTATTTATATATGATTTAACATTGCATCACACATGTATTCCCAGTGATTAACCTAGATTTTAATTCAATTCAATGTGAAATATTTTTTACCCATCATATTCCATTTTTCAAATTTTTATTTTCAAATAGAAATATGAAACAATAGGGTTTATTTTTATGAAATAGAAACCATATTAAATGGCTATAGAAATGATTAATTCAAATGGTGCATGTAATATATTATTGAAAAGGGTATATCAGAAATGTCTACTTGAAATTTGAATGTTATTTTGAAAATTGATCATTAGATATTGAATTTGGAAATAGAATTGGGAATGGTTTTTGAAATGATATTTTGAAATGGTAGTGATGAAATAGTTATGATGTTGTATTTTTAAAAAGTATTATAAATTAGATAATTTTATAGTTTTTATATATTTATGAAATTAGAATCATAGGGAATTGGTAATAGTTTTCTTCTACTGTGGGTAGGAAACAACTATAGGGGAGGTCCATACTAATATTTCGTTGGATGATAACAGAAATCTAATAGTCTTGTTTCACAAAACTATTTATTAACTAAGAAAAATATGAAGGGGATGTTTTTTATACTTATTTATGTACCATGGACATTGAGGATTATTATATAGTTTTCATGGTACCAATGAAATTCTAAATTTTACCCCAACACTAGAAGAAATAGGTATTGTTAATTAGGGTATATAAAATAAGGATTGATAATAATTTTATTTTATTTCGTTCATTTAAAATAAAACTATTAATCGGAAAAATTCATAACACTTATGAATGATCATCCAATAAATGGATTTATTTATGGTTTTCAATGGTGGTGGACTCTTAAGATATCATGAAACCCTACATGACATGATATTTAGTAACTAAGAATCCAACATGGTTGTGGTTATAATTAATGGTAAGCACCTGATTCAAGATGATTGAATTCATGGACAATTGGAATCCTATAATCTATGATTTTATTTATGGAACCAACCATTTTTAGAGAGTCATTTTATTTTTTTTCTTTTATTCCTTTAATTTATTTTTTTACCTCCTGTATTTGACTATTGGTGTATTTGACTCCTTATTGACTAGAAGTTTCATTTTAGATATTCCAAAGTTTTCATTAGTTTATAGCTCTTTTTTAAGGCTACCTGTATATTTTAATGAATGTTATTGACCTTATTTTTATATGGTTATTTCACTCTGACCAGTGGGTATAGTCACAATGAAAACCCATATCGAACACTCACCACCAATCAACTACCTCTAGTGTAAGGGGAGACATTCTTGAGGTTTTGGGGCACCCTTAGTCATGTTACTATTAAAAGTGAGCCAATATGAAACATTACAAGATAGAGGTTATGGTTTTGATATCTGGGTCAAAATTTATTTTTATGAAATTTTCCTTAAGCACCCAAATATCATTAATTAGTGAAAATAATTATGGCATATTGGGGTATTTAAACCATAATTATTAGGATGGGAGTTCAACTCGATACACACATATCTTATTATCTATTTATCGAATCTATTATAGATTTTAAAAATATTCATGACATCATTCGTAATACCAAATTTTTGAACACTAGGTAATTACATTTATTTTCCCAGTAATAAAAATAAATTTTTAATTTAATTGGAAAAATTAATACTCTCGTGTAGGGGATACTTGATAAATTTAAATCATTCCACATTCATAGCCAATGGAATTTTAGGTTTGTTTTAAAAGGGGAGTGATTAAAATATTGTTTAATGCCAAATAGAAAGTCACTAAAATATTAATTCCATCAATGAAAGAAAATAAGTATTTCGTAATATTCATCATGGATCGAAGGATGAAGGGTTGGATTTGAGAATATAGTGTTCTTAGAATAATAAAAAGATATGTTGGAGTTCAGTACCATCCATGGAGTTTAAAGGTATTGTTTTAGTTTTGTATGTAATTGGATGGAAAATTACATGATTTGAGATAAGGGTCATCTATAAAGGAAAAAAGGGATACACTACAATGAAGGGTTATCATGGAATATGGTATTATTTCATCGTGGTTTAAATTTTTGTTGTATGACATTAAATATTATAATACAATCTCTCATCAATAATGAAAAATTTGAAAATATAATTAGGGGGTTGTAATGGTGTTGGGACTCAACCTATTAAGGGGATGGTAAATATACATGTTAAGAAAATAAAAATATATATTTTTTGTCGATTAAAGTTTTTTTTTATTAATTTCTTATTTCGTTAATGTTATCCTTGGAAGTTTTTTTTGTTTTAAGAAAAATTTGAAATTTTGACATGATAATTAATTTTAAACATTATTAGTTTTAAAATATTTCATGAATATTAGTTAGAAAATTTATATCCTTATTATAAGGTGTATCATGTTGTATAATTTTATATTGAAAGAATAAAATCCCATTTAGATTATTTTTCATGTAGAATTGAATAATGACATGTAATTTTTTATACTATGTGCATTTAAATTCAATTTAAGTCCACACATGGTGGACCATTGGGTAGTAAATACATAATTCTATAAAATCAATCACCCTTATCAATGTTATATCATTTAAATAAATATAGGTCGTAAGAGGAGTTTATGTAAAATTATTGTTACTTATCAATAATAATGTAATGGGGGAATTGAAATCAAATAAATAGAACACATGAGTATTTTTTTTGACAAGGAATACATAAAATGTGTCTAAGGATTCCAAAATAGTATCCAATGGCTTAATGTCGACTAAAACCAAGAAGATAGATGACAATAATATAGGAATGATCTATTATATTGAAACATTGGAAAACAACTATCATTTAATATGAAAGGAATTTCTCAAGAATAATTTCATTAATCATAATGGTTGATGGGTGGGATCATTTTAAATTTGAAGATATTATAAAACCTATTCTATATGAAAAAATCATTTATTGTGGTAGTGTAATGACATCATGTTTTTTGTTATTATTAATATTTTGTTATTTTTTTAATTTTTTAATTATTTTAAATTGGTCTTGTATTTTGAGTGAAAAAAGATTAAGGGATGGGTGAATGTGGGTGGAACTATTTATAATTTCTCCAGAAATTTCAAAATTTTATTTAGTGTAGAATATTGGGTACACATTAGAGTGAAAGAGATTCTAGGACTAGGGCGGAAAATTGGGTAAATTGTGGAAATATATTCAGTAACTACTATGCTGGAGTATTTTTTATGTGAAGGAATAACAGTTAATGTGTCATCATGGGGGAATCTATTCAGAATTACGTTTTACATTAAATTTGGAATTCATATGTTTTTATATCACAAATCTCCCCATTTCTCTAATTAACATAAAACTAGTATTTAAGATCTATTGAAATTTAGGATTGTGATCCCATGATGGTTTTAGAAGTTCATTAGTGATAGATAAATGATGCATATAATTTTTTGTGATAGAGAAAATAATTACTCATTTAGAAACTGAAATTAACCATTAACACTTTTAGTCATGAAATATTATTGAGTTCTTGTATTTAAAATTAAATTAACCATTATTTTTCATTATATTGTTTACCCAAGTGTGGGTTATGTGACATATTATACTCTTTATTCTTTAGTTAAGTGTTGTTCATAAAAAAATTCAATTCTATAATTATTTAATAATTCATGTGAACTACGTGACATGATAAATTAGTTATAATAAAGTAGAATAATTATTAAAATAATTTTATGTATTTTCAAATTTTAATAAAAGTTGTTTTTTGATGAGGTTATGGAATTATATTATTGATGTAACAATTAAATGATGAATATGAAAAAATAAATTATAAATTTTATTATTTCATTAATTTCATAAATAATGATGATAACTGAAAGCCTTGAAATTATTTTTTTGAAAAATCTACGTGTTTATGTTTCATTGGAAACAATATAATCATCTATTCATTATATATATTTTAGTATGTTATTGAGATAAATTTATATAATATTTGAAAGATTTAGAATGATTTTTTCTATAAAAATAAGTATATTTACATTAAAAAATATATTATTAATAGTGATTAATTGATATGTGGAAAAAGACAAATTGTTCAATGGAATATAGAATTTTACAGAAGAATAATTTGGAAATTTATTTATGAAAACATGAAGCACATTATGGTAGGGAAGATTAAATGTTATTAAAAAAATATGGAATCAGTTTCCTAATAATGAATTTGTTTAAAAATTGGTTTATTAAATATATAATTGGGTTTTAATATTGAATATATTTAGTTTAAACAATACTTTAAATAAAAAAGATAGATTTTATTTAAGAACATTTTCATGTATTTTTTTAAAAGTGATTGAGTTATTTCTATTGGTTAATAATATAATGAACTATTCATTATTACTAATAAAGTAATTTTTGAGGTTTTAAATTCACTCTTTCAATTTGAAATGGTTCATGATTTTGGACACTTTTAGTGAGCCTTGTCTAGTTTTAAATGAAAATTAATTCAAATTTATCCATTTATTTGAAGAATACATAGATTCAAATAAATATTAAATTGATTTCATGATTTTTGAATATGAGATGAAATGAGCTATGCATCCATCTATTTAGAATTAGATTTGAAATCATAGGTTATATTAGAATTGTGTGAAGCATATCTGAGATAATGTTTTCCTCGTAGGTAACACCTAACATATTATTTACATTTGTAAAAATAATTTTGTTTGATAATTTAAATTATTTAGACTTTTATAAGTGACCACATTATGGGTTTTAATGGTCTGGAATAGTTTATTCTAATAATTTATTCAATATTATTCTATGTAGAAACCTCATTTATATTCATTAGATATGTGTTACATTGAGTTTTTTGGGAGGGAAAAGCTATAATAGAGAGATTATTGGAAGATACATCTTGGAGTTATTTTCATTTTCCTTTGGGTCATTTAGAGGATTTATCTAATCTTTTTTTTTCATTATAATAATATTTTTCATTCTATAGTATTTTGGTTTTATCATAAAGTCTTAGTTGGATATATGAATCTTATAGGAATATTTGGTATGTTTATAATATATTAATAAACATATCAATGACATTTATAACATCTTTTTGTTGTTATATTTTTTTGTTTTCTGATTAAATAAGCCATTATAGGGTAAATACAATTCCAAGATATGTACATAGACCCATAGTTTTTATTACATGATTATTATTATTGGGGATCACACATAGGGTCATGTTAGATTTAATATAAGTTGGAAAATAATGAATAATAATGATGTTTCTAGACAGTATTATAGAATAACATTTTTTTAGGACCTGATATTTGGGATTTTTTATATTAGAGATTTAGAGTGCATACTTATTAAAGAATCTTTGTATGTAGCTATTGAAAAAACCAATTTAGTAGTCTATATAACATAGGTTGTATGATATTTTATTAATTATGATTATAGTTGATATTTTGGGAGACGATTCTAACAAGTTTGAGTGTAACTAGTGGGGTATACAAGAAAAATTTTGGAATAGAGAGAAAAGGAATATACATGTACACATGTTTTTTTATTAATTGGCATTTAAATATCATCATTATAATTGACTTACTGATAAATTAAAAAATTGTTTTCAAAATAGTTTATTATTAATTGATTAGTGATAAAATATTTTTAAAATTAAATTGATTAATTTGGTTCTCTTAGTAAATTGTGATTATGTAATGGAATTATTTATAGAAAATGTTTATATTGACTTCCAAATTATGGTCTATTTATTATATTTATGATTATTCTAATAATGAGATAATGAGTCCCATTATATGGAGATTTTTTAGAGGTGTCATTTTATGGATTATATATAATTTGAAACTCATCATATTCCCATGGAGGGTTAGATTGAGAATATAGTAGTGAATAAAATCCATCTGATTCTTCTTAATGTGATTTTTAATTAGTTAGGGATACCATATAAGGGGGTTTATATGGTGGATAATGTGATTTATGACTTTTTAGTACAAAATAATCTTTTGTTTAGGGAAGATATTGTACCATAAGGATATTAAGTGTTGTTTGATGGAAGAAAATAATCTTTGAGATGACCAATTATCTATAATGGAAGAATGTGAATATTTTTATATTTACAACATCAGTATCAGATCAACATTGGTATCATATCATGGACCATTAAAAGTGGTATGAGTGGTTTTCAAGAGATTCATTTCAGACTCATTTCATTATGATGTACAATTATAGACGGCGACTATAGGTAATGGTTTGGTGTTTTTTTTGACATTGGGGAATATGTATTTTCATGATTCTATTTCCCTTTTAATGACAGAATTTAACTTATTTTTAATTGGTATGAAATGAGTATTTTATTATTCATTACTTATAATATATATTAAATCTTAAGATCAGATAAAATGTTTATCACTTTTTTACCATCATTCATGGAATGATTAAGAACATATATCATGTAAATGATGGTACTTGATGAAAATTATTGAGATTAAGTGGGATAAGGTGGATTTAATTGTGGAAGGAAGATATAGGGTGATTAATATTATAAAGAAAATTAGTGATTAGGATTTTTTATAAATAATAATTTTTTAAATTGATCATGTATGAGGTCTTTCAATGAAGGTGGGAGAGGTATTTATGGATAGGTTTGGTGATGGGATTATATGTGGGGGATAAATATTCCCATTCATAGGGATGAATTATAGAGTATTGTATATTTTTTGTTATTAAAAATTTCAAATTAGATCATAAAATGGGTTATTTAATGGGTGGATCAGTGATTTTGGTTAACTCTACCCTGGTTACAATGCTTTTTTCATTATGGTGATTCTTATTTTATTATGTATATTGGTATGGTTTCCAAAAAAATAACAATACATTTATTATTTGGTGTTTTTATGTGAATTACACACTAGGAAGAGGAGATGGTCCTATTAAGGTATTAAAATTATATTACATTGATATATTATTGTAAAAATTTCATTGGGATTTAAATATTCAAAATAAGAAAAGTGTTTATATGATTTTTTTGAATTTACTAGTTTTTAATGTTTTGATTAACTCTAAAAAATGTGATATCATTTTTAAATTGTAAAAAATCCTACGTATTAAAATCATAAAGGGTTATCAAATTTGAAGAACTATTAATGAATTAGGTTAGTTGGGGATGATTATTACTTATGTAGTTGTTATTTTATTAGATCGACTGATAGTGTCAATAATTCCATTATTACTCTAACGGTTGATTGATATCAATATATTTTTCCTAATTATTAAATATGATTATTTCTAGATAGGGTGGTAGAGTTTATAATATAATTAGTACCACTTAATGATCTTATCTATTTATCACTTTATTTTATGTATGCATATAAGATTATAGAGTTAAAGACTCAATTATCTTCAATACAACAGATTCATCATAAAAAATATATATAAATTGGATTCTTTATTACTTATTTCGATGAAGGTGGATATTATTTTTCAATAATTCATTGATTATTATATATTTTAATCGGTTAAAAATTGTAATATATAACATTTTTAATGAATTTTTATGTTATTTGATAATTTGAGTTTATTTTTATGTTTTTCAAAGAATGGACAATGATTGTGTTATCAATAATTAATATTGAGTACTAAATATACTCCTAAATATAATTTTGAATTTGGTGCATAAATTTATGATTTTCATTGATTTAATTAATTGTGAAAATTCAGAAACCATTATTATATCCTTAATAAACCATTTTCTCCATTTTTATTTGGATTAAATTTTCATATTATTTATGAATGATATAGTGTTAAATTCAACACCTTATGAGGTTCATGGTGATCATTTTAACATATTCTTTGAGATATATTTTTCTCATTGGTTATATTAAATGATATCAAAATGATAATTTCAAATAACTTCTAATGAATTTAATAGGAAAAACTATTTTGGATATTGTATATTATACACCACATTAATCTTTAACAAATAACTAAATGTTATTTTTTAAACATGACAATAATAAACTAGTCATTAAATTTGAGGGTTTTAATAAAAATATATAATTCATGAAATAAATATAAATTTCCATCTAAATATGAATTTATTGGTATGTTCTTAGAATATAATAAATCAATTTATTTTAAAATAATTTTATTCTTCAACAATTATTTATTTAATTCAAAAATCAGTTTTTATTCTTTTTATGAGTCAGTAATATTATTTATTTATGGAATTTGTAGAAAATATATTTGAATACATGAACAAAATTTTAGAATAAATAATTTTAAAATTTAAATAGATTGAGTTTGTATGAAATTTTTTTATATATTGATTTTTTATATAATAGTAAAAATACAAATTTTTGATGAAAACTCCTTATTATTTTAAATTATTTTTCCCGAAAGAATTATTTTTGGTATTATTTGTAAATATTATTTAGTTCATTTTAATTTAATATAATAAAATTATATGTTTTTAAATGGTTTTTACATTTTAATTTATTATAATCCATTTTTTATTTAAAAAGGATATTTGTTGAAAATTTATTTTTCAGTGCATTTTTCTTATTCAATTTTCAATTAATTACTGAAACATGTATGGTTTAAATTTTGAAAAATGGATTCCATATTTTAAAATATAATTTCTTATTTTAAAAAATAGTTATCTTTTATATTTGAAAAATATGAATAATAACCATATTAATTTTATTACCATAGTAAAGTTTGATTGGGTTAATTAAGAGTACAAATAAAAAATGATAAATAATATAATATGAATCTAAAACATTTTCTATAATCACTCCTGTATTGGTTATATAAGCCTTTATATCGACATGGATAAAAATAAAACCATTATAATATAATATATAATAAAAATAAAAACATGTAACAATCTGGTTTTGATAATTATAATATTTTTATATGGTGCTATCCAAAATATATGTTAAACAATAAATATTATTTTTAAATATATTAGATTTGTAATTATAATTTTACTGTATTATTAATTTTTTTTATAAATAATATATTTAAATTCTTAAAAAAAATCTAATGTAGTAATTATTATATTAATATTTATATTAGATAAATGTTATTAAAAATTATAAGATAAAGGTAATTTGAGAAAATTAATGGGAGAAAATAATTTTTAGATTATATTTACTTGTTATGAATTAAATAAAATTTATTTAATGAATTATATTTTTTATGTAATTAATTTCACAGTATCGAATAGTCCTTAACATAGGCATTAGGAATATTTTATAGTAAATAATATCTTATTAAATTAAATGAATTTTTTATGAAATATATTAAACTCTTCTAAATTATTTTACTAATGTTATAAATTTTACCCAAGATCCATTTATGGAAATGTTTTCATTTTATAGTAACTATAATAACCCTGAAATGGTATAAATCATTGTTTTCTTGGTATGAGTTAAATGGTGAAATTAAGGGTTAGAACCCAAAGATAAGAGGGAAAATATTGTCAAAAGTTATCTAAATTTTATTTGATTTGGGTGTTTAGACATATAATTAGCATAAATTAGGAATAAATAAATTTTAATCTGCTTTGAATTTAAAATTATTTTATATTAATTTAATATTATGAGAAATTTTAACAGTGCTTTCCCCTCCCATATAAAACTGAACCTCTTGTTCTCGTTTATTCACATATCAAAACCATTTTTTTCTGCCATGTCCAATCAAATTTATATCCCAGAACCCCTCCCCATATTATAGTGTTTTATTTTTTTTTATTTTCATCATGAGTGGCATTATGTAGATTAAAAAGGATTATCTAAAGAAGTTTAAGATAGGGAATACAACATGACATCTTATACTCACTGTAAGAGGCCAATTTTCAACGAAATGTTTTTATAAAAAAGTTTTTTTTATATAAAAATTATTTTCTTTTCACTAATTACTGTATATATATCGATTATCTATAATTTAAATTAGAAATTCATTAATTTTATAAATTATTGGGATTAGATTTTAATTAGTTAATATTTTTACAATTCAAATATAAAAAATTGTTCTAGAAAACTGGATTTCTCCTTTAAATTTTCTGAATTTTTATTTATCGATGATTATAAGTTATAAATTTATATTATTACTTAAAATCAATATATATTTAATTTTTATAAAATTTTAAATGGATTATAATCTGAAAGGGAGATCTTTTACAAGAAAAAAATAAAATTATGAACTTGGGTTTCAATTGCGATGATGAGTAATGGGGAGTGAACGCACGAACACAAGGGGATGTTATCCAAGAAGTGATAATTATAGTGGAAACATTTTTTTCATAGGATTTTACATGTATCATATTAATCCAAAAGGTATTATTATTTTTAAATGGGTTTTAAGAAGAAATAAATGTATTTTGTAAAGGATATTTTTGATTTTTTAAGGATGATAAGTATTTTTAAAAGGTTTTGAAAAAAAATCATAAAAGTCCATATAATGTGTTTCTGAGAAGAAATATATAATATAAAATATTTTTTGTTTGATATAAAATAATTTCAATGATTATTTAAACAATATTCTATAATATTATTTTGAATGATTTTATAACCCTATACTAAGAAATTTTATGCTAATCATATGATATAAAAATCACTATTTTAGTGGAAATTAAGAAGGATTTTATTCTTATATGGTGGTATCCCACAAGATGAAAATTAATCAAATGTGTAAATTTTTTAAAACTGTGATAACTTGTAATGTTATGCCTAAATTTAAATTGACTAGACAAAAAAAACCTTTTTTATTATGTACTATGTATATTTAGTTATATTTTATATAAAATAAATCACAACAAGGTTTTGGTAGTAAATCGGAATGAAATGGTTCAGGATTCAAAAGTTAAGGCTTAATTAGTGATGTAATTTGGAATTTTTTCTATAAATTATAAATATTAATGGATCTTGAGAATTTTGTAACTGTGTTGTATTAGGTTATTCTAAATAATTACATTAGGACAATGACTTTCTTCATCCTTATAAGTAATGTTCATTAGTTTATTTAATACTTATATCACATATAAACACATATAAAAGATCATTTATAATATTAGTGATGTTTGAGTGAGATTATAAACACCGGGATTCGTCTAAAGAACTAAATAAGTGGTTTATATAAGCACTTATTCTCCATTTAATTGATATAGTGAAGAATTAGGATATATATTGTGATTATTCTGATGTAGGATGAGAGAGTAGTAGAATATGGATCAAGGAATCTTTTCATTGACAGAAATAATTATATAACTCCTAAAGTTGAGTTAGAAATATTTTTGAATTCACTAAATTGATGGATTCATTATCTTTTTAATGGAATTTTTGAGGTATTATCTAATATTAAAATTTGATACTACACATTTTATATAGGGATATAAGTCAGTGATATCGAATATGGTTTTACTAGATGTTTTCAATTGATATTCAGATGGTATATGAACATAAAAATGTAAATTTGATAATTGATGCATCATATTGAACGTCGGAGGAATTTTTACTTCACCAATAAAAGGCAGAGTGTTGGGTTAAATCTATTTTATATGAGTTTCATCATAATGTATCTAACGAGTAAATTAATGTTTTCAATGTTCCATTAATTATCAAATCATTCATTTTGGATAATGAGAATGACGTTTAGAGTTCATATTATTAATGTGATGTATATAATGAATTAATGTTTGTTGGGGAGTAGTTTCCATACTATAAAATTCATAAAAAATATATAATGTATGTTTATAATATGATTACTATTCAAATTTTATATCATAATGAAGATATTATAGAGACTCATATTTATAAATAGGTAGATCATATTATATTAAAACAAATTTACTATAGTGTACGACGACACTTGTAGTTTCCTTGAATGAAATAGTACAAGGAAAGTTTTTTTAGTTATTTCATATATCAGAAGTTTAAATATATATTTTAAAAACCAAATTGTACGTTTAATTTAATACATAATCGATAATGTAAATGATACTATGGTAAAACTTATTTTTATGTGTATCTTGAGATCATAGAAACTGAAGGATTTAGTTGGGGTCATTTTTATTCAATGGAATAAAGGATCACATTTTTTGGGTGATTTATATAGTTAATGATCATTGAAATATTTATATTAAGGAACTAATTATTCATTCTATAATTCCAAATTACATTGAGTCAATCAATATTCATGATTCATAATCCAATTATGAAAAGTGTTGATTAAATCATTGGGATCCCAAGTAATGTTGAGTGCAACATATCATCTAACTTTGAAGACCAGTTTGATAGTATGATTTAGATACTAAAGTCTATAATTACTATTTATTATAATTATATTTTAGTTTTTTTGAAATACCATGTTTAATTGTTTATGTTTTTATAAAAAAAATCAAATGTATCAATTAAAGGTAAATTATTTGAGGCATTATATAAGACTATTTTTCAGCCACCCTTTTCTATTGATGAAGGTGGTGGGGAATCTTTATTTGGTCTTAAAATATCACAAGATACATTTTATTTCATGGATATTGTTTGGAAGAGGATTCTTATATATTATGTTATGTATAAATCATTTAATAATCATTGAAACTATCCTATTAAATTTGTTATAATGGATCATGTATTTATTACTATAATTCTTATATTGGTAGCATATGTAATCTTTAATAATAACAAGTTGTATTTATAGTTTTTAAAATCATTTATGATTATTTATAGGATAAAGGTTTTATTTATATATTGTATTTACCTCTATTGTAATTTTATATGATGATTTTATTCATGTGTCATAATCGTGGAAGAAAATTAGATTTGTATCATGCTCTTTAATGTGATGACGTAAAATTGGATCCAAGTACATATTTTATTTTAAGGTTAACACATATTGTTGATTGTTGTATTAATATATTATATTGAAAACATGTGACACTTGTATATGTTCTACAATATTATATATATATTTTAAGGAAGACATGTGATTGAGAATCTAAAATCTACTCCCAATTCTCTATGTACCCATTAATGATCCTATATTACATTACAAGAGGATGAAGGATATAAAGTGATATAATTTTAATGAACCCCTATTTTAAGATATCATTGGAATTTTTTATTTGATATCATTGATTTTATTTATATAGGTTTTCAGTTTTTTCTTTGAAAGAATGGGATGGTTGGGGAAGAAGTAGGTGGAACATTCTAGATATTCCATAGCCTACTTTTGATAGTACATATTCTGGGGTCTGGGGAACATAGTGAGGGGGGTGATTATAGAGTTTTACTTCTTAAAATGACGTACTTAATATATACATACTAGATAATCAGTAGATTGGGGGTGGTAATTTTATATTGGATACTAATGGTATTTTATTATCACATGGATTGGATTATATTACCCCATTTATTTATTTTAGGGGCCATTACTAAAAAGTATATCATTGACAAATATCAGTTTTCCCATTTACTTCATGTGTTGATTTAACAACTATTTCATTTTAAATTGAAATATATTGGTGATGTAATATTTTTTTTTCGTAATATAGACATAATCTTATCACTTCTCTAGAAGGAATTTTTTTACCTTTTATCAAGTTCTAATTAATATTGATTTCGTATATTTAGATATTTTATATATTAAATACATTATAAAAGGAATTAAAAGATAATTCCCTATGTTATTGTACATATAGAGCGAGGTAGGAGTCATATTACACTATTTCATATTTAATTGAATTGTTTTATATAAACTATATACGAATTTTTTTATTTAATATTTTATGTGTATAAAGTTATATCTAAAAAATTATAATGATGTGGAATAAATTCTCGTGAGTTTTTATTTGTTATTTATATTACATATATTGGTTTTAATGAGATTTTATAAAATATTATGTGCATGGTGATGGATAAATATATAATATTATTAAATAAGTTATGATTTTTTATTGTCCTTAATGGGGGAATTACTTATGAGAATATGAAGGCTGAAATTGATCATTTTATGATATTTTTTATCTCTAGGTGTTGTTTTAAAATATATATTTAATGTATTAAATATATGAATTTGTGTGTATTATTCAGTCAAATTAATTCTAGTTATGAGATATTTAAGTTAATAATTAATATTGTAATGAGAATATTTACATGATAAAATAAGAGGTTTAAAATGATTGGTGTATTAGAATAACATTGTAGTGGTTTCATGTTTTATAAATATATGATATTGGAAAATTTAGGGATGTATTCAAATTTGAAATTAATTTTTAAAAAATTAAAATGATTATAAAAAAATGAATTGTTTTCATATTAATGACAAAATTTTGAAATTGATTTATGTTAATTATAATTTTATTTCCATGTATAATATTCTTAATGAAAATTATTTTTTAAATTATAATTTTATTTTGTTTTTAATGTAATTACAGGTGTTTTTTAGTGTGAATAATTTATTTTTATTTTATGAATAGGGGAATAATAGTGATTTGTTAGTATAAAATCAAGGTTGAGTTTGAGTAATTTATTATATAAACCTTCATGTAGTATTGTATTAATAAAACACATGTCTCAGAGTGAATAATATTTAATTTGAAATGTATTTTTTTAAATTCTAGTATTTGATTTTTAATAGAATACCTTGATTGGTTTTATTACTAAATTTTTATTTTCTATTTACCATGTTTAATAGACCATATTTATGATGTCTTACATAAATATTTTTTTTATAATAAAATTTCTCCTTTTCCTTGTGATTCACTATTAGGGGGTCAATGGATCTCTAATAGACAGTTGTTGGACCTTTTAGTTAGTCATTATCCTTTAGTGACTAGGGAGTGCACATGAGGGCATGTGATGTTTTTCCACAATAGAATGTCGATGATGGTCTATAATGATATCAAGGGATCTACTTAGATATAATGAGGAAATTTGTCTTATTTATATGGACCTATATAAATTTTAGGGCTTGTAAAATTCTTCAATGACTATAGTGAATCTATCTCTGGTTGAAGGGGGTATGTTGTGGGTAAGGACCTACCCATATGCATTAAACAATTTAGTTAATTTGACCAGAATTCACTATTATACCTTCCCAATAAAATTTTGGATTATATTTTTTATAGAGTTAGGTCATATCCTCATTCATATAAATATATATATCATAATGTAGATACTTATACTCAAAAATCCATTATTTTCACAGTATGAACTTTGAGAAAAAATGTGATTTAATTCGATAATTAAACATAAAAATTTAAACATGAATTCATATATTCATTTACCCATTCAAAAACCATATAAAAACAACGAAACATGGTATTAGTAAAAAAACTCATTATGGAACATAGAAAATAATAAGGAAAACTTTATTCCCAAAATAATATATTTTCACAATGTAATAACATTTACGCATAAAAAATAATCTCTATAGATTACATTATAAAATCATATGATTAATATAAGACTATATATAAAATACATAAATCATAAATGTTAATATGTGGAAACAATTTTATACCACTCTTACATATAATGTATCTGTCCCAGCTATATAAGGAGTAACTAGTATGGTTACACCTAGAATAACCATCGTAGGATATTTCCCTAATCTATTTGGAAAATATAATAGATTAACCATAACCCTATACAGAATTATTTAGAAAACTATAACAGTCTCAACTCTCCTGTTTATCATTGAAACACTATTGTAATATATATTTCCAAGAACCATAACATGATCAAAAAATAAATCATATATAAAATAATATTCTTGAGGAAAATAAATTTTCCAATTTTAAGAAGTTTAATAATTATAAATGAAAATATTTTGTTCAACATAAACTTGTAAACATGTAAAGGTAACATAAATTCCTTAATGTGCCCCAAAATTAGTCTAATCTTCTTATTACATATAAGTAAAAACACATTTATTTAAAAAAAGTGTTGTAACATGAGAAGGGGATTTTTAAAAGGAACTTCCCTTCCAAATATCATATCATTGAATAGGGAACTATTCAAATGAATAGAATATATCTCTTCAATGTAAATATATAGAATATAAATTAATATAATCAAAATTCATTTCAAAAATAATTTTTTGCATTAAAAATCATTTAAGTATATATTTGACCCAAGAAATGGAAATTGGGTTACAGAATTCTTTACCTTATGTATGAAAGCTTTCTACACTTGTACTTAGTTTCATGGATAATTAAATTAGATTCATTAATTACTTTATTTATTTCTTTTTTGTTGACTTCAATTATTTCAATTAGATTGAGTAATAAATATTAAAACCTCTGTTCCAGGAGTATTAACTTAAGGGATTTTTGTTCAGTTCCCATGAGTAGAATAATAGGATTTTTGTTCAGACGAATAAAAAACAGAAAAAGTGGAAGTATATGGAATAAATATTTTTCCAAATGTTTAAATGATTTTATATATCATTTTTGATATTAGTAATATTCAATGGATAAAATATTAATGATACATGTTTTTTTGGTTTTCGGTGGTTTTTCTGACCATCAAAAACTAGTTTTTTATTTAAAATTATGTCTATAAATATGTTCTAAAAAATTAAAAAATATATAATATACATATTAAATTTTTGGTTAACCATAATAATGGTTTTATAAATAGTCTGAATGGATTTAATATTAATTGAAAACTCTCCAACCATGAAGGTGATGAATCAACATGTCATATATAATGTTTTAATTATTTAGTATAAGAGTATAATAAAATATGTTTGATCATAGATATTTTGAAAAATAATAAGAAACCAATATATATGGTATTGGAGTTAGCATTTAACATTTTATATGGTATTTTAGGATATGATAGATAGAAATGATGAAATTAACCAATAATTTAATTGAAAAAGAATGGGTGCTTTACCACTCAAATATCGTCTCCTTTAGAACCACCTTATGAAACATTGTTTTAGTATTTTGGGGAGAAAAACAGGACTTAGACATGGGGAATAAGCTTGGGAAGGAATTTGGTAAGAATTTAGACTAGATACAGTGTTATTATTTTTGAGGAGAAGTGGTGGCGATGGATAGTATTTATTAGGAGAGTAGATGAGTCTTTTTGATTATTTTATTCATTTGGTTATTATTTGTAATCAAGAATATCAATAGTGTTTATTATTGTGAATATTTTTAGTAACAAGGGAATTTTATTTAGAAGTAATGTGTTCTTATATCATCAATGACTTCAAAATTCAAGTATTTAACTTTTAATGTTAAATAATAGAAATTATCATAATTCACTATTTATCAAAAATTTAATTGTTTCAAAAAAATACCAAAAGACCATCCTTTTTTTAAATATATAGATTTAAAAAAAATATTCTTCTTATCATTATAATGTAATAAATTTGATAAATATTTTTTATTCAATTTCACCAGTTATTTAAATAATGTAGATTTTATAACCGATTATGTGACACATCCAAAAATTAATTAGAGTGTCATAAAATTATCTTATAATTAAAACAAAAAATTTATTTATGATTTTATTTTATTAAAAATAACATTTATATTAAATTATAACATTCATTATTAAATTTTAAATAAACATTTATGTTTCACAAGTTCAACAAAACACTATTAATCATTTTAAAATTATTTGAATATATTTTGATATTAATATATCATATTATTTTTATGAGATTCCAAAATTTTATTTGTACCTTCATATAATTGGTAATTATTCTAAGGTAAATACTATAATTCATAATGGGAACATTACTATTCCAACAGTCATGTAATTATTTCATTAGTATACATTCCAGATTTTTTATAACTTCCAATTATTTCATTTTATAATTATAATTTATTTAATTATTTAATTATAGAATGGAAAAAAATATAATATATGTACTTGGGTTGTTAATCCCCCTTTGGAAATTTCGTCCTCCAAATTGTTTCACTTGTTTGACAAGTGAAGATACCATTTCCCATATAATTTTTAAATTCACCCGTTTATACTTCAACCATGTTGTTTCTCTACAAAACAATAAACCAGTGAATTAACTTATTCCTTTATTAATTATATCCATTGTCAAGAAAAATACCATGGTTCTCCTTAAAAAAATGGTTTTCTTATAGATAAACAAAATCAAAGCTTAAAACCTAATAAGAATCTAGAACATACATTCGCAACATCATAATTGAAAAAAATTCTGTAAGTGGGAAAATTTTGGTGGAAATCAACACTGTAGGAAACTAATAAATATTTATATATGATTTCATAAGGTTCTAGTGAGATATGTACTAAGTTTCCCTTCTTACTAAAACACATGAGTTTTTTCCATGTTGAAACACTTAGAAGGATATGTTCACTTACATCAAAAGAAATATCCTTACTCTATTAATTTTTATAACTTTTCATCCTTATCTAAGTAATAATATAGTATCTATGAATCATCCTATATTTATCTAACATTTTATGAAACAATTATAGACTTATCAACGATCTTTCACTTACCTTATACAATCATTCTAGAGTTTGACACTACATTGAAAATAATAATTCAAAATATATATCTTAATAATGTAGTGAAAAATATTATTATAAGAAAACTCATAAAAAGAAAAATGTGCATCCCATATCCTTAGGTAATCCATTAAATAAGATTGAATGAGGTCCTATAATTTTTAAATTTTTCACTATAAAATTTCATCAAATTTTGGATAAAATGTGATGAAATATAAATTTCTTCCCAATGAATTTTGGAGGACCTTCCAAAAGATAGAAGTGAACCTGGGATCACGATTAGGTAAAATTGAGAGAGTAACTCAATTTAACCACACTATCTCCTTGTGTTATAGTCAAGTGTTCTAATATAAACTCGTTGTATCTATAATAGGATGAAAATATAAATATTAAGTCAATAGATAAAAAATAACTGATATCACAATGTTAACTTGATAAGTGTTTTTTAATCCCACTAGGAATTCCATGAATATATTTCCCCATTTCCACTATTGAATTAGATGTGGATTAATAATCCCCATTTTAATTGTTGTTATTTTTTTAACCATTTAAAATCCAAACTTGTCATGTTAAAGTCATGAATAACTCTTTTAATTTCATCCAAACAATAATACTTTTGATAGCCTTCATACATCTTAGAGCTTCCAGTATAAACTAAAAAATATGAACTATGATCTTCACTTCATATCTTATTTTTAAAATAGGAACATCAGTCACACATAATATCTTTAAAAAACTATAAATACAATCATTATATGTGTTAAATTTTTGTAAATTACCTTTTTAACCACTTCTAGGTTTTTATTTATCTCATGGAATTCCTTTCGTGCGTTCTTAATTTTTTCTCATTGAGACGATTCCACTGGCCTCTGAATCAAAACATATGAATTTCCTTCACCAAAATCATCCAAAAAAATTTCATCAAGTCATTAACAAATGTTACATGTTCTTAATGCATCATTATTAATATAGAAGGATGTTTTCAACTTATGTAATCCCCCAAATTTTTTACTTTTGAAGGATGATAATTGATCATGAAATCATAATAATTTATTAGTTCTATCAATATTTTTTTCAACATTTTGTAATTTTTGTGATTATAAAATATTTCACATAATTATTTATATAGATAATGTATCCAAATTTTTAAGGTGAAAACCATAGCTACTAAATCTAAATAATCTATGGGATAATTTAACACATGAGGTGTTTGTTACTATGAATAATAAGAAATTACCCAATCATATACCATCATCACACAACCATGTCCATTTAAATAAGTAATATTATTGATGAAAACTTCAAATTTTAGGAATTTAATGAAAAAACTAGATCATTCAATAATATCCTTCTTAATTCCTAAAAATAATTACCACATTTTTCTGTCTAAATAATTTTAACCCATTTTCAAATTAATATAGTTAGTGATCTTGATGATCATGGAATGTTTTTAACAACTATCGATAATAGAATGAAAATAAAAGAAAACTGAAAATATTAGTAGCATTTTTAGTATTGAACATTCAACAACCACATTTTTTTATCATATCAACTGTTATTCCACATGTTTATACAATGTGATGAAGAAAAGAAATAAGATGTTACTAAATAAAGCATTTTATAGATTTCCCATATATCATATTTTATTTTTCGATATTCTAGAACCATCGTTATATGTTTTTCATGATCCAAAAAACATTATGAATAATCCAATATGTTATCAATAAAAAAACCAAAAAAACTACCCAAATATTCACATGAGATTCTATTAATAATATCCATAAATAAAATATGGGAATTTTTCAAACCAAATGAAATAACAACCAACTCATAATTCCCATATCAATTATGGATTGATGTTTTCATAATTTCATTCTCATTCACCTACAGTTGATGTAACTTATATCTTAAGAAAATATTGGAAACATACTTAGATCCCGGGAGTTGATCAATTAATCATTGACATGAGAGAAAGGAAAAATATTATTAATTGTGTTGTTATGAAATGATCTATAATCAATAAAAAGCCTCATAGAACCATATTTATTTTCAACAAACAAAATAGGAACACCTCAAGGTGATGTACTCAAAAAATTTAAAAATTTATCTAGAAACTCTAACAAATTTTTTTTCAATGAGAGACATTATATATGATCCATTCGATTAGTGGGTTCTGGTATATTTTTAACAATAGAGAATAAAAATATTATAAACTAACCCTAGTGATTAGGTATTATACTAGGAATCTCATTAGGAAAAAACATCTAAGTACTCATTTATCATCAACAAATCATTAATAGGAAATGTTACCTCATATTCCATAATATGTTCAATATATGATTAATTTTTGTATTTTAATATTTTTTCAGCTTCTTGAAATATTATCAATGGTATGAGTTCGTTAATTTATAAAAAATTATACTATAAAAAATTACTTCATTATCACTATAATCAAACTTATTAAGGTAAAAAAAGCCAATCCTTCCCCTAAATAACATAAAATTTCACCCGGGGAAAAATAATATCTTTCTGTAAATTGTATCCATAAAAATCGACATAAAGATCAGATAATTTATTTTTTCCTTAATATTGCACCCATTTATTTTAACCATATGTTCTGGTTTCATTTCATGATGTGAAATTTACAATCTTAAAAAATATCAGTTATGAGAGAATGTATAACCTCAAATAAAATAAGATATTATCTAATTTTTTGTAAAAAAGTATTATACCGGAAACTAGTTTGTTGGATTTCCCAATATATGTTGAATGTGTTTCAATGGATTTCACCATGCCATTATTCTTATAGATTGTCTACATAGCAACATTCAAATTCTTCTTTAGACACTCATCTGCATAGTGACCCATCTCATTATAATTAAAACATTTTTCATTCATTATATAAAAATTGTTCATTCCTCTATCGTGAAGTTTTTCATTGCAATTAGGATCCCTATTCCCAAAAAACCACTTTAAATGCACATTCCAGACTTCAAATGGATTCAATAGTTTTTTATTACCCCAATTCAAAAAAAAATAAAAACATAATTTTCTTAACATAAAACATCATTAATGCATTCTTCCCATTTTCGGTCCACACATACCACATTTTCGGCTCATATTTAATGTAAAAATGATCATTATAAAACTCTTATTTCACATACTCTCCACATACAACATGTAAATTTGAAAACTATTGAAATTTAAAGAATTAAATTAACTTATATATTTTTTAATCAATTTTGGGTAAAAAATTTAATTTCCACATTATATTCCAAAATAAAATTTAGAGTGTAGATTTCTAATTGATTGAATTTTCCTTCTTATGTAGACATTTAATCATACTCATGTCTTAATTTCTAGATTTGGTTTCCATCATATGATTATTATCTTTAAAAAAATATTTATTAAGGATTTTTCTTTTCATTTAATCCCATTCCAACGAATCAAGCTCTTTATTATCCTAGATATTCATAACCATTGACCAATAGAAGTCAGCTACAATATCAAAATAAAAAATATAAATATTAACCTTTTAATGTTTTTAAAAAATATTACATCAAAAAGATTTTATTTTGTATTAATCCACATTTCATATAACACTGGGTATTTAGGTCAACTTAATCTAGGTGGGTATTTCCAAATAAAACATTCTACCACATACATATTGCACAATGGCTGATCGAGAAGATCTCATGCTGGGATGTTGTCACCAATTACATCATGATTAAACTAATAAATTACTAAAAAAAACTACTTGAATTGAATTCCCACTATTCTAGGTTATGGATTCTGAGGGATATATACCTTAGACTGTGGATAATATTAATATTTAAATTCTATATAATTTCAACATAACAACAATGTAAATGTAATATATATGTATTTTATTAACATTATCCCAACCCATAATGTTATCTAAACCATAGTCTAATACCATATTTATGGTCCAGCCCTTAATCATTACATAATAATCTTAATTCCACTACAAATAACATTAATACATTCCAAAAGAACATTTAGGTTTAGATTTTTAAGGAATTTTTTCATAAAATCATAGATAGATTCAAATATATAACAAATTAGACAATCCTATTCAGTATCAAATTTTCATGATATAAAACCATTAGAATAAAAATGTATTTATTTCCATAACAAAACATTGCAACTTTAAACATGAATTATTCTCTTCCACTACATATCAAAAAAACCTGTGAAAAAAAAAATTAAATCATGGGATGAGAACAAAAATAATAGTAAGGTATATAAAAAGGATAAAAAAAACTATTAGTCCATAATGATAAAATTTTCATAAAGATATAAATTTTACACAAAAAACATAATCTCTTTATCATACCTTATGAGATCATAAGTTTCCTATTAAACTAAATAATGAGTACATAAATCATAAATTTTATCTTATGGAATCATTTTAGAATCACTCTTACATATAAAATATTTATCCAACCTATAAAGTGGGTAAAAATCATGGTTACACTTGGTATAAACATCACAAAATATTCCCATAATCTCTTAGAAGAAACCTAAATTTTTAACATCGTCACATTACCCAATAAATTGGAGTGCTATAATGGGATCAAACACCAATTTTTATCATCAAACCACCGATTATAATAACTATTACTAAGAACCATAACATGAACATAACACATAAATCTCATAAAAAAGAATCAATTTTATGGAAATCAAATTTTACTTTTTGAAATCACATTTCATTTAAAAAAAATCAAAAACTTATAAATGAAAAATTTTGTTTTGAATTAAATTTTTAAACTGGTAACGTAAAAACCAAATCAATAAGGACAAATGAAAGAGGTAAAATATTGTTACATTGTATAAGAAAAAAAACTCATTTATAAATACAGTTATATGTAACACCCCAAGATTTCATAGTGTGTTATTTCTTCAAAATAATTCAATAAATTGCACTACACGCAACACCGAGTTCAAGCGCACCATGACTTACCAAACAAGCAGTTCAAAAGAGGTTATGAATAGTATTAACTAAATTTTAATCTTTATATAATCCTTATAATTTTAGAATCCATATTATGAGTTTCTTAGACATAGTGTAAGAACAAATTCATTTTCAGTATTGTAGTTTTACCAACTTTTAATAGTGAACCCTTTTTAAATACAATATTTTAAACTTTTTTACTAAATGGGGACATCAAAAATTTAAAATGAAACATCCCAAGCATCCACGATACGTTTTCTTTGAATAATACAGTAGCGTGTATTGTACGCAACCTTGAGTTTTAACACACACAACAACCAATCAAACTAGCCGTTATGAATAGTAATACCTAATTTTTAAAATTATATATATATTATATTCCAAAATGGACTTCATTTTTGGATTCGGAATATCAAAATTATCCTAGGGTGAAATTTTGGTACATTTCGGATAACTTTCATATTTTTATGAATAGTGAAAATTACTAAATTTTAATTAAAAACAACTTTTTTAATCAAAATAATTAATAGTGATAAATTGTGAATTTGAGTGGTTTTAAAGTATATTTAGAATATATTTTTACCATTTAATATAATTTTGGTCATTGGACATAATTTTACAATTAAACCGAACATAAACAAGTGTCAATCTTTTGATAGTTATTACCTCTTAAAAACACGCTTTTTGTTTTGACAGCGGGAATTAATTTTAAATTAATTTCTGCCACTTCAGTGTTTTGAATTTAGGAAAATGGATTCCATATTTGGAATCAGGATGTTCAAATTGTGTAAATAGGTAACTTTTATTTTTAGACATTTGAATAATTACTGCGGTAAATATTTTATTTACCATGGTTAAGGGTACATCCGGTAAATAAGGGTTAAAAAATAATATTATAATAATACTAAATTACCCTAAAACGTGTCTTAACCCTATTGGTTGATACATGGTCGACCATGGGCATCTTTGGGTATATTTTGGGACCCCATGGATCCACTTGTAAGTGATAATGACACTTTATTTTAATTAAGTAAAAATGAATACAAAAATTACACAAGCATATATCTTTTAGCAAAACAATTGTTACATAGGGTTATATATGTTGGATTTTAGATTATAAATATTCATTAGAAAGATAAAAAGATTTCCGACATAATTATATTTTATTTTTAATTTTTAGACATTAAATAATTTATTATATTTATGACACAATGATGATGAAGTAATTACTATAATAGTGAAAAATCAAAATAATTGATATTAAAAATACCCAAATAAATATAATATGAAACTTTTAATGAATTAAAATAATATTCTAGGATAATATGATATATTAGGATTTATTTAATTTACTTTTTTCGAAGTAATCAATCTGTTATGAGTTTTACAAAAATCAACTATTGAATAGTGTCAAAATTGACATAAAAGAGTTCTTAAAACAAATATTATATTATTAATTGATATTAAATTCCTAAAAATCTAAGGATCGGCCAAGAGACTTATATCATGATAGGTTCATCATTAATGGACCACTTGGGGGTCTCTTGTATGTATATTTTAAGTTTATTAACCATATAATATAAAAATACAAAGAGACATTGTAAAAGTGAAACTAATTAACTTAGAGTTAATACTTAATGATAAGGTTAATATAAGCACCCAAACCAGTCTAAATTATATTGGTTGAGTTGTTTTCGACCCATCCCCACCTTAAACTTTGAATAGTCAACTTTGGAGCCATTAGAAACCGAATATGAATTTATTATAAATTAATATTTCTAGCTTTTCCAAAGGTGCCCCTCACCCCTCTTATAAAAGGGAACTCCTCCTTCTCATTTCTTCACACCTTCAAAGCCTTTTGGTTCGGCCAAACTCTGCCCAAATACTCTCCCCACATCCCTCAATACAACCTAGAGGCCTTAGTTTGATCAGAAAGCCAACCTATGGAGCCCTTTTGATCAAATCAAAAGGAAGAACCCGAAGAAGAGGTAATGATTTCACCACCCTTTTCTAAGTTCCTTTCTTCTTCCACTTCTTCTTCCTTTGTTCTTACCATTCTAAAATAATAAATCCAGTATCATACATATACTGTGATGTTATTATAAATATGGTACAACCATATTCAGTATTCTACCCACCCTTTGAATAACATGTCACCATACGTGCGTACGTACGGCTTACCGTCTCCACGTCGTGGTGTAATTGTTATTCAATATATTATTATTTTGATTGGTATAATAATGATGTGTAACTCATGTAAATAATAAGTACAACATGTTAATGATTCTGTATATATTATATACAATCCATTTATATATTGTTTTAATATCAAAACAATGATATTGTCGCTCGTGCGTACGTACGGACTACCGTCTCCACGAACGCGATGAGATTCATTCTCCATCGCATCCATTCAAGTATAATTATCATTTGATGATTTAAAAATGATGTTTAAGGACTTGATATCATTCTGGATATGAATAAGATACAACAAACATGGCTTATGTAAAAAAAACATATAAAAGAAAATGAGTAAGTTAACACCCGAAACGACGATAATTCTAAGATATTATTAACAAATCAATGTTAAAAGATCATATATGATATCATATTAATATATATGATTCTTGTATAATTTAATAACAATTATTTCACCATTATAAAGGAGGTTAACCTACCCCAACCAAAGAAAAGTACAAGGTAAGGGTTTACTTTACAACCTCTTCATTATCCAAGGTTGTTTATACGTAATAATCTACTGGGATCTCTTTATCATCCACATCCATGTTTCTTAAAAATGCATTTCAAAACATTTTTACTATTTACTAGAATATTAGTTAAATTCATTTATACCCTTTTTGACTTTTATAAGTGGTTTATAAAGGAATCTTTCAGTCGTTTTCAAAACAAGGTCCTTTTTAACCTTTTCGACAGAATTAAGGTAAGAATGTTTTTTTTAACTTATACGGCAGGTGCGGCTATTTTCCGCCGTTATAAAATCTTCAAAGCTTCCCTTACAAGATTATAAGAATATTTTCAAAGAAAATGTTTTATTTTATATGGAACATAAATTATTTCAAAATAAAAGGAGATATTTCTTTAAAAAGAATTTTGATTTCATCTATGTCAACATCCTTTGATGGATTTTAAGATTATTTGAAGTTGATTTATTATGATACAAAACTTCTATATTGTATTGAAGGTTTTGTGATATGTTTGACTGTGGATGTGCTATTTTTAAACCATTCATAGTTTATGGTGAAAGTATTGACATTTCGTATGCTAGTTTTAATACGAATGTTTATGTTATGTTTAAACCTTTTCATATGGGAATGCATTGGACTTAATATGTGACGGGTGGAGCCCGCTATAGCTCCTCGATGCATCGGTAGGTCTCATGAGACAAACTAGTGTCTTGGCACAAGGCCGTGACAAAATCTTATTTGTAGTCTTGGCACGAGGCCTTGGCTATGTGGTTATGATAGTCTGGCATTATGCATTCCATCATTATGAAAGTGGTTATTGATTTTTCATGTGATTATTCGATTAGTAGAATAACCATGTGAATAAGTAAATGGAATTATTTCATTTTATTTATGCCATACTATATTAAATGTTCAAGTTTAAAAGGCTTTAGTTTTAGTTATACATTGCCTTAAAATGTTTATTCTTATTTATGAAAGTTTCCGCTATATTGTTATCCTTACTGGGCATTTGAGCTCACCACTTTTCTATGTTTTATTTTTCCCAGGAAGTGAAGAAGTAAGTTATGAATGACCTGCAGGGATATTTTGTGGGGATATGAGTTTAGATTATGGAGACAATATGTTGTTGTAGTAGTTTTTCGTTTAATGATGTAATGTAAAACTTATGAATATATCTAGTGTTTCCAAGGCTACTAAACCAATCGGTCTTTCGAGATTTGATCTTTCTTGTGATCATGCCAATGTTATGAAGTAATGCACCGACTCTGGGTAACTGGGGTCGGGGCGTTATAGTTGGTATCAGAGGAACTTTAGTACAAACCTTGGAAGCTAGATTTAGATAAACTCTGATTAGAGCACATAGACCTAAGATGAAATTTGAGGATTAGTATAGAAGAACTTCCTAGAATTTTGGTATTGTAGAGATTTTGTGAGTTTTCCGAGCAATACATCCCTGTCTGGATACGAGCAGGTAGAGGCGGCTCTGGCACAGACGTACCTAGGGGTAAAACCCGAAAACACCGCTTTGAGCTAGACTCGAACGGGAACTGGTGCACGACAACGGGCCTTGCTGCACTCTTGGTTACGACACTCCCGGGGGATATGCTTAGGATAACTCTCATTTTCCTTACAAATCATTATGAAGGGTTTATGAGTACATACTTCCTCAAAGGAGACATTTTTATGATTATGGATTATATCCATAAACTATTTAATTTATGTTATGTGTTTTACAAGTTTGGGATTAGGTATTGTTATTCATAAACTAATATAATGTATTCCATTGTTTAGAAATGGCGCCCAGTAGAAGGAATGAGAACTCTAGCAATGCACATGATACAAAGAGAAAGAAGGATCATATATTTTATGGTCTTAAGCCAGAATTTACAGGATAAATAGTCTCGCATGTATTATCATCATATGAAGAAATAATATCATGTGTTGATAAGATAAGTAAAGAGTTTACTGAGTCCTATGGCTTTGAAGGGAAGCAAGAGAAGAAAAGGATGGAAGAGAGAAAGATGGATAAAGGGAAGAGGGAAAAGAAGAATTTTCCCATTTGTGGTAACTGTGGAAAGAAACACCTTGTAACTTGCCTGAAAGGAATGGGAGTTTGTTATAAGTGTGGAGGAAAAGGGCACAAAGTACGTGACTGCAAGGGTAAGAAAATGGTTTTAAATGTACAATGCTTCATTTGCAAGGAGTTTGGACACTACGCGAACCTATGTCCCAGTCATCAGACTATGCCGCAAATGATGTTATTGGATAATAATCAAGTTATGATACTACCACAGATGAAGAGGAATTGAGTGTTGTATCAACAATGTACTTGTTATAATAATTATGGAGTATATAAGGATTGTACTGCAGTACTATTTCATCAAGGACTTGAGATTGTGTGGAACAATGAAATGTGACTCAATAGCAGGATAAATTTTTGGAAAATATATGGTTGAGAGAATGATAAATCATAATATAGTTCTGATACTGAGGTAGTGATTTTGGAATAATATGTGATTGTTTTGGATAAATTATATTGGATATTCTTGACTACCTTGGAACTGATTAATGATTTGTATATTCCATCATTTTTTTTGGGGTTTAAAACATTTTTGGATTGATGAAGTATATCCAGCATTCTATATGGAATAGGGGAGCATGAATGTAATCAATAAGGAATATGGTAATTTAGGATGTTTCAGTGTATTAAAAGAATACAAGATGAAGGTATTCATATGCTATTACGGGGTAAAAAGGATCTATATTATGTTTACCTTCCTTATAAATGTTGGACTGTGAGTTTGGACAGAAGTATATTGGATAGTTCTAGTTTGGATTATTTTGGATTACCATAAAAGGACAACCCGGAGGTCGGGCGACAACCCGTCGCGTCCGGCAAGGCTGCGAGACTTGAACCCGCAACCGAAGGGCGACAAGGGTGTATCACCTACCACTGGCCCACGAGATGTCCTGGATTAAATAATGTAGTTTTTTTTAAAAGATCTGGTAGATGAATTATAAATTCATTTATTTTGGAACCCTGTACGAATAGTATAAATAGAAATTTTTTTTACATTCTATTATCTTTTAGAGTGAAAGATGAGTTTGTGGTAGAAATTTATTAATGGATAAAACTCTAATTATAAAGTAAGTATATCTCCTTATGATCTTATCCAATCTCATAAATAAATTCCCCAACATTAATAAAAGAAACATAGATCAAAAATGTTGTCCTAGATGGTACCTTAAATCATCACAAATTTATGGCTTTGGGATTTTTGGCATTTTCATAGCCATGTTCTCTACCACTCTCCATCAAATAATTGATGGTTAGATTTCTCTTCCATATCCATATTTTCCTACATGGAACCCTAGTATGTGTTATTTTCGGTAATCTTCATACTTTCCACTCTTTATTTTAAATAGAGACCTCATTAATTCATTTTTCGATGTGGGATTTCAACTAAGATATTTTGAAACGTCAAAAATGTGTTATCCTAATACCCTATGTTTTGTTGAACCGATGGTATTTCAAATCATTATAGATTGATGAGTTTAAGTACCTCAATTTTATACTTGTTTGTGATTGATGACCTCAATCACTACCTATAAATATTTACGTTTTTCCTCCAATTATATGTCTCTAATTGCCACCAATGTTCTCCTAATCGAGATTATAATTTGGTGGTGACCCTTTCATTTCTCTTTTCCACATATTAAGACTAAATTTTAGTAACCCAATTTCCGATGTGGGTTTTCCCACAAATATATTTTATATTTTCATCCTTTTATTTTCGAAGAACAATTTCAAATTGCGAGGACGCAATTTATTGAAGGAGGGGAGAATGTAACACCCCAAGATTTCATAGTGTGTTATTTCTTCAAAATAATTCAATAAATTGCACTACACGCAACACCGAGTTCAAGCGCACCATGACTTACCAAACAAGCTGTTCAAAAGAGGTTATGAATAGTATTAACTAAATTTTAAACTTTATATAATCCTTATAATTTTAGAATCCATATTATGAGTTTCTTAGACATAGTGTAAGAACAAATTCATTTTCAGTATTGTAGCTTTACCAACTTTTAATAGTGAACCCTTTTTAAATACAATATTTTAAACTTTTTGACTAAATGGGGACATCAAAAATTTAAAATGAAACATCCCAAGCTTCCACGATACGTTTTCTTTGAATAATACAGTAGCGTGTATTGTACGCAACCTTGAGTTTTAACACACACCACAACCAATCAAACTAGCCGTTATGAATAGTAATACCTAATTTTTAAAATTATATATATTTTATATTTCAAAATGGACTTCATTTTTGGATTCGGAATATCAAAATTAGCCTAGGGTGAAGTTTTGGTACATTTCGGATAACTTTCATATTTTGATGAATAGTGAAAATTACTAAATTTTAATTAAAAACAACTTTTTTAATCAAAATAATTAATAGTGATAAATTGTGAATTTGAGTGGTTTTAAAGTATATTTAGAATATATTTTTACCATTTAATATAATGTTGGTCATTGGACATAATTTTACAATTAAACCGAACATAAACAAGTGTCAATCTTTTGATAGTTATTACCTCTTAAAAACACGCTTTTTGTTTTGACAGCGGGAATTAATTTTAAATTAATTTCTGCCACTTCTGTGTTTTGAATTTAGGAAAATGGATTCCATATTTTGAATCAGGATGTTCAAATTGTGTAAATAGGTAACTTTTATTTTTAGACATTTTGAATAATTACTGCGGTAAATATTTTATTTACCATGGTTAAGGGTAAATCCGGTAAATAAGGGTTAAAAAATAATATTATAATAATACTAAATTAACCAAAAACGTGTCTTAACCATATTGGTTGATACATGGTAGACCATGGGCATCTTTGGGTTTATTTTGGGACCCCATGGATCCACTTGTAAGTGATAATGACACTTTATTTTAATTAAGTCAAAATGAATACAAAAATGACACAAGCATATATCTTTTAGAAAAACAATTGTTACATAGGGTTATATATGTTGGATTTTAGATTATAAATTTTAATTAGAAAGATAAAAAGATTTCCTACATAATGATATTTTATTTATAATTTTTAGACATTAAATATTTTATTTTATTTATGACACAATGATGATGCAGTAATTACTATAATAGTGAAAAATCAAAATAATTGATATTAAAAATACCCAAATAAATATAATATGAAACTTTTAATGAATTAAACTAATATTCTAGGATAATATGATATATTAGGATTTATTTAATTGACTTTTTTAGAAGTAATCAATCTGTTATGAGTTTTACAAAAATCAACTATTGAATAGTGTCAAAATTGACATAAAAGAGTTCTTAAAACAAATATTATATTATTAATTGATATTAAATTCCTAAAAATCTATGGTTCGGCCAAGAGACTTATATCATGATTGGTTCATCATTAATGGACCACTTGGGGGTCTCTTGTATGTATATGGTAAGTTTATTAACCATATAATATAAAAATACAAAGAGACATTGTAAAAGTGAAACTAATTAACTTAGAGTTAATACTTAATGATAAGGTTAATATAAGCACCCAAACCTGTCTAAATTCTATTGGTTGAGTTGTTTTCGACGCATCCCCACCTTAAACTTTGAATAGTCAACTTTGGAGCCATTAGAAACCGAATATGAATTTATTATAAATTAATATTTCTAGCTTTTCCAAAGGTGCCCCTCACCCCTCTTATAAAAGGGAACTCCTCCTTCTCATTTCTTCACACCTTCAAAGCCTTTTGGTTCGGCCAAACTCTGCCCAAATACTCTCCCCACATCCCTCAATACAACCTAGAGGCCTTAGTTTGATCAGAAAGCCAACCTAAGGAGCCCTTTTGATCAAATCAAAAGGAAGAACCCGAAGAAGAGGTAATGATTTCACCACCCTTTTCTAAGTTCCTTTCTTCTTCCACTTCTTCTTCCTTTGTTCTTACCATTCTAAAATAATAAATCCAGTATCATACATATACTGTGATGTTATTATAAATATGGTACAACCATATTCAGTATTCTACCCACCCTTTGAATAACATGTCACCATACGTGCGTACGTACGGCTTACCGTCTCCACGTCGTGGTGTAATTGTTATTCAATATATTATTATTTGGATGGGTATAATAATGATGTGTAACTAATGTAAATAATAAGTAAAACATGTTAATGATTCTTTATATATTATATAAAATCCATTTATATATTATTTTAATATCAAAAGAATGATATTGTCGCTCGTGCGTACGTACGGACTACCGTCTCCACGAACGCGATGAGATTCATTCTCCATCGCATCCATTCAAGTATAATTATCATTTGATGATTTAAAAATGATGTTAAAGGACTTGATATCATTCTGGATATGAATAAGATACAACAAACATGGCTTATGTAAAAAAACATATAAAAGAAAATGAGTAAGTTAACACCCGAAACGACGATAATTCTAAGATATTATTAACAAATCAATGTTAAAAGATCATATATGATATCATATTAATATATATGATTCTTGTATAATTTAATAACAATTATTTCACCATTATACAGGAGTTTAACCTACCCCAACCAAAGAAAAGTACAAGGTAAGGGTTTACTTTACAACCTCTTCATTATCCAAGGTTGTTTATACGTAATAATCTACTGGGATCTCTTTATCATCCACATCCATGTTTCTTAAAAATGCATTTCAAAACATTTTTACTATTTACTAGAATATTAGTTAAATTCATTTATACCCTTTTTGACTTTTATAAGTGGTTTATAAAGGAATCTTTCATTCGTTTTCAAAACAAGGTCCTTTTTAACCTTTTCGACAGAATTAAGGTAAGAATGTTTTTTTTAACTTATACGGTAGGTGCGGCTATTTTCCGCCGTTATAAAATCTTCAAAAATTCCCTTACAAGCTTATAAGAATATTTTCAAAGAAAATGTTTTATTTTATATGGACCTTAAATTATTTCAAAATAAAAGGAGATATTTCTTTAAAAAGAATTTTGATTTCATCTATGTCAACATCCTTTGATTGATTTTAAGATTTTTTGAAGTTGATTTATTATGATACAAAACTTCTATATTGTATTGAAGGTTTTGTGATATGTTTGACTGTGGATGTGCTATTTTTATACCATTCATAGTTTATGGTGAAAGTATTGACATTTCGTATGCTAGTTTTAATACGAATGTTTATGTTATGTTTAAACCTTTTCATATGGGAATGCATTGGACTTAATATGTGACGGGTGGAGCCCGCTATAGCTCCTCGATGCATCGGTAGGTCTCATGAGGCAAACTAGTGTCTTGGCACAAGACCTTGACAAAATCTTATTTGTAGTCTTGGCACGAGGCCTTGGCTATGTGGTTATGATAGTCTGGCATTATGCATTCCATCATTATGAAAGTGGTTATTGATTTTGCATGTGATTATTCAATTAGTAGAATAACCATGTGAATAAGTAAATGGCATTATTTCATTTTATTTATGCCATACTATATTAAATGTTCAAGTTTAAAAGGCTTTAGTTTTAGTTATACATTGCCTTAAAATGTTTATTCTTATTTATGAAAGTTTCCGCTATATTGTTATCCTTACTGGGCATTTGAGCTCACCCCTTTTCTATGTTTTATTTTTCCCAGGAAGTGAAGAAGTAAGTTATGAATAACCTGCAGGGAAATTTTGTGGGGATATGAGTTTAGATTATGGAGACAATATGTTGTTGTAGTAGTTTTTCGTTTAATGATGTAATTTAAAACTTATGAATATATCTAGTGTTTCCAAGGCTACTAAACCAATCGGTCTTTCGAGATTTGATCTTTCTTGTGATCATGCCAATGTTATGAAGTAATGCACTGACTCTGGGTAACTGGGGTCAGGGCGTTATATTATAACTTAAAAATAAGATTTAAAAAAAATGTCCCTTAAAAATATAATATTATTGATGTGAAATTTAATCAAATTAATGGAATTTGTATATTCACTATAAATCCACATATTACATTATAATTCAATAAAAAGTAATTTCACAACAATTCGTAGCTTGAAAAATTCAATGAAATAGAGGGTTGTCCCCAATAATATAAATCAGTATAATAATTACCTTACCATATTTTAAAAACCATTATGCACATATATATAATTTCCTAGATATAGAAATTTGATTAATTAATTACTTAATTTAGAACCTTTTAAAAGTAATTTTTTAGTAACAATTTATTTACTTTATTTATGCCTATTTTGATCAATTATAATTATCAGAATTCTAATTCCATGAGAGTTAATTTCATTTATTTATGGTATGTTCCCTTGAGTAATACTATGGGAGTTCTTTCTAAATATATGCAAAAAAATCTAGAATTGAAAAAATAGTATAAATATGTTTCTAGAATTTTATATAATATTATATGTCATTCTATATTATTATATTATGATGATAAATTATATAAAATATTAAGAACAAATGTTTAGTTTGTTTTTAACAGGGTTTTCAACCACCACAAACTAGTTTTTTTATATTTAATATTATGTTTGAAAATTATTTCCATAACATTATAGAAGATATAATATTCATATTAAAATATGGTTTATCCATAATGATGGTTTTATAACCATAAATGATGTTCATAATAGATGAGAAGATGGTTGAAGGTTGATACTACATTAACATAGTAAAATTAATCTGTATCTATGATTCTGGAGTTAACATGTCAATTTTTAAAGGAGAGGTGGGGATATGGAAGAAATAAAACAAGAACGAAAGAATTTAAATAGATAGATTGTAGGATTTTTCCTCTCCAATAACATTCCTTGATAACCAATTTTAGGCACTTTGTTTTGATATTTTGGTGAGACCATTTAGTATTTTATGTGGGAATGATACTGAGTAATGGAATTGGGTAGAATTTAGTTAATATTTAATACTTAAATGTGTGAGGAGAAGTGGTTGTGATGGGTGTTTTTGATTATTAAATTCATTTGATTATTTTTTTGGATCAAGAATAAAAATAATTATGATTCTTATGACTATTTAGTGTAACTAATTCATGTTTTTTCAATTTGATGGATTCATACATGACTAATGACTCAATAATTCATGTATTTAACTTATAATGTTAAATGGCATAAATTATTATTATTCACTATTCATGAAATACCAATTTTTTAAGAAAATACACTAAAATATCCCTCGTCATTTCTCAATGTCTAGATTTAAAAAAATTGATTCCATATTAGGATAAATATTATCTATATATGATAAAGTATTTTTAATATTAAAATTATCAATAATGTTAAAAAATACTGATTTTATTATTAAAAGTTATTTTTGGATACTTTAAAAAAATAATTAAGGCCGCATAAAATTATCATATAATTAAAATGTAACAAAATATTAATTTAAGAATCAATTTAATGATAATTTATTTTTATTTAAAATCATTACATTATTTATATTGTTTTAAATAAAATTTTACATTTCACAAAAATACCAACACTGAATTTATCATCATTAAAACATTTATCTAATTATTCCATGACATAAATATTTTTTTATTTTCATTTTTGAGGTATTGAATTTTTTTATAAATTCATAGGTTATGTAATTATTAAAATGGAATGATTAATTTTCTTACAGTTAGATAAATATTTCAAAGGTCGATTTACTATTCTATTACAATATATTCCTTAATTTCTATAAATACCACTTATTTCAAAATACAATTATAAGGAATTTTACAATTTAATTCTAAAATGAAAAAAAAATATTTTATAATTACATCAATTGTTACATTGTTGGTACAATTCCCAAAGTAATCTTTTGATCTGATTGAATTGTTTAAAATCACTAAGGAACCACTTTTTTATAATTAATTTGTGTTATCTAATGATGGTACACCAGACGAAAGTATTAGATGAATAATTTTCAACCATTTACCTTAGGAATTAATTTTTAAATCACCTTTTATAGATCGAATTTGTGTGTGTGGTTTTTCAAGGATATATTTCAATAGGATTGATTATCCCTTCCTTGGGCATCCTCTACAATATATTTTATTTGAAAATTTGATGATACATTTTTTGGTAGGGATAAGAGGTTATAAATGAATCATATCATCCATGACGTATTCTTAGATATTTCAATTATTATCTCTATAATGTAATTATTAGATGTAGTTAATCATTATATTCATGCCTTTTTAGATACTACATTCTAGGTAATGTTTTATTAAGTTATAAAATATTTTAATGAAATAAATATTATCATGTATCATTAGAAACATATGCTTCATTTATAAAATCATTTGGGTATATACATCAAGTTAATATAATTTTGGTCTATATGTGAATTTAAAAACACATTTTGAACAACTTCACCAATAGTATGATCACAAAATAGTTTCAAAAATATATAATTATTTATACTTTCTTAATAATTATTCTAAATATTATGTACTAGTCTAAGATGTTTCTCATAAGATGTTTCTCTTATATAAATTTGATATGAATGTTGGTCTTCGAGATTTCACTATTGATATCTATAGTGGATGGATTTACCATTTGAGTATCATGTTATACATTAAATTTATAAGAACTATTATTAAACATTACCCCACCAAAATCATGATCTCATTCATTATATCTATTAGTTTTCCAAGATCCACATTTCACAATGACTTAACCCAACTAAACATGTAACTTAGTCCTTTATTATATATAGTATAGAATCATATTATTCATATAACATATGACTCCGGGATAGTTCATAATACATTATATTCCCAAATCCATAAAATGTTTTAGCTAAACTAAAATCCTCTATTAACATAGTGGTTAGTGTCACCCCACTATGTGTATCCCAAAGTATAAATTAGATTTAAATTTTTAAGGATTATGGTAACATATTTTCTACACATGTATGCATACTTCTAATGATTTATTTTTACAACATATACATTAACCAAAAAAATATGTTCTAAATATATTAATATATATTAAATTATAGAAATAATAAATTTTGTTCATAAAAATTAAAAAGTAATTATATATACATACACATAAAAATCCAAATCATGTAAATTTTATATGAAATTATTTCATGTAGATATATAATGTTATGTAAAATAAAAAGCAACGTAAGGGAAAGTATGATTTGATAAGTAGCTAACACGATCTTTTATATAATTTATCCTAAGATTAAAATCATTTGATAAGACCGAATTTTCATTGATAAATACTCAAGGTAAACCATAATTCCATTACAATACTTACTCATAATTTCAATAAATAATAGATAACCATTATTATTGAATTTATGATAAAATATAAATCTTTATTATTGCAGGAAAACTAAATTCATTTATCATTCATAGTTTTCTACTCTTTATAAGAATGTACTTATGTTTAGAAGAATTAATTAAATAAATATAAACTAAATAATATATATTTTCACTTTAAAAACACATTATATTGATAAATAAAATAAAAATGTTTTGAATAAATAAATAACAGAACATTTAAAATAGTTTTTGAACAGATATACATTTATTATCATTTAATTATGTAGAATGTATTATTAATTTATCATTTAGGGAATATATTATTTATATTACATATCATATAGTTATAAATCATTTATGATTATATAAGAAATTTGAAGATATTATAATTCATTATATATATGAAATTTATTTGAACTATTTCATATTAAAATATTTTTTCTCTCAAAAATAGAAAAATATATTATTTATTTCTTAAATAATATAAAATTAATTTTAATAATTAAAATGATTATTATTATATTAATATCATTTGTTTTAAATTTATTTAATCCTTTGAGAAAACCAATAAAAATAAATTTTTCCTTTTTTAAATAAATTATTAATATAATGAATATAAATATGATATTTTTTATTTATATTTTTGAACATATTATTGAAAAACATAAACATGTATATATAGAATTACTTTTTAATTTATAATAACTTCATTTATTAATTTCTAATTTCAAAATAAATATTATATTAAAATTACAAACACATAAGAGGTATATTCATGTTTTTAAACAAATATATCATCTACCCAAATTATTTTGGAATGGTTTTCAGTCCCACATTAATGTTGATTTTTTTATAATTTAAAGAAAAAATCCCATAAAATTTCATAAAACCACATCTTGTTTTTTATTGAACAATTGTAAAGATATTAATATATGATAATATTTTTGAAATGGAACACTAATTTTATCATTTTTAAGTTATTTTAGATATATACATCAAATTGAATGATTTTAGAAGAAAATTTACATTTTATCAACTATGGTATTTTTATACATATAGAAAAATAATTTCCATAATAACCATCTCTCTTTTTGTTTTATACATGAAGTGAAAAAATCAATATATAATTATTTTTTCCAAGAAACATCTTCAATGAATTATTAATGTAAAAACATAATGTAATATTATATAATTTTTTAAACCATGATAATTGTAAATTGAATTATTTTATGTTATGAATATCCCCATAAATTTATAACATTATTTAATAAAAATGTCTTTTTTTTGGAAATCATTATTTACTATATTCAAGATTTTTTTAAAACATTAATTCATATTTAATAAAAGTGTCATTAGTAATATTGTTATGTTTATGTGGGGATTAAAAATTCCCAAACATAGTTCGATTTATCCTCTATAACCTTCTAAATTATATATTGACATATCTCATTTTAATTGAATATAAAATAATGATCATAGGTACCTTTCTATGTGTTAAAATTATAATTCATTTCCTTAACACGTAGATGGAGGAGATACAATGATATTAATTATTTGAATAATAATTTAAATGGTTTCCATGGATTATTTGAATATAAAAACAATTATAAAGTCATTAAATTACACTAAAGACCCACTAAAAACATTTAATTAATGACTTCACATTAATAAGAACTCCAAATAAAATATTTTTAAAAATTGATAAATAATATTTTTAAAAAATATATTATTTTTATTTAAAATAATTAGAATATATTATATGTGATTCTATGAGGAATCCTTGGTTACTAAAAATTTAATTAATATTAAAAAATAATTTTTTACCATTCTCTAAATGATTCAATTTGTTACATCTACTTTCAATGTTTTGTTAATTATCCATTTATATTTTAATATTTTTATAATTAA
Organism: Viscum album; assembly: GCA_963277665.1. Taxonomy (NCBI): domain Eukaryota; kingdom Viridiplantae; phylum Streptophyta; class Magnoliopsida; order Santalales; family Viscaceae; genus Viscum; species Viscum album. Next base: position 1,501,176,193 of record OY728146.1, on the reverse strand, counting down.
TATGAAAATTAGATTCGACTTATTAAAATTAAACAATAGTGATAAAATTATTATAATACTTCATGCGGAACACTACAGTATACTAAACCATGACACATTTAACTTCACTAAATACTTGTGTTTCCTTGAAAAAAATGACATTTTGGTGACTTGCACAATGTTGTGGATTTTCATTTGTAAGGTTTTTTAAATAATTTTTTTATAGTAGGTAATAATTTATAATCTATGTTACTAACATGATTAAAATAATATAACTACCTTGATGAAAATAATCATCTATAAAATCACCATAATGAAAAATCCCCAACTAAATAATGTAAACTTCTTCCTCGTGGAATATATGATGATCATAACATGGTCTTCCACTATAAAAAAAGATAACTCGTAATTTATCTCTATTCACTCCAATAAATATTCGAATAATTTTACAACCATGGATATGTCCCCACACAAGATTCATGTGATAGTGAGTATAGTGATCCTGCAAGACATCACAAGTTATAATAACGTCTAAAATCAATCTTGCGTAAATATCAAAATAATATAATATAAACTAGTAACAATGTTATAACCTCAACGATCAATACCACATTATAAAAAACAAGATCAACTACTAACTGAAATAGTATATCACTCTCATGGTCTCAAATTATGTCATCTTCGAGAACTACATCCTCCCAAATGTATGATAATTTATAAAAAATTTCTAAACCATATGATGAAATTATACTCGATATCAAAATAATATATATATATCACTAAATCATTGAACTCGTGGAGATATGCACGATAAAATTAATCCAAAAAACCCATACCTATATCCATAAGAGAGTATAGTCAAATATTTGGTGGATTATTCTATAATTTAATGAAATGTTATAAAAGAGTACCAAAACCCCATTATAGACAATCACGTAGAGTAGACTATTTTAATATATATAAGAATAGAGAAAATTCATGTTTTGATTAATAGAAGATCACACATAGTTATTTTTAAACTACATGAAGGAGTATTATATTCCATTAATAGATCATAGAATATACTTCAATATAAGATTTAAAATCATAAGTATCTTCAATACCCTATATATTCAACACATGACTATAAATTTCTACTATACATAGTGTCCCAATGTTATAAAAATAATTTAATGCTATAATTAAATTTTATTTTTGAAATAAAAAATATAATGGGGACATCATAATTTTCAAGAAGTGTTCCTGAAGAACAATTATGTCATTTCATCATCTCTATTATTTATTAAACAATGGTAAACAATTAATTCATTGTCAGAAAGATACATCCATGATTATCTTGAAATATTTCATCCTTCTAATAAGTAGGTCAAATAAACGTCAATATCAATGGTGAACAAGATATTATAATCACATGTATATCCCATACCATTAATTGTAATGGTCTATAAAATGAATCATAAGAATAGTTTCATTCAAAATATGTTATCCAAACATGGTTTCATAGTGAAGAATTTTATAGATGAAATTGAAAAAAAATAAATTACACATAATATACTACACACATAATTTATCTCGAATTTTTATAAGTTATAAATTCATAACTCACCAAACTAATTAATATTTGACGACTCACAAAACCACTAATTATTATTTAATCTTGTTGAACATGAATAATTTCATTAAATATGAATTGTTTTCCATCATTAATTGATGCAAGTCGTCAAATTCAATATCTTGATTTTGGATCTATATGAGAAGTCGGCATGTTCTATAAGCAAAAAAATCAAAAAATTTCATATATATATTGAAATAAATAATATTTTTTTAGTTTCAATTAGCCTAAAAATAAATCATAGTATTAATCTTGAGAAAAAAAATTATATTCAATATTTTATAGGGTTTAATCATTTCCATATACAGTGTCTACATATATAACATTATATGAACTCCAATTATATTATCTTATATAACACCACCATAATCTATGTATAAAATGAGTAAAATGGACAATTTAGCTTTCTATCATTAAAATAATGTGAAAAATATATTATTCCAATATTTACACATTGAGAAAAGGATATGTTATGGCTTATGAGGGATCTCAATATGGTTGCTGATACTACCTAGTGTTGTGTGGAATATCATGTAATTGAGTGGTTGAGTTTCATTATCATGGAAACTGTTCATGCCTCAAACATGTATCTTTGATACACTAAAAAACTAACATTTAGTTTCAGTAATGGATGGATGGTCATCCTTTTATAATTCTTATACACTCCTCTAAAACAACCCGGCCCAACAATAATGCTTCATTATTTATTTATATTGAAAAAATTATGTGGAAAGATGGACACCTCCCCTATATGATTTAACACCTATGAGGCCTTCTCACTTAACTTATACAACCTTAAACATAATTGACAATAAAAAAATTACAATAAACTCATGTCTACTTCCACCAAAAAAATGTATAAACACTAATAAAACTGATTTCATTAAACCATATTGACTTCATTAAGGTATTAATTCACTCTTATTTTGTTTTTACCTTTTCTTTTGGGTTCCTTACATGCCTCTTGAGGATGGAGATCATTTTCTAGGATTAATGACCATATGTCTACAGATGTATGTTTCTTTGAATTAATTATGTTTTAATATAAATGTGTAAATGGATTTACAAGGTTCTTCTTATGTTTTAATGTCCATATGAATAGTTTAATTGATTAATGTAGAAAACTATATTAGAATATTCTTAATGGACATGTTCACACTGTTAAGGGGTTATACAACATGAACCTATTTCCAGTAAGATATCTATAGACATGTTTAGATCATGAAAATATACAATCATTGAAACTATAATATTTTAGGAATGGGTTGATCATGATTTAATTTAACTGAAATGGATTATTTTTTTAGTATTAAATAAATTTATGGTATTAAAAACATGAAAGGGTTTCACATTGTGAATTATTTAGGTTTAGCAATATTAAATACACCGCACACATATTCCTTTTGCTTATATGGAGCACATAATTGCATATGAGGTTTTATAGTGAATTTGTATTATTTTGTGACCTCTATAATTTCATATGAATCATTTCGGAATATCAATGCAGTGTTAGTTGCGTCAGATGTCCTTGATAGGTGGTCATCATTATTAATTGTTTCATTTGTTGTAGTAGTATAATTGGATAGATTTTTTATTCAAATTTTGATTAGATTTAGTTTTATTGGGTTCTTTTTCCGGTATCTTTCACGCCATATCTTTTAAAGGCTTGTATGTCGATCTCTAATCCCTATTTTAAGTGTTGATGATGATTCAATCATCATTGATCTTGGTCCATCTATATAATTTGTTGTAATTACTAAATTACCATAAGTTCTTGTCTATTACTTTGGATTATTGATTAAAAATAGACAATATTACATTTAGAATGATTTTTTGGAAAGTATTCATGTATGTAAATGAATTTGGATTTAGAAATGGGGTTTTTATGTATGAAAATATCTTATTAAATTTAAACATGTATTTTGAAATGGCTTTGAAAAAAATAGCACTGAGTGAATATAAGATGCATCACATAATAGACATGTCACTATAGTATGAGTAACTCAACTAGTTATTTTTTAATATAAAAATACTCTTGTAGGAAATAATATCGGTTGACACCAACATATATCTTGTTTAGGATTAATCTATGTCTAGTACACATTAACAATGGATATATATCAAAAGGTGAACTTTTTCATTTCTCTCTAGTGTATCACATTATGTATTATTTGATGGGTTTTTTTTCATATTCTTACCTAATGGTGTATCCATAGTTATTGTTTCAAATGATTATATGTTATTCAATTATATTTTACTTTTTCCTAGATTTTGTGAATATGGTTATTCATTTAGATAAAATGGTTGAATGTTTACAAAATAGTCTGATTTATGAAAATGATTTTTAAAATAAATTTTATTTTAATGTTATAACTAGTTCATTCATGATATTAGAACTTGTATAGATTGTATTATGGTATCCTATCGTAATCTGTGCTAATATTTAACATTTACCATTGGAATATTATAGGCCATGTTTTGTAAGACTCCAATAAATTAAAGGGAATCATCTTGAATACCATGTTCTCTTATCGTTCACCTCTATTATAGTTGGATGGTTTGGTGGTGATAGTTGGTGACATAGAAATTTATTAAGTCTATTTAGATTTATATTTCATGTTTAGTATTTTTGAGTAGAGTTTTATGTATCTTGGATATTTACTATCTTGTTCTATATGGTACATTGATGTTTCTTCTGTTGTAAATGAAACTTGTGGATTTTTTATCTCACCAGGTGTAAGAACATTTAGGATGCCTTTTCTAGTAAAAAAGTGTTAGTTTAAAAAAATTGGTATCATAGAGAACATCAAACCTGATGTGTTATTGACATAGGTAGGCTGTAGTTCAGTGTTATGGTAGACCAGAATTAGGAAAGATAGAATTTAGGTACTAAGTGTAGAAAAGGGGTCATACCACTACACATTCAAGTTTTAATTCATGTTACCATAATAGTTAGAGGTTTTTTTCTTTCTAGAGGATTTATTGATGAGGATTTATAAATTAAATAGATATCTATATATTTAAATTGAAATGTTCCTTCCTTTTTTATCATTCATTATTCAATGAATTTTTTATTTGCCAAAATTTATATTATTATAAAGAATTATTATAGATACATAATATTTTTCCAATAATTTTGTAATATAATCATGACTCATTGTTTTTTTCTTGTGATTATTTTCCAATGTATTTATAAATATATCATACAATTCTATGTTGGGAAGATATGAGATTGGTTCTCCAGTCTAGTCCTCAGGTTGATTATTTCATTGCTAAATTCTATAATCATTACAATTCAGAATCTTAATCCAGGTAGTGTCATTAACCCAGGACGAGTAGTGTATAACATATTATAATATACTTACTATAATAAACCATTATTTTGTGTTGATAAAGGACAACATGAATATGAATAATTGGTTGAGAAGATTGAGGAGATCGACATCTTTATAATGACTCTTGACAACCCTCGAGTGGGATTTTCAACATATATGATTTATGAACTCCCAAAGATATCATATGAATCAATTTTTTAAGATATATTTCATAATTAGATCACCTAGGTATCTTTTAATAAAATGTTAAACTTGATGTTCTTTCTAGAGACATTGTAAGAGGAAAATACCAGTGATTTTTTTACTTTAATTCAAGGAGATCATAACTTTAGAGAGTATTCCACCCATTTTGTTCATTTGGGGAACATGAAAAAAGAGATAGTAATCAATGATTGACTAAAATATTAAAGTAATTATTTGGGTTTGGGGTTTTATATTTGGTCTATGTTGATACTCATGTGTTCTTTGACCTTGGTAGAGGAGGTCAATATGGAAGCTTTGTAAGAGGAATTCATTACTATAATAACTAGATTGGGGGGATATGAGACCGTGCATCTTTGTTTTTTGGAGTATGAAAAAGGAGAATATAAATCAGATATGGTTACAATTAGAGTTACAAGTTTTATATATTCATCTATGGTGATATGTTTTTATAATAGTAGAGCTACTCATTTATTTATAACAGCAATGTTGGAAGATGTGTTGGGATAGTGTTTAGAGATTACTCTAGTCTTGACGGATCATTCCACACCTCTAGTAATGATTCTTGAACAATGTTACCAATGTTAAAAAATTTGAGTAACGATAGCATACCATGAGGTGGTGTGAGACTTATTGGTACATGACCTTGATATAGATTACCTGATTATTGGTAAGGAATGGATGATTACTGTGAAGAACTAGATTGATTATTTTTACCATTGAGTGTAGTATCTATCATAATATGTAATAAATCATATATGTTACAGTTAAAGTGATAATTGGTCTCAGAGAGTGTGTCATCTTCTTCAATACACATTGGTGACCTCCTATTAGTTGTCATAATCATTCATAAGTATCATTGATCCTTCTTTATGCTCCCACCCTTCTGTGGTTTTGTGTGTGTAACCCACGGTATTCATTTAGGATTTTTCTAAATTATCACTATATATAGAGGTAAATTTTATAAATTAACTACTATCAATTATAATTCCCTTTTCGATTCCATTTTATTTTATGGTTCCAACTGAGTTGGTAGAACATATGGTCTAATATACAGATATAGAGGCCATGGAATTTAGTCATCCTCAAATTTAACTTGGGGCCACACCACTCATCATTACTAAGAAGGTATATCAGATCCTAATAATTTATATTGGTTTTTAAAATAAAAATAATGTTACCTTTAATAAGAGTAATTTCTTTTCTCAATATTAATGATCTCTTTGATCATCTTGGAGATGATCTTTGGTTTTGAAATATTGACTATCATTTAGGGTACCACAAGTTGAGATTAAGATAAGTTTATATAAATAAGACATTGTTTTTTAGCTTGTATAATCATTTTGAGTTTCTAGTTTTACCATTAGATCTCATTAATTCTCCAATGGTGATAAAGGAATTGATGAACCTATTATTTCATTAGTTATTTGAATCATTCTTTTTGGTTTTCATGAATGATATTTTAGATTAACCCATGTTAGAGGAGGACCACATTGTCCATCATGATAACATTAATATAACCTTGAGGTGTAAAATATTTTATGGTATGATTTCCAAATGAGTTTTTTGGATTCAAGAAGTAAATATTATGGATCATGATATATCAGAGAGTCTCATATTTCTGGATATTGAAATGGTATAGTAAATTATGTCATGGAAGTATCCCATAAATTTTCATGACGCACAATTATTAATATGGAAGGATTATTATTATGGGTGGGTTAATTATAAATTATCCAAACATACATCTACATTGAAAAAAAATTACCTGAAATTTTTTCATGTTTGAGATGAATAGGAAATTTCAGATCACTTTTGAGTAATTGATGGAGAATTTCACATATGGTCAATTTTTAATTATAATGGATCCTATTTTGCATTATAAGGTTTTCTATGATGCTTATATCATATGGTTGGGGTGTGATTAAATGAATGGTAGATATGAAGTATCCTATGGCTCTCAGTAATTATTTTATCATGGGTGGTACTACCCTTCTCATGATCTTGAGTTTGCTGTAGTTATACAAGAACTAAAAACATTGAATCAAAACCGATATTGAGAGTTGATTTATATATATTATACTCATGGTAGCCTGAGGTATATTTTGAATAATAGGTTTATGAACATAATCATATATATATGGTGTTGTATCACTATACATTTTATTTTTATTTTTAATATACTTTTATGAATGAAAAATTGGGTGTTGATACAATGACCACAAGATAACAAGAAGAAGATGTGAAGGAAATAGAGTAAGAGTGGGCTAAGATAATATTTTTTGATTATTTTAGATTATGAATGGAATAAAATAGATATAAGATATGTTTTTATTTGATAAATGATGTATCTTCATTTGATGAGAAGGTTCAAATCGAGTAGATATCCAACCCCAATTTCTCGAGCATTAGTAAAATTATTATAGTAGGGATACCCCAGGTGAGTGGTTTTGGAATCCCTATGGAACATTGTGTTTTTAAAATAGTGTGTTTTATATTTGTATATGAGGTATGAGTTATTGGATAGAGGAACCATTCTTGTTAGTTGGCAATTAAATGTACTAAAAAATGTTTCCTGATTTGAGACATCTTGGGTTTCCCCCTATAGTTGTATCTTATAGGGACATGAGGTTCAGAACCATGTTTTGGAATGATTTGTAGATGTTTATGGATTACCTATATAAATTTATCATATAAGATCATCTATTTATTTAAGGGAATATAGAGAGTTATTTCAATGTTCCTGAGTATATTCTCTGAGATTGTGTACATGATTTTCATGGTTCTTGGGATTTTTTTTAATTATTCAAGTTTTCAATTTACAATAGATATCATGACTTGGTTAAAATGGATCATGTTTATGATTTCTGTGATAATACAAATATATCTAAAAAGAGTTGAGATACTTTGGGAGAGATTTCCTTGGTTGGGTTTTGTCTTCAATTGAGATGATGGAAAGCGTGACGTTTTTTTGAAGAGGTTGGACGTAGCCCATTGTCTTTATAAATCTTATGCAGGAAATCAGTGGATGATACTAGAATTTTTTGGTTAGTGATTGGGTATTTCATATAGTATAACCTTACATATGACATCATCAATTGGGATATAAGGGCATGTTCTAATTACAGTCTTTTGACCCCATAGAGATCATTAGATTCTTTATAAATATAGAATATCTATTGGTCATACCATATCATTTGAAATAGATCCGCAACATGTATCATGTTTACCAAATGTGGAGGTATAGACCATATCCATCCCATTTGATAGAATGATAGGGTGTTAATATAGAGCTCAATACCATTGTGGTTGAGAAATCATTGCATATTATGGATCACCAAGAGAAGGTGTTTGATAATAAAATTATCTCTTTCATATATGTAATTTGGTAGTCTAGATGGGATTTCCATGAGATGTGGGAAGAAGAATTTGTGATAAGGTAGTAGTGGAATTAAATATTTTCGAGTTTATTATTTTGAGGAATCTATGGGGAATTAATTTTTTATTATGATGTTATTTTAACACCCAATTTCCTTCCATTAGGTATTCTTTGACACTTTTTTGGTGTCCATCATTTTTTGTGATAATTGTGGGATTCTCCGAGTTAGAGAGACTATTATAGGGAACGTGACATATTTTTTGAGAATGTATTCTTTTTTGAATTAATTCAAAACAAGTATAATTTTGTAAATTTATTTAGATGGTTCTCTTTATGGATTAGTAGCCTTATGATTTGGTTTTGGGATATTTTGAATGAAAAAATAAAATGCACTGCCATCTAGACAAAATCACATATTGAATGTGTTACATGATGTGAACCAGTTGCAAGGTAGATTTTATAATTCTTTTTCAGAGTGAAGAAATTATCAATTCATAGAAACCATTACACACCATGAATTGATCAATCAGGGTTTAATTTAACCAATAGTGACTCCTTTTCATAATGCTTGAAATTAATTAAATTCATTTTATAAAAGTGATTCTTGATCTGAATTCTCTGGGTTCATTGGTTATAAACATGAAACCTTCATACCACTTTGTTTATCCAGTGCATATACCTCCTTATTTTTCATTAGGGTAACCATTGGAGATATTTGGTGATCTAGAAAAATTTTTATCAATCCATTCATCATTTTACTCCCATGGTATTCGCATCACATAATCTAGATAATTGGTTTTCCACTTTCTTCATTTCTATTGTTTATGATAGTGAATTGGAATCATTTGTGATTTAGATTATGATCAGTTGGTGTTTTCAATATAACATTTTTAGTTATCTGTAACTCTTGTTCATTCAAAAGTAGATGTTTTGGTTTCCAATATCCATTATAGATTGTGGAATTGTTTCCATAATTCTTGTGGTAGATGTATTTATGAATGTTGATATAATTTTTGAATTATTATATGTTCTTGTTAATTTCTTTCAGTTATTGAATGAAATTTAATGATAAAACATTTTATAATGATTTGTTTCAAAATTATTCACATTTATAAATGGATTTTTCTTTTTAAATTGAATATATTTTATTTGAAAATTTATTATTAAATACGTTAACACATTTTTAAATGGGTTTGAAAATACTAGGACATTGGTAACATTGGGTGCATTGTGAAAATTTCATGTCACTTTAATGTGCATACAACCACTATAATTTTTTTGATATAGATACAATAGAAAGAATCTATTTTGGTTGAAAATAAAGAAATTATTGGGTAAAAATTCTTTTAATACTACTATATATGCTATAGTTTGTAGCAAAATTGGGGTACCTTTTCATTTATACCTAGGTTATAGAATGAAGTTTTATTTAATGGATATTTTCTGATATGATTATCTAATGGTGTGTCAATTTGTTTTTATATTTTTACATATAATTCATTTATATTTCACATATTCTTATATTTGGTGATAATGTTTATTCATTTTTGGGAAATAAAGTAATCATTACAAAAATGGTTCATTTCGGAAAGTAATTTAGAAACTGTTATATGGTTTAAATCTAGAACTAAGTTATTATTGATATTATAACTTGTATAGATTCATTAGTTTAATAATATTGGGATCTTTTCCCACTCCCTAAATATTCATTTGGGTTTTTGTAGACATTGTTTTATAAGACTCATGTAAAGGGAATGAAATTGTGTTTCATGTATTCTTCTCTTGTCATTAACAACCCTCTTATAGGGATGGTTCAGGGGTAGTAGATGTTATCACAAATACTTGTTTAGTATGATCTGATTTAACATTATGGTTTGTGATGTTTGGATATAATTGTATGTATCATAGATGTATATTCCATTCATCCACATTTTAATTTTATTTTTCTTCTCTTATTCATAAGACTTGTCTTTATTTTCTGTATCACACATTGTGGTAGATCATTTAGGGTAGACAATCATGTTTAAATTTCTTAGTTCTTTACATATTTTATCATGTATTACGATTCACTATGGACACCTATTTATTATCCATGTATTTTGAAATTGAACATCTTTAGATATTGACCCTGGGTTGGGGTTCACATGGATGAGATTCACATTATTCGTTGTGAACATATTATACTAGTTCCGTGTTATGAAGCCATTATAATTTTAGATAGATAATTTGAGAAATATCATAAATATTCAAGAGATAGTATAGATAATGATGCTATTAAGGAAAATAGGTGTCTATAGCAATGACTAAGGAAATCTCAAATGGGTAGACATTGACCAACTAATAAGAAAATCAAAAACATAAAATATAATATAAAACATTATATATATATATATATATTATCTTTAACTAGATAATCAATTTTTATTTAGGGGAATAAATTTGTTATGTTTATTAAAAAAATATTCATATAAAGGATAATTCCTCATTTCTGATAATGTAATTTTCTATATAATTATAAAAAATATGTTTGAACGTATGTCAAATGTATTCAAATTCTATTTTAATAAATAATAATACTATTTAATATAAAAAATCAATGTTAATTGAAAATAAAATCATATGTTTTTTATTCTAAACAGATATCCTAAGACATTACAAACAAATAATTTATCTTATTCTAATGTAATGGTTTTTTTGTGTTACAAGTTGAACCTTTATAAAATGACTTATCAAGAGAATAAGGAAGTATCTACAACCATGATAAATATTTATTTGGGATGATCATAATAGAAGATATTTTTATAGAAGATATATCTTTAAAATTATCCTATTATTTTTTTATTATGTAAATACTTGAAATTGTACATGTTGTTCAGGTTTTAAATAGTATAATGTAGAATCTCAATAAAAAGGGATTTATATTTCAAATTTATTATGATGAATTTTTTCTAGGACCATATTTTTTATATGGGGTAAATGTAAATTGTTATTTATTACAAATATTGGAAGCCATGTGTTAATCCCATGATAATGATTGATCTTTCATCATGTAAGATCCAATAATAAAAATATTTGCACAATATGGAGTTGAAAAATTAATTTTAAATAATTGAATAAAATGATATTACATATAATGAATAAAAGTCTTGAGGTGGATTATTTTTACATGTCACTAAACTGACTTTTTTAATGGTAGAAAATGAGGTTGTATTTCTAAATAATTTTAAAAAAGACATTGAAAATGATTGGACATTAGCATCCAACCATCTATTAAATTAGGTAATTATGAATATACCCTCTTGTAATTTTACTATATTCAAACAATTGATATATTAATGGTTATAAGAATATGGGGAGATATGATGAATTGGTAAAATTTAGTAGAAGACATGAAATAACATTAGATGATCTTAGGGAACATTTTTTATTCATTATAATGTAATAAGAGTTATAAGATGTGTTTTGAAACAAGAATAATTTTTCTATTAAGTATGTTAAAACTAACAAAATGTTAAAAAATGAATGTCTTTCAAACGTTTTTTAATGATTTTTTAACACTCGTAATGTCTGCATGATGTATCAAAACTGGGGGAGGGTTTATATATTTTGAACTATAATATTTTATGGTGTATTCCATCATAAATATAATTATGTTTATGAAATATTTAATTTCAAGAGTATGACAATTGATTCATACATCAAGCATGAATATCATCATATTATAGTAGGTTATGGAAAACATAATTCATTATAATAAATTACTGTTTTATTTAAACAGTAGTTTTTATATTTTGGGTTCAAAAAATAAATAAATATAGTATCCATTGTATGAGTGAAGAACCCTTAAATTTTCAATCAAAGGGGAATATTTAACGGAATGTCAAAATGGACGGAAAGAGTTTCATAAAAATCGGATTACAGAATTTTATAGAGAAAAAGAATATTTGAAAACCATAAATCTTTATGTGTGGGGAAAAATATATGGTAATGTTGATAAAAATATTCTAATGTGGATATTTTATTAAATAAATGTTTTATATATTTTGAGATATTTGTTTTCAACAACTGCCAGCCTATGATAAATGTGTCATATATTTGAATATATATATTAAAAACATATAAATATTTGGTAATGAAAAGAAAATATTGGAATTGATTGAGCATAATTTTATATGGTATAGGGTCCCTTTTTCAATATGACACCGACATGTCATACATGAAGTAATTATGGAGGAATTCAACAGATTTTCATAACAACCATTTCAAAACTACATGCCTCAATGTTGAATAATGAATAGTTATTATTTTTTCAAGTGTGTTACATAGAGTGAATGCAATGTTATACACAAAGATATTACAATTACACTACAAAACAACATTACACCATGCTAAATTAATGATACATATTTCATTAATGCAGGATTAAATTCATGGAAAAAATATTTATTTAATAATAAAAATATTAGTTTCACGTGTTACTTCTCCTTCAGATTAAATGATCCATTATATTTATTATTGGACTATTGATGAAATTTTTCTAATGTATAAGACAGAGGATGTGTCCAGTTATGGATAATTATGATCATTGAAGAACGTTGTATTGATGATATTTAAGGAGAAGATATATTCATTGACCAGGACTAAACACTTTTATAACATGGAGGTCAACGGGATGGAAAATAAGTAATAAAATGTCATTATTTATATTGAAAGAATTATTTTTCTACCAGTACAATAGTGGGTTGAAGAGTGTAATAATTATATCAATAGATAAATTCTATTTTCTAATTGTAGAAGGAGATATTTTTTATATGATAATTTATAGAATATTATTAAATTTCCCATTGCTAAAAAGTAACGATGTTCTCTCAGGATAAATTGTTGATGATAGTGTAATTTCACAACATCTTAATGTAGGGTACCCATGATCGATGACTAATGGTAAAGATCATATATACACAAATCGATTGGTTTTTAGCATCTCGATTTATGATATATGAATAAATTAAATATGTACAATTATATAAAATTCATAATTTACTAAGAAGCCTATAAATTATGAACACCATGAAGTAATAATTGGATAGAAATAAATAGGGTGTGGCCTTTGAGATGTAGTTAACCATTTCTAATATATTTAATAGATGAATAATTTAAAAATGAATAACATTAAATAAAATAAATTCATTATAAAATGTTATTAAATTTATGTACACGAAAATAATTTTTTTTCTTTGTGTATTATATTAGCATAAAAATTGAAAGTTAACCAAGTAAATAAATGTGCTAATGTCTGGTTGATTCATTATTTAATGAGGTGAGAAAACAGAGTTTACTCATCCCATGATTTACCCCCATCACAAGGTTTTTTCCATGTGGCCCAAACAAAATGAAAAGAAAATTGACATTTATTAATGTCAATAAAGGTAATGTTATTAATTTATTATTTATAACATCTAAATATCATATTCATTAATTTTAATTATTTTACAAAACAATGAAATATTACGTTTTCATAATGGAGTCTATTTCGTTAATTTATTTTATATATTGCATTACTGAATTAGAAAAATGTATTTTTAATAGATTTTACTATATTTTTTCATTTGGAAAATCCCACTATTATTTTTATGAATATAACATTTAATTTAAATTAAATCATTAATTATTATATAAATTATAATTTTTTTTAATTTTTCATGAAAATATAAATTAAAATGAATTTCTAATTCCATGTATATAATATAAAATCAATATAAGGTATATAAAAGATATTATATAAAATTTATTTATGTTTTATTCCTATTTTTTATAATTAACCGAATTCATGTTATTTTTTATAAATATAAACAATAATAATTAAATTATTATTTTATTTGATAAAGTAGAAGTGAAATTAATATATTTTAATTCTTTGATGTTTATACACAATTTTTATAAGAATGAAAATTATTTCATATAAAAACATTTTTATATAAAATGTTGTAATTTAGTGATTTGAAAATTTATGATGTAGATCATGATTTTTGTTAGCACACTTTAAAATGATAGATGAATTACATGAATGATCTCATAAGAAAACATTTCACCCCCAACTAGTAATGGTAATATAGAGTAGTTATTAATTATAATCTCACTCTATTTTAGAACAATGTATTACATTTTTTCAAATATATATATATAACAATTTAATAGGTAGATGTAATAATATAACATTAAAATGATACTTTAGCATTGTTTTTAGGATATATATCATTCCCATAAAAAAGGATTCTTCCACCAATGTTCATACAAATGAATAACAAATCAATCCAATTATATTATATTTTTTAATACATTGGTTAAAAGATATCCATATTTTTTGAATGTAATAAGAAATTTTTCATTTCAAATTGCATAAAAAGTTTACTTCATCATTAATATTTTTAACAATGGATGAATCCATCAACAATAAAAATTAATTTTAAATATTATTCTAGTTTTTTAATATAAAATTTATTCATAAAATCTTATAATTTTTCAATAATAATTCAATTATTTTAGTAAAAAAATTTAAAATATTTATTTATATGCAATTTTTTAGAGGTACATATTTATATTAATTTTAATATTATTTTTAGTGATAAATAACCTGTTCAATTTAAATATTTTAAATATATATTCTTAGAAAAATAAAAAATTCCATAACCTTTCATTAATTTTTGACCCTCTATTATTTAACATTTTGGTGGAATTTTAACTTTATTCTCGTAAAAACCATCAAATCACGATATTTAAAAAGTGAAAACACTTTGATTTTATTTTGATGGATTATCATCTAATAAAATCTCAGTAATTTATTTATTATGAACTAATTTTATGTCACAATTATGTATATTTTATAGATATTTGGCATTTTCATCAATATTAATCATCATAACCTGGCATTAAAATGTGAAAAATGGTGGTTTTTATGATGATTAATCTTCCAATAATCAAAAAATAATATTTTTATGATTAATTGATTTTTCATCAGCTATGAATATATCCAATGAACATTGGAATGGTAAAAAAATATTTTATCTTAAAAAAATAATTCAAACTATCATAATTATCTATCACAAATAAATTCATTGGGTTGACAAGAAATTGACAAAATAAAATAATTACAATAGAATCATCATTTTATGTAAATAGTTCTTACAAGAAATATATATAAATAATTTCCCTTTTTTATTCTCTTATCCCTTAAATACTTTTAATCCGTTTTCTACCTCTTTGAGATTGTATCCGTAGTTTTTTTATTCTCCTTTAATCAAAAGTGTTTTCCAAAGACTATTTTTATGGTCAATAGTGTTCATATATTTTGTTTTTGTTTATTAAAATTGATTTGTTTTAATTTAATAACGTTGATTTTGTTTCTTAATTTTTTTATTTTCTTCCTTAGGTTTCAAAAATATATATATATTTACTAGAAAGAATAATATAAATATTACTATTTAATAACAAAATATTAAATTTAAATGTTTACATTAAAATAAAATTCATATTTTTAAAATAATGAAATTAATAAAATTGAGAGAGATTATAATATGTAAGAGTAATAAATATAATATTCCAATTGATAGCTAAAATTAAAACATATTATTGAATGTATTCAAAAAACAAGAATATAAGATAGGTATTAACACAATATAATTAAATATTGAAAGAAATAATAATATTATAAACAAATATTAATAATTTTGAAATAATAAAACTACTATATTTAAGAAAAATAAAATTTTAGTGGATTCTAAAATTAAAAAAAGAAGACAAATATCTTCAAAATATATTTTAAAAAGAATCATATTTCATAATAATATAAATAAGAAATTTAAAACCAGTAGATATAATATTTTTACATAATAAATATTTGAATATTAATAATTTTTTGTTATTTTTTTTAATTTTAAATGTATTTAATTATTGTACATTTTAAACAATTAATATTTTCATAGAATTAGAATAAAAAATTTAAATTTTTATATATAATTATAATGGATTATGGAACATGATGTTGAAAAATGTATATTTAACTGTATTATTAAATAGTAACTTATATACTAAAAACATTATAGCTGTTAAATAAAATTATCATTTTAAATATAATAAAAATAAATAAATATTATTATTTTTGTATAAAAAATATATAAATATTTAAAATATATAATCTATACTCATATAAATTAATAAAATAACAAATTTATTGTTATTAAATCGTAACATCTATCAAGAAAATATTTTTGTCCTCAAAATTATTTATATTTTGAAATAATATAATTAATATAATTGAAATCTTTAACACTATAATAGCTTCTAAATTAGAACAATTCGATAAAATCATTTAAAATATATTATAACATATAATTTCAATAAAAATGTATTCTATATATTTTAAAATAATAATAGAATATATAATATAAATACCATAATTATTAAAATATATTCCCATTTTGTGTAGTTAACATTAAAAATTAATACCTATATATAAATAATGAATATATAATCTCCAGTGATGAAAAAAATATTGATGTGATTTATTTATTATTCCTATTTAAATAACTTTTTATACTATAGAAAAAAAAGATGAACGTTGATTTGTTTTGGATTAAAAGTAATGTGAAAATCTTAACTGTTGGTATTTGATCAAGTATGAAAAGTTTTAAAAAACAAAAAATTATTAAAATTGAACTATAGCATTATATATTATAAGATTTTTTTTAAATATAAATTAATATCAACAATTATAATGAAAAATATTCCATAGATCATAATCAATTATCTATTTTCAAATAATTATTTATATATTTTAATTTTTTATATATATTATATTATAAATAAATATGAATAAAACATATGATAATTTTAATATTATAATGGTTAAAATCAATTGTTCAAAATCAATTTTTTTATTAAATGATTAATTTTATATTTGAGTGGGATTATAGAATTTATGAACGGTGTTAGTGGTTGTGAAGGTTCATGTTTGTTTAAGGGAAGACATGGAGGGAGGTTAATGTGAGTCTCATGAAGTTTTGTGGTTTTTGGTGAAAAATACAAATATGGGAAATATATCAAATATGAATAGTCAAGAAAACCATTTATATGAATCATTAATCCAATAACGTGGTCTATGATACGATAATTATAGATTTCAGGGTATATTATAATGCTCTTCTATTCATTTTTAATGATTGTGTAGCCGCATAATGTGGCTACAAAACTATTTTGACCAAAATTTCATGAATTTCATGTATGCATTATTATCCCTGAGATGTATTAAGTTATATTTGATTTTGAGGTGATTTTTTCCTTTCATATCTCACATCCTTTAATATTTGGCTATATCAACAGTAGATCATATGTATATGACTCATAATTATTGACAGTTTTTTGTTATTTTTTCCTAGGTGGAGACCCTAATCGGGTGATGGTTTGGAGAAATTATTTTTCTAAGATAAATAATATAATTAATTATCTATTTATGTTTGAATGATATACTAAATAATGATAAATAATGGTTAGGTCTTATTGATTTTACACTATCATTAAGATTGTAGTAGGTGGATCCCCTTATATGTTATCATTTGATGAATTTGTTTTGTTTTAATCTAGTATTTGAAGAAAAATATTTTTTAAAATGGTTTAAAATTTGTTAATAAAAGAGGATTTATGCATTATTATGAGTCTTTGTGGTGTGCATGAATTTCTAATAGATAATAATCATATGCTCTTTCTTGTTGTTGTTTTTAAAATAATAATCAACTAGGGAGTGAGTTGACCTAATAATATTATATATACATTACATATATCTTACAAAAGTTTTCAATAATTAAATAATTATTCTAAAATATATATAAACACCCACATCCCAAAATGTTAATGTTATCAGATATTAGCAATATCAAAAAATTACATTAAAATAGTCCAGCAACATCTTCTACAATATTCGTCACCCAAAATATAAATTGAGAAATGTTTCACTATATTATTTATTAAAAATATGGGACACATAAGAATCTATGATCTAAAATTATCAGTAATGGGAAAAAAATATCACATATTCATTGAGAATTCAATATAAATTTGTGAGAAAATAGGAACCTAGGAGAAATAACAGATTAAAAATAAAATAGAATCATAATAGATGATAATAAATCAGGGATGAATAACCTATATTATAGAATTGTAGCATTGCATAACTGAATTTGTGTCTGATCTAGGGATTTTGGTTAGGTATTTAACTATTTATTATAGGTTAATTTCTTTATTTTTTGCATGTTGTGGATTCCTTATGAATATATAGAGGTAACATGGGTGTCTCAGGATACTCTAGAGCCTGGAAACTAAGTTTTATGAAAAGGAATATTGAAAAAATAGTTGGTAGAAACTATACCACCCTGAATAGATAGTTTGAGTAATCATTGTGGGGTGGTCCAGTGCACTTCCATGGGCCACACATTTTGGTGAAACCGTGAAACATGGTGTTCATACCCATCTGAGGTGGAATATATTTTCAGTAGAGAAAAAATGCATTGTTAACATATTTTTTGTCTAACTAAGAAAAATGAATGTGTGTGGGGGTTTTTGGGAAAATATTTGTGAAAGGTTTGTGAATAATTGTTTCAACTATGTTGCCAAACCATGCAACCAAATATGTTGAGTGACAATGTCCAATTTTCCCCTATTTTTTATTTTATGTTTTATCTTCCTCCATTTTTCTCCATGTGGCTACCCATTATTCTCTTTTTGAGTTTCTCAATAATTTTCCAAGGATTTGATCCAATTCCTCTGTCTAATTTCAATTTCAATAGTCATTAATCTTATTAGGTTATTGCTGACGATTACTCTATTCATCATGGTAATTTCATTATTTTCCTAACTATCTGTGAATTTATTTTAGTGTGGAATATTATTTATTGGACCAAGATGATGATGAATGTTTTATATTTTGTTGTCATTTTTTTGTCACAGATGTTTAGAATAAATGAAAAGAAATAAAAAATCCCCCCACATTTTATTTGGTGAAATTTGGACTAGCCATCCTATTTGGGGAATCAAAATAACAATGATTGAAATGGTCCACCTTATTTCAGTAATGTTGGATAGAAGAGAAGGATTGATCATATTGATAATGTATTTTTCATGATATAAATAGTAATCGTATTCACCTTGAATTTGATATGGAATATTTGATCATAATAGGTGTATAATAGTCAACATGACTATAATATAACAAATTTGGTGATGCTTTTATGTTTCGGAATTATCAAAAATAACAAGTATATTATAAGCTTGTGATATGATCATGATGATATAATAGAGAGAAATAGAAGCTACCAATTGTATTCATATTGATCAGATCTGGATGGGAAGTGAAAAAGATGATTAAGATCATATTTAGTTGGATCAAATACATGTCAACAATATATAGGATGAGAAGATATTGACTGGGAAGTTAAAATGAATTTCAATTAAAATCATATGATGTTGATTCTATTATCAAATGAATTCAAAGACAGTAATGATTTCATGTTAGAAGAATATATTTTTGATTTAATGATTTTGTTTAAGTTTAAACATCTTACACAAGTCTATTATATTCTCCCTACCATCATATTCATCATAAAAATAATTGAATTAAAAGACAAATAGTAATGGAATTGAGTTAAAGACAACAAAAAACATAATGACAAAGACTAATAAATAAAATATAATCTACCATTTAATATAGATCAATGAATTATTCAAGGATGTATTTTTAATTTTAAGGCTACAGATATTTTTGACAAATGTAAGAAGTTGAGGGTACTTATTTTCAACCACACCAAAATCCATATGGTATAATTCTTATGAGAATGGTGTTGATGGATATCATATTGAGAATAGAAATAAATTATTGGACTTTTTGTCAATGCTTTTCATCAATTGGGTCAAGAACCATCGTATTGGAATGGATATTGGATCATTTTTTGATGATTAAAGAGGTGTTACCTATACCCTCATGAATATATTTATAATAGGAAACTGTATTGAAGGAATATTCATGGGAATTTAAATCAAACTTAGGTTTTTTGAATGAATTTTCAATGGGATCATTGTACTTGTTAATTGAAAAAAAGAAATGGACTCAGACATGCATTTGAAAAATAGTGTCTGAAGAAGAAATGATGATTGAAGAAGATTCGAGAATAGATAACAAAGTCATAAATACCCCCAAAATTCAAGGAAAATATTTTTTTTGGTGAATCTAGTTGAGGTGGAATGTTTTTTGGATTCCCACCAAAACCATCAGTTCGTCACCTATAATAGGGGATAAATACACCATACATTTCTCATGATTGATGATAGATGTATTGTTTACATGAAGAGAGAGAAACTCTACATTCCTAGAGAGATAAGATGTTTTCTGTATTGAGATTTGTCGAAGAAGTTTCGACTGATAAGAGAGAATAGTGAAAAGAAAATATTTCAACTTTACTCGGATGATGATCATATTTGGTAATCATCATATTTATCAGTCTATTGTTTTTTCTTATCATAGTAATGGGTTGTTTGTCACATCAGACTGTATAATCAAATATAGATTTCTATATTTGGATTTCATAACTAATGAAGTGGGAGTTCATAATTTTTTTTATTGTATTATACTATAGTTATATCCATCATATTGGGATATCAAATATGAATAATCGAAGTAGGAGAATCAGACTGTGCTGATCTAACATGACAATTTGATTTAATTATATCAAAGTACTTGATGTTCATACCATATTCTGGGAGTGAAATTAATGAATTGTTTTGAAAAGATATAGTTTTTAAAAATTTATAAGAAAAAAGTATCTTCTATTATTACACAAACATTTTATTACCCAACTTGTGCAAATAGGTGGTAAACAGATGATTTGATCGTATACATGGTGTTACATGACTCAATGTGAATATCCTAGTCACTATATTACAAAAAATGATTGTTTTCAAGTGAATTTTTTGGTATTTGATCATTTAAAAACCATACATTGTATTTTGGTACTCTTATTGAACATTTGAGCTTATATATACTTGTGTTCATGTGGTTGTGTGTTTGATGTTTTTTCCGAAGGGAATTCAATATTTAATAGGGGAAAAGGCTGTTTCATTTTAATGGAAACATAAAAGAAAAATTTATCACTAATTCCCTACTCACCTACTCAGAGATATAATTATCATTATTAAGAGGTTATAAATAGTATCAATGTAGTGTGTTCCCTTCACTTGATCATTGTTGATGTATAATTTGAATTGTGTGAATATTAAATGTATTCTGGTTTTTGCTGGAATGAATTATCATATTTAGAAACATGTAATGTTTCCATATTGTTGGTTAATTGGGTGAGTTGTTCTTGAAGCTCAATAGATGTGTTTCTTCTGATTTATTATATTGTTCCTCTTACATCTATTTATATAAAGTTACATGAGAATGATGGAAGGTCCAAGATTTCATTATTATCAACACTTTTTGAATGTGAATTCTAAAGGGAGAAAGGTGTTTCCACAACCAAAGGTATATGATATAAATTGATAAAAATTTATAAATTCAAAACAAAAGTGATGATTCAAATGTAACAAATATAAAGGCAAGTGCATGAATATTTTATAATGGGTGGCATTATTATATTGGGGACTTCATTTGTAGTGTAAATGCAATTGTTTTCACTATCATATTTCCTAGTGAAAATATAGAATGTTAAACAATTTCTGAATTGATTTTGGAAATACTTTCCAATAATTTTGATGTTATAGTATCTTCATTGGAGGATAGATATCCTGAATTATTTTCTCTATATGATTTTCAAATCTCTCTCATCACATATAAAATTAAAAGGGACAATTCTATGAAAAAAATAGATAGATAAATGACCTTCAAGGATATCAATAAAGAAAATTTGAAGAATATTCTAATCGATGATGATGTTGGTGAATCCCATTATGAGAACGATGTATGTAAAAAAATTTGATGATATTTTATCCTTGTCTTTATAAAAATGAAAAATAAATATAGGTAAATATAAAGGGACACTTCACTTGATGTGTTTTGAATGTGTAGCCATTGTTTACTTTGCGTCCAATTTAGCTTGAAAAAATAATAAATAATATATTAATAAGGAAAAAATGAGGACGATAATATAATGTAAGAATCAAGGTGATAAAAGAAATTAGTATTTTATAGGGAAATGTAAAAAATTCAAGAAATCAAAATCGTGGAGTTTCTTATATAATGATGAAGAAGAATAAATCAGTGATGATGAATCCAAATATTCAAATTTGAATGGTATTTATAATAATTATATTTAAATAATAAATGATTAATAGTTCAATAAAAGTAGTTCTCATGAAGAAGAAACTCTTCTTTATTTTCATCTGAAAGATGAGTTGAATGTATATCTGAGATATATTAGAAGGGTTGAAAAGAAAAATGAATTTTTTAAAGTTGAATGTTCCATAAAAATTAATAAATAATCTTTTGCCGATGAGAAGGTGAATTTGGTTAAATAAACTGATTACCTAAATAAATATCTTGGGGAATAAAATAATTTTAATGAACCAATGTAGGTGAAACAAATGAAAAAATGAAGACTTGGGAAGTTAAAAATTAATACATTCGAATGTTGAATAGAAATGTACATATTTCAAAACATATTTCTTTGAAGTTAAGAAGAATTATCCAAAGGAGAAATTTGAGAATGATCAACCAATGTTTCCTTCAATTGTTGAGAAGAACTATAGAATTATTTTTTAAAAGAATAATGTTGGGAATGATATGCTTGTGGCCAAAAAACAACAATGGAGAGAATTCAAATGGCTAAAAATATCACAAGTCCAAAAATGATTCCAAACATTTTGGATCCAATAACTATTCAAGTATTATTGAATCTAATATTTATGAAATGAAAAAAGGTTCTTATTTATAACATAATGGATTGTGTCTCAAAAAATAATGATGATTATGTTACTGAGAAACATTTTTTGAACTCTGGTTAATATGGTTGTTTCATTGATAAATACTCTTTTTATTGATACTTATGGTATTTTTATAGATTTATAAATATAAGAAATAATTTTTTGTTTGACCCACAATATTCCATTTAGTTCATTGGTTATGAAATGAAAAGTTTTAGGGGGAGTCAATTCCCTCAAATAAAGATGTTGGAAAATATTGTTTTAATGAAACCTGAGAAGGTTGGTGTGAAAATTGATAACATGTTCAATCCTTTATAAAATATTATTGAATGATTTAAACAACAAATACACCTTGAAAAAGAATGTATTGTATTTTAACTGGCATTGGGAAATACCTTTAATGATTCAATGAAGCCGATGTTGAAGAAAGAAAAGGAAGATGAAAAGTCTCTTATTGTTGAAACAGATATGAAATCTACAAAAGGATAAAGGCCATTGATTATTGATAGTAAATGTTCCCACATAAAAGTATATTTTAAATTTATGAATACTGTTAACAAATAAATATAAGTAACGTTGTCATTTGGATGTAATAAATTACTGATAATCAAAGGTGTTGGATCATCCATCATTGGAAATGAAAAGTTGAAATCCAAGAAATCCTGGTTTATTGATGGGATAAAACACAATTTCATGAGTGTTTTACAATTTTTTGATGATGGTAACCAACTTATATTCAAATAAGATTGATGTTTTTTTGAAAAATTATCATTATAGAAGGATAGTTACAAGAGGCCAATATAAAAAAGGCAATTTTATTCATGTTGGTGAAATTAAAAACTTTTGTTATATGAGTATGGTTGAAGAGAATAAATTATTACATAAATGGATGGGACAAAAGTGTCAAAGAAACATTATATATTTTTTTGATTAAGACGGTGTTCAATACATTCATTATTTCCCAAGAGGATAGCATTAGCATTTCAGTATTTTCCATAAATGAATGATTATAAAATAAGTGCATTGGAAAGTTGATATTTCTAAAAAAACCTTAGACCTGACTCATTCTTATTTATGTGGGACAATAAGGAAATGACAAACAAATGGAGATATGTAATTTATTACTTTCATTTATCATTTTACTCACATTAGTTTTGTTATTCATATGAAACAGATTTCATATTTTTTGAATTTTTTTAAAAGTTACAAAAGTAAAACTGAGAAGAAAGGTGAGTATTTAGTTATGAAGTAAAGAATCTACAATAGTGGTTAATATATAAGTGAAGAGATTGAATGTTATTTAGAGAATCCCGAAATTCAGCACTAGTATTGTTCCCCATACTCTCCTCAAGAAAATGATGTTGATGAAATAAAGAATAAAATATTGGTGGAAATTGCAAGAACTATGTTTTATGAACATTGTCTATCTCATTAATATTGGGGGAAACCCATGGTCACTACTTTTTATATTCAAAACAGATGTTTCTATAGGCCATTTTTTGATGTGACTCGACATGATTTTTTATGAAAAACCACTATGTTTGAAGCACTTAAGAGTTTTTGGGATTCTATGCAATATAAATAATAAATTTGGAATCTCTAGAAAGATTGTGAGAAAGGTGAAGATGGAATTTTCCTTAGCTACTATACGGAAGGAAGATAATTCATATTTCTCTACAATGATACAAAAATAATTTAGGATTCTATTGATGTGAATCTAATTGCATGATCTGAGGGAAAAACATACTCAGAGAGATAAAAATTTTGAGTGGGATAAGTGAAGCCATTCTGACAAGGACAAAAATTGTGATCATACCCAAGAATAATTGTACTCATCTATTTTAAGTAATGACGAAGTAATTAAAAATATCTTCCTAGGATTAGGAAGAGACTGGAAGCTCATAATATAATTGGTGATCAACATCTTAATTTTTAAACATTAAGAACAAAACACACTATTACACATACATATTTGAAATTAAATGTATAGCTAAATGTTGTAATATGAGATTCTGGTTATTTCAAATGGGTTCAGTCTCTGAATAGAGAGCTAGATCAAATTGAAAAAAGGATACACGGGAACTCTTACCCATGAGAGAAAAAACATTATTTTTAAAAAACATGTTTTCCGAAACAAGATGAATGAAAAAGGTGAATTAATAAGAATCAAAGAAAGATTAGTGTGAAAATGATATAATCAAATTGAAGTTATTTTTTTTTATGAAACCTTTTCTCTAGTGCCATTACATGAAATTGTCAAAATGTTACTTGATATTATTTCACAATGAGGCTAAAATATCTTCCAAATGGATATAAAATCCACATTATTGAATGGTGATCTATATGATGAGGCTTTGTAATGTCCCAAATATACCATGATTTTTTTTTAAATATAATGGGATTATTTAGAGAATAGGTACAGAGACAATACGTGATTCCAAGGATCAAGGTGCGTGGAATAAATGTTCAAACAAAGTTTATGTTTGTTAAAAATAGCGTTCATGTGTGGTTTTAGTAACATATAAATAGTTTCCCGAATGGAAAATATAAGGGAACCATTATGTTTAGGATGATAGGTTGACCCAAGGCATGTCATAACATTACTTAGCATGGGTTTCCAGGACGAATAGCTAAAAATAACGTAACCGTAAATAAAATAATAAAATAAATTTATTTTATTTTAGGATCATAATAACTCATAAATTGTTACTAATATTTGAAATATGACTCCCCCATTGAGTTCATAATAGGATTCTTTTCTTTATGCAGAGCCTAACCACGACCAGCACGGGTTGAGGGTGAAAGTTAATTTCTGTACATGAATTTCTTAAAAATATTTAATAAAAATATTTTTATTTACGTAAGATGGTTATGAAATTATCTTTTTATTTTAAATTGATCTTTGTATGGAAATCTTGGTTTATCATCATAACCCTAGAGTTTTCCTATATTAAGGAAGAGGAACCCTCCCATTGGTGAATGACGATAAATGACAGAATGAGATCACTCATGGATGGGTCACCATCAACAAAAAATCATCTTCTTTGATTATTCCAAACAAAAGGTAGTGGATTTATTATCTGAGTGAAATCATTCTCCATTCATAAGATTAAAAATAAATTTCTAACTACCCATGAATAGGTTTATATGTAGTTTGATCGTTCTTTCTAGATGGTTAATACTATAGGATTAAAGGGAATGGATCTTGGTGATTATTCATATCCTGTTATTTTGTGGTTTCATTGACCTAAACAGACCATGGAAAAAAACGACAATGTCCATTATTACTATGGTTTTATGATGTTCTTATCCACTACTCATGCATTCTTCACTGAAGGGCCCCCATGGTAACGTCAGGCTATACTGGGAGGTTCTGAAGATTTCTGGACACCTAAAGTGATGACAAGATGAGTCTCAAGCTATAGAGGAGAAGAATGACACCCCAGGGTCATAGGTGTGCTTTTTTTAAAAACAGAGCATCATAATGTGACTAGAGTCTGGAAAAAGCAGATTTATAGGTGGTGGATTGTAAGGGTGTGGCCACCCAGTGGCAGGAGACCACAGTCTCTATGGTCACTTAGGACCCCACGACATGCCAGCTACAGGTGGAAAACAGTGACGTTGGCTTGACTACTGGCAGCGGGATCGACCAGATGTGACATAAAGATGTGTCACATAGTAAGGTGCCACTATCTTGCTGGAATATGGTGGGATCCCACAACAACTTCCATAAAGCATTTCACATGACCAACGACCACGTTGAACATGGTGGTCTTCCATGTTGACCAGGTGGGGACACAGCACCTGCCTAGTATGTTTGGAATGAATCGACCCACCAGAGTAGGTAGGGCTCAGTAGGCTAAGTCCACCAACAGGGTCAGGGTAGAACTCATGGATCGGGTCATACCCAATGGGACATTAATGTGTGACGTGGGACAGGTCAGACTAGACCTAGACACAACATGACCCTTTTTACATAAATGAACATCACTCTCAAAATGCGTGTCTTTTTCATGAGTCGTTTGAGGTGTTGGGACCCTTGAAAAGTGGTGGTCCTTTTGAGGACCTCTATGTGGGTTTCCTAAAATTTGGTGTATGGCCTAATTGCTCTATGTGGAGGGGATCCTGGAATAATCGTGATAAGGAACAAATCTTATGGAAGGCTTTGACTTAGAAGCAACGTGATTACATATTCTTCATGTCTTACATAGATAATGTGTATTATCTAGAAATTTTGTCTTACGAAGACTCAATCAGTACTCCTATGTCCCCCCAAGGAAATGTGTCATCTAGTCTTTGACAACACTATGTATGCCACCTATACTCCTTGTGTTACAAACACTCGGTGTGTCATATACAGTCCATGTTTTGCCCACAATCATTGTATTACCAACACTCTATGTGTTGCCCACATTCCACGTGAGACCAATGATTAGTGTATTACTGCTTGAGACTAATGTGTATTCTTACGAAAATAATTTTTATGTACCAAAGACCATAACATGGTGTGAGATGACTCTATTGACACTCATGATTATACATAGTAGATTCTACACTCTGTGTACCTCTTTTGAAGTGTACTTTTTGTCTTACATTGTGGTTTAGATTTGTGTTTTGTGGGATGTAATGAGTTTTGTTTTAATCAACCCTTAACTATATTTTACCACATGTACCAAGTCTTGTTTAGATGATCGAAAACATTGACATAGTATTGGTGGGTTATAGATAGGTCAAGATTCTTGGCAACCTGATGGATGTGGTATGCTTCAACTACATTCAGAAACCTTACTATACATACACTTCAAGAAGAGTAATCTGTAAATGAGATCCAGTAGCTTGTAAATTCCTTTTTATTTAGTCATGTAATCATTCCCATTATTCTATTAGTTTTGTATCTTACACTTAGTGGGGTTTCTTAGCGGTTTGCATCATTGTTTACATTGTGTTTTCAGTTTCATATTTTTTGTGGAGACGGGTGTGTACATACATGTACTTGGAAAATGCCTCCTATATTTGAGATATGCCTAATTGGTTCCAGTCACCAGTCCCAAGTTTATAGGAGGTAGTCATGTGGTAGTCACGGCATGGGACTCGGGGGATGGGTTGTGATAGTGTGGAATCAGGGGGCGGTTAGTTTTACTTATATATTGAGGGAATAATATTAAATGTTTCTAGTTAGGATTTTATACTAGGCAACCCAGCATTATTGCGGGGTTCAATGTATCCATACACCAAGACCTTGAAGTGTACACTTTATATCTGTATAGGAATAAACTATTTTCATGGGAAATTAATGGTTCTTAAATCATATAAGAACTGGGTGTGTTCTCATGTCCTTATTGAGTCGGATTAATCTCCCTAAGTATACTCTATTTACAATGGTAGATATTAATCAATTTGAGGATTCTTCTACAGAGAAAACCACCTTACTTTTTGGGGCATGACCATGAGGATAGTCCACTAAAAAATGAGGCATCAGGGCATGGACTGTTTCCATAGATAACACCTCTTAGTGGTGTACCACCGATACGACTACCCAGAGAGAAGGAGTTCCTACTGGAATTATCGGTAGAGGATGCGCATAGGCTCAGTGTGTTTCATGAGTTCTAGATATAGTAACCTCATATGTCCTAAGGTGAGACATATCCTCGGGTAGCTAAGGACTTTACCTTGAATCTTTTATAGGGCTTAGTGGGGTGATGTTGGATCTTGATGATCCAAATGCATGAAGGGGTTTCCCTCTCCAAGGTAGGCATTGATCAAATCTTCAGGGTGAATTTATTTCTAAGGACATTATACAATGTGTGTATACAATATTTCATGAGTCAAAAATAGGGTAGTCAGACTGTGGAAGAGTACTCCGGGAGATTCAAAGATCATTCTCACTACACTACTGACATTTTGTGAGACAATTTTGTTAGGGACCATAACTTCGAGTTGGGACTACACTAGTATATCAGGGAATCGATGAAATCCCTTAGCATCTATATTTTTTCTGGGGTGCTATAGTGAGATATATTGGTTAAGATCATTCTTATGGGGAATGAACCAGTTGTGGGAGCTACGATCAGGAGATAGGTAGAGGATTCATCGGTATTAGATAATTTAATGATGATGCAGGGACCCATGTAGGTCTGGAACACTAGGGGACGACCCCGGGATATGGGATTGGCGGTGTGAGCCTCCCAGGGTAGAGTGAGTCAGCTAAAGGATATATCATTCCCTTTGGGTGGAGGTCAAGGGTATATAACTAGAGATTGTCAGACCAGCAGTACGACTGACTAGGAGATTGTTGAGGGACCACAGAGGTACTGGTGGAGGTTTGATCCATGGGGTTCTTGATGAGGTAGATATGAAATAGTATTGGGAAGAGTGATAGGATGTTGACTGAGGATGGAGGAACTACCGCCACCACCCCCATGGTGTCCACCCAAAGCTCAGGGAGCTATTAGATAGGGGTAAGGCCAGCTCCAGGTGATAGAGCCTTAAAATCCTGAGAATCCTAGGATGATAATATTTTTGATCTATGTCATTTACACCCAAGATAATTTCTTTATAAACATGGGTGTCAGTCACTCTTTTCTCTCCATGATCCTTGTTCGTGACACGAAGATTCTAGTAGAACCGTTTAATCGATCCCTACGCTTAGAGAATCATATGGGAATAGATTAGATGATCAAACACCGTTTCTGATAGTGTTACCTTACTTTTTGGGTTGATATTTTTAGTTAGTATCTCTTGGAAATAACATCAAGGCCTTAGGATGAAATTCTGAGTATTGATTGGTTTTCCAGAGTTCATGCCCAGATCCACTATTTTTAGGTGTGGAGTGCACTGTGTCCGCTGAGATGGGATTAAATTATCCATTAGAATAAAGGAAGTAAATTCATACAGTAGATAACAGAATGATATATATGAGGGTGTACCTAATCACACAAAAGTTAGGTATAATTTCCCTTGATGTAGTGGATGAGGAAACTCTTCAGTTTCCTATAGTGGTGGACGAGTAGTCGTACATATTTTCAGAAGACATTCTAGGACTACCATCTCCCAGGGAGTTTGAATTATGAATTATGTTGTAACTAGAGATGACACTGATATCTACAATATCTTATCTAATCTCTCACATAGATATTCGTGAATTGAGGTTTCAATTGGGGGACTTTTAGAGAAATTTCATCGGGAGGAAAAATGTTTCACCATGGGAATATATAGTATTGGTCTCCATGAAAGAGGATGGGAGCATGAGGATATGAATGGACATCTGATTCCCGAATAAAATGACTATGAAGAATAATTATCCACTACCATGTATTTATTTCCTCATAGACAAGCTGATGTGAGCAAGATTGTTCTCGAATCTAGACTACAGATAGGGCTATCAGTAGCTTCATGTGCGGTAAGTGGACATTCATAAGACGACTTATGAATGTCTCTATGGTCACTAAATGTACATAGTAATGTGGTTTCACATGAAGAACACCCCAATACTGTTTATGGGTCTTGTGAAAATGATATTCCAGCCCTACCTAGAACATTTTTAGGGGTATTTATTGATTATATTCTGGATTATTTGTTGTCCAAGGAAGAGAACACAATTTATTTGAAGGCGATCCAAAACATAATCTGAGTTCACAATATATACTGGAATCTCTCAACGTTATAATTCTAGATTTGAGTGTTACACATTCTTGGACATGTAATCTCATAGGCTGGAGTTATAGTGGATCTAGTGAATATTGTGGTTGTGCTTTCTTAGGATCCATAGAAGATTGTTACTGAGGTGTAATGTTTTTTTGGATTGGTTGGGCACTATCAGAGGTTTCAACCAGACTTCCCTAGAGTAGAATCACCCATGATCTCTTTGATGAAGAAATAAAAACCCATAATGTGGATAGAAGGGTCCCAACATTGATTTTATCAGCTATTATAGAGCTTTAATAGGCCAATTTTCTTGAGTTTTCTAGAGAATGGTGAAGAATATGTGGTGTTATGTGATGCCTTTGGAACTAGAAATGGTTTTTTCTTGATGCATGGAAATGTAGTTATTTCCTATGGTTCACAGTAGATGAGACCACAAGAGTATAACAATAGAACTCACAAACATATGTTTCCAGTGATATTCTTCGCATCGAAGATGTAAGGACACTACCTTATAAGTGAACGGTTTATAATCTACTATGACCATATGAGTCTCAAGTATATTTCCTCTCAGATTTATTTGACCATGATATAGAATCTATGGAAATAGTTTCACTTCGACTATAAATTTGAAATAGTCTATAAACATGGTAAAGATAATGTTGTGGTGGATTCACTCGGAAAGAAATTAAGTTTACAACTACTAAACAAGTTTTCGAAATAGATAGTCTCATTGCAGATATCCTTCATGGATAAAGATGGAGCATATTATCTCTAATAAATTCTTGTCACCCCTATACACTTACAAAAATTCAAGGCGTCCCAGATTGGAGATACCGATTTTGAGGTTATACGTGCTCATATATCTATAGGGAAAGCTCTTGATGGATATTCAAAAGTTGTGGATCACATCATTCTCTTCAGAGGGAACACAGTTATACTTGAAATGTTGTAGGAGTAGGTGCTAAGGGAGTTCGATACATCCCATTTGGTGGTACATCAAGGTGTGGAAAATATGTACCAAGTCCATTGATGTCAGTTTTGGTGGCTAGGAATGATGATGGTATTTGGCCGATTTTATTTTTGAGATGCCTCACTAGCTAGTAATTGAAGGATTAGCATCAGGTTCCCATGGGTTTGAATCAAACCCTAGAGGTGCTGGAGTGGATGTGGGATGGAATATTGATGGAGTTCATTATATTCCTACAATATACATCTATGTGGTACTATTTCATCTAGGTGATCATTGACTAAATCACCAAGTTGGTCCACATCATTGCGAGTTGGGAGCAGAGTCGTGTAGTGATAATGGGATTCCCCTACATACATGAGATATTTTGACTCCTTGGAGTCACCTTGATGATATTTATGGATAGAGATTCATGATTTACATCCTAGTTATGTAAGTGATTGTATGAGGAGCTATGGACGCAGCAATCCCATAGAAAAAATTTCCACCCATGGACAGACGGCCTGACAGACTGGACCTTTTAGGTCATATAGGACTTGTTACGTGCATGAATCCTCAATTTTCACCACAGTTGGGTGGATCTCCAACATCTCATGGAGTTTTTGTACAACAATATATACCACTCCATCATTGATATGGAACCATTCGATTCCTTGTATAGATGATCCTACAAGTTTCCACATTACATAACTGACCCTGGTGAGTCAGGACTCATTGGCCCGAAGTTGGTACTTACCACTATGGAGATAGTGCTTCTCATCCAGGAGTTGATGAAAACTACACAGAGTAGTTATAAGTCATGTGATGATAGGTGACAGAGACCATTGGAATTTAATGTGGGATACCATGTGTTCCTTTTTTTATCTCCTTGATGTGGGATATTAATATTTGGATGAGCTTCAAGTTTTCTCTAAGGTTCATAGACCACTTTTGATACTACTTAGAGTGGGGACATGGTGTATCACATGGATCTACCACTACAGTTAGAGTGGGTGCATGATTTCATTCACATATCCCACTTCAAGAAATACATACAGAATCATTAAAAATTAGAGACTATGGTAAGCTAGAATGTGACGATGATGTGAATATCAAGGAGTACCTAATAACGATCGAGGATCAACAAGAGAGGATCCATCATGGATGGTCGATTCCTCTGGTGTGCATTCCTTGGAACTACAAAAATATCTAAGAGAGCACTTGGGAGCATGAGGATCAGATTCATTCTCAGTATCCTCATTTATTTGTTTATCTATTTTTTTTTCAAGGATGCATAGCCCTATATTGTGGAGAATGTAATGTCCCAGAATTTCCATGTAATTTTTATTAAATTTATTTAGGATTATATAGAGAATTGTCATTGAGACGACAGATGAGTCTGAGGACTAGGGATCCCAGAATAAATGTTCAAACTATTTTTATGTTTACTAAAAACAATACACATGTTCATTTTTAGTAACTTCTAAAATGTTTCCTGGGTAAAAAATATGAGGGAACTGTTGCATTCTGGATGGAGGGTTTTCCCTATGCCCAATTTTACTTTAGACAGTATGGGTTTTTAGTGAGAAATCCCAAAAATGACGTAACCATAAATAAAATACATAATTAAAATTATATTATTTTTGAATCAAAATGAATCATAAATTTTCAATAATATTGGAAATCTTAGACCATTGTTGAGTTCCTTATGGGGAGTTTTGTTTAGTCGGAGATTAACCTTGACTAGCGTGGGTTGAGGGTGATTGTTAATTTTGGGATGCGAACATCCTTAATAGATTTAATAAAAATATTTTAATTGACATAAAATGGTAATGAAGTGTTGGGTTTATTTTAAATTGATCTTTTTCATGAATTCTAGGGTTATCTTTATAACCGGGGACTTTCTTAGAGGAAATAAGAAGGAACCCTCATGTTGGTGAATAAGGACAAACAACAGATCGAGATCGCTCATAGAAGGGTCATGATCACAAAGAATCCTATTATTTAACTAATCCAAAATCTAGGTAGTGGGTTTATTTTTTGAATGAATTATTTCTCTATTCATTTGTTTAATTATGAATGTGGGCCAACCCATGAATAGGTAGGTCCACGGTATGATCATTCATGTGGGATGGTTAAAAAAATGGGATTAAAGGGAATTGATCTTGGTGATATTTCTCTATTTTTCATTTGTGTTTTATCTAGAATTAATGGGCAAAGACCAACATAAAAAATGACATGGTTCACTCTAAGTGTGTTCTTATAATGTTTATATCTTATGTTATTGGGTGGTTTACTGATGGAAAACTATGGTCACCTCAGGATTTTTTGGGACGTTCTAAATGTGAGGGGACCCCAAAGAAATGGAAAGATTTGTTGAAGCCTGTGGTGAAGAGGAAGATGACCTTATGGTCAAAGATGGGCTTTCAATTCAAGAAACAGAGCACCAGAGTATGAATGGAAACCCACAAAAGCAAAGCCACCAGTGGCAGTGCTGGCGGGGGTGTGGAGCTGTTTGGCTGCGCCACACCAGGAGTCAACTAGGTCAATGGCCAGTGGTGGATACCCCCTAACACAATTCCCCTGGGGAGGAAGACATGATTTCTTGCTCGATTGTCTGCAGCAGGATCGATCAGACGTGGCACGAAGCCGCATCACGCGGCAATGAGCCACAGTATAACTGAACCATGGTGAGACCCTATGGAAACCACTGAGGGAAGTTCAGAGAAATATAACAGTGTTGAATGCAAAAAATAACCACATTGAACAATGGATACAACTTTATTGAGCGAGGAATCTGACCACATTGAATACGGGGGGTGCCCGCATTGACTAGGTGGAGATGCGGCACCCACCGCATCATGGTCAAAAATACTATCCCGCTCGATCAGGAATGTCTGAGACCGACAGGCCGAGTCGAGACCAACCAGACCTGGCCGAGGCCAACAAGACCTAGCTAGACCCTGTGGGATGGGTCAACCCAGAGGGGAATGTTGGACCCATTGGGTTGGTTCGGACCAGGGTTGTTAGGTCATCCCGGAAACGGGTCAGGTCGGGTCGGTCTAACCCCCTATTTATACTTATAAGCCCATAACTATCAAGTAGTGTATTAGTTTGACAAGAAGTTTTTTTATTTGAATCCATTGAAACAAGGTGGTAATTTTTAGATAATCTAATTGATTTTTCATGGATGTTGGACTACAATATAATTGCTCGAGGAGGCGGTGCTCCTGAAACAAGCATGCTAATTACAGAATCTAGTAGCTGGATGTGACATATATACTATGTGATTACATAGACTATGTGTCTCATCTAGACTTTGTGCCTTACCAAGATATATTTTCTAATCCCCTATGCCCACCAGGGTCTGTATTCTCTATTGTTTTATGACACTCTGTGTGTCACCTACACTCCATGTGTTACCAACTCTCAGTATGTTATATACACTCCATTTGTTACCTACACTCCATGTGTAAGTAACACTTAGTGTCTTACCTATAATCTGTGTGTTACCAATGCTCCATGTGTTACTACATGATAGTACTTTTTATACTTACAGAAGTCCTTTTTATGTACCATATACCTGTACTTGGTGGTAGATGACTGTAGAGACTCCCTTTATTATACTACTTAGAGGATACACTCGGTGAACCTCTTTTGTAGTCTAAACTGTGTCTTTCTTTTAAGATCACCATTGTGGTTTTCTATCTTACTAAGTAATTCATTACTCACCCCTACATGGTATTCAACCTCAAATATCGTGTATTAAGTATATGATCGATCATGTTGTGAATATATCTTGTTGTAAGTAAATTTCTATCATATTCACCTTGAATCTGGTATGGAATATTTGATCATAATATGGGAATAATAATCATCCTAAAAATGGTAAAACAAATTTCCTAATACATTTTGATTTTTCTAATTATCACAAATCACAAGTATTTGGTAATTATATGATGCAATATTGATGAAAGAAAGGATTTCAATAGAAGTTTCTGATCATATTCAATTTTATTAGATCTGAATAGAAAGAATAAAAGGATATGAAGATCGTATTCAGTATTGTTTTATTGATGTAAATCATATTTAGGAAGATATGTAAGTTACTGGGATGTTACAATACATTCAAGTGAAAAAATAGATGATGCAGAATACGTTCTCATATAAAATAAAAGTCATGAATGATGTCATGAAAAAAGAAAATGTTTGTGATTGATGAAGGTTTCTCATGATGGATCTACTAACACCAATACACTATATTCATCCTACCAATGTATTCATCAAAGGTAACATTTTATTCAATGACCAATACCATTTAAGACTGTTGAATGAATTATATAAGTAAGAGTTTGTAATTTTAAGGCTGGAGAGATTTGTGACCAATGTGGGAAACTGAAGTTACTGATTTACAGTCAGAACAAAATACAGAATATATAAATCTTCATACAATGAAGCTGAAGGGCATCGTGTTGAGAAGAAAAAAAAAGTATTTAACTTGTTCTCAATGGTTTTCATAAATTGGATCAGGAACCATTATATTGGAATAATTACTGTGTCATCATCATGAATAAATAACATGATTTTTTTTATCCCTTATTGCATACATTTGGTGTGGAGATTCAAATTGACAGAATTAGCATGGGAATAGAAATAAGACTTGAGATTGTAGGGTGTGTTGTCAAGGTTAAAATCTTATTCAAAAATAAGAAAGGGGAAATGAAATCACTTTAGATTTTTCAAATGTAAGCATGTAGAAGATATTAATTTTAAATAATATTTGAGAAGATTCGAGAAGATTTTACGATGTCATAAATACACTTGAAATTCTAGGAAAATTGATATTTTGAGGAATTTTGTTATGAAATGATGGTTTTTGGGATTCCCTATAAAAATATTTTTTGGTAACCTATAAAAGGGGGATCTACATCGTAATTTTTATATGAATGATGATAGATATATTGTTCACATGAAGTGAGTGAATATCGTAATTTCTAGGAAGATAAGATGTTTTTCATTTTGAGTTATGTGGATGATGTTTACATTGTGAGAAGAGAATGAATAGGATAAAATATTTAAACAGTACTCAACTGATCATCGTATTTTGTGATCATAGAATTGAGTTGTCTATAATATTTTTTGATCATAGTATTTAGTTAATCATCTAATAATGCTAAATAACTTTATCATGATTTCATTATTGGATTTTTGTACTGAAGAAGATGGAGTTTATAATTTTTTTGATCATATTATACTATAGTTAAATCCATTGTATTAAAAAATCATATTAGATGAATCATTGTGGATGTATCTGAATGGGCCGATCAGAATTAAAAATCAGAATGAATTCTATCGAAGTCCTTGATGTTCTTACCAGGTTCTGGGAAATAAATTGAAGAATAGTTTTTAAAAGGAATTCATTTGTGGACATTTAAAATAATAAAATTTAATTTGTTTTAATACAAAATCATTTTATTACCCTATTACAGATAAAAGTGATCACAAACCATTAGGTTCATTATATATTGTTACAGGAGTGAAAGGGTATAACAAACTCATTATAATCCACAAAAACGATTGTTTTCTAGTGGATTCTGTGGTATTAGATTTTTTCAAAACAATATCACGGATATCGCTATTCTTATTCATTAGTGAACCTTCAAACTACTTTTGTTCATAGGGATGTGTGTTTGAATTGTTTGTAGTTGGGAATGAAATCATTAATAATTAGTGAAAGTTGTTTCATTTGTAAGGGATCATTAATGAAAAAAATTTAGTGGTTCACCCCCTCCATTTGTCAGTGATACAATTATCATAACTGGACAGTAACAATTTGGTCATATATTTACGGTGTTTTATTACACTTATATTTTCTTCTAATCTGGAATGAATCAGATGTTGAGATTGGAAGATTGTCCTTCTACTATGTTGAGGTAAGTGGTCTATACCTTTTCCCTCAATTACTCATTTCTTATAGTTTGTTTCAGTTGTACGTCATGCTATACAATCCAAGAAAGGATTTGTAAATTAATTAAACAATTTTGTATTTGATATAAACATGTTGATACATGTTATTGAAACATTGATTCAGGTTTATAGGTTTTTGACCCTAACATGAACCTCATATAGGGTGGGTTATACACTTCTATCATGTTTATCCCACCCTTGGGTTGTAAAAATCATTCCATACATAATTGATAATTGAATGGGGTATTAAGGTGAATTATAAAATTTTATAAAATCATTATATCACCATATCAATAGTAATTGACAATTAACAAATGGATTTACATTCATTGTGTATTATCTTGAAGGGATTAATGAAATGATTTATCTAATTATTAATTAATTGGTAGATGAGTTGGATAGAATTCCATAGACATTATTACTCTTTAGACTAGGAGACCATATTTGGATAAAAAAGACATTTCTACTCTATAGATCCTTCTTACCAAGATTCATTGGACATTACTACAACTTGTATCAAATTAACATGACATTTTAGGACTCCTTAATAATTTATATTCATTGGATTTTATTTACATGACGTTTTAGGATTCCTTAAACATTTCTACTCATGGAACTTAATTATCATACTAGGATGCACCATACATCTCTACTCTTTAGATCTTAATTACCTTAGTTACTTGGACTCCTTGTATGTTTCTACTACAAAGATCCATTTGATCTAGTTTACATGAAATAATAGGATTTCATGGACATTACTACTTCATGGATATGGTGACCGTTTAGGATGGGTTGAAAATTTACAATCCATTGATCATTTTACATATTTTCCATAGCTTATGTTGTTTCCTTGTACATTACCACTCTTAGAACCTTTCCCATGTAGGCCAGAATAATGATTATATAGAATAGACTATTAGTTTCGATGGTTTCAATGATTTATATGTCGGTCATACAATTTAGTTTTCTATTTTTAAGGATATTTTATAGACTATATAGTTTAACTTCTAAAACTATTATTTGTATACTAGTTATATCTATACACTGATTCAGCATATATTCATAGATGAGAATTTTTATAGACACCATTGGCGGTGGAATTATGAGTGTTACCTAACACTATATACATACTATAGTTGTGTGCTCATAAAAATTTCATGGATGCATATAGGGAAAGGCGAAATTTCACAGATGAATATTTTTGGATGATTGTTCATATGAACATGGGTGAATATGGTCAATCTATGTATCATGATTCTATCTAGGATATTTTTTATAAAAAAAATTCATTTTTTATAAGATTATTTTACTAGACACCTATTTCCATAGGTTATATGTCTTGTGTATATTATTACATGATTTTTTATTATATATATTACTGTTGTCTAGTATTACATGGTTATTTATGTAACCAATGTTACTCTTCTATTGATGCTTGATAATTTTTTATAATTCCTCTATTATCAATTATAATTACACGATTATGATGCATTCTGGTCATGATGGTCTGTCTCCCCAATATTCAACTATTGACCCTCTCTAATTGTCAGTATCTATTGGGGTATATGGAAAAATTCTTTTGTAAATTTGTCCAATTGAGTTTGGTTATTATTTATTGAATTGGGTCTGAGGTATCCAAAATTTGTATTAGAAAAGGTTCTTTTCTTTTCCCTTACAAATTAATAATATTAGATATGTGATTAAGAATTTTATTGAATTTTCTAATGATATGTTCATAGGAGTAGTTGATCCATACATATGAAAGATAAAGTTTCCAAGGATGGGGCATGTCATTCTGGATTTTTCTTATTATACTTTATTTCATTTAACCATTGAGTGATGTACTTTATGTTTTATGTTCATTATTATAATGTTATTTTTCTTTATCCTAAAATTGAATTTTGATATTTCATCATGAATCATTATTTTAACATCAGTATGTATATATCATTGATTATTACATGTCATGTTCATATTATCTTGTGCGTTGCTTGCTACATGTTTTGGTGCCTCATTGTTGTACCCATAGAATTTTACTAACATTTCATATGGAAATTTGGAAAATCACTTGTTGGGTTTAAATAAATTATAAAATATTATTTTTTAGTTGTATGGGACCCTGTAAATTGGAAGTGACAATTCATATAGTTCAACCCCTTTTATAGAATTGTTATATAAATGAAAATTAATATAAATGAAATTGAATTCTGAAATAACATGTTTCCATTAATTTTATAATGAAATGGAAATTCAGTGATTGTTTTCATATCTAACTATAAATTTAAACTTTGTATATACATAACACAGACTTATTGTGATGTAATTGGCCCTTACCTGACCTGAGTAGTCGGCAGTAGGCAGTGTATCATTCTTTTCATATGACTTGTATTCTGCATGTACATAGATTTTTTGTTGGTGGAGGGGTGTGACTCATATATAATAAGGCTTTTTGATACCCATCTTATATATATTTGAGATTTATGCTGTAAAATTGTTTCTATAGTCTTCACTAGTAATTCTATAGATATACTACCCAAACAACTTCTAGTTTTCTTCCAGGAATGTGGTAATGAACATGATCTAGAGGTAGTGTGCACTATAAATCCAATATAACCTCTAGTATTTTTTCTTTTGGAACAACTGATTATGCCGTATATGTGTTTTGAAACATAGTTTTGAGATGGATTCTTATTTTTTATACTAACTATTCTGGGAGAAACGTGAACTTCCACTACTATGGGAGTGTTTATTTGTGTGTTCCAATAGCATAATACACTCATATATATTGGGAATGGTTTAAAAATGATATAGAGTCATGAAAAAAGGACATACAATCCATTTTTGACATTCTCAAGACACATCCTGAGGGGGGGGTGATGGTATCTAAAAATATTTTCCATGATTCTATAAAGATATGGTGGGATGTAATTACTCAGATGAATAATAATCAGGATATGTCTTGGAGGGATTTCTAGTCATCCTATGATGACAATTTGTATAATAAGATGATGAATCCATATTGATCCAAAGAGGTTATGAATCTATATTAGGGAACCAAGTTAGGAATATACTATTCGGCCTGTTTTATAGAGATCTAGTGTTTCAAACCTAATTTATTAGGTGATAATGTATCAAGAGTAAGGAGATTTGGGGATGGTATAAAGCATGAAATTGGATTGTAGGTGATGTTTTTTGGGATAACTACCA
This sequence comes from Viscum album, assembly GCA_963277665.1. Taxonomy (NCBI): domain Eukaryota; kingdom Viridiplantae; phylum Streptophyta; class Magnoliopsida; order Santalales; family Viscaceae; genus Viscum; species Viscum album. The sequence continues at coordinate 1,501,134,962 of OY728146.1, read as the reverse complement.
TATATGAAATATGACATTATAAGCTGATTAATTATCAATGTGTGAGGGGATATGGGGACATAGAGTAGGGAATATTAGATTCAATTCATATTTGTCCTATTTCATGTAGTTGGAAGAGACATTTTGAGACTTCTCATGAGTGGAATACCAACCAATGTAGGGGTGATGGAATTAATGTTCTTTATCATCAGTGTGGGAGTATGGGACATATGAGGGGTCAGTTTGATATACACCCAATCATGTGATGAACTTCTGGTTTGAGTATCCTTCTATAATGTGTTTAATGGACTTTTTATCATGTTTCTAGTGAGATAGATAGTTCTGCATCATCTTATCAGGCAAAGAGAAATCGTGTGACCAGCTAGATAGGATGAGGTGGTGGTCATGGGTATGGTATCCAGAGACTAGATTTTCCATGACAGTAGAGAGAACATTCTCATGATAGTCAAGCTATATTTTAGGGTCATAGTTCAATCCATTTTAAACAATTAATCAAATACATGCGGAGAAGTGTGTTAGAATTCTATTAGAAGATGTACCATTATAATTATCTCAATGTTAGTATATGATATTTTTGGTAAAGTTGTATGTCATATATTTAAATCTATTATTATTGTGGATATCCGTTGGATTGATGTTCAGTTTTTCAATGGCATAATGAAACAAGATAAACTATTGTGGATTTTATTAGAGAGTGTATTGGAAATATGGGAGTTACCCCTTAAAGTATATAGGTGTCACATCGTATTGAACCTCTTTTTCCTCAAGATTAAAAGGTTTGACATACTAATTGGAATTTAATTGTTTGTTCCCTATTAGGTTCTCATTAATCTATACTACTATAGGGTATACTTCACATCACTAGAAGTAGGGTTTGTTATTCACAAGGGAAATGAGATGTCTAAGAAAAACGATTTAGAGACGAGCATCATTGGCTGCGTAGGATTACATCTCTGATTACTTGTTTTTATATAGATGATTAAGGATTACATCAAGAATATTTCCCACAAAGTGGATGATCATTTTAGGGTTGTTTTCAAAAAATGGACTACATTATGATATAAAGGTAGTGTTTTACACTGATCTAGTTTTTAGGGCTACCCCGGTATACATTCCACCTTATAGGATGGAAACTATTAAGTTGTAGTAGTTCAAGAATCATTAGAAATATTTCATTTTTTCTAATGGGGGAATATCATTTGGTAAAAGTGTATTTTCTATTAGTAAAACACTTTACCAATATATATTTCTAGGTCACTAACTATTTAATAAAAACTCAATAGATTATGTTTTTTAGATTGATTAAATAGTTCAATTACAAATATTATAATACCAATATATAATATATTAAGGATTATTTTTTTAAAAAAAAATATTCTAATGACAAATTTTTATATTGGTAATGGTATTATTAATATAAAATTTGTGTTTATAAATTACATTTAAATAAAAAATAGAATTTTTTTAAAGTAAAAATCAAAATGTATTTATTAATTTATCATATAATTAATAAGAAGATGAATTACACAAATGTCAAGATATAATATATAAATAATTAAATTTAAAACTAAAATGCATCCCCCAAAGAGGTCCATCCCACCCTCAAGATTCACCCCCACCAACCATGCCATGACAGCAACCTAAATCCAAAACGAGAAAACAAAAAGTAATTCCCCTACATCACATCATGCCAGTGAGACAACACTACCACTATGGAAGAAATAATGTGTTACCACCATCACATTCGGTCATCTCTAGATTTGGAACTCCATGCCAACTCCATCACCTGTGACCAGCTAGAGAGTCATCTCTAACATACCCTGACATCAAGCCGACTCCATCCCCAGGGACCAACTAGCACTAGTAAACCATCCATGCCCCATGACCCATGATAATGATTTGTCTCTAATGATAACAGTCAAGTAATTTCTATTCCCCAATTTTCAACTCTATGATTTCCATCACACACAAACCAAAGAGCAACCCAAAAACATGTCATACCTAACTCTATAACAAACAAATTGATAGAGCTCTAGTACTAGAAAGAAAACTCATATCACTAATATGTGACAACAATTACATCCAATATCCAGATAAATAAAAACTAATGTACATAATCAAAAATCAGTAAAAAAATTCACTATGAATTATTACCAAAACTAATAAAACTATAAGTATAAAAAATGACTTGAATAATAAGAATTTATCGTCACCCATATTGATATCTCGAAGGGTGTGAGATGAGAAATGTGAAGTGGGAAATTGGAAATGAGAAATGGGAATACCTAGGAAATGTGTGTGACATTGGAAATGGAAAATGGGAAATGGGTGTAAACTGGGCAATGAGAAATGGGAATACTAGAGAAATGATCCTAGATTAGGCAAGGATCATACCAATGAAATGGTCGTGGGAATGAAATGGGCATGAGTATAACTAATCTAAAAAGAAAGTGTATCTTTAAATAGTGAATAAATTTTGGAAACATTGATGATGTGAAAAAAATCCATGAATAGATTTTGAATGGTTCAAACCAATAAGTATCCATTTTCTAAACAGTATAATTTATGGTAACAGTGTGAAAATAATATTGAATTAAACCAGAACTGAAAAAAATTTACTAGAAACATAAAATACCATTTTTCACCAAATATAGAGATATAAAAATAGTGCGAAAGATTACGACTCATGGTATAATCAAACAAAGCCAAGGTTCAAAATACCACCCTGTGACAACAACAACATGATTATCCAACAAATATAAATAACAACAATATGATATATAAAAATTTATAAACAATAGTTGAATACATTAGTACATTTAGTGAAACAAATATTTAATGAAACATTGATATGTATATAAAAAATTATATGTATATTAAATATTAATATTTAATCATTATTACATTGAGTAAATGGTGGAGACGACAAAGCATTCACAACTATGGTGGATAAAGATCCACAAACACCGAGAACGCTCTTCTTCTATAAAATCCATGACCACAACCCTAGAGGATAAGGCTAAGGTAATGTTGACATTAATAGAGAAATATCATAATACATTCAAATAATTTGGTGTGTAGTTTTATTAGAAGTTTCCAATATGAATCTATATCGTAGATGACTTTTACCAGGATCATCAATCATTGACCGAGAAGTACAAAAAATTCAAGTCTAACTGATTATGTGCCATAGTGATTTGCCTGTTATTAAAAAACATGTACCAGTTTGAATGATCAGAATGAAATAATGACCATATAGAAAAATTATAATTTTTCATTGAGACCTCTAAGTACCTATAGTTGGATGTAGATGATCTAAATCTAGAAGATGATTCCAGGGAGAATAGAAAAAAAGATAGAGAATAGTAAATATGGTTTATCAAAAAGATCAAGAAACTAAAGGAATAGATGAGGATTTAGTAAGAAGAATGTGGACTAAAGAATGTGGAGAATATGGGGGAAAATATATGAACTCCCCATGATCACAACAATAATCATCTATAGAGGAACATATAGGAGTGTAAGTAAACCTAATATGCCTTGTAATGTTGGTGGTAGGAAATCTAATGTCATAAGATTATCGGTGATTGAAGATCTGAGGATATGGGCCTTATAGACTATATGAATAGGTATAAAAGAGGAAAAAATTGAGAGAAACAATATAACCTGAGTATTAGTGAACAGTTTTGATAACCAATTTGGATGTATTTTTTCAAAACATATTCTTGTAAAAAAATAGAACGATAATTAATAAAACAATGATAATTTTCAATAATAATTTATAATTTCATGAAGATTCTAGTAACCTCTAAATATTCATTGATATCAGGTAGAGTTTTCTGTTCATATGAAATATTAGGGGAGTAAAATAAGAACTCACAATTTATGTTGATGTTAGTTCGATATCCTAGGAATAAAACACATATGTCGACCAAAAATAGAAGATAAATACTAAAAAATATATGGAAATTGATTTTGTGAACTGTATAAATGTATGAAGTTTATTTTAATGAAATGATGATGAAGAATATGAATAACCCAATATATCGTATGTATAATTTATAATGTATGAAATTTCTACAGAATAAATCACTTGGATTTGAACTGAGAAGTCAGTTTTATCATTCTTCATTTATTTAGTAAAACTACATATTTTATAATCAAAATGTGAAAATCCACTCTCCCTATCTCATTTTTTGTTACAAATTACATACCGAGTACCACAGTTCTTGGGTATCTATAAATCTAGTGATCTTTAAAATCATTATTTCAAAATATTAAGTAAATAAATCACTAGATTTGGGCATAATAAAACCAAAATTACAAAAATATTTTTATGCATTTAATTTTACTTATTCATTATAATTAGTTTATTGGGGATAGTATATTCGTTGAACAGAGAATGCGATTAAATATTATAATGTAATGGTTATCACCAACCAACATCTGTGAAGAGAGAGTGTTTTCATGCACATAATTTAAGAAAATCAAATTTTAAAGCATAATGAATGCATTTGTATGGTGACAAAGAATAATAAATATCAAGTAACATGGGATGGAATATGATATTTTATGTATGTATGATTAAATTAGTCAACAATAGTATACACTCAAATTTTTTAATCATACATGGATTGAATTTTAAATTACATGATGATTGTGGTTACCTCAAAACATTCATTGATATTAGCAAGAGTTTCTCTTGATCTTCATTGGATACAAAATTCAATACACAATCATCTTCATTGTTTAGAATTTTTAAAATTATAAATGTTTTCAATAATACAAAATGACATTTATTCACTTGAAATATTTTTATTTTTAATTCCTTTATAACTTTAGAATATAAAATATCTCTACACGAAGTTCTCCAGATGCTTCACTATAGATGTATGATTTGTTGTTGGGTCTCAGCATGGCCTCTTCCTCTTGATTTTCTAAAGAACATATTTTATTTTCTAGCTAGCTCATATCCTCTCAAAACTACCTCTTTTTTTGATAGAAACATAAAAGAACTAATTCATTACCTTTGGGTCACTATCCCTACAAAATTATAAAAAATCCTCATCAACATAACCATGTGAACAAGAGAATTAGATTCCAATAATTCTCAAGACACATGCTCCTTCTTAATCATCATAAATAATGAGTCACATCTATCATTCATCAAAGTTTCTACATATTCAACCCACCTCTTTTAGGAATAACTAATGAATAGTTCGAATAACATTACCACACCATCTCTACCTCAAATCAATTTATTGTTCTTCCACGATAAATACATAAACCAGTACAACATGAATTCCCCAAGCCTTTTCAACATTGAAACATCAAAAAGAACATCTAGTGATTATTAATCTTATAAAAAATTCATCTAAAACTCACTTAATACACATCAAATATCAATGAATTGGGTAATCTCTTCAATCCAGAAGAATGGTCAAGTAATTCAAGATTCATTTGACTTCAAAATCCTCTTTACACATGAATCCATGATTTTAGTTATTTTGGTATTTCAAAAATTCTTTAGTCACAAATCAATGAATTTGAATTTAGTTGTGATCGCATCTCAAAAATCAAAAACCCCAAATCTAGTTTGGACTATGGATATAAATTACAAATTACTCATATACCAATAAATGATTTGGCATCCATTGAGAAATATAACCTCACCCAAGATCCATCTTTATTCAAATCCTTATCATGTGTACTATCAGATTCAATCAGCACATCTATGGTTCAATTATATTTACATGAAAATCTATCACAAAGAATAACTCAATTTACCTCTACTTCAGTCAACACCACCTGACTATATAAAAACTGATTTCACCTTCTCTGTATTATATTGATCACACCTATTTCTAGATTATTCACACTTTTCATTCTCCTAATTCTCACTCATAATTTCTTTCCTATTTGGAATGATGATATCTCTCTCGATATGAGCTCAGGATGACCTTGAAATATATTTATGATAGCTTAATCATTTCAAATTTCTCCACCAATCACCCAATTTTTGGAAAAGGGGATGCAATTAAATCAAATAAATATTAGGTAATACCTTGTTATAGATCAATTAGGCTTGAGGTATAGGAAGAGAATATGGCAGTAAAGGTCACCTGGGAAAGGACAAGGATGGTTGGGACCGAACGAGGAAGGTTAGTGGTTGCATGGGTTGAGCAAGGAAGGTCAGTTATGGAGGGGGTCAAATAGGGATAGTGGAGGTCCTCTTGTGGGAATAATAAGTATGTCAGAATGGTCTTTGAAAGAGGGTGGTGGGCCATGGTGTAGTAGACCAATGTCAAAGGTGAAGGATCACAGAGGAGGTAGAGGGGGTTATGGAGAAGGTGGGTGTCATCGGTTGAAGGCGGTAGAGGATGCGGTGGGGTCACCAAGGGTAGTGGTAGTCATAGAGGGGGAAGGGGGTTATGGAGGGGGATTTGGCAGTGGAGGGTGGTGGGGTGGATCACGTGGTGATGGGATTGGGTGAATTTGGGTCTATATATCGGTGGTTATTTTCAAAAATAAAATAAAGTAAATAGTGTTAATAATATAGCAAATATAGTTTATTTGATAAAAATAAAGAAATAACAAAAATATGTATGAATGCTAAAATAATTATACAAAATCACAATTTTATTTTTTAATATATAATTCCAATTTACCATGTGGATAATAATTAATAATAAAATATAATTACATAATTGATTATTATTTTTGTAATATATTAAAATTAAATAATTATTATATTTTGATTATTTTTTTGGTAATATTCAATTATTCTTATTAAATTTAAATACAAAAATTAAATTTACATGTTTATATAGATTGTCAAACATATAGGTAAATATATATAATATCATAATAATTTTAATTGATTTTTATAAAAATTAAATAAATGTTATTAAATTAAAAATATATAAATTATAAACACAATTTATATTTCGTTAAAATAATAAATTAAAATGAATTATTGAGATATTTTCATTAATTCATAAAAAAATTGATATTGACTTTGGTCCTAAAAAATAATAAATAAACTGTTGGTTTCTATTAATTGGATATTGATAAAATATTGGTTGTTATTTTTCTATCATTTTATTATGGATGGTAAATAAATTTTTGGTAAATAATATTATTACTAACAAATTAACGTGTTGTTAAAAATGGTGGTATTATTATTGTAAAGAAATATATTTAATTATTGTTGGAAGATGTGTTTCTATTTAATGATCAATATAACATATGTATATTTGTAATAATAACTGTTGGGACTAAAAATTAATAGTAATTAATGTCAATATCTATTGAAATTATCCATTTTTACTAAGAGATATATAATATGTCAATAAATTTATAGTGATATAAATAATTTTTCTTATGGTCAGGCAGTTATAGGACTTCAAAAAAAGGGTTATATCCAACCCATTACATCTCTATCGGGTTAACAAGTCCTTTTAATCAAGAAGGTATATGATATCATTCATTAATGTATGGATTAATGAAAATTGAACTAGTTGACAGTAATGATATAGTATAATATAACATAGAAAAATTATATCTTTAACCATCTATGATGATCTAGGTTGTTCTCAATGATTGATCTAAGAATGAATTTCTATATGGTGTTTGTTCGATCTTCATAAATTCCTCGTACTGCTTTCTATAGTATGTATAATCTAGATGATTATTCTATCATGTGATTCGGTATCATCAGCATGACAGTAGTTTTCATGGAACTAATGATCTGGGTTTTCCATCCTTATCTACATTTTTTATTGGAATTAGTGGTAGATATTTTGGTGTATTTTTACACTCCATACAACCATTTCTAACACCATAATATCATATTTAGAGCATTGAGAGGAAATCAGTTGTATGATAATTTCACAATGTTCCACTTATGGATGGATGAAATTAACTTCATAGGTCATATTATCATATATATAGAACTATAAATTCACCTAAATATGGAGATAGACTTTTTATCCTAAGGTAATCCTTGGAATGTATTTATATAAAGAGATTCGCGAGGATTCTAATTATTACAATAAATTCATATTGGGATTATAATGCATTGAAGACCTTCTTATTGGTTTGACTAATCAGGGTGTGATGTTTTTATTGTCAGATACCTATGAGAAATACTTTTAGGAGATAAATTAATGATTTAATTCAACAACCATTCTAATTCAATGAATGTTGCATAGAAGTAATACATTGTATTATGATGCATCAGGTATCAGGCCAGAAGAAATTATGATGTATTAGGATTGAGTTTTAGTGTATGAGTATCATCACATAATTCCAAATTATATGAAATAACTAACAAATGGCCATAATTTTTCACTGTTGTTCATGACTTACACTCTTGGAGGCAATATTTATAGGGAGATAATTTGGTGGTGTACAATGACCATAAAATCATCAAGTGAAAATTTTAAGTGTAACATGAATATTAGGAAAAACATTTAGGTCAAATATCATTAATCATTCAACATCAAGATTTATTATATGCTCAGAAAGGGTAATGCAGTTGTTGATGAAATGAGTAAGAGGACTCATATACCAGTAGTTTTGGAGGCTAGTAGGGAGGGGATTCTTATGATTTTTTCTGAGAGATTCACTTTGAAATATATAATATTCATGGGTATAATTATCTATCATAATTATTTGTGAACTATAATCATATATATATGTTGAGGATGAGACAAGTATCAAATTATAATGGCTTGGTCCTATGGGAGAGCATTAAATGTGATGAAATTCTATATTTTTAGATTGATGGTGGGGAGGAGATCTTGCACAACCATGACCGTGTCTTGGTTTTAGAAGACATCGGGGAGGTGATTATATGACATTTACATACCGCCATATGGTCAATTCATCCTGATATTACTATGATGAATCATGAATTATTCCCCCAATACTGGTAAAAGAAAATTATGGGAGAGATAGCTTGGTTTGTGGCACCATTACCACATATGAGCAGGTAAAGGTGGAACACCGGTGACCAGTTGAGATTTTATAGATATTACCTATTCGTAATTGAAAATGTGATGATGCTACCCTAGATTTCATGAATCTACTACCTATATCACGTCAGTGTAGAGATTCAATACTGTTTATCATAGAAAACTTGAAAAAGGTCCCATATTTTTTTCTAATTTGAGAGACACTTTTAAGGGATGAGATTGAATAGATCTGCATTTGTGATAATATATTTCACCATGGGGATCCACATTCAATTTTACCGTATACAGAGTCTTAGATTACATTATGTTTATGTAAGGGGATGTAGAGGGATCTGGGTTTATGATTACTGATTTATATAGTATATCACCCATAGATCAATGGTCAGTCAAAGAATATGAAATTGGTTTTGGAGGTAATAATTCAATCTTATTTACTTGGCATCGGGGGTTTATGGGAGAAGAATATGCCCATAGTTAAATTAACTTATAATTGTATATTCTTGGTTACCATACAATTACCTCTTATGGGGCCCTAAATGGTAGTTCATGGTACCCATCCCTATGCTAGTTCCAGATATGATAGGTTGTGCTACTAGGTCCTCATATCATTTATGATGCATTGGAGTGGGTTTTTATTAAAAGGAATTTGAAGTCTATAGCTCAGTCAGGATATAATTCATATGACTATATTCACCCTAGACCATTTGAGTTCGATGCGGGGAATCATATTTTCTTGCAATATTACACTATACTATGACATCTAAATATTAAAAAAACAGGGAAGATATTTCCTAATAACATCAACATTTTTGAGATTCTTGAATTTTTCATACTATTTTCCTAGAGATTGCAGTTACCTCATAGGAACCAAGGAATTCAAAACATCTTCCATGTATCTTTGATCTGCTCATATCTTTTTGATTCATTGAATATCCTTTAGCTTGAAGAGGTTGAGTTAGACTAAGATTCATCCTTTGAGGAGAATCCAATCTGTATTGTTGATTGAGGCATTATAGTTCATCAAGAATGGATAGTTACTCTACTAAATTCCGTATATAAGTATGACCATGTATAGAATAATGCATTGAAGTTAGAGGACTAAATATAATCCTAGTGGATGAATCTCTTCTCAAACGATGCTTGAAAACCCTTGAAAGTGAAATTTGAAGATGATTTATTTTAGAGGCGAATGATTGTAACATCCCATCATTTCCAGGAGGTATATAACATTATTTTTATATATAATTCTTTTTTTTTCTACTATTGATTTCTAGTGTGGAAATAGAAGGAAAAATGTTTTTAGGGCATTATCGGATCAGGAAGCATTATTTTTTTGGAAAAGGCAGTTGAGTCTTATAGTTAGATAAAACCATGAATCACAAGGAACATAGTCTGAGTAAAAAGTATGTGGTGGTACAGTGCATTTCCCAGGGCCACATGGTTTGAAAAACCATGCAATATGGGTCGCATGCTCGTGTGAGCCTAATATAGATCTTATTATAGGAAAATTCAAATATAGTGCACAATTTGTCTAATAGTGAGATATAAATGTGGGAGGGGGTTCTCAGATAGACATGTTCACATAGTTGGAACACAATTTTCCAAAATAGAGGGAAAATAATAATTCTTAATCTGCTGCGGGAAAAAGACCAATTTTCCTCAATTTTCTCTTAAATGGTAAACCCATCAACATATTTTTTTTCTATATATGTGGCCACCCCTTATTCTACCATTGAGTTCTTTATTCCTTATATGAAGATTTCATTCAAATTTTATCACACCTGGTTTGAGTTAAATAACATTCTAATGTCATTATATTTATGTAATGTGGTTGGGTAATGTTTGGGATATATTGAAATGGTTTCAGAATGGTTTTGGGGCATTTGTAAGGGAGCACAGTTTTATAACGTTTAAGTGAAACCATGTAGGATCTCCAAAAAAATGTTCAACTGGAAGAATTGGGCTTCACATTGTTCGTGAACGGTTTGTATAACCACGATTGGAAACCATGTGAAGTTCATTGTTAGGTGTTCATTCTTAGTGCATGGTATTCCTAACCATTCAATTAAACCGATCACAACAAACCAATTTGGTTTTTAAAATAAGAACACTCAATAATTACTCTAAACCCATCCTTACAACTCCCACACAAGCCCTACTCAATATTTTTTTTATAATGGGTTGGATGGGCTCTCCCACTTATTTTGGTAGGAAATAGAAGGGTTTTCAAGGTGTGGTGGAGGAGATTCTTCTCCACTAAGTCCCTTCACATTGATATTTAATTTTTTTACATAGATCTAGTTCTCCCTATCTCTCAGTATTCTAGATCTACACCGGTTTCATGTATATATAGGGGTTTTCCCCTAAAATGATGATATTGAGCATTGTTGATATTAGACAATGCGATCTAAGGTGATTTTAGTGAATATTTCACACGAATATTTGGTGTGGTTACTAGTTGGTCAATTTTACCTAAATCCTATGGTAGGTGGATTCTATCTCAACACCACATTGATTAATGTAGAGGATGTTTATTTAATTAGTAGGAATTTTGTAAATTAAGAGTTGTTATCAAGTGAGATGTTTTTTTAGCATTCATTTTTTTGATGAATTGTGGATTATGGGGAAAATGTTTGTATTGTGTTGAAATTTCCTCTGTTCTTGAATTTTAAAATGATATTTTTAAAATAGGTTTTTTGGTTTAATTATAGAAATTGTTTGTATAAATAGTTTTCAACAATAATGGTAGTTTTTTAAATATAAATTTCCACGGTAAATATCTTAATGGTATGTTTGGTTATGAAATAGTGGTTTTCATATTTTTTTCATTAGTGGGTGTATATGCTATTTTATTATCTTTGGGATTTTATTAATAAGTTTGAATAATTTTAATTTGGTGTGAATTACTACTACAAAAATGGGATGGACAGTGGAAAGAGGGCCACCAACAAAGATAAGTTGTCTAGAAGTACCACTAGATTGGGAAAAGGGTAAATGTGTTGGACTAGAAACACCAACATGATTGGTTTCAAGGTTGGGTATGCGAGACTCTATAGTAATGATTTGTTTGTGTGATTTTATATAAGGGGGAAATTATTCTGATAATATGTGATGGTAAACTGATTATGGCATGGTTTTTTAGCTTTCCCATATATTGTGTGGATTTGGGTGGAAATTGTCTTGGTAAGCATATGTTTTTCATCTAGGAACTTTACTGCAATATTTTAGGTTTTATATAAACTACTTTACATAAATGTGCTAATAGTAATATCACAGTAGGGTGAAAAGGGATGTCATATTGGGAAAACCTAGGGTGTATTTGTACTCACCCCTTACTTTAGAACATTGGTGCCTTTGTAGATGTCATTTTCTAGGACACAAGTAAGGGTAATTAATCTCATTATATTATAAGTATGTCTTGATGCTTGGGAATTATTTTGGTGGATAGAAAATGGATCTATCTATAATGCCATGGAGTGCGTCATGGTTTTATTTGGGAATTGTTTTGAGTCTTTCGTTTAGTAATCTGATATTGAAATTGACTGGGTTGTTGTATTTGGTTAATGTGATTTGATATTGAATAGTTTGATCATTTCATAGTATGATACTATTTTAGGTGTGATTTGATAACATTAATCATGTATTTATGTTGGTTTATTCCTTATTTGGTAGGTTGGTTTATTCTAAGGGAAATGCATTCAACGTATTTTATAGAATCCCTTAGCATTTATTAGTAGACTTTGGATCGTTGGGAACATCACATATGTCTAAGTAGCATCTCACCGCCTTCTCAAGACAATGAGGAAGGGGTGGGTCATTACAATTGGTATTAGTTTGTATTCTCTTTGACATCCAAGTAACTTAGTTCCTTGGTATCACTTTTCGGTCTTCGTGTTGGCAATCGTTCTTTCTCTATTCCTCGGGCTTGGATAGTAGCATGGCGTAGGATTTTTGGAACATCAAATGTATAGAAAAAAATTATGTAAATAACAATTTTATGCTGAACATCATTTTAGAATAGAGTTGGGAACATGATTTTTTTGAGACACTTATAGGTCTTTGAAATCTCATTGTCGGGGGTATAACCAATGAGATGAGCATGTAATGCATGGTACAAAGGACTTCCCACTAGAATTCATATTGTATAAGTAATAATTACTTATATTGTGCTATAAATATGTTTATATATGGAAAATCATGGAATTATTTGAAAGTGTATGGATTTGAATGGTGGAATGATTTGTTATTCTGAAAAAGGATCAATTTTCAAAAAAAGGTGCAACATAGAAAATGTGAAATTGTGGAAGTAATGGTTTTGATAGTTGATATGTAATGGAATTTGGAATTGTAATGCATTTTTTGATAATTGATTAAGACTTATTTTAATTTGTGTACCGATAGAAATGGAACAGAGTAAGATTCCTAGAAACCAACTAAATGAGGCTTCTGAAAATTAGGTTGCACCTGGGCCAGAAGTGAACCAGTAACAGGGGAAGAGTATAGTTCATGCTTTCCAAGATGTAAAATTTGGGAATAAAGTGGAAGATCCAAATCATATGGATCATGTGGTTTAGTTTCAAAAGAATTTTACACTTATCATTATGGGTGGTTTGGATCAAAAAAACGATGATGTGTGGTTGAAAATAATTAATATTACATTTGAATTCATTGGAACATCGGTAGAACTAAAAGTAAAGCAAACCACATATATTTTGAAGGATATTTTTCTTTAGTGGTGGGAGTTGGTGGTCTAATACAAAAAGTAACAAGGATTCATATGGAAGGGTTTTGAGAATTTTTTTAAAAAACTTCTACACTAATACATTTGTAATTTAGTACACACCATATTTCATTATGTTCAAGGAACATACAGTATCAGTAATGGATTATACATCTAATTTTTCAAACATACTATGATTTTCACATTAAGGTGTCTTGTAATACATCATTGAAGGCACATATTTTTTGAGCGGGGTTCATGCTGGATTTTTTTTTCTAAAATAGAAGTTCTATGTATAAATTATTAAATTAAAATAGTGAATATAGGAATATTAGATGGATGAGATATTTTTGGTGATACAAGCAAGAGAATAATGTTGGTACGCACAAGAAATTGTGGGTACTCTAATGATGGGTTCATGGGGTTGAGGGACACTTATTTTAGGGTGGGAGTAAGGCTCAGAATCTGATGACAGGATTGGTGAATCTTCCTCCAATGCATTGGAGTAAGATGGGATGTTTTCAATGGGGTTATATAGGCCACATGACACTGGATTGTAAGGAACAGCCTTGACCAAGTCATTATAATAAAGAGATGGGTCATATTCAATGTTATTGTAGTGATGATATGAGGTCAGGTGTTCCTGACACTTCTTAGGTGTCGTAGGTTTCCTATGTCTTGACAGGGCCGAGGAAACATCACACCCCCCCTTCAGTAGAGTAAATTTATTCACGGTGATTCTAGAAATACCATGAATCCCCTATAGGGAAATAAATAGTAGATTTTTGTAAGAAAGAACATATTTAGAGGTGAGCGGGTCAGGATGGATGATCATTTGGGACCATCCATGGTGCGAGGTATGGTTCTATTAATTTCTACCTTGAGGAAAGTGTAGTTTGATATTTTTGGTTAACAATATTGTATTGATTATCATGTTGTTAGTTTTAGTTTTTTAACTATGAAAATAATGCCTCCGGTTTTAAAACGTCAAACTCATCTATGTGAAAATGACTGTTGATAATTTCTATGTAGATTATGTTGTATATTCATGGTTGTGGTGGAGTTGATGTTGGATTTCATAGTTCTTGAGAATAATGCTTATGATATAATCGTGGGTATGGATTGGTTAGAAAATTTTTAGGCCAACATCTAATTTCATTTATGAATTGTTAGTTTCATGATGAAGGATAGTGTCGATCATATCTGTTGAGGAAAGAGGTATAAAAATATGGGCGCAATAGATTGGTTGGAACCTATTGTTGGCAAGATCTTATATCAGTTAGCAACATTGTTGTTGGAATCAATGGAAGGAGTTGACCAAAACATTTTTGTAGCGGTCATAGATCAATTTGAGGATGTGTTTCTCAAATAATTCATAGGGTATACACCCGTCAAAGAATTGGAGTATACAATTGATCTCCTTATAGTGAACATGCCTATATCACTACCATAATATTGGACAGAACCAACATAAGAAGATTAATTGAAAGAGTAGTTGGAAGATCTAGAAAACAAAGTGTTCATCTAGCCTAGTATGTCTATGTGGTCAGTTTGGGATTTGTTTATTAAAAGGACGATAGAAATCTAAGGATATGTGTCTATTATAATAAAAAAACCATGTTATGATAAATAATATATAGACACTTCATTGCATTAATGAATATGTAGATATGTTTAGGGGAACTCAGTGGTTCGGTAATATTGATTTGAGATCAGGGTATCATTAGTTTCATGTGTGAAAAGAGTATATTCCTAAAATAGAAACCATAAGTTTATAAAGATGTTATGATTTTGTGGTTATAAACATTGTTATGAAAAATACACCAGCGGTTCATTTGTTATTGATGAATCAAATATTTCAGAAATATTTGGATTCTTTTGTTGTGTTTATTGTTGATGATATATTATATTATTTTATGATAAGGGTGGACTATGAGAAACACCTAGAAATAGTCTTGGAGATCCTGAGACATCATCGATTTTATTCCAAATTTTCAAAGTGTGATTTTTGGATACTGGAGGTTCATTTCCTTCGATAAGTTATTTCTGAGAAGGGTGTTTCAATTGATCCATAAAAGAGAAGGGTTGTTATATGATGGTAACCAACATAGAATAATTTCAATATACAGATAATTCTTTGTTCTATCTAGGTATAATCGAAATTTTTTCATAACATCCCATGATTATCATCATCAATTATAGCATTGACTATAATGAATTTTCTATTTCAATGGAATGACCATTGTCATAAATCATTTGATGAACTTAAGGGTCTCCTAGAATCAACACAAATATTAGTTCTTCTAGAACCATGTAATGTGTACATTGTGTTTTTTGATGCATCGATATCATGGTTAGGTTTTTTCTAATGCAAGTAAATCATGTGGTTGTGCAATGTTCACAGTTGTAGAGATTGTATGAGAAGAACTATGAATAAAATGATTTGGAGTTGGTGGTAGTGGTTCACAGTATGAAACTGTGGCATCATTACCTAATTGTTCAGAAATTCACAATTATTACTGATCATAATATCTTGAAGAATATATTCTCTCAAAGAGACTTGAAATTGAGGCTAAATTGATCGATGATGTATTTCTAGATGTTTGATTTTGACTTGATGTACACATCATGTAATGGAAATTTGGTGGCAGATGTATTAAGTAGGAAATCATTCACTCATGTGGAAAATTTGCATTAGATCAATGGAAGATGATGTCAATTATAGGTAAGTTTCTATTGGAATAGGAGGACCATGGAGGTAGAGTATTTTTCTTTTTGGTTTCACTAATTGCTGACTTGGAGGGCTGATTAATGAGGAAAAAATGCATGATTGTGAGTGTATAAGGATCATGTTGAAACTCAATTTTTGTTAGACCATTAAGGGAAGGGAAATGAATGAGAATTTAGTTTTGTGTTTGTATAATCAGATGGTGGTACCATTGGAATGTCATTAGGAAATTATCAGGGTATATCATTATTATATATAGGATGTTCATCCTAGAATTCATAAAATGTATAAGGAGTTTAAATTGAATTTTTTTGGGCTAGTATGATAAGGAATGTGGCCGAGTTTGAATCGAGATACTTGAATTGTTAGAAATTCAAGGCAGTGAATCATTAGTCAGCATATATATTATAATATTTAACTATTGTTGTCTCGAATTGCAAAAAAAATAGTGTTGATATTGATACAGGTATCCCAATAAGTGATAAAAATAACCATTCCTTATTGATGACAGTGGACCAACTCACAATTTCAGACCATTTCAACCATATTCATCAATCACATACAGTGGAGGATCTATCAAAAAACTATATCCATGATGTGGTAAATAGTAATGGTGGTCCAGTTTCTATTGTATCATATAGAGATCTAAGGTTCACATATTGTTTTTGGAAATCCATGTAGCAATCCATTAGGACACATGTTAAAATGAGCATGGCGTATCATCCTGACGAGAAGGGGAAATCCAAGAGAATGATAAAAACATTGGAAGATATGTTATAGTCTTGTGTGATGGATTATTTTAGATCATGGGAGGAGCACTTACTTTTGGTGAAATTATAATACAATAATAGTTATTGTGAATCCGTACATATTTCTCAATTTTAATCATTGTGTGGGTTTCCCTGTCGTTATCCACTTTTGGGGGTGGATAACAGGGATATTTCACTAGTTGGGTTGATCCTTATCCATGAGATGATGGAGAAAATAATGATGATTAAGAAAAGTATGGGGATAGTGAAGAGTCATCAGAAAATCATATGTGGATCATCATAAATGACCATTTTCATTTTGAGGTGGGTGATTATCTGTTTTTAAGAATCTCTCATAGGCTTTGACATCATCGGTTTCCAATTTTGGTCATGTTATATCTGAGGTATATTGGACTTCTGAGATACGTGAGCAGGTTGGAGTGATGCCTTATCAGTTAGCTTTGCCAACACTGTTTAGTGGGGTGGATAATGTTTTTCATGTGTTATAGTTTAAAATGTAACATACAAATAGTGACCTTATGATTCATTAGAAACATGTTGGGCCAGATCTAGATGCATCATTGTTGCACGTGCCAGTGTAGATTTTAAATAAGGAATTTAATGTAATTCATGGTAAAAGCATCAGTCTATTTAAGGTTTTTTTGGTATCATGGTCAAATTTTAGAGGAGACATGGCAGTAGGAGTAGGGGATGTCCGAGCAATGGTCCAATATATTTTTCAAATAAATGGTTCTATACAATCTATGGATAGAAATACAAATGGTGGGGATAATTTATCACCCTTGTATTTAGGTATGTAACCTTTTTTATGAATTATTATGTTTGTAAAGAGGTTGGGTAATGTTTGGGAGAGTTTTCGGAGGATTTAGAATTGTTTTAGGACATTCTATGGAATCACGGTTTGAGCACAATTAGGGGATACCATGCATGATTTCCATGAAATCATGCATATGGAGGTAGTGGGATTCGCTCAGCGAGTTCATGGATTGTATCATCATGAGAGGAAATTGTGAAGGATCTCTATCAAGGTAATATCAAACACATAGTTAGTGCATGGTTTCCCTAACTATGAGAGCTAACCATAAGTGTCAATAAAATTATGGTTTTTATAAATGGGATAACTAGGGATTTCCCTACACACATCCTTTATCTCCAATACAAACCCTACTTCATATTATTTTTTCTATAGGGTTGGGGGGGATCTCTAACTCATTTTTAAGAGAATTGAAGGGTTTTTAAGGTATGGTGATTGTGATTCATCTCTAGTAAGTCCCTTATCTTTGATCTTTCTTGGTTTTCATTTGATCTAGTTCTCCTCATATCTTGGTCTTCAATATCTACTCCCGTTTCATGTAGATATAGGGTTTTTTCTATAAAATATTATATAGAGGTTTGTTGATATTTGGAAAATGGATCTTAGGTGGCTTTGGTGGATATTTAAATCAAATTTTTGGGGTGGTTGCGAGTTGATCGATTTCAATGAAACCCTCAGTATAATGTCTTCTCTCATGGCTCCAATTTTCTTGAACTATAATCCTTATATTCAATTAATTGGCTTTTTTGAAATTACTTGTGATTATGATGTGCGAAGCTTGTTGGAAATTAATTTTGGGATGAATTGTGTATTTTCTAGAAAATGGGTGTATTGCAGTTAAATGTTCATTATTATTGGATTTTAAAATATTTATTTTAAAATAATTTTAATAATTTTCTTATGAAAATGGTATATAAAAATGGGTTTCAGTAAATATGGTTTTTTTAATATTAATTGGAATGGTTAATGTATTTGGGGACTATTTTGTTATGAAATAGATGTTTTCATATTTTTGTGGCTTTAGTGGGTGTATATTCATATCTATTGTCTTAAGAATTTTATGCATGTGTGAGAATGATGACTTGTGGGATGGATGTACCACTGTAAAAAGAGGATGGATTGTGGATGGAAGTGACACAATCAAGGAAACTTAGTCCTGAAGTACAACTAGATTGGGAAACAGGAAAATTTGATGGATGGGAAGTTTCACCATGATTGGTTACTTGTTTGGGTGTATGAGACTCTATTGTTATTATTTGATTATGTATAGTTATACAAGGTGGAAATTATTGTTATAATGTATGAGGTTAAATAAATTATGGAATGGTTAATTGGATTTTCAATTTATGGAGTGTATTTTTGTTGAAATTGACTTGGTAATTGAAAGTATAATTTTTTGGAAATTTGTTTCACTATTTGATGTTTGATATAAAAAAATTTATATAAATGTGCTAACGGTTATATCCTAGTGTCTTGAATAGGGATGTAATTTGGGGGAAATCTTCTGATTATTTGTACTCACCCTTTATTTCGCACATTGGTTCTTTTACATATGTCATTTCTGAGATAAATGTTAGGGTAAACCATATTAGTGTTCAATCTATTCGACGTAATGCTTAGGTAGTATTATGGTTCTTGGAACATGGTGCTTAGTGTGGAGCCATGGAGTGCATCATAGTTTCATTTGGGTCTTATTTTGATTTTTCTTCATAGTAATATTTTATTAGGATTTTGGGGGTCGTGTTATTGGGATTATATGAATTGATATGGAATACTTTGGTCCTTTCATGGTATTTTATTCTTTTGGGTGTTCTTTTTTTACATGGATCAAGTATTTACGGTTTATTATACCTTTTTTTTGTTTATTCAATCGAAAAATCGTTCACCAATTTTTCCTTATTTATTATAAATTTAATGAATGTCTTTGGAACATTGGGAATGTCCCCTAAGGACATGCAGCATCTCATGGCCAACTCATACCAATGAGGAATGGGTGAGACGTTAGAAAAATCCTCCATCCAACATTTGATTTGAGAGTCATTCATCTCACTAGATTTGCATTGGTTATTAATATATTCCTCATACTCCATTCAATATTATCATCGCTATTGGTGATGTTATTTTTGTTATGGATCTTATGCCTTATTTTAGGGTTTTTGATCAATCCACTATTTTATTCTGATTTGGTTCAAATCAAAGGCTAAGATAGTACAAGAGTACCTATACCACAATGAGGTAGGTAGTCTCTACCTTTTATTCATTATCTCATTACCTATGACTTTTTTTATGTCTTTCCCCCTAGAATTTCTGGGGGATTAATTCTAAATTATTTGAACATTGAGATATTTTATATAGACATGTTGAGACATGACATTGTTGTTTTTTCCAATGTTGGTGTTTCTTTAACACATCTTGGACCATTAATTAGGTGGATTACACCATTATATTTTGTTTCTTCCACCCTTTATGTGAGATAAGATTACCTTAAATAATTGAGAATTAAGTTAATGATAATTTTAAACAGTTCTGAACCCCTCATAACACCTTCTCAATTGTTTTTTTATAGTATGAAATAAATAATACTTTGATTTTTTTTGATCATAATGGAATTAGTGAAATTATTAGATGAATGGTTAATGGATTATTTATTGGGATGGTTAGGTTTTCCTTGGTCAATATAAATAGTAGGCTTTGATGACTATATTTACATTCCATGGAAATTTCAACCCTTTGGATCCCACTTACTTAGATGTCTCATACATTACTAATCCTAGGATCTGATTTACTTTACTAGTTAAGATGCCTCAAACATTTCTACTCTTTGAATCAAATTTTCATTTCTTTTTTTGATTCCATATACATTAATACTTCTTAGGTCGGATGATCATATTAGAATGCCTCATACATTTCTACTCCATAGATCCCATTTATTTGAAATACTTGGATTCCTTGGATATTTCAACACCAAGGATCCAATTGAATTATTTTATATTATATGCTAGGTTTCCTTTTAAATTACTATTATTTTAATCTAATGACCCTTTAGGATGCATCAAAAATTTCTAATCCATGGATCTTGTTTAATTTTTTCCAGTAGAATATATAGATTCCTAGGATATTACCACCCCTTGTAACTTATCCCATGAAGGTCTGATATTTGATTACATAGCATAGACTATTTTTGTTGATGCCTTCAATTCATTAATTATAGCCCATATAATTTATCTTCCTTATCATAGTAGGATTTGAATGAATTGATAGCTTCACGTCAACAATTATTATATGTACACATTTTATATCTTCGCTCTAATTCTGCTTATATCTGTATTCAAGACTCATTATAGACACCATTTGTGGTGGCCTACTAAGTGTTATCTCAAATCCTATTTGGACCCCCATTAGGCACCCATCTAGACTTCCTGGATGTAGGTTAGGATAAGGGAGAGATACCACATGCTGATGCTTGAATGATTATGCATATGATCTAGGGATTATGTGATTGGTATATGGATCATGATGCTATTTGGGATGTTTTTTTTTTGTTTTTTTGATACATTTATGTACTAAATATCTATTCAACTGTTTTATATTTATTTTTTATAGAATTCCATGATCTTCATTTTTATATGAAACTATTGGAATATATTACATAGTTATCTATAAAATAGAGATTATTCTTCATCCATTTCACAATTATTTGTTATTATTTCACTATTTTTTTATATTATTAAACAATTTAGATACTATATAGTAATTAGGGTATAGTCTCCCCATTATTCCACCGTGAACCCAATCTACTAGTTGTCATCCTCTAGCATATAGGTATGTTTTTTCGAGGCCATGTATCCAACCATGTTCAGTTACTATTGATTGAACATGGAATGTGATGTCACAATGTGTTATATTGAGAGCAATCCATTTACCATTAAATGAAATAAAAAAATAATAGGTACACATAAAATTGGAACATAGAACCAATATAAGTATAAAAAATCGTTAAGTTGTGAAAATAGTTGACTACAATCATGTATACACATATTGTCGTGAGCATAGTTAGTCATAATCATTTCCATGCCTAATTCATTAAAATATCTTTTGGTAATAATGTTCATACATAAAATTATCAACATTGAAATCCACAAACATGTCATTGTATAAAATATTTTTTTTATGATATATAAATCTTTACCTAATATATTAGAAGGATATATAAATTTAGGAAAACCCATCACATAATTATAAATCATATATATGTTTTCTACACAAAATTAATCCAACATAAAATCTACTTTGACTAAGGATAATGAATGTTTTTATATATAATCCTTCTATGTCATCCTATAAGAAGCACAAAAAATATATATCAAATGATACCATAAATTAAATCAACCAAAAGAATCATAGAAAAATAGAACATGTAGTGTGATACATGAAACATAATTAAATAGATGATTGGGTATTTCAATATAAATTTGAAAATGGTAGGGATATTAAAAAATAGATTCATTAACATTTTAGTAACATTTAAATATATATATAAAAATATGTCACATTCAAAATAATTTCAATGTTGTGAAAAAAATTCATTGAAAACATCATTTAATGTTTAAAATTATTTATAAAAGAACTTTGAAAAATACATAATGTTTATTTTAAAAAATTTGAAGCTGATGATAGGAAAATATATTTAAATATAATGAAATACGTTATATATCATTTTTCATATTTTAATGAAATCAAAGACCAAAAAATAATAATTATAATGATACATTCTAATAATGATAAAATGAAAATTTTATGGTAGGGAATGAAATACTTATTTTATCAAAATAAGGATATAATTATTTTTTAAAATGAAATAATATGGATATAGAATAAAAAACCAACATTGTATGAGAATTATTTCTTTTTAAATTACATATCATTATGAGGAATGAATTAATGAAGAAGAATAATTTGGTCAATAAAACTATCATATAAGTAATAAAACTATCATATAATAACTACAACCATTATATTTTGTGATTTTTAAAAATTTTCACATTGATGAGGTTTTATTTTTATTAAATGATTTAATTATTTTTATATTATAACCACTATGGATAAAATTTATCCATATTAGTGAATAAATTTATATTTTATTGTTTGAAACAATATTAATTATGATAATAATAATAATAGTGATTATTTTTGGATTATGTTGATATATAATTTAATTTAACTATTTTTTTTATCACTCATAAATATTAATATTTTATATCATTTAAATTTACATTATTCTAACAAACATAGTGAAATTTTTTTTATATTATCATATTATTTTATTTACCAATGGGATTCTTATATAATTAATATTCTTTCTTATACATGTAGATTAAATAAAAAATAATTTTTACAAACATTATTGTCATAAGAATATATATATACATAAAAAATTGACTTATTAAATTATTACCCCTAAATTATTTTGATTCTAAAAAAATTACTTTTATCTAATTGATGAAAAAATATGCTAGTATCATTAACATAATTAAAACATGAGATGTAATTTCTAATGATATATAAATGTCACAATCTTTTGTAATAATATGAAACTTTTTAAATGGCATTGAATATAAAGGTATTTTTTTTTTCACCCAATTTTTTTTAAGAATTATTGTTTAGTAATTAATACATCTTATGATTTTTAATGAGTTACTAGAGTCTTACCCTTCACCGATTCATGACATTATATCCAAACTAGTTAATAAAACAAAATGTATTCTTATAATTTCATATAAAATTTGAATAAACATTCGTTGGAATATAAAAAATGATTATTAAAATATATTATGTTACTGAATATTCATTTCTACCTATGACACTTTTAGTTCAATTATGACATAGTGGGTTGAACATATAACTCATTTAGTTATACCTATGTTACTTTTTATTTAATACTTCTATACTCTATATGAAAATACAAAAAAAAATTAAACCCTAACGTAATACTAACTATGTAATCCAGGTAACAACATTCATAATATATATATATATATAAGAAAACATTTTCAAATAATTGGGAATTATATTAGATAAATACCAACAGTCCCATAACCATGAGGTTTATTAATATTAGATATTAGCTATATGACTATCTTATTACATAATACTTCTTCAAAATATCCCATAATGTTCTTAGAAAAATATATCCTCCATCATATATTCTTCTATATGTGATTATGTGAATATATGATATATAAATACTAAGATACAATATTTTGTGAGGGAAAAATTATCAATGTGTCAAACAAAAATATATCATTAATTTTCTAAAATATAAGTATAAGTTAGAATGATTTATTTAGAAAAAACGTAATCATAATAGATTATCATAAGGCATGATAGAATAACATATATCATAAAACCAGAACATAAAACCAAAAAAGGGTCATCATGAAAGTGTATAATATAACATTGTGTGGAATGAAGAAACAAAGACAATAATAACTAGACCTGAAAATATAACATGTATTTTAAACCAACATAATCATAGGGAATAATAATTTCTTGAACATAACTTACCACAATAATGTCATCACATGAAGTTGTGAACAATTTTAATCATAATAATTACATTTCATAATGTTATGGTCATGGATAACCACTATATTGTCCATGCATTGTGTTTTTATCGAAGTTAATCACAATAATGTCTTTAGATATCAACATTATTTTACGAGATAAATATATTATCCTATTAATTATAAATATATATAAATTTTTTCCACCCATCACATAATGATAAATAATACATTTCTCTGACATATGAAACCAATATTACACTAGTGTTTAATTAATGAATGAAAAGAAAAGGGGTTAAACATCATCCAAATAATGTAAAAAATTATAAAATAATATTGATCAAATGATACAAAAAAATAAATTTTATAAGTAAATTATTAATAAAAGGAATATAGAGGGTTACCCAGGGAATATAATTCAGTAAATGAATGATCATTTTTATATATATAGGGAAAAGTAGATATAATAAAAATATTCTGATTAATAGTTTTATAAAATTGTTGTAAAAATAAATTTATTTATCACATTCAAAATATTTATCAAATATTGAAAATATAATTTTAAAATATTAATTTTATAATAAAAGTCAAAATAATTTAACACTAAATAACATGGTGGTTATTGTTTAGTAAATGTAATGTGTATGTTATGGAAAATATAAAAATGGAAAGAAATAAAAATTAATGAATTTTTGAAAACATAAATAAATACTTAATGAAATAAATAATTATAAAATTTTATTTTATAAAGGGTAAATATTAATAATAATTTTTGTGTGAAAAAAAATACTTGTATTTAAAAATAATAAAAAAGGGGATTTGTAAAGAATAATATGGACATGGAAGGAAAATATCCAACATATAAATAAGATGTTTTCCCTTTTAAATTCAATTTTTTATGAAGTGAGAACCAATAAAAAGGATAAATTTATTAAATAAATGTATCCAATCCTGATTGGGAGAAAATATTAAATGGTGAAAGGGTATAATTTTTAATATTAGGATCTAAAAAACAAAATAATTATGAATTTTAATCATTGAAATGATATTGAGTAAAGAAAACTATTATATATATTTATATGATTGAATGCAATGAAAATGGAAGAATAAACATAAAGTGGAAATATAAATAATTTTAATTGAAATTTATTTATGAAAAAATATAAAGAATATGGGAATATAAACATCATACCATTGAAAAGAGGTGAAGAATATTAATCATTCCACAATGAAGGTAAATTGATATGAAAATCCATACGATATTGGTAATATACAAATCATAGTTTCATAAAAAATATATCATGTAATATAATTTTAAATTACATGAATAATATATATATATATTTATATGTTATAAAAAGTCAATGAGGTATTGAATACACATTTTCAAAGAATTTTGGTATCTAAATTTGAAATACACATTGAAGTTTGGAAATAGTGACAATGATTCAAACCATTCATTTTTCTCTGATGGATAAGCTTGAACTACTTATAAAATAAATTTCATATTATCATACATACAATTACAATGTTTGTCTATATGATTTTTTCTTTAAAAAATGATTATAATTTCATATTACGCATTTATTAATATTCAATTATAAAATTAATCATCAGGTTTTAACTGTTCAGTATGTTCCATGTTTCCTTTGATATTATGGATTTAGTTTTATTGAATGATTATGTGTTCATGACACCAATAATTTTAATGGAGGGGATATATATTATATTTGTATGTTATTGGGGTTTTTTAATTTTTTTCATTGCTATTACAATGATGTTTTGTAATGAAGGGTAAAAAATACACTTTATATATATTTTATTTCAATAAAAAGAATTAATTATTATTTATGAATTTACATATATATAAATTACCCATATATTATTTTTTAAAAATATTCACCTAATTTTTATTACTACATGACACCATAATTTATGTTTTCTAAAACATTGATTGTGTAAATATTATAAAATTGCTCATGTAGGTAGTGAACCCAACAAAAAGAAATTAACACAATCTATCTCGACCCATCACATAGGGCCCCTTCTATTACATACCCCAAGCCCACCACCCGAATCCCACGGGATGGAGACTAGCATCGAAGGCATCAACCTAAAAATGGGTGGCATTTCCTTGAGTAATTATAGGCAAGAAGGCACAACCATGTCCCAAAGATGGAAAAGTAAACATGCATGACACTAAATAACAAATGAATAAAAATACTAAATGTATGTCAAATGGTCTAGAATACAAACCCCAAAAAGATGTACTGAAAACTGGAAAGTACAAGAAAATAATGAAAGTCATTCGGTGGAAACCCCACATGACGGGTTAGTGTAGAGTAGCAGCTGGAAGCTGTAGAATCATGCCACACCTTCCTAGTCTCATTGGGTACCACTAGGTCCTAGGCCACTATACCCTCTATCAAGGAGGAAGTCTTCTACAAAAGACAAAATATGTGTGGGAAAAGCTTGTGTAGGGGTCAGTAACAATATAATCAGTATGGACCACAATCCAACAAGTAAATACAACAAATAAATCCAAAAATAAAACCACATGGCAAGACAACTAACAGTAGGTGTAATCTAGATTATAGAAAGTATGGCCATCATTGGCATCACCAAACCCCTATGGATTCTCGAGAACTCCTCACCAATGATTACAATGGGCCTTCCAAGTCACACAGAAGCTGCTTCCCACTAACTTTGTACTATTATTGTACTCATAATTGATGTGTAGTGTGGGTATGTGAGGTCACACATAAGAATCTCCCCACTGTGGGCATGTCAGGCCCCACAGAACCTGCTTCCCACCTTTCCCATACAGAGGTACTCCACTTGTCGAGTATTCTAGATATTTCAGGTCATATAAAGCTTTGTCACACCATGAGCCTACTAAGAATCATAGATCCACTACCCACCATGCCATCATTGCTGATACTCAGAGGTTCTCTTGCATGTAGTCTTCAGCTATCAGCCAACCGCATGGTTTCCATACATAGTGCACATTATTTCGAGAGAACCACTCCTCCATCCATTATTTGAATTTCATATTTCATGAATTATGCCATATATTATTCCAAAATATCTTCCTCATGATGAGGGTTCCAATGCGTCAAATGACTCATCAATTGGATGCTCGATTTGGAAGATATTGGATTTTTTTAAAAAAAAAGGGGCATGAGGGGTTTGGGTCCGGTCCGACACAGTCGGACAGTCCCAACCCAACATGGACATAGCCTAACCATGGTTTGGCCTGATGGGACGGTCCTGGACCAAGCGGGTGGGGCCAGCCTGCTCGAGCTGGTCTGGCCCCCACGGGCATCCCGCGGCCTACCCGGACTACCATAGGTGGACCGGTTCTTACCAGTTCGGGATGCGGCTGGATGCCGCATCTTCTCCCCCTACCTCATGGATCATCAGAGGGGATAACTCCTCTAGAATTGTGTGATAAATGTGGAATTTTTCAGGCTACACGGCGTAGTGCCACATGTGCGGTGCATCGAAGGAGCCCGTTAGCTGCGTCCCCCCGCCGCCAATTGCCGACATAGAGGAAGACAACAACTACCTCACCGTCGTATCCTGTGTCAGCCATGATGCTCCTTATGGTACGTTGTCACGGTTCCCCCCCCCCCCCCTTGATTCCACCGATTTTGATATTCCAATGGGATTTCCCACAGACCAATGGGTCCTCTCTGGTGGTCCATTCTTCATCCCGCTAGCACCTACAGCCTCCAGGGGATGCCATCTTCCCTACGATGGCCTCGAATCCTCCTTACTGCCACGTCGAATATGTGGTCACTGTTGACCTAACCTATTTTGATAGTCTCAATTATATTTTAATATGCTTTGATAATCCCAACTAATGTTCACTCATATATTAATTACTTTTTCTTCCTTATATTGAAGTGATAAGTATATTGAAATGTTCTTTGGAATATTTTAATCAATGTTTATCTATGTTTATATTTCCTTTGAAATAATTATAACTCAATCTGCATATGGGTTGCATTGAACAAGTAAGTGTAAAGTCAACTGATATGCTCATAGATACAGATAGAACAGAGCTATGGATATGAATAACTGTTACAGATAAAAGCAGAGCTACTGATAGAATATGTCTACCGGTAAGCATATGTCAATAGATATGCACTTAATCATTAATACGTTATAGAACTATCAGTACATAGTCTACCGATAGATGAGGTCACCGATACCGTTAAGTTCACTGATACGCATAATAGCTACCGACAGAACAGAGCTACTGTTATATACAAGTCTACTTCTATAAAGTCTAATGAAGAGCTGTTGATACAAAGTCTACCGATACAAGCTACTGATACAACTAGAGACGAACAGTTACTGTTACAATGTTCACCGATACAGACAGAGTCACCAATATGAGCAACTAACGATACAAGGAGCTATAGTTACATGAACTGAGAGCTACCGATAGGAAGCTCACCGCTATACAAAGTCCACCGATACAAGTCTACCGACAAAAGCTAATGAAAAGATGATTGTTAACCAGTCAATGCTACTTAACCCTATTTATATTTATTTAGTATGAAATGGTCATATTTGATGATCTTAATGAAATTAAAGTTATTTAATTATAGTTGTTGAAATATTAGGGAATCATACCTCGTACCTATGAAAAGTTAATCATTCCCATTTCCAGAGCTGAAAGCTATAAAAGGAAGGAAAAAAGCCATGAAAAGAGTGGTTGAATAGTCATGTATATACACAGAAATGAAAGGCGACATCCATACACCTGTGTAAATTAAGAAGCCTAGACATAAATGAGGCCATTCATACAAGCAGAGAATACAAGCTGAATCTTGGCCAAGGAGTGAAGAACTACAAAGATATCTTCATACAATCAAGATGATCAAACTAAACCTGAAAATCAAGGAAGCAAACGACACTCTGTTTTGAAGACAAAAAACCAGAGAAGGACTCAGAAGCATTTCACTTCTATCAAAAGGAGTCTAGAGATGCAATTCAAATCCCTAGAGCATTTTAACTCTTATATACTCTATTTACATTTTGAATAGTGTGAATACTCTATATATTTTATACACACACTATCTAATGTGATAAAATGGAGGATTTCTAAATCCTCATAGAAAACATCTATAACTATTTTGTATCCCACTCTGGATAGTGTTAGAGGTCAAGTAGGACTTGGACAGCCTGTGTGATGTTGCTTTGATTTCCCAAAAAGAACTGTGGCAGAGGTCTTAGTACCTGGACAGTCTCGATAATGTTGTTTACCCCAATATAGGTTGTGGATCAAAATTTATATAAATTTTTTGAGAGGACTAAGTATCATCTTGAGACTGAACCTCTTGTTTTAAAACTGTTGTGCTTACTTATTTTGGTTTTAACCTATATTGAACATTCCTCTGCTAATTACATTGAAATATAATTTTTTTTATGTTAATTTGATAGTAAATCTATAATGTTTTTGAAAGTTTTGTAAATCAGTAGGTTTGTCTCAAAAGCTAATTTAGTTTTATGATTAAATTAACTAAGACCTAATCAATATTTTGATAACACAATTGAACCCTTACAGTTTTACAAATTCACTACAGTTTAACATAGTTTTTAATTGGGGGATTTTTATAAGAATATTTTTAACAGAAATTTTTTATTGGAACTCAATTCACCTCCCCCCATCAGTATCCACTCTGGACAACATTTGGTATCAGAGGAGGCTATTTACTTTTAATGTATTTTTGAAATACTCTGTTTTCCAACTGTTATTTCAGTTGTATCATAAAGATATTAAATTTTTGTTAGTTCTAAATTTTATCTCATTAAATATTTTGCTAAAATATAATTATGGATAATAGATTTGATGGTGCTGCTAACAACAGGACACCCTTCTTTAATGGTACAAATTATGCCTAGTGGAACATAATATGAAAATTCATTTAGAGAGTATGGGATTTGACATATGTACTACGATAGAGAGTCAATATAAAATTCCAAAACTGTAAGATCTACTTGCGATGAACCTACTAAGACTTCTTAAAATAA
This sequence comes from Viscum album, assembly GCA_963277665.1. Taxonomy (NCBI): domain Eukaryota; kingdom Viridiplantae; phylum Streptophyta; class Magnoliopsida; order Santalales; family Viscaceae; genus Viscum; species Viscum album. The sequence goes on along the minus strand of OY728146.1, from coordinate 1,501,104,344 downwards.
TAATTATAAAGCAATGAATTATTTATACTATGCTTTTGGTGATTAATAATTTAATAGAATATCTTCTTGTAAAACTACTTATGAAATCTTGGACACATTGGCTATTTCCCAGGAAGGAACAACCAATGTTAAAGAAATGATACTAAAAACCTATACTGTTATGTATGATAATTTTTAAATGAAGTTTGATGAACGTATTTCTAACATGTATCTCGTGTTCAATGTGATTTTCAACACGATGATCCCACATGGAAATGTTGTTCCTGCAAAGGAACAGATCATGAGGATATTAAGATGTTTTCCAAATAAATAGAGAGGCACATCTGTTTCAATTAGAGAATCCTGTTATATTTGTGCTTTACCTGTGAAGGAATTAATTGGTATGATTATGATCTATACAGAAGAACTTAATGTAAATAAGGAAGAATATGATGAACCAAAGAGGATGTCTGTAGCATTTAGATCTACTGCCTTAAAGAGAAACAAAAAAGAGAAAGTTCACATACATACTGAAAGCTCAATAAGTGAAGATTCAGATTCTGATAGTGTTGCTGAGATGGATCAGATAGCCAGACAGTTCAAGAAGTTCTACAGGAAGAAAAATTCTATCGAAAATCAAATTAAAAGGGAAATTATGACAACAAAGGTCATTGGAAGAAATATTGGAAATATTTTGATAAGTGTGATAAAGTTGTCTACTATGAATGAAAAAGAAAAGTTCACACTAAAGAAGACTGTTCAAAATTATAGTTCAAAAAGAAACATGACTACATGGAAAGTAAGTATAAGAAAGCTATGAATGCAACTTGGAGTGATTCAGAAGATAGTTCAAGTGATTCTGATTCCTCTCAAGATGAAAAATATCAAAAAAACTAACATGTGTTTTTGGAAAAACACATTTGAGGTAACACTGGACACTCCTTCTTTAAATTCTTATTATTATGGAGTTGATTCTGATTCTAAATCTGAAAATATCTCTAGTGAAGTGTTATTTGAATATTGTAATATGTTAGAAGAAAGGTGTAATTTATTGAATTAAATATATAAAACCTTGATGAAACAGCAAGCTTTAACCAGCTCTATTAAATCTGCACTTGATATAGAAAAGGAGAAAAATTCTCAATTACTTAAGGAAAATACTGATCTAAAATTATCCAAAGAGTAATTAAGGAAGAACATAGAGAAATTCACAAATGGAAAATATACAGTTACACAAATGTTAGGAATACATGTGGCACCAAAATATACCACTAGAATAGGATATCAGCCTAGACAGAGACAAATTATTAAAAATGGATTTATTCCTAAATCTATATACAATGCTGTTACTTCTAGTTCTAGAAAAACATATGTTTCAACTAGTTATTCAGATAGTTACAGATCAAATAAATATTATATTTCAAAATCCATTGATTTTTTATATTATATGAGACCCATAAGACAAGTATGGGTATCTAAATCTTTTCTTGCTAACCTATCTGGACCCAAGAAAAAATGGGTAACAAAATCATTCTCTATTTAAACCTGTTTTTATGACACTTTTTGAAATGTTCCCATATGAAGGTATGATACTTTGACAATGGATGTTTAAGGCATATGACTGGAGATTACTCATGCTTCAAGAGTTTAATCAATGTTGATGGATGCCATTTCACCTTTTGTGATTACTCTAAAGAAAAAATCATCGGCCTAGGCCAGATTGGTAACACTGATTCAGTTTTAATTTCCAATGTTTTATTTGTTGATGGACTGAAATACAACTTGATAAGTATTTATCAATTGTGTGATGATGGTTTCAATGTGAAATTTGAAAATAATTCTTGTAATTTTTATAATTCTAAAAATATTTTTGTATTTTCTTCTTTATGAATTGAAAATGTTTATGTTGTTGATTTGAATCAATTGGATAAACAAAACATTACTTGTTTGAATGCTTTTCATAAAGTGTCTTGGCTATGTCATAGAAGATTAGGACCTTCAATGTTCACTCTCATAGAAAACTGACTGGGTTAAACATAGTTAGATACCTACTAAAACATGAATTTCCAACTGATAATGTTTGTAATACCCATCAAAAGGGAATGCAACATAAATTTTCTTTTAAATAAAAGAAATAAGTTTAAACTTCTCAACCTCTCCAGTTGGTTCACATGGACTTGTTTGGACACTCTAGAATTTCTTGTTTAAATGGGAAGAACTATGGCTATGTCTTAGTAGAAACCTATTCTAGGTACACTTTGGTATACTTCTTAGCTCACAAAAGTGAAGCTTGTTCTTATTTAATTAAGTATTCCAAGTATGTGGAAAACCTTAGTGGACTTAAGATTAAGACATTGAGAATTGACCATGGTCGTGTATTTGAAAAGCATGAGTTTGAATCTTATTTCTAACACAATGTCTTTAGTCACAATTTCTCTTCCCTCAGGACACCCCAGCAGAATGGTGCAATAGAAAGAGGAAACAAAACCCTTCAATAAATTTCAAGAACTATGGTTAATGAGTATGACCTGTCTGTTTACTTTTGGGATGAAGCTGTGAACACATCTTTCTATATTTTCAATAGAGTATTAACTAGAGATCTTCTATAAAAACCCCTTATGAGTTGTGGAACCATAGGAAACATGAGGTTAATTACTTTAATGCATTTCATCACAAAGTCTTTATTCCCAATACTAAGGATAATATTGACAATTTTGCTTCTAAAAGTGATGAAGGAGTTTTTCTTGGTTATTATTTAACTTGAAAAGCCTATAGATTCTTTAATAAATGAACCAAATGTATGGAAGAATCTGTTCACATAATGTTTAATGAAACTGATCCGCATGAACTTAAGTCTTCTCTTGAAAATCATGAAGAATATTTGTCTGTTCTGGACCTTAATGATAAAATCAATGATTGAGTTGTAAAGACATCTAGTTTTGAAAACTTTCAAGAACCTATTTTTGTAGAGTCTGAATCTAGAGAATAACCTAAAATTTATAGTCCTACCTTTACTAGATCAACTAGGATTCTAAATAATCATCCTTTTAGATGTTGTTGTTGGTAATCTAGATATATGGACACAAACTATAGCTTCTCTAAGAAACCAGATTGAACATCAAGCTTTTCTTTCACAGTTAGAAACTAAAAATGTCAATGATGTAATTAATGATGATTTTTGGGTAATGGCTATGCAAAATTTTTACATCAATTTGCAAGAAAGAAAGTCTGAGAATTAGTTGACAGACCTAAGGACACTTTGACCGTAGGCACTAAATGGGTTTTTAGAAACAAGGTTGATGATTCTGGAAATATAGTTAGAAACAAAGAAAGGTTAGTTGCACAAGGGTATAATCAAGAGGAAGGAATAGACTATGAGGAAACCTTTTCCCCTGTAGCTATATTAGAAGCTATTGGGATTATACTTACCTATGCTTCTCATCTGAATTTCAAGTTATATCAATTAGATGTTAAAAGTTCTTTTCTAAATGGTTTTATAGTTGCAGATGTTTTTGTTGAACAACCACCTGGATTTACTAATCCTCATTTTCCAAATCGATTTTAAGCTATCTAAAGCTATATATAGTGTGAAACAAGCTCCATGAGCTTGGTATGATAGACTTAGTAATTTTCATATTTCAAAAGGTTTTTTCTAAAGGGATTTCTGACCGAATTTTTTTTATTAAAATAATTTCGAAAGATTTTTTATAGTACAAATCTATGTTGATGATATTATTTTTGGATCTTCTAAAAATACTTTGTGTAATGATTTTTCAAAGAGTATATAAAATGAATTTGAAATCAGTTTAATGAGACAACTCAAATATTTTCTTGGATGTCAAGTTTTTCAAAATGAAAATGGAATTATTTTAAATGAAATTAAATACACAAAGGATAATTTAAAACGTTTTGGTTTAGATAGTATTAAAGAAATTGATACCCCCACTAGTACTATCTGTAAATTGGACATTAATGAATCTGGGAAACCAGTATATCAAACCAATTACAGAGGTATGATTGAAGTCTATTGTACCATACTACTACTCAAACAGACATCATGTTTAGTGTGTGTATGTGGGAAAGATTTCATGTTAATCCAAAATAATCTCATTTTCTTGCTGTTAAAATAATTTTCAAATATTTTAAACATTCTGCAAATTTAGGTTTGTTTTATCCAAAAGGACAATCTTTTGTGTTAATGAGTTATTCAGATGCTGACTTTGTTGTTTGCAATTTGGATAGAAAAATTACTTCTAGAACATGTCATTTATTGGGAAAATCCTTAGTATCTTTGTGTAGTAAGTAACATAATTCAGTTCATTTGTCTACTGCTAAAGAAGAGTATATAGCTTCTTGTAGTTGCTGTACACAAATTTTGTGGATGGAACACACTCTTTTAGACTATGGATATTAATTTAGACATGTATCAATAAACCATGATAACATGAGTGCAATTAACATCTCTAAGAATCTTGTTTCTCACTATAGGACTAAGAACATTGATGTAAGGCTCCATTTTTTGAGAGATAGTTACCAAAAAGGTGATATTACTCTTGAATTTATAGGCACTGAACATTAATTAGCTGACATTCTCACCAAACCTTTCAGTTCGTATAGGCTAAGTTACATTTGACATTAATTAGGAATGATAGACTATATCCATTAGAAACCTACCTGTAATACCTCACTAGTATGAAACCTCACTTTTATACCTCACCGGTATAAAACTTCACCATTAGTGGACCTCACTATTAGATAAACCTCACTGATAGGAATTCTCACTAGTACTTATTACCAATAGGTCACACTGTTTTCGATGTTTTTAATCTTTAGCTTCCAGAATCTGTATCATTTATACTTTACTTATAATATTTTAATTATCTTTTTTATGATTTCTAAATGATAAAACACAAGTCTTAACCTCTCTCGATCCACCTCGATCCCCTTACATTCAAACCTCTCTCAAACCATAGAATCCTAAGCCTCTCGATTCAATGGAATAAATAAAGAGACCTTCAATCAGTGGAAAGGATGATGAATTGAATACTAAGAGACTAAATAGCGAGTATAGTAGTGGAAGTGAAGTGAAGAAACCCACAAATCTGCATCTTGTTCAAAGGGAGATAGGAATTGAAAGGGGGATATTCGTCTAATAGATAATGTCAATTGAATCGTTAGTTCTAGAAGTTTTGGATGATCAGAATTGGATAGAATTCTTCTCGAACAACAATGGACCCTACAATCTGAAGCAGGTAAAATATTTCTATGAGTATGTTTGGTTTGAGAAATCACAAGTAGAGAATAGGATGGTATCTGTTTTGAATGTAAAGGAGATATATTATTCTTCTATTTAGTGGGATTAATTCTTGAAGGTTCCACATGAAGGTGTATTTTTATATTTCTCGAAATAAGTAACTCCTACTAGTAATATCTTTAAGTATAAAACTGATTCGGAAGTGGTGACTGGAGAAGGAACTCCTAGAAAAGTAGTGGCTATAGAAATGAACGGAGAGAACCAGCTATTGTTTAAATTCATTCAGCATGTTTAAATTACAAGGAGAGGTCATTTTGAAAATATTGAATACTAGGATATTCACATGATGCATCTATTGAGACATAGTGTTAAGATAAATTTGTGCAGGATGTTAATGGTTCAGATTGAGGATATGACCATGCCAAATCCAAAAACCAACGCCTTATTCTTTTCTAAGTTGATTTAGGTTATTATTAATGTAAAGGGATTATATGAGTCTCATGATGATATAGTTTTGGTAAATAACAACTTCTGTATCACAAGTACAGTGTGTAAATACATGAAGATTAATTGGAATCCATGTAAAAGAGAGTGGGTCACTGATGATAAGAAGTTATATGATAAGTTTAATCATGTGGATCATCCTTATAGGCCTAATGATGTGAGGGATCAAGGTCTAGGACTTAATAAGGAGGAGCCATAATATAGTGATGAATCAGAAGAGGATAATTTCTCTACAGGAGATGGAGGAGATTTAGACATGCCTCCTAGCATAACTCCTGAAATTGTGTCCCAAGAAAAAGAAGTTTAGCAGAGATCAGATCAGGAAGAGGCTACCCCAGAGAATGAGGAACAAGAAAGAGAATCTAAAACTGAAGCATCTTCTTCTGCCACCTTATGTTTGAGTCCTCTGATTGGATGTTCTTTTTTGTCTTTAGAGGTTGTTCTTGATGAAGTAATAGAACTTCTCAAGTTCCTGAGGAGAATCCTGTTGTTGGATAAATAAAGATAGTTGTGCAAGATTTTGATGAGGAAGATAGTGCTGATGAGGGTACTCTTGATGTACAAGATAATTCATCAGTTGAGGGGGAGCATCAAACTAGTTTTGGAAGTGTTTTAGTGTCTATTGAGATTTAAGACTGGGAAGAGGACCCATGGTTTGTAGTTTCTAGATTAGATTACCTAGATTCTAATAATAAGACATCCCTCAGTCGACCAGAAGTTAATTATGGTATTCTACCTGATATGTTAATTTATAATATAGTATGAAAGGCTTAGCTAGACCAATTGAAGTATGATCTTAAGACAGATTTTGTGGAAGAGATAAGAAAAATGGAAGCATCCTTAGTTTCATCCATTCAATCTGTTATGAATGACTTAGTGGCTAGTATTGTGTCTGAAAGAGCACCTGTTGTTGTGCCTGCTAATATAGTCCCCAGGGATGACATGGAATCTTTGAAGGCAGAGATGAAAGTGTATTTGATTTCTTATTTTACCGAGTGAAATAGTCTCTTTGTTGAAGATATGAGAAACATGGAAAAGACTTTTGAACTCTCTCTTGGTTGTAATGTGTAGACCTTTATGGCAGAGATAGTGGATGAAATCACAGCTTTCCAGAATAAAGTTTCTAGCTTGGAAGAGGATGTAGAAGTTCTAAAGATATATTTTATCTCTCTAGAATCATATATGAGTTCTAAATCTCAAGTAGACTAGGATTTGGATTATGTGAAGAGTGTAGTCAACCAAATGGTCTCAGTTTTTGAGGAGTTTACGAATTCCATAACAATGCATGTTAACACCAATTATTCTGCAATGGAAAATCTTATTAATGGGCTAACTAAGAGTTTCAAGGAAACTATGACAATTTTTATAGGTTCTCTTGTTTCGATACCTTCAATAGAATTTGATCAGATTAGAGCTTTGATGAAGGAGGAGCTTGGTTCAGCTTCAACCAGTTGCTCGGTGGACTCATCTTCTATGACCCAAGTGGTGTCTACCACTATAGATATCATGAAGATTGTCCATGATTATATGATAGAAGCTTAGTCCTCTCATAAAGATTTGAAATAAAAGGTAGATTACTATTTTCAAAGGGTCTAAACCAAGCATCAGCTCATCAACCATTTCAAGTTTATGTTAGAGAACATGAAGATCCATCCTATCAAACAAGACTTCGGAGAACAAGTCAGCAAGCTCAGATAGTTTACCCCTGCACTAGACAAATTCATGGAGAACAAGGATGATTTAATTTTTGGTATGGAAAGAGGAAGAGGAATTATAAAGGACTTTAGAAATCTCTTATTTCCCTTCTTTCATGTTCATGCCCGACCAGTGATTGTACCACCAGATTTACCTGCAACTGCCTATACTACCTCTCCTTCTCAGATGACACCAGTCCAAGCCATCTGAAGCCTTACTCTTATGATCACTCAGAGAGATACACAGTACATACCAGGCATTGTTTCAGTGGCTCAGCATCCTATGATCATTTCTAGTGTTCCTAAGCCTCCACATGTATCCACACAGCCTAAGTCTACCTCGAGTCCCAAAGTAAAATCCCATGAGGAAATTCTGGAGGTGGATTGACAAGTGGCTAAAACATTTGATAGGAATCACTTGTATTATTTTTGTTTTCTTTTTTGTACTTGTTTGTATCTTTTTTCAACATGAAATAAAAATTATCGTATTCCCTTTTCTATTCTGTGTTTTTTTCCTTCTATTTTCTAATCCCAAAGTGGAAGAAACATACATGTAATAAGAAAGGGGGAGAAAAGACATGAAATGAAAAAATATGCAAGGAAAAAGGGTGAGAAAAATGAATGAGCATAAGAAAGGGGGAGACCTATGAGACTTATGAGAAATATAATTTTACCTTATAATGCCTATGATACATTTGGTTTATAATTCTAGTACAATGTTTATATATTGTTTTTCTATTATCTCTAAAGCAATTGAATTTAATACCATGATATCCTCTGATACATTCATGATTATTTTGGATTATAATATCATAAGATTTGATTATGAAAAAGGCGGAGATTGCTGACCTCACCAGTTTTGATAATCTCAATTATATTTTAAAATGCATTGAAAATCCCAACTAATGTTCACTCATATAATAATTACTTTTTCATCCTACTATTGAAGTGATAAGAATATCAAAATGATCTTTGTAATATTTTAATAAATGTTTATCTATGTTTATATTTCTTTTGAAATAATTATAACTGAATTTGTATATGTGTTTCATAGAACAGATAAGTGTTATGTCCACGGATATTCTCATAGCTACTGATAGAACAGATCTACCGATATGCATAACTGTTACTGATAGAAGTATATTTACTAATATAATAAGTCTACCGGTAAGCATATGTCAACAGATATGCAATTAATCCCTAATACGTTACATACCTACAGGTACTTAGTATACCGATAGACGAGGTCACCGATACGGTTAACGTCATTGATATGCATAACATCTACCGACAGAACAGAGCTACTGGTATATGCAAGTCTACTACTATGAAGTAAAATGAAGAGCTATTGATACAAAGTCTACTGATGCAACCAGAGATGAACGATGACCATTACAAAGTTCACCGATATAGACAGAGTCACTGATATGAGGAGATACTGATACAAGGAGTTACCGGTACAAGAACAGATAGCGACCGATAGGATGCTCACCACTATACAAAGTCCACCATTACATGTATACTGACAGAAATCTACAGATAAGATGATTGTTAACCAGTCAATGCTACTTAGCCCAATTTATATTTATTTATTATGAAACTATCATATTTGATTATTTTAATGCAATTAAAGTTATCTAATGATATTTGTTGGCATGTCAGGGAACCGTACCTCATACCAATGAAAGGGTAATCATTACCATTACTGGAGCTAAAAGCTATAAAAGGAAGGACAAAAGTTGTGCAAAGGGTGGTTGAATAGTCGTGCATAGACATAGAAAAGGAAGGTGACATCCATACACCTGTGTATTTGAAAAAACACTAGACATACACGAGGCCATTTATACCAGAAGAGAACACAAGCTGAATCTTGGTCAAGGAGTGAAGAACTACAATGATATATTCATACACTCATGCTGATCAAACTAATCCTGAAAATCAAGGAAGCAAACGACACTCTGTTTTCAAGACCAAAACTAGAGAAGGACCCAAAAGCATTTCTCTTCAATCAAAATGATCCCTGAGCTACGCTTCAAATCACTAAAGAATTCTAAACTCATATATACTCTCTTAGTGATTCATCTATTTACATTTTGAGTAATGTGCATACTCTGTATATTTTATCCAAACACTGTTTCTTGTGCTAAACTGATGGATTTAAAAATACACATAAAAAACTATTATAACTCTTTTGTATCACACTACAGATAGTGGAAGAGGTCAAGTAGGACCTGGACAGCCTGTGTGTTATTGCTTTTTTTCCCACAATGAACTTTGCTAGTGGTCTTTGTTCCTGGACAGTCTTGATACTATTTTTTACCATGATCAAGGGTGTGGATAAAAAATTATATAAATTGTTTGAGGGGACTAAGTCTCAGCATGAGACAGAACCTCTTATTTTAAAACTACTATTCTTACTTATTTTGGATTAATCCTATATTGAACATTCTACATCTAATTACATTGAAATATAAAATTGTTTTAAAGTTACATTGATAGTTAATCTAGAAAGTGTTTGTAACTTTTGTAAATCAGTAGGTTAGTTTCAAAATCTAATTTAATCTTCTGATTAAATTAACTGAGACCTAGTCAATCTATTGGGAACCTAATTGAACCCTTACTGTTTTACAAATTAACTAAAATTTAACTCAGTATTTTATTGGGGGATTTTTATAAAAATATTTTTAACAGAAATTTTTAATTTGAACTCAATTCACCCCCTTCTTGAGTATCCACTCCGACCAACAGTCACAAAGAATGGACAAAACACACAAGGTTCTGGTTCTTGAGCCTTGTTCTTGTCAGCCCGCACCATCCACATTAGAGGTTTTGAGAACATGGGTTATAGAATAGATGTTCTATCAAAACCTTCAAATACTCATGGTGCAAAACCATAAGAAAATTTCCCTCCCACAAGAACTAGTGATCTACGGATCAACATGTTTGTGGGTTTATCCGCATTCATCGTTTATAATTATTAATTGGGAAACATAAAAAAAAGTCAACAAGAACCTTGGTTGGATCGTTCATTGGCGATAAATGGTGTCACTGTGTTCACCATTTTGTGATCTTCTATGTATGGCCATTGGCCGATCATCGTTTGTGATGGATCATTCTAAGAGGGGTTGGTGTTCTTCGTCATCAACCACCAGAGCATTAGATCTGAACAAGGATTGTGTCAATAATCTTATGTTATCTTCTTGGACATTAATAAAAAAAATGAATCAGTGTATCTGTACATTTTTGTTATGAATTCATTATGTTTTTTCATTTAATGAATCATCTTATACAGTTTCTCTGGGTTGGTAAACCATTGAGCTATAATGGTTTAAAAATTATGAAAAAATAAAATGAAAGAAATTTATTTTATTTTTAACTTTTTATTTAAAAATTGTGAAAAAAATGTTTCCCTCTACCAGCACCAGTTGAGGTTAAGTTCATTCTAGGAGAATCATGCCATTCTAAGTTAAATGGTTCCCTCAGATTTTTTGATTTATGCTCTAGTTCACATGTTAGAAAAACATGCTCCCATATTTCATAAATGAAGTTAAAAATGTTCAAAATTATATTTTGGGCTTGCTGATCTTCAGAACCAAGTGTCTTCAAATCGTCTGGCCTTGAAAAAAATCCATATAAATAAAAAAACTACATAGAATTTCTAGGACATTACATTACTCATACTATTTTTGTCGTCACATTCTCTTAAGAAAAAACAAGTATGAACAAACAAATGGGTGTACTGAGAATGAATTAGAGCCTTCAACTCTCATATGTTATCCAGACAATTCTCTTGTTATCCCCAAATGTTCACTAGATTAATAAATAATCCAGAAAGGACCCTCTCATATTGATCCTCTATCGCTATTGGAAACTCTGCAAAGGTCACTCCATCATCAATGTCCATCTCTCCCCAGTCGATGATGTGCGATTGATCATGCACATATCTCTTAAAACAAGACATGTGGAAAAAACTGTGCACTCGGTGCATCTGTGGGGTAAAGGATATGTGGTACACCACCTCTCCAACTCTTCAAAGAATCTGGAACGATTTGATGATCACGAAATATTACATATCGCCCGAGCTAAATCTCTGCAATCCCCATCAGGGTGAGACCCAAAGGAAGACATTGTCCCCCTCTTTGAACTCCGAGTCATCTGTCTCCATACGTCATATGATTTATGTATACTCTGTGCAATCCTCATCTATTCTTGTATGATCTCCACCTTCTCAGTGGTAGCCCATACCGACTTTTAACCGATGTCTACTGACTCCCCTAGGACTGTCTACCATAGAGGTGATATGCAAGGCCACATGTACAAGGCATCAAATGGTTCCATGCCAATGGGGGAGTTATAGTTGTTATTGAATGAAAAATCTACCAGTGGTAGGTTTCCCTCCCAAATATGGCCAAAATAAAGGATTCAAGAATGAAGAATGACCTCCATGGTCTATATGGTCCACTCAGTCTGACCATCTGTCTATGGGTGGATGGTTGTACTCAAGAGCAGCTGAGTCCCGAATACCTCATGTAATACTTTTCATGTATGGGGTGTAAAGCTTGAATCGTGGCCTGAGACAATCTTATAAGGGACCCCATGAATCCACACTATCTCCTAGACATAGTGGTTCCCCATTCAGTGTACATATCTCTACTCATGGATCGATAGGAAGTGATCCGACTTGGTGAGTCGGTCAATGATCACCCAAATTGAATCAATGTCCTAGGACATTCGTGGTAACCTGATCACTAAGTCCATCGCGATACCATCCCTCTTCCACTCTGGTACCTCATGTGATAGGGCCAAGAATATTGGAACCATATGCTCATCTCTCACTTTTAGACCACCATGGAATCATGGAATAAACTCTTCCATGGATTTCATTATCCCTAGAAACTAGTACTAATTTCATATGTCCCAGTACATCTTCGACACATGAGGATATACCACCAAAGGAGACATATAGAACTACCTCAACAGCACCTCCCAAAACTTAACTCATACTATTGTTTACCCTTTTAAAAGTATGATGTGCTCTCCACCTTTCTAAAATTCATCAGGTGCCTTTGTTGCGGATAATTGACAATGTCAGGGCGTTTATTCAGCATTTCAAATTTGCGCCTCCTATACTAGCTATAAGTGTAAAGGAGTTATAGTCATCAACTAAAGGTAAGTTTCTACATTATCATCCAAGAAGGATATATTCATTGTGGCTAGATAAACCATCACATCACTCAGTAGTAAAAAGCTGGACCTCCTTCTGAGCGCGCCAGCCACCACACCCCATTCCCAGTAGTATAGACTATTTCAAGGTCATAATGCAAGAGGAACTTCATCCATCACCAATGTCTCATGTTCAGGTCCTTATTTAAGAAGATATACCTAAAAATATTTCGTTTAGAGTAGACGGTATACCATTCCTCCATCAAGTAGTGTCACCACATGTTTATATAAAATACCACTATTGTTAACTCCAGGTCATGAGTTTCTTAGTTCTTTTCTTGTTTCATTAACTTTTGTTAGATGTAGGTGATTGTTTATCATTCCTAAATCAGGACCCAACCCATTTGGGTTAATAATGAAACACATAAGACTGCATACCCAACACCCTCTTCTAGTAGTTTCATGATAGGGGCACTCTTCTATCTCCACCTTAGCTAATGTATACTATAATAGCACTTCTCCATTCACAATATTTGTTGTCCCTTCCATATCATGGCTGATTAATGGGACGCTTGTCTGGAAAACTCATGAAAATACCTTCTGTAGTATCTATCCAACCCCATGAAACTCAACACATTTTTCACACTCATGGATGGCTCACAAGAAAGAACTAACTCTATTTACACTAGATCTACAACCACTTTAGCCTTCGTGATGACATGTCCAAGAAAGTGGACCTCATGAAACCAAAGATGGCACTTCGAGAGCTTAACATAAAGATGGTACTCTCATAGTGTATCTAGTACTACACACAGGTGTGTAGAGTGATCCTCTTTTGATGTTGAATACACCAAGATGTCATCAATGAAGACCCCAACAAAGCGATCGAGGTAAGGCTCGAATATTCTATTCATGATTCTGATGAACACTGCGGGGGCATTGTTTACGCTGAAAAGAATCATGAAAAACTCATAGTGGCCATACACGTATCAAAAGGTTGTCATCAGTATGTCCTCATCCCATTACTGAAGCCGATGATAGCGTTATTTGATATTAATTTTTGAGAAATACCTCACCACCTTCAGCTAGTCGAAGTGGTCATCAATCCTGGATAGTGGATATTTGTTCTCTTTGGTCACCTGGTTTAGGTGTCGGATATACCTTTATAGCCTCAAGATATCATCTTCCTACTTGGAAGATAACACTGGGGCTGTTGATGGTGAAACGTTGGGCCTCATGAAGCCCTTCACTTGCAAGTACTCCAATTGTACCCTCAATTCCTAAATCTCCATGGGACACATCTGATATTCCAGTGTGGATATCAATGCTATCCCTGAATATAGATGGATGTATAATTATACCACCCAACAAGGAGGTTGTTATTGAACATCCATAGTATAGACATCCTCATACTCATCCACCACTAGAGGAATGCTTGGAATCCAATCATCCACCCCACCGATGAAGTTTCTATACAAATTTATAGTGATTGGATGCACCCTTCTTTTAGAAAGTATGACTTCTGCTGAAAAAGTTCCCCTCTCACAAGTGAAGGAAACCTAGGTCCCATCCTCATGTAAACACCACACCTTGCTCCTAATACAATCTATCTAATAATTGAATGTAGATAACCAGTCCACAACTATGGTGATGTTGTAAGGCCTCAACACTACTACTAGGAGATCCCATCTAAAAATCTTGCCTCCTAGAGTAAGCTCACACTACCAGAACCTGTGTGTAATCGTCGAATCACCTCCTATAGGAGTCTATAATCGTAAGGATAACGCCAAAAACTCCACCAGTATATATGAGCCTCAACTAGGGTTTGTGGAAAGGAAAGAGTGTGTATAAACTTTATCAATAAGAACTGCAGCTAAGGTGGAGAAGACAAAGATTGTACATCTAATCATATCTGGTGCACCGTGGTAATAGGAATCCATTTCCAGAAGCTGGCATCACCACTGTGTATCGGATCCCTGAGTCCTTGGTGGACCCCCTAGGGTGGTGGTGATAGAACCTCGAACTAATGTTTACCAACTAAAGCTCAGGCTACTCCCCAGCCACGTCCACTTCCCTACTGACCTCCTCACATGATCCTTTTCCTCTACCTTGGTGGTTACTCGACCATCAACTAGTCATCTGTGCTATAGGTTGAGCATTCACGAGCCTTATTTACCTACCTGCAACCCATGAAACATATTCTGGGTCCCTGCTGAGTGTCTCTGCTCTAGGATCCTCGCACTACCGAACCCACATCCTTAGTTCATCCCCTAAAAGATCTGACCTACTTGGGCTCCCTCTTCTACTTTTTACTACTCACTTCTAAAGACTCTACCACCTGATGATTCCTAGTGGCTCCGGGTTTTTGTGATTTTTCCGCTAGGAAAGTCTACACAAGAAGGGATCTCTCCAGCACCCAACCAGTGAGGGTATGCTAAGATACACCATGGATACCCTGATCATCCACCTGTGTCCCCGCTCAATGGTTCAGGCCTAGACCAAAGGCCCCTGCAACATGTCTGTGGAGTACTGAGAGAGTTATTTAAACCTCACAGTGTACTCATCCACTAAAATGTGGCCCTGATGTATGTGAAGCAGTTCATGTATGTGAACAAAGTGAAAGGTCACAGGGAAGAAATCCTCCTGAAAAAGAACTCTATGTTAGACCAAAAGAGGGTCTCCTCATCATGGGTATAATTCATCAGGCTTCACCATCTCCTTGTCTACCCCTGAATAAGGTTCACAACCAAGAATTCAATATGTTCAAGTGGCTTCCTCCCTAAAAAGATGACCCACGCCACCACCCCAATATAGTCCCCAGTTTCCTGAGGATTTTTCTCTCTGCTGATCCTATGAGGTCTCTATACAAGGAACTCAAGAAAGGTGTTGAGACTACTTGTGTACCTTACTCATAATGCCAGTAGTCACTGACAATCAATGGGTGGTGGGAATGCTAGTTCCCTACCCATTAGGGCCATCTCTAGAACTCGTCCCTGAACTAATGCCTCATCGCTTGGGAGGTTGTCCTAATGGTCAGACATCAGAATCCTAGCATGCCATTTGCTTAGAGGCACCATGATACAGATCAAGAAGTACCATTGTAAATAGATTATACAAGGTGACATGACTCTAATTTAATATTAAAATAATGAAACACTAAAATACAATATGATGAATGCAACCAGTGTTTTTATGTATAGAGTCTAAAAGAAGAATTAATGGTTTTGGTGTATGTATATATCACCCTCTTCACCAACACTAGGCTCCCCGAATATGAATGTCGAACTCGAAACAAAAACACTATCTCCCAAAAAAATATAGACCCACAATCATTGAGGTAGAACCAACTACCTTTGATACCACTTTGTCATGGCCTATCCCCTGGGGTCTATGCTATGACATACCACCAGCATACCTCCCGAATGCCAGGGGTTGGTGACAACTGTTGAAGGCATCAACTTGAAAGTGGGTGTAAATTTCTTGAGTACCTATATGCACGAGCACACAACCAAGTTACAAAGCTTTAAAAGTAAACATACATTACACTAAACAACCACAGAGTAAAAGTAAATACTATTGGTCAAATGGGAAATAATTCAAACCCAAAAATATATGTACTGAAAACTGTAATGTACAAGGAAACTCATGAAGACAACAGATGAAGACCCCACATGATGGGTATGTGTATAGTAAATGCTGGAATCTATAGATTCATGCCCCACCTTCCTGGTCTCACTAGGAACCATCGGGTCTGCGGCCACCATGTCCTCCATCAAAGTAGTGGTCATCTGCACCAGACACAAGATGTGCATGCGAAGATAGTGTTGGGGGAGTAACAATATACTCAGTAGGGACCCCATACAAACAATGAAATACAATAATTCAATCCACAATGATAACCACAATGGAATATGGGTCACATCAAGTGAAATATATAGTTAGGAACCTAGGACCATCAATTATATCATCGAACACATTGGGTTGTTGGAGAAATCATCCTTAATGTGTAAAGTGGGAATGCCGTGTCACAAAGAAGAATCTTCCCACTAACCATGTACTTCTTTGGTAATCATCCATAATGAGTACAATGGTTTTGCTGGGTCACATAGAAGCTGCTCCACACTGTGGGCATGCAGGGTCCCATAGAAGACGCTTCACACCTTGGCCATACTAAGGTACTCCTCTCGTAGAGTATCATGGGGATACCAATCCACACTGAAAAATTCCCTAATGGGGACATTCTGGGTCACATAGATATGATTCTATGTGGGACATCGTTGCTGATCTATATAGGGTCACTTATTAGCAGTCTTCAGGTCTCGGTGCACTATTGTATTTCCACATGTTGTGTGCTTGATTCCAAGAGAAATGTTACTCAAGTCGTTAGATGAATTTCAACATCCATGATATCTTCCATAGAGTATTCCAAAATATCCTCCTTGATGCGAGGGTCAGACGCAGCATTTGGATCATCAATCAGATACTAGGTTTGAATGTTATTGACATTTTTAAAAAAGTGTTCGATTGGGTTTTGATTCATCCCACTAGGGTGGTTTTGACACACTAGGGCAGAACATTCCATTCCCTTAACACCATTGGAGGACCAGTTGTCACCCATTCGGGACATGACTAGATGACCCATTCACTCCCTCTTCCCTGCAGGTCATCTTCGGGACCAGCTCCTCGGCCACAGTCGGTTGACCATGGCCTGCAGTGTGTGATGCAGTACTGTTCTACGTCCATGGTGTAGTGCCGCATCCATAGTATACTGTTTTGTCAAAAGTGCCTCGACATAGATTGGTGGCCACTTACACCTACATCCAGCCACGTGTACGGAGGCCGATAACTACTATTGAACAGTTCTGACCCAAGCTAGTCATGTGCCTCTTTCCGATGCACCATTGTGGCAACTACTGGAGTGTTCTTCCACGGACCACCGGGTCCACTCTAGTGGTTTGTTATTCAATCTGGTTATACATACAACCTCTATGGGATTTCATTATTAAAGCAATGGACTCAAATCCTCCTATCCACCAATTGTAAGATGTATTTAGGAAGAACATACAAAACACACAGTCCATAAGGTATTAGACCTTGTGCATGTAATATCATGCCCATCAAATTAAAGGTTTAGAAACAATGTGATATCAAATAGAGGTTCTATCACAATTATCAACAAATTCTAGTGCAAACCCCTATAAATGTACCCTCCCGCAAGATCGAGTGATCTTCGGATCAACAAGTTCGTGGGTTGAACCACGTTTAATGTTTAGGATAAAGAATGGGGAAACATAAAACAAAGACAAACCCCTACCAAATTTGGATCATTCATTAGTGATAAATAGTGATTCTACATTCTTTTTTCACTATACTATTTTTATGGCTATTGGTCGATCGTTATTGGTGATCGTCCGTTCTATGGGGGCTGGAATTCATCATCGTCGCCCATGAGAGCTTTGGAGAAGAACAAGGATGGTAAAAACAATCCAACGTTGTTTGTTGGGCCATTAATGGACAATAAAATCATCTTTTCGTTATGAAGTTGTCAAATTGTTTCATTTAATGAAATAGTTTATATAGTTTTTCTTGTTTGTAAAACCATTGAGCTCCAACGATTGAAAAATTACAAAAAAAAATTATAAAACAAGTTTCTCTTATTTTTAATGTTTTTTTATGAAGTACAAAAATTAATTTTTCCTCTTCATCTGTTCTAGTAATGGTTAGGTCCATTATATATGAATCCTACCATTCTGATTTCAATGGTGCCCTCAATTTTTTGATATAAGAACTAGTTTAAAATTTAGAAAACCCCACTCGCATGATTGCTTAAATGAACCTCAAAAGTTCAAAATTATGTTCTGGGCTCACAGGGCCCTCGAATAAAGGGTCTTCAAAGCATCTAATCTCAAAAATAATTCCATATAATTTTTTTTAAAAAAATTATAATTTAAAAGACATTACACATAAAAAAAATTAAATGATTACAAACATAATATTATATTATGATGATATCAATTTTAATAAATAAATGTGAATTGAAAAACATATCATTATTGTGATATAACATATTTATGATGTTTTGGATGAAGAAGAAAAAAACATATTAGGGGGAGGATTAAACTTTAATTGAATACATGATTATTATATAAGAGACACTCATGGAAATGAAGGATAATAAATACTTTTTATGAATCTATGTTACGAAATGATATAGATGAATTTAAGAGGGGAAATTCTCACAACTATTCAATAAAAAATCTAACTATACAAGTGGTTTGGACTGGGGTACTACATATATATATATATATTTATAGTATAAAATAAGGTATATATCATTGGATACATTAGTTATGTGATGGGAAACAATAGAACCACATATGAGTTTGGTGTGTTAAATATGGAAATGTTGATATCAATTGCAGTACTTAATTGAAAACATAATAAATGTCTTATTTAATATCGAAATATATTTTAATTTATACATATAATATTCCATAACATTTTACCTATTTTTATTTATATTAATTATATATAATGGATTAAATTATTTTAACAAAAAATGTTACATCCATATATTCTATAATATTAATATTGTATTTGATAGTGTATCAGAATCAAAATACCAAGAATAGAAAAATATATATCACCATAAAATTTTAAAATATATTTATTTTAATGTGAATTAAATCTGTTAAATATATTTAAAAAATGAAACACTACGTTCAATATATTTATTAGATTTATAAAAATTTAAACTATTTTTTTACCAAATAGAATTGTTTATGTAGTAAAAATTAATTACCACAATTAAGGAAAAAATGGGTTTACCAAGTGGTTAAACTAAAAGGATAAGTGTTAAAATAACCTATAAACATGTATAAAAAATATTTTATGGTCATATTTGGAACAGTTAACATAAAATGTTATATAATGTCCCATTTTATACCCATGACACATATGAAAACTATGGGATAGTCGTTTTTTTAAAATAAATACCATGTTTGTCCACTCCAACACATAAAACTGGCCACCCATGTCCTTCCATATTCACAACATAAAACCTATTTGTATTGGAATGTATATATATAAATAAAATTGATTCATCCCTACCCTCATTCCAAAATCCTTATTTTTTTAATATGTTCATACGAGGAAGGATTAAGTGCAATCCTAATGATGATACCCAGAGAAGTGGTAATTTTGTCTAGTGAGCATCTTTATTTTATTTTCATCTACACCACCTTTAATTGTTATTATAGCACGATGTTATAGTAAAATAATTATATTACATATACATTGGTGTTTTTAATAAATATTTCACGACCAATAACCATATCCCCTTCTATAAAATTGGTTCCAAAATCATCATTCCTGTTTATGGAAGACTACCACATTACGATCCAATGTCATTCGTTCTCCCTTTACCACATTTAATTGTGGATTATTATGATGTACATAAAGTATTAATTTGAAATTTTTGATATAATTTTATCTCTTTACACATTATATCATATATAACTTTTTTTACATTCCATTCCATATGGGATATGATAATGTTGGTCATGTGTTCAACGTACTACTTCCTTGCAAAGTAGTGTGATTAATCTTTAACTAAAGCATAACATAGATTGTATTAAAGATAATGAAAATGAATATATATTATATAAATGACATAGATATTATGTTAATTACTTATATATCATTTTTAAAATATAATATTATTTAGGCCTCTTCAATCCCTTAAAAATTATTACCTCATTTAAGGGCCTATGGACTACGGATTTTACGAAGTGACGTGGCTCTATTTTCATCACCACACCTCATGGATGATATATATAAGTATATATAAAGGTAATTATTATATTAGTATCATTATAAAAAGATAAAAATATTCATACCACCTTTCCATAATGATTTGAGGAAATGGAAATGTTACTAATGCATAGATACATCATACCGTCTCCCTAATCGTAACACAGTTCATTTTTCATAGCCATGTTATATTATTATTTTAAAAAATATAATTGAGTTAAAAATATTATAATTATTTCATTTTTTTATTCTATATATGAGATTAATTTATAATATGTGCTTGAATAATATGATTCATGAAGAAACATGAATGATAAAACATGTAATTAATACCCAAAACAATTACAATAATGAATAATTATTAACAAATTATTAATAACATGTTTTGAAACGATCATGTATAATATTATAAATTGTAATACAGTTATGTTATAAGTTAATAAAATGTTTTAAATCACTATATTTGAGTATGAATAATTTTAAATGAAATGGAAGTGTGAGGTATGAGATTTCATCTCAATTTCATTTAATAACGATATATTTTAATGTTATGGACATACTTTATTTTATATTTTTTATATAATTACACTTGTACATGTAAAATAATTAATAATTCTTTATTATTGGTATTTTAATTTTTAAATAAAATTAATTAACCTATGGGGATTTGAAATAAAATTATCCATGTTGTAAATAATTTTATAACTCAATATTTTGTCATTGGGATGTATTACTTCTTCATTGTCATTGAAATTTTAATATTATGAGATTAATGACTTGTGATTATGTTATTAATTATTTTAACTTATTTTATTTATATTTACTTTTGATACAATAAAAGAAATTCATTTATTAATTCTCATATTATCATTATGATCATTGTTTGGTTTTTTTCACAATGTCATTTTAATCAAGAATGTTTATTCATAAAGATCAAATGAATGAAAGTAGTTAAAAATTTCTTAATAAACCCATTTATATTTGTTATCCTCTAGTTATTCATTATATTTTCATGTTATATTACAATTTAACCACTCATAAGTGGTTAAAATATTATAGAAATTGTGTTTTTAAAAATTTGATCGGCCAGAAATACCTTTTCTTCAAAAGCAATGTTTTCCAAAAAATATTTTAAAACAACTTCATAACATTTTATAATTGATAAATTAAATTAATTTCCTCACATTTTTAATAATTATAAATTTCTTTCAATGTATTCTTATGTAATTATCAAAGTATTGCTCATTTTTCCTTTACTGAAAATGTGAATGGAATCTCCTTGTCTGTTTTGGAACAAAAAACATTAAAAAATAATGTAAAGTGAAAAAGGAATTATATTTTTTAAAATTTTGTCATGTATTTAATTAATATCCATAATGAACATCATGGAATTTATGATTCCATTTCATTTTTGTTATGATCTTTTTTATGGAAAATTTTTTAAAAGATAATTTTAAATAAAATAATATTCAAAATGATTTTAAACATGAAAAAAAATTTCCATATTAATATTATTCAATATATTTTTTTTGTATTTATATTCATTAATTATAAATAAACATTATTCTTATTCAAATGGGAATATATTTATACTATCTTTATTTGTATTCTAAATAATTTATTATTATTTAAATCAAGTATAATATGGACATTCAATTCCATGTATCAATTTGTAGATATTAATATCCCCTTGAAATAATCACTTCTTTATGAATATTAGTCATTAAATTTCCCATAAATAATAATAATATTAATTATATATATGATTATTGGTTAAACCATATTCCGTTTAAACATTTTTTTAAACTGGAACCCATTTTTTAATCTGGGGACGTACTGATAAATCATTAATCTTTAATAAATTTGGTTATTTTATGATAAGGGACCATGTTTATGAATTAAACCAATTATTAATAATTTGGGGAATGATTTAGAAAAGAATTAAATGGGTGGAGGATAATTAATTATTTTTTCTTGATACATTGATAGTCTCATATAATGAACAAAATTCCACCCACGGTAAAATGGGTTTTTACCCATCAATTTTAAAATTTATTGATAATATTTATTGACTTTAAAGGTACCATATTACCGTGAATCATGAAGGCCATGAATGAAGAATTTTCTTCATTAAGAACGTAGTTATTATTATCCATTATATTTTAACTATGATATTATCTCTAGATAAATTTAAGTTTATTGATTAAATGAATTGAGTTTTCCGTTATTTACTGTGAAATGTTAATTATATTTTTTCCTTCATGATATCTTAAATTTTAATTAGCCGTTACTCTGTATTTGATATCAAACTTATTTTGTATCCTTTTCCAAGTAATGAATTATCTTTACTATTATTCATATACAAGTATATTCTAGATGTTATAAATTATTTCTCATAAAAAAATATGTTGTATTTTTTTCAAACGTAAAATAGGAATATTGGATCTATCTAGTTTACCACGACTAATAATAATTCCAATCCTTTGATATGTGAATCCATGCGTCGTATGAAAATGTAATAAATATGGCATGAGGAATTGGCTACTAGGGTTATGGTTGACATAGTAAGTATCAAAATAAGTTAAATAGAATCTTTTGGAATTAGATTTATGAAAACATAGATTAGAGAAGATGGACCTATGACAGATATTAATGATAAGCTCTAGAATAATGTCATAATGTATTTGTAATGATGATGCTTATTTATTTTCTTAGTGATACATCACTATATGAATACTAAAAGTGGATGTCATTCTAGAACATAAGTATTAAGTTGTAATAATAATTAAAAGGGCATATTGGGCTTGACCCAATCGTCAACAGTTTCACAAAATTATGATTTACTACTCGAATGGTTTGAAACACAATGGAATATTATTAGATTAATTAAAATTTTCATGAAAAACAATTTTCTATTGATTTAAAAATAAATAAATCCAAAAAGAAACAAATCATACTATTCTAATGTTAAAAATATTTAAATTTTATTTATGAACCGTGTTACACTATGTTTGGAATTATACTTTATGATTTAAAATACATTATTTTTTGAGATAATACAATATATTCAATTTTTTAGAAATAAATAATGGTAGGAATAATGGTATTAATACTCTTGGACGGTGTAGAGATTTCCTTGATGAGGAAACCAATACATATGGTATTTTAATGGAATAAATAATGTCTATATTAGGGTAGATTAATTATGTTATGAGAAATAACCTTTTGAATATGGAGTAACATTTCCCATAGTTAGATTCTCCAATGTTGTACAACATTATGTCGAAGAATCCCCCATTAATTAGTCGGAAAAATAACCCAGATGTGGCCAATTAATGGATTAAATCTCTATAGAAGATATTTAAAGTATTGGGATGTAGTAAAAAGGTTACCATTTCATCGTATTTTCTCAAAGTAAATGATAATCAATGGTGGTAATTAGAAACAAATATTGTGGTGGAAGAGGATATATAAATCATGGAATGATATTTTTTATAAAGACAATATTTCACAAATATTTCCCTCACAGTTGAAAAATGAAATGAAGAGAATGTTCCATAGCCTATTGAAAAATCAATAATAATGTGATTTACAGAATGAATATACCATTAAAATGTTTTCTCTGTATGCTATGATTTACATATACTATATAGAGTAAATTAATGACCATTTCTTCAAAATAATTAAGACTAGATTCTAAAGGGATCTGATCTCTAAAACATTTTCTTCATAAAATGAAATAGTCTTACATGATACCAATATATGGAATGAATTATACAAGTCGTATTGATTAAAAAAGAATAATGATAATAAGTAGAAGATTAAGATAATATGTATAGGGGGAATAAAATAATTATGTATTTACATATATATGATAACTATTGAAAGAATCACCATGAAAATTTCATAAAAGGATTGGGAGTTCATTGTAATTGGTGAGAAGAGGGTCACTTGGAAAAATATTTCAATAGGAATAATGAAGAAACATTTATTTAACGTTACAATTACAAAGAGATAGGGCACTAAAAAAATGAATTCATCATGAATCAAAGAAATAAAAATCAGAATAATCTATGGGATTAAGTTCGTTGTTTTTATATTGATATTTACTATGTTGAGTGATTAATGTTTTTGAGTATATTGATCCTTGATTTTTTTAAACAATCCTAGTTATAAGAATTATGAAATATATAAGGATTGCAATGTACTGATATTTCATAATGGATTTGAATCCATGGGTCAAATGGTAATTATAAAAGTTATTCAGTGGCTATTTCATCATCTTGGTAATAACATAATTGAATTAAATATAACATTTAATATGTTATTGATGTTAGTATAATTATAGTGCAATAAAGATAAGATTGATATGGATAAATTACAGTGGATTGTATTGATTACCTCATGAAAAATTAATTAATTGCCGACAAAGTGGTTTATCGTGGTGGATTTTATAAAATTAATGTATTTATGGAATATATCCAAAAATATATATTTTAATTTCAGGAATAAAAAAATTATTCTTTTTTTCAAGAAGGTTATTTGGTTATTTAGGTTATTACCATGTTTTTAGAGATTCCATATTATAGATATTCACATGTTTCATATGTGATTATTAAAAACAACATCATGTTGGTTGATGTATTAATGATCTATTAATTTTAGAAATTTATTGACCTTTGTTTTGATGTTTTTTATGTTAATATTTTATAAGGGCTATAAGTATTAACCATTTAAGAAATGGTTTATGTTAAAAATTGGAGACGGATTTAAAAACTAATGTATTACATAAACCTATTAATATTTATTTATATTAGACCAATTGGGATAATTGTATCATTTTTGGAAAATATTTTCACATTATCATAAATATTTTTCAATTTTATATTGATCTAAAAATCCGTCAAATGTTAATTTTAGTGCTGCATCTAGAAAAAATAATTTGTAGATATTCATCTTCTGGAGATGGGATAAATAGAAATTTTTTAAAGGCATAACCAAAGGATAATTTTTTTCTTATGAAATGGAATAAAATCAAGTATGTATATCATCTCATGAAATGTCATCAACATTTGGAAAATTATTATAAAATAAAATTTTATCATATTGGAATCATATTAGATTATATTAATGACCCTTTTCACACCTATTTGGTTTATGGTTTTTCGATCATTCAGATATTTGGATCAACCACTTTATCATTATAAATTCCTACAGTAATTAATTATAATTATTTAAAAATGTATTTTAGGTCAATATATTGACTTCCCACCAATTTTTACATACTTTAAAACCCAGTTATTTTTAATTCCTTATGATCATTGTACTTCATTCCATCTCTTATTAGGAGTATATTTTATTAACCAGTTTTATGTGGTTTTCTAAGAAAGGGTATTCCAAAAAATCATACCATTTAAACAATTTTAAATTTATAATTTCTAAAATTAAAATTATTTGTGGTGATGAAAGTGTAAAACCCTAATATTTTAAAATAAGAACATTGTATTTAGCAGCGAATTCTAAACATAACACAAAGAATAGAAAAAATAAAATATCCCAAGATGTTATGTCATGCCTATTTTTAAAAAATTTAAATATTTTTCTTATCTCATATTACTCATAAAACTAATTTAATATTGCATTACATTTGGCACAGGGTTTATCTTGCATTACATGCAACACCGAGTTTAAACACGATGTGAAAAATTATTATAAAAATATTAATTAATTTAATAGTAAAAATTAATCCGTTGGAATGGCGGTTTTGAATGTGATAATATAAATTATAAAAACCAATATATTATTCATTTTATTAGTTATATATTGGTTATAAA
Source organism: Viscum album (assembly GCA_963277665.1). Taxonomy (NCBI): domain Eukaryota; kingdom Viridiplantae; phylum Streptophyta; class Magnoliopsida; order Santalales; family Viscaceae; genus Viscum; species Viscum album. The sequence goes on along the minus strand of OY728146.1, from coordinate 1,501,078,104 downwards.
TTAATTATTAATCATTTAAAAGAGAATTTCATTTTTTTAGAAAAACCGAATTTTTTATAAAAGGATGTTTAGTCTCACCTTGTGCCTAAAATGTAATATTATATTTTAAAATTTTAATAAACATTATATTTAAAAATAAACAGAACTTTTTTATTGGAATAAAAAATTATATTAAGTTTAATGTTATGTATTTTTTGTTTGAAAATGTTAATTTTTTTATGAATATTGAAAAATATAAAATTTTAATCAAAAAATAAATTTCCATTTTAATAATTTAATATAATGAATTTTTTTTATATTTGAATTATAATTAGTATTAGTTATTTTTTATATAAATTAAAAAAATTAGTTCATTGAAAAAAATTATATGTATATTATAAATTTATAATTCTTGTAAACTTTTTCACATTTTGACATTAAAACTTATATTTCTTATCCCGTCAATCGGATTATGCTTAAATTAAAATTTTCTTCTTATTTGATTTTAATTTTTAAAAATTGATTAAATATTATTAATCATAATATATAATCATTTATAATAAGGTTAACTTATTTTTTCACTAAACAAATTGTTAATTTAGTTAATATTAATTAATATTGTCATGGTAAAAATGGGTTTGTCAAGGGATTGAACTAAAATCATAAGGTTCAACATAACCTATAATATTTTTTTCAAACTATTTTATGGATATATGTGTAACATTAAACATAATGTTTTTTATAAAGAACTATTTTTTTACTCTTGGAGTATATGAAAAATGTGGGAGTACCAAATTAATTTAAAATAAACCGTATGTGTCCCCACTACTAGTTATAAAAGGCCACCCACATTCCTCCATTATTCAAAACATGAAACATTTATGGATCATCCAAGTCTAACTATAATCACATCCAAAATTATAAGCCATTACCCTAGATGTCATTTTTTGTAGATATCTAACCTATGAAGGCGTTATTGTAGACCAAAGAAGGATAAACAAAGAATATGTACTGTTCTTTAATGAGTTTCCTCTTTTTATTTCCATGTCAACAATCTTAAATTATCATTAAAATTTTCTAAATAAAATATATTCTATAATAGATGTTATGTGATTTAATTTAAATAATGGAATGACCTAAAACCATCTATACTTCTATCAAGTACGTTATGAAATAATCATTCATGTGTATGGAAGACTACTGTCTTGAGAACTGATGTCATTCACAATTTCATTACCACCTTTCATGGTTGAGTATTATGATGGATAAAAAGTATTTATCTTATATTTAAAACATAATTATGCCTATTGAGAAATTTTATAATATATATCATTTTTAAATTTCATTCCATATTGGATACGATAATGACGCCTGTCATTATAGCAGACTACCGCCTCATGGGGCAATCTGATTCCTCTTTCACTAACGCATTTTATGAACTGTAAAAAGGATTCATATAATAAATATATCTGATAAATATAAAATAATGATGATATCCATACAATATTTTTCAATCTAAAAATATAATATTCTTTCTCACCATTTCACACATTTAATGATGACAACATAAGTCGTGTAAGTGTGAACTATCACCTCCACATTGTGATGTGAATCCCTTTTCATCACCACAAAAAATAGAAGATAGATAGATGTTTATTATATGGTAATTATGATATTATAATAAATTATATAAGGAAAAAATTTACTTTCCATCATTTTATAATGGTGAGTGAAAATGAAAACTTAACTCCTGCGTACATACGACTTACGGTCCCAATGATCATAACATACATCATTTTTAATAACCATCATTCATGAGTGGTTTTAAAAATATAATTGATGTAAAAATATGACAATTATGAAATATTTTTTTAATTTAAAATGATATTAATATATATTATGTGAATGCAAAAAATCTTTGAAGATAATACACAATTGGGAAATAAATGCAATCAACACTGGAAATGATGAAAACAATAAAATATTGATAATTAATTGGTAATAATAAGTTAAAAAATTATAACATATAATATTATAAATGATAATATTTCTATTTAATAATTTAATAATCTATTTAGAACCATTATATTGTTTGAAAAAAAATCTATCATTAAGAACCTTGAGATAAGGGTTTTCGATGCAATTTCATTTAATTGAGACATATCATAATGTTATGAACATAATTTATTTTATATGGTTTCTTTAAGTCTACATTGAAATTTAGTATCTATAATAATTAATTCTTCAATTCATTTTATGTTTTAATTATAATTAATTAATCTATGGTAATTTGAATAAAAAGTTAAGTAGTGGTAAATAATTTCATAACTCAATCTCATTTTATTAGATTATATTACATCTTTGTTTTCATTAATATTTGAAGAATATATATCTAATAATTTTTTTTAACTTATGTTGTATTTAATATTTTTTATGGGGACTTATTTTTGAAAGAAAAAATCTATTCATTTATTACTCCTGCTTCAATGTTATGATCATTGTTAGGATTTATTTCACAATCACATTCTAATCGAGAATATATATTCATGAATTTAAGATGATGGAAATAATTATTTAAATACCAAGTGAACCCATTTAATTTTCTTCTACTATAGTTATTAATTATATATTCATGTAGTATTATCAATTTGACACTCTTATATGAGGAAACTATTTTATAAAATGTGTATAAGAAAACATTTCTTCATTTCTCTCTTTCGTTAAAAATATGTCTTCATCCAAAAACAAGGATTATATAATTATTTTAAATCATTAAATAAAAATTTAATAATGGATTAAAATTTTAATTTTCTTCCCTTTTTCACATTTAATTTTATTAATGGAATCTTATTTCATTTTAAAAGCAATTCTTGTTTGCATTTATTCGATACTGTGAAATGAATATTCGTGTAGTTTTTAGAAAAATGTGCTTTAAAAAAAATTATTGTGAAAAAGGAATGTTATTTTTTAATTTTACGGAATTTATTAAATTAAAATCCATAATTATTATACTTTCCTAGATGTTTCCTTAATAATTTTACAAGGTTTTTTTAAATAATTTTTTAAATGTTATTTTTGAGGAACTAAATATATATAATGTATTTGAAAATGAAAATTTTATTTTCACCATGAATATTTTTAATGATATATTATGGAAAGTATATTCATCAATAACTGAAACCATTTATCTGTACTAGAATGGGTGTATTTTGATAACATCCTTATTATTCATTTTGATATTTTATGATTATTTTTACAATGGAAAATATTAACATTCAATTCATTGTTTCATTTTTGTTGTAATTAACCTCCTCGAAATATTATCATTTCTATGATCATTAGATATTATATTTCTCCAATGTTCCAAATTATTTATCGTGGATATTATTATTTCATAAAAAATAATATTTTAACACATATTGTTTATATTGAAATTTATTTGTTTATTTGGAGATATATTAATAAATTCATATTCTGTAATCAATATGGATCTTCAATGATTCATTACATTTTTTAAAGAATTTAATTGATTATTTGAAATATTAGGAATTCTTTATACCCACAACACAAGAATAGGGAGAGGTTAATGATATCCCCTCTAGGATTTAGTTGTCTCATGGGAAGAATCAATTATCTAGCCTTAGTTTAATGGGTTTCTACCCATCAATATCAATCCTTCATGAGAATAGATCTTAACGGTATAGGTATCAAGGTAATGTGATCATGAAATCCATTTATTAAAAATTTACTTCATCCAGAGTTCAATTATTGTTATACATGAAATTTTCACTGTTATATTATATTTGGAATCATTTTTGATTATTGATTAAATGACATGTTTTTTATATCATTTAACACATAATATGTATTTTTACATACCATCTTATTTAAATGGATTTTGTGATAATTTACATAAATATTCATTATGAATATACTTATTGTTTCTAGATTTATTCTGTTATACATAACTGTTACTATGAATTTTAGCTCATAATTATTTTTATTCCTTTCCATAGAAATCTATGATGCTTACTAGGATTTAAATGATCAGATATGTTTAATTGAATCATGTCATTCTAAAATAAATTGAATTTTAATTTATGATCACATATATAATATGGGAATAATTCATATCTATTTTACCAATAATTCTAAACATTTCATCATTTCAAGATACGATTATTTATATATTATTTCAACATAATAAAGCAAGCATCGGCTATAGGATATTAGGGTTTGGGTCAGTACAAAAAATATATATCAAACCATTAAAAAATGTTAATTGATTATTCAAAGTTTGGAATCTATTTAAAAATATAATAATTATCGTTAGGAATGATATAATATTTAAATGATAATATAAGATATATTGGAAAAAATATTTCTATAGGAAAATTAAATTTTAAATATTATATGTTATTATGATTATTTGATATCAATATCGTGTTATTATATGAGTATTATGTATTTATATATTGATACGGGAAATGAATTTTACTAAAATCTTCCTTTAATCTTTATATATTTATTTTGTTACATTAAGAATGCCTAATAATGAAAAAATGTTTTTTAGAAAAGTATATTTTAAAATTTTCATGATATATTAATATTTATAAGTAACTAATAAAAATTTTATGAATGTTAATTTAATTTATTTTATAATTTATCAATTAATTTTCATAAAATTATTCTTCAATTGTAATATATTTTATTTTTTAAAATATCTATAATACATAAGAAATCAATAAATCTATAATAAAATAAATTTTTCCTTCTAAGAGATTGGAAATCTACCATTAATCATTACTAAATGAATAAATTAATTATAGATTACAACTTATACATATAATAAATAATTATTCTAATATATATCATTTATTTAATTTTATACATATATATTAATTATAAAAAATTTTGTAACAAAAATTATTTACAATAAAAATATTATAGTGGTTACCTTTGACTACCCTTCTAGGTAGTGTATAAAATCATATTTAATATTGAATATATATATAGAGTTGTAACCAAAAAAATAAATTATTCTCATACAACCAATATTTTTTTTATTTTTTTTATATTGTTCACTTTAAATTGGATGGGTTTCATCAAATGAATTTGTCAATTTCCCTTGCGGTAGATAAGATTTATCTTTTTTAAAGAAATAATGTGTAATATATGGTTTATATCCTTATTCATTACTATAATATAGATTATAGAGATTAATATAATAAAGAATATTATATGAATTTTATATTATTCAATTTTTTATTTTATACCAAATTAAAAATTAAGATTGTATATCTTTTACATTTACATTATTTTTGGAAATTAATAAAATCATGTTTATATTATCATATTAATTTAATTATCTTTGGTGATTTTATGTAATATAATTCGTTAAAATAAATAAAAGAATTAAATAAAATTAATAATGACATATATGGATTCTAACGGACTATATATAATTAAAAAGTATGGTTAGTTATAGAGTTATTTATCATTCTATTTAGGAAAAGTATTGTTTCATTGGTGATTGTTATAATGTTTTGTTCTATGATTTATTTATAAAAAATTATAAATTATATGATTTGGTCTTCCAAAAAAATTATTCTCATAATTGATGGGATGGTTTAGTAGTCACAATTAATTTTGTGTGTGTTTGTGGTGGTAAAATTATTGAGAAGCAGTTTATGGTTTGGGAATACATATATAGAATTTAGGCCTTGTAAGTATGACATGGGTAAATTATAGTTTAGGGATACCAAGAGGGTTGTGTCTTATATTTTAATGAATCTATTGAGTATTCTTGTGGAAATGACTAATGGGTAGGGAAATAATTTAATTATGTGATGTGCATTTTTCAATTATGGAATATATGTAGTGTTTTTTATAATTGATATGTTTTATTTTTTATTTTAAATGGGATGGTTGGGAATGTTTTCATAATATTCATAGGATTTAATAGATTTTAAAATGGATAGGGAATATTTGAAGACCTCAATGAAATAATATGGAGTTATAATACACACAAAAGGCATTCCAGTCACAGTGTACATAAAGTTGATTAGATTTTTTCATTGATTTTTGGGTTTGTGAATGTGAAGTTCTAATAGTAGAAATCATAACATCATGCAGATTAGAATACCGCATGACCATTAGTATAAATCCACAATGGTCTTGATGATACAATTATATATGATCATGGCCTTTCACAAGTCATATCATATTTATTTTGGAACCTTTTACCAATATATTAATCTTTTTTTTGGATGGATCTTGTCTCGGGTTCATTTAGTAGAATTTTATATGTTTTAATCATTTTGGGGTATTTCAAGATTGGTGCATGGTTTTCCCGACCCTTGCTCCTAGTGAATAAAACTTGTTATCCCTTGGACAATGATGTTTTCATGGTTTCTGAATGGATTAAAAAATGATGTACCTCGGGGACAAACCATCCACCCCTTTGAAAGTAGGTGCGCACAATTTTTCTAACTATATGTCCCATTTAGAAAACCATACATGAAAAATATTTAACCAAAAAAATGAAATTGAAAATTGCGAAACCCCAAAGCTTTTTTCCCTAATCACCCCACCCAAACTAATTCAATTTTACATTATCTTGAAGGATCAGAAAGTGATTCCTTATCCCCTCGAACCCTTTCTCTTATGAATTTAATATCCAGTGGAAGAATACTAACCCATCTCCAGTATACGATTCCTTATTTTTTTATTAACCTCTCCATATCATCTTTATCTCACTTTTTAGAGGGATGATTTCATCCATTATATTTTTTGAATAGATTAATGTTTTAATGGATCTTCCTTCATTCGGTCATAATCATTTGGATTTTATCATACAACTCTTTCATGATTGTTGATTCATACATTTTACACTGAATTAGGGTCTATAGATGGGTGAGAACTTGTGAAATTCATTAATATAGTTGGTATACTTTCTATTTACCATAGACTTGATCCATCTTTCTGATATTTATTTTTATCGTTGAACATCATAATTACATAATTGTGTTTTGATTAAGATAATTGAATTGAACCCTATCCAAATTGTGATACCCTTCAAATATCCCATGAGACCCATTATATATTTTGAGACCAAACTTAATGGAATCCCATATAGTGTTATAATGTCCCTAAAATGATGAATTTTAGAATGTAAAAAATCCAAATATTGGGTTTTATGTAATTGATCTAGATCAATGTTCCCAGCTTCGGTAGTGGGATTTAAATGGATTGTTGTATTAACATTGAAGGGTTAATGATTTGTATATTAATTTATGGTTAATGAATTAATCAATAATTTATCTTGTTTTTTATTATGTTAAAAGTAAATAATAAATTTTTGGATAGATAAATGAAATGTAGAAAAATCTTTTCCAATTTTAATAAAATGTTTTATTAATTTTTTACATTGAAATGCATATTTTAGAAGTGTGTTGTGGGTTCTATACTTATTACCTAACTTCCCATGGGTGGATAGACTCATTCTATAGGCCCCCAAGGAATGCATGTGAATTTTTACTAGAATAAAGCTCAATGTAGTTGATATTTTGGGACTAGATTAATTTTTTGTGTACTGATGATATTGGTATTGGTATGAAGCTCGAAGTACCCAATATAATTAATTTGTTCTATTGCACTATATATTACGAATAAATATACATTGACTGGTTTTCCAAGTTGTCTAATTGAAATTAAATAATTAATTTCAATGAAAGTGTAAATTGGAAAATACTTATGGTTTATTGTTTAGACACTAGCATGTTCCACATATGGTATAATATACCAGGGTGTCATCGTGATGCCAAGGGGCCATTGTGGTTAATTAAAAAAAATGTGAAACATGTTTACCATGGTCATTTTTTCTTCTACTCCTTATACAATGACATAAATTGTTATATAATGGATGTTGACATTAATGAAATTGGTGGTGGCCTATTGAGTTGTACTCACAACCTAATCGATCCAACATTTTCTTCCTGAATAGACTTCTTGTTTTTATGTTATTATAAGGGAACAAGTCGAATATTTGATGGTTGAGTTGGGATTTATTATGGGTCCTACATGAAGGAACTGAACATATTTTCAAGACCATATGGGGTGTTTTTTTCTCTTTATTTCAGGTTTCATTTGAAACTTGGCACTTATATGGCATAAAAAATCTACTGAACTAATTTAGGGTCATTTTCACTTTTTAGGGATTCTTCGTATAATGATTGTTCATTATTGGTTATTGATGATTATTAATTTGGCCATTTTTTATGGACATCCTCTATTTTATTACTATGATAATTGGATTATATTCTCCCCACACCATATTTTTGACCCTCCCATATAGTTTGAAACTTCTTATCGATAGGTAGTCGTTCTTGATTTTATGTGGGGAACCACCCAAGGGTAATGGTATGTGGGAAATGGGACGGAATGTCACAAATTGGAATCATTAGTGGTACATTTCTTTCCAGTTCCATTATTATTTGGATATGGTATATAGGATATATGGATGAGTTGTGCCTTTGTCCTAGGATCATTCAGGGGAGTATCTAATCAGTGTGTTTGTGGGGGGGGGGGTACATATGTTCTTACTGTGGGATTGTTGTTCTTGAGATTTGATATTTCATTTGAATTTTACATCACCATGAGAGATTCACATGTTTTGTGATGTTATTTTTTTATATGATTTTACTCATGGCATGTTGTCAAATTATAGTATAGTATATATGAATCATTCAAGGAGCCCATGATTTTATGTGACATGCATCACATTAGGCACACTAAGAAATGAATTTTGCAACTGGGTTATGGGAAATAAATTTGATTTTCAATATTTGAGTAATTTAATAAGAAATTTTGCATAATAATAAAATTATAATTATAATATAATATTAAATGTATAAATTTTAAATGGTTAAAAAATGGATATTTAATTGGTATTGTATAATTACAAAAGTTTGTTTGCCCTATGTTAGCAATGGCCCATTCTAGGGATGATTGAGGTAAATTTTTTGCTTCTAGGTTTTGAGATTTGGGTAGTTTATACTAGATAATTTTTTGTTGAAATATTTGAATATACATTATAAAATTATATAAATTCAGTGTAGGTATCCAAGGAAATGAATTTTCATTTGTAGAGACATGCCTCCATGAAGAATTTTATTGGTGGGATGACGTGATGTCATAATAGGGAATGTTACTCAATAAATCGGACAAGAGGACCTGACTGATCTCAGTGAATGAATGGAAGAAAATTTCCATGAGGACATAAATGGATTTATAATGATCAAGAGAAGAGATCAAAGGAAGGTTGTGTAGAGTATGTATGATCTGATCCCTGATTTCTCATTGTAACACCCAATATCATTCACTAGAGATTGTCGACATGCGGTAAATGAGTTTTGGATTGGGTCCATCCAGATAATTCAGTAACATTTAGTGAAACCTTGTATTAATTGTCTAATTTTGGGAACTAATATATTATGAGGACCTAAGAATCACTTATGTGATATTCTGTCTCAAGATAAGTTTTTGGAAGGCATGTAATAGAATAAATTTTAGGAGAAGGTACTCTATGATAAAGATAATATTTCCCACATTTTTTATATTCATTTCAATTTTTTAGTCATCCTAAATTATCAATTTGAGTAATATGAATCATATTTAGGTTATTGTGTTATATTGAACCTAAATTCAAAAATATCTAAATTCTGAAAATTTAAAAGATTGTTATCACATGGGTATATTTTTCATTTCTCATAAAATATATATTCAAATTTTTTGATTAATTTTTTTTTTAATCTATATTTATGCTCCTTCATTTTTTCATTCTGGCCTAGGTGCTGAATCGATCATCTAGAGGCCAAACGAAATCAATAATGATGATTCTTTTTCTGGGAAGACTGCATGGACCCCACCTCTGAAGCAAAATCACAATTCGCTCAACACACACCCAAATGAGTTTATCCCACTTGGAGATGAACAATGAAAAAATTGTAGTTTAAAAAAAATTAAATTGAGTTTTGAATACATTTATGTGGCCATTGAGAGATATATTTTTTAAGGAAACATTCTTGATCCTTCATCTCAAATAGAAAAGGCCAATTAAAAAATCATTACTCCTACAAATGGTGAAAAAATGAGCTTAATTGTGGAGGCTGAATGGTCAACACATTAATGAACAACTTTAATGAAGGGGTCTATGGATTATACAACCAATTAATGGGTAAAAAATATGACAACATGTGGAGAACATAAATGTTATTATAAAAAGAGAGGAACTCCAACCTCTCAAATCATTCCTTCCTATCCCCACACCATCCAGGGAACCAAGGAGAGGGGGCTAATAGACATTAAAATTCTTCTTCATTGTTTATTATATTATAATTTTCGTATTATTTTATCATGTAATGCATTCATATTTTTTATATTAATGTGTTTCCCTTTCTTCTTCCACCACTTTCTCTTCTATTCTCAATCTCAATCTCCCTCTTCCATCATTCCATCCTGATATCTATGCACTTCACCATGTAAAGTGACTATCTTGAGGCTTGGAACAGGAGTAGGTTTCATGGTGTTATTTATAATTTCAATTCAAATTAAAATGTTTAAAAAAAAATTGTGGTGGAGACATGAATATTACATGGGTGTGTAAGTCATCCACTACAACACTATTTCAAAATACATTCCTTTACATTGATTCTGTAATTATACCTCCCTTCTCATAGGAAACCCCTTTATATGGTGGTGTTGGGATTTCCATAATTGATTAAATGGCATTCAGTGGTGTCAGGTATTTTTGGGACAATATTCTTTGTTTATTTTTTATTCTAGTTGAAAATCTGAGGAGGAGTGGTTTGGTGTGCCGAGGCATGATAAAATCACACACTCTTTAAATCCAAGGTTAATAATTCATTAATGAGGGTTCATAAAATTAATTATAATATTGAATTTAAACAATAAACAAATAATGAATGAACATGTGATATCCAAACCAAGATCCAATACTTTTCTTCTTTGATTTCATCCTATTTTCATATAGATTTAAATTATGTATCTCATTATTTTAATTTCATGCTTTCGAAAACCCTTCAAAATAATGATTTAAATATTTTTTTTAAATGTAATTATATAAGGTGAATTATAATTAGTAATTGAACCGACTACAACACTCCTCACGTGAGACGACCCTGGTCAGCCACAATGTTGCATTATGAAAATAAATTTTTTTTCCACACCCTATGACAGGCGTGTGGAAAATTCGGTGTCATTGCTAGAGAGCTATGCAGTTACATCAATCACTTTGAAAAAATATTCAATTTTTTGTAAATATTTTTTTCATTAAAAAAAATATAAAAAACAATTGTGTCCCATGATGTATTCAAATATAAAAATTTATGCATGGGATGATTACTCGCAGGTGCAATATCAAGAACCAGAAGTTGATTACAATGACAAAAATGATCGGGTGGATTGGATGAGCATTAATCTGGATGAAATGTAAATAGAAATGGAAATATCATTTGACTATGTTCATTCAATAATGGATCAACCCAACCCTAAGCCAGAACAGAAACCTAAGGTAGTGGTTGATGAAATTTCACCACTCATTTATAAACAACCATTAAAGGTAAATGTAGAGGAACCTTAATACTAATTAATCCTCACTCAACCAATTCTACCCAAGATATATGAATATGAAGATGAATTCCATGTTAATCCACATGTGGGAGATCAACATGAATTGGATGAATTATAGAATAAATGTGAGGAAATGATTGATCTCCCCAATCTTACAATGTAAAAGAGCCAGCACCACTAAAAGAAGACACCACCCAAGTGGGGTAATTTGAAGTGAAGATGGACGAGCCCAACTACATACCTCCATTTAGTGATATTCAAATCCAAGAGACACTTTACCAAAAAAATCAAGATGAACTTACTAAGGGAGATGATACAATCGTGAACTCAAACTCATTTGATTTTATTGAAACTAATTTGAGTATCTCCCCTAATTGTATTGAATTTTCATAATCTAATGACTCTTATTATGCCTTCAAGAATGATGAGAATGAATAATATGAACCTGTTTTGTCACGACCCATCCCCCGGGGCCCGTATCATGACCACCCCAAGCACGCCTTCCATAGGACAGGGGATGAAGACTATCACCAAAGGTGTAACTCCCTAAAAACTGGGAATTCATTGCCTTTATGAAATGTAAACACACACACAACCAGAGTAAAAGTGGAAGAAAAAACTAAGTAATGAAGTAAAACAATTTTTCTGAAAGTACAAAGGGGTAGGAAATACAAGTCCAACAGAAAGGTACAGCTACAACTGAAAGAATGTACAACCTAGAAGAAAAACAGCTGAATGGTGAAGCAGCTCATGGGTCATCCACCGGGTTCCTACATGAAGGGTAGGTACAGATGTCATCCTCAACACTCTACATATATTTATCTGCTCCATGTTCCGTCACGCCAAGTGTCCACCTCCGAGTACCGTCCAGTCCAGTACACTTTTCATCGGTCAGCAATGTCTGTCGTCTACATCCAACACAACGAGGTGCGGGCATAGCCCATGCAGGGGTGAGTATAACGATACTCAGTAGGGACCCTGAGACCCTCAAGGTCTCAAAAAATCTTACAAGGATAAACCAAAAAGAAATATCTCAATAGGTAACCTTTACTTAGGTATATTCCCATACATATACCTAAGTTATCAAGTAACCCATCTCAAACATTAGGAAAACACAGGGGTCATTGACTGAGCACAAACCAAGATTTTCATTCATGATGTCGAAAGAACGACGGATAGAGATCTCATCCTCTATCGATCATAGTAGTCTTGTCGCGACTCTGAGGTGCTACTCACTAACCCTAGACTACTGAGGTATTCCTCCTCTATCAAGAACCGTGGGTATGTCGCCCCAACACAGTAGCGATCCCCGCCATGGGTCTGTCGCCCCAACACAGTAGCACACATCATAATAGCCTACATAGGTACTCTTCCTGTAGTGTACTACGGGTCTACTTCCCCATCACAGTAGCGCTCCTCCACCATGGGTATGCCACCCAAACATAGTATTTCTCCCCACTGGGCTATTTAAGTCACTTTGATATGAATCGGACAAGCAGTCATCAGGTCTCAGCCAGCTACAAGGTCTTCGTACTCCATACGCTCATCTCCAAGAAGATCCGCTCCACAAGCTATTGGTCGGTACTCCAAGTTTCATGTAATCTCACGTGGACGTATCACAAAGTACCGTCTTGTCAAAAGGGTCTCAACCCAACAGACGGTGCGTCAACCAGACGCCTGGTTTGTGAGTTATTAGCATTTCCATTCGAGGGACCCGGTTGGTTTCATGTACGAACCAACCCAACTATATCTCAACTATACCCTGAACACCAATGCGGTATACTAAAAGGAACCATTTCTCAACGAGTTTACCAACACTACTGACAGTTCATCAAACAGACGTCCGGTCCGAGAGTTATTGGCTTTTTCATTCTAGGGGCCCTGTTGGATTTCAGGTACAATCCAACCAGGCCATACTCTAACTACATCCAATCCTCGAGTGGGGTGTGCCAAAACAACTGTCTCATCAAAAGAAAACCAACGTATTTGATGTCACGTCAATCAGACATCAGTTCCTTATGTTATAAGCATTTCTGCTCTTAGGGCCCGGTTGGTTTCATGTTCGAACCATCTCGGTCGTACAAAAGCATCACAGAAACCTTTTGTGTAATAAACCAAAATGAATGTCTCAATCAAAGGTTTCCTACGAAACTGACTGGGTGTTCATCAGAGGTCCATAGCTCATGTTATGGCCTTTTAACATAAAATGGTCAGAGAAAGGGGTGTCTGGGCCCTGTCCAACCCAGCCCAACCCACACAGGGTTAGCATGAACCGGGTCCAGCCCGGTAGGGCACGGGTTGACCGGACTGGCCGAGCGGGGGGGGGGGGGGGGTGGCCTCCCCCACTGGCGCAACATAATGTCGCGCCGCTTCACCACCGGAACGGCTCTGTCATTCGAGGTTCTTCTTGCCACCACGGCTCAGCCGCGCCGGTTTGCTAGAGCAGTGCGCCACTGCTTCATTATACGGACCATCGGATGTTCTCCAGTGGTCCGATTCTCCCACCATTTGTGCCTACGGCACTCCCAGGACCTGATATTCACTGCGACGGCTTCAAATCTCCATTTCGTTCCCTTTTCATCGTCTCCCATCAATCCGTGCACAAATGAACAGCCATCGGAGGGTCATCGGGCCGTGTTTGTTCAGCCAGCGCCCTCCGTGTTAGGTTTTATAAAATGGCCAATGATAAATATGGTTTCACATAGAACGAATAACAATTTTATTCAAAATAAAATTGAAGCCATCCAACCTACAATTTCCCCTCAAATATCTATTCCCCACCCGCAAAATAAAACATCCACAGATCAACTTGATAATGAGTTGATCCGCGTTCTTTGTTTTAGAAGGGAAGAACATTTGAATATAAACATACTAAAATTAATCCCCTACCTCATCTAAGGTTTGTTCTTCATAGATGCGGAAAGTGGTGTCGCTTCGTCAATGTCAGAAAAAGAACCATCTTCATTGGTGAGTTCACTGCATCAGTATCTCCTCCCATGATGCATAGGAAGAAGAGAATTGGTGATTTTTGAAGCATTATTCACCATGAGGAAAGGACATTCTTTATCGGAGAGTCGGTGTTCTTCAAAAACTCAAGATCTCTCCAAATATTTTCCAACACAACAAAAACACCCAAAATAAAATAATAGCTCATGCTAGTATTTTTATTCACCCAAAGAAAGATTTAAAATTCAAAACCATCTTTGATTGAAATGTATTGGTAACGTTAATGAGGGAGATAGAGAGAGAGACATGAAGAAGGTCTCTTAATTAGGTGGGGGGGGGGTTGCCAATTTAATGAAGGGAATTTAAGGGAGTTTAGTGGGGAGGTGAAAGGTTGGGGCTCTTGTGGGAACCACCTTTCTAATATCCACACGTGATATGTTTGGTGGGTGTGGGATCCACCATCAACTTCCCATGGGAGGTATTAACTTCCAAAGATATAAAATTTCTCTTACATTTTTATTTAACTCCTTAACTAAACCTCAATTTTAACATACAACCCGCACAAAACGCAACTGCGTTAAAGGTCCGCTAAAGAAATTACCGGTGATATGTGTCCATCGGTGCCCTTGGATTTTAATTCTGATCACCACATAAAAAAGATAGAAAAACCCACTCGTTCGTTCACTGAACGTACCTGAGCTAAACATCAGAAAATTATTTCAGGCACACCAAGCCTCAAAATCACGTTCCGTTAGAAACTGCTTACTCGAAAAATTCCAAAGAAATTATGAAAAATATTTCTTTAAAATTTCTGGGTATTTACATTACTCCCACCTCAGTTCTTTATGTCCTCGTAAAGCTACAACACATGCTGTAAAAACAAAAGGGGTACCAAGCACTCATTTGAGCCTCCCACGACCATGTGATCTCCTGGAGGTTCCCATGATGCCAGTAAAGGCACACAAGAGGAATCGACCATCCTTGTAGGAACTACACCTCTCAATCCTTAATCCCTACTGGAACCTCTGTGAATATCTCCCTGACCAAATCTCCATTTACGTCATTGAGGTGAGACCCTTAAGAACACTTGGTCACCATCCTCAAACTCCAGAGGTCTCTGTCTCCTATTAGCATAAGACTTTTCCTGCTATATGCAGTCTTCATCCTCTCCTGGATGATATGAACCTTCTCTGTCATAGCCTGATCCATCTCTGATTCTACATGTGCAGACTCCATCACTATCCACCAAGGATATCTGAAACGCGGACAACTGCTGTCTTGCCTCTCTTAACAGCTGAATGCTTGATCTCCTACTAAGAGCATCTGCTACAATGTTCCCCTTCCCAAGCATATGGACTATCTCAAAGTCATAATACTGGAGGAACTCAAGCCATCACTGCTATCTTAGGTTTAGGTCTTTCTCTGTGAAGACACACATGAGATTTTTGAGTTTAGAGAAAACTGTAAACCATTATCTCAACAAACAATGGTGAGACTATCCAATTGTTTGAACTCATCTCCAGCTTTCTTCTTCTATGTTCTATAGGAGATGTTGATATTTCTTCACTGCCAAAAAGTGAAATCGGGTCTCACCCCCTAAATGAATCACGTTCTTTTCCTAATATAGTCAATCCTGACATGAATGGTACAATTCATGTCTTGGATGATGTTGTAATTCCTCGATGCTTCTACTAAGTGATCCAACTGTTACTCTCACCATCAATGATTGAGGCACACTGTCAGCATCAGTGTGTGGTCACTAGGTCTCCTCTCGTAGGTATCTAACAAGTTAGGGTCAAGTCAACAGTTTAATCCAGATCCTCTTAGTACAAAAAAAATAAGGAAAACAAATATCACAAGGTTAAGTGTCTTTTATTACTACAACATAATGTAAAAAGACACATAACAACTACGAACAATAAAGAACATGGAAACCAGAAGCACCATGAACAAAGACCTCCATTCCTGGAACTAGTCCTGCTCCTGTCCACCTGTTTTTGGAGCTCTATAGTCATATGCTTCAGCTTCATGATGTTGTGCTCTACCATCTTTACATGTTCATTGTAGTCGGGTTGGACCTCCTGGTGGTGGTGGTGGAAACAGCATGAAGCATCATCCACCACCCGCTGCACGACCATCTCCTCTGCCTCAGTCTCTTTCTCCTTGTGGTCCTCCTTGATCGAACCTCTAACTCTGCCTGGGAGGTCATTCTTCTATCTTCTGATCATCAGCATGGTAGGTTAGACAGTCATGAGCCATGTGACCCTGTCCGCTGCATGAGTAACATAGCCCGCCAAGTCTGGCTCTGTCTTCACCCTGGGTGCCCCGCACTACCAAATCTGAGTTGTGCAGTCAACCACCTGTAGGTCTTATCCTCTTGGACCTCTACATCATCTGTATACAATCAGCTATAGAAGACTCTTCTGTATTCCATCTAGTGGTGGGTCATGCTACTAGAGACTTCTCAGCAAGGAAAATCTCCACTAAAAGGGATCGATCCAATGCCCCTATCTATGTCGGGATTCTGTGGGAGACAATTGAAGCTCTAATATCTCACCAAAGTCCCTTCTCAAAGGTCTGGGACCTGAAGAATGGGTCTTTTACCATATTGGTGGAGTAGCGCGAGAGGTCGGTGAACCTTGCTGAGTATTGCGCCACTATCATGCTACCATGCTGAAGATGCAGTAGCTCCTGTATATGCACCGCTCGATGGGTGGCTAGTACAAACTCCCCCCAGAACAGGATCTCGAATTCTTCCCATAGAAGTGTTGTCTCATCATGCATTTCGAGCATCAGGCTCCACTATCTTCCTAATGTTGCATGAAATTGGATTGCATAAAGGATCACCATAATGTCTGATGGCGTCCCTACCGGCCTGAATACTCTCATTGCAGCCTCCAGCCAATCCTCAACCGCCTGTGGGTCCATCTCTCCCCAAAACCTGGGTGACCTCTGGCGCTGGAACTTGTGCAGCACTCTCAAGTAGCATGAATCGCCTGCTGCTGGGGCTGGTGGAATTGGTGGCCCGATGGGTGGTAGTAACACAGGTTACTCGATTGGTGCCTCAACTAGATGACAACCCTGTACTAAGGCCTTATCACTCAGCGGCATGTCAGTACGTACAACTCTTGGTGCTCTAGCAGGTCTACCATGGGGAGGCATCCTGAATGAAATAGATGGGAGACAGTAAAAGACTATAACTACTGAGCTAACCTGGTTCGAACTGGCTTAAATAAAACATTTGAAAACTCACATGCAATTAGTTTTTTTGTGCACTGATTCAGAAATCAGAAGTTACGGTCCTGGTGTATGGATATGTTGGTCACCGCACCAATAATGGACTCCTTGAACATAACACCAAACTCAGTACTCTTAACACTATTGCTTCACAGAAAAATGTTTCAAGTCCTATGTTCTATGGTAGATCTGATCCCTCTGTTACCAATTTGTTACGACCCATCCCTCAGGTCCCATATCATGACTACCCCAAGCCCTCCTTTCATCGGTCAGGGCATGGAAACTAGCACCAAAGGCATAACTCCCTAAAAATATGTAAAGATTTTCCTTTATAAAACATAAACACACACACAACTAGAGTACAAGAGGAATAAAAAACTAAGTAAAGAAGTAAAACAAGTGTTCTAAAAGTACAAAGGGGCCGGAAATACAAGCCCAATAGAAAGGTACAACTACAAATGAACAAAAGTACAACTGAAAAGACAAATAGCTGAATGGTGAAGCAGCTACTGGATTATCCTTCGGGTTCCTACCTGAAGGGTAGGTATAGAATTCCTCCTCAACACTCTGTGTCTATTGGTCTGCTCCGTGTGCCATCACGCCTAGTGAAAACCTCCGAGTACCATCCAGTCCTCATTCACTCTTCTTCGGTTAGCGCAGTATGTTGTCTGCATCCAACACAATGACGTGCGGGCATAGCCCGTACAGGAGTGAGTATAACGATACTCAGTAGGGACCCTGAGACCCTCAAGGTCTCACAAAATCCAACAAGGTTAAAACACTATGAAATATATAATTAGATAACCTTTACATAGGTATATTCCCATACATATACCTAATTTATCAAGTAAACCATCTCAAACATGAGGAAAACACAAATGTCATTGACTCAGCTCAAACTAGGATTTTCATTCATGATGCCGAAAGCACAGCTGTAAGAGAACTCCCCCTCTATCGAGAACAGTAGTCCTATCATGACTCCGAGGTGCTACTCACTAACCTTAGACTTCAGAGGTACTCCTCCTTTGTTGATTACTGTGGCTATGTTACCCCAACACAGTAGCGATCCCCGCCATGGGTCTACTGCCCCAACATAGTAGCGCACCCCCTAATAGCCTACAGAGGTACTCCTACTATCATGTATCGTGGGTATTCCTCCCCAACATAGTTGCACTTATCCTCCATGGATCTGCCACCCCAATAAAGCAGTTCTCCCACTGGGATAGCCATGTCACTCCAATACGAATCTGACAAGAAGTAATCAGGTCTTATCCAGGTACATGGTCTTCGTACTCCGTCCACTCATCTCCTAGAGGATCAGCTCCATCGATACTCCATGTTTCAAGTAATCTCATTTGGAAGTATCAAAAAATATAGACTCGTCATAGGGTTCTCAACGCAATAGACGACGCGTCAATCAGACGCCCGGTCATTGAGTTATTATCATTTTCGTTCAAGGGGCCCTGTTGGTTTTGTGTAAGAACCAACCTGAATGTATCACACCTGTACCCCAAAATCCCATGGGGTATACTCAAAGGAACCATTTCTCAACGAGATTACCAATGCCGCTGACGGTTCTTCAAATGGATGTCCAGTCTGAGTGTTATTGGATTTTCTGTTCCAGGGGCCCTGTTTTATTTTAGGTACAATCCATCCTTGACATACTAAAATTGCATCCAATACTAGAGTGGAATGTCCCAATAAACCATATTATCAAAATAAAACCAACATAGTTAACGACACTTAAATTAGACGTCTGGTCTTTAAGTTGTAAGTGTTTCCGCTCCGAGGGCCCGGTAGGTTTCAGGTTCGAACAAACCCAGCCATACCCAAACTCTGCAAAAACCTTTATTATAATATATATAAATGACTGTCTCTATCCAATGATTCCTATGCAACTGATGGTGCATCGATCGGAGGTCCATAGCTCATGTTATGGTCGTTTAACCAAAAACAGTCTCAGAAAGGGGGGTCTGGGCTCGGTCCGACCCGGCCCAACCCACCCTCGGTCAGCCGGAACCGGGTAAACCCGACCCGGGTCCCTGTCCGGCCCGGCGGGGTGCGGACCGGCCCGCGACGCTGACGGTACGGCCGCCGGGGGGGGGGGGCGTGGCCACCCTAACTGGCATGCCTTAATGTCACGCTATTTCACCACCTCCCGTTCTAGGATTCTCCTACCGCTGTGGCTCAGCCGCGGTGGTTTGCTCTGGCGGCGCGCTTCCGCCACCTTCTGCAGATCACCGGACCTGCTCTGGTGGTTTTATTTGCCAACCATTTGTGCCTGCGAATCTCTCGAGACCTGATCTTCACTGTGAAGGCTTCAAATCGCCGTTGTGGTCCTATTTCATCGTCACCCATCAATCTTCACACAAACGAACAAACAGTGGAGGGTCGTCGGGCCGTGTTTGTTTGGCCCACGCCCTTTGTGTTAGGCGTTATCAATTGACCAAAGATAAACATGGTTTCATGTAGAATGAATAACAATTTTATTTTAATAAAATTGAAGTAATCCACCCTACAATTTCCCCAAAATCAACTATTCCCAAGCCGCAAAAGAAAACACCCTTGGATCAACTTGATAATGAGTTGATCCAGGTTCTTTGTTATAGAAGGGATGAACATGTGAATATAAATATACTCAAATTAAACCCCAACCTCGTTTAATTTTTGTTTGTCATAGACTCAGAAAGCGGTGTCACTTCATCAATGTCGGAGAAAGAAATATCTTCATTGGTGAGTTCCCCGCGTCAGTGTCTCCTCCCTTGATGCGGAGGAAGAAGAGGACTGGAGACTTGTGAAGCTTTCTTTGCTGTGAGGAAAGGATGTTCTTCGTCGGAGAGTCAGTATTCTTCAAAAAGTCAAGAGCTCTCCCATGATTTTCCAACACAACAAAAACTCCCAAAATAAAATAATAGCTCATGATATTATTTGTATTCACCCAAAAAAGTATTTAAAATTCAAAACCTTCATTTATTAACATGTGTTGGAAACATGAAAGAGGGAGAGATAGAGGGAGAGATAGAGATAAATAAGTCTCTTAATTAAGGTAGGTGTTTCCTATTTAATGAAGGGATTTTAGTAGAGATTAGGGGGGTGTTGAAAGGTTGGGCCTCATATGGGCCCCACCTTTCTAATATCTACACATGCGATGTTGGGTGGGTGAGGGTCCCACCAATAACTTCTAATGGGAGTGATTAACTTCCAATGATATAAAATTGTTCCAAATTTTTGTATTTAACTCCTTAACTAAACCCCCATTTTATATTACAAACCGCACAAAATGAAATTGCGTTAAAGGTCCCCTTAACCAATTAGCGATGCTGTGAGTTCATCAGTGCCCTCAGATTTCAATTCCGAGCACCACATCAAAAGATATAAAAACCCACCAATTCGTTCGCTGAACTTACCTGAGCTAAAATTCAGAAAATTATTCCCAGCAAACCGAGCGTCGGAATCAGGTGCCGTCAGAAACTGCATACTCGTAAAATTTCAATGAAATTAAGTAAAAGTTTTCATTGAAATTTCTAGGTCAATACATGTTGAGTATCACCTGGAGCTTCCAAAAGACATTGAATATTCTTTGTAGGGAATACAGTAAGGAGATGGCAATGTTGCACATGTATCAACTAAAAATGAGGAGCCTTCATACTTCATCCTTCCACTAGAATTAAAGTAATACCACATTGAGAATGAGTAGAATTTTTTGTACTCTATCCATGAAGTCCTCCTATAAAAGAAGTCAAATTATGATGTTGGGAAATGCCACATGTGGTTGTTCATTTTAAAATATCTCCAACCACCATCAGATTATAGATAACAGCTAGTAATGCCTACTAGAGGCAGTAAAAATTCAGACCCCACTTGGGGGATCATACACTGATTTATCTTTACAAACTTTTTATATTTCAAATTCTTTTCTTATATTATTCCATCATATGGCCCACTCCTCCTTATCTTTTTGAAATGCAATGACATGATCCTCTTTCTTAAGTGAGTAATTCAATTTTGTTGGTTCATATATTGGAAAATGAAGCCTTAAATAGAGGAAGAGAACTTAATCTTTATTTCAAAAGGGTGTTTATTTTTAATGATTAATCTATTAAACTCCTTACATTTTTGGTCCCAAACATGTTTTGAACTTTAATGACAAAATTTAATTTCCACATATGAATTATTTCATTACTTGACTTATCTTGAAGACATGAGTTTCATTGAAATACCATTATTATTTGTTTTATATTTCACTTCTAATGAGATTAAATGAGTAAAATGGCAAAAAAATTAATGTTTAAATTGATTCAGGTATATAGAAATGATGACTCATGATTTAAGGTAATTAGTTGATTTATATAAATGAAATTTCCCTAGCATTTTTCATACTTTGAATTTCTAAAATTCATGTGAATTGATTTTTTATTAGTAATCATGCAGTAGTGATTGTCCAACATAATATGTCTAATTCTTGAATGGATTTCGATACCATGTACTTCCTATTTATTCTCGAGCATATTTCATGAGATATCGTGGGATATGTCACCAACCAGATCAAATATTTGAACTTTTCAAAGCTATAATAGTACAAAAGAAAATTCCAAATGATTGAGGAATTTTTGAAAATCCATTATCCTTAATAACCACCTTTACATAAATCCTTATTTTATTCAATAGTTACCATGAATTACCTTTATAAGGGTGAGACATGTTTTGACCCATTTTTATCAATTTGTACCCTATTCTTGGTTTTTGCATGATATTTTAAAAATGATGTGTGGGTGAAGGAAATCATAGTGGAAGGGATGTAATACATTATAAGGAAAAAGTTTGGGGGGTGATATTATGGGAATTATACAAGGTTTTATAATCATTAATTGTAAATCATTGTTTTACCCTCTTCAATTTTAAAAAATAATAATAATGACAAAAAACCAAAAAAAAGTGAGAAAAATTGGTTCCGATTTGGGAAAACAAAAATCCCCATTTTCCAGAATGACAGTTCACTTATTGTATGTCTTTTGGTAATGGATGTTAGGATTTATCTAATGATAAATTTCAAAAAAAAGATAAAAAATTAAAAATTACAAAAAATCAAGAGTGTGAAATTTTCATTCATTATGCTTTACATTGATCATGACCATAATTTGAGTTTTTGGGGAAGTGGGTGTTTCTAATTTGAAGTGGAGAATTTCATTACATTTTTTGATCTCATGAATTGTACATAATATATAAACTGCCTATTTGAGCATTAATTTTTAAAACTTCAAATCCTACAAACCATAAGCCTCGGAGTTATTTGAATATTTTTTTTTGAAAATTCCTCATGAGTTAATGTGCCTTTTGTCTTCACAAAGTGGATAAAGTAGTTATTTTAAAAGTATATGGATAATGTGCCCATTTTCAAGATATTAGTATAACTATAGGTGAATTTTATCATGAGATATGAGAGTCAAAATGCAAAGTTGAGGTAAATCAAGACGTGGAATGATTAATAATATTGAATTGAGAAACTTCAATGAAATTAAGAAGAAGTTTTATTTTTTTCAGTGGGGAAATGTAAAATACATGAATTAATTATTTCATTGAAAAATAGAATATTATATGGATATTTTATCAGTTTTTTTGAATTTTTCATTTGACGTTGAATATTTTTTGATTTTTTGACTTTGGGAACTGAGTATTGGTAACAATGATGTCCTCTAAATTCCATGTTGAGATTTTATGTTTGAGGAAAACATGGTTTATGTGGGGGTGAATTGATAGAGATAATAATTTCCACATTTTTAGCATGCATTTAAATTTCCTCATAATCATAAATTATCAATTGGAGATTATATGAATCATATTTATGTTTTTGTGTTATTTTTATCCTAAATGGAAAAATGTCCTAATTTTTCAATTTTAATAGATTGTTATCAAAGGGGTATTTGTGTCCTTTATCATTAAATATATTTGATACTTTTGTGACTAAATTGTTTTGGGAATCCATATTTAATTTCCTGCATTTTATCATCTGGTCTAGGGAATGAATCGATCATCTAAAGGCCGTAAAAAATAAATGAATTTGATGATTTTTCAGGGAGGATCTAGTGGACCCCACCTCGGTAACTGAGTCAAAATTTTCTATACTAAAATATAAATGAGTTTATTCTACTTTTTGATGAAAGAAGAATAACTGGGGACTTCCCACAATAATTTAAATGGAGTTTTCAATCTATTAAGGTGGCCATTCAGTGACATATTTTTGACGAAATCTACCTAGATCCTTCATCCAGAAACAAAAACCACTAATAAAAAGAACATAATCCCAAAAATGTGTGGCCAAATGAGCTTAATTATTGAGGTTGAACGTAAAACACATTAAAGAACAACTTTAATGAAGGGATCCATGAATTATTATGCCAATTAATGGGTCAACAATGTGATAACTTGTAGAGGACATAAATCTGCCAATAAATAGATAGGAGCTCCAACCTCTCAAATCATTCCTTCCCATCCCCACAGAATCTTGGGCAAAAAAATGAGAGGAGGCAAAGGGAAATTTAAATTTTTATTCTTTCTTTATTATATGTTTATTTTATTTTTCTTTTCTCATGTAATGCATTCATATTTTTAATATTAATGTTTTTTCCTCTCTTCTTCTGACACTTTTATCTTCCAATATCAATCTCAATATCTCTCTTCCATATTTCCATCATGATCTTTATACACTTCTCTATGGATAGTGACTAACTCGAGGCATGTACCTGGGGGTGGTTTCACAGTGTTCTTTATTATTTCCATTCAATTTAAATATTCTTAAATTTTTTGTGGTGGAGATGGGAATATTGCACAGGTGTGGCGGTCTTCCACCACGAAACTATGTCAAAATCCATTCCTTTCCATTGATTCATTCATTATCCAACCCTTATATTAAGAAAGCCCTTCTTAATGGGGAGTTGGGGTTTTCATAAGGGATGAAACATTATACGGTATAACCGAGTTTTTATTGTATTACATTCTCTGTTGAGGTGTTATCCTAGTTGATTATCGGAGGAGGTGTGGTTTGGTGTACTGGAGGCATACCAAATTCAAAAACTCTCTAAATAAAAGGAATGTAAATCATTAATGAGGTTTCATAAATTGAATTATCATATTGAATTTAAATTTCAAAAATATAATGAATGAACTCGTGTTATCCAAACATATAACAAAGACCTTTCTTCCCCGATTTCAATCTATTTTTATCTAGATTTAACTTCTGCATGTCATTATTTTAATTACATGTCTTTTAAAACCCTCAAAAAAATTATTTTCTATAATTAGTAAATAATCAAAACAAAATCAGATTAGGTGAATTAGAATTAGTTATTTTTCTGACTACAATGCTTCTTAGGTGAGATGACCCTGGATAACCATTGTGCTACATTAGTAAAATAAATTTTCTTTTTCCACACCCTATGATTGGCATGCATCAAAACTGGAATCATTATGGGGGAGATATGCAGTTAATTTAATCACTTTTTCAAAATTCACATTTTCTTAAATATTGTATTCGTTAATAAAATATAAAAAGAAATTATTTCTCTATGAGGTATTAAAATTAAAAATTTTATACATGGGAGGATTACTCATAGGTGAAATTTCATGAACTAGAAGACAATTACAATTATCAAAATGACCCGGATGATAGGATGATCATTACTATGGATGACATGGGGATAAAAATGGAAAGGGAATTTGACGATGTTTTTACATTGGGGGATCAACTCCACCCAGAGCCCGAGCATGAACCTGAGGTAATAGTGGAGTAAATGTCACCACTCATCATTAAAGAACCAGAGGAGGTAATTGTAGAGGAACCTAATGTATTATTCATCCTCACTCAACCAATTCTACCCGAGATAGATGAAAAAAAATGATTACTTTATTTCTGAGGAACATGAGGGAGATCCATAGGAATTAGATGAATTCTGGAATGAATGCGAGGATCTGCTTTATTTCTATAATACTTTAAATGAACAAGACCCAACACTACTAAATGAATACACCACCCATGTTTTGGAATTTGAGGTGAAGATAGGGGATATGGAATACTTACCTACATCCAGTGATAATCAACTCCAAGAGACACATTAAAACAAGGAAAATATTCAATCTTAACCTTCTCAAATAGAATATTAAATTTTAACTAAAACCCACTAGATTTCATTAAAAATAATTTCGGTATCTCCCCTAATAGTTTTTAATTATCAGAATTAGATGACTCTTATTATGCATTAAAGGATGATGAGAAAGAAGAAGATGAACTTGTTTAGGAACACCTAGAGCTCCCAAAATACATTGAATAATCTTTTGATTGAATACTGGATGAAGAGGGACATTTTGCACAAGTATCAACAAAAAAGGAGGCTTCGTACTTCATCATACCCCCTCTATCTTATAAGACTTACAATATTGAGAATGGGTGGATTTTGTGTACTCTATCTATGGATTCATCTTCAGCAATAAAAAATTGTGTCTATTGGGAAAATACACATGTGGTGGTTCATGTCAATAAAGCTCGAACCACTATTCGATTTTGGATAACAGCTGGTACTGCCCACTGGAGGTAGTAAAAATTCAGGGCCCACTTGGGGGATCATACCATGATTTTTTTCCATTATTTTTAAATTTCAAATTATTTTTTTATATTAGTCTAGCATATGATTCACTCTTCCTTATCTTTTAGAGACTTAATGACATGATCCATGTTCTTAATTGAGTAATAGTATTGTGTAGGTTCTTATATGGGAAAAGGAAGCCTTAAATGAGGAATAGGACTGAATATTCATTTCAAAATGGAGTTCATTATGATTTTTTATTCTTTTAAACTCCCAAAAAAAATTGTTTAAAATAGGTTTTGAACATTAATGATAAAATTACATCTGCAGACTTGAATTATTTCTTTACTTGACTTATCTAAGAGACATGAGTTTCTTATGAATCCAATGATTCCTTGTTTTATATTTCAATTCTAACGAGATTGAATGAGTAAAAAAGAACAAATTTAATGTTTAATGTGAATAATGGATAACAAAATGATTAATCATTATTTAATGGAATTATTTGATTTATATAAATGAAATTTCCCTACCATTTTACACAATTTATTTTTTCAAATTCATGTGAATTGAATTTTCAAAATTTATCATGCCATGAGTGTTTTCCCAACATCATATGTCTCATTATCAAGAGTATTTCTAGACCATGTACAACCTATTTATTCTTCAGCATATTTCTTGAGTGATACTGGGACATGTCACTAACATAACCTTCATTTGAACCTGTCTAATCTATGACTGTACAAATTCACATTTAAAATGAATGAGTAATTTTTTTAAATCACTTACCCTTAATTAACACCTTTAAATAAATCCATCATTTAGCCTATAGAGACCATGATTGACCCTTATTGGGATGAGACATGTTTCAAGTCGTTTCTATCCATTTCTACCCAACTCTTGGTATTTGAATGATATTTTAAAAATGAAGTGTGGGGGTTAAGGGAATCATGGTGGAGGAGATGTTATAGATTGTCAGGAAAAAAATGGGGGTGAAACTATGGGAATTTTAAAAGGGCTTGGAATCATTCACTGAACTTCTTAGTTTTTTCATCTTGAACATAAAAAAAACTAAAATGAAAAAAATGATAAAAGAACCAAAAAATTGAGAAAAATGCGTAGTGATTTGGGAAAAAATCACCATTTTCCAAAACAACGGTCTACTTATCATATGTGGTTTGGTGATGGGTGTGAGGTTCTATCAAATAATAATTTTGAAACAAAGTAAAAAATTTAAAAAAATCAAGATGGTGCATTAATAATACATTATGATTTACTTGGATTATGACCTTACTTTGAGTTTTGGGGGAAGTTGGTGTTGCTATTTTTAAGAGGAGAATTTCATTACACTTTTTAATATATTTCAATTTACATAAGAGATAAACCACTTCCTTGAGCCTTAATTTTTAAAACACTAAATACTATTAACCTTAATCAATAGAGTTATTTTAACCTTTATTGAAAAGTCCTTATGATTTTATGTGCCTTTTTTCTTTTCAATGTGTAGAAATTAGTTATTTTACATGTTTATGGAAAAGGTTCATTTTCTAATGATATTAGCTTAACTATACATGAATTGTATCCTGAGATATGAGATTCAAAATTCAATGGTGAGGTAAATCATGATGTGTCATTCTTAATAATAATTAATTGAGATGCTTGAAAGAAAGAAAGAAAACATCAATCTTTTTGAAAGGGGAAATCTAAAATACATGAATTAATTATTTCTTTAAAAAATGGTAAATTAAATCGATATTTTATGTGGATTTTTGAATGTTTTATTTGAAATTGAAAATTGTTAAATTTTATTACATTGGGAATTGAATATAGGTAAAATTAACGTCCTATGAATTCCATGCTGATATTTTATTCTTGAGGAAAAGCATGTTTTATGTGTGTGGGAATTGATAGAGTTAATATTTTCCACATTTTTTTGCATTTTAATAGTTTATGTAATCCTAAATTTTCAATTTGATCTTTTATGAATAATATTTAGGTTTTTGTATTATTTTGAACCTAAATTCTAAAATATCCTAATTCTTCTATTTTAACAGATTTTTGTCATTAGGTTATTTTTTTAATTTTTCATAAAATATATGTCCATCTTTTTGGATTAAATATTTTTTAGAATATTTATTTATTTTAATTCATCTTTGTCTACTGTTCTAGGGGATGATGTAATCATCTTGTGGCTATAAAAATCAATACATTTGAAGCTTTTTCCTAGTGGAAACTGTGGACTCCACCACCATAACGGAATCACATTTCGCTCTACACACCTCTAAACGAGTTTATTCAAGTTGGGGATGAATTAAGACTAAAATAGGAGTTCATGTAATAAATTAAATGTCGTTTTTAATCCATTAAGGTTTCCATTCAGTGACATATTTTTTAAATATGATGCATGGATCCTTTGTTTAAAAATAGAAACATCCAATAAAAAATTTCATAACTCCTACAAACCCTGGCCAAATGAGGTGAATTTTGAAGGGTGAATGGACAAATCAATAATGAATAAATTTAATGAAGGGGTCTAGTTGTTATTCGTCCTTTTAATGGGTTAACAATGCGACAACATGTGAAAGAAAAAAAATTTCCTATAAAAGAATAGGAGATCCTACCTCACATATAATTCCATCCCATCCCCACACTATTTGGGAATCCAAGAAGGGTAGACCAAATGTAAATTTAGATTTTTATACTTTAATTATTTTATTTTCATTTTCATTTTATTTTCCCTTTCACAACATTCATATTTTTTATATTAATGTGTTTCCATTTTTTCTTCCATCCCTTTTCACTTCCAATATCAATCTCAATCTCCCTCTTCCACCTTTCAATCTTGATCTATATGCACATCGATATGGAAAGTGACTAACTCGAGTCTTTGAACCAGGGGAAGTTTTACAGTGTTATTTATTATTTTAATTCAATTTAAAAGGTTTTAAATTTATTTAAGCTGGAGATGAGAATATTACACAGGTATGGTGGTCATTCGCCATGACACTATTTCAAAATTCATTTCATTCCATTGACTCATTCATTTTCCCTCTATTATCTTAGGAAAATCCTTTATATGGTGGAGATGGGGTTGCCATAAAGGATGAAATGACATAAGTTGTGTTGGTCGGAGTAGATGACTCAAGAGGGGGTGAATTAAGTATCTATAAAAATTTATATAAATAATTGTTCTATAAAATAATACCCCACTATGAAAAACAATGAACAATGTTAGATTGTAGTGGATTTATAAAATTCTTGAAGTTCCAATTTGATTATTAGATGATTGATTAGTTCTCATATTTACCCATATAAAATTAGTAAAACTTTCGAAAAAAATATATTAATTCAAAATAGATATGAACACTTTCTAAACTAACTATAAATGTTCAGCTTATCTTATTGAAATAAATACATAATAGATAAGAATATAAAGAAAATGGCACAACAGTTAAATCAAGAGGTTCATTCACAACCTGAGACTTAGTCATATCCACTTGGTGATCACATTCTACCATGTAGTTTATATTAATAAACTTTTGATCCACACCATAGATCAAGGTTCACAACAGCACACATGGCTATCCAAGTCACACTTAACCTCTACCATGGTTATTTGTGGAAAAAACTAATAAACAGATCTCACAGGATCTCTACCATAGTTCCACATGGGATCAAAATGTATGAAGGGATTGAGATTGAGGATATTTTTTATCCTCTACTTTATCTCAAGATATAGTGTGTGAGATTCAAACACATATATAAACTTCCCAAATAGTTATTATAAGAACACAACAGAGTTAAGAATTAAAATATGGTTTATAATTCTCTGTGTGATGTGAAGAAATGCTCTAGATTCAATGGATGTTGAGGAAATGATATTCGAGTCTGCTTCCGAATGTTGTCTTTAGAACAGAGGGTCGCAGTTTCTTGTGAATGTGTTCAGCTTTTCTTTGTGAGGATGTTCAGAAAGATTTAGTAGGAAGTTGATAGGTGCAATCAATCTTTGAGTTTCCCTCATTTTCAATATTCTGAGTTCACATAGTATTTATTTCAACATTTTCTTCATGCTCAATGTGTATTTTTATATCTCTGTGTATCCATGTTTTTAGAGCTCTGATTGATGTATTTTTATACTTCAAGATCCACTTGGAATGAAGATCTCTTCACGTGCATGCACATCATACTATCTACGGAAAGTCCTACAAAAAACATTAAATAATTTCATAAACATTAATTTCTCTAAATATGACGGTTAGAAATAAATTTGAATTAATAAATTTAAAAAAATTATTTATTTCTATTGAAGGCTCTTCATCGGTCTGTTGTCTTTGGTTTGGTAACATCGTTCTGCCATCATCCATGTGTAATCTTCAGTGTGTGGACTCTGGTCTTTCATCTTTGGAGTGTCAACACCGATCTGCCATCTTCAGTGTGTTGACTTCGATCTGTCATCTTCGGTGTTTCGACTTCACAGTGTCAACATCGATCTGTTTACTTCGGTGTGTCGACTTTGGTCTATCAACTTCGGTATGTGGAATTTGGTCTATCATGTTTGGTGTGTCAACTTCGGTGTGTTGACTTCGGTCTGTCATCTTCGGAATGTCAAAAATCGGTGTATTGATGACCAATGTGTCAAATATCGGTGTGTTGAGCATCAGTGTCAGGGAATCTAGCTTATGGAGTGTCTGTCTTACAAAAATCATTACATGACTAACTGTTTTCAAAAAAATATATGTATAAATACACTTGTAAGCATATTTAATAATTAACATTAGTTATTTACTAAGTTATGTATATTTTTTTGTATGACATAATTGATTTAAATAGAGATATTAAAATGGAATGAAATTGTAGAATATGTATGTTGACTTTATTTGTGATTATGAAAACTAAATTATCATAGAGGGTCCAACAATCTCCTCCTTTTTGATAAGCACAAATTATGGAAGACATTAAAAAATATAGAATAATGATAGCCTGGCATAGAATACTGCACTGAATGAAATTATCCAATATAACTAAAGTATTTCCATGATTGAATTTTTAAAACAGAGCTCCCCCTCAACAAATAGATTAAAGTGAGTACATGGCATGGGTCCTAACCTAGAAAATATCCCCTTATAAAAAGAATGTATACTATATTTTCACTCCATTTTGAGATTACAAAAATAAAAATAAAAAACGAGAAATAACATAGAAGAAAGACACCATAAATATATTCATTAGGAAGAGTAAAAGTACAATCCAAACAAAAATGGTCAAATATCAATCAACGAAAAACAATCCACCTCTAAGGTTTTGGATGCTGTGGGGCTTTTCCTTTATCTAATGGATATGAGGGAGAATGAGAAGGTTTTGGAGTGGAAAAAGGAAGAGGTATAAAGATAACACATGGTAGGGAAACACCTGTAGAAACAATGGTTGCAAGGTTAGGCTGCCTTTCTGAAAACACGTGACTGGGATGTTGCCCTGTGATAATCGTTTTAATCTGAGAAAGAGCTTGAGAGACAGTCATTGGAGCAGGAGGGTGAGAGGCAGTACCAATTGAAGAAGCTGGAGGGACCACAAATGCCTTGACCTGGACATGCAGATATGGTTTGAGCAGGTTGATGAATTCTTTAATAATTTCACCACCATATTACATGGCTTTCTTAGAGACATCCTTATTTTCCATAAATTCACTTAGAAAAATGGAAAACTCCTTTAATTGAAGGACTTGTTTCTTGAATGCATCTGTGACTGGAAAAATTATAATATTTTCTATGAGAAACATGAATATATTAATGAGATCATTCTTGGAATAAATCATTGTGAAATACTTATCCACCTTTTCCCAAATATCTTTTTGAGATACTGAGGATTCATTTGGGAACTACCAGACCATATTATAGATAATGTCTCTATTTCAATTTACTTTTTGAAGAGTTTCTTTGTCTAAAAAACTCTGATGTATTTGAAGTTCCTCTCCCATCACAACCTCGAGAGACTCCAAATCAGCGACAACACTTTTCCCACTCCAACAACTAGATGTTCAAATCAACATTTTCCAAAGCTCTTCATTCATCTTCTTTAGGTCCACACTAAGTTGATTAGTTAACAAGCTCCTAAGAACTTCCAGAACACCACTAAAGGAGGTCTCCAGGTAATACGATAAAGAAATTAACTCATTTTTCATCTTTCTTACTTTTTATCTCAACAAGGTATTGTTCTTGATAATGGTTTCTGTTGTGGTAATGGGATTCATTTGAATCTTCTGGATCACTATTCATGCAATATTCATTGAATCAACATCTAAAATAACTGATGAAATAGGGGCTTCACTTCTGGATCCCAATGATGCTATCATAGACTCACATGTATCATTTTTGAATTTCTCAAAATCATCCTTAGTGACAAAGTCACTAGGCACTGACTGTGCTACTGGTTCTATTATTGGAGGTGAAGTAGATGCTGGTTCAACTTTTACTTATGGAGGAGGAGGAGAAGACACCTTCTCCTCATCCAAGACATATTCCAAACCAAAAAGAATGTTTCCTGGGTCATTATTCCATTCCCTAGTACCGATACAATGTCTTGGATCAACCGTATGAATTCTAATCCTTCTTCTCTAAGTCTCAGGAATAACATCTTCATCATTAACTTCTTCATCATAGTTTCTGGCCATAACAACTTGTCTGGGAATAGGAACCAATCGAACATTAGGTTCTTCTTGTGCTCCATCTACTTCATTTTCACCAGGTACTTCCTCAATTTGAGTTATTGGAATAAAATATTTATCCACTTGGCCAGCAGCCATAAGATCATTCAATTCTTGAATGATATCTTAATTACCATTATTATATAGGGGTGATTTTTCCTCATGTTCAGCATCTCGATGACCAACAACCTATTGTTCAACAAGAACATCTCCCTCAACTTCTCTATGTACAGATTCCTAACTGGATCTTCCAGCCACTTGTTGTCCCATTATTATAGATTCTCTCACATGATCATCATTTCCTCCATTATCACCCTCATCATCATCATCATCATCATCAACATCTTCTAAATAATCATCATATTTACTAACATATAATTATATTCCAATAACTATAGTTTCTTACTCATCCTCAACATGTAATAAAGGTTCTATAGAAAGAAAGTCCAAAGTTGGAATAATGGGTCAATAAGTAATATTTTTGGTACTTTTAGAAACATCAAGATCACTCCTATCATCAAAAGTAAATCCTTCTTCCCTTGGAAATTCATGCTCAGAATCCTCATCAGAATAAACTGGAACCTCTCATGGTTTAAGACCTAGATTAAACTAGTACATTGGTCTAGAATGGTGGTCAACTAGATTTAAATCCACATACACACATTACTCAGATCCTCCATGGTTTTCTGAAGATTTTCAACCTTTTAAAAATTATTTCTAAAGATCAAAACCACTAAAAGATCTTATCACATCATCTCCATCTTCTACACAAACAACCATTTTCAACATGGTATAAATCAACCTTTGATAGTATAAGAAGGTTTCTTTCTTGGATGGCTTAATCAAATCATAGATATGCACCATTAGATACCTACATAGGTTCACTTTTATCCAATGTTTCAACAAAAAGATCTAGAAAACATCCTGATACTTCATAGCAAAGAAATCTCCCTTCCTTGGGAAGATTTGATGTTGTGTGAACATAAAAAGTAGCCTTACTTCTCCTTCGAATTCATTTCTAATAGTCTTTTTAGATTCTCCATCTCCATTCAGATCCTTCAAGGAATTTTTATAAGTGAAAAAAATAGAGGAAAGTGGAATATTACCTGGATAGTCATCATAAAAACAAACATGAAGCATTACTAATAATTCTATCCATTCTTTAGACAAGAAAGCTATATTCGTTCCCTTTACCACATACTTCATCTTTGCTGCATCAGATTCATCTAGTGATATCCTCAAATGTTGATAGAAATCATGCACTATCAAGGGATAATAAGGACTTTCATTGTTGAATAACCTAACTGAACCATCCTTGTGATTCATGCACTATTAACGAAAAAGATTTTCCGGACATTAGCCTCTATGCAGACACATATTCTTATGCTGCAACCACTTGGCATTCCAAGCTTGATTTCGCAGTCCCACTGGACTCACATTTCTGACACTTATCAGAAAGATAGTTTCTATGTTCTTCCATTGCACACTTGGTCTTTTCCATGACAAGGCCTCAGATTGAAATAGTGTTGAGTGGTCGAGAGTGGAGTGGGAGTGTGACAAAAGGTATAAGCTTTTAGGCCGAGGGGAAGTTTAAAGGTCTGGATGGATTGAACTAAATATATCATTTAGGGATTGAAAATCATAAATCATAAAATTTTAATGCTGCTAAACGAGAGTAAATCCATGATGTTTTATTTAAAAATAGACAGAATTTAAGAGGAAAAAACTTTAACTACATTGGGGGAAATAAATCGATTTATAGGATTTTTTTCAAGGATCAGTTTAAAGGGATCGATTTCATGAGATCAGATTCAAGGATCTGTTTCAAGGATCGGTTTCATGAGATCAGTTTCAAGGATCGATTTAGTGAGATTGGTTTCAAGGATCTATTTCAAGGATTGGTTTCATGACACCAATTTCAAGGATCATATTCATGAGATCTGTTTAAAGGATCGATTTCATGGATTAGTTTTACAATATTGGTTTCAAGGATCGATATCATTTGATTCTTTTCAAGGATTTATTTTATGATATTGGTTTCATGAGATCAGTTTCAAGGATCAGTTTCAGGAGATCAATTTCAATGATTAGATTCATGAAATTGGTTTCAAGGATCAGTTCCATTAGCTCAGTTTAAAGGATTAGTTTCCTGAGATTTTCTACTAATTTATCATTCCTAGTTCTTTTTATATGTAATAAATCTTTTCAGAATTTAAGGGGTTAGTGAATATATTACCAAGCTGATGTTCGGTCCCAATAAACTCAAGAGTTATATCACCTCTTTGATAATGATATCTAAAAATGTGATGTCCTACATCAATATTCGTTGTTCTAGAATGAGAAATTGGATTTCTATAAATTTTTATACCACTTTTGTTGTAACATTATATAGGAATATGTATGAATTGAAATCCATTGTCTAATAAGGTGTGTTTCATCCAAAAAAATTTTGTGCAACAACTTCCAGAAGAAATGTACTCTCTTATAGTAGTTGTTAATGCAACTAAATTTTTCTTTTTAATACACCAAGATGTCACTAACATTCCCAAAGGGTGACATGTTCCAGAGGTTCTCATTTTATATTACATACATCCACCAAAATCAGTATATGAATATCTAACAAAATAAAAAGGTTTTCCTTTTAGATAAAACAATACTAAGATAGTTTTATACTTGAGGTATTTTAAAATTCTTTTAACACTATTTAGGTGTGACAATTTTGGGTTTCCATTAAATCTCACACACATACACACACTGAACATAATATCTATACTACTAGTTGATAAGTTCAATAAACTCCCTACCATTCCTATGTAAGTAGTTTGATCAATTGATTTTCCATTTTCATCAAGATATAACATACTTGTAGAACTCATTGAAGTTTCACTACACTTAATGTTATCAATTACATATATCTTAAAAAGATCTTTTTTATACATAATGTTTTTTAAAATAATACCTTTTTTATTTTTAAATTTTTGAAATCCCAGAAAATATTTATGTTCACCCATTAAACTCATTTTAAACCCACATTCCATTATATTTTAAAAATAATTACATAATGAATTTTTAAAAGATCCAATGATAATATCTGATACATATATTCAGGATATTAAAAATTATTTAAAAACTCTTTTTATAAATAAATTAGGATTTGAATGTCCTTTTGTAATACCTTTAGAAATAAGAAAATTACATAACCATACACACCAAGCTCCGGGAGATTTACTTCAAACCATATAAAGCTTTCAATAATTTCAACAGATGATTTGCATAAAGTGGATTTGTAAAACCTGGGCGTTTTTCAACAAAAACATCCTCAATTATATAGCCATTCAAGAATTCACTTTTGACATCCATTTGATAATGCTTAAAATCCAAGTGTTATGCATAGGCATGTAAGATCTTAATTGGCTCATGTCTAGCTACTGGTGCAAAAGTATCTTCATAATAAATTCAATAATCTTGATTTTATCATTGTGAAAGTAATCTAGCATTATTTAAAATTGTATTTCCAACATCATCTACCTTATTTCTAAACACACATTTGGTTCCTATGTTCAATGTATCGTTTGGTCTATCTATACTTTTCCAGATAATATTTCTTTCTAACTGATTAAGATCTTCTTGCATGGCCATTACAAAGAATTCATTATTGATTTCATCATTGATATTTTTAGGTTCAAGTTGTGACAAGAAGGATTGATGTTAAACATTGATTCTCAAG
Source organism: Viscum album (assembly GCA_963277665.1). NCBI lineage: Eukaryota > Viridiplantae > Streptophyta > Magnoliopsida > Santalales > Viscaceae > Viscum > Viscum album. The sequence goes on along the minus strand of OY728146.1, from coordinate 1,501,041,287 downwards.
GAAGCTTCGGTTTGTGTTCCTCTATCAAAATATCCAAAAATATCATCAAAGGGGTGATTGATAAGGGTCCTAGCTAGACTAGAGAAAGTATGACTTGAAATTTCTAGTTGGTCAAGTTGATCTGGTTCACAATGGTTAGTATCTGGGGAATTTGTAGAACTGGATGTTTTCATAGATTCCTTCGCATGATGATTTAAGGATTTATCATTAATGTCCAGATTCAGCATATCCTCTTCAATATTTTCTAATGTGGTCTTGGGATCATGTGGATCTGCTTCCCCAAACATGATGTGTATAGATTCCTCCACAAATTTTTATTTTTTATTAAATACTCTCTAGGTTTTGCTTGATGTAGAATATCAATGAAATATTCCTTCCTTACTTTTAATGGAAAAGTAATCTGCATTATCTTTAGTTTTTTGAATATAAATTTTTCATCCAAACACTTTAAAATAACCAAATTTAGGTTTCTTATTATTTCAAAACTCATAAGGAGTTTTCTTATGGATGGTTCTGATAAAGACTTTGTTTATTATGTAACAAGCTATATTAATAGCTTCATCCCTGAAAAAAATGGGTAGATCATATTCATTGAGCATAGTCCAAGCCACTTCCTGTATGGTTTTATTTCCTATTTCTAAAACACCATTATATTGAGGTGTTCTAAGTTAGAGAAGTTATGATTATAGCCATTTTCTAATAAAAAATCATCAAAATCATGATTCTCAGTCTCACGGCCATTATCAGTTATAAAGGATTTAATCTTAAAAACACTGATATTTTCTGCAGTCCTAACATACATAGTAAAGTGAGAATAGACATCCCATATACGAGCCAGGAAACATTTCTAAGTATACCTAGAGAAATCATCCACAAGAACATAAACACAGTGCTTCCCATTAAGACTGGACACTATAGATAGTCCAAATAAGTCAATGGGAACCAACTCGAGCGGTTGAGAAGTAGTTACTTATTTATTTTGTTTGAAAGAGATTTTTTGTTGTGTTCCTTTTGGGCAAGGATTACATACATTATTTCTAGAAACTCTAATCTTGGAAAGTCTCTAACTAAGACTTTTCCAGTTAACTTCCTATGAGAGTGTGTATTACAATTTCATGGTCTTATATGCCAGAGCTAGGAATCTTTGTGAAAAGAATTTAGACAAGAGGAATTCTGTGAGGATAGTGTATCTAGATTCAAAGCATATATATTATCATTTCTAATAGAAAAAATACTAAATCATTTTTGAAAAAAAATATGAAATGAATAATTTTTTAATTTAACATTAAATCCATCATCACACAGTTGAGATATGATGATAAGGTTATACATTAGTCCATCAACATACAATACATTATAAAATTGAAATAGAATTACAGTTACCAATTTGTCCTAGGCTATGGATTTTTTCATTACCATTATCACCAAATGTGCCATGTCCTCCATCGATCTTGATAAAAAATTTAAAGCATGTAAAATCCCATGTCATATGTCATGAACACCCACATTCCATGTACCACATCTTTTTTTTTCATGAACTCTTTAGGTAGTTTACCAACAGAACAATTTAAAAAAGAAACGACATTAGTACCCTTATTTGTCTGGGTCCACATACATTCGTGATATAAGACTTAGGAACCCAAAAATGTCTTATCGTTTCCTATATGCAGAATATATATTAGTTGAAAAATAAACATTTTTTGGTCTTGAATAATTGGATATATTAAATGAATTTGTGGAACTGGAACTTGTAGTACAACTACGGTTTTTGTAAAATGTGGCATATTCTCCAAATATGGGTACAAAATGTGTTTTGGATAAATTACTTTGACATGGTTGATATCCTATCCCATAAGTATACTTAAGATCTATTTGATTACCAATTATTTGAGTAAGATTATTTTTTCCATTATTAATATTTTCTATGTCATTCTTCAATTGTACAGTTGTCATTTTTAACTCATTTTCCTTTTGAGCAGTTTGAAGTTTTTCTCCTTTTCAGTTGTAAGTTCACATTTTTTAGTCTATCTAAGAGTATGTTATTTCTTCAAATATTTATACATATCATCCAAATAATTAAATTTTTCTTATAATATTTTGAAATATTTTAATAATTCATCATTTGTCATAGGATCATACTCACATTAAGAATAATAAGTCTTATATGTAGGAGTGTCTAAGGTTTCCTCAGTTGTGTTTGTCATGAAACACATATTAGCAATATCAAATTTATCATTCTGAGAAGAGCCAGATTCACTTGCTCTGTCCTTGGAGGCACTCCAGGTACCTTTAATTTCATTCTTATACCTTTTATCCTTAGTTTCATACTTTTTCTTGTATTTTATCTTTGGGAAGTCATCCTACACATGTTATTTCCTTTTAAATTCTTAATAGTTTATCTATTTTGATTTATCATTTATCTTCCAATCCTTTTTCCAATTTCCCTTGTTATCATACTTTTATTTTTAACTGTGCATTTTGAAGAACATATTTTTCCTATATAATTTTTTGAATCGTCAAGCTAAATGGGTTATTTTTTCATCACTATCTAAAGCAACTTCATCCCTTATTGATCATTCTATTGCAGTTTTTATTTTATCTTGGTCAATAATTTTGAATGCAGTTGTCTTGAAAGTTATAGACATTAATTTTGGTTTATCCTCCTCCTGATATACCATCAATTCTTCTTCAAATGTCATTAATTTTCCAATCAATTCCTTCATTGGCTTCTTATTAGTGTCACAAGATTCCCCGACAGACACTAATGTTCCACACCATCTTTCAGCAAAGAATCACAGAATCTACATGATCTTCTCTTTTTCAGTTATATCTCTTCCTAAAAAATCATGGCATTCACAATTTCATTGAACCCGAGATACATAACAGAAATTGACTCATCCGGCTTCACTATAAAGTTATCATATTTTATATTATAAGTATTCAATCACATTTATTTAACATTAGATATACCTTCATGAGAAAGAGAGAGAGTATCCCAAATTTCATTTGTAGTTTTACAAGCAGAAATACCGTTACACTCTTCATCACTTATTGTATAGTACAAATCATTCATTGATTTACAATTATTATTATAGGCAGTCTTGGTAGGTACATCCAAAGTGTTTCTAGAAGTTTTAGGAATTATATATTTACTTTCAATAGTAGTACATATTTCAAATCCCATACTTTCTAGATATATTTTCATTTAAGCTTCCACTGAGTAGAGTTACTTCAATTAAAAAAATTTGGTCTATTGGTAGCATCCCATTATAATATATTTTCTATGATAATGTTTGTAAAATAATTTCCAAGAGATAAAAATTTAGAAATATTAGAAATTTTAATATCATTGAATCACAACCATATTAATAGTTGAAATGATTTGAAAAAAGAATAATAACATTCAATATTAGTCTGATACCAAATGTTGGTCAGAGTATATGACTCAAGAGGGTAGTGAATTGAGTATCTATAAATATTTATATTAAAATTGGTTCTTTATAATAATATCCCCCTATTAAAAATAATAAACAATGTTTGTTTTTATAGATTTATACAGGTTTTCAAAGTTCAATTTGGTTCATAGAATATTGATTAGTTCTCAACATTACTAATATAAGGATTATAAAAACATTATAAAATAAACTAATAATTCAAAATATGTATAATCACTTTCTAAACTAATTATCAATGATCGATTTATCTTAATGAAATAAATAAATAATAGATAAAAATATAAAACAAATGGCACAATGGTTAAAACAAGATTTTTATTCTCAAGCTGAGACTTATTCCTCTCCTCTTGTTGATCACATACCACCAAATAGTTAATATAAATGGTCTTTTGTCCAACACCCTTGATCGGGGTTCACAACAGCACACAAGGCTGTCCAGGTCACACTTGACCTATACCACAATTATTCTTGGGAAAAACTAATAAACAGATCACACAGGATCTCTTCCACAGTTCTACATGGGATATAAGTGTAAGAAGGTATTGATAGTGAATATATTTTTTTTTTCTGAAGTTTAGATCCGGAGACTGTGTGTGAGATTAAAACACATATACACACTACTCAAATAGTTTTGATAAGAACACAATAGAGTTATGAAAGAGAATAGGGTTTAGAATTCTTTATGTGTTGTGCAGCAACACTGTGGATTCAATGGATATTGAGGAAATGACATTCGAGTCCTCTTTTGAATTTTATCATCAGAACAGAGTGTCATAGTTTTTTGTGAAAGTGTTCAGATCTTCTTTGTGAGGATGTTCAACAAGCTTCAGTAGGTAGTTGATCGGCGAGATCAAGATTTGAGTTTCTCTCTTTTTAAATATTCTTTGTTCGCACATTCTATATTTCAGAGTGTTCTTCAAGATCAAGGTTTTCTTGTATATCTATGTGTATCCATGTTTTTGGAGTTCAGATTGATGTCCATTTTTACATCAAGATCTACTAGGCAGGATGATCTCTACACATGCATGTACTTCTTACTGTCTGTGGATAGTCCTACAGACAACATTAAATAATGTCAGAAACAATAATATGTATAAGTATGAACATTTGAAATAAATATGAATAAAGAAAATCAAAATAGTTATTTATGACTATCAGTGAGTCATTATCGGGGTGTTGTATTTGTTTTGGTAACATCTTTCTGTCATCTTCGGTGATTCATGCTCAGTGTGTCGGCTTTAGTCTGTCATCTTCGGTGTCTGGACTTCGGTCTGTAATTTTTGGTGTGTCAACTTTGGTCTGTCATCTTCGGTGTGTCAACTTTGGTCTATCAACTTCTGTGTGTCAACGTCCTTTAGTCATATTTCTTGTTTTGACTTCGTTCTGTCATTTTCAGTGTGACAACTTTGGTGTGTCGACTTCGTTCTTTCATCTTCGGTATGTCGAACATCTGTGTGTCCGACATTGGTGTGTCAATCATTCGTGTGTCGAACATCAGTTGGTCAAACATTGGTCCTTCCAACATCGTTATGTCAATAATCGGTGTGTCGAACATCGGTGTTATGGCATCTAGTTTATGAAGTGTTTGTCTTACACAAATCATTACAAGACTATGTATTCTCCAAAAATACATTTATAGAAAAACATGTAAACATATTTATTCATGAATATAGGTTATTGACTTATTTAAATATATTATCCAGTATGACATAATTGATTTACTTAGATATATTAAAAAGGAATGAAAGAGTAGAATCTGTATATTGATATTATTTGTGAAAATAAAAACTACATTATCATAGAGGGTCCAATACGGTGGATTTGAGACTTCTTGGGATATCATTCTCTATTGGGGTGTTATCCTAGTTGATTATCGGAGGGGGTGCAGTTTGGTGTGATGAAGGCATGCTAAAATCAGGCACACATTAAATCAAAGGAAATTAATTCATTAATAAGGATTCAGAAAATAAATTATCAAATTTAATTTAAACCATAGACAAATAATGAATGAACCTGTGTTATAAAAAAATAAGTCCAAAACATTTCTTCCCTGATTTCATTCTATTTGCATCTAGATTTAAATTATTCATTTCATTATTTTGATTTAATGTTTTCAAAAACCCTCAATAACATTATTTTCATTTATTATAAAAAACCCAAATTGAATTAGATTTGGAGAATTAGAATTAGTGATTGAACCAACTATAATGCTCTTCATGTGAGATGACCCCGATCAGCCACTATGCAATATTAGGAAAATAAATTTTCATTTTCCACACCCTACGACTGGTGTGCGTCATTATAAAATTTTCACCTCGTTAGTCTAAGATATGATAGTGAAGAAGTGTTTATGTAGATGACCCAGGGAAGTGATTAAATGATGGAATATGTCATCAATTTACTAGTTCTCATCTCTTTGTCCCATCACTGATAAGAGATGAAGAAGCTATGAATATAAATTTTGAATAACGGATTAAATGTGATATTATGTCTCATGTTAATATCATCATACAGAAGCTGTTCTATAAGATTGTGATTTAGACTCTCATTTACAAGGAGAACCTAAAGGAGACCTCTATTGGAGGACCTGTGGTTTCTTTCGGTTGACTTGCCGGTGTGCCTTCTTGGGGTAAAAATATTTTTTATGAGAATGTGACACTAATTAGTTGAAATGTTATTAGCATAGGGTATAGATCTATTACTCATGGAAGTGTTCGAGTGTTCAAAAATCTGTGAGCTACTTCTGGTCACACTCTATGTTAGTGTCCTTGAACACCAATGTTGTCCCAAGTTGCAGTATGATGAGAACCTAATAATGATACTATAGGAACTCACGAACAATGGGAAGTGATGGATGCCATAGGAAAACACATAACATTGGAAGGTGTTATCTTCTAACTTGTACCAGTTACGATGTGATTATGTTGTTTTTAATAAACTTTTACACTTTTTTTAATCTTTTGTGTTTTTATTTTTAAAATAATTTTTTTATTTTATAATTATCTATTGTAATAATTATGGTATTGAAGTGTTAAAAAATTCATGTTTTATAAAAAAAAATTTTTTATTAAATATTTTATAATTATTGAATAATTAAAAATAAACGAAATAATTTTGTTTTATCTTTCTTTATTATTTTGGTTTTTAAAATTATATATTATTTATTTTAATTAATTAATTTATTTTTTATTTCTTTTCTATAATAACCATTTAATTTATTATTTTAATTGATTAATTATTTATGTAATTATTATTCAATTTAATAAATCTTATTTTCAATAATTTATCTTTTTTATTTTTTAATTACTTAATTCTTCTTTTTTATTTTCAATTAATTCATAAATTTAACTAATTCTTACATGTAATTAGAAAATAAATATTTATGAGGATTTTAATTTAATAAATTAATTTTATGGAATACAATTAATGATGTTAATTTATATTAATTCACTTTACCCTCCTTTATATCAGTGTAAACAAATTATTTTTCATTTTTTAATTTTTCTCTATATGTAATATTCTATGATATTCTATAGATTTCCCCCATACATAATCCCCTTATTTGAGGCTCACCCCCAAAAGAAGGAACCTCAATATGAGCCCCCACAAATTGGAGGGACAACCTAGTAGGCGGTTCCACCAACATAAGCAATGACAAGCAGGATGAACCAACATTATCCACACAATAACACCCCAATGATTTTTGACTTATTTTCTTTTCAAATAAATTTTAGCATTTGATATTTATTAAATTTCACATAACAGCGAATATGACTTTTTATGTACAAAATCACTAAGTGTATATTGCACAATACACAACACCACGTCAAGATTGTGCTACCAAAAACACATAGATTTACTAATGGCACATACTACACTATGTAAGGATCATATTTCAAATAATACTGAACACCTTCAATGGAATATGTTACATGAATGGTCGAGTTTTACCGGACTACAAGATACTATTAATATTCTAATTAAACTTTTAATATAGCTATTACCTAGCTGTTGGAATTGAAGTTACGAATTATATTAAAAATGTTTTGAAAATATTATTTAAACATGTTTATATAATGAATCCATAGATTATTAATTAGTATATGTTAATTTTTGTACTATTTGAAAATAAATAATTTTCTTTTCTAAGAAAATCCTTTTTTTACTGGAAACAAAATTTTATCTCTATATTTTAAACAATCAAATTTTGAAAAAAAATTTCAAAAAAAATAATATTATATATTCAATAAATAGTTTTTATACTCATCCAATATATTATATAGGTATATGATAAGAATATATCAAATTTTATGAATACGATGTAATATTTTTCTAAACAGTAATTTTACCACCCTTAAATAAAAAACCCAATTTTAGTATGCTTTTTGACACTTATATTTTTTATATGAAAAAATAAAAAATCTTATAATTGTATCTTAAAAATAATATTATGGTTAATATTTTGTATTTTTCTAGGAAGTTACAAATTTCGATGAATTGTGAAATATACTAAATTTAAATTCAAAACTAATTTCTTTTATGATTTATTTATAAGGAAATTTTTTTATTATATGATCCTTTTTAAGTTTACATGGATTGTTTATACATCAATTAATAAATTTTATTCATTTAAAACAAATTCATATTAAAATTTGATGTAAAAATACTTCACACTCTTGAAAATATTTACATTAAAAAAATTTTGTGTCATCCCATACATGGGATGAATTTTTAAATTATAAAAATTTAAATATATACTTTAAAAAAATTAGTGAAAGTGATTAAAATTAATTACAACAATTAAGAGTAAAATTAGCTTAACAATGACTAAATCTTACACTTAAAGTCCAAAATGTCATTTAAAAATGTCCATAATCCATCTTCATGAAATATTTTGACATTATCCTCAATTTACAATAATATTTTTTATTTTTATAGAAAGTTTTCATATTTTAAATTTGAGTGTTATTCCCACTTAACAAATTTACATGAACGTCACTCCTCCTCTAATATACAAAGGCACTCAACCCACCAACTTATTGACACCTATGAAGCCATTTGGATTACCCAAAAGATGATAATATAAGCTCCCAACATCCCTAACCTCGTCCTAGAAGGATAAATTTTGAAAAAAAAATTACTAAACAATTCCTTTGATGAAAAAATGTGTTTCGTGAAAAAAGGAGGTTTAAAAATTTACGGTGAAAGGAAAGGCATAAGGTAAGGGAATTTCATCTCACTTTTAATTTCCATGAGATACATGACTTATTCACCATTTATTTCTTTTCTGTGGTTTGAATAATTTCCATGGATGTAATATATTATTCTTAAACTTAATGTTATTTTTATTTATAAATCCATTAGATGATCTTTCATGGATGGGGTTTATTTTTCAAAATTTAACAAATCCTAAATGTAATTTTGTTCCAATCTACCTTCATTGAGACACATTCCATTCCATGAAACTATATATTTCAATGTGGTGTATTTATTAGTTTTTAAATTTTATATCATTAATCTATTTCTCTTCATCATATTTTAATCTTCATGTAATGTTATTATTTGTGTTGTATTATTATTCAACATGTCAATGTGGTAACAGTTTATTTTTATAATCTCATCATTTGTCAATTTTGTTTATGAATATACTTCAATTGATGATATATTATGATATATAAATAAATTAATTTACTGAATTTTATGATCCTTGGGTTAATATTGTAATATATATGTAATAGTACCATTTCCACTCATTATTTCTAAAGATAATTAAGAAAACATAATTAATAAAAAATTTCATTATTTATCCTTTCAGTCAAAAATAGTTTTTCTTTAAACCCATTTTTTATAAATAAAGGTTCTTAAATATTTTTTACAATCATACAATTATGTTTAAATGAAAATTTTAACAATAAATTACTATTTATAAAATGGTTTTAAAAGGAATGTTCTTTTCTTTTTTCTGAGGAGGGTACTTTTCTAAACATTTAATGTGGAAAAAGAATGTTCGGTATGTGTAGACACACCGTCTATCATAACCATAATTTTCCTGATTATTCAATTTTTATAAGGATACTTTTTAAGAGAATTTTTTTTCCTATAATTCAACAAATTGATTGATTTAAAAACAAGTGTCAATGAAAAATTGTTTTTAAAAAATTGTTTAATGTATAAAATGTGTTTTAAATGATTTTAAAATATTTCTTTATATGATTTCAAAAGGTATTTCTCTAAGAAAAGGAAGAAAATTATTTTCAATGATTAATTAATATGTATTTAATATATTATTATAGAAAAATGATTTCAAAATTCTTTCAGTCGTAATTCAAAGTTTTCCATATTATTTTCAGGGAAAATACACTTCCTAGTGATTTATTTATTTTTTAAACATTTTTCAAAGCGTAAAGGATATTTTTCTAATGAAATGTTAAAAATGATTTTTTTCTTGATTCCTTTAAAAAATTTTAAATTATTTCAAATAAATGAATTCTAAAGATGATCTATGTTAAAAAAAGTTATTTTTAAAGAAATTTAATATTCTAGGTGATTATTTTACATCCTTCTCTATAAAAGATGATATCCTTGGTAATTTTTTATAATTTAATAGGGATATTATCAATGGATACCATTCATATTATTTCTATTAATGGTATATTTTTTATGGAGTTATGTTTATTATATTAATTTATCTTCAATGGGTTATATCATGTGAAATGCTTATGATACATTCTTGGTTTTATATGTTTTTATAAGATAAAATATTTATGAAACCTATATATTATCCATATGTTATGATATTATTATACCAATTTCATTTCATGGGTTATGATATGATGTTTAGGAAAACCATGTTTTATTATCTTATGGTAAATGTATGTATGATTTTATTTTGTTAATAGTGGGACCAATATCTCCCTCCAAAAGAGTAAAGGATGTTGTGATCATAAATTTTATGTTTTTATGGAACATGATTAAGAATGTCTACCTAAACCAACTCTCAAACTAACCATGGAATTTAATGAAGGATTTTTCATAATTTTTTGGAAATGGAGAACAAGGAGGAAAGAAGATCCAGTTTTCATTTGTGTCACGAATGTGTAATGAATAACCTATGTTAATGTTTTCGACAAAGAATAAGTTGTTTTTAATATTTGAAAAAACTACACATAGCATGAAATTGTAAAAAAAATAAAGAGTTTCGTTAACCAATTTGATATGAATATTCACATTTCTAATATATCATAAAAGGTCAAATGATATATGTGTGGAATGAATGGTCATAATGAAATTTGTGTCCTATGTGTAGATATCTCAAAGAGAATCAGATAGGTGGTATGAGTAATAGATATATTGTTTATATGATAAGACTATAGATGACATTTTAATGGAAATAGGAAGATGAGGTATTATTATTATGGTTTATGGATGAAGTGAATTTTTGAAAAATATTTTTATTTGGATTCAAGATTTAGGATATATTTAATGGTGAACGGGATAATTATAGTTTAGTTTATGGTTTTTCATTAAAAATTTACAAGAATACATTTAATAGTTCTGATGGGCTAGAAGAGTTATTTGACAGAAATGTGATTTCTATGTAGAACAAATGATTGAAGGTAATAAAACCCTTAAAATTTTTCTAATGTTAAGATAATATTTTTTGGGTAATGATATATTTGTTGTGGAAAAATAAATTGGAAGATACTGATTACCATGAAACTAATTAAGTACTAATTTTAAAGTGTTTATGTTATCAATATAATTTATAAAAAAAATATTTTGATTTAAGGGATACATCCAATATAAATTTGAATATTGATAAATAAATATTATCAAAAATGATTTTTGGTAATTCAAGTTAATGCCATGTTTCATGGAAATATATGATGAAGATATTTTCTTGTCTGGAATTTGACAACCAAGAGAAACATTTTGATAAATAAGAGTTCAATGTTAAGATGATTTCATGAAATTATTTCAAATATAATTTATATTATTATTATAGAGGGGATATAAGGATACACATTTACAGAAATTTTATGATATAATTCAGATTTTGTTTTTGAGATTAAACTATTTTCTCACTACATGTTAATTTATTTATATTTCCTAAACAGTACTTACAACTTTTTTTGATGATAACAGATTACAGATGTGATGGATTATCATCTATATAATTATATGTTGATGATTTGAGATTGAAAAATTCAAAATTAATTAATGAAATAAGAGATGAAGTAGAAATTGATCAAAACCAAATAATGGGTGAGGATGTCCTAAAATATTGTAAGTACATCTTCTCATGAAAATTCGTCAACTTTTGGAAAATGGATATTGACACACACAAAATTATCCTAGTACATTTGTGTCTGATGAATCGAATATACCCATATATCATTGTGAATTTATGGATTTTTTTTGATTCACTTTATCTTGACCTTGTTCTCTATCAATATCTATCAGAACAAGATGCATTGATTTCAGTTAAATTCCCACTTTTTCACTTTCCATTAATTTTCATCCACGTGTAAAAATAGTTATGTGTTACTTTGGGAAGCCTTCATGTTTTCTATATTCCCCTTTTCGATGGATGTTTTAGTATGCATTTTTACAATGTGTTTCTCTATCAAGTAATATTGCTTTAATAACCATGAAAAAATTTGAAGGGGAAATTAATTTTAAGGGGTGTATTATGTAACAACGTGATATTATTTGAATTATTTTATATAATTAATTTAATCCTTTTATATTTTTTTAGTTTTATACAACACTAAATATATCTTTTTTTATATAAATAAATTTTTTTCATGAATTATAGGAAACACCAAGTACAAATCAAACTATTTAAATCCCATATATTATCATTCCATACAAACAACACTATATTATTATTGTATTACTGAAAACATAGAGTCCCTTCTATAGCTTGTGTGACACAAATGATGGAGTTTTACCAGACTATAAGATATAATTTATATTATTAATAAATTAATAATATATCTACCACATAGCCATTAGAATGGATGATATGAATTTTATTATCGTGATTGTCCAAATTTGATTTACCCATGTATATCAATTGAATCCTTTGGATATAAATTAGAATATGTGAATGAATGAACTATTTGAAAATAAAGAAATTACAATCTAAGAAAACTATTTTTCTAAATACAATCACAATTTAATCTAAAATATTTAAACAAAAATCATTTGATTAATATTTTAAATTAAATATATATATTATATATTCTTGGAAATTTTTTAGTTCTCATACTATATATGTTATATGTAAAAGATAATAATAAATCCAATTATTTGAAAAAATATGTATTCTTCAAAATGGTAATATTTCAACCTTTTAATGGAGAACCCATTTTAAATCCAATTTTTTCCACATTAATAAATTTTTTTGACCAAATAAACTTATTTTTTGAATGAATAACATAAAATTTATATTTGGGTGAAATTTAGGTATTTTCTATGAAGATTTATTTTTTGATGAATAGTCAATAATACTAAATATTATTTCAAAATTTATTTTTCGTCTAAATTATTTATATGATTAAATTATATTTATGATTGGTTTAATGTTAAATTAGATAAATTATACATAAATTAATTCAATTTAGCTCATTGGAATCAATATCACTTTAATATTGTATATGAAACATACCAATCTTTTGAACATCTTTTCTTTAAAAAGATGATGTGTCATCACGTCTACACGATTAAATTTAAATAAATTTCTTCCATATCTATGATTGGAATTTATAAAAATTTATTCCATATTTATGATAGTAATTATTTATAAATTATAATAAGTTAAACTTAGGTTTTTAAAAAATGAATGGTTAAAATGTTTGAAATTAATTATAACGATTTGGAATAAAATTTGATTGACAAGGTACTAAGCCGTACTCTTAAAGGCCAAAATGAAATGGAATCATTTAAAAAAGTCATTTGCTGGTCGTATTTAGACAATATAATCCATTGGATAGATGTTGGTTTTTTATGAGAGAAACTGTTCATAAGAAAAATGTGGATGGAATCCCATTTTCCATTATTTACAAGAATGTCAGTCCTCCTCCACTGTAAATAGCACTCACCCCTCCCACTTATTGAAATCTCTCATGACCATGGAATCGCTAAACCGCTACTCAAATAATGTCTCAAAATACATCCCCTCATCCTATAATCCTCAAATTTTGAAAAAAGTTTTCTAGATATGTGCAATGGTTAAAATAAAAAGGAATTTACGGAAAAGATAATGTTTGATTTTTTAATATGGATGTAAAAAACTTGCGGTAAGGGAATTTAATATATGATTTCCTCTCCTTATATGGAATATGTTTGGAACCCACAAATTTTAATGTTCAAGGAAATTGATTTTTTTAGTCCTAATTATTGAAATGATGTTTGAATGAATTTTATACAGTAAGAATGTTTCTATGAAAATTCTACTAGGTATTATGGTGATTCTATTTTTCCTGGGAGTCACTGTCAATACTTGTTACCATTATCTAGAAGCCACCTCTAAGGTGAGTCACCACTAGTGGATTCCCAAACAGGATTGTTACCAATAGGTGAGGTAACACCAGAGGATATAATTCTCTAGGAGATACCATGATTATGGAATACTTCAAGACACAAAGTCATCATTACTTCTAGTTTGATATACTGCCAGTTCGATATACCTATTGATGTTGATTCACCTCCAACTTCTTGATATCATTTCATTATGAGTAATTTTGCATGGGTTTCTCAATATCTATATATTTTTTAAGATATCATGAAAAAATATTCTTGACATATTTAAATAATGATTTGAGGATTATAGATCTATTGTTTCTTTACATAATTGAAGGATAAGTCTCTATCTTTCAACACATTGGTACAATGTTATAATGATGATTACTGACTAAAAAATATAGATAATTGTGAGATTAAATTTGATAATTATTAATATATTAATAATTCATGTTATTTTATGATAAACGAAAAATAATCCTAGAATTCATTACAAATATTGATTGACACACTGATAGAGATCAACTAAAACATTCATTTACATTTCATACAAACCACTATTATACAACTATTTTCTATAAGGAAGATTGAACTCCTAGCCAATATTGGTCTGAGGACTACAAACATTCTGAATATATTAGAGTGATAATGACTATAATAATTATTGTTCTCTCTACTTATTTCAATATACATTGAGCAGTGTGTTGTTACTATTTTATTAAATAGATATTGTTACTGAAACGTAAATGGAGAATACATGTTATTCACTCTTTTAATTTCAATTTTTCCCACCTCATTTGTAGAAGTGGGCCTCTAAGACATGTGATATTCTTATAACCCATGAATAACTATGGATGATCTATTTTAACATAGACAACTTATATTTATTGAATAAATACCTAATCCCAGGTGTGTATTTATTTTAGAATAATTACAATCTTCATTGTATGAGGTGATTTCCATGATTCGGGGACTAAGTCTCATATTGATACCAAACTACTTTTTTTATTCTACTGTGTCACTTTTTTATTCTGTATTTTTTTATTATTAGACCCTATATTGTCATTAAATCTATGAGAAAAACTATTAATTTGATAATTAATCTTTTTTAGTGTTTATATTTGTTTCTTTACATGTATATTTATTTCCAAAACCATGGTATTTCAAAATATTATATTAACTAATACATAATCACACTCTATTAATTATTTTGAAATGATAGATATTATATCAATCTTCTTTTTTGAATAAATGGAATGTTTCTTTATTATGTTTTTTTATTTTAGCAATATATTGAATAAAAATTTTATTGGGTGCTCAATTCACTACCCCTATCTTGAGTAACTCACATTGACCAACATTTGGTATCAAAGGATGCTTTAAATTACCATTTTCAACTATGATTTTAGTTTTATTGTAAATATTTAAAATTTCTATCATTCTAATATTTTTATTTAATTATGGATATTTGAAAATAAGGTTCTACTAACTACACACCTTCTTATTTTAATGGTACAAATTATTCGCAATGGAATACAAAAATTATATTGTATTTAGAAATTATGGGTTTAGACATTTGGAAAATAATATACAATCAAATATAGAATACAACAAATTTCTAGAAATAATTAGAGTGATGATACAAAAGATGATTATGATAAATATTTAAATATATGGATGCCTTTTTGATCATTGTATGATGATGAATTTAATAGATTATCTACTTGAATATATGATTTTGAAATATCAGATACCTATCTATTTCACATGATCATTAAATATCCAAGGAATGAGGTTAAAAACATACACAATCAAGTTTGATACATTTATAATAAAAAATTATGAACGTATTTCTGATATGTATCTCTTATTAAATGAAATTGTAAGCACCATGACCTCAAATGGGAATCATGTGACATAAAATGATCAAGTGAAGAGATTTATCAGATGCTTACTAGATGGATGAAGAGGAACATCATTGTCAATTATAGAACCTTTTTATGTGAGTAAACTAAATGTAATGGAAATTAAATGAATGATGATGATGTATAAATAATATCTTAATGTTAATAATGTGATAGATTAAGACGTACCAAAAATAAAATAAATAGCCTTAAAGACTACTAATTATAGAAAAAAATGAAAATATACAAGATAATGATACTGGAAAATAAGAATATCTTAATGAAAGTTATGATGAGATGACCAAAATAGATAGAATAATTAATAAATTTTATAATAAAAATAAGTTATTAAAAAAATATAATTCCATAATAAATTTTGACAACAATGGATAGTTGAAAAGGGAGTGGAAAAAAGATCACACTAAAGAAGAAATCACCTCCTATGAATATAATATGAAAGGAAACATTAAAGATGATTGTCCAAAATTGAAATATAAAAAGATGTATTAGGATAATGATATTATATACTATAGATCCAAGAATGAAACATGATATTCCTTCAAATATAGCTAAACTGATTTAGACACTACTCAAGAAGATAAGTCTGATAGGGGAAATATGTGATTGGTGGAAAACCATTTAGAGGTGAAAAATATTATTCATGTAACTCCTGCGAATATTTCATACATTTTTTAAAATTAAGATAATTATTATAATGATTAAAACATTATGAGTAACGATCTATACGATTACTATAATTTGATGGAAAAAAATCGTCATGAGTCAAAAGATAAATTTATGTCATTTAAAAATCAACATTCATTGAGAGTTACAGTTAAAACCAACAATTATATTGAAAAACATGAAAATGATAAAATTTTAAAATAAAAAAATAAATTACACTTTTCAAATTAAGAGTTAAATAAAAACATTGAAATGTCTACCAATTTTAAGAAAACATTAACTCAAATAATGGGAAACAAAGTTTCTCCAAGGAATATTACTAGAAAATGATACCTACAATGATAAATAAAAATTTCAAAACACATATTAACATCATGTTCAAATAATGAAAATTAATATACTACCAATATCTACTCAAATGAACCTAATAATGTATTTATTTCTAGAAAGATACAATATGTTTATAAGAAACTCATTCAGAAATTTTGTATGCCAAAATATCTTATTTTTTACATAACTGGACCCAATAGGATTTGGTTTCCAAAATACTTTGTGCCATAACCATTTTTCATTTGGGAAAATGTTTTAAAACCTCCCAAAAAACATATGGTATTTTGAATATTCTTATTCCAGAAATTGTTTTGGTGAGTATTCAATCATCAAGAATTTGGTGAATGTTAGTGGTGGTCATGTGACATTATGTGACAATTCTAATGGGAAAACCATCAACATATCCAAATTGGTGATTCGAATTCAGAATTAACTTCTAATGATTTATATTTATATGTTTGGAAATATAATATCTTTATCATTTCTTAATTAGGTGATGATGGAATTTATGTAAAATTTGAAAACAATGCCTTTAATGATTTTAATGATAAAAATGTTTTAATTTCCACAACTTTCATAATTGATAATATTTATTCTACTAATTTAAAATCTTTATCATAAAAAAAGTATCATTATGAATTTCCTTTCAAAATGAGTAATGTATTTTGAATATGATACTATTCCATTTCAATATTTATTCACTTTGAATCTTTAATAAAGAAGGCCAAGTTATAGATCTTGTAAGGCCTGAATTCTTAAATGATAGAGTGTGTGATCCCAAACAAAAAAGAAAACATCCAATGATTTCATTTGAATATAATAATGAAGTATCAACCTCTCATCCTCAATAGTTAGTTAATATAGACCACTTTGTACCATCTATAGTTTCTATGAAAAATTGATAACATTATATCTTTATCCTTTTAGATGACTTCTCAAGATACACTTTATCATTCTTTCTATCTCAAATTAGTGAAGCTTGTTCTTACTTTATTATGTATGAAAAATATGTAGAATCCCTTTGTGGAATTTGTATTAAGAAAATAAATGTGATCATTGTAGAAAATTTTAAAATCAAGACATTGAATCATATTGTTCAAAAAATGTTTATAATTAAAATATTTATACTCATTGCACTCCACAAGAAAGTTGTTCTAGAAAGAATAAATAGGACACTTCAAGAGATGGTTCAGACTTTTTTAAATGAGTATGACATACTTGTCTCATATTGTGATTAATATATTAATACATCATGATATAATATAAACCGATTATTAAATAGACTTCTTTTATAAAGAACACATTATGAGTAATTGAATAATAGAAATCCAATGGCCATTTACATTATATTTTTTGGTTTCAATGCTTTTACTCTTAATAAAAAAGATACTTTATAAAAATTATATTCAAACATTTATGATTTAATTTTCCTTGGGTATTCAATATCCATTAAACTTATAGGGTATTTAATGAGAGTTACAAAACAATAGGAGAATTTCTTCACAATAAATTTGATGAAACTGATCCAAATGAAAGTAATATTATCTTTTATAACCATGAATATTATCATTAAATTCTGAATATCATTGATAAAAATACTAAAAGTGTTGTTAAACAAGAGGATAGTTTACCCAGTAAAAATCTAGAACCCAAACTGGAAGATGATAGTGAGTCTACTAGCCCCATATCTCAAAGACCCATTACGACTCATAAATAACATCCATTAGATTCTATTATAGGAAACCTAGGTAGAGGTACACATAATGTAGAATCCTTTAGATATAAAATTTAACACCAAGACTTCTTGTCATAGATTGAACCTAAGAAAATTAATGATGCAATCAATGTTGAATTCTAGGAAATTTCTATGCATGATGATCTCAATAAATTTTAAATGAATGTTTTTTGGAACTTATTGACACACCTAAAGACCCTATAACTATTATCACTAAGTGGGTGTTTACAAAAAATTTTGATGAGTCGATCACTATATTAAAAAACAATTCTAAACTTGATGTGCAATGATATAATCAAGAAGAAGGTATAGATTATAAAGAAACCATTTCACCTGTATCTATACATGAATCCATTAGGATAACACTTTCTTATTCATCATATTTTTTTTCAATCTATAACATTTAGAATTTAAATTTGTATTCTTAAATGGATTTATAATTGTTTTTTTTGTTGAACAACCCTTATATTTCCAAACACACATTTTTCAATTTTTTTAAAATTAACAAAATCTTTATATGGTTTAAAACATTCTCCTAGATCATGGAATGGCGGGATTACGTATTTTCTTATTTCAAAAATATTTTCAAAAAGTATAGGTGATAAAACTATATTTATGAAAACAATTTGAAAAGATGTTTTAATAATATAAAAATATATATAGGAAATTACTTTTGATTCTATTAATGATTCCCTATGTATGAATTTTTCAAAACTAATGCCAATTGGATTTGAATAGAGATTAATTGGTGAACTCAAAATCATTTTGGATTTGCAAAATTTCAAAATAAATAATGAATTATATTATATCAATGTTAATATATTAAATATATTTAAATTTGTTTCCTAGACAGTAAAAAAATTAGTTACTCTCTAATGAAGACGACATGTAATGTAGATCTTGATGAAGATAGGAAATCAGTAGATCAAACTATTTACATAGGTTATGGAAGGCATTCATTTGAACTTAACCATGAGTCATCCTAATATTATGTTTACTATGTGTATGTGTGATCACTTTCAGGGAAATCCAAAAGAGTATCATTTATTATTTTATTATATATTTTTTAAATAGCTCAAGTATGAATTTTTTTTGGATTTCTCTTTCCAATTCTATATGATTTTGATTTAGTTATTTATTTATATTATGACTTTCGTTTCTGTGATTTAGATATAAAAATAACATCAGGAACATGTCAAATTCTTGGATAAACTCTTCTGTAATTGTGTAGTTCTAAACAAAATTAATTTTCACTTTATACTGCTAAAATCGAATATATAGATGCCAGAGGTTGTTGTGAAAAAATATGATGGATGAAACAAACATTACTTCTCATTGGAATCCAATTAATATATGTAACTATAAATTTTCATAACACAAGTGTGATAAAAATTTCCAAAAATCAAGTTCCTCACTCTAGAAAAAACATTGATTTTCAGACATCTCATTTTGAGAGGTAATTATCAAAAAGATGATCTATCTTTAATATTTATCAAAACTATAAATCATCTAGGACATATATTAAAAACGAACTAGAATTATTATAAATTAAACTATATATATCGTGAATTAGGAATGTTAATTTTTTGTTTATAATTCACCCTTTATAAGTCACTATTGGTAAGTCACCAATGATATGTCACTGTTGATTATTCATCATTGATGAGTCACCATTGATAAGTCACCATAGGTGGGTCACCATTGATGAGTAATCATTGATGAGTCACCATTCATGAGTCACCGTTGATAGTTCACCATTGATCAGTCATTGTCGACAGGTCACCGTTGATGAGTCATCATTGTGTGAGTCAATATTACCTTTATTTAATTTGGTTTTATTACTCTTTATGTTAATTTTTGTATAAAATTTTAATTGTTTAAAACTTATTATTTTTTTATTTGGAATACCTAAATGATTAAATAATCATGAAAAATAAAATCAATTCAAATCCCCGAAATTCCATGATCTCTTAAACATTTTCCTTCATATTGAACTGATCATAATTCTCTCTTATTCCACCTAATCCATAAAATGGTCTGAATGGATCGTGTAAGGCGAGTAGAAGAACCAAATCTAGAGGAGATAAGAAAATCTAAGTAAAAAAAATATCTTCCATATGTCTGGATATTGTTTTATGAAACCCACATTTGTAAAAATTGTTGGTCAAATAATAAAAGGAAATCGATGAAAAATGACTCGAAACTAGAAATATGATAGTATTGAAAGATATAAAAAAATATAAAATTGATGAACTAGTTTACATCAAATAGAGGGATTATTATCTGAAGAGAATATATTATTTTCATTAAAATATTGAGTTTATTTTTTGAAATAGAGTGGATATGATAAAGAATTTCATTGATGGGGAAGAGATTTCATTCCCATCATGGGAATGGGAAATTTTCCTAAAAGTACCTCATAAAGAATTATATGTGGACTTCAAAGGTAGTATACAATGTGACATTAAAATATTCAAATACGAATAGGATCTCCTATAGTTTACTAGAGATTAAACTATAAGAAGACTTACTTATGAAGAACATGATAGTGAATGTAAGATGTTATTAATGTTTGTATAACATGTTTTATGTACTAGAAAAGGCTATTTCAATACCATGCCATATCCGGATTATTATTTATTATATATAATGAAGCAAGGGAAAAGAATCAATATGAGTAGATTTTTTATGATTCATATGTATGGGATGTGCGGAAGATCTAAATAATGAAATATTTAATAAATTATGAAATGATATCGTCAATCTTACAAGCTATGAGATATGTCAAATAAGAGAAGAAGCTAAAGATAGCATTGGTGGTTTTTCTTGTAAAATTGATTTGTAAAATGGTTTAAGAAATGTGGAATCCCTAGATTAAATGTTATAAAAGAGAAATTGAAAAATTGTATGATGAATTAAACCCTATTTATCATCTAATAATTCCTAAGGATATAGTTGATCCCGGTATGTAGCATGATGAGTTAGTTGAGTACTCTGATATAGATAGTGAGAATATTGAACTAGAAATATATGTAGAAGAAGTTTCTTTAGTGGAAGTATAGTTTGATCCAGTGATTCAAAAAATTGCATTCTAATGTTTTTTTGCACTTATCCACCTACTATATTCCATATATACCTGAGAATGTCTTTTAGAAGAAATTGATGATGAAGATAATAAAGTAATGTGAGAGGATCGATTTAAGTTATCTTCCTCTAAAATATCCAAGGGACAAAAGTAAATGATGTAATGAAAATTCATCTTGGTAAGAAAATTATGACATTGTGGATCATTAGAAATCATATCTAAATTCATATAAATATGATGAGGATCATGGTGATGGATAAAATTATAGTAGACCTGATCAAAGATATTATAAAAATAATGAATTTGGTGATTATCATAACAATTCATGTGATATGAATAGATATTTTCCTACTGATCATGAACACGAAATAGTTCATCTAAATCCTTCCTCACTAGTTGGGTGATGTTTTAAAGCATATCCAAATCACTCTAAAGATACTTTATTGCATGAGTTAAAATCTATTATTCCAAAAGTTAAGGAAGTTACTTGTGAGGGGGAGAAGTATACCAAACCCATTGATCAGTCAGAAAAAAGGATCAATAATGACATGAATAAAATATAATTACCAATCTTAAAGAACCTACCCATTCTATATCTGATGTTGGTCGACCCCCTCAAGTAAACATAGAATCAAGAATCATTCTTTATATGATAACTATAATTAGTAATTTTGAATTATCTGAAAAGTATCTTGGTTTTTGTTTTGAATTGTTTTGGTTTATAGTGATTTTGATTATGATATTGAAAATTTCATCAGAGGAGAAGGATACATATTGGATCAAATAGATCAATCAAGGAGTTGCATCATTTTACTCTCATGGAAATAGATATATCTACTATGGTCGTAGTGACTAATAAGAAAGTAAATCGTCATTTTCTTGAAACTGTTATACCCCTTGATGTATAAACCCATGTTGATTTATATTCTTTTCAATGTATTGTTCATTTTTATTTGGAATCCATGTGAAGGAATTGGGTTTTATATTTAAAAAAATTCTTACACTCTCAACCATCATCAATTTCCCATTTTTGTAAATTAATTACTCAATATTTACTAGAATTTGTTTTATCACATAAACAATCAAGTATAAGATTTGATATTCAAGAAATGTAAGTACTAAATATATTTTTATGAAGATTTTGAATGATTGATATCATTATTAGAGTGTTGGATATCAAAATTTTCAAAACATATGAATTCTATTTCTCATGAGATATAAGGCCTGACTACTAGTGGCCTATGTCAACTTCACCTCCTCCTTCACTAGAGAAAATTGAAAAATATATGCTTTGATATGTTATTATGGAATGGATCAGAAATTTTATTGGGGATGTGACCAATCATGAGGAAGAAATTAAATAGATACATCACCCTAAAGATAATTTCAATTAAATGGTAAGATAAAATTCCATTGATCTCAGGTATGATAATAACATCATCGAGAAATAGATAAAGTATTACTTGTCAAGGATTTATACATATAACGTTACATTCAATAATTAAAAATTTCTCATAGAAAATATGTGATTTTCACTAGGGACCAGAGTATTCAAAGAACAGGTGATTAAAATAAAGGATCTCACACTATATTTGAAAAGAATCATGGACGAGAAAATATATTTATTTAGTTCAATTGAATGGGGAGGTAATATAATTTGTTATTTTATCAGCCTCATGAAACCATTCCTCAATTTCCATGGTGTATATATTATTTCAACAGAATAAATAAATGTTACTATAGTTCCTTCCACCACAACTACATAACTAGTTTAATATATACCTACAGTAATAACATAGATAGATGGACTACTTGCTCTAAAATTTTAGCTATTGAGTTTATCAATAATTGAAGCAATACTGATCCTCACACCAGTTCTTATGCATGAGCCACATCCTCCAGGTACCAAAATACCATCTAATAAAACAAATGATCCATAATTAACTACTACTATATACAATAAGGATAGACACAAAGTCAAATGGAAAGACAAAGATTATCATCCACCAACCTCGAACCAGTTTAACTGATAAAATACAGTGTTTTGGTAGGGTTAATGTGTTTGTTATATTCATCATTAACATTATGTATTAAATATATTATGGCTCCTATTAAATTAATTATCATTGTGTTATCCTAATATAATTCTTCATTATTAAGTTTTCTTCTTTTTTGGATAATATGAAAGGGGGTGATAAAATGGAACTTATTATCATATAGGGAAAGAATCTACAAATTCTAAACATTTTGTGACATCTTCAGTATAGATTTATGAAATTTTATCTATGTTGTCGTTATCACTCATATATCTTCTACAATTATAAGAATATTTTATTTAATATCAATACATCTCTAATTATATATGATTACTCTTTTAGTACATGTTGTATAAAATGGAATGTTTCGTGATCCTCAAAGTGGGTGAAATTGGCCTCCCCTTGTGTGGAGTATGTTTGACACTCTTATTTTAAGGATAAAAAAGCTTGATTATTATTTTAATAATGTTTCACACATTATTTCCTTGAATTAAATATGGTAAGACTATTTATATGATACTTATGCTATATTTTATAGTGATTCACTATTACCCCATAGTCACTCTCAAAAATTGTAACAGTCTGCTAGAAGCCACTACTGAGTTGAGTCACTACAAGAGGAGTCACCACTGGGATGCTTACTACCATAAGAGTTACCTCCCAGATGAACTACAATTAGACTCTATGTCACCATTACCCCTAGTTTGAGATACTACATATTTGAGATACTGACAGATGTTGTGTCACTACCATATTCTTCCTACCATTACCGTCTGAGGAAATTTTCATGAATGGATCAATGACTGTTTATATTAGAATATATTTTGACTCATGACATAGTAAAATACTGATATGATTATTTTGGATCTCATTCTTCTTTATATACATAACAGATATATCTCCCTCCACACATTCATACAACGTTACAATTATGACAACATACTAAAACATGCAGAGAAGCATGTAACTGAATCATTGAATTCTCCCCGGCTTTCTGATTCATTTTTTTAAGATCAAGTAGATTGAAGAAAATAATTAATTATTGTGATTTATATATCCATTAATAGATTTCAAATGATACATTCCTAAATATTTTCGACAATCCACAATTTTGCTTAGAAAATGAATCTTGAACTCATCACCAATGCTAAAATGGTGACTATAAACATTATGCTCACATCAAACTAAGCATTACGATATTATTTATTTATTTTTCTATTCATTTAATTTTTATTTTTGTCGTGTATTTTTACTCTGTTATCAAACACACATTATCTCCTACACGTAATTAAAGAATACTTATTATTATATATTTTCTTTATAGCTATTTTCCCACAATGATTATGGAATGAGTCCCTATGTGACATGTGATATTGATACACCCCACTAATAACATTAATGGAGGAATTGAGACTAGACACAATGAATATATTAATTGTCTCCTTGTTTTATGTTTTGGATTTATTTTATTATAATTATAATCTTCATGGTAGTTAGTGATTTCCATATGGAGGGGATTAAGTCTCATATTGAGACCAAACCTATTTTATATTTAGCAATATCTTTTTGTTATTTTGTTTTTATTATTATTATATCTTATAATTTTTTAATCTATTAAAAAAATATTACATTGATAACTAATCATTATCAGTGTTTATATTTGATTCTATGTAAATTTATTTCAAATTTTATGGTATTTCAAAACATTATTTAACTGAGAATAAATTTGTCTAATAATTATTCTAAGAGGATGGATCTTATTTCAATATAATATTTTTATAAATAAAATATTTTCTTTATATTAAGGGGTTTTAATTTTAGTATAATATTTAATTGAAATTTTATTGGGAACTAAATTAAAATACCTCTTGAGTTTCTCACTCCGTCTAACAATCTCACTTTTTATTTCCATGAGATATATGAATTTTTCACCAATAATTACTTTTTGTGGTGTGTATACATTCCATGGATGTATTATAGTTTAATTATATATATATATATCTGAGTGAGTGTATTTACATATACATTTGATGATATTACATTCATTGGGTATGTTTTTCAAAATATACTGAATTGGTAATCTAATTTTGTCTCAATTTTCCATCATCGAGAAATATGTCATATTATGAACCTATATATATCTATGAGATGTATATACACCCTTTAACTATTATTACCATTAATCTATTTATTTTCATGATATTAAAAGAATAATTTAATTTTATTATTTCATTTGTATTATGATTCACCGTTACCGAAGTGCTAATGATTTATTACTAAAATCTTATCATTTATCAAGATTATTTATTATAATGCTTCCACTTATGAAATATTATGATAAATATCTCACAAAATATAATGAATTTTCATAAAAACTATTTATCCATGTAATATTCATGTAATAGTACAATTTTTATACTATTTTGTAAGTAAGATAACATTGTAATTATTTTAATGAAAATCAAACATCATTTCACTATTCAGTGAGAACTCTATGTTCCATCACTACAGTTCTTTCTTAGAAATTATATAAAATAGTTTTACTATTATACTTTTATGTTTAAATGATATTTTACCCATTTATTACCCTGTCATAAAATGGATTTAAACGGAATCTTCTTATAATCAATGAATAAATGGTCTTTTCAAAATATTTAAGGTGATAAAAGGAATGTAGAGCATATATGGACTTACCCACCATCACAACTATAAATTTATTAATGCATACATTTTACTTTTATAAGGATATATATTTTAATGAAAAATTTCAACCTAATATTGTTTGTGTTTTTATTTTAAAAATTTTTACTATAAAAAACGGTTTTTAAAAATTATTTTATCTTTTCAAACTATTTCATGTGATATTTAAAGTTTCTTTTATGTGTTTTAAAAAAATTTGAAAGGAAATGATTTCAATTATTTTAATATATTCATTATTATATATTAAATTTACTTCTAATGAAAAATGTTTAAAAAATATTTTCAAGATTATTTATATGTTTTAAATGTTTTATCCAAGAAAATAGTATTTAAAATGTTTTATGTCTTAAAAACAATTTTCATAGCATAGTAGATAATTTAATACAGACTATTTTTAAATTATTTTTCATGATTCCTTTATATTATTGGATTTTTTAAAGGAAAATGGAATCGAAAATGTTATAGGTTTTAAAAAATGATTTCAAATAAAATTTTATAATCCCTGTGATCTTTTAAAATAATTTCCCATCCAAGATGAAATCCTTGGATATAGTTTATAAATTACTATGTATACGATATAGGTATACCATTAATATTATTCCACTAAATGGTATTTGTTTTGTTGTTTTATTTTTATGAATTTTATTTCACGTTAATGAGTTATACCTTGATTAATATGTATGAATCCTATTTCCTTTCACAGGTTATTCCCAGATTAATTGATTATGAAATCTTTGTATTTTCAATAAGTTATAATATGATTCTATGTATAATATAATAATTTAATTTCATGGGTTATTATATGATATTTATTATAAACATAAATTTTTATGGGTCATGATATGAGGTTTTTTTAATAATCTTGTGGCACATGTATGTATGATTTTATTATGTGACAGGCTGGACATATATCTTCGTTCAATGGATTGGATAAATATTCATAACTCATGATAAAGTGGTCGTATTTAGTTTTAATGTTTAAATACACTATGGATGATGTGGAAACCAAATATACTATAGGAATTGGAGGAAACTTGAACCACTATGGGAAGATGGGTAAACCCGATCCACTACAGGAATTGGGGAAACCCAATCCCTTTTAGAGAAATGATTATTAATGTGGATGGTTGTGTGTCCCAACTATTAGGTGAAGTCCCAATGAAGTTACATGATATTCTCTATCAATTCCCGATGACTTATAGGGAATTATTATATATGTTTATGTCTATTCAAAAAATCCATTTCTTACTCCCATGTAATGTTTTCATCGATTTTTCACATGATTCCAATACGATGCATGCCTTATTAAATTATAATACTACTACCATGATTCATGTTTAGGGTATTTGATATGTATTGTATGATCTTCAAATGATATTATCACATTCTCAAATTATTAAACTAGTTTTTATGCTTACATATGTTCCTTGAATTCCTTTACTAAGCATCTGATATCACCCATTTTTTCTACATCCCTAAAATATGATAATATATTTTTTGTATGATGTAAATTTGAGGGGTTATAGTCTTTATGAACCTAGTGAGAGATAATTTATCTCTCTCATGTAAGAGTGTCTGTGATTCCATTTTTTTAAAGGTAATAAACTAATATGTTATTTGGGAATAATGTTATTTTATTAAATATTTAAAAATAATTTTGTCTTGTATATTTAGATAAAATATGGGTTGTTATACACACACACCATCACCCCAAACTACCACAATAATCCTACCTATGATCCCTTGAACCACCCCCAACACCCAGCAGTAATTCCACCTAAACTAACTGCAATGGAAACACCGCCAAAACCCATACACCACCAAAATAAGTCATTGAAATATCCATCTCCCACCAAAATCCATATCAGATAACCAAAAACATCAAAATACTGGCCACCAAAATGGATAGGAATCCAATAAAAATTACATATTTTAGTCCATATTTTAAAACTATAAATCTTACGTTGAACCCCACATATCACGAATAATTACCCATATTTTTTTTCCAGAACTAAATCATTGAAAAATACCTCATTAGACTCCTTGAGGAAGAAACCATGCCTCACTAAATCTACAGTCTTGAGGATCATGAACTCACACCACCTTTGCCACTGCTGAAAACCACTGCACACTATTGGACAACCACTTCTCACCAAATTTGATGAATCCAACCACCATGGGGAATAAAACATGCCATCAAAAAAGACCACACCATCGTAATGAAAACCATATTCCCCTAAAACCATCATCACCACGTGAGAATAAGCCCCCATACCAACTTATACAATGACCTGAAGATTACTCCTCCCCCCTCATGAAATAAAGATATGGTGTGATTGAAAATAATAAAATGATAAATAAATTAACACATAAAGACAAAAAATATGATTAATATAATAATAATAATATATAAATATATATTTCTGTATTTAAAAGTATTATTACATGAGTTAATATATATATATAATATTAAATATAGGTACATAAATATTTTAATTATATATATTTACATATATAAATTTCTTATTTTGTTAAATATTCTACTAATATGTATATTTGTATATATATATATATATATATATTAAAAATTGTATTTTATTATTAAAATTTTTATATATATGTTTTTTCCTTAAAATGATGATATTGAGCCATGTTGATATTAGTCAATTGGATCTAATGTGGTTTTTGTGATGATTTCACCCTAATTTCTAGTATAGTTACCAGTTGCTCAATTTCAAAAAACCCTATGGTAGTTGGATTATATCTTAAGACCACTTTGATAGATGTAGAGGATGTTTATTCAGTTAGTTGGATTTTCTTGAAATTATGTGTTAATATTTTGTGAATTGTTTTTTAGAATTCATTTTTTTGATAATTTTTAGATTTTGGAGAAAATGATGATATTGTAATGAATTGTCCTCTGTTGTTGGATTTTAAAATTTTGATTTTAAAATAGGTTTTTGGTTTAATTATAGAAATGTTTTGTAAAAATGGGTTTCAATAAAAAGTGTATTTTTTTAAAATATAAATTGTCATGGTTAATGTCTTAATGGTATGTTTGGTAATGAAATAGTTGTTTTCATATTATTGTGTCTTTAGTGGGTGTATATGATTGTTTATTAGAATTTTGATTTTAGGAATGAGTTGGAATAATGTGAATTCGTTGTGAATTGCCACTATAAAAAGTGGATGGAAATTGGATAGAGGGCCACCAACAAGGATAAGTCAGCTAGAAGTACCACTACATTGGGAAAAGGTTAAATGGTCTGACTAGAAACACCACCATGATTGGTTACTCGGATATGTATGTGAGACTCTATAGTTATGATTTGTTTGTGTGATTTTATTCAAGGAGAAAATTATTGTGATAATATGTGATGGTTAACAAATTATGTCATGGTTTTTTTGCTTTCTCATGTATTGTGTGGATTTGGGTGGAAAATAGTCTTGGTAACAGTATGTTTTTCATGTTGTAAATTTATTGAAATATTTTAGGTTTTATATGAAGTACATTATATAAATGGTCTAACTGTAATATCCTAGTAGGGTTAAAAGTTAAGTTATATTGGGAAAACCTAGGGAGTATTTGTACTCACCCCCTACATTGGCACATTGGTGGCATTGCGGATATCATTTTCTAGGACACAAGTAAGGATAAATCATCTCATTTTAGTATGAGTTTTTCATGATTCATTGGTGGTATTTTGGTTCATAGATCATGGATCTTGGTGTAAATCCATGGAGTGTGTGATGGTTTTATTTTTCTATTGTCTTGAGTCTCTCGTTTAGTACATTGATACTGGGATTGATTGGGTTGTTATATTTGGTTAATGTGAATTGACATGGAATATTTTGGTCATTTTTTTGTAAGATATTGTTTTGGGAGTGCTTTTTTAACATAAATCATGTATTTATGTTGTTTTATGCCTTATTTGGTTGGTTGGTTTATTCTAAGGGAAAATCATTAAACATGTTTTATAGAAGCCCTCAACATTTATTCGTAGACTTTGGAACCTTGGGAATATCACCTAATTCCACGTAGAATCTCACTGCCTCCTCAAGACAATGAGGAAGGGGTGTGACAGTACAAGTGGTATTAGTTTGTATGGTCCTTGACATCAAAGAAGCTTAGTTCCTAAGCGTCATTTGTCAGTCTTCGTTTTGGCAATTGTTCTTTCTCTATTCCTCGAGTTGGGATAGTAGCAAGGCGTAGGATTGTCGGAACATGAATTATATAGGAAAAATTATTTACATAACTCTTTTATTCTGAACATCATTTTACAATGGATTTGGGTACATAATTTTATTTGATACACTTATTGGTTTGAGAAATCTCATTATCGTGGGTATAACCAAAGAGATGAGCATGGAATGCATGGTAAAAATGACCTCCCACTAGAATTTATATAATATAAGGAATAATTAATTATATTATGGTGTGAATATATTTATTTGTGGAAAGTCATAGAATTATTTTCAAGTTTTTGGTTTGGAATGGTGGAATGTTTTGGTATTCTGAAAAAGGGTCAATTTTCAAAAAAAATGTTGTAACATATGAAATGTGAAATTGTGGAAAGCCTTGTTATGATAGTTGTTATGTAATGGAATTTGGAATTGTAAAATTTTTTGAAAATGGAGTAAGACATATTTTCTTTTTTGTACTGATATAAATGGAAAAGAGTAAGTGTCGAAGACATATACAAATGGAGGATTCTGAAAATGTGGTTACACCTGGGGCACAAGAGAACCCGCAGCTAGTGTAGAGTATAGTTCCTACATTCCAAGATGTTGAAATTGGTAAAAAAGTGGGTGATATAAATCATATGGACCATGTGGTTCAGTTTCAAAAGAATTTTACACCCATCATTATGGGTGTTTCGGATAAAAAATTGGATGAATATTGGTTGAACACAATGAGTAGTACATTTTAATTCATTGGAACACCAATAGAATTGAAAGTGAAGCAAACCACATATATTTTGAAGGATCATTCTCGTCAGTGGTGGGAGATGGTTGTCCAAGGTAAAAATTACCAAGGATTAACAAGGAAGGGTTTTGAGGAATTGTATAAAAACAATTCAACTATTATACTTTTATAATTTAGCACACACCATATTTCATTATATTCAAAGAAGAGACACTCTCAGTAATAGAATATGCAACTATTTTTTTGAACCTACTTTGATTTTCACCTATGGTGGATTGTAGTACATCATTGAAGGAACATATTTTTCAAGAGGGGATCATGCTAGAAATTTTTTTCTAAAATAGAAGTTATATGTATAAATTATTACATGAAAATAGTAAATATATAAACATTAGATGGGTGGGATATTTTTGGTGATTAAAGATGGAGAATATTATTGGTACCCACAAAACATTGTTGGTACTCTAATGAGGGGAGTAGGGGGTTGAGTGAAAATTATTTTAGGGTTGGATTATGGATCAGAATCTGATGACATGATTGGCAAATCGTTCTCCAAAGCATTGGATTAATATGAGATGTTTTTAGTGGGGTTCTATAGGCCACATCATACTGGATTGAAAGGAAAAACCTATAACATATCATTATAATAATAATATGGTTCATATTCAATGTTATTATAGTAATTCTTTGAGGTTAGGCGTTCTTGACACTCCTTAGGGGTCGTAGGTATCATATGTCTTGATAGGGATGAGGAAACATCCCACCCCTCTTCAGTAGAGTAAATGTATTCATGGAGATTCTAGAAATACCATGAATCCTCAGTAGGGAAATAAAGAGTAGAATGCGGTATGAAAGAACCTATTTAGAGCAGAGTGGGTTAGTATGGATGATCAGTTGGGACCATCCATGGTGAAAGGAATGGTTCTATTAAATTCTACCTTGAGCCAATCATAGTTTGATATTGTTGGTTCACACTCTTTTATTGATTATCATGTTGTTAGTTTTAGGGGTTTAACTATGAAAATTATGCCTCTAGTTTTAAAACATCAAATCACCTGGGTGAAAGTGAGTGTTGATAATTTCTATATAGAGAATTCTATATATTTATTGTTCAGGTGGAGTTCATGTTGTATTTCATTGTGCTTGAGATTAATGCTTATGATATAATCTTGGGTAGGGATTGGTTAGAAAATTTTAATTCCTACATCGAATGTCATGTATGAATTGTTAGTTTCATGATGAAGGATGGTGTCGATCATCTCATTTGAGGAGAGAGGAATGAAAATATTGGTGGAGTAGGTTTGTTGGATCCTACTGTTGGCATGATATTATATCAGTTATAAACATTGTTGTTGGAATAAAAGGATGGAGTTGACCAAAACATTTTTTAGCGGTCATTGAACTGTTTGTGGATGGGTTTCCCAAATAATTCATAGGGTCTACACTCATGAATGAATTTTAGTTTACAATTGATCTCATTCTACTGAACATCCCTATATCACTACCATTTTATTGGAAAGAACCAACATAACTAGAGGAATTTAATGTATAGTTGGAAGATCTAGAAAAAAATGGTTTATCTGGCCTAGTATGTCTATGTGGGAAGATATAGTTTTGTTTTTTAAAAGTAGGATAAAACTCTACGTCCATGTGTCTATTATCATAAACTTAACCTAGTTGCGATAAAGAATATATAGACACTTCATCACATTGATGAATTTTCTGATTAGTTTTGGGGAGATCAGTTGTTCTGTAAGATTGAGTTGTGATCAGGGTATCATCAGTTTCATGTGTGAAAAGAGGATATTCCAAAAATATATATCATAAGTATATAAAGAAATTATGATTTTTTTATAAGCATTGGTCTGAAAAATACACCAGAGGTGTTTTGTTATTGATGAATCAAATAATTTAGAAATATTTGGATTCTTTTGGTGTGTTGTTTGTTGATGATATATTAGTTTATTCCATGATAATGGTGGACTATGAGAAACACTTGGAGATAGTCTTGGTTATCTTGAGACATAATAAGTTATATTCTTAATTTTCAAACTATGATTTTTGGATACTGGAGGTTCATTTCATTTGACAAGTTATTTCTGAGAAGGTTGATTCTGCTCATCCATAATAGACATAGGTTGTTATATCATGGTAACCACCATAGAATATTTTCAATATAAATAGAATTATTTATTCTAGCTAGGTATTATCGACATTTTGTTCTTGAAATACCATGATTATCTTCACAAATGATAGAATAGACTAGAAATAATTTTCCATTTCAATGGAATGAGCATTGTCATAAATATTTTCACGAACATAATGGTCTCCTAGAATTAAGAAAAATATTAGTTCTTCCGAAACCATGGAATGTGTACATTGTGTATTGTGATGCTTCAGGATCTTGGTTTGCTTTTTTTTCTAATTCCAGGAGATCATGTGGTTCTGCAATTCTCACAATAGTTGAGAGTGTATGATAAGCACTATTAAAAAATGATTTGGAGTTAGTGGTAGTGGTCCACACAATGAAAATGTGGTGTCATGGCCTAATTTTAGAGAAATTCACAATTTTTCCTGACCATAAGTTCCTGAAGAATATATTCTCTCAATGATACTTGAAATTGAGTTGAGATAGATAGATGATGTATCTCTAGATGTTTGATTTTGAGTTGATGTACACATAAGGTAAGGGAAATTTGGTGGTAGATGTATTAAGTAAAAAATCAAATGCTCAGGTAGAGATATATGCATTGGATCACTGGAAGTTGATGTCAATTATAAGGAACATGCTATTGGAATATGAGTACCATGGAGATAGATTAGTTTTCTTTTTGGTTTCATTGATTGATAACGTGGTTGGCTGATTAAAGATGCAAAAATGCATGATTGTGAGTGTATAAAGATCTTGTCAAAACTAAATTGTGGGTAGACCATTGAGGGAAGGTAAATGAATGGGAATTTAGTTTTCTCTTATTATAATTTTATGGTTGTACCAATGGACTATCATTTTGGAAATTAGCAGGGTATATCATTATTATAGATGGTATTTTCATCCTAAAATTCATAAATTTTTTAAGGAGTCCAAAGTAAAATTTTAGTGGGGTAGAATGATAAGGAATGTGGATGAGTTTGTATCGAGAGGATTTAATTATTAGAATTTCAAGGCAGTGAATCATTAGTCAGTATGTATATTGAAATATTTACTTAATTTTGCCTATAAGTGCAAACAAATAGCTTTGGATTTTGATACAGGTCTCCCAATAAGTGTAAAAAATAACAATTCCTTATTGTTGATAGTGGACCGAGTCACAATGTCATCCCATTTCAACCATATTCACGAATCTCATACAGTGTAGGATCTATCCCAAATCTATATCCAAGAAGTGGTAAATATTAATGGTGTTCCAGTTTCTATTGTATCATATAGAGATAGTAGGTTCAAATATTTTTTTGGAAATCCTTGCACCAATCCATTAGGACACATGTGAAAATGAGCATGGCGTATCATCCTCATGAGAAGGGGAAATCCAAGAGAACAATAAAAACATTAGAAAATATGTTATGGGATTGTGTGATAGATTTTGGTAGATCATGGTAGGAGGACTTAATATTTGTGAAATTCTAATACAATAATAGTTATTGGGAATCCTTACATATTTATCAATTTGAATCATTATATGGTAATCCCTGTCGTTCTCCAATTCTATGGTTGTATAACATAGAGATTTCACTAGTTGGGCTAAGAATTGTCCAATAGATGATGGGGAAAACAACTATGATTAATAAAACAATGGAGATAGTGCAGAGTCATCAGAAAATCAAATGTGGACCATCGTCAACGACCATTTTCATTTGAGGTGGGTGACCATGTGTTTTTAAGAATCTCTCCATTGGTTGGACATCGTCAGTTTCCAATGTTCTTCATGTTATATCTAAGGTAAATTGGCCTTCTATGATATGTGAGTGGGTTGGAGTGGTTTATTTTCTGTTAGCTTTTCCAACAATGTTTAGTGTGGTGGATAATATGTTTCATGTGTCACAGTTGAAAATGTAACATCCCAATAGTGACCATGTTATTCTTTGGAAACATGTTGAGCAAGATTTGGACGTATCATTGATGCACGTGCCAGTATAGATTATGAATAATAAATTTAATTGCTTTCATGGTAAAAGAATCATTCTAGTTCAGGGTTTTTCGGTATCATGGTCTAATTTAGGAGGAGACATGGCAGTATGAGAAGGGGATTTCTAAGCAATGGTTGGAGATATTTTTCAAAGCAATGGTTCTATACATTATATGGATAGAAATACCAGTGGTGGGATGAATGTATCACTCTAGGATTAATGTATGTAACCTTTATTATAAATTTTCATGCTTTTAAGGAGGATGGGCAATATTTGGGAGAGTTTGGGGAGGTTTTAGAATGGTTTTCAGGGCATTATATGGAAGCACAATTTGAGCACAATTAGGGGATACCATGCATGATCTCCATGAAATCATGCATATGGAGGTAGTGGGATTCACTCAGTTAGTTCATGGAATGCCTCATCGTGAGAGGAAATTGTGAAGGGTACCTATCAAGGTAACATCATACAGAGGGTTAGCATATGGTTTTCCTAACTGTAAGAGCTAACCATAAGTGTCAATAAAAGTTTGCTTTTTAAAAATTGGATAACTAGGAATTTTTACTACACTTTTCCTTTATTCCCCCATACAAACCCAACTATGGATTATTGGTTCTCAAGGGTTGGAGGGGATCTCTAACTAATTTTGGAGAAAATCGAAGGAATTTCATGATATGGTGAATGTGGTTCCTCTCTAGTAAGTCCCTTCTCTTGGATCTTTCTTGGTTTTTATTAGATATTGTTCTCCATCTCTCTTGGTTTTCAATATCTACTCACGTTTCATATAGATATAGGGTTATTTCTAATAAAATATGAGATATAGGTTTTTTGATGTTATGAAAAATTATCTAATGTGGTTTTGGTGGATATTTAAATCAAATTTTTGGGTGGTTGTGAGTTTATTGACTTCAACAAAACCCTAAGGTTGGTTTCTTCCCTCTTGAATCCAATTTTCTTGATCTATAATCCTTAAATTCAACAAATTGGTTATTATTGAAATTAAGTGTTATTATGATGTGTGAAGCTTGTTGGAAGTTCATTTTTTGATGAATTTTAGATTTTGTGGAAAATGAGTGTGTTTCGGTGAAATATTCACAGTTGTTGGATTTTAAAATATTGATTTTAAATTCTGTTTCATAGTTTTCTTAAAAAAATGGTATATAAAAATGGGTTTCAATAAATAGGGTGTTTTATTAAAATATTAATTAGAATGATTAATGTATTAAGGTACTTTTTGGTTGTGAAATAGTTTTTTTCATATTTTTGTGGATTTAGTGGGTGTATATTATTGTCTATTATCTTATGAATTTTATGCATGTGTCGGATGATGATTAGTTTGTGGGAAGTTCCACTATAAAAAAGAATGGATAGATGATGGAAGGGACACAATCAAGGATAATTGGGCCTGAAGTACAACAAGATTGGGAAAGGGGTAAATGTGATGGATGAGAAGTTTCACCATGATTGGTAACTAGTTTGGGTGTATGCGACTCTGTTTTTAGGATTTTATTTTGTATGGTTATACAAGGTGGAAATTATTGTTCTAATATATGAGGGTAAATGGATTATTGATTGGTTATTTGACTATGTATGGTTATATAAGGTGGAAATTATTGTTCTAATATATGAGGGTAAATTATTTGTTGCACCCATCTAGACTTACTAGAAGTTGGTTGGGATAAGGGATAGATCCCACTAGTGGATGCTGGAATGATTATGCATATGAACTAGGGAGTATGTGATCGGTATATGGATCATGATTCTATCTGGGATATTTTTTTGTTTTTTTTGATACATTTATGTACTAAATAGCTATTCCACTATTTAACATTTATTTCGTATAGAATTCCATGATCTTCATTTTTATCTGAAACTATTGGAATGGATTACATAGTTATCTATAAAATGGAAATTATTATTCTTCCATTTCACAATTATTTGTTATTATTTCAATATTGTTTTATATTATTTAACCATTTTGATACTCTATAGTCATTAGGGTATAGTCTCCCCATTATTCGACCATGAACCCAATCTACTAGTTTTCATCCTCTAGCATACATGTATGTGTTATTGAGGTCATGTTTCCATCCGAGATCAGTTATTATAGATTGTACATGGAATGGGATTACGCAATGGGTTATATTGAGAGAAATCCATGTACCATGGAATGAAATCAGAAAATAATAGGTACATATAAAATCATAACATAGAATAAATATAAGCATAAAAAATCATTATGTTGTGAAAATAGATGACTGAAATCATGTATACACAAATTGTTCTGAATATAGTAAATCATAATCATTTCCATGCCTAATTCATTAAAATATCTAGTGGTAATAGTATTCATACATTATATTATCAACAAATAAATCCACAAACATGAAATTGTATAAAATCATTATTTTATAACATATAAATCTTTACTCAATATATTAAAAGGATATATAATTTTAGTAAAACCCATAAAATAATTATAAATCATATATATGTTTTCAGAACACAATTAATCCAACATAAAATCTACATTTTCCAATGATAATAAATGTTTTTATATATAATCCTTAAATGGTATCATATAAGAAGCACTCAAAATATATATCGAATGATATCATCAATCCAATCATCGCAAAGAAAAATAGAAAAATAGAACATGTAGTGTGATACAGGAATCATAATTAAATAAATGATAGGTTATTTTGAAACAAATTGGAAAATTCTAGGTACATCAAAAAAATAGATTCATTAACATTTTTGTAACATTTAAATATATATAAACATATATGTCACATTAAAAATAATTTCAAAGTTGTGAAAAAAATTCTTCGAAAACATAATTTAACATGAAAAATTCTTTATAATAGAACGTTGAAAAATACATGATGTTTATTTTAAAAATACTGATGTTAATCATAGAAAAATATATGTAAATATAATTAAATACCTTTTATATCATTTTTCATATTTTAATGAAATCTAAAACAAAATAAATAGTTATTAACTTACATTAGAATAATGATAAAAATAAAATTTAATGGTAGGGAATGATATACTTATTTTTTAAAAATATGGATATAAATGTTTTTGGAATGAAAAAATATTGATATAGAATAAAAAAACAACATTTAAAGGGAATTATTTCTTTTGAAATTACATATCATTACGGGGAAAGAAATAATCTAGAAGAAAACTGTTGTCAATAAAAATAATATCCCTATAATGAAAAATTACAATATGGAGAGTGTAAAATATATAAATCATATTAGAATATAATTAATGAATAAATATTTTGAAAAAAGGAAATGATATTGAGTCAAGAAAACCCTTATTCCATTGCTAATAAATGAATAAAAAAAAATAGATCATGAAGTGGAATAATAAATCTCATGACTAAAAAGTTAATAATTATAAAAGATGAAAATGTTTTCTAATATAAATCATATAAATTATAATATCTGCATAATATTACAAATTCATCAGTAAATATAAATTATATAAAAACCATTTAAACTTTGGTATTGTAAGAATTAAAATATACTATATAAGGATCATTAAATTGAAATGTCAATATAATGATTGATATTTAATTTAATATATGAAAATGTTAATGGGGATGAGTGTACATTATTTTAACAATGAAAATATTCCTAATTTGAAATACGAATCAAGGATTTAAAATTGAAACAAAGAGTCCTTAACAAAGATTATATCTTCAAAAACCTTTTCTAACTCCTTATATAATCAACTTTGGATTATTATAACCCCTTTTAAAAACCTTATCTATATATAATGATTTTTGATTAATATTATTCATCGAAAAAATCATACCAATTTAAGAATAATTCAATATTAAATATAATCTCAAAGTTCAAATTATTATTTTTAATCCTTATTTTCATCTATATGGGGGTTCTATTCGTTAATTCTTGAATATATTTCCAACAGTTCTAAAATATTCATTGATTTCATATAATTTTTATATATTGGTTTTTATAATTTCAATTTTATTATTTGGTGATACGTTAACGACTCAAAAAAAATAGTCTCAAGTATCATTTTTGATAATTTTAAATCAATAAAAAGAATTTTTTTTCGGAATATATATATAAATATATATTACCGTTATAGAATAATGAAAATATATAAATTTAGTAATAAATAAGTCTTATTAAAATTATTTATGTATTTTTGATGATCTAGGATGTAAATATTATAATATAATTCTTGTATGTTGTAATACCAATCAACCTAAGGAGATGTTATTATAAATGAATATGAAATAGAATTTAATTAAATTGTTATAATATCACTGTTATAGTAGTGTGATGATATAAAAACCATTTTATTCCTGAGAAAAAATTATTGAAATATATTTAGATGATGAATATATATAAATTTATTAAGTAAAAGATTAAACATTCTTTTAAGACACAAATCGTTAGATTGAGTAACTATTTGATAAGTTGGATTTATGATTTCATCTTGTCACCATATGTTCACAACCCTAGAAAAGAACTTATTAAAATGAATTTTGGTAGGTATTCAATAAAAAATTAAAGGATTGAGTTTTTTAGAGTGATAAGGGGATTGGTCCATCTATATGTTAAAATTAAGGTCATTTCAAAAGAGACTTGAGTTAGGTGAATGGTAAAGGTTGAATCCCATGGGATTTTTGAGAGTTAGATATGAAAATATATGGTAATTTAGTTATTTATTCCCAAAACTAATAAATAGGTCATATAATATTTAACTATCATCTTTATTTTCCAATCATAAAAATGAATTCATACCATTTCACACAATTTAACTATCTACTATTGAAAAGAATTTTCTTCCAACTATAAAATATAACCACTCTTACTTAAGTTTGACATGATTATTCAAAATATAAAATTCAACTACTGAAATTAAAATTCAATTCTTGGTAAATTTTACATTAATATGAAACCATAAAATATATAATTAAAAATATTTATAAAAAAATTATAAACATTAAATGTTCTAATTATTTTTTCATAATTATTTTTAATCATTCAATGATTTTTATTATAAATTATATATGTAATCAAAAAAATTATTTTAATGATACTTTAATAGTGGGATTTTATATTTCGAAAATAAAAGTATATAACAATAGAAAACCTAAAAATGTAACTTTTGAAGAGTTGATTTATTTTATTCTCTATTTTAATAAATTAATAATATATTTATCAACAGTAGTTCATTTAATTTTATATGTTATGAAAATATTCTTTAAAAAAATTATAAAAATGATATTTACAATGTTTATAATATATATATATATATAATACATATGATTTTAGTAATTTTATAGATGAACGTTTAATTTTCTTACAAGATATCATTTTTATAATTTTCATCACGCCATGACATCAAAATTAAATTTTAATAATTTTTTTTATATATCAACCTTACTTATTCCCATATATTAAATGTATTATATTATATTCATATTTATCACTATTAAATATATAAGTAACAAAACTATCATATAATAACTATAACCCATATATTTTTTTATTTTTAATAATTTTCACATTCTAGAGGTTAAATTTTTATTAAATGATTTAATTTATTTTCAATTATAACCACAATGGATAACATTAATCCATATTAGTGAATAAATTTATATACATGGTTTGAAAATATATTCATTCCGATTATAATAATAATAGTGATGATTTTATGGATGATGTTGATATGGAATTTAATTTAACAAGTTGTTTTTTATCACTGATAAATATTAATATTTTATATCATTTAAATTTAATTTATTATAATAAATATAGTGAAATATTTTTTATCTTATTAAATTAATTTATTTACCTATGGGATTCGTATAAAATTAAATTTATTTCTTATCCATATATATTAAATAAAAAATAATTTCTAAAAACCTTTTTGTTATTAGAATATATATATATAAAAATTGACTTATTAAATTATTACCCCTAAATAATTTTGATTCAAAAAATTTAATTTTATCCAACAAATGAAAACATATGATAGTATCATTATCATAATTATCACTTGATATGTGATTTCTAATGATATATAAATTTCACTATCTTTTTAAGACTACGAATCTTTTAAAATACCATTGAATATGAAAGTGTTTATATTTTATTTGTCTCATCCAATTTTTCATAAGAATTATTTTTTAGTAAGTGATACATCATATGATTAAGAATGAGTTACTAGAGTCCAACCCTTCAATGATTCATGAACATATATCCAAACCTGTAAGTAAAACAAAAAGTATTATGATAATTTCATATAAAATTTGAATAAACTCTCTTATGAATAATTAAAATGAATATTAAATTATATAATGTTATTGAATATTCAATTATACCTATGACACTTTTAGTTCAATTATGACACAGTTGTTTAAACATATAACTCATTTAGTTATACCTATGTTACTTTTTAATTCATACTTCTATTCTCTATATCCAAATCCTAAAAAACAATTAAACCCTAATGTAATACCAACTATGTCATCTGGGAAAGAACATTCCTAATGTATATATGAAAAAAATTTCATGTAATTGGGAATTATTTTTGAAAATTACATACCGTCCCAGAACCAATAGGTTTATTATCATTAGAAATTAGTTATATGACCATCTTATTACACAATACTGCTTCAAAATATCCCATAATGTTTTTAGAAAAATATATCCTCCAAGATATATTCTTCTACATATCATTATGGGATATTATGATATATGAGTAGGGAGATAAAATATCTTGTGAGGAAAAACTTATCAATGTGTCAAATAAAAATATATCATTAACTTGTTGCAATGTAAGTATATGGTAGAATGACCTATTTTGAAAAAATGTAATCATAATTGATTTTCATAAGTCATGATAGAATAACATATATCGTAAAAATAGAATATAAAAAAAGGATCATCATGCATGTGTATCATATAATATTGTGTGGAATGAGGAAACAAAAGAAGATAACAACTAGACCTAGAAATGTAACATATAATTTTTATCCCACATAATCATAGGGAATAATAATTTCTTAAACATAACTAACATCAATAATATCATCA
Organism: Viscum album; assembly: GCA_963277665.1. NCBI lineage: Eukaryota > Viridiplantae > Streptophyta > Magnoliopsida > Santalales > Viscaceae > Viscum > Viscum album. The sequence goes on along the minus strand of OY728146.1, from coordinate 1,500,998,685 downwards.
CATGATGTTGTGAACAATGTTAACTATAATAATGCCATTCATAATGTTTTGGGCATGGATAACCACTATTATGTCCATTCATAGCGTTGTTATCTATGTTAATCACAATAATGTCTCTAGATATCACCATTATTTTATGAGATAGATACATATTAGAAATTAATTATAAATCTATATAAATTATTCACCCATCACATAATGGTAAACAATACATTTCTATGATATAAGAAATCAATCTTACACTAGTGTTAAATTAATGAAAGAAAATAAAATGGGGTAAACATCATCCATACGAGGTAAAAAAATTATAAAACAATTGTTGATCAAATAATAAAAAAAAATTAAATTTTTTAAGGGAATTATTAATAAAGAAAATATAGAGGGTTACCCATGGAATTTAATTCAGTAAATGAATGATCATTTTTATATATAGAGGGAAAAGTAGATATAATTTTAATATTCTCATTAAATTTTTTATAAAATTTTCTTAAAAATGATTTTATTTATCATATTCAAAATATTTATCAAATGGTGAAAATATAATTTTAAAATATTATTTTAATAGTTAAAGTCCAAATAAATGAAATCTAAAATCCATGATGGTTATAGTTTATTAAATGTGATGCGTAAGTTAAGGAATATATATAAATGGAAGGAAATAAAAATTACTGAATTTTTATAAACATAAATAAAACATAGACGAAATAAGTAATTATAAAATTTTATTTTATTAAGGGTAAAAATTAATTATAAATTTTGTTTTGAAAAAACATACTTGTATTTAAAACTCATAAAATATGAGGATTTTTTAAGAATAATATGGACATGGAAGGAAAATATCCAACATATAAATTAGAAGTTTTCTCTTTTAAATTCAATTATTTTTTAAGTGAGAACCAAGAAAAAGGATCATTTTATTAAATAAATGTATCCAATCCTGATTGAAAAAAAAATTAGTTGGAGAAAGGGTATATAATTTAAAATTAGGATTTAAAAAAATATTTATGAGTTTGAATCATTGAAATTATATTGAGTAAACAAACCCATTATAATGTTTAAAATGATTGAATCTAATGAAAATATAAGAATAAGAATAATGAGGAAATATAAATCAAATGGATTGAAATATATATATGTCAAAATATAATGAATAAGGGAATCTAATCATTATGGCATTGAAAAGAGGTGAAAAATATTAATCATTCCTCAAAAAATTTAAATTGATATGAAAACCCAGAGAATATTGGTAATGAATAAATCATAATAACATTAATAATATATCAAGAAATATTATTTTAAATAACATGAATAATATATATATGTTATAATAAGTCAATGAGGTATTGATTACAAATTTTTAGAGAATTTGGTATCTCAATTTGATATACACATTGATATTTGGAAATAGTGACACAGATCCAAACCATGTATTTTTCTCTACTGGAAAAGCTAGAACAACATATAAAATATATTTCATATTATCAAACACACTATTAAAATATTTATCTATATTATGTTTTTTTGTAAAAATACATTATAATTTCTTACCCATTTATTAATATTCAATTATAAAATTATTTGTTAGGTTTTAATTGATCAGTATGTTGCATATTTCCTTTGATATTATAGTTTTAGTTATTTTGATTGATTATGTGTTCATAACACCAATAATTTTAATGGAGTTGATATATATGATACTTATAAGTTCTTGGTTTTTTTAAAATTATTTCATAACTATTACAATAATGGTTTGAAATGAACGGTAAAATATCCTCTTTATATATATTTTAATTCAAAAAAAATAATTATTTACTATTTATGAATTTACATATATATACATTACCAAAATATTATTTTAAAAAATATATTTTCTTAATTATTATTACAACATGACAACATAATTTTAGTTTTCTTAATCATTGATGATGTACATATTATAACATTTCTAGTCTAGGTAGTGAACCCGACCAAAAAAATGAACACATTTTCTCCCGACAGATCCCCTAGGGTATGTGCTGTGACATACCCCAAGGCCACCTACCAATGCCCATAGGACGGAGACTAGAATCGAAGGAATCAACTTGAAAATGGTTGGAATTTTCTTGAGTACTTATTGGAAAGCACACACAACCACATCCCAAAGTTGGAAGAGTAAACATGAATGCCCCTAAACAACTGCTGAATAAAACTAAATAATGTATGTCTAATGGTCTAGAATAAAAACCTAAATAATATGTTCATGAAACAGGAATGTACAAGAAAATAATGAAATTTTTTCGGTGAAAACCACAAATGATGGTTTAGTGTAGAGTAGCTGCTGGATGCCGTAAAAGCACGCCCCTATAGCCTAGTCTCATTGGGTACCATCGGGTCTTAGGACACCATGCCCTCAATCAAGGCGACAATCATCTACATGACACACAACATGTGTGGGAAATGCTCGTGTAGGGGTGATTAATAATATTCTCAGTAGGGACCTCAAACTAGCAAGGAAATACCACAAATCATTTCGAAAGGAAAACCACGGGGCAAGATAACTCACACCAAGTGTAATCTAGATTATAGAAAGTATGACCATTAGTCATATCATCAAACCCCTTGGGATGCTCAAGAACTCATCACCAATGAGTATAGTGGGCCTTCCAGGTCACACATAATATTCTTCCCACTAACATTGTAAAATTTTAGTACTCATCTATGATGTGTATTGTGTGTATGCAAGGTCACACAGAAGCCTCTCCCCACTATGGGCATGTTATGTCACTCAGAAGATACTTCCCACCATTCACATATTGGGTACTCCACTTGTCAAGTACAATGGGTCTTTCAAGTCATACAGAGCATCTTCCCACCATGTGCCTACTAGGAAACACCAAGCCACTACCCACTATTCCATCTTTGCTGATCCACATAGTGTCTCTTGCTAGCAGTCTTCAAGTATCAGCTGACTGCAAGGTTTCCGTACATAGGGCAATTTATTTCGGGAGAACCACTCCTCAATACATTATTTGAATTTCAACACACATGAAATACACCATAGATTATTACAAAATATTTTCCTCATCATGAGGATTCCAATTCCACAAATGACTTATCAATTGGATGCTCGATTTGGAAGATATTGGCTTTTTCTCAAAAAGGGGCTGGAGGGGATTGGGTCTGGTCTGACCTAGTCGGACCGACCGGACCCAACATGGACCCAGCATGACCTGGGTTTGGACCAATGGGATGGGTCCAGCCCGAGCAAGTGGGGCCAGCCCGCTCGAGCAGGTCTATCACCCACGGGCATCCCACGGCTTGCCCGGTCCGCCATAGGCCGACCGGTTCTTACCCATTCAGGATACAAATTAATGCAGTATTTGTTCCCCTGCCTTGTGGGTCATCTGATGGGCTATCTCCACTACAACAGTGGGTTGAATGTGGCCTTCTTCTTTCTACACAACACAGTGTAGGGTCTACAGTGCATTGATGCGAACCGTTAGCTGCGTCCACCCACCGCCAGCAGCTGATAGAGAGGTCGGCAACTACTACCTCACCCCGATGGCCCTATCCACCATGATGATCCTTATGGTATTCTATCAGGGTGAACCCCCACCCCCACCCCCCCTCGTCTCCACTAATTTTGAAATTCCGAGCAGTTTTCCCATAGACAATTGGGCCCTCTTTGGTAATCCATTATTCATGCCGCTTGCGCCTACAACCACCAAGGGATGTCATATTCCCTACGATAGCCTCGAATCCTCCTTACCTCCACGTCCAATACATGGTCACAATGAATGCACAAAACACACAAGGTGGCGGGGCTCAGGCCTTGTTCTTATCATCCCGCTCCTTCCATGTTTGAGGTTTCAAAAACATGGGATATTGAATAGATGTTCTATCACAACATTCAAATAATATTGAGAAAAAATTACAAGAAACTATACCTCGCACAAGAACAAGCGATCTTCCTATAAAAATTTTCATGGGTTTACCTACAATCATCATTTACAATTAATAAAGGGGAAACATAAAAAAAGACAACCCCTGCCTTGGTTGGATCATTCATTGGTGGTGAACAGTGTCACTATGTTCACCATTTTCTGATCCTCTATTTATGGACATTGGTCGATCTACATTGGTGATGGATCATTCTTAGGGGGGTTTTTGTTCTTCATCGTCATCCACCAGAGCTTCAGAGTTAAACGACGATTTTTTCAGTAATATTGAGTTGTCTTCTTTCCCATTAATGGGTAAAATGTGAATCAATGTTTCTATTCATTTCTGTTATGAATTAATTATGTTGTTTCATTTAAATAAACATCTTATTCTGTTTCTCATGGTTGGTAAATTGTTGACCAACAATGTTTTCATACTTCATAAAAAATAAAATGTAACAATTTTTTTATAATATTTTCTTTAAAATCTATGGACAATAAATTTTCCCTCTACCAGCACTATTTGATGATAGGTTCATTCTAGGAGATCATGCAATTCCGAGTTAAATGGTACCCTCATATTTTTTTTATATTCACTAGTTTAAATGTTACAAACCCCAATCCCACATTTCATAGATGAAGTTACAAAATTTTAAAATAATATTTGGGGCTCGCCAAACCTCAGAATCAAGTGTTGTCAAATTGTATGGCCTTGAAAAAATTACATATAAATAAGAAAAATTACACATAAAATCTAGTAAATTACATCACTCACACTATTTGGGCTTCACATTCTCGTAAAACAAAACGAGGATAAACAAACAAATGGGGGTATTGAGAATGAATCAGAACCTTCCACTCCCATATGTTATCCAGAAGATTCTCTTACTACCACCAAATGTGCCCTAGAGGAATCAATCATCCACAAAGGACCCTCTCATATTGATCCTCTATCTTCACTAGAAACTCTACAAACGTCACCCCATCATCAATGTACAACTCTCCCTAGTCGAAGATGTGTGATGGATCATGCACATATCACTTCAAATGAGACTTGTGGAAAAAATCATGCACTCCCTGCATCATTGGGGTATGAGATATATGGTACACCACCTCTCATAATCATAAATGAATCTATAATGGCTTGATGAACCTGTGATATTACTTATTACTCCAGCTAAATCTCTAAAATCCCTATCGGGGTGAGACCTAAAGGAAGACATGGTATCCCTCCTTGAATTCCATGTTCTCTGTCTCTAGTCGTCATATGATTTTTGTATACTTTGTGTATTCCTAATCTGTTCTTGGATGATCAGAACCTTCTTAGTGGTATCCAGTACTAACTTTGAACCCATGACTACTGATTCCCCTGGTTCGGTCCATCATATAGGTGATCTGCAAGGCCACATCTAAAAGGCCTCAAATGGTTCCATGCCAATGGGGGAGTTATAGTTTATATTGAATGAAAACTCTACTAGTGGTAGGTATCCATCCCAAATATGACCATAATAAAGGATTCATGAATGAAGCATGACCTCTGTGGTCTATATGGTCCACTCATTCTAACCATGCATCTATGGGTGGATGGTTGTACTCATGAGTAGCTGAGTCCTAAATACCTCATGTAATATGTTTCAAAACAACAGTGTAAAGCTTGAATCATGGTCTGAGACAATCATATTAAGAATCCCATGATGCCCTGATGTCTCTTAGACATTATGGCGCCCCAAGGCCTCTACAGATCACAACTAATGGATGGGGAGGAAGTGATTGACATGGTGAGTCGGTCAATGATCACCCATATTGAATCAATGCCCATGCACATTCGTGGTAACCCCATGACAATGTCCATTGAGATACCATCCCATTTACACTCTGGTACCTCAAGTAGCACTCCCAAGCCTATTGGAATCAGATGCTTAACTCTCACTTGTAGAGAATAGTGGAATCGTGGAACAGACACTTCCACAACATTCTCTATCCCAGGACCCTAGTACTGATGTCGGAGGTCCTAGTACATCTTCGACATACCAGGATATACCACCAAAACAGACATATGGAACTACCTCAACACAACCTCCCAAAACATCACTCATACTACAGTGCACCCTTTTAAAAGGATAACATGCTCTCCACCTATCAAAAATTCATCTGGTTCCTTTGTTATGGATAACTGAGAATGTCAATCCTTTTATTCATCATTTGAATGTTGTGCCTCTGATACTAGATAAAATTTTAAAGGAGTTATAGTAATCCACTAAAGGTAAGTTTCTACATCATCATCTACAAAGGATATATGCATCATGGCTAGATACACCATCAATACACTCAGCCTTAGAAAACCGGACCTCCTGCTGAGCGCTTCAGCCACCATGCCACTTTCTCAATAGTATAGTCAATTTGAAATTCATAGTCCAAGAGTAACTCCAGCCATAAAAAATGTCTCATGTTCAGGACCATATATAATAATATATACCTATTACTCTTTTGGTCAGGTTAGATGGTCAACTATTCCTCCATCAAGTAGTGCCGCCACATCTTTATATAATATACCAATGTTTTTAACTCTAGGTCATGAGTCATATAGTTCTATTCTTGTTTCCTTAATTAATGTGACATATAGGTGATTTTTGCTCATTCCTACATTGGGACCCAACCCATTCCAATTAATAATTCACCACACAATATTTCATACCCAACACCCTCTTCTGGTTGTCTCATGAAAGGGGGAATCTAATGTCTCCACCTTAGCTAATATATACTATACTAGCACTTCTCCATTCACAATATTTTTTGTCCCTTCCATATCTAGGATTATTAAAGTGACGCTAGTCTAGAAAACTCATGCAAGAACATCCAGTAGTATCCATCCTAACACAAGAAACTCCACACATCATTCACACTTCTGGATGGATAACAAGAATGAACTTACTCTATCTATACTATATCTACTACAACTCTAGCCTTCGAGATGAAATGTCCTAGATTGTGGAACTCATGAATCCAAAACTGGCACATCGAGAGAATACCAAAAAGATGGTCCTCTCATATTGTATCCAGAACTATCCATAGGTGGGTAGCGTGATCCTCTTTTGATGATGAGTACACAAATATATCATCATTGAACACCCCCACAAAGCGATCGAGGTAAGGCTTGAATATTATGTTCAGGATTCTGATGTTCACTATTGGGGAATATGTCCTGCTGAAATGCATCATGAAAAACTCAGAGTGATTATACAAGTATATAAATAATTTCTTCAGTGTGTCCTCATCCCATACCTGAAGCCAATGATAGCATGATATGATGTAAATCTTTGAGAAACACCTCTCTCCCTTCATCTAGTTGAAGTGGTCATCAATCCTCGACAATGGATACTTTTTCTCCTAGGTCACCTAGTTGAGGTGCATAATGTACATGCATAGCCTCATTATCTTGTCTTCCTACTTGGAATATAACACCGGGACTACTGATGGTGAAACGTTGGGACTCATGAAGCCCTTCACTTGCAAGTACTCCAATTGTAGCCTCAATTCCTGAAGCTCCATGGGAGACATCTGATATGCCAGGGTGGATATCTGTATCATCCTCGGATATAGATTGATGTATAATTCTACCTCCCAACAATGAGGTAGTCTTGGATCATCCTTAGGAAAGACATCCCCACACTCGTCCACCAATAGAGGAATTCTCAGAATCTTATCATCCACCCCACGGATGTAGAGGCTATACAAATGTTGAGTGATTGGATGAACCCTTCTCCTAGAAAGCATGACATGGGACGAAAAAGTTCCCCTCTCACTGGTGAAGGACACCCTAGTCCCATCCTCATTGAAACACAACACCTTGCACCTAATACAATCAATCTAAACATGGAATGTAGATAACTAGTCCATACCCAAGATTATGTTGTAAGGCCTTGACATTGCTACTAGGAGATCCCAGCCAAAGATATTGTCTCTTAGAGTAAGCTCACACTTCCAGAACTAGTGTGTAATTGTCGAATCCCCTCCCATAGGAGTCTCTAAATATAAGTATAGAGCCAACGCCTCCACTAGTATATACGAACCTCATCTAGAGTCTATGGAAAAGAAAGATTGTCTAGAACCTATATCAATAAGAATTGCAACTAAGGTGGAGAATACATATATCATACACTTAATCATATCTGGTTTACCGTGGTCATAAAAATCCATTTCCTGTAACTACCCTCACCCCTATCCACCAGATCCCTGAGCCCTTGGTGGACCCCCTTGGGTGGTGGTGACAACACCTCGAACCGATTTCCACCAACTATATCTCATGCTGCTCCCCAGCCATGTCCAATTCCCTACAGACATCCCCACTTGAACCATTTTCTCTACCTTGGTGGTTCCTCGACCATCTACCGATTGTCTATGCAGTTGGTCGAGCATTCCTGAGACTTGTGTCCCTACCCACCACACATGAAACATAATATGGGTCCCTGGTGACTACCTCTACTCTTGGATCCCCTCACTACCAAACCCTCATCCTTGGGTCATCCCCTAAAGGATATGAACAACATGGGATCCCACTTATTCTTCCTGCTGCTCACCAATGAAGACTCTTCCACCTGATGTCTCTTAGTGGCTCTACTTTCCAGTGCCTTCTAGACTAGGAAAGTCTCCACAATAAGGGATCTCAAAATCCCTTGACCTATGAGGGGATGCTGAGAGAGACCATGGATACCATGATCTACCACCTGTGTCTCTGTTCAAAGGTCCAAGCCCTGACAAAAGGCCCATGTACCATGTCTGTGGAGTACTGAGAGTGGTCTTAAATCCTCAAAATGTACTCATCCACTGACATACTTACCTAATGTATGTAAAGAGGCTCTTGAATGTGAACGATGTGCAAGGTCGCAGGGAATAAATCTTCTTGAAAAAGAACTCTATGTTAGGACAAAAGAGGGTCACCTCATCATGGGTCTAAATCAACAGGGTTCACCATCTCTTTATCAAGCCCTGAATAAGATTCACAAACAATATTTTCATCTATTCGAGTTGCTTCCACCCTAAGCATATGACCCACTTCACCACCTCAATCCAGTCCATAGTGGATTGAGGATTTTTCATTCCGCTGATCCAATGAGGTCTCTATGCAAGGAACTCCGGGAAGGTGTTGATAATTCATGTGTACTCTACTCATAACACCAGTAGTCACTACTAATCAACGGTTGGTGGTAATGCTAGTGCCCTGCCCAATAGGTTCATCTATAGAACTGGTCTCCTAGAATTAAGAAAAATATTAGTTCTTCCGAAACCATGGAATGTGTACATTGTGTATTGTGATGCTTCAGGAACATGGTTTTCTTTTTTTTTCTAACTCCAGGAGATCATGTGGTTCTGCAATGCTCACAATAGTTGAGAGTGTATGATAAGAACTATTAAAAAATGATTTGGAGTTAGTGGTAGTGGTCCACACAATGAAAATGTGGTGTCATGACCTAATTGTTGAGAAATTCACAATTTTTCCTGACCATAAGTTCTTGAAGAATATATTCTCTCAATGATACTTGAAATTGTGTCGAGATAGATAGATTATGTATCTCTAGATGTTTTATTTTGACTTGACGTACACATCAGGTAAGGGATATTTGGTGGCAGATGTATTAAGTAAAAAATCAAATGCTCAGGTAGAGATATATGCATTGGATCAATGGAATTTGATGTCAAATATAAGGAACATGCTATTGGAATATGAAGACCATGGAGATAGATTAGTTTTCGTTTTGGTTTCATTGATTGATAACTTCGTTGGCTGATTAAAGATGCAAAAACGCATGATTGTGAGTGTATAAAGATCATGTCAAAACTCAATTGTGGGTAGACCATTGAGGGAAGGGAAATGAATGGGAATTTAGTTTTCTCTTATTATAATCAGATGGTTGTACCAATGGACTATCATTTTGGAAATTAGCAGGGTATATCATTATTATAGATGGTATTTTCATCCTAGAATTCATAAATTGTTCAATGAGTCCAAAGTGAAATTTTAGTGGAGAAGAATGATAAGGAATGTGGATGAGTTTATATCGAGAGGATTTAATTATTAGAATTTCAAGGCATTGAATCATTAGTCAGTATGTATATTGAAATATTTACTTACTTTTGTCTATAAGTGCAAACAAATAGCTTTGGATTTTGATACTGGTCTCCCAATAAGTGTAAAAAATAACAATTCCTTATTGCTGATAGTGGACCGAGTCACAATGTCATCCTATTTCAACCATATTCACGAATTTCATACAGTGTAGGATCTATCCCAAATCTATATCCAAGAAGTGGTAAATATTAATGGTGTTCCAGTTTCTATTGTATCATATAGGGATAGTAGGTTCACATATTTTTTTGGAAATCCTTGCACCAATCCATTAGGACACATGGGAAAATGAGCATGGCGTATCATCCTCATGAGAAGGGGAAATCCAAGAGAACAATAAAAACATTAGAAAATATGTTATGGGATTGTGTGATAGATTTTGGTAGATCATGGTAGGAGGACTTAATATTGGTGAAATTCTAATACAATAATAGTTATTGGGAATCCTTACATATTTATCAATTTGAATCATTGTATGGGAATCCCTATCGTTCTCCATTTCTATGGGTGTATAACATAGATATTTCACTAGTTGGGCTAAGAATTGTCCAATAGACGATAGGGAAAACAACTATGATTAATAAAACAATGGAGATAGTGCAGAGTCGTCAGAAAATCATATGTGGACCATGGTCAATGACCATTTTCATTTGAGGTGGGTGACCATGTGTTTTTAAGAATCTCTCCATTGGTTGGACATCGTCAGTTTCCAATGTTCTTCATGTTATATCTAAGTTAAATTGGCCTTCTAAGATATGTGAGTGGGTTGGAGTGGTTTATTTTCCGTTAGCTTTTCCAAAAATGTTTAGTGTGGTGGATAATGTGTTTCATGTGTCACAGTTGAAAATGTAACATCCCAATAGTGACCATGTTATTCTTTGGAAACATGTTGAGCAAGAGTTGGATGAATCATTGATGCACGTGCCAATATAGATTATGAATAATAAATTTAATTGCATTCATGGTAAAATAATCAGTCTAGTTCAGGGTTTTTCGGTATCATGGTTTAATTTAGGAGGAGACTTGGCAGTATGAGAAGGGGATTTATGAGCAATGGTCGGAGATATTTTTCAAAGCAATGGTTCTATACATTATATGGATAGAAATACCAATGGTGGGATGAATGTATCACTCTAGGATTAATGTATGTAACCTTTATTATGAATTTTCATGCATCTAAGGAGGATGGGTAATATTTGGGAGAGTTTGGGGAGGTTTTAGAATGGTTTTCAGGGCATTATATGGAAGCACAATTTGAGCATAATTAGGGGATACCATGCATGATCTCCATGAAATCATGCATATAGAGGTAGTGGGATTCACTCAGTTAGTTCATGGAATGCCTCATCGTGAGAGGAAATTGTGAAGGGTACCTATCAAGGTAACATCATACAGAGGGTTGGCCTATGGTTTTCCTAACTGTAAGAGCTAACCATAAGTGTCAATAAAAGTTTGCTTTTTAAAAATGGGATAACTATGAATTTTTCCTACACTTCTCCTTTATTCCCCCATACAAACCCAACTCTGGATTATTAGTTCTCAAGGGTTGGAGGGGATCTCTAACTAATTTTAGAGAAAATCGAAGGATTTTCATGATATGGTGAATGTGGTTCCTCTCCAGTAAGTCCCTTCTCTTGGATCTTTCTTGGTTTTTATTAGATATAGTTCTACATATCTCTTGGTTTTCAATATCTACTCACTTTTCATATAGATATAGGGTTATTTCTAATAAAATATGAGATATAGGTTTGTTGATGTTCTGAAAAATTATCTAAGGTGGTTTTGGTGGATATTTAAATCAAATGTTTGGATGGTTGTGAGTTGATTGACTTCAACGAAACCCTAAGGTTGGTTTCTTCCCTCTTGAATCCAATTTTCTTGATCTATAATCCTTAAATTCAACCAATTGGTTTTTATTGAAATTAAGTGTGATTATGATGTGTGAAGCTTGTTGGAAGTTCGTTTTTTGATGAATTTTAGATTTTGTGGAAAATGAGTGTGTTTCTGTGAAATGTTCATAGTTGTTGGATTTTAAAATATTGATTTTAAATTCTATTTCTTAGTTTGCTTTAAAAAATGGTATATAAAAATGGGTTTCAATAAATAGGGTGTTTTTTTAAAATATTAATTGGAATGATTAATGTATTAAGGGACTTTTTGGTTGTGAAATAGTTTTTTTCATATTTTTGTGGATTTAGTGGGTGTATATTATTGTCAATTATCTTATGAATTTTATGCTTGTGTCGGGATGATGAGTAGTTTGTGGGAAGTTCCACTATAAAAAAGAATGGATAGATGATGGAAGGGACACAATCAAGGATAATTGGGCCTGAAGTACAACAAGATTCGGAAAGGGGTAAATGTGATGGATGAGAAGTTTCAACATGATTGGTAACTAGTTTGGGTGTATGAGACTCTGTTTTTAGGATTTTATTTTGTATGGTTATACAAGGTGGAAATTATTGTTTTAATATATGAGGGAAAATGGATTATTGATTGGTTATTTGATTATGTATGGTTATATAAGGTGGAAATTATTGTTCTAATATATGAGGGTAAATTATTTGTTGCACCCATCTAGACTTACTAAAAGTTGGTTGGGATAAGGGATAGATCCCACTAGTGGATGCTGGAATGATTATGCATATGAACTAGGGAGTATGTGATTGGTATATGGATCATGATTCTATCTGGGATATTTTATTTGTTTTTTTGATACATTTATGTACTAAATTGCTATTCCACTATTTAACATTTATTTCGTATAGAATTCCATGATCTTCATTTTTATCTGAAACTATTGGAATGGATTACATAGTTATCTACAAAATGGAAATTATTATTCTTCCATTTCACAATTATTTGTTATTATTTCAATATTGTTTTATATTATTTAACCATTTTGATACTCTATAGTCATTAGGGTATAGTCTCCCCATTATTCCACCATGAACCCAATCTACTAGTTTTCATCCTCTAGCATACATGTATGTGTTATTGAGGTCATGTTTCCATCTGAGATCAGTTATTATAGATTGAACATGAAATGGGATGTCACAATGGGTTATATTGAGAGCAATCCATGTACCATGGAATGAAATCAGAAAATAAGAGGTACATATAAAATCATAACATAGAACAAATATAAGCATAAAAATCATTATTTTGTGAAAATAGTTGACTGAAATCATGTATACACATATTGTTCTGAATAGAGTTAATCATAATCATTTCCATGCCTAATTCTTTAAAATATCTAGTGGTAATAATATTCATACATTATATTATCAACAAATAAATCCACAAACATGAAATTGTATAAAATCATTGTTTTATAACATATAAGTCTTTACCCAATATATTAAAAGGATATATAATTTTAGTAAAACCCATAAAATAATTATAAATCATATTTATGTTTTCAGAACACAATTAATCCGACATAAAATCTACATTTTCCAATGATAATAAATGTTTTTATATATAATCCTAAAATGGTATCATATAAGAATCACTCAAAATATATATCGAATGATATCATCAATCCAATCATCGCAAAGAAAAATAGAAAAATAGAAAATGTAGTGTGATACCAGAATCATAATTAAATAAATGATAGGTTATTTTGAAACAAATTGGAAAATGCTAGGTACATCAAAAAATAGATTCATTAACATTTTTGTAACATTTAAATATATATAAACATATATGTCACATTCAAAATAATTTCAAATTTGTGAAAAAAATTCTTTGAAAACATAATTTAACATGAAAAATGCTTTATAATAGAACGTTGAAAAATACATGATGTTTATTTTAAAAATACTGAAGTTAATCATAGAAAAATATATGTAAATATAATTAAATACCTTTTATATCATTTTTCGTATTTTAATGAAATATAAGAAAAATAGCTATTAAGTTACATTAGAATAATGATAAAAATAAATTTTAATGGTAGGGAACGATATACTTATTTTTTAAAAATAAGGATATAAATGTTTTTGGAATGAAAAAATATTGATATGGAATAAAAAACAACATTGAAAGGGAATTATTTCTTTTTAAATTACATATCATTACGGGGAAAGAAATAATCTAGAATAGAACTTTTGTCAATAAAAATAATATCCCTATAATGAAAATTTACAATATGGAGAGTGTAAAATATATTAATCATATTAGAATATAATTAATGAATAAATATTTTGAAAAAAGGAAATGATATTGAGTAAAAAAAACCCTTATTCCATTGCTAATTAACGAATCAAATAAAATATATCATGAAGTGGAATAATAAATCTCATGACTAAAAAGTTTATAATTATAAAAGATGAAAATGTTTTCTAATATAAATCATATAAAATATAATATCTGCATAATATTACAAATTCATCAGTAAATATAAATTATATAAAAACCATTTAAACTTTGGTATTGTAAGAATTAAAATATACTATATAAGGAGCATTAAATTGAAATGTCAATATAATTATTGATATTTAATTTAATATATGAAAAAGTTAATGGGGATGAGTCTACATTATTTTAGCGATGAAAATATTCCTAATTTGAAATGCGAATCAAGGATTTAAAATTGAAACAAATAGTCCTTAACAAAGACTATATCTTCAAAAACCTTTTCTAACTCCTTATATAATCAACTTTGGATTATTATAAACCCTTTTAAAAACCGTATCTATATATAATGATTTTTGATTAATATTATTCATCGAAAAAATCATACCTATTTAATAATAATTCAATAATAAATATAATCTCAAAGTTCAAATTATTATTTTTAATCCTTATTTTCATCTATATGGGGGTTCTATTCGTTAATTCTTGATTATATTTCCAACAGTTCTAAAATATTCATTGATTTCATATAATTTTTTTATATTGGTTTTTATAATTTCAATTTTATTATTTGGTGATACGTTAAAGACTCAAAAAATATATTCACAAGTATCATTTTTGAAAATTTTATATCAATAAAAAGAATTAATTTTTTTTCAGAATATATATATAAATATATATTACCAATATAGAATTATGAAAATATATAAATTTAGTAATAAATAAGTCTTATTAAAATTATTTATGTATTTTTAATGATCTAGGATGTAAATATTATAACATAATTCTTGTATGTTGTAATACCAATCAACCTAAGGATATGTTATTATAATTGAATAAGAAATAGAATTTAATTAAATTTTTATAATATCATTGTTATAGTAGTGTGATGATATAAAAACCATTTTATTCCTGAGAAAAAATTATTGAAATATATTTAGATGATGAATATATATAAATTTATTATGTAAAGGATTAAACATTCATTGAAGACACAAATCGTTAGATTGAGTAACTATTTGATAAGTTGGATTTATGATTTCATCTTGTCACCATATGTTCACAACCCTAGGAAAGAACATATTAAAATGAATTTTGGTAGGTATTCAAGAAAAAATTAAAGGATTGAGTTTTTTAGAGTGATAAGGGGATTGGTCCATCTATATGTTAAAATTAAGGTCATTTCAAAAGAGACTTGAGTTAGGTGAATGGTAAAGGTTGAATCACATGTGATTTTGGCGAGTTAGATATGAAAATATATGGTAATTTAGTTATTTATTCCCAAAACTAATAAATAGGTCATATAATATTTAACTATCATCTTTATTTTCCCATCATGACAATGAATTCATACCATTTCACACAATTTAACAATCTACTATTGAAAATAATTTTCTTCCAACTATAAAATATTACCACTCTTACTTAAGTTTGACATGATTATTCAAAATATAAAATTCATCTACTGAAATTCAAATTCAATTCTTGGAAAATTTTACATTAATATGAAACCATAACATATATAATTAAAAATATTTATAAAAAAAATTATAAACATTAAATGTTCTTATTAGTTTTTCATAATTATTTTTAATCATTCAATGTTTTTTATTATAAATTATATATGTTATCAAAAAAATTATTTTAATGATACGTTAATAGTTGGATTTTATATTTTGAAAATAAAACTATATAACACAAGAAAACCTCAAAATGTAACTTTTGAAGAGTTGATTTATTTTATTCTCTATTTTAATAAATTAATAATAAATATATCAATAGTAGTTCATTTAATTATATATGTTATGAAAAAATTCTTTTAAAAAATTATAAAAATGATATTTACAATTTTTATAATATATATATATAATACATATGATTTTAGTAAATTTATAGATGAACGTTTAATTTTCTTACAAGATATTTTTTTTATAATTTTCATCACGCCATGACATCAAAATTAAATTTTAATAATTTTTTTTACATATCATCCTTACTTATTCCCATATATTAAATGTATTATATTATATTCATATTTATCACTATTAAATATATAAGTAACAAAACTATCGTATAATAACTTTAACCCATATATTTTTTGATTTTTAATAATTTTCACATTCTAGAGGTTAAATTTTTATTAAATGATTTAATTTTTTTTCAATTATAACCACAATGGATAACATTTATCCATATTAGTGAATAAATTTATCTACATGGTTTGAATATATATATTCATTCTGATAATAATAATAATAGTGATGATTTTATGGATGATGTTGATATGAAATTTAATTTAACTAGTTGTTTTTTATCACTGATAAATATTAAGATTTTATATCATTTAAATTTAATTTATTATAATAAATATAGTGAAATATTTTTTATCTTATTAAATTAATTTATTTACCTATGGGATTCGTATAAATTTAAATTTATTTCTTATCCATATATATTAAAAAATAATAATTTTTAAAAACCTTATTGTTATTAGAATATATATATATATAATTGACTTATTAAATTATTACCCCTAAATAATTTTGATTCTAAAAAATTTAATTTTATCCAACAAATGAAAACATATGATAGTATCATTATCATAATTATCACTTGATATGTGATTTCTAATGATATATAAATTTTACTATCTTTTTTAAGACTACGAATATTTTAAAATACCATTGAATATGAAAGTGTTTATATTTTATTTGTCTCATCCAATTTTTCGTAAGAATTATTTTTTAGTAAGTGATACATCATATGATTAAGAATGAGTTACTAGAGTCCAAGCCATCAATGATTCATGAACTTATATCCAAATCTGTAAGTAAAACAAAAAGTATTATGATAATTTCATATAAAATTTGAATAAACTATCTTATGAATATTTAAAATGAATATTAAATTATATAAAGTTATTGAATATTCAATTATACCTATGACGCTTTTAGTTCAATTATGACACAATTGTTTAAACATATAACTCATTTAGTTATACCTATGTTACTTTTTAATTCATACTTCTATTATCTATATCCAAATCCTAAAAAACAATTAAACCCTAATGTAATACCAACTATGTCATCTAGGAAAGAACATTCCTAATATATATATGAAAAAAATTTCGAGTAATTGGGAATTATTTTTGAAAATTACATACCGTCCCAGGACCAATAGGTTTATTATCATTATAAATTAGTTATATGACCATCTTATTACCCAATACTACTTCAAAATTTCCCATAATGTTTTTAGAAATATATATTCTCCAAGATATATTCTTCTACATATCATTATGGGATATTATGATATATGAGTAGGGAGATAAAATATCTTGTGAGGGAAAACTTATCAATGTCTCAAATAAAAATATATCATTAACTTGTTGCAATGTAAGTATATGGTAGAATGGCCTATTTTGAAAAAAATGTAATCATAATTGATTTTCATAAGGCATGATAGAATAACATATATCGTAAAAATAGAATATAAAACCAAAAAGGATCATCATGCATGTGTATCATATAATATTGTGTGGAATGAGGAAACAAAAGAGAATAATAACTAGACCTAGAAATGTAACATATAGTTTTTATTCCACATAATCATAGGGAATAATAATTTCTTAGACATAACTAACATCAATAATATCATCACATGAAGTTGTGAACAATGTTAACTATAATAATGTCATTCATAATGTTCTGGGCATGGATAACCACTATTATGTCCATTCATAGCGTTGTTATCTTTGTTAATCACAGTAATGTCTGTAGAAATCACCATTATTTTATGAGATAGATACATATTAGAAATTAATTATAAATCTATATAAATTATTCACCCATCACATAATGGTAAACAATACATTTATATGATATATGAAATCAATCTTACACTAGTGTTAAATTAATGAAAGAAAATAAAATGGGTTAAAAATCATCCATATGAGGTAAAAAAATTATAAAACAATTGTTAAACAAATAATAAAAAAAATAAATTTTTTAAGGGAATTATTAAAAAAAAAAATATAGAGGGTTACCCATGGAATTTAATTCAGTAAAATAAATGATCATTTTTATATATAGAGGGAAAAGTATATATAATAAAAATATTCTCATTAAAATTTTTATAAAATTGTCTTAAAAATGATTTTATTTATCATATTCAAAATATTTATCAAATGGTGAAAATATAATTTTAAAATATTATTTTAATAGTTAAAGTCCAAATAAATGAAATCTAAAATCCATGATGGTTATAGATTATTAAATGTGATGCGTAAGTTAAGGAATATATATAAATGGAAGGAAATAAAAATTACTTAATTTTTAGAAACATAAATAAAACATAGACGAAATAAGTAATTATAAAATTTTATTTTATTAAGGGTAAAAATTAATTATAAATTTTGTTTGGAAAAAACATAATTGTATTTAAAACTCATAAAATATGAGGATTTTTTAAGAATAATATGGACATGGAAGGAAAATATCCAACATAGAAATTAGAAGTTTTCCATTTTAAATTCAATTATTTATTAAGTGAGAACCCAGCAAAAGGATCATTTTATTAAATAAATGTATCCAATCCTGATAGAGTAAAAAATTAGATGGAGAAAGGGTATATTATTTAAAATTAGGATTTAAAAAAATATTTATGAGTTTGAATCATTGAAATGATATTGAGTAAACAAACCCATTATAAATTTTAAAATGATTGAATCTAATGAAAATATAAGAATAAGAATAAAGAGGAAATATAAATCAAATGAATTGAAATATATATATGTCAAAATATAATGAATAAGGGAATCTAATCATCATGTCATTGAAAAGAGGTGAAAAATATTAATCATTCCTCAAAAAATTTAAATTGATATGAAAACCCAGAGAATATTGGTAATGAATGAATCATAAAAACATTAATAATATATCAAGAAATATTATTTTAAATAAAATGAATAATATATATATATGTTATAATAAGTCAATGAGGTATTGATTACGAATTTTTAGAGAATTTTGGTATCTCAATTTGATATACACATTGATATTTGGAAATAGTGACACAGATCCAAACCATGTATTTTTCTCTACTGGACAAGCTAGAAAAACATATAGAATATATTTCATATTATCAAACACACTATTAAAATATTTATCTATATTATGTTTTTTTGTAAAAATACATTATAATTTCTTACCCATTTATTAATATTCAATTATAAAACTATTCGTTAGGTTTTAATTGATCAGTATGTTCCATACTTACTTTGATATTATAGTTTTAGTTATTTTGATTGATTATGTGTTCATAACACCAATAATTTTAATGGAGTTGATATATATGATACTTATAAGTTCTTGGGTTTTTTTAAAATTATTTCATAACTATTATAATAATGGTTTGAAATGAACGGTAAAATATCCTCTTTATATATATTTTAATTCAAAAAAAATAATTATTTACTATTTATGAATTTACATATATATACATTACCAAAATATTATTTTAAAAAATTTATTTTATTAATTATTATTACAACATGACAACATAATTTTAGTTTTCTTAATCATTAATGATGTACATATTATAACATTGATCATCTAGGTAGTGAACCCGACCAAAAAAATGAACACATTTTCTCCCGACCCATCCCCTAGGGTATGTGCTGTGACATACCCCAAGGCCACCTCCCAATGCCCACAGGACGGAGACTAGCATCGAAGGAATCAACATGAAAATGGGTGACATTTTCTTGAGTACTTATTGGCAAGCACACACAACCACATCCCAATGTTGGAAAAGTAAACATGAATTCCCCTAAACAACTGCTGAATAAAACTAAATAATGTATGTCTAATGGTCTAGAATAAAAACCCAAATACTATGTTCATGAAACAGGAATGTACAAGAAAATAATGAAATTTGTTCGGTGAAAACCACAAATGATGGTTTAGTGTAGAGTAGCAGCTCGATGTCGTAAAAGCACGCCCCTCCAGCCTAGTCTTATTGGGTACCATCGGGTCCTAGGACACTATGCCCTCTATCAAGGCAACAATCATCTACATGACACACAACATGTGTGGGAAATGCTCGTGTAGGGGTGAGTAATAATATTCTCAGTAGGGACCTCAAACTAGAAAGGAAATACCACAAATCAATTCGAAAGGAAAACCACGGGGCAAGATAACTCACACCAAGTGTAATCCAGATTATAGAAAGAATGACCATCAGTCATATCATCAAACCCCTTGGGATGCTCAAGAACTCATCACCAATGAGTATAGTGGGCCTTCCAGGTCACACATAAGCTTCTTACCACTAACATTGTAAAATTTTAGTACTCATCTATGATGTGTATTGTGTGTATGCAAGGTCACACAGAAGCCTCTCCCCAATATGGGCATGTTATGTCACTCAGAAGATACTTCCCACCATTCACATATTGTGGTACTCCACTTGTCAAGTACTATGGGTCTTTAAAGTCATACAGAGAATCTTCCCACCATGTGCCTACTAGGAAACACCAAGACACTTCCCACTATTCCATCTTTGCTGATCCACATAGTGTCTATTGCTAGCAGTCTTCAAGTATCAGCTGACTGCAAGGTTTCCGTACATAGGGCACTTTATTTCGGGAGAACCACTCCTCAATACATTATTTGAATTTCAACACACATGAAATACACCATAGATTATTCCAAAATATTTTCCTCATCATGATGATTCCAATTCCACAAACGACTTATCAATTGGATGCTCGATTTGGAAGATATTGGATTTTTCTCAAAAAGGGGCTGGAGGGGATTGGGTCTGGTCCGACCTAGTCGGACCGACCGAACCCAACATGCACCCATCATGACCTGGGTTTGGCCTAATGGGATGGGTCCAGCCCGAGCAAGTGGGGCTAGCCCGCTCGAGCAGGTCTATCACCCACGGGCGTCCCGCGGCTTTCCCGGTCCGCCATAGGCCGACCAGTTCTTACCCATTAAGGATACAAATTAATGCAGTATTTGCTCCCCTGCCTTGTGGGTCATCTGTTGGGCTATCTCCACTACAAAAGTGGGTTGAATGTGGCCTTCTTCTTGCTACACAACACAGTGCAGGGTCTGCAGTGCATTGATGCGGCCCGTTAGCTGCGTCCACCCACCGCCAGCAGCTGATAGAGAGGTCGGAAACTACTACCTCACCCCGATGGCCCTATCCACCATGATGATCCTTATGGTATGCTATCAGGGTTCACCCCCACCCCCCCTCACCGCCACTAATTTTGAAATTCCGAGCAGTTTTCCCATAGACAATTGGGCCCTCTATGGTAATCCATTATTCATGCCGCTTGCGCCTACAACCACTAAGGGATGTCATATTCCCTACGATAGCCTCGAATCCTCCTTACCTCCACATCCAATACATGGTCATAATGAATGCACAAAACACACAAGGTGGCGGGGCTCATGCCTTGTTCTTATCATCCCGCACCTTCCACGTTTGAGGTTTCAAAAACATGGGATATAGAATAGATGTTCTATCACAACATTCAAATATTCTTGATAAAAAACCACAGGAAACTATACCTCGCACAAGAACAAGCGATCTTCCTATAAAAATTTTCATGGGTTTACCTACAATCATCATTTATAATTAATAAAGGGGAAACATAAAAAAAGACAACCTCTGCCTTGGTTGGATCATTCATTGGTGGTGAACGGTGTCACTATGTTCACCATTTTCTGATCCTCTATTTATGGACATTGGTCGATCTACAATGGTGATGGATCATTCTTAGGGGGGTTTTTGTTCTTCATTGTCATCCACCAGAGCTTCAGAGTTAAACGACAATTTTGTCAGTAATATTGAGTTGTCTTCTTTCCCATTAATGGGTAAAATGTGAATCAGTGTTTCTATTCATTTCTGTTACGAAGTAATTATGTTGTTTCATTTAAATAAACATCTTATTCTGTTTCTCATGGTTGTTAAATTGTTTACCATCAATGTTTTGATACTTCATAAAAAATAAAATGAAACAATTTTTTTATAACATTTTCTTTAAAAACTATGGAAAATAAATTTTCCCTCTACCAGCACTATTTGATGATAGGTTCATTCTAGGAGATCATGCAATTCTGAGTTAAATGGTACCCTCATATTTTTTTTATATTCACTAGTTTAAATGTTACAAACCCCACTCCCACATTTCATAGATGAAGTTACAAAATATTAAAATTATATTTGGGGCTCGCCAAACCTCAGAATCAAGTGTTGTCAAATTGTCTGGCCTTGAAAAAATTACATATAAATAAGAAACATTACACATAAAATCTAGTAAATTACATCACTCGCACTATTTGGGCTTCACATTCTCGTAAAACAAAACGAGGATAAACAAACAAATGGGGTTATTGAGAATGAATCAGAGCCTTCCACTCCCATATGTTATCCAGAAGATTCTCTTACTACCACCAAATGTGCCCTAGAGGAATCAATCATCCACAAAGGACCCTCTCATATTGATCCTCTATCTTCACTAGAAACTCTACAAACGTCACCCCATCATCAATATACAACTCTCCCTAGTCGAAGATGTGTGATGGATCATGCACATATCACTTCAAATGAGACATGTGGAAAAAATCATGCACTCCCTGCATCTTTGGGGTATGAGATATATGGTACACCACCTCTCAAACTCTTAAATGAATCTAGAAAGGCTTGATGAACCTGTGATATTACTTATTCCTCCAGTTAAATCTCTAAAATCCCTATCGGGGTGAGACCTAAAGGAAGACATGGTTTCCCTCCTTGAATTCCATGTTCTCTATCTCTAGTCATCACATGATTTATGTATACTTTGTGCAGTCTTCATCTGTTCTTGGATGATCAGAACCTTCTTAGTGGTATCCAGTACTAACTTTGAACCCATGACTACTGATTCCCCTGGTTCGGTCCACTATAGAGGTGATCTGCAAGGCCACATCTAAAAGACCTCAAATGGTTCCATGCCAATGGAGGAGTTATAGTTTTTATTGAATGAAAACTCTACTAGTGGTAGGTATCCCTCCCAAATATGACCAAAATAAAGGATTCATGATTGAAGCATGACCTCTATGGTCTATATGGTCCACTCAGTCTAACCTTGCATCTATGGGTGGATAGTTGTACTCATGAGTAGCTGAGTCCTAAATACCTCATGTAATATGTTTCAAAACAACAGTGTAAAGCTTGAATCATGGTCTGAGACAATAATATTAAGAATCCCATGATGCCCTGATGTCTCCTAGACATTATGGTGCCCCAAGACCTCTACAGATCACAACTAATGGATGGGGAGGAAGTGATCTGACATGGTGAGTCGGTCAATGATCACCCAGATTGAATCAATGCCCATGGACATTCGTGGTAACCCCATGACAAAGTCCATTGAGATACCATCCCATTTCCACTCTGGTACCTCAAGTATCACTGCCAAGCCTATTGGAACCAGATACTTAACTCTCACTTGTAGAGAATAGTCGAATCGTGGAACAGACACTTCCACAACATTCTCTATCCCAGGACACTAGTACTGATGTCGGAGGTCCTAGTACATCTTCGACATACCAGGATTTACCACCAAAAGAGACATATGGAACTACCTCAACAAAGCCTCCCAAAACATCACTCATACTACAGCGCACCCTTTTAAAAGGATAACATGCTCTCCACCTATCAAAAATTCATCTGGTTCCTTTGTTGAGGATAACTGAGAATGTCAAGCCTTTTATTCATCATTTGAATGTTGTGCCTCCGATACTAGATAAAATTTTAAAGGAGTTACAGTAATCCACTAAAGGTAAGTTTCTACATCATCATCTATGAAGGATATATGCATCATGGCTAGATACACCATCAACACACTCAGCGTTAGAAAACTGGACCTCATGCTGAGCGCTTCAGCCACCATGCCACTTTCTCAATAGTATAGTCAATTTGAAAATCATAGTCCAAGAGTAACTCCAGCCATCAAAAATGTCTCATGTTCAGGACCATATATAATAATATATACCTATTACTCTTGTGGTCGGGGTAGATGGTCAACTATTCCTCCATCAAGTAGTGCCGCCGCATCTTTATATAAAATACCAATGTTTTTAACTCTAGGTCATGAGTCATATAGTTCTATTCTCGTTTCCTTAATTGCTGTGACATGTAGGTGATTGTTGCTCATTCCTACATCGGGACCCAACCCATTCCAATTAATAATTCATCACACAAGATTTCATACCCAACACCCTCTTCTGGTTGTCTCATGAAAGGGGGAATCTAATGTCTCTACCTTAGCTAATATATACTATACTAGAACTTCTCCATTCACAATAATTTTTGTCCCTTCCATATCAAGGATGATTAAAGTGACGCTAGTCTAGAAAACTCATGTAAGAACATCCAGTAGTATCCATCCTAACACAAGAAACTCCACACATCATTCACACTTCTGGATGGATAACAAGAAATAACTTACTCTATCTATACTATATCTACTACAACTCTAGCCTTTGAGATGAAATGTCCTAGATAGTGGAACTCATGAATCCAAAACTGGCACATAGAGAGCATACCAAAAAGATGGTCCTCTCATATTGTATCCAGAACTATCCATAGGTGGGTAGCGTGATCCTCTTTTGATGATGAGTACACAAATATATCATCATTGAACACCCCCACAAAGCGATCGAGGTAAGGCTTGAATATTCTGTTCAGGATTCTGATGATCACTATTGGGAAATATGTCCTGCTGAAATGCATCACGAAAAACTCAGATTGATTATACAAGTATATAAATAATGTCTTCAGTGTGTCCTCATCCCATACCTGAAGCCAATGATAGCATGATATGATGTAAATCTTTGAGAAACACCTCTCTCCCTTCAGCTAGTTGAAGTGATCATCAATCCTCGACAATGGATACTTTTTCTCCTAGGTCACCTGGTTGAGGTTCATAATGTACATTCATAGCCTCATTATCTTGTCTTCCTACTTGGAATATAACACCGGGACTACTGATGGTGAAACGTTGGGACTCATGAAGCCCTTCACTTGCAAGTACTCCAATTGTACCCTCAATTCCTGAAGCTCCATGGGAGACATCCGATATGCCAGGGTGGATATCTGTATCATCCTCGGATATTGATTGATGTATAATTCTACCTCCCGACAATGAGGTAGTCTTGGATCATCCTTAGGAAAGATATCCCCACACTTGTCCACCACTAGAGGAATTCTCAGAATCTTATCATACACCCCACGGATGTAGAGGCTACACGAATGTTGAGTGATTGGATGCACCCTTCTTCTAGAAAGCATGAAATGTGATGAAATAGTTCCCCTCTAACTGGTGAAGGACACCCTAGTCCCATCCACATTGAAACACCACACCTTGCACCTAATACAATCAATCTAAACATGGAATGTAGATAACTAGTCCATACCCATGATTATGTAGTAAGGCCTTGACATTTCTACTAGGAGATCCCAGCCAAAGATATTGTCTCCTAGAGTAATCTCAAACAGCCAGAACTAGTGTGTAATTGTCGAATCCCCTCCCATAGGAGTCTCTAAATGTAAGTATAGATCCAACGCCTCCACTAGTATATACGAAACTCAACTAGAGTCTGTGGAAAAGAAAGAGTGTCTAGAACCTATATCAATAAGAATTTCAACTAAGGTGGAGAATACATATATCATACACTTAATCATATCTGGTTTACCGTGGTCATAAAAATCCATTTCCTGTAACTAGCCTCACCCATGTCCACCAGATCCCTGAGCCCTTGGTGGACCCCCTTAGGTGGTGGTGACAACACCTCGAACCGATTTCCACCAACTATATCTCATGCTGCTCCCCAGCCATGTCCACTTCCCTACAGACATCCCCACATGAACCATTTTCTCTACCTTAGTGGTTCCTCGACCATCTATTGATTGTCTATGCAGTTGGTCGAGCATTCCTGAGACTTGTGTCCCTACCCACCACACATGAAACATAATATGGGTCCCTAGTGACTACATCTACTCAAGATTCCCCTCACTACCAAACCCTCATCCTTGGGTCATCCCCTAAAGGATCTGAACAACATGGGATCCCACTTCTACTTCCTGCTGCTCACCAATGAAGACTCTTCCACCTGATGTCTCTTAGTGGCTCCAGTTGCTAGTGCCTTCTAGACTAGGAAAGTCTCCACAATAAGGGATCTCACTAACCCTTGACCTATGAGGGGATGCTGAGAGAGACCATGGATACCATGATCTACCACCTATGTCTCTGTTCAAAGGTCCAAGCCCTGACAAAAGGCCCCTGTACCATGTCTGTGGAGTACTAAGAGTGGTCTTAAATCCTCAAAATGTACTCATCCACTGACAAACTTCCCTAATGTATGTAAAGAGGCTCTTGAATGTGAACGATGTGCAAGGTCGCAGTGAATAAATCTTCTCGAAAAAGAACTCAATGTTAGGCCAAAAGAGGGTCACCTCATCATGGGTCTAAATCAACAGGGTTCACCATCTCTTTATCAAGCCCTGAATAAGAATCAGAAACAATATTTTCATCTATTCGAGTTGCATCCTCCCTAAGCATATGACCCACTTCACCACCTCAATCCAGTCCATAGTGGCCTGAGGATTTTTCATTCCGCTGATCCAATGAGGTCTCTATGAAAGGAACTCCGGAAAGGTGTTGAGAATTCATGTGTACTCTACTCATAACACCAGTAGTCACTACTAATCAATGGGTGGTGGGAATTCTAGTGCCCTACCCATTAGGTTCATCTATAGAACTGGTCCCTGAAAAAACACTACATCCCTTGGCAGGCTGTCCTCACGGTCAGACATTAGAATCCTAGAAGGCCTTTTGCGTAGAGGCATCATGATACAGATCAAGATGTACCATAGTAAAAAGATTATACATAGTGATATGATACTAATTTAACATTAAAATTAAGAAACACAAAATTAAAATATGATTCATGCAGCCAATGTTTTTAAATATAGTGTTTAAAAGAAGAATTAATGGTCTTGGAGTATGGATATATCACCTGCTGCACCAAAACAGGTCTTCTCGAATATGAATGTCAAACATGAAAAATTTAACAATACCTCCCCAAAACAAAAATAATAATCTCCCGATCATTAAGGTTGAATCGAGTGCCTTTAATAACACATTTTCATTACCTATCCCTCGGCGTCCATGCTGTGACATACCGCAAGCCTACCTCTCGAATGCTAGTGGTTGGCAACAACTGCCGAAGGCATCAACTTGAAAGTTGGTGTGAATTTATTGAGTACCTATACTCACGAGCACACAACAATGTTCTAATGCTGGAAAAATAAATGTTCATGCCCCTAAACTACCACAGAGTAAAATTATAAACAATAGGTTAAATGGGAAAGAATATAAACCCAACAAAATATGTAATGAAAATAGTAATATACATGTAATCACATAAATACATCTGATGAAGACCCAACATGATGGGTATGTGATGAGTAACTGATGGAAGCTATAGAAGCATGCCCCTCTTTCCTGGTCTCTCTAGGAACCACTAGGTCTATGGCCACTAAGTCCACCGTCAAGGAGGTGGTCATCTATACCATACCCAAGATGTTCCTGCGATGATAGTGTAGGGGGAGTAACAATATACTCAATAAAGACCCCAAATAAACCAGGAAATACCATAATTCAATCAAAAATGATATCCAAAAAGGAATATGGGTCACATCAAGTGAAATATTGTGTAAGGAAACTAGGACCATCAATTGTATCATCGAACATGTTGGGCTGCCATAGAAACCCTCCTTAATGAGTACAGTGGGCCTACCGAGTCACACATAAGCATCTTCCCACTAACTATGGACTTCTTTTGTACCTATCCTTAATGAGTACCAAGTTTATACTGGGTCGCATTGAAGCCGCTCCACACTGTGGGCTTACTGGGTCCCATAGAAGCCGCTTCCCACCATGTCCATACTGAGGTGCTCATCTTGTCGAGTATCATGGGGATACCAATCCATTTTGAGAAATTCCCAAATATGGGCATTCTGGGTCACATATATCTTCTTTTAAGTGGGACATTGTTGCTGATCAATATAGGGTCACTTTTTAATAGTCTTTAGTTCTTATACCAATATTGTATTCCCACATGTAGAGTGATTGATTCTGTAAGAACCGTTACTCATGCCATTAGTTTAATTTCAACTTCCATGAAATCCTCCATAGATTATTCAAAAAAATACAACATGATACAAGGGACAAACACCATAACTAGCACATCAATCTGAAGCCAGATTCGAAAGATATTGACCTTTTTCAAAAAGTATCTAGTTGGGTTCAGATACAGCCTGATGGGGTGGGTTTGTTCCACTAGGGTGGAAAATTCTATTCCATTTTTCCAGAATAGGAGGACCAGTTATCACCCAATCAGGACATGAATATATTTCACATTCACTCTCCCTTCATTGCGGGTCATCTATGAGGGCCAAATCCTCATCCACAGTCATTTGACCATGTCCTGTAGCGTGGGACGTAGTGAAATTATGCGTTCATGGTGTTGTGCAACATCTACAGTACATTGTTGTTTCAATGGTTCATCGAAATTGATGGGTGTCCACATCCACCTACTTCCAGCCACCAGCATAGAGGCCGGAAGCTCCTGTTGCACACCTGTGACCCAAGCTAATCGTGGGCCTCTTTTTGATGCACCACTATGGAAACTACAAGTGAGTTCTTCCACAGACCACTGGGTCCGATCCAATGGTTCATTCTTCATGCCTCTTATAACTAAGGTCTCTAAGGGACTCCATCATTAAAGTGATGGACTCAGATCCTCATAGGAACCAATTATAATATGTAGTCATGCATAATATACAAAAAACTCAAGGCATAGGGTCTTAAGCCTTGTCTATGTCATCTGATGCCCTTCGAGTCAAAGGTTTATAAAAAATTGGATATCAAATTGAAGTTATATCACAATTGTTAAATAATCCCAGTGAAAAACCCCTAGAAAAGTCCCCTCCTACAAGAATGAGTAATCATAAGATCATAATGTTCGTGGGTTGATCCATATTTGATGTTTAGAATAATAAAAGGAGAAACATAAAACAAAGACAACCCACTACCTGATTTGGATCATTCATTGGTGATGAACTGTGATTCTAAATTAGAAAATTTACTATATTATTTTTATGGACATTGGTTGATCATCGTTGGTGATGGTACATTCTATGGAGGGCTGACATTCATCATCGACACCCACAAGAGCTTCAGAGCAGAACAAGGATTGTGCAAAAAATCCATTGTTATCTTCTATGCCATTAATAGACAAAAAAATCAGAATTTATGTTATAAAATCATTACGTTGTTTCATTTTATGAAACAATTAATATATTTTTTCTTGTTTAGAAAACCATTGAGCTGCACTGATTTAAAAATTCTAAAGAAAAAAAAATTAATCAAGTTTCTTTTATTTTAAATTTTTTTTTGAAGTCCAAAAAATAATTTTTCCTCTCGAACTTTTCTGGTAATGATTAGCCCCATTATATGTGAATCCTACCATTATGAGTTCAACGACACCCACTATTTTTTTGATCTGAACACCATTTTAATATTTAGAAAACCCCAGTCAAATGATTTCTTAAATGAACTTGAAAAGTTAAATATTATATTTCAGGCTCACCAGGCCCCCGAATTATTGTCCTTCAAAAATTCTAATCTCAAAAATAATTCTATATAATTTTGAAAAAATACATGGAATTTAAAATATATTACACATTATAAATATTAAATGAGTATGAAAATATTATTTTATTATGACAATATCAATTTTTATAAATTGAAGTGAATTGGAAAACATATTATTATTACGATATAACATATTTATGAAGTATTGGATGAAGAAGACAAAAAACATATTAGAGGGATGATTAAGTATTAATAAAGACATGATTATTTTATTAGATACACTAATGGAAATGAAGGATACTAAATAATTTTTATGAATATATGTTACGAAAAGATATAGAGGAATTTAAGAGGGGAAATTCTCACAACTATTCAATATAAAATTTAACTATTCAAGGGGTTTGGACTACGGTACAATATATATATATATAATTATAGGATAAAATAAGGGATATATCATTGGATAAATTAGTTTTTGATGGCTAAAAATAGAACCACAAAGGTGTTTGATGTGTTGGAAAAGGAAATGTTGTTATCAATTGTAGTACTTAATTGAAAACATAATAAATGTCTACTTTAATGTCAAAATATATTTTTAGTTATCCATTAAATATTATATATCTTTTTACCTATTCTTATTTATATTAATTAATTACAATTTTTTGTATTCATGTAACAAAAATTGTGACATTATATGATTTTATAATATTAACACAGTATTTGATAGTGTATAAGACTCTAAATACCATGATTAGAAGAATATATAACACCCTATCAGATTAAAATATATTAATTTTATACTGAATAAAATATATTAAATATATTTGAAAAAATGAAACATAATGATAAATATATTTAGTAGATTTATAAAGAGTTAAACTATATTTTTACCATATTGAATTGTGTATGTAGTAAAAATAAATTACCACAATTAAGGTAAAAATTTGTTTACCAAGTGGTTAAACTAAAAAGATAAGTATAAAAATAACCTATAAAATTGTATTAAAAACATTTATGGACATATTTTGATCATTAAACATAAAATGTTATATAATTTCCCATTTTATACCCAGGTCACATTTGAAAACTGTGGGAGCAGTCTTTTTTTCAAAAATACCATGTTTGTCCACTCCAACACATAAAGTTGGTCACCCATGTCCTTCCATATTCACAACATAAAAACAATTTGGATTGGAATGTATCTTATTACATAACATTAAAACTTCTTTAACCTCATCCAAAAATCCTTATTTTTTGAATAAGTACATCCTTGGATGGATTAAGTGCAATCTTAAAGATGATACCAAAAGAAGTGGTAATTATTTCTAATGATCATCTTTATTTTATTTTCATCTACACAACCATAAATTGTAATTATACAATGATGATATAGTAAAATAATTATATTACATATACATTGATGTTTTTAATAATTAATTCATGACCAATAACGATATCCCCTTCTATAAAATTTGTTCCAAAATCATTATTCTTGTTTATGGAGGAGTACCTCCTTACGAACCAATGTCATTTGTTCTTCCTTTACCAAAATTTATTGTGGAGTATTATGATTTAAAGAAAGTATTAATATGATATTTTTGACATAATGAAATATACAAACACATTATATCAAATATAACTTTTTTTTGCTTTCCATTCCATATGGGAAATGATATTTTCAGTCTTGTGTTCAACATACTACTACCTTATGAAGTGGTATGATTCATCTTTCACTAAATCCTAACATGGATTATATTAAGGTTAATGTAAATGAATATATATTATATAAATTACATAGTAATTATGTTAATTACATATTTATAATTTTTAAAATATAATATTATTTCAGGTCTTTTCAATCCCTTAAATATGATTACCTCATTCAAGCTCCTGTGGACTACCGATTTTACGAAGCGATGTTACTCTATTTTCATCACCACAAATCATGGATGATATGTATAAGTATATATAATGGTTATTATTATATTAATATAATTATATAATGAGAAAAAAATTTATACCACCTTTCAATAATGATTTTGGGAAATAGAAATTTTACTAATGCATAGGTACATCATACCATCTCCGTAATCATAACATAGTTCATTTTTCATAATCATATTTCATTATTTATCTAAAAAATATAATTGAGTTAAAAATAAGATCATTATTTCATTTTTATTATTCTTTAGATGAGAATAATTTATTATATGTTCCTGAATTATATGTTTCATGTCAAAACATGAATGAGAAAACATGCAATTAATACCGAAAACAATTACAATAGTGAATTATTTTTAATAAATTGTTAATAAGATGTTATTAAATGATCATGTATAACATTATAAATAATAATATGGTTATGTTATAAGTTAATAAAATGTTTTAAATAGCAATATTTGTGTATGAATATTGTTCAATGAAATTGAAGTGTGAGGTATGAGATTTCCTCTCAATTTCATTTAATAATGACATATTTTATTGTTATGGACATAATTTATCTTATATTGTGTATATAAATACCATTTTAAAAGTAGTATAATTAATAATTCATTATTAAGGGTATTTTTAATTTTAAATAAAATCAATTCATCTAAGGGGATTCGAAATAAAAGTCTTCATGTTTTAAATAATTCCATAACTCAATCATTTTTCATTGCGATGTATTACTTTTTCATTGTCATTGAAATTTTAATATTATGTTATTAATGACCTGTGATTATGTTATGTATTATTTCGAATTTTTTTTTATATTTACTTTTGATAAACAAAATAAGTTCAGTTATTAATTCTCACATTATCATTATGATCTTTGTATGGTTTTTTTTCAGAATCTCATTCTAATCAATAATGTTTAATCATGATGATCAATTGAATGAAATTAGTTTATAATTTCCTAATAAACCCATTTATTTTTTATTGTCCTCCAGTTATTCATTATATTTTCATGTATTATTAATGTTTTACCACTCTTAAGTGGTTAAACTGTTATAGAATATGTCTTTTTCAAAATTTGATGGGTAGGACATATGTTATCTTCCAAAGAAATGTTTTCGAAAAATATTTTAATACAAGTTATTAACTCATTAAAAATTATTTGTTAAATTAATTTCGTTACATTTTTACACATTATAAATTTAGTTCAATGGATTCTTATGTCATTTTCAAAGTAATGCTCATTTTTTTACGGAAAATGTGAAAGGAATCGGCCTGTCTCTTTTGGAACAAGGAACATTCAGAAACAATTTAATGTGAAAAAAAATTGTATTTTTAAATATTTTGGATTTTAATTAATTAATATCCATAATGACCATCATTTAAATTAGGATTCTACTCCCTTTTTATGATGATATTTTTTATGTAAATATTTTGAAATGAAATTTTCATATAAAATAATATTCAAAATGTTTTTAAACATGAAAATGACATTTTCGATAATAATATTATTCAAGCTATTTTTGTTTTATTTTTATTCATTAATTACAAATAACCTTTATTCTTACTCAAATGAGGATATATTTATACAATACATATTCGTATTCTAAATAATTTATTATTATTTTAATGAAGTATAATATTGACATTAAATTTCATTTATCAATTTATAGATATTAATTTTCCTATGAAATAATCACTTCTCTATGATTATTAGACATTAAATTAATTATAAATATTAATAATATTAATTATAAATATTCTTATTGGTTAAACCATATACCTTATCAAAATTTTGTTAAATTGGTAGTCATTTCTTAATCTGGGGAGATATTGATAAATCATTAATCTATAATTAATATGCTTATTTGATGATAAGGGAAAATGTTTATGAATTACACCAACTATTAGTCATACGAGGGATGATTTGGAAATACAAGACATAGAGGGAGAGTTAATTATTTTCTCTTCATCCATTGATAGTCTCATATAATGAAAATAAATCCATACACGATCAAAAGGGTTTTTACCCATCAATTTTAAAATTTATTGATAATAGATATTGAATGTAAATGTATCATATTACATTGAAACATGAACTCCAAGAATTAAAAAAAAATTTCATTAAGAGTATAGTTATTATTAACCATGATATTTTATCTATGATATGATCGCTGGTTATATTTCAATTTATTGATTAAATGTATTGAGTTTTTAGTTATTTTCCTTTACATATTAATTATACATTTTCCATTTATTTAAATTCCTTGTGTTCTCAGTTATTTACCGTGAAATGTTGACTATGATTTTTTCATTCATGATATCTTCTATTTTAATTAATTGTTACTTTGTTTTTGATATCACCATTTTTTTTATCATTTTCCAAGTAATCCATTATCGTTACTATTATTTATTTACAAGTATATTCAAGATGTAATAAATTAATTCTCATAAAAAATTATTTTGTATTTTTTTCAAAAGTTAATTTGGAATATTGGATCTATATAGTTTACCAAGACTAATAATCAATCTAATTCTTTGATATGTGAATCCATGCATCTTATGAAAATGTAATAAATAAGGCACTAGGACTAGGCTACTAGGGCTGGGGTTGACATAGTTGGTATCAGAATAATGTTCAGTAGAATCTTTAGAAATTATATTTATGAAAACATAGATTATGAAATATGGCCATGTGACAGATATTAATGATGATCTCTAGAATAATGTTATAAAGTATTGGTAATGATGATACTTTTTTATTTTCCTAGTAATACATCGATATATGATTACTAAAAGTGTATGTGGTTTTAGAACATAAGTACCAAGTAGAAATAACAATGAAAAGGTCATATTGGGCTTGACTCGATCATCAACAGTTTCACAGAATCAAGCCTTACTATTCACATGGTATGAAACACACAGGTATATTATTAGAATAAATAAAATTTGCTTGAAAAACTATTTTATGTGGAATTAAAATTAAATATATCACAAAAGAAACAAATATTACTATTCAAATGTTAAAAATATATAAATTTTAATTTATGAAATGTGTTACACCATGTTTGGAATTATACTTCATGATTTAAAATACATTATTTTTAGAGCTAGTACAATATATACAGTTTTTTAGATATAAATTATGGTATGAAGAATGATATCAATTCTCTTGGAAGGTTTAGAGATTTCCTTGATGAGGAAACCAATACAGATGGTATTTGAATGGAATAAATAATGTCTATATTAGGGTAGCTTAATTATGTTATGAGAAATAACTTTTCTAGGATAGAGTAACATATCCCACACTTAGATTCTCCAATGTTGTACAATATTATGTGGATGAATCCCCCATTAATTAGTGAGATAACTAACCCCGATGTGGAAATTAATGGATTGAATATCTAGAGAATATATTTATAGTATTGGGATGTAGTAAAAAAAGGTTACCATTTCATTTTATTTTATAAAAGTAAATGACGATCAACGATGGTCATAAAAAACACATACTGTAGTGGAAGAGGATATATAAATCATGGAATGATATTTTTTATAAAGAAAATATTTCTTAAATATTTCCCTCATAGTAGAAAACTAAAATGAAGAGAATGTTCATTAGCCTATCTAAAAATAAATAAGAATGGGATTTACATATTGAATATACCATTAAAAGTTTATCTATGTATTCTAAAATTTATATATGCTATATATAGTGAATGACTAATCATTTCTTTGAAGGAATTAAGCCTAGATTATAAAGGGATCTGATCTCTAGGACATGTTCTTTGTACGATGATCTAGTTTAACATGATACCGATATACAGAATGAATTATACATGACTTATGTATTAAAAAAGAAGAATGATAAAAAGGGGAAGATTAAGAAAAAATGGATAGGGGATTAATAGAATGATATATTTACTTATATACGATAACTATTTAATGAATAACCCTGAAAAATTCATAAAAGGATTGGGAGTTCGTTGTAATTGGTGAGAAGAGGGTCACATGGAAAAATAATTCAATAGGAAGAAGGAAGAAACTATTATTCAATGTTTCAATTATAAAGAGATAGGTAACTACATAAATTAATTTTTCATGCATTAAGGGAATGAAATCAGAATAAGCTATGGGATCAAGTTCATGATTATTCTATAGATACATAATAAATTGGGTGATTAATGTTTATGAGTATATTAATCCTTGATTTTTTTTAAAACAATCCTAGTTATATGTATTAAGAAATATATAATGATTATAATGTAGTGCTATTTCTTAATGGATTTGAATGCATGGGTCAAATGGTAATTATAAAAGTGATTCAGTGGATATTTGATCTTCTTGGAAAGAACATAATTGAATTAAATATAACATTTAATATGTTTTTGATGTTAGGATAATTATATTTCGATAAAGAGAATATTGATATTGATTAATTATAGTGGTTTGTATTGATTACCTTATGAAAAATTAATTTTTTGTGGACAAAGTGTTTTATTCTTGGTGGATTTTATAAAATTGGTTGATTTATAGAATATATCGAATAATATACATTTTAATTTATGCAATAAAAAATTTATTTTGATTTTCAATAAGTTTTTTTGGGTTTTCAGGTTAAAACCATGTTTCAAGAGATTTCATGTTGTACATAATCACATGTCTGTTATGTGATGATTAAAAACAACATCATGATGTTTAATGTATTATATATCTATTCATTTTATAATTTCGTGACTTTTATTTTGATGTTTTATATGTTAATATTTTTTAAGAGATATAAGTATTTACAATTTATGAAATGTTTTATGTTCAACATTGGACAAGGATTTAATTATTAATTTATTAATTAACCTTATTACTATTTATTTATATTAGATAAATTGGGAAAATTTTATCATTTTTGGAAAATATTTTAACATAATCAAAATGATTTTTCACTTCTAAATTAATCTTATAATCTGTCAAAAGTTATTATTTGTGTTTCTGGTATAAATGATCATTTCTAGATATTTATTTTCTAGAGATGGGATAAGTAGAGATTTTTTAAAGGCCTAACCAAATGATAAGATTATTCTTATTAAATGGAATAAAATCAAGAATGTATGTTATCTAATGAAATTTCATCAAAATTAGGAAAATGATCATGAAATAAAATTTATCACATTTTAATAATTTCAAATGATATCTATGACCCTTTTCACACCTATTTGGTTTATGGTTTTTTGGTCTATATGATTATATGGATCACGCACTTTATTATGATAAATTCCTAAAGTAATTAATTATAATTATTGAAACATTTATTTGATGTCAAAATATTTACTTTCAAACAATTTTTACATACTTGGAATCCTAATTATTTTTCATTTGTTATAATCATTGTACTCTATTCCCTCTCTTATTAAGATTATATTTTATTAAAAAAATTTATTATGTGTTTTTCTCTATAAAAGTATTCCAAAATATCAAACCCTTTAAAACAAAGTTAAATTTATAACATCTAAAATAAAAATTATTTATGGTGATGAGAGTGTAAAACCATAAGATTTTAAAATAAGAACATTGTATTAGATAGTGAATGCTAAACATAATAATATGCTTAGAAAAAATAAAATATCCCAAGATGTTATGTCCTGATTATTTTTAAATAAATTTAATATATTACATATATCATATTACACATAACACTGATATAAGATTGCATTACATGTGGCACTGAGTTTTTCCCACATTACGTGCAACACAATGTTTAAACAGGATGTGAAACATTATTAAAATATTATTATTTAATTTAATAGTAATAATCTATCCATTTGAGTGGAGGGATTGAATGTGATTAAATAAATTACAGAAACCAATATTTTATTCATTTTATTAGATATATATTGGTTATAAATTAATTATTAATAATTTAAATGAATATATTTTTTCTCTCAAAAACCGAATTTTTTATAAAAGGATGTTTAGTCGCAACTTGTGCTTAAAATGTAAAATTATATTTTGAAAATTTAAAAAAAATTATATTTAAAAATAAACAACACTTTTTTGTTGGGATAAAAAATTATATTAGATTTAATGTTATGTAGTTTATGTTTTAGAAGTTTCATTTTTTGATGAATATTGAAAAATACTAAATTTTAATCAATAAACTCAATTCCATTTTAATAATTTAGAATAATAAATTTTATGTATATTTGAATTAGAATTACTATTAGGTATATTTTATATAAATTAAAAAAATAGTTCATTTAAAAACAATTATATATATGTTATAAATTTATATTTCTTGTAAAAATTTGATCATTTTCACATTAAAACCTGGATTTCTTATCCCGTATGCAGGATTATGTTTAAATTAAAATTTTCTAATTATTTTAATTTAATTCATAGAAATGGATTAGATATTATTAGTCAAAATATTTAATCATTTAATATAAGTTCGACTTATTTTTTCATCAAATGAATTGTGAATTAAGTAAATATTAATTAATGATGTCATGGTAAATATGGGTCAATAAAAGGATTGAACTAAAATGATAAGGGTCAACATGACCTATGAAAATTTATACACAATATTTTATAGATATTATGTACCATTAAACCCAATGGTTTTAATAATAAACTATTTTTTACACTTGGTATATATGAAAAATGTGCGAGCACAAAATTACATTAAAATAAACCATGTGTGTCCCCTCCACCACTTATAAAACGCCACCCACTCTCCTCTATTATTCACAACTTGAATCATTTTTGGATTATCCAAGTCTAACCATAATCACTTTCCAAATTCTAACCCATTATCCTAGAAGAATTTTTTTTGTAGAAATCTAACCTATGAAGGCTTTATTGTAAACGAAAGGATGATACACGAAGAATATGTAATGTTATTCAACGAGTTTCCTCATATTATTTCCCTATAAACAACCCTAAATTATAATTAAAAATTTCTATAAAAAATTAGATATATTACATTTTCATTGATTTTTTATAAATAATGGAATGACCTACAACCATCACTACTTCTCTCATGTATTTTATAAAATCATCATTCGTTTGTATGGTAGACTACTGTACTAGAACTGATGCCATTCACTATTTCATTACCAACTTTCATAGTTAAGTATTATGATGGATATAAATTATTTATATGATATTTAAAATATAATTATATTTATTGAGTAATAATATCATATATATATATCATTTTTAAAGTTCATTCTATATTGGATACGATAATGTTTCCCATCATTATAGTGTACTACCACCTCACGAGGCGATGTGATTCCTCTTTCACTGACGAATTATATGGTGGGTAATAAGGATACATATAATAAATATATGTGATAAAAATAAAATAATTATGATATCCATACGATATTTTTCATTCTAAAAGGATAACATTCATTCATACCATTTCACTCATTTAAAGATGACAACATCGGTCATGTACGTGTGGACTATCGCCTCTACATTGCGATGTGAGTCCCTTTTCAAAAAAAAAAGGATGAAATATACATATATATAATTATTATATGGTAATTATGATATTATTATAAATTATGGTAGGATGAAAATTTACTTTCCATCATTCTATAATGATCAGTGAAAAATGAAAATGTAACTCATATGCGTATGTGCGACCTACTGTCCCAATGATCATAACATACATCATTTTTTATAACATTCATTCATGAATTGTTTAAAAAATATAATTTATGTAAAAATATGATAATTATGAAATTATTTTTTATTTTCAAATGATTTTAATATATAATATTTTATTGAACTAAATCTTTTATGATAATACACAATTTGGAAAACAATGCAATGAACACTAGAAATGATGAATATAATAAAATATTTTTATTTAATACGTAATATTAAGCTATAAAATGATAATATATGATATTATAAAAATTAATATTTCTATGGAATGAGTTAATATTTTTTTTAGAACCATTATATTGTTTGAAAAAAAATTCAATCAAAAGGAAGCGTGAGATAAGGGATTTCATTGCAATTTCATTTAATTCAAGAATATTATAATGTTGAGAATTAATTTATTTTATATGGTTTCTATAAGTCTAAATTTAAATTTAATATCTATAATAATTAATTCATCATGTAATTTTAAGATTTAATTTGAATTAATTCATCTATGGTAATTTGTATTAAATTTTACCTAGTGGAATATAATATCATAACTCAGTCTCTTTTTATTGGGTTATCTTACCTCTTTGATTTCAATAATATATTAAGATTATATATATAAGAATTTTTTTTATCTTATGTTGTATTTAATATTTTTTATGGGGAATTATTTTTGAAACACAAGATGTATTCATTGATTAACTCATGGTTTAATGTCATGATCATTGTTATGATGTATTTCACAATCACATTCTAATCAAGAATGTATATTCCTGAATTTAAGATGTTGGAAATTATTTTTTAAAAATCAAATAAACCTATTTAATTTTATTCTACTCTAGTTAAAAATTATATATTCATGTAATATTACAAATTTTAAAATCATTTGTGATGAAAATATTTTATAAAATGTGTTTAAGAAAATATTAATTCATTTCTCTCTTTTGTCGAAAATATGTATTCATCCAAAACCAAGGATTATATAATTGTTTTAAATTTTTATTTAAACATTTAATAATGGTTTCAAATTTTAATTTTCATCCCTTTTTTTACATTTAATTTTTTTCAAAGGAATCTTATTTCATTTTCAAAACAATTCCAGTTTGCATTTAATCGATACTGTGAAATGAATATTTTTGTTGTTTTCGGAAAAATGTGCTTTTATAAATAATTTATAGTGAAAAAGGAATGTTGTTTTTTAATTTTATGGAATTTAATAAATTAAAATCTTTAATTATTATAATTTCCTAGAATTTTCCTTATTAATTTTATGAGGTTTTTTAAAATAAATTTTTTAAATTTGATTTTCAAGGAATTGAATTTATATAATGTATTTGAAAATGAAAATTTTATTTTCAAAATGAATTTTTTTAATGATATTTTATGGAATTTATATTAATTAAATAGAGAAACCATTAATATATACTATAATGGTTATATTTTGATAACATATTTTTTATTCATTTGTATTCTTTATGATTATTTTGACAATGAAAAATATTTATATTAACTTCATTGTTTCATTTTGTAGTAATTAACCTCCTTAAAATATTCCCATTTCTATGATCATTATATATTATATTTCTCCTCAATTCTAAATTATTTATCGTGGATATTATTATTTCATAAACACTAAACTATTTTAATATATATTGTTTATATTGAAAATTATTTTTTTATATGGGTAGATCTTAATAAATTCATATACTGTACTCAGTATGGATCTTCGATGATACATCACATTTTTTAATAATTTAATTGATTATTTGAAATTTTAGTAATTCTATATACCCGCAACACAAGAATGAGGAGAGGTTAATGATATCCCCTCGATTCTTTAGTAGTCTCATGGGATGAATCAGTTGTCTTGCCTTTGTTTAATGGGTTTATACCCATCAATATCAAACTTTCTTGAGAATAGATCATAACAGTATAGGTATCATGTGGCTGGAAATCATGAAATACATTTATTAAATTTTTCCTTCGTCCAGAGTTCCATTATTTAATCCATGAAATTTTCACTGTGATATTATATTTGGAATCATTTTAGTTTATTGATTAAATAACATGTTTTTTCTATCATTTAACATTCAATATTGATTTTTACATGCCAAAATATTTAAATGAATTGTGTGCTAATTTACATAAATATTCATTTTGATTATACTTATTGATTCATGACTTATTCTGTTATACATAACTATTACTAATTATTTTATCTCACCATTATTTTTATTCCTTTACATAGAAATCTGGGACGATTACTAGTATTTAAATGATCAAATATGTTTAATGGAATCATGTTATTCTCAAATAAAATTTAATTATAATTTTTGATCTCATATATAATATGGGAATAATGTATATATCTACATTACTAATACTTCTAAACTTTTCAGCATTTCAAGATACAATTCTTGATATCGTATTCCAACGTAATAAAGTAAGAATTAAATATGGGATATTAGGGTTTGGGTCACTAGAAAAATAATATAAAAACCCTTTAAACAAAATGTTAATTGATTATTCATGATTTGGAATCTATTTAACAATATAAAAATTATCTTTAGGAAAAATATAATATTTAAATGATAATATAAGATATATAAGAAAAACTATTTCTATAGGAAAATTACATTTTAAATATTATATGTTATTATGCATATTTGATATCAATTTATAGTTATTATTTTAGTATTAATTTATTTATATATACCTATGTGAAATAAATTTTACTAAAATCTTTTTTTAATAGTTAAATATTTATTTTGTTACACTATGAAAGCATAATACTGAAAAAATATTTTTTTAAAAAGTATCTTTCTAAAAATTCTATGATATATTAAAATTTATAAGTAAATAATAATCATTTTATGATTGTTAATTAATTTTCTTTTATAATTGATCAATTAATTTTCATAAAATTATTTTTCAATTTTAATATGTTGTATTTTTTAAAATATCTATAATACACAAGAAATCAATATATTCATAATAAAATAAATTTTTCCTTCTAATTGATTGTAAATCTACCTTTTATCATTATTAAATGAATAAATTAATTATAAAATAGAATTTATATATATAAAAAATAATTATTCTAATATATTTCATTTCTTTAAATTTGTAGAGATATATTAATTATAATAATATTTGTAACAAAATTTTTTTACTGTAACTATAATATAATTGTTACCTTTGGCTACCCTTCTAGGTAGCATATAAAATCATACTTAATAATGAATATATATATATACACATTTGTAACCAATAAAATAAATTATTCTCATATAGCCCATATATTTTTTACATTTTTATATTTTTCACTATAAATAGGATGGGTGTCATCAAATGATTTTGTCAATTTCCCTTTATTATAGTGATAGATAATATTTATCTTTTATGAAGAATTAATGTGTAATATATGGTGAATATCCTTATGCATTACTATATTATATATTATAGAGATTAATATTATTAAAATTATGAGAAAAAATTTATTTTATTTGGTTTCTTATTTTAGCCCTAAATAATTATTAAGATTGTATATCATTTATATTTAAATTATTTTAGGAAATTAATAAAATCTAGTTTATATTATAAGATTAATTTTTTTTATGTATGGGGAATTTAACTAATATAATTCATAAAAATAAATTAAAAAATAAAATAAAATTAATGATGAGCGATATGGATTCTAATGGAATATATATAATTGAAAAGGATGGGTAGTTATAGGGTTATTTATCATTATGTGTAGGAAATGTGTTGTTTCATTGGTGATTCTTATAATGTTTTGTTATATGATTTATTTATCAAATATTATCAATAATGTTATATGGTTTTCCTAAAAAAATGGTAATTGATGGGACAGTTTAGAAGTCACAATTAATTGTGAGTGTGTGTGTGCATAGTGGGAAAATTATTGAGAAGATGTTCATGGTTTGGGAATACAAATACAGCGTAGAGGCCTTGTAAGTGTGAAATAAATGGATTATTGTTTAGGGATACCAAGATGGTTGTGTCTTATATTTTAAATAATCTATTTAGTTTTCTTGTGTAAATTACTGATGGCTTGGGAAATTACTTAATTTTGTGATGTGAATTTTTCAATTATGGAATATATGTAGTGTTTTTTATAATAGATATATTTTATTTTGATATTTTAAATGGGATGGCTGGAAATGTTTTCATAATATTCATATGATTTAATTGATTTTTAAATTGATAGGGAACATATGAATACCTCAAAGAAATAATATGGAGATATAATACTCACAAAATTCATATCAGTCACAGTGTACATAAAGATGATTATATTTTTTCAATGATTTTTAGGTTTGTGTATGTCATGTCCTAACAGTAGAAATCCAAACATCATGCATATTAGAATATCACACGACCATTAGTATAAATCCAAAATTTTATTTAGGATACAACTATATATGATCCTTACCATTCACAAGCCATATCTTATTAATTTTTGTAACTTTTACCATTATATTAATCTTCTTTTTGTTTTATATTGTCTCGGGTTCATTCAGATATTTTTTTTATGTTTGTCTGGTTTTTGGGTATTTCATGATTGCTACATGGTTTCCCCAACCATTTCACATATTGAACAAAATCATTTATCCCTTGGACAATGCATTTTAATTGTTTTTGAATGGTTTCAAAAATGATATAGCACATGGAGAAACCATCCACCCCATGAAAAGTTGGTGTGCACAATATTTCTAACTATTTGTTCCATCTAGAAACCCACA
Organism: Viscum album; assembly: GCA_963277665.1. Lineage (NCBI taxonomy): Eukaryota > Viridiplantae > Streptophyta > Magnoliopsida > Santalales > Viscaceae > Viscum > Viscum album. Next base: position 1,500,954,213 of record OY728146.1, on the reverse strand, counting down.
CATGATAAATATTATACAAAAAATGAAATAAAAAATTGTGAAACCCCTCAGTTTATATCTCTAATCACCCAGCCGAACTAATACAATTTTACATTATCTTGAATGATCTAAAGGGGATTCCTTGTCCCCACGAACCCTTTCTCTTATGAATTTAAGATTCAGTGGAAGAATACTAAATCTTCTAAAGTATACTATTCCTTCTTTGTTTAGTTCCCTCTCAATCCCATCATTATCTCACTTTTATAGGGATGATTTAATCCAATATGTTATTGAATAGATCAATGTTCTGATGGATCTTTTTTCATTTGATCATAATCCTAGTATTTGATCATACAACTCTTTCATGATTGTTGATTCAATAATTTTAAACTTAATTAGGGGATTCAAGTGGGTGAGAACTTGTGAAATTCTATAATATAGGTGGTATACATTCTATTTCCATAGACATGATCCTTTTTTCCTATATGTATTCGTATCTCTAAACATCATAATTACATAACTGTGTTCTGATTAAGAAAATATCATTAAACCCTATCCAAATTATGATACCCTACAAATATCACATCATACCCATTAGATATTATGAGACCAAACATAATGGAATCCTATACGGTGTTATAATATCCCTAAAATGATGACTTTTGGAATGTAAAAAGGATAAATATTGGTTTTTATGTAATTGATCTAAATCAATGTTTTCTTATTTTGATATTGGGATATAAATGGTTGTTTGGATTACCATTTAAGGGTAAATTATTTGTATATTAATTTATGGTTAATAAATTAATTATGAATTTCTCATGTTATTTCATATGTTAAAAGTAAATAATAATTTTTTGGATTGATAAATGAAATGGAGAAAAATATTATGGAAGGTCAATAAAAATTGTTAATAATTTTGATCATTGAAATGCATATTTGAGAAATGTTTTATGGGTTCTTGTCTGATTATCCAACTCCCCATGGGTGGAAGGACTCATTCTCTAGGCCCCTAAGGAATGCGTGTGAATTTCTAATAGAATAAAGCTGAATGTACTTGATATTTTGGTGCTAGATTAATTATTTGTGTACCTATGATATTAATATTGGTATGATGCTCTAATTACCCAATATAATTAATTTGTTCTAATGACCTATGTATTCAAAATAATTATACATGGACTAATTCTCCAAGGTATCGAATTGAAATTCAATAATTAAATCAATGAAAGTGTAAATTGTACAATACATAAGGTTTATTGATTAGAATCTGGCGTGTTCCACACATGGTATGATTGACTAGGGATTCATAGTGATCCCAGGAGGCCATTGTGGTTAAATAAAAAAATAATAATTGTGAAACATTATTACCATGGTCATTTTGAATTTGACTCTTTATGTAATGACATAAATTGTTATAGAATGGATGTTGACATATATGGAATTGGTGGTGACCTATTGATTTTAATTACAACCTAATCAATCCAACATTTAGTCCCCAAAATAGACTTCTTGTTTGTATTTTAGGATAATGGAAGAAGTTGAATATTTGATGGTTGAGTTGGGATTTAGTAGGGGTATTACTTGAAGCAACTGAACATGAATTCTGGACCATCTTGGGTGTTTTCCCCTTTATTTTAGTTTTCATTTGACACTTGGCACTAATATGGAATAAGAAATCTAATGAACTAATTTATGGTCATTTTCACATTATTGTGATTGTTGATATGATGATTGGTCATTATTGGTTGTTGATGATTATTATTTTGGCCATTTTTATAGATTTCCTATGTTGTATTACTATGATAATTTGAGTATAGTCTCCCCACACCATATATTAGACCCTCCCAGATAGTTCTAAACATCTTGTTTATAGGTAGTCATTCTAGAAGTCATGTAGGGAATCACCCAAGGATAATGGTATGTGGTAAATGGGACGAAATGACACAAAGTGGAATAATAGGAGGTTTCAATTTATTTCTAGATTCATTATTATTTGGAAATGGTATATAGGATATATAGATGAGTTGTTTCTTTGTCCTAGGATCATTAATGGGCGTATCTAACCATTGTGTTTGTTTTGGGGGAACATATGTTCTAAATACGGGATTTTTGTTCTTGAGATTTGATGTTTCATTTGAATTTTACATCAATATGAGAGATTCACATATTGTGTGATGCTATAGTTTTCTATGATTTTACTCATGGAATGATGTCACTTGATAGAATAATATATATGCATCATTCTAGGAACTCATGAATTTATGTGAAATGCATCATATTAGGCACACTAAGAAATATTTTTTACAAATGGATTATGGAAAATAAAATTGATTTTCTGTATTTGAGTAATTTTATAAGAAATGGTGCTTAATAATTAATTATAATGGTAGAATAATATTAAATGTATAAATTTGAAAAGGTTACAGAATGGATGTTGAATTGGTAATGTATAATTACTAATGGTTGTTTTCCATATGTTAGCAATGGACCATGTTAGGGATTATTGAGGTAAATGTTAGCTTCTCAGTTTTGATATTTGGGTAGTTTATACAAGATAATTTGTTGTTGTATTAGGTGAATCACCCTTGTAAAATTATATAAATGAAGTGTATGTGTCCTAATAAATGAGTTTTCATTTGTAGATACATGAATCCAAGAAGAAGTTTGTTTGTGGGATGACATGAGGTAATGGTAGGAAGTGTTCTTAAATAAATAGGACCAGAGGACATGATTGTTCTAGGTGAAAAAATGGAAGAAAATTTCTATTAGGACATCACGGGATTTATAATGTTCAAGAGAAGACACCAAATGAAGGTTGTGTAGCGTATGTCTGATCTGAACCTTGAGTTCTAGTTACAAAAACCCACTAACATTCACTAGAGAGGGTGGACATGCGGTAAATGAGTTCTGGATTGGGTTCATCTAGATAAATCTTTAACATTTAGTAAAAAATTGGATTAAATTAGTAATTTTGGTTTCTAATATGTTATGGGGACCTACAAAGAACTTATGCAATATTGAGTCTCAGGATGAGTAGTTGGAAGGCATGTAATAGATGGTATTTTTGGAGAAGATACTATATGATAGAGCTAATATTTCCCAGATTTTTTATATTCATTTCAATTTTTTTAATCATCATAAATTATCAATTTGAGTTATATGAATCATATTTTGGTTTTTGTGTTATATTGAGCCTAAATTCAAAAATTGAGTAATTTTTCAATTTTAAAAAATTGTTATCACAGGGGTATATTTTTCATTTCTCATAAAATATATGTCCAATTTTTTTATTAAATTTTTTTAGAATCAGTATTTATGTTCCTACATTTTTTCTTCTAGACTAGGTGATTAATCAGTCATCTTGAGGCCATACTAAATCAATGATGATGAAGCTTTTTTTGGCAGACTACGTAGACCCCACCACCGAAACAAAATCACAATTTTCTCATCACACCTCCAAATTAGTTGATCCCACATGGGGATGAAATATGACAAAAAAGATAGTTCAAGAAATAAATTAAATGGAGTTTTGAATACAATAAGGCACCCATTGTGAGACATATTTGTGAAGGAACCGATCTTGATCCTTTATCCCGAAATAGAAATCACCAATTAAAAAATCATAACTACGACAAACTATAGACAAATGAGATTAATTGTTGAGGTTGAACATTCAATAAATTAACGAACAACCTTAATGAGGGAGTCTATGCATTATTAATCAAATTAATATGTCAAAAATGTGACAACTTGTTGATAACATAAATGTTACTATAAAAGGAAAGGAGCTCCAACCTCTCAAATCATTTCTTCCCATCCCCACACCATTTGGGGTACCAAGGAGACGAGGCCAATGGACATTAAAAATTTTTTTTTTCATTATTATTTTTTAATTTTATTATTATTTTCACTTGTAATTCATTCATTTTTTATATTAATGTTTCTCTATTTCTTATTCCACCCATTTTCTCTTCAAATATCAATATCAATCTCCCCCTTCCATTATTCGATCATGATATCTATGCACTTCTCCATGTAAAGTGACTAACATGAGGCCTGAACCAAGGGTATGTTTCATGGTGCTCTTTATTATTTCAATTCAATTTAAAATGTTATAAATTATTTGTGGTGGAGACAAGAATATTTCATGGGTGTGTCAGTCAACCACTATAACACTATTTCTAAATCCATTACTTTATATTGATTCATCCATTATAACTCCATCCTCATAGGAGAAACCTTTATATGGTGGAGTTGGGCTTTCCATAAGGGATTAAATGGAATATGGTAGTGTCAGGTATTTTTGGGACAATATTCTCAGTTGATTTGTTATCCTAGTTGACAGTCTCATGAGTAGAGTATTGGTGGCCAGAGGCATGCTAAAATCACACACTATTTAAATCAATGGATAATAATTCATTAACGAGGTTTCATAAATTGAATTATCATAATGAATTTAAAAAATTAACAAATAATGAATGAAACTGTGTTATCCAAACCTAGATCCAATACCATTATTCCTTGAATTCATTTTCTTTGCATCTTTATTTAAATTTTGCATGTCATTAATTTAATTTCATGTTTTCTAAAACCCTAAAAAACAAAGTATTCAATACATTTTTAAAAAACCAAAAATAATTATATTATGTGAATTAGAATTAGTAATTGAACTGACTACAACTCTCCTCAAGTGAGGCGACCTTGGTAAGCCTCTATGAATCATTATGAAAATAAATTTTCACTTGCCACACCCTATGACAGGCGTGCATCAAAACTGGCGCCATTGCCGTGGATTTTTTCAGTTACATCAATCACATTTTATAAATTCACATTTTTGTAAAAAAAAATCATTAATAAAATATAATAAACAATTCTTTTTCCATGATGTTTTCAAATTAAATTTTCATACATTTTTTGATTACTCGTATGTGCAATATCAAGAAATAGAAGTCAATTACAATGATATAGATGACCGGGTGGATTGGATGAGCATTACACTATAAGAAAAGGGGATAAAAATGGAAATAGCATTTGACTATGTTCATACATTGATGGATAAATGCTACCCTGAGTTGGAGCAAGAACCTAAGGTATTAGTGAATGAAATTTCAACACTAATTATTGAAGAACCATAAGAGGTAGATGTAGAGGAACCTGGAGACTCATTCATACTCCCTCAACCAATTCTACCTGAGATAGATGAAAATGAAGAGGAAATACATGTTGATCCACATGTGGGAGATCAATCGGAATTGGATGAATTCTAGAATGAATGAGAGGAACTGTTTGATCGCCCAAATCCTTTCTATGAAAAAGAGCCATCATCACAAAAAAAAAGACACCACCCATGTGGGGTAATTTGAAGTGATGATGGATGAGCCCAACTACATACCTCCATAAAGTGATCATATAATCACAGAGAAACTTTACAAATAGTAAAATAGTAAAGATGAACATAATAAGGGAGATGATATAATCTTTAACTCAAACTCATTTGATTTTATTGAAAATAATTTGAGTATCGCCCCAAATTGTTTTGATTTTTCAGAATTAGATGACTCTTATTATTCCTTGAAGGATGATGAGAATTAAAAATATGAACCTATTGAGGATCACCTGTATCTAAAAAAATACATTGATAATTATTTAGAGGGAATACTTGAAGGAGATGGAGATGTTTCACTAGTATCAACTAAGAAGGAGTAGGCTTTGTACTTCATCTAACCCCTACCATTCAAGTCATACCACTTTGAGAAGCGGTCACATTTTGTGTACTCTATACATGGAGATCTCCTAGAAAAAAAAAATGTGGATTTTGGGAATATATACATGTGGTTGTTTATGTCAAAGAAGCTCCAACCACCATTATATTATAGATAACAGCTCGTAATTCTTACTAGAGGTAGTAAAAATTCAGAGCCCACTTGGGGGATAATACCATGATTTATCTTTAATTTTTTTATATTTCAATTTTATTTTTATATTTGTCCAACATATGGCCCACTCAATATCATTTTTATCTTTAATGACATGATCCTCTTTCTTAGGAGTGTAATTTATTTTTGTTGGTTTAAATATCGGAAAATGAAGCCTTTAATACTGGAAGAGGTCTGAAGCTTTATTTTAAAGGGGAGTTCATTTTTAATTCTTAATCTTTTAAAATCCTTAATTTTTTTCCCAAAACATGTTTTGAACTTTAATGACAAAATTTCATATCCACACATGAATTATTACTTTACTTGACTTATCTAGAAGATATGTGATTAATTGAAATCCCATTATTCCATGTTTTATATTTCACTTATAATGACATTAAATTAGTTAAATATTGAATTTTTATAGTGATGCATGTATATAGGAATGATTAATCATGATTTATGGGAATTAGTTGATTTATATAAAAGAAATTTCGCAACAATTTTTTATACTTTTAATTTCAAAAATTCATGAAAATTGATTTTTTATTATTAATCACACCGTGAGTGATTGTCCAACATAATATGACTCATTCTTTAGATGATTTAGATACTATGTACTTCATATTTATTCTTGAGCATATTTCTTGAGTGATCTTCGGACATGTCACTAACTAGATCAAATATTTGAACTTGTCAAAGCTATGCTTGTACAAAAAAAAATTTCAAATGACTGAGGATTTTTTTTAAATCCATTATCTTTATTGACAACCTTTATATCAATACTTATTTAATACCATAGATACCATGAATTACCTTTATAGGGATGAGACATGTTTTGATATATTTTTATGCATTACTACCATACTCTTGATTTTTTGCATGATATTTTATAAATGAAGTGTGGGGGAGAAGGGAATCATAGTGGAAGGTATGTTATACATTGTAAAAAAAGTGTGGGGTTGGTATTGTGGGAATTGAACAAGGTTTTAGAATCATTAATTGTACATCATTGTTTTACCCTCTTGAAATTTAAAAAATAATTAAAACATGAAAATCCCCCAAAAAAGTGAGGAAAATGGGTTGTGATTTGGGAAAACCCAATACCACCATTTTCCAGAATGATGGAAATCATATTGTATGTGGTTAGGTAATGGATTTTATGTTTTATCTAATGATAAATTTCGAAAAAAAATCAAAAAATTAAAATAATCAAGAGTTTACATTTTCATTCATTATACATTACATTGATCATGACCACACATTGAGTTTTGGGGGAAGTGGGTGTTGCTACTTTGAAGAGGATAATTTCATTACATTTTTTGATATCATGCATTGTACATAACAGATAAACCACCTCCATGAGTATTAATTTTTAAAACATCAAATCCTACCAACCTTAAGCCTCAAAGTTATTCAATCCTATTTTGAAAAGTCCTCATGATTTAATTTGCCTTTTGTCTTCACAAAGTGGAGAAAGTAGTTCTTTTACAAGTTTATGGATAAGGTACATGTTCTCAGGATATGAGTATAACTCTATGGGAATTTTATCATGAAATATCAGAGTCAAAATTAAATGGTGATGTAAATCAAGATGTGGCATTCTTAATAATAATGAACTAAGAAAATTGAATGAATGAAAGAATTTGTGTTATTTTTTTCAATGTGGAAAAGCAAAATACATGAATTAATTTTTTCATTGAAAATTGGAAAATTAAAATGATATATTATCTGGATTTTTGAATGTTTGATTATAAATTGAATATTGTTAAATTTTATTACAGTGGGAACTGATTATTGGTAACAATGATGTCCTCTAAAATCCAGGTTGAGGTTTTATGCTTGAGGAAAAACACAGTTTATGTTGGTGTGAATTGATAGAGATAATATTTTCCACATTTTATGTATGAATTTAAATTGATTTAATAATAAAAAAATTATCAATTTGGGATTATATGAATCATATTTATGTCTTTGTGTTTTTTGAGCCTAAATAGAAAAATGGCACAATTCTTCAATTTTAATATATTTTTATTATAGGGGTAATTTTTTCATTTCTCATAAAATAGATGACATAATTATGTGATTCATATTTTTTGAGAATCCATATCTAATTTCCTTCATTTTTTTCTTCTCGATCAGGGATTGAATCGATCATCTAAATGTCGTAAAAATCAATGATTTTGAAGAATTTTGGGGGAGGATATAGTAGATACCACCATTATAATGAAATAAAAATTCACTATACAACCTCCAAATGATTTTATTCCACTTGTGAATGAAAGAGGAATAATAGGGGACATCACAAAATAATTCAAATAGAGTTTAGAATCTCTTAATGTGGCCATTCATTGACATATTTTTGAATAAATCTGCCTAGATCCTTCATCCAAAAATAGAAACTTCCAATAAAAAGAACATAATTCCAACAACGTGTGGCCAAATAGCTTAATTGTAGAGGTTCAATTGCCAAAAAATTAATGAAAAATATTATTGAAGGGGTCCATTTGTTATTCAACCTATTAGTGGGTCAACAATGTTACAACTTGTGGAGGACATAAATCTACCAATAAATAGAGAGGAGCTCATACCTCTCAAATTATTCTATTCCATCCCCAAAACATCTGGTTCAAAAAGGAGAGGAGGCAAAGGGAAATTTAAAATTTTCTTCTTTCTTTAATTTTATTTTATTTTATTTTTCTTTTATCATGTAATGAATTCATATTTTTTATAATAAACTATTATCCTCTCTTTTTCCAACACTTTTATCTTCCAATATCAATCTCAATCTCTCACCCCCATATGTCCATCATGATCTCTATACACTTCTCCATGGATAGTGACTAAATCGAGGCATCGACCTGGGGGAGGTTTCACAGTGTTATTTATTATTGCACTTCAATTTAAATTATTTTCAATTTATTTTTTGTAGAGACATGAATATTGCATGGGTATGGTGGTCATCCACCATGACACTATTTAAAAATACATTCCTTTCCATTGATTCATAAATTCTTCATCACTTATATTAAGATATCCATTTATATAGTGACATGGGGTTTTACTAAGGGATTAAACATCTTAAGGTGGAGCCGAGTCTTTTTGGGATAACTTTCTTAGTTGAGGTTTTATCCTAGTTGATTATCGGTGGAGGTGTGGTTTGGTGTGTCAAAGGTATGCTAAAATCACAAACTCTCTAGATAAAAGGAAATTAATTCAATACAAAAGATTCATAAATTTAATTATCAAGTTTAATTAGAATTTTAAAAATATAATGAATGAACTAGTGTTATCTGAACCTATAACCAAGATCTTTCTTCCCTGATTTCAAACAGTTTGTATTTAGATTTAAATTCTACATGTCATTATTTTTATTGCATGTCTTTTAAAACGGTCAAAAACATTGTTTTCAATATTTAATAAATAAAAAAATAGAATTAGATTAGTTGAATTATAATTAGTGATTTAACTGACTATAATTCTTCTTAGGTGAGATGACCCTGGTTAGCCACTGTGCTGCATTAGTAAAATAAATTTTCTTTTTACATGCCCTATGATAGGCATGCATCAAAACTGGCATCATTTCTAGGGAGATAAGCAGTTACTTCAATAACTTTTCAAAATTCACATTTTTGTAAATATTGTTATCAATATAAAAATATAATAACCAATTATTTTTCCATGTGGTATTTAAATTCAAATTTTTATGCATGGGAAGAATAATCCTATGTGAAATATCATGAACTAGAAGAAAATTACAATGACCAAAATGACAGGGTGGATAAGATGAGAATTACTCTCGATGAATTTGGGATAAAAATGGAAAGAGAATTTGACTATGTTCATACATTGGTGGATCATCCCGACCTTGATATGGAGAAAGAACCTGAGGTTGTGGTGGAAGAAATTTCAACACTCCTCATTGAAGAACCAGATTATGTAATTGTAGAGGGAAATGATTTATTATTCATCCTCAGACAACCATTTCTACCTGAGATATATGAAAAAGAAAATATCTTCACTACAGAGCCATATGAGGGAGATCAATAGGAATTGAATGAATTTTGGAATGAATTAGAGGAACTGTTCAATCTCACTAAGGCTTGAAAAGAATATGATCCTGAACCACTGAAAGAAGACACCACCCATGTGGTGGAATTTGAAATGAATATAGAGGAGATAAACTACTTACCTTCATCCAGTGATAATATACTCCAATAGACACTTTACAACAAGTAAAATATTCAATCTTAACCTACTCAATGAGATGATACAATGTTGAACTAAAACCTATTTCATGTTATTGAAAGTAATTTTAGTATCACCACTAATAGTTTTGAATTATCAGAATAAGATGAAACTTATTATGCATTGGAGGATGATGAGAAAGATGAAGATATACCTGTTTAGGAACACCTACAGATCCCAAAAACATTGAATCTTCTTTCGAGGGAATACTGGAAGGAGAGGGAAATGTTTCATAAGTAGTATCAAAGAAGGATAAGGATCAATACTTCATCCTACACCCTCTATTCAAGACATAAAACATTGAGAATGGGTGGATTTTTTGTACTCTATCTATGGATTCCTATTCAACAAGAAAAAAATGTGGATGTTGGGAAAAGCCACATGTGGTGGTTCATGTCAAATAAGCTTCAACCACAATTAGATTATGGATAATAACTGGTACTACCCACTGGAGTTAGTAAATATTCATGTCCCACTTGGGGGATCATACCAAGATTTATCGTTACATATTTTTTATATTTCAAATTCATTTTTATATTAGTCCAGCATATGGTCCACTCCTCCTTATCTTTTGGGGATTCAATGACATGATCCATGTTATTAAGTGACTAGTTCTATTATGTAGGTTCATATATGGGAAACGGAATCCTTCAATAGAGGAAGAGGACTGAAGTGTCATTTCAAAAGGGAGTTCATTATTAATGATTATTCTTTCAAAATCCTTACATTTTGTAGTCCAAATTTTTTTTTGAACATTTATGTTAAAATTTCATGCGCACACTTGAATTATTTCGTTACATGACTTATCTAGGAGACATGAGTTTCTTATGAATCCCATAGTTCCATGTTTTATATTTCAATGCTAATGATATTTATTGAATAAAATAGAAAATATTTAATTTTTATTTTGAATCATGTATAATGAAATGATGACTAATTATTTGACGGAATTAGTTGATTTATATAAATAAAATTTCCCTATGATTTTTCATAATATATTTTTTGAAATTCATGTGAATTGAATTTTTAATATTAATCAGGCATTGAGTGTTTTTTAACATCATATGTCTCATTACCAAGAGGATTTCTTGACCAAGTACATCCTATTTTTTCTTGAGCTTATTTCTTGAGTGATATTGGGACATGTCATCAAAAAAACCTTCATTTCAACCTTTCAAATCAATGAATGTACAAAAGAACATTTAAAATTATTGAGGCATTTTTTAAAATCACTTATCCTTAATGACCACCTTTACATGATTAATTTAATCCCACGGAGACCATGAATGACCTTTATAGGGAGGAGACATGTTTCAAGTTATTTTCATAAATTTATACACTATACTTGTATTTGTATGATATTTTAAAAATTATTTGTGGGGGGGGGGGTAGGGAATAAAGGTGGAAGGGATGTTATACATTTTAAGGAAAAATTATGGGGGTGCTATTATGGGAATTGTAAAAGGTTTTGGAATCATTAATTGTACTTCATTGTTTTCCAATTTTTAATTAAGAAAAATAAATATTAAAAATTGAAAAAAAACAAAAAAATGGGAAAAATGGGTAGTGATTCGGGGAAATTAAAAATAACCATTTTCTAAAACGATAGTCCGCTTATCATATGAGGTTTGGTGATGGATGCAAGGTTTTTTATTATCCTAAAAATATAAAAAAAATTAAAAAAATTAAAAAAATCAAGATGGTGGATTAATCATTCATTATTATTAACTTTGATTATAACCTTAATTTGAGTTTTGGGGGAATTTGGTGTTGCCAATTTGAATAGGATAATTTAATTACACTTTTTAATATCATGAAATATACATAAGAGATAATCCTCTTCCATGAGACTTAATTTTTAAAACACCAAATCCTACCAACCATAATCCTCAGAGTTATTTGAACCATTTTTAGAATGTCCTTATGATTTTATGTTCCAATAGTCTTTACAAAGTAGATAAAGTAGTTCTTTTACAAGTTTATAGATAAGGTTAATTTTCTCATGATATGAGCCTAACTCTACTTGAATTGTATCATTCGAAATGACAGTCAAAATTCAAAGGTGAGGTAAAGCAGGATGTGGCATGCTTAATAAAAATTAATTGAGAAGCTTAGAAGAAGAAAAATCTTCCATTTTTTCAAAGGTGAAATGTAAAATACATGAATTAATATTTTCTTTGAAAACTAAGAATTGAAATTGATATTTTATGGTGATATATGAATGTTTTATTTGACATTTAAAATTGTTAAATTTTATTAATTTGGGAATTGAATATTGGTAACATTGACATCCTTTAAATTCCATGTTGATATTTTATACATGAGGAAAAACATGGTTTTTTTGTGCGGAAACTGATAGAGCTAATATTTTTCGCATTGTTTTAATGAATTTCATTTGATTAAATAATCATAAATTATCAATTTTCTCTTATATGAATAATATTTACGATTTTTTATTATTTCGAGCCTAAATGAAAAAATGGCATAATTTTGCAATTTGAACAGATTTTTATCACTAGGGTATTTTTGTCATTTCTCATAAAATATATTTCAAATTTTTTTGATTAAATATATTTTAGAATACCTTTTAAATTTAAATTATTTTTTCTGCTTGACCAGGGGCCGACCCGATCATCTAGAGGCCATAAAATTCATTATATTCGATGCTTTTTTCGGGCAGAAATTGTGGACTCCACCTTTGTAACAGAATCCAAATTCTCTCTAAACACATCAAAATTAGTTTATTCTACTTGGGGATTAATTAATACTAAAATGGGAGCTCATTTAATTATTTATATTTAGTTTTGAATCCATTAAGGTTTCCATTTAGTGACATATTATTAAAAGATGTTTCATGGATCCTTCGTCTAAAAACAAAAACTACCAATACAAAAAATCATAACTCGTACTTAACATGGATAAATGAGTTGAATTTTGAATCAAAAATTGAAAAATCATTATTTAAAAAAATTAATGAAGGGTTTTATATGCTATTCAACCAATTAATGGGTCAAAAATATGAGAACATGTGTAGGATAGAAATTTTCCTATAAAAGGATATGACCTACTAACTGACAAATCATTCCATTCATTCCACACACAATCTGGGGCACCAAAGAGGGGATTCCAAATGGAAATTTAGATTTTTCTACCTTATTTATTATTATTATTTTAGTTTTCTTTTCTTTTATATTGCATTCATATTTTCTATATTAAATTATTTCACTTTTTCCTTCCACCAATTTTCTCTTCCAATATCAATCTCAATCTCTCTCTTCCACCATTCAATTCTGATCACAATGCACATCCCAATGGAAATTAACTAACTCGATTCTTAGAACTGGGGGTGGTTTCATAGTGTTATTTATTATTTCACTTCAATTTAAAATGTTTTAAATTTATTTTCGATGGAGAAAAAAATATTACACGGGTGCGGCAGTCATACACCAAGACAATATTTCAAAATCCATTAAATTTCATTGATTCATTCATTTTACCTCCCTTATCTTAGGGAAAAACATTATATGGTGGAGTTGGGATTTCCATAAGGGATGAAACGACATAATTTTTGTTGGTCAGAGTAGATGACTCAAGAGAGGGGTGAATTGAGTATCTATAAAAATTTCTGTGAAAATTGGATCTTTAAAATAATATCCCCTCTTAAAAATAATAAAAAAAGATAGGCTGTAGTGGATTTATAAAAGTCTTAAAGATTTAATTTGGATCTCAAAATATTGAATAGTTCTCATCATTACCAATCTAATGATTATTAAATCTTTTGAAACAAATCTATTAATTCAAAACAGATATACACACTTGATAAACTAACTATCAATGTTCGGATTATCATAATTCAATAAATACATAACAGATAAGAATATAAGAGAAATGGAACATCTGTTAAAACAAGAGGTTTAGTCTCAAGCTCAGACTTAGTCCTCTTCACTTGGCGATCATCTGCCACCAAGTAGTTTATATTAATAAACATTTGATCCACACCCTGGATAGGGGTTCACAACATCCCAAAAGGTTATCCAATCCACGCTTTAAATATACCACAATTTTTCATGAAAAAAACTGATAAAAATATCTCACAGGATCACTACCACAATTCCACATGGGATTCAAATGTATGAAGGGAATGAGATTGATGATATTTATTTTTCCTCTTGTTTATCTCAGGAGACACTGTGTGAGATTCAAACAGATATACAAACTGATCAAATAGCATTGATAAGAACACAATAGAGTTACAAATGAGAATATGGTTTATAATTCTCTGTGTGTTTTGCAGCAATGCTCTACATTTAATGGATTTTGAGGAAATTATATTTGAGTCCCCTTCTAAAAGTTAGCTTCAGAACAGAGGTTCATAGTTTCTTGTGAAAGTGTTCAGCTCTTCTTCTTGAGGATTTTAAGAAAGCATTTTTTTATAGTTGATATGTGAGATCATGCTTCATGTTTCTAACTTTTTAGATATTCTGAGTCCACACAGTCTATATTTTAGCATGTTTTGTAGCTCTATGTGTATCTATATATCTCTGTGTATCCGTGTTTTTAGAGCTCTGATTGAAGTCCTTTTATACTTCAAGATCCACTAGTCATGAATATCTCTGCACGTGCATGTACCTCGTACTATCTACAGATAATCATACAGACAAAAATAAATAAATTCAAAAATATTAATTTTTTTAAATATGATTGTTAAAAATAAATTTTAATTAATAAAATCAAAACAATTATTTGTGATTATCGATGAGTCTTCTTTAGTTTGTTGACTTCAGTTTGGTAATAGTAGTCTATCATCTGCAGTGTGTCATCTTCAGTGTGTCCACTTTGGTCTTTCATCTTTGGTGTGTAGAAATCAGTATTTCATCTTTGGTGTGTTGAAATCAGTCTGTCATCTTTGGTGTGTTGACTTCAGTCTGTCATATTCGATCTGTCGACATCGCTGTGTCAACATCGGTCTGTTAACTTCTTTGTGTCGACTTTGGAATGCCTTCTTCGGTGTGTTGACTTCGGTCTGTTATCTTCGTTGTACTGACTTCGGTCTGTTATCTTCAGTATTTCTAACATCAGTGTTTCGAACATCAGTGTGTCGAATACCGGTGTGTTGAACATCAGTGTCAGGGAATCTATCTTATGAAGTGTCTGTCTTACAAAAATCATTACAAGACAAAGTGTTATCCAAAAATACATGTATAAATACACTTGTAAACAAATTTATTCATTAATATAGGTTATTGAATTATTTATGTATATTTTTCTGTATGAAATAATTGATTTACATAGAGATATTAAAATAGAATGAAAGAGTAGAATATGTATGTTGACATTATTTCTGTTTATAAAAACTACATTATCATATAGGGTCCAACAATCTCCCCCTTATTGATAACCACAAATTATGGAATACATTAAAAATATATAATAAAGATAGCGTCACATAGTATACTATACTCAATAAAATTGTTCAATATAAATAAATAATTTACATGCATTAATTTTTAAAACAAATCTCCCCTTAGTAAATGGATTAAATTGAGTACATTCCATGTGTCCTAATCCTGAAAATATCTCCCTTAGATATATATTGTATGCCTTATTTTCTCTCCAATTTGGTATTTGAAAAGAATGGAGAAAAATCATAGAAGAAAGACGAAATAAAGATATTCATTAAGAGGAGTAAATGTACAAGACAAACCAAAATTATCAAATCCCTATCAATGAAAAACAATCCACCACTAATGGTTTGGATACTACAATGCATTTCCTTTATCTAAAGGATCTTAGGGAGAAGGAGATTATATTGGAGTGGTAGACGGAAGAGGTGATCTGAAGATAAAACTAGGCAGGGAAACACCTGTAGGAACAGTTGATGAAAGGGTAGGCCACCTTTCAGATAACCCATGACTGGGAGGTTGCTCTGTGACGATCAGTTGAATTTCGAAAAGGTCCTAACAGATAGTCATATGAGAAGGAGGTCGAGAGGAAGTACCAATTGAAGAAGCTGGAGGGACCATAATAGCCTAGACTTGAACATGCAGATATGGTTTGAGCAGGTTGATGAAGTCATTAATTATTTCCCCACCAAATTGCATGGCTATCTCAAATTCATCATTATTTTCCATAAATTAACTTATCAAAGGGGAAAACTCCATAAATTGAAGTTCTTTCTTCATGAATTCTTCTGTGACTAGAGAAATTCTATGAATTTTTGTGAAAAACATGAAGCTATTGTTGAGATCATGCTTGGTGTAAATCATAGTGAAATACTTATCATCCTTTTCCCAAAACACTTTCTAAGCTATAGAGGCTTCATTTGTGCACTTCCTTGCTATATTTTTGACATGTTCTCTATTTTGATGTACTTTTTCAAGAGTTTAATTATCTAAAACAATAATAATTTGTTAATGTTTCTCTCTCATCACAACCTTGAGATACTCCAAATTAGCAACAATACTTTTCCCACTCCTAGTTCTAGATGGGTCGATCAACATTATCCCAAGCCCTCCATTCATCTTCTTCAGTTCCACAATATGTTGATGAGTTACCTAGTTCTTAAGAACATCCATAACATCACTAAAGAGGTGTTAATGAGAGAGGATAAATAAATTAACTCATTTCTCATTGTTCTTAATTTTTCTCTCAGTAAGGTATTTTTCCTGATAATAGATTCTGTTTTAGTAATGAGATTCATTTGAATTTTCTGGATCACTATTCATGCAATGTTCATTGCATCAACATATAAAATAACTGATAAACTGGAGGATTCACTTTTGGATCCCACTGACGCTATCATAGAATCACATGTATCAATTTTGAATTTCTCTAAATCAGCCTTGGTGACATAGTCATTGGGTATTGATTGTGCTACTGGTTCTACTATTGGAGGTGCAGCAGGTGCAGGTTCAACTTGGACTTGCGGATCAAGAAGAGAAGACCCTATCCTAATCTGAGAAATATTCTAAACCAAAAATAATTCATCCTGGATCATTATTCAATTCTCTAGTACAAGTCATGTCTCTTGGCTCAACAGTATGAATTATAATCCATCTTCTCTGAGGCTCAGTAACTACAACATCATAATCAACTTCATCATCCTGGTTTTTGGCAATAAGAACTTGTCTGGGAATAGGAACCAATCAAGCATCAAGTTATTCTTGTGCTCTAGCTACTTTATCTTCACCAGGTACATCCTCAATTTGAGGCACTCGAATAAATTCTTCTTACACTTGTCCAGCAGCCATATGATCACTCAATTTTTGAATGATCTCATAATTTTCAGTATTAGGTAGGGGTGATCTTTCCTCATGTTCAGCATTTCGATGACCAAAAGATTGTTGTTCAAAAAGCGCAACACCCTCACCAGTACAATGTATAGATTCCTCATTGGATCGGTCTACCACTTGTTGTCTCATTATTATATATTCTCTCCCATGCTCATCATTTCCTCCATTATCACCACCACCACCACCACCATCATCATCATTTAAATCATTCTCATATTTACTATCATTTTCTTCAATTCCAGTAACTACAGTTTCTTACTCATCCTCAACACCTAATAAAGGTTATCTTGAGGGAAACTCGAAAGATTGAATAATAGGTCCAGAAGTCATATCTTTTGGACTTTCAGAAATATTTTCATCACTCCTATCATCAAAAGGAAATCCTTTTTCCCTCGGAACTTCATGCTTAGCATCATTATCATGAATAAACTAGAACCTCTCCTGTATTGAGACCTAGATCAACTTAGTCCATTGGTCTATAATGGGGGTCTACAAGATTGAAATCCACTTACAACATTTCCTTATGTCCTACCCATCATCTCATCGATGGGTTCTAGAATATTTTCAACCTTTTTCAATTGTCTTTCTGATGAAAAAAACTAATACATACACTTCTCACTTCAACTCCATCTTCCACACAACCACCCTTTTTTACCATTGCAGAACTTATCCTCAAATAGTATAAGAAGGATTCCTTCTTGGATGGACAAATCAAATTAGAGATATGCACCATTAAACACCTACACTAGTTCACTATTGTCATATAGTTCAACAAAATGTTAATGAAATCATCCTGATAATTCACAGTAGAGAAATCTCCCATCCTTAGGTGTATTTGATGTGGTATGAACATAAAAATTAGTATTACTTATCCTTCAAATTCATTTGAAACAGTCCTCCTAGATTCTCCATTTCTATTCGGATCTTTCAGAGCATCTTCATAAGAGAACAAATTAGAGGACGGCGGAATAGTACCTGGATAGTCATCATAGACACCTACATGAGTCATTTCTAAGCATTCTTCCTATTCTTTAGACAATAAATCTATATCTGTTCCCTTTACCATAGACTTCATATTTGCTGCCTCAGCTTCATCTTGGGATATCCTCAAATGTTGATGGAAATATTGTAGTATCTAGGGATAATAAGGTCTTTTATTTTTGGAGAACCAACTTATACATATCCTTGAGATTCCTGCACATTTGACAAAAAAATATTTTCTTGAAAGAATCCACTCAGCAGACAACTCATTTTAAGCCGTAACCACTCGGATTTCTAATCTTGGATTCATAGTCCCACTAGAGTCACCTTTATGACACTTAGAAAAAAAGATATTTTCTAGGTTCATCCATTTCATTCTTGGTAATTTCCATGACAAGGCTTTAGATTCCAACAGTGTTGAGTGGTAGAGAGTGGAGAGGGAGTGTGACAAAATGTAGAAGCTTTTCGGTAGAGGGGAAGGTGAATGGTCGGGATGGATTGAATTAAATATATCATTTAGTGATTGTTAATTGTAAATCATTAAATTTAAATGCGTCTAAACAATATTAAAACAACATCATTTTATTTAAAAATAGACAAAATTTATGGGAGAAAATTAACTAAATTTTTAAAATTAAATTGATTTATGGGATTGGTTTCAAGGATTGGTTTCAAGGGATCGATTTCATGAGATCCGATTCAAGGAGTGGATTCAAGGATTATTTTCATGAGATTGGTTTCAAGGATTGGTTTCATAAGATCGGTTTCCAAGATCAGATTCATGAGATCAGTTTCAAGGATCAGTTTCATGAGATCGGTTTCAAGGATCTATTTCAATGATCAGTTTCATAAGATCGATTTCAAGAATCGTTTTCATGAGGTTGGATTCAGGGATCTATTTTATGTGATCGGTTTCATGAGATCAATTTCAATAATCAGTTTCATGGTTCAGTTGCATCAGATCAATTTCAAGGATCAGTTCCATGAGATCGGTTTCAAGGATCGGTTTCATGAGATCGTCTACTGATTTATCAGTTCCAGTTCATGTCTGATGTAATAAATATTTTCAGAATTTATGGATTTTGTGAAAATATTAGCAAGATGATGTTCAGTCCCAATAAACTCAAAATTTATATATCCTTTTTGATAATGATATCTCAAAAAGTGATGTCTTACATCAATATGCTTTGTTCTAGAATGGGAAATTGGATTTTTTGAAATTTTAATTGCACTTGTGTTATCAGATTTTTTGGGGATACGTCTGAATTTAAATCCATAGTCTAATAAGGTGTGTTTCATCCACAAAAGTTGTGCACAAAAACTACTAGAATAAATTTACTCTGCTTCAACAGTTGATAACGCAACTGAATTTTTCTTTTTATTATACCAAGATATCAATGACATTCCCAAAGGGTGACATGTTCTAGAGGTACTCATTCTATCTTACTTACATCCACCAAAATTAGCATCTGAATATCTTACAAAATCAAATGGTTTTCTTTTTGGACAATAAAATCTTAAGTTTGTTTTATTCATGATGTATTTGAAAATTATTTTAACACTATTCAGGTGTGACACTTTTGGGTTTTCTTGAAATCTCTCACACATAAACACCCTGAACATAATATTTGGCCTACTAGTTGTTAAGTAAAAAAACATCCCTATCATTCCTGTGTAAGCAGATTCATAAACTGATTTTCCATTTTCATCAAGATCTAACTTACATGTAGAACTCATTGCAGTGTAACTACTCTTAATGCTATTAATTCCATAACTATTCAAAAGATCTTTTGTGTACATAATTTTATTTAAAATAATATCTTTTATATTTAGAAATATTTGAAGTCCCATAAAATATTCATGTTCACCCATTAAACTCATTTCAATATCTCTTTGTATTATATTTGAAAAATCATTACATAAAGAATTTTTTGATGTTCAAAAGATAATATAATCAACATATAATTGGAATATTAAAACATCTTTAAAAACTCTTTTTATAAATAATGTAGGATTTTCAAGTCCTTTTGTAATACCTTTAGAAATACAAAAATTACTTAACCATTCTCACTATGATCTTGGAGCTTGCTTCAAACCATATAAAGATTTCGATAATTTGATCACGTGATTTGGAAAAATTGGATTTGTAGAACCATGGAGTTGTTCAAAAAACATCCTAAAAAATAATACCAATCATGAATGCACTTTTGACAATGATTTGGTAATGTTTAAAATCCATGTGTGCTGCATAGGAAAGTAAGATCCAAATTGCCTCATGTCTAGCTACTGGTGCAAATGTCTCTTCATAATAGATTCTCTCTTCTTGGATATATCATTGTGCATCTAATCTAGATTTATTTCTAATTGTATTTCTTACTATATCTACCTTATATATAGACTCACATTTGTTTCATGTGGTCAATGTATCCTTGGGTCTATCTACAGGTTTCCAAATATTATTTATTTCAAATGGATTACGTTCTTCTTGCATGTCCATTACCCGGAATTCATCATTGATGGAATCATTGATATTTTTTAGGTTCATGTTGTGACAAGAAGGATCGATGTTCAAACTAGATTTTCGAGGAAGCTCTAGTTTGTGTTCCTCTATCCAAATCTCCAATAACAGCATCAAATGGGTGATTCATAAGGGTCATAGTTGGTCTAGATAATGTAATACTTGATATTTCAGGTTGGTCAGGTTGATCTGGTTCACCATGGTTAGGATGTGTAAAATCTCTAGATCTGGATGTTTTCACATATTCCTTAACATTATGATTTGATGTTGTATCATTAATTTCCATATTGGACATATCATCATCAATATTTTCTAGTGAGGTCTTGGGATCATGTGGATCTGCTTCACAAAAAAGGATGTGTATTGATTCCTCCACACATATGGATTTTTTATTAAAGGATGTATAGGGTTTGCTTGATGTATAATATCCATGAAATATTCCTTCATCACTTTTAGAGGAAAATTTATCTAAATTATCTTTAGTTTTCAGAATAAAAACTTTTTATCCCATCTCTTTAAAATGACATACTGTGGGATTCCTATTATTCCAAAACTCATATAGAGTTTTCTTAAGAAGGAGTCTGATTAAGACTCTGTTTATTATGTAGAATTTTGTATTAATAGCTTCATCCCAAAAATAAAATGGGTTGATCATATTCATTGAACATAGTTCAAGCAATTTTTTGTAAGGTTCGATTTCTTCCTTCTACCACACCATTTTGTTGAGTTTTTCTAGGTGAAGAGAAGTTATGATTATAGGCATTTTATAAGAAAAAATCTTCAAAATATTGATTCTCAAACTCATGACCATGAACTCTTCTAAAGGATTTAATCTTAAAAACTTTGATATTTTATACACTCCTATGATACATATGAAAGTGATAATAGACTTTCGATTATAAGCCATGAAAAAAATCGAGGTATACCTAGAGAAATAATCTACAAGAACATAAACATCATGCTTCCCATTGAGACTCGACACTCTAGATGGTCCAAAAAAGTCCATGTGAACCAACTCAAGCGGTTGAGAATTAGTTTTGTCATTATTTTGTTTGAATGTGATTTTCTGTTGTATTCCTTTTTGAAAAGGATTACATAATTTATTTTCTAGAAACACTAATCTGGGTAAGTCTCAAATTAATCCATTTCCAGTGAACTTATTAAGAGAGTGTATATTAAAATGTCATAGAATTCTATGCAAGAGCTGTGAATATTTGTGAAAGGAATTTAGAAAAGAGACATTCTGTGAGGCTAGTGTGTCCAGATTTATAGAATATATATTATCATTTATAAATGTAGAAAATACTAAGTCATATTTGGTAAAAAAACATGACATGAATTATTTTTGAATATAATATTAAATCCATCATCAGGCAGTTGAGATATGCTGAGCAGGTTATACTTCAGTCAATCAACATAAAGTACTTTAGAAATTGAAATAGAGTTAGGGTTACTAATATGGCCTTGGCTGATGATTTTTTTTCTTTACCATTTTCACCAAATGTGTCATGTCCTCCATCAATCTTGATATGACTTTTTATGCATAGAAAATACCCTATCATATGTCTTGAACACCCAAACTCCATGTACCACAACATTTTACATGAATTTTTACGTAGTTTACCTTCAAAAGAGTTTAATAAAGAAACGACATTGGTACCCATATTTGTCTGGGTCCACATACATTAGTGATATAATCCTTAAGATCCCAAAACTATCTTATTGTATTCATATATGCATAATATAGATTGTCTGAAAAACAAACATTGTTTGGTGCTGAATAATTGGATATAGTAAATGAACTTGTGGAACTGGAATTTGCAGTACAACTATAGTTTTTGAAAAAGGTAGAAGATTTTTCCATATTTGGGTACAAAATGTGTTTTGGATAAATTCCATTGACTAGGTTTATATCCTATCCAAGAAGTATTCTTATGAGATTTTTGTATACCAATCATTTCAGTAAGATTATTTTTCTCATTAGTAAAATTTTCGAAGTCATTCCTCAATTGTACATTTGACATTTTTAACTCATTGTTCTCTTGGAGTAGTTGAGCATTTTTCTCCTTGTAATTTTTAAGTTAACATTTAGTAGTAATAATAATAAAATGTTTTTTCTTCCAATATTTATACTTATATTTCAACACATTACATGTTTCTTCTAACACGTTGAAATATTCGAATAATTCATGATTTTTCATATTTTAAAACTCACATTCAGAATAATGAAACATATGTACAGGAGAGTCTAAGGTTACCTTAGTTGTGTTTGTCATGAAACACATATTAGCCATATCATATTTCTCATTCTGAGAAGAGACAGATTCACTTATGCTTTCATCAGAGGCACTCCAAGAAACCTTAATTTCTTTCTTATTCCTTCTATCCTTATTTTCATACATTTTCTTGTATTTCATCTTTGTGTAGTCCACCTAGAAATGTGATTTTCTTTTACATTCATAACATATTATCTAAGTTGATTTATCATTTTTTTCCAATCCTTTTTCCAATTTCCCTTGTTATGATACATTCCTTTGTAATTGGTCTTTTTTAAGAACTTCATTTTCCTATATAATTTTTTGAATTGTCTAGCCAACTGGGCCATTTTTTCTTCACTATCTGAAGCAGCTTCATCACTACTTGAGCTTTCAATAGGAGCATGAATTTTATCTTGGTCTTTACATTTGAATGTAGTTGTATTGAATACTATAAACATTTGTTTTGGTTCATACTACTCTTGATTTACCTTCAATTCTTCTTCATATGTCATTAATTTTCCAATCAATTCCTTCACTGGCGTCTTATCAGTATCAAAATATTCTCTGATAGAAAAATATTTTCCACACCATCTTTCTACTAACGATCGCAGAGTCTGCATGATCTTGTCTTTGGAAGTTACTTCTCTTACTATAGAAATCATGGTATTCACAATTTCATTGAACCTGAGATACATATCCTAAATTGACTCATCAAGATTCATTCTAAAGTTATCGTAATTGATAAAATATGTATTCAATCTCATTTCTTTTACCTTAGATATTCCATCATGAGAAAGAGAGAGAGTATCCCAAATTTCATGTGGTGTTTTACAAGAAGAAATACAGTTAAAATCTTCATCTACTAGTTCATAGTACAAAGCAATAATTTATTTACAATTATTATTATATGCAGTCTCGGTAGGTTTATCCCAAGTGTTTCTAGCAGTTTTAGGAATTATATATTTACTTTCAATAGTAGTCTAGATTTCAAATCCCATACTTTGTAGATGTATTTTCATTTTAATCTTCCACTGAGCATAGATAGTTCCATTAAAGAAAGTCGGTCTATTGGTAGTAGAACATTCTAATCATTTTTTCCATGATAATGGTTGTAAAATAATTTCAATGAGATAAAAAATTAAAAATAATAGATATTTTATGCTCTTTGAAACACAAATATAATATTAGTTAACATGATTTGAGAAACGAATAATAACATTCAATATTCCACTGATACCAAATATTGGTTGGAGTAGATGACTCAAGAGGGGGGTGAATTGAGTATATATAAAAATTTATATTAAAATTGGTTCTTTATAATAACATCCCCTGAGGAAAAATAATAAACAATGTTAGTTGGTAGTGGATTTATAAAAGTATTGAAGGTTCGATTTGGTTCACAAATGATTGATTAGTTCTCAACATTACCAATCTAAAGAATATAAAAACTTTCAAAACAAATCTATTAATAAAAAATAGATATAAAAACATGATAAAATAACTATCAAAGTTCATTTTACTTTAATAAACTAAATAAATAACAGATAAACATATAAAACAAATGGTACAACAGTTAAAACAAGAGGTTTAGTCTCAAGCTGAGACTTATTCCTCCCTATTTGGTGATCTCCTACCACCATAAAGTTTATATTAATAAACATTAGATCCACACCCTTGATCATGGTTCACAACTGCAAAAAGGCTGTCCAGGTCACACTTGACTTCTACCAATGTTTGTTTGTGGGAAAAACTAATAAACAGATCACACATGATCTCTTCCATAGTTCTACATGGGATACAAGTGTATGATGGTATTCAGAGTGAGGATATTCTGTTTTCCTCTAGTTTATATCAGGATACTGGGTGTGAGACTCAAACAGATATACACACTACTCAAATAGTTATGATAAGACTACAATAGAGTTATGAAAGGGAATAGAGTTTAGAATTCTCTATGTGTTGTGCAGTAAAACACTGGATTTAATGGATGTTTAGGAAATGATATTTGATACCTCTTCTGAATGTTGGATTAAGAAAAGAGTGTTGTAGATTAATGTGAAAGTGTTCATCTCTTTTTTTTGAGGATTTTCAGATGATTTAGTATGGAGTTGATAAGTGAGGTCAAGCTTTGATTTTCTCACTTTTTAAATATTCTATGTTCGTACAGTCTATATTTGACTTTGTTCTTCAATCTCTATCGGATTCTGTATATCTCTGTGTATCTGTGTTTTTAGGGATCCAATTTATGTCCTTTTATAATTCAAGATCCACTAGGTATGAAGATCTCTGCATGTCCATGTACCACGTACTGTCTACGGATAGTCATACAAACAACATTAAATTATGTCAGAAACATTTATTTGTCTAAATATGACTATTATAATTAAATTTGAATTAATAAAATTGAAACAATTATTTATGACTATCGGTGAGTCATATTCAGTCAGTTTTCTATGGTTTGGTAACATCAGTGTGACATCTTCAGTGTGTCATCTTTGGTGTGTCGACATCAGTCTGTCATCTTCAGTGTCTCGAATTCGGTCTGTCATCTTTGATGTGTCTACATGGGTCTGTCATCCTTGGTTTGTCGACTTCTGTGTGTCGACATCAGTCTATCAACATCGGTATGTCTACATCAGTATGTCATCATCGGTGTGTCGACTTCGGTCTGTAATCTTTGGTGTTTTAACTACGGTGTGTTGACCTCGGATTGTCATCTTTGGTATTTCAAACATCGGTGTGTTGAACATCGCTGTGTCAAAAATCGGTGTGTTGAACATTGGTGGGTCAAACATTTTTCTGTCAAACATTTGTGTGTAGAACATTGGTTTTTCAAACATCTGTGTCATGGAATCTAGGTTATGAATTTTTTTTCTTACACAAATCAATACAAGATTATGTTTTATCAAAAAATACATGTATAGATGCACTTGTAAGCATATTTATTCTTGATTATAGGTTATTGAATTATGTAAATATATTTTTATGTATGAAATAATTGAATTTTTATAGATATTAAAATGGAATGATAGAGTAGAATCTATATATTGACATTATTTGTGATTATGAAAACTATATTACCATATAGATTCCAACAATGTGGATCTTAGTCTTTTTGGGATAGCATTCTCGGAAGAGGTGTTCTCCTAGTTGACTATCGGAGGAGGTGAAGTTTGGTGTGCCGGAGGCATGATAAAATTAGACACACTATAAATCAAAGGAATTTAATTCATTAATGACGATTCATGAAATGAATTATCAAATTGAATTTAAAAAATAGACAAATAATGAATGATAATCTGTTATCCAGACCTAGCACCAAAACCTTTCTTCCCTGATTTCATTCTGTTTTCATTTAGATTTAAATTTTGCATGTCATTATTTTAATTTCCTATTTTCCAATACCCTCAAAAACATTGTTTTCCATTATTATTAAAAAATGAAATTCAATTATATATGGAGAATTAGAATTTGTGATTAAAGCGACTACAACACTCCTCAAGTGAGATGACCTAGTTCAACCACTATTCTGCATTAAGAAAATAAATTATTTTTTCCCACACCCTACGACTGGTGGGAATCACTATAACATTGTAACCATGTTATTATATGATAGGATAGGGAAGAATAGTTTATGTAGATTCCCCAGGGAAGAGATTCAATGATGGAATATGTCATTAATTTACTATTTTTCATCTCTTTGCCCCATCACTGATAAGATAAGAATATGCTGTGAATATAAATTATTAATAAGGGATTAAATTTGATATTATGTCTCTTTTTAATATCATCATGTGGAAGAGGTTCTATGAGATAGTGAACAGAATCTCATTTCCACATGGAACCTAAAGGAGGCTTCCATTGGAGGGAATGTGGTTTCTTTCGGTTGACTAGATAGTGTGCCTTTTGGGGGAAAAAATATTCATTATGAGAATGTTACCCCAATTAGTTTAAATGATATTATCATAGGGTATGGATCAGTTACTCATGGATGTTTTTGAGTGTCCAATAATCAGTGAGGTACTCATTTTCACATTCTTAGTTAGGGTCCTTGAACACCAATGTTGTTCCAAGTTGCAGCATGATGGGAAACTTATAATGGTACTACAGGAACTCACGAACAATGTGAAGTAATGGATGACATAGGAAAACACAAAACACTGGAAGGGGTTGTCTTCTAACTTGTACCAGTCATGATGTGATTAGGTTGTTTTTAACAATCTTTTACACATTCTTTTCTACATTTTGTGTTTTTATTATTAAAATACCTTTATTTATGGTTTTAAATTTATCAATTGTAATAATTATTGTATTGATGGGTTAATGAATTCTTGTTTTATAAAATTTTTTATTTCATTAAACATTTTATAAATTTTGAATAATTTAAAATAAACTAATTAATTTTGTTTTATCGTTTTTTTATTCTTTTGTTTTTTAAAATTATATATTATTTATTTTGATTAATTAATTCATTATTTTTTTATTTTCTTTGATATCCATTTAATTTATTCTTTTAATTGATTAATTACTTACGTAATTATAATTCAATTTCATAAATCTTAATTTTAATAATTTGTCTTTTTTATTTTTTAAATAATCAGTTGTTATTTTTTTCAATTAATTAATAAATTCAACTAATTCATAAATGTAATTAAAAATTAAATAATTCTTAGATTTTTAATTGTAATAAATTAATTTATTGAAAAACATTTAATGATGTTAAATTATATTAATTCACTTTATCCTCCTTTATTTTAGTGTAAACAAATAAATTTTCATTATTTGTTTTTTCTATAAGTAATCTTCTTCTTTGTTTTTTCTATAGATTTATCCCATACTTAATCACCTACAGCGAGGCTCACCCCCAAAAGAAAGATCCTCAGCATGATCCCCCACAAGCCGGAGGCACAACCAAGTAGGCAGTTCCACCAACTTGAGCCACCACAAGCAAGATGCACCAAATTTAACCACACAATAACACCCTGATGATTTGTGACTTATTTTCATTTCAAATAAATTTAATCATTTGATAATTT
Source organism: Viscum album (assembly GCA_963277665.1). NCBI lineage: Eukaryota > Viridiplantae > Streptophyta > Magnoliopsida > Santalales > Viscaceae > Viscum > Viscum album. Next base: position 1,500,925,983 of record OY728146.1, on the reverse strand, counting down.
TTAAATTTCAAATAACACTGAATATGACTTTTTTTGTATAAATTAACTTACTGTGGCTCGCACTATACAAAACACCACGTCAAGATTGCACTACACAAAACACATAGATTTTTATGGCACATGCTACACTATGTAAGGCTCGTATTTCACATAATACTGATCCCCTTTGAATGAATGTGTTACATGAAAGGTTGAGTTTTAACGTATTAAAATATACTATTAATATTCTAATTAAATTATTAATATAGCTACAACCTAGCTATTGGAAAAGAAGTTACGAATAATATTAAATTTGTTTTGAAAATCTTATTTAAACATGTTTATAAAATGAATTCTTTGATTATTAATTAGTATATTTTAATGTAAGTACTATTTGAAAATAATGAAATTACTTTTCTAAGGAAAATATTTTTTACTAGAAACACAATTTTATCTCTATAATTTAATCAAACAACTTTTAAAAAATGTATTCAAAAAAATTATATTATATATTTAATAAATTATTTTGATACTCATACAATATAATTTATAGGTATATGATAAGAATATATCAAATTTTATGAATAAGATGTTATATTTTTCTAAACGGTAATTCTATAACCCTTCAATAGAGAATCCAATTTAATTATTATTTTTGAAAATTATATTTTATATATGAAAAAATAAAAATAATATTATAAATGGATCATAAAAATTATATTATGGTTAATATTTTGTATTTTTCTCTGAAGTTACATTTTTTGATGAATTGTGAAAAATACTAAATTTAACTTCCAAGTAAATTTTTTTCTAATTTATTTATAAGGATAATTTTTAGTTTTTTATCCATTTAAACTTCACATGGATGAATTATTCATCAATTAATCAAATTTAGTTCATTTAAATGAATTTCACATTGAAATATGATATAAAAACATTCCACACTTGAAAAGTTTTACCTTAAAAACATGTTGTCTCATCCCATACATGGGATTAAATTTCAATTAATTTCAACCGCTTATATAATTGGAATTTCTAAAAAATGATTCAATATTATGGATCCAAATAATTTTTAATTTATATTAATTTTAAGATAGACTTTGAGAAGAAATTTAGTGAAAGTGATTAAAATTAATTGCAGCGATTAAGAGAAAAATTAGCTTAAAAATGGCTGAACCATACACTTAAGGTCCAAAATTACCTATAAAATGGTCCATAATCTATTTTCATGAAATATTTTGACATTATCCTCCCTTTTCAATAATATTTTTTTTATATAAACTTTTCATACGAAAAATTTGAGTGTTATTCCCTCCTAAAAAAATTACAAGAACATCACTCCTCCACCACTATAAAAAGGCCCTCAACCCTCCCACTTGTTGACACCCTTGAAGCCCTATGGGTTACCCGAAATATGATAATATAATCTCCCAACATCGCTACCCTCATCCTAGAGGGATAAACATTGATATAAAGGGACCTAAAAAGTTCTTTGGTGAAAAAAAGGTGTTACCTGAAAAAAGGAGGTTTAAAAGTGTACGAAGAAAGGAAAGACATAAGGTAAAGTAATTTTATCTCACATTTAATTTCCATGAGATACATGAATTATTCACCACTGATTTCTTTTTTGGGGTTTGTATACTTACCATGGATATATTCTATGATTCTAAAAAATAATTTTATTAGTATTTAGAAATCCCTTAGATGATCTTTCATTGATGGGGTCTACTTTTTAAAAGTTACCAAATTGGTAATATAATTTTGTACCAATCTTCCTTAGTTGATACACATTCAATTCCAGGAAACTATTTTTTTTAATACGGTGTATTTATAACTTTGAAATTTTATATCATTAATCTTTTTATTTTCATTATATTTGAATCATCATGTAATGTAAATATTTTTGTTGTATTATTATTCAAAGTGTCAATGTGGTAATGGTTTATTACAATAATCTCATCATTTGTCAATATTTATTATGAATATACTTCAATTGATGATATATTATGATATATAAATCAATTAATTTTCTGAATTTTATGATCCATCAGTTATTGTTGTAAAATCTGTGTAATGGTACCATCTTCCACTCTTTATTTCTTATGATAATTAAGAAAACATAATTATTAAAAATTTTCATTATTTTTTATTTCAATAAGAAATATTTGTTCAATACAAACTATGTTTTATAAATATTGGTTTTTAAATATATTCTACTATCATAATATGATGTTTAAATGATAATTTTAACAATAAATTACTATTTAAAAAATGGTTTTATAAGTAATATTCTTGACTTTTTTCTGATGAGGGTACTTTTCTAAATATTTAATATGGAAATAGAATGTTTTGTATATATGGGAATACCTTCTGTCATAACCAAAATTATCTTGAATCTTCCTTTTTTTATAACGATACTTTTTAAATGAAAATTTTCTCTTATAATTCAATAAATTTATTTATTTAAAAATAGTTTTCAATGAAAAATAGTTTGTCAAAAATTTCTTTATTTATTAAATGTGTTTTAAATGATTTAAAAATATTTATTAATATGTTTTAAAAATTTCATTCTCTACAAAAAGGAATAATATTATTTTCAATGATTGATTTATATGTTTTAATGTATTATTATAGAAAATGTTTTTCAAAATTATTTCTATCGTAAAGGATATTTTCCAAATGAAATGTTTTAAATTATGTTTTTATAATTTCATTAAATGTTTTCAAATTATTTTCAACGAAATGGTTTAAAAAAATTATCTCTCTTAAAAAAAGTGATTTTAAAAAAAAATTATATTCCATGTGATTATTTTACATCCTTGTCCATCTATGATGATATCCTTGGATATAGTTTATAATTTTATAGGAATATTATACATGGATACCATTCATATTTTTTCTATAAATGGTATATGTTTTTATAGAGTTATTCTTATTAGATTAATTTATCTTCAACGGGTTATACCAGGTGAAATGCTTATGAAACTTGTTTGATTTTATGGGATATTATAAGATAAATTAGTTATGAAACCTATATATTATCCATATGTTATGATATTATAAAATTATTATTATACACATTTCATTTCATGGGTTATGAAATGATGTTTATGAAACCCATGTTTTATTATCTTATTGGCAAGTACGTATGATTTTATTATGTTAAAGGGGGAACCTATATCTCCTGCCAAGGGAGTAAAGGAACTTATGATCATCAATTTTCCATTTTAAAAGAACATGATTAAGAATGTGTACCTAATCATACTATCAAACTAACCATGGAATTTAATGAAGGATTTTTTATAATTTTTGGGTAATGGAGACCAAGGAGGAAAGAATACCCAGTTTCCTTTATGTCAAGAAAGTGTAATGAATCACCTAAGTTAATGTTTTAAACAAAGAATAAGTTATATTGAATATTTGAAAAAACTACACAAAGCATGAAATTGTAAATAATAATGAAGGGTTTGATTAACCTATTTGATATAAATATTGACATCCCTAATATATCGTAAAATGTCAAATGATATAAGTGTGGAATGAATGGTCATATTGAAAATTGATGTCCTAAGTGTAAATATCTCAAAGAGTATCAAAGAGGTGGTATGAGTAATAGATATATTGTTGATGATGAGAAGACTATAGATGAAATTTTAATGGACAGAGGATGATGAGGTAGTATTATTATAGAATATGGGTGAAGTGGATTTTTTGAAAATAGTTTTATTTGTATTCGAGATTTAGGTTATATTAAATTGTGAACTGGATAAGTATAGTTTAGTTTATGTTTCTTCATGAAGGATTTACATGAATAAGTTTGATGGTTCTTAGGGTCTATAGGAGAGATTTAATAGAAATGTGATGTCCATGGAAAAAAATTATTGAAGGCAATAAAACCCTTAATAATTTTCTTATGTTAAGATAATATTTTTTTGATAAAGATATATTTTATGTGGCTAAATAAATTCGATGATAATGATTACCATTGAACTAATTACGTACTAATTGACAAGTTTTTTATGCTACAAAAGATAATTTATAAAAAATTATTTGGATTTAAGGGATACAACAAATATTATTTTGAATAAATAAACATTAATATTATCAAAAATTATTTTTGGTAATTCAGGTTAATACCATGTTTCAAGGAAATATATGATGAATGTATTTTCATGTAAGGAATTTGACAACCAAATGCTAAATTGTGAGAAATCTGAGTTCAATGTTAAGATGATTTCACGAAATTCATTCTAAATTATTTTATATTATTATTATAGAATAGATATATGGTAAACATTTATATAAATTTTATGTTATACTTTAGATTCCATTTTTGAGATTAAATTATTATCTCACTACATGATAATTTATTTATATTTCAGATGCAGTATATACAACATTGTGTTACTGATAACTTTTTTCAGATGAAATAGATTATCATCGATATAATTATATGTTAATGATTCAAGATTTATTAATTGAAAATTATTAAATGGAATAAGAGATAATGTAGAAATTGATAAAAACAAAACAATGGGTGAGGATTTCTTAAATTCTTGTAATTTCATCATCTAATGAAAATTTTTCAACTTTAGGAAAATAGATATTGACAAAAAATATTATCCTAGTACCTTCATGTCTGATGAGTCGAATATAGCCATAGATCATTGTGAATTTATAGATTTTTTATTGTTCACTTAATCTTGACCTTGTTCTCTTTCAATATCCATCAGAACAAGATGCTTTGATTTCACTTCAATGCCCATCGTTTCACATTCCAATAATTTTCATCAATGTCTAAAAATAGTTATGTGTTACATTGGGTAGCCTTTATGTTTTTTATATTCCCCTTTTCGAAGGAAGTTTTAGTATGCATTTTTACAATGTGTGTCTCTTTCAAGTAATAATGCTTTAATAACCATGAAAAAAAAATTAAGAGGGAAATGCATTTTAAGGGGGGTATTATGTAACACCATGATATTATTTGAATTATTTTATATAATTAATTTAATCCTTTTATAAATTTTTGTTAATTTCACACAACACTGAATATATCTTATGTTATAAAAATCAAAATTTGTTTTATGAATTATTTAAAACAACAAGTCCAACATGAACTACTTGAATCCCATATATTATAATTCCATACACACAAAACTATATTTTTATTGTATTACACATAACATAGAGTCCCTTTTATAGATTTTATTACACAGAATATTGAATTTTACCAGACAACATGATATAATTAATATTATAAATATATTAATAATATAACTAAAACCTAGCCATTAGAATTGATGTTATTAATTATATTAACTAAATTTTCAAAATTTTATTTACCCATGTATATAAATTGAATCCTATGGATATAAATTAGTATATTTGAATGTATGAACAATTTTAAAATAATGGAATTGCTTTCTAAGAGAAGAATTTTACGATATACAAACACAATTTAATCTGAAATATTTAAAAAAACATTTGATTAATATTTTAAATATAATTCGTATATTATATATTCATAAAAATTTTTTAATACTCATACTATATATTTTATATGTAAAAGATAATAATAAATCCAATTTTTTTGGAAAAATATGTATTCTTCAAAAGGGTAATTTTACCACCTTTTAATGGATAACCCATTTTAAATCCAATTTTTTACACATTTTTAAAATTTTATGACCAAATAAACTTATTTATTGAAATAATAACATAAAATTTATATAAGGGTGGACTTTTGGTATTTTCTATGAAGATTCATTTTTTGATGAATAGTCAATAATACTAAATATTAATTCAAAATTTATTTTTCATCTAATTTATTTATATGATTAAATTATATTTTTGATTGGTTTAATGTTCAATTAAATAAATTATACATAAATTAATCTAATTTTGGTCATTAAAATAAATTTCACATTAATATTGGATATAAAACATACAAATATTTTGAATATTTTCACTTTCAAAACATGATTCGTCATCACGTCTACAGGATTAAATTTAAATTAATGAAATACATATATATGATTGGAATTTGTAAAAATTTATTCCATATTTATGATAATAATAATTTATAAATTATAATATGTTTATCTTAGTTTTTTAAAAAATGACCAGTTAAACTGAATGAAATTAATTATAATGATTAAGACAAAAAAAAATTTAACAAGGGACTAAACCATACACTTAAAGTCCAAAATTACTTGTAATCATTTAAAAATGACCTTTTATGGTCATATTTATACCATATACTCCCTTGGATGGATGTTCATTTTTTATGGGAGCAACTGTTCATAAGAAAAACGTGGTTGGAATTCCATTTTCCGAAATTTAAAATAATGTCAGTCCTCCACCACTATAAATGGAACTCACACCTCCCAGTTACTAAAATCTCTCATGGCCATTGAATCTCTAAATCTTTACTGAAATAAAGTCTCAAAATTCCTCCCCTCATCCTATAATCCTCAATTCTGGAATAAAGTGATCTAAGGATGTACATTGGTTAAAACAATAACGATATTCCTGAAAAAGTGGATGTTTGATTTTGTATGTTGAAAGTAATAAACTTACGATAAGGGAATTTAATTTATGTTTTCCTCTCATTGTGTGGAGTATGTTTGAAACACTCAATTTTTAATGTTCAAAAAATAGATTTTTTAGTACTAATGATTCGAATGATGTTTGATAGAATTTTATACAGTAAGACTGTTTCTATGATAATTTTGCTATGTTTTATGTTGATTCCATTTTTCCATTGAGTCACCGTCAACACTTGTTACCGTCATCTAGAAGCCACCGCTTATGTGAGTCATTGCCAGTGGATTCACCAACAGGATTGTTACCACTAGGTGAGGTAACTCCAGAGGATCTACAGCACGAGGAGATACCACCATGATAAGCTACTTCTAGACACGAAGTCATCATTATATCTAGTTTGAGATAAATCAAATTTTATATACATGTTGATGTTGATTCACAGCCAACTCCTTGATATCATTTCATTATGAGTAATCTAGAATGATTTTCTCAATATCTATTTCTATTTGAAGATATTTCGAACAAATATTCATGACATTGTTAAATAATTATATGAGGATTATGGATCTATTGCCGATTTATAGAGTTGAAGGATATATCTCTATCTCTCAACACGTTATTACAATGTTATAATGATGATTACTGACTAATATATATATATATATAATTGTGATATTAAATATGATATTTATTAATATATTAATAATTCATGTTATTTTCAGGTCAAAGAAAAATAATTATAGAATTCATTACAAATATTGATTGACACACTGACAGAGATCAACTGAAATATTCATTTAGATTTTATAAAAACCAATATTATATGACTATTTCCCAGAAAGATGATTGAACTCCTCACCAATGTTGATCCGAGGACTACAAATATTAAGAATATAATAAATTGAGAATTAATATAATATTAATTGTTCTTTCTACTTATTTCAATCTACATTGAGCAGTGTGTTGTTAATCTTTTATCGAATAAAAATTGTTACTGACACATAAATGGATAATACATGTTATTATCTCTTTTCACAATAATTTTACCCACTTCATTGGTGGAAGTGCGCCTCTGAGACATGTTCTATTCTTACATTCCATGAATAACTGTGGATGATCCTCTTTAACCTTGACAATTTATATTTATTTATTTTCTACCTAATCCTAGTTGTGTATTTATTTGATTATAATTAAAATATTCTATGTAGGATGTTATTTTAATGTAGTGGGGATTAAGTCTCATATTAATAATAAAATCATTTTTTTATTCTACTATGTCATTTTTTTATTATGTTTTGTTTTATTAGGATACCCTATATTGAAATTAATTATATGAAAAAAAATATAACTTTGATAATTAATATGTTTTAGTGTTTATATTTGGTTTTCTCCATGTATATTGATTTTGAAAACCATGGTATTTCTAAATATTAGTATAACTATGACATAATCCCACTCAATTAATTCTATTTAAATAATAGATATTATATCAATATTCATTTTTGATTAATTAAAATGTCTTTTCATTATGTGGTTTTTATATTACCAAAATATTTAATTGAAATTTTATTGGTAGCTCAATTAACTACACCCATCTTGAGTTTCTCACACTGACCTACATTTGGTATCAAATGATTCTTTAAATTACCATTTTCAACTACGATTTTAGTTGTATTATAAATATCTAAAATTTCAATCATTCCAATATTTTTAGTTCTTAATGTATACTACAAAATATGAATCTACTACCAACACAGATTCTTATTTAAATGGTAATAATTATTTACAATGGAATAAAAAAATGAAAATGTATTTTGAAATTATGGTTTTGTTCATTTGGACAAGAATAGATGATAAAATATGAAATACCACAAATTTCTCGAAATAATTAGAGTGATGTTAAAAAAGTTTATTATAATAAAAAATTAAATCTATAGATTATTTTTTGTGCATTGGATGATGATTAATTTAATAGAATATCTATTTGAATATATCATTTATAAAAAATTGGATACCTATCTATTTCACATGAACATTAAATATCAATGAAATGAGGTTAAAAACATGCACAATCAAGTGTGATACATTAAAAATGAAAAATGATGAACTATTTCTGATATGTATCTATGCATAAATGAAATAGCCAATACAATGACCCAAAATGGAAAACATGGTACAGAAAATGATCAAGTGATGAGATTTATCAGATGCTTACTAGACAGATGAAGAGGAACATCTTTTTCCATTATAGAACCTTTTGATGTGAATAAACTAAAGAGAATGGAAATTATATGAAAAATGTTGATGTATAAAAAAGGTATTAAAGTTAAGAATATGATAGAAGAAGATGCACCAAAAAAATAGCCTTAAAGACTACTACTTAATGAAAAAAAAGTAAACATAAAAGATAAAGTTACTGATGGAGAAGAATATCTTGATGAAAGTAATGAAGAGATAGACCACATGGATAGAATATTTAATAAATATTATAGTAACAATAAGTTATTCAAAAATCTAATTCCATAAGAAATTATAACAATAAAGGATAGTGGAAAAGGGATTGGAAAAAGGATCACACTCAAGATGAAATCAACTGCTATGAATATAATAGGAAAGGAAACATTAATGATGACTATCCAAAATTGAAATATAAATAGTTGAATTAGGATAATGATAGAATATACCAGATATCCATGAATGAAACATGACGTTCTTTCAAATACAGCTAAAGTGATTTAGGCACTACTCAAGAAGATATGTCTGATAGGGGAAATATGTTATTTGTAGCAAACCATTCATAGGTGAAAAATATTCTTCCTTTTTATCCTTCTACTTTTTCAATCATTTTTGAAAATGAAGATAATTATGATAATGATTAAAAAATAATTAGTAACGATCTATAGGATTAGTATAATATGCTGGAAGATACTTATCGTGAGTCTAAAGATAAATTTTTCTCATTTAAAAATCAACATACTATCAGAGTAACAGTTAAAACCAACAATTCTATTGAATTATATAAAAATTATAAACTTGTAAAATAAAACAATAAATTAACCCTTCCAATTAAATAGTTAATGAAAAACATAAAAAGGTTAACCAGTTGTATGAAGACATTAACTCAAATAATGGGAAAGAAAGTATCTCCATGTATATTATTGGAATATGTTACCAATAATTATAAATAAAAATTTCAAAATACATATTCACATCAAGTTACAATATTAAAAATTAATATACTGCCAATACCTACTCAACTTGTCATAATAATGTATTTATTTCTAGAAACATTCAATCTATTTATATGAAACCCATTCAAGAATTTTTAATGCCAAAATATCATATTTTTAACATAACTGGACCCAATAGGATTTGGATAACAAAATAATTTGTTCCATAATATTTTTCTTTTAGGGAACATGTTTGAAATACTCGCAAAAATCCTATTGTATTTAGAAAATTCCTATTCCAGAAATTTGTTTTGTGAGTATTGAAACATCACGAATTGGATGAATGTTGGTGGTGGTCATGTCACTTTAGATGACAATTCGAAATTGAAAATCATCGACTTATTCAAATTGTTGATTCAATTTAAGTATTAATTTTTAATGTATTAATTTTATATGGTTGGAAATATAATCTCCTTAGAATATCTGAATTAGGTGATTATGGATTTTATGTAAAATATGATAAAAATGCCTTTAGTCTTTTTAATGATAAATTTTTTAAATTTCTATAGCTTTTAGAAATGATAATATTTATTCCACTAATTTAAAATCATTATCATCCAAAAATATTCTTTCAGAACTTACTTTCAAAATGAATATTGTATTTGGAATAGGATACTATGCCTTTGCAATATTTATTCACTTTGAATCTATAATTAGTAAGGCTTTGTTAGAGATCTATCAAGGCCTGAATTCTTAAATGATAGAGTGTGTGATCCCACCCCAAAACGAAAACATCAAAATATTTCATTTGAATATAAGAATGAAGTATCAACCTCTCAGCCTCAAGAGTTAGTTCATATAGACCACTTTGGACCATTTACAGTTTCTAGTCAAACTGGATATCATTATCTAATTTTCCTTATAGATTAATTCACTAGATACACTTCATCATTCATTCTAACTCAAATTAGTGATTCCCGTCCTTACTTTATTATGTATGAACAATATATATAATCCCATTGTGGACTAAGGATTAATAACATAAGATGTGATCATTTTTGAGAATTTCAAAATCAGGACTTTGAATCATTTTTTTGAAACTGGTTATAATTACAATATTAATACTCATTGGACACCTCAAAATAGTTGTGCTATAAAGAATATGTAGGACTCTTCATGAAATGGTCTAGATTATGTTAAATGAGTATGACCTACCTGTTCAATATTGAGATGAATCTATTAATACATCATTATATACTATAAAATGATTATTAATTAGACCTATCTTATAAAGAACACCTTATGAGTAATTGAATAATATAAATCTAATGGGAAATTACATTATAGTTTTTGGTTAAAATTATTTTATTCATAATATAAAGCATAATTTATAAAAAAATTATTCAAACGTTTATGATGGAATTTTCCTTGCGTATTCAACATCCAGTAAACTTATAGAGTTTTTAATAAGATTTAAAAAACAGTGGGAGAATTTTTTCACAATAAATTTGATGAAAGTGATCCTAATGAAACTAATATTATCTTATATAACCATGAATATTATAATTAAATTCTGAATCTCAATAAAAAAATCCTAAAAGTGTTGTTAAACAAGCTGATAGTTTACCAAGTAAAATCCAGAACCCAAACTGGAAGAAGATCTTGAGTCTACTAGCCCCACATCTCGAAGACCTAGTAAGACTCATAAAAACAAACTTTAGATTATATTATAAAAACCTATATAGAGGTACACATACCATATCATCCCTTTGAAATAAAATTGAACACCAAGACTTACTGTCAAAGATTGAACCTAAGAACATTAATGATGCTATCAACGCTGAATTCTGTATAATTTATAAGCATGATGATCTCATTCATTTTGAAATGAAAATTTTTTGGTAACTTTTTGAAACACCTAAATACCCCATAAATATTATCACTATGTTGGTGTTTAGAAACAAGGATGATGATTCAAGCACTATATTAAACAACAATTTTAGACTTGATGTGAAATTATATAATCAAGAAGAAGGTATCTATTATGACCAAACCTTTTCACATGTATCTGGACATGAATCCATTAGGATTTTACATTCCTATTCATCCCATTTTTTTCTATCTATATCAATTTGATTTTAACATTGTATTCTTATATGGATTTATAATTGTTTTTTTTTGTTGAACAACCCGATGATTCCCCAATACACATTTTCCAAATTGTTTTTTTAAATTAACAAAATCATTATATGTTTTAAAACATGGTCCTAGAACATATAATGACGAGATTACATATTTTTTATTTCAAAATTTTTTACAAAAGGTATAGGTGATCAAAATTTATTTATGAAAAAAATTTCAAAAGGTGTTTTCATAGTATATATATATATATATGACATCACTTTTGTTTCTATTGATGATTCATTTTGTATGAATTTTTCAAAACTAATGCCAATTGAATTTGAACTGATTTAGATTGGTGAAATAAAATTCAATTTTGATTTCAAATATTTCAAAATAAATAATGAATTATATTACATCAATGTTAATATACTAAATATATTTAATTTTTTTCCTAGACAGAACAAAAATTAGTGATTCACTAGTGAAGACCACCTGTAATGTAGAGCTTGATAATGATGGGAAATCAGTAGATCAATACATTTACATAGGTATGGTTTTAAATCATTTATACTTAACCATGATTCATCCTAATATTATGTTTAGTGTGTGTATGTGTACTCACTTCCAAGGAAATCCAAAAGAGTCTAATTTATTATTTATTTATAGATTTTTTAAATAGCTCAAGTATAAAAAACATTTGGGATTTTTCTTTCCAAGATTATATGATTTAGATTTACTATGTTATCCATACGATGATTTTAGTTTCTGTGAGTTAGATATAAAAATAACATCAGGAACTTGTCATCTTATTGGAAAATTTGTAGTATAATTGTGTATTTATAAGCAAAATTATTTTACACTTTCTACTGCTAAAGATGAATATATAGATAAAGGATGTTGTTGTGAGAAAATATGGTAGACGAAACAAACATTACTTGTCATTGGAATCTAATTTATATATGTGACTATCAATTGTCATAACACAAGTGCGATAAACATTTCCAAAAATCATGTTCCTCACTCTAGAAAAAACATTGATTTTGAAACATCACTTATGGAGAGGTCATTATAAAAAAGATGATATATATTTAATATTTATTAGAACTAAACATCAACTTGCTTCTATATTCCAAACGACTTTCAATTACGGTAGATTGATCTTTATCTATCATGAATAGGGAATCTTAAATTTTTGTTGATAATTCACCATTTATAAGTCACTGTTGATAAGTCACCATTGATATGTCACTGTTGATTATTCATCATCAATGGGTCACCATTGATGTGTCACCTTTGATGAGTCACCATTTGTGAGTCACCATTGGTGAGTAATCATTGATGAGTCACCATTCATGAGTCACCGTTGATTGTTAATTGTTGATAAGCCTTTGTCGATCGGTCATAGTAGATGATTCATCATTCTGTGAGTCAATATTAATTTTATTTACTCTGGTTTTATTACTCATTATGTTAATTTGTGGATTAAAATGTTATTGTTTAAAACTTCTTATTATTTATTTGGAATACCTAAATAATTAGACTATCATGATAAATAAAATAAATTCCATTACACTAAATTCATTAATCTATTAAACATTTTTGTTCATATGGAAATGATCATAATTCTCCCTTATTCCACCTAATCCTTAATCTTCTCTGAATGGATCGTGTAAGGAGAGTAGAAGAACCAAATCTGGAAGAGATAATAAAATCTAAGAAAAAAAATCTTCTCTCTATTTGGATATTGTTTCATGGAACCCACATTTGTAAAAATTGGTGTTCAAAGCAGAAAAAAATCGATGAAAAATTACTCAAAACTAGAAATATGATATTATTGAAGGATATAATAAATATAAAACTAATGAACTAGTTCACATCAAATAGAGGGTTTATTATTTGAGGAATGTATATTATTTTTATTAAAATAATGAGTTTATTTTACGAAATAGAGTGGATATTATAAAGAGTTTCATCGATGGGGAATATAGTTCATTATCATCATGAGAATGGGAAAAGATCATAAGAGTACCTCATAAAGCATTATATATAGAATTTAAAGTCAGTATACCATGTGACATTAAAATATTCAAATACTAATAGGCTCTCCAATAATTGACTAGAGATTGTACCATAATAATACCTACTTATGAAGAACATGATAGTAAATGTAAGATGTTATTAATGTTTGTAAAACATGTTTTATGTACTAGAAAAGGATATTTCAATACCATACCATTTCAAGATGATTATTTCCTGTATATAATGAAATAAGGGAAAAGAATCAATATGAGTTGATTTTTGATGATTCATATGTATCACATGTTCATGAAGATCTAAATATTAAAATCCTAAATAAATCATAAAATGATATCATCCATATTAGAAGCTATGAGATATGTCAAATAAGGAGAAGAATCTAATGACAGAATTAGTGTTTTTTCTTTTAAAAATGATTTGTAAAAGGGGTTAGGAGAGGTGGAATACCTAGATTAAATGATAGGGAAGAGAAAATGATAAATTGTATGATGAATTCAACCCTATTTATCATCTAAAAATTCCTATATACAGGGTAGATCCTACTATGTAGCATGATGAGTTATTTTAGAACTCTGATTTAGATAGTGAGAATACTGAACCAAAGGTAGAAGTTGAAGAAATTTATTTAGTAGAAGTATGGCATGAACCGGAGATCTGAAAATCTAATTATAATTTTTTTGTTGGACCTATCATTCTATTATGTTCTCTATATACCTGAGAATCTCTTTTAGGATAAATTGATAATGAACATACTAAAGTAATGCAAGAGGCTCAATTTAACTTATCTTCCTCTAAAATATCAAGTGGATAGAATTGTAATGAAAAATAAGTAATGAAAATTCTTCTTGGTATGAAAATGATGACATTGTGGATCATTAAAAATCAAATCTAAATGAAAGAAAATATGATGAGGATCATGGTGATGGATAAAATGATAGTGGACCTGATCAAATAGATGATAAAAATGAAAAATGTGGTGATGATCATAACAATTAATGTGATAAAAATAATGATTTACCTATTGATCATGTCCAAGAAATAGTTCATTTAAATACTTCATCTCTAGTGGGGTGATGTTATAAAAGAAATCCAAATCACACTAATGATATTTCATTACATGAAATAAAATCTATTATTGCAAAAGTTAGGGAAGCTACCTATGAGGGGGAGAAGACTACCAAACCCACTGATCGGTCAGAATAAAAGCATCAAAGATGACCTGAATACAATATAACGACCAATCTTATAGAACCTTCCCATTATATAGCTGATGTTGGCCAACCCTCTCAAGTAAATATAGAATCAAAAATCATTCATTACATGAGAACTATAATTAGTAATTTTGAATTATGTGAAAAGTATCTTGGTTTTTTTCAGAATTTTTTTGGTTTATAGTGATTTTGATTATGAGATAGAGAATTTCATTAAAGGTGAAGGACAATTAGTGGATAAAATAGATCAATCCGGGAGTGGCATCATTTTACTCTCATGGAAACAGATATATCATCTATGGTTGTAGTGACTCATAAGAAAATAAATCATCATTTTTATGAAACTGTTATACTCCATGATGTAGTAACCCATGTTGATTTAGATTATTTTCAATGTACTGTGAAATTTAAATTGGACTCCTTGAGATGGAATTGAGTTTTATATTTTACAATAGTCTTACACTCTCAACCGTATGAAATTTCAAATCATTGTGAATAAATTACTCGATATTTGGTTGAATTGATCATATCAAATAAAAAATCAAGAGTAATATTTGATATTCAAGAAATCGAAGTACTAAATAGATGTTTTTAAGAATATGTAGAATGATTTAAATCATTATTAGAGTGTTGGATATCCACCATTTCGAATATATGAATTCTATTTCCCAGAATATAGAAAGCCTGAATACTGGTGCCTCTATATCAACTTCACCTCCTCCTTCACTATTGAAAATTTAAAAATATATGATCGGATTTGTTATTATGGAATAGATCAGAAGTTTTATGGGTTTTGTGACCAATCATGAGAAACAAATTAAATAGATACATCATCATAAAGGGAATTTCTACAATATGGTAAGAGAAAATTCAATTCATCGCAGGCATGATAAGAACATCACTGAGAAATAGATAAATTAATATTTTTCATGGATTTATACATATAACGACATTTTTAATAAATAAAAATTTCTCATAGAGAATATTTTATTTTCACTAGTGACCTGAGTATTTAAAGAACATGTTATTCAAATAAATGTTCTCACTCTATATCTGAAAATATTCATGGATGAGAAAACATATTTATTTAGTTCAATTGAATGGGGAGTTAATATAAATTTGTATTTTATAATCCTTATGAAACCCTTCCTCCATGTCCATAGTGTATATATTATTTCAATAGAAGAAATTAATGTAATAATAGTTCCTTCCACCACAACTACATATCTAGATTGATACAGACCTACCATCATAACATAGACAGATGGACTACTTCTTCCAAAATTTATGCCTTTGAGTATGTCACCAGTTAATGAAATCGAGATCCTCAGACCAGTTCTAATGCATGATCTGCATCCTCCAGGTACCAAAATACCATCCAATACAACCAATGATCCATCATTAACTACTAATATTCACTATGAGGATAGATACAAAGATAAATGGAAAGACAAAGATGATAATCCACCAACCTCGAACCAGTTCATCTAATTAGATACAATGTTTTGGTAGGGTTAATGTGTTTGTTATTTTCATCATTGACATTATGTATTAAATATATTCTGGCTCCTATGAAATTAATTATCACTGTGTTATTATAATTTCATTATTTTTTTTTATTTTTTCTACTTTTTTTGATAATCTGAAAGGGGGGAGATAAAGTGGAATTTATTTTCATATAGGGAAAGAATCCAAAAATTATAAACATTTTGTGTCATATTTAGTATACATTTATGAAATTTTATCTAAGTTTTCGATATCATTCATATATCTTCTGAAATGATAAATATATATTATTTATTATGAATAAATCTCTAATTATTTAAGATTACACATTTAGTAAATGTTTAATAAAATGGCATGTTTCGTGATCATCAAAAAGGGATAGAAATTGGCCTCCCCTTATGTAGATTATGTTTGAAACTATTATTATAATAATCAAAAACCTTTATTCTTATTGTACTAGTGTTTAATACATTATGTCATAGAATCTTATATTTTATGGCTTTTTATATGATACTTATGCTATATTTTATGGCGATTTACTATTTACCAATAGTCACTGTCAAAAATCGATATGGTTAGCTAGAATCCACTACTGAGGTGAGTCACAACCAGAGGAGTCACCACTAGGATTTTTACTACCATAGGAGCTACCTCCTGAACGAACTAAAATTAGACTCTATATAACCATTACCACTAGTTTGAGATACTGCATGTTTGAGATACTGATAGATATTCTGTCACTTCTAGAGTCTTCCTACCATTACTATTTGATGACTTTTTCATGAATGGATCAATGACTATTTCTATTAGAATATATTTTAACCATGTATTCATGACATAGTAAAATACTAATCTGATTATTGGGGAAATCATTCTTCTTTATATACATAAATGATGTACATCTCTTATCGCATTCATACAACATTACAATGCTGATTACATAATAAAACATATAGAGAAGTGTGTCATTGAATCTTTAAATTCTCACAAGTTTACTGATACATGTTCTTTGATGATCAATTACATAGAAGAAAATAATTCATTATAGTGATTGATATAGACTTTAATAGAAATCTAATGAAACATTCCTAAATATTTTCTACAATCCACTATTTTGCTGTAATTTTCCAAAATGAATCTTGAAATCATCACCAATACTAATATGGAGACTATAAACAGTATGAACATATCAAACTAAGATTTACTATATTATTTATTTTTTTCTATTTATTTAATTTTACAATTATTCAAGTGTTGTTACTCTGTTATCAAACACACACTGTCTCCTAAACGTAATTGGAGAATACTTATTATTCTTTATTTTCTTTACAGTTGTTTTCCCACTATGTTTGTGGAATAGGTCCCTATATGACATGTGATATTGTTACATCTAACTAATAAAATCATAGTAGTATTTTAGACTGGAAATATTGAAGATATTTATTGTTAATTGTTTTATGTTTTGGATTAATTTTATTATAATTATAATCATTGTGGTAGTTGGTGATTTCCATGTGGAGGGGATTAAGTCTCATATTGAGACCAATTATTTTTTATATTTGGAAATATCACTATGTTATTGTGTTTTGTTTTATTATTATATAATATAGATTTTTAATTAATGAAATAACTATTACATTAATAACTAATCATTTTTAGTGTTTATATTTTATTCTTTGTAAATTTATTTCAAATATTATGGTATTTTTATACATTATTTTATCTAAGACTATATCACTCTAAGAATTATTCTAAGGGGATGGATCATATTTAAATATAATATTTTTATAAATTTTATAGTTGTTTTGTTAAAGGGCCTTTTATTTTAGTATAATATTTAATCGAAGTTTTATTAGGAACTAAATTTAAACACCTCTTGAGTTTCTCACTCTGGCCAACAATCTAACAATTTAATTCTATGAGATACATGAATTATTCACCACTAATTTATTTTTTGTGGTGTGAATATATTCCATGGATTTATTATAGAGTAATTATATATATATATATATATATTTGTATTTACATATTCATTTGATGATATTTCATTCATTGGGTTTGTTTTTAAAAAGATACCAAAATGGTAATGTAATATTGTCTCAATTTTCCTTCATCGAGGAATATGTCATATTATGCACATCAATTTATCTATGAGGTGTATATACATCCTTTGACAGGAATTACTAGTAATCTCTTTATTTTCATGATATTAAAAGAATAAATTAATTTTATTATTTCATTTGTATTATGATTTAACGTTACCATAGTGCTACGATTTATTACTACAATCTTATCATTTATCATGATTGCATATTTTAAAACATCCATTGATGAAATATTATGATAAATATCTCACAAACTCTCATGAATTTTCATTAAAACTATTTATTGATGTTATATTCATGTAATGGTATAATTTATAAACTATTTGGTAAGTATGATAACAATGTAAATATTTTAATTAAAATTAGACATTATTTTACTATTCGGTGAGAACTCTATGTTCTTTCAATATAGTGCATTCTAAAAAATTATATAAAAAATGTTTTACTATTATACTTTTATGTATCAAGGACATTTTACCCATGTGTTATCTTTTTATAATATGGATTTAAAAGGAATCTTCTTATCATATTTGAATCAATGATATTTTCAAAATAATTAAGGTGATAGAAGGAATGTAGAGAATATATGGACTTACCCACCATCACCACTATCATTTAATTAATGCATACTTTTACACTATAAATGATATATATTTTAAAGAAAAATTTCAACATTATATTCTATATTTTTATTTTAAATTTTTCTACATTATAAAAGTGTTTTCCAAAATTATTTTTTGTTTACAAACTATTTCAAATGATATGCAAAGATAATTTTATATGTTTTAAAAAATTAAAAAAGAAATGATTTCAATTATTTTCATATATTCATTTATATGTTTTCAAATTATTTTCAATGAATTTTTTAGATATATTTGAAAGCTTATTTATGTGTATTAAATGTTTTTTTCATGAAAATAGTCTTTAAAATGTTTCATGTCTTATAAACATTTTCCATAGCGTAGAGGATATTTTCATCAAGAATGGTTTTAAATGATTTTCCATGATTCCTTTATATTTTTTGAAATTTTTTTAAAGGAAAATGGAATTGAAAATGTGATAAATTTTAAAAATTTATTTCAAATGAAATTTTATTATACCTACGATCTTTTAAAATAATTCCCCATCAAAGATGAAATCCTTGGTTACAGTTAAAAATACTATTGATATGATATATGGATACAATTAGTATTATTTCACTGAATGGTATATGTTTTGATGTATTAAATTTTATGAATTTGATTTCATGTTAATGAGTTATGTCTTGATAAATTCATATGGAACCTATGTCCTTACACTGGTTATTCTAGGATTAAATGAATATGATACCTATTTATTTTTAATAAGTTATAATATGATTCTATGTATAATATAATGATTTAATTTCATTGGTTATAATATGATATTTATTAAAAAAAATTATTTTTATGGGTCATGATATGATGTATTTTTAATAATATTATGGGACATGTATGTATGATTTTATTATGTGAAGGGCTGGACCTATATCTCCCTCCAATGGATTGGATAAAGATTCATATCTCAAGAGAATGTGGTGGGATTCAGGTCGACACTCTCAATACACTATAGATGATTGGGAATCCATATCTACTATAGGAATTGGAGGAAATGTGAAACACTATGGGAAGATGGGTAAACCACATCCACTATGGGAATTGGGGTAACCCAATTACTTTTAATGAAATGATTATGAATGAGGATGATTATGTGTCCCATCTAGAAGGTGAAGTCCCGATGAACTTACAAGATATGCTCTATCAATGCTTGATGACTTATAGGGAATGGTGATACATGTTTACGTGCATGACACAAATCCATGCCTTACTCCTATGTAATGTTTTCATCGATTTTTCACATGAATACCTTATGATGCATGCCTTATTAAATTCTAATATTAATGCCATGATTCATGTTTAGGTTTTTTGATATGTAGTGTATGATCTTCTAATGTTATTATCACATTCTTAGAAAGTTAAACTAATTTGTATGCTTACATATGTTCCATGTTTACCTTTACATAGCATATGATATCACCCATTTTATTCTCCCTCCCTAGGATATGATGATATATTTTTTGTATGATGTATATGTGAGGGGATATAGTCGTTGTGAACCAAGTAACATATAATATATCTCTCTCATGTAACAGTGCCTATGATTCCATGTTTTTAAAGACAATAAAGTAATATGGTTTTTGGGAATCATTTTATTTTATTGATTATTTAAAAATAATTATGTCATGTATATTTATTTAAACATGGTTTGTTATACACACCCACCATCACCCCATCCTACCACCATAATCCTACCTAGGCTCCCTTGAACCACCCCTATCACCTAGTAGTACTTCCACCTAAACTAACTTCAATGGAAACACCACCAAACATCATCAACCAACAAAATAGGTAATGTAATTCCCTATTTCACACCAATATCCATATCTGATAACCAAAAACCTCAAAATATTGGCTAACAAAATGAGAAATAATCCAATACAAATTACATATATTTCGTCCATATTTTAAAACTACATATCTAACCTTGAACCCCCCCTCATATCACGAATAATTACCCCAAAAAATATTCCTGAACTAACTCATTGAAGAATACCTCCACATCCTCCTTGAGGAAAAAACCATGCCTCACTAAATCTACAGTCTTAGGGATAATGAACTCACACCACCTTGGACACCGCTAATGACCACTGCACACTGTTGAAGGACCACTTCTCACCAAATTTGAAGAATTTGACCACTGTGGAAAAGAAAGAATTCCGTCAAAGAATACCACACCATCAGAATGAAAACCATCTTCCCCTAGAACCATCATCACCGTGTAAGAATGAGCCACCATACCAGTCTATACTTTCACCTGATGCTGACTCATTCCCCCCTCATGAAATGAATATGTGGTGCGACTGGAAATAATAAAAAGATAAATAAATAAATAAATAAATAACAAAAACATAATTAATATAATATTAATAATATAAAAATTAATTAATAATAACAAAAATACATAAATACATATATTTATGTATTTAAAACTATTGTTAAATGGGTATATATATTTATAGTAGTAAATATATGTATATAAATATTTTAATTACATATATATGTATATATAAATATCTAATTTTGTTAAATATTATATTAATATGTATATGTATATATATATATATATTAAAAATTATATTTTATTATTATTATTTTATAATAATTTTTTAATAATAATAATATATTTTAAATAAAATGGTAACTTTTTTATAACTGTCTGACAGATCCTTTTTCTTTTATGTGGTAGTGGACACTAGATGTGATCATGGGAGAATATATCATGGTCAATCCATTGTAAATTCACGTGGATGCGTGTGTTGTTCTGATCAGTTTTCTATTTACAATGTGTTTTTGTTGGAACTTAGTGATGAGAACATCAATACATGCTCATGGGTTGAAATTGCCTTTTATCATTATTTAATCACTGCATTTTATTATTATTATAATTTCAAATAATAGGAACTAGTCATCCTTTATTTATAAAACCACCAAACACCATAACCATCTTGTAACATGAAATCAGAATCTCTATAATCTTCTTCCACCATGATTATTTTTCTTTAATGCTATTATCTATAAATATTGTTCTGTTTTTTCTTTTTTAAATTCTATTCAAATGTTTTTATATTCGTTTCTCCACATATTATTAATGGTCTCAAATATCTGATGTTGTATAACTAATTTTTGATTCTAGATTCAAAATGAGAATCTAGATGCTTCCTAGAGAACCTAACATTATAAAAATATTTATGTCTATATCACTTTTAGGATATCATGATTGAGAATTGCAGTGCACAGAAGCACATCCTTGGAATAGGGTAATTTCCTCCCCTTTTACCATTTATCATTTTCACCTTATTATCTTAATTTTATTGATAGATTGTTTAGATGAGGTTGTGTAATTTTTTACCCAAATGGCCCAAAGGCCTTATTTTTTATTTTATTATGGATGATACCCATTTTAAGGGTTGAAGTGGAACACGTACATGACCCGTAGGCCCAAGGAACAAGGCCCGAATGACCCACAATACATGAAAGAAATGCCCATAGGCATTCCAGGACCAATTCATGACCCAGAGGCCCAACCAACTTGAATTGCCCCTTCCCAACTTCTACATCATTGATCACCTAGCTCTCCACATTGCATTTTTTATCAGAAAGAATTGCCCCGTACAATGCTGCACAGTGCCTGGTTCCGATGGCGGATTCCATACCCTCTCATTCTTCCAATCCATTAAGCACTTCTTCTAGTGGCTGCTACTCTTCTTGCTCTGATCCTCTTCTGGGGAATTTTCAATGTGAACCATGTTACTCAATGATCTACATGGCCTGAAGGCCCTAGGGCCCTAAGGCCTTTGATGACTTGAAGGCCCTTGATACACAAAGGCTCAAACCAGTGGCCCGAAGGCCCAAATCGGGTGGATAGTTTCGGCTGCTATAGTACCATATAGTAACTGCTATAGTACTTCTATAGTGACTACTACAGTACTGATATAGTTCCCCAAAAATTCACCATCAACCCAGTTTTGAACCTGGTTCTCTTGAATGCCAAACAGGATCCCATACCACTCGGGTACAGGCTCGTTGGCATCGTTTGTTCCAAACACCGACTCCCATAGGGGGCCCCACCAGCACAACTGGGAGCCTCATTCCCAAGCTAAGAAATGCATATTTATCACCCTATTCATAATAATAAGAGTGTGAAATCTTGGTGGGACTCGATCATGTGGCAGTTCCCATGGAGAGCTAGGGGTACAACCAGTGGGTACCACTCGGCTAACACACCATGGGTAAAACATGTGTTGTTAACACTGACTCTCAGAGGGGGGACTCACCAGCCAAAGTGAATTCCATGCTCCCATTCTATGAAATGGATTTGAATCACCCTGTTCATAATAAAAATAGTGTTCATGCCTGGTGGGACATGAGCCTGCACCAGTTTCCATGGAGAGCGAGGGGTACAACCAGTGGGTACCACTCGACTAACACCCCATGGGTTGTTGTTTGATTTTTGGATCCATTGGTGACCACCTCACTTTGGATGAATTTATTGACTAGAGGGATTTGATTTGTAGATTTCTTCAAATTAGGTTTTTCGGCCTATGTTGAAAATTAATCTTTACACAAATGATCCATGTTTTGGGTATTTTATTTATTAATCCATCGACCATGAACTGATTGAGGATGAAGGTTTTAAATTTTCTTATTTTGTAGATCAATTATGGGTAGTTGAGGGTGGATTGACCTCGGTCCAGACCTTTTTTTACTAACATTCTTTCAATTCATCATGTTTTTCTTCCTCTATTTATTTTTCATTTACATTTTCTTCAATTTCAAAACCCCCATTTTTTTCTCATAACATGTTTTTTCTTTTACTTGATGTTTTCAAATTATATAAAAACACAATAATATTTTCTGAAAACCCACTTGAACATTTAACACTACTTCATTTAGAGAGACAATGAGGATAACCACTTCTATATATTATGGGTATTACAGCTTTATCTTTGACCATCCTCATGAAAATTTTGATTTCATAGTTACTATAAGGATGAATGAGGATACATTTACAAAACCCATGAAATTGAATAGTCACTAACTTGGAAGTCTCACTCAAGGAATCTGTGTTGTGTTTTCTACTATTTTTCCAAAAAACAATTTATGATTTTTAATATATTAAACATAGTAGATTAAAACAGCATGAAGCATTAATGAGAAACAAAATTGGGGTGGCTAAACACTAATGTATTAGAATAACTATATATGAAATAAAATGATAGTGAATAAAAATTATAAAAAGGATAGATCTAGGTAGATCCACCCTCAAATACCCTTCAAAGATTTAATTAAGAATTAATTCAACAAATACAATCCATAATCAGTGCATGACTGATAATTAATATCACAATATTCTCTTGGCTAAACAATGAATAGTAGAACAAATAATTTCTTCAATTCTACATCATTACATCAGAAGGAGAAATGAAACACTCAACTGACACATTATGGATCGGAAATCTCAAAATCCAGAATGACACAACTGAGATTGAGAGATCAAAAAACACAACTCAATTACGTAGTCAATAAAATATTCATGGAGGAGAATAATATGAGGTGAGATTGTATTAAATCATTCCTATGGAAGAGTGAACTCTCACACACCATAATTAACATTCATAATCAACTAAGTAAATGATGATGATTCGATCACAATGAATCTCATATCTCTAGGTATAGTTGGGTATCACTACCTGAAAAAATCCCCATGAATTAGTTCCACATTTAAATAGATTTTAGATAAAAATGTATAACTAAAAAAAATACACTGATAATTACCAACTAGAAACATTATTATGATATTTACAATACATATGGAAAGATACAAATAGTGAAAATGTAATGAGGTAAAAAAATAAGATGTGAGGAATGTGTACATTAGTTGTGTTGTGATCTCAAATATCTAGAAATGGGGATCTAATTCATGTCGTCTAATATAGCTAGTGAATCCTACTTCTTCCTAGGGATCAGAGCTTCATTTAAATCATCACTTCTTATTTGTATTCATGTATTGTGACTATGAATTATTGTTTTCCAAAGCATACTACAATCACAAAATCTTCTTTTCCTAAGAGGATTGTGACTATGAATTTGGGTGTCTGAGAGTGCACTTTTATAGAGAAACTATTTTCTACTATATATCCTTATTTTTCCCCTTCCTCCCATGTTTTCAAAAATGTTATTTTGTTTTTATTTTTGGTTAGATGATCCCAATAGCATAATTCTAACATGGGTGATTTTCTAGATAGAATGAGTTGGTTGATGGTTTTATTTTTCAATCAGGAGGAATGATTGATCACTGAATAACATTTGTGTTTTAGTTTTCATTGTTTATGTGAAATATGACTATTATCAAAGTATTAGTCTATGCATCGAGGATGGATGAGGGTTTTTGATATGTTTCTTATGTAGAACATTTAATGTCAGTTGAGGGTGGATACAAATGGATGTAGCCTTGTTATTCCAGACTTTTCTTACCTATCTATTTGTTTCCTTTTTTCGACTTCTATATCCTTGTTATTTTAAAATACCTATTTTTTTCATCTCTGTTACATTCTATTTTAATTATACATTTAAAAAAATTAAAATCATAGAAATTATATTTGAAATTCACAAGGTTAATGGAAAATAATTCATTGATTGAAACCCAAAGGTTAAACACTATGATTTATCATGGGGTTTATAGATATATTTTCAACCATCCATGTGGAATGGAAACCAACAAATATTAGATTCATTTTCAGTTAAGAAACATTTTCTTGACTGTATTTTTAAATCATTTGTACTTATTATTCAAAAAACAAAACTTTTGCAAAAAAAATAAGGATGATAACTAATGTTTCATATTCAATGTCTCTGTTTGATATGATTCATAATATAGAGGGTGATGTTTAAACATTGAAATGATGGTTTGAAAAATGAAAACATTGAGAGATTACTAATAATGAAACAACATATGAACATGAAATCATGAAAATGATGTGGCAAGGTATGAATAAGATAAAATAAAACCATGAAGTTAAGGATAAACTCCAACAACTCATTGATGTTTCACATTATAGAATGAGACACAAAATGATGTAGAATAGAAATTGAAGAATGTAGATGATAAGGATTCTTATTTTGTATCTGTATTTTTTCCTAGAGTGTAGGATGGATATCCAAGAGTCATCTTCTAGATATTTTTTAGTGCTGGAAGGATATGGAATATTCAGAAATTAATTATGCTCAATAATTAAATAATGATCATTATTTCATAGATTTAACTAACAGAAAACTGTCGTTTAGCTGTGGTTTTAAAAACCATCGCTAAAAGTTTTTTGTGCTGCCATTTCGTGGTGGTCAAAAAACCGCCGGGAAAAAACCGCCGAGAAATGCCATAATTTTTTTATTTTTCTTATTATTTTATTATTATTATAATTATTATTAATTATTTTGTATGATTAGCGGCAGTTTTTTAAAAAGCTGCTGCAAAATTGCCGCGGTTTCGGTAAAACCGTGGCGAAATGAAAAAAAAAAAATCACGAGAAACGCCGAAATCACTAAAATGACCATAACATTTGATCCGGGCGTCCGTTGGAGCGCCATGACCAGTCAAATCGAATCTCATGAAGAGATATAGAGGCACATATAATCAAAACTGTGAGATGGTCTAAGGTTCACAATAAATTAAAGTTATAATAAAGTTGAAAAAAGTTCTCCAACTTCAAATGGCCATAACTTTCGCTCCAGGTGTCCGTTTGGGCTCTACCACATATCAAATCAAAGCCAGCAAAGAGAGATATGCACCTGTTCGATAGAAGCAAGTTTATCCCTTGTTTTTAGACCCAAAACCCCTTCTAAAGGCCTCTTAAACCCCGTTTATGTCACTGGTGTCCCATCGAACTTGTCTTCAAACAGTGCTAACTTTCGATCCGCATGTTAGTTTAGAATCCTCCACCTTCCAGATCATAGCTCATTCCATGAGCATCAGTTTCACTGGCCGCGGCTCCCACATGCACTCCTGGATCATATGTTATAGCCTTTTTAGTGGGTAATGAGGTTGTTATGTTTTACGATGCCTCGTTTCTAGCACCTGTTCCCTGTCAGCTTTTTTTAAAATGGTAGTAACTTCCAATCCGCTTGTCCATTCGGACTCTTTCACCTTACATGTCAAATATCGTATCAGGATCTTTGATTTGATAGGTCGCAGATCTAAAACGGACTCTCGAATCATAAGTTATCTCCGTTAATGTGAGTCCAATGTTTTTTTCTCTTTATGACCATTTTGACGGGTTTTAACGGTTGCTCCATTTATTACTGTTTATTTGGGTTTCCATGACTTGTTATCTTTATCAATGGTTTTTTGTGTGTTATTATGATGATTATGTTGAATTATTAAGGGGATTTCCAGAGTTTTCAAGAGTTTTTAATGCGTTCTCATTCTTTCTAATGCCTTATTCTTCATATGCTTCTCCATCCGTTTTCATGTGTTTTCATGATTTTTCATCCCTTATCACGTCTTTTCATACTTTTTCATATGTTTCCTTTATTATTTATTATTTATTATTTATAATATACTTTAATTTATTTATTATCTATTATTTGTAACTGGTTATTTATTATTTATTAATTATTAATTATTATTTATTATTACTAATAATAAAATATTCGTATTAATAATAATACTTGTTACTGGTTATTTATAATTTATTATTTATTATTTATATTTATTATATATATTTATTATTTATTTATTATTTATTTATTATTTATTTATTATTTATTATGTATTATTTATTATTTCTTTGTTATTTATATTTATTTATTATTTATTTATTATATTTATTTATTATTTATTATTTATTATTATTTATTATTTATATTTATAATTATTTATTATTTATTATTTATTAATTATTAATTATTAATTATTATTTATATTTATTATTTATATTTATTTATAATTTATAATTTATAATTTATAATTAATATTAATTTGTTTTTTATATTTATTTATTATTTATTATTTATTATTTATATTTTTTATTTTTTATTTATTATTTATTATTTATTATTTATATTTATTTCTTATTTATTTTTATATTTATTTAATATTAATATTTATTTTTTATTTATTTTTTTTATTTTTATTTATTTATTAATTATTATTTATTTTTATTTATATTTATTATTTATTATTTAGTATTTATTTATTATTTATATTTATGTATTATTTATTTTTTATTATTTTTTATTTATTATTTATTATTACTAATAATAAAATATTATTATTA
Source organism: Viscum album (assembly GCA_963277665.1). NCBI lineage: Eukaryota > Viridiplantae > Streptophyta > Magnoliopsida > Santalales > Viscaceae > Viscum > Viscum album. The sequence continues at coordinate 1,500,897,395 of OY728146.1, read as the reverse complement.
ATAATAATATTTGTTACTGGTTATTTATGATTTATTATTTATATATATTATTTATTTATTATTTATATTTATTTATTATTTATTATTTATTTATATTTATTATTTATTATTTATTATTAACTATTTTTTGTTACTAATAATAAAATATTATTATTAACAATAATATTTGTTAATGGTTATTTATTATTTATTATTTATTATTTATTATTTATATTTATTATTTATTATTTATTTATTATTTATTATTTATATTTATTTATTATTTATATTTATTTATTATTTATTATTTATATTTGTTAATTATTTGTTATTTATTATTTATATTATTTATTATTGATATTTATTTATTATTTATTATTTATATTCTTTTAATATTTACTACTTAGATTTATTGTTTATATTTATTATTTATTATTTATTATTTACTATTTAGTATTTAGTATTTAATATTTTATATTTAATATTTAATATTTACTTTTATTATTTATATTTATTTATTATTTATATTTATTTATTATTTATTATTTATTATTTATATTTACTTTTTATTTATTATTTATATTTATTTTTTATTTTTTATTTGTATATATTTAATATTTATTATTTATATTTATTTATTATTTATTATTTATTATTTAATATTTAATATTTAATATATAATATATATTAGATATTATTTATTATTTATATTTATTATTTATTTATTATTTATATTTATTTATTATTTATTAATTATTAATTATTATTTATATTTATATTTATTTGTTAATTATATTTATTTATTTTTTATTTATCATTATTTATTAATTATTATTTATTATTTATTATTTATTATTTGTTATTTGTTATATATTATTTATATTTATTTATTATTTATTATTTATTATTTATTATTTATATTTATTATTTGTTTATATTTATTAATTTTTAATTATTAATTATTTATCATTGTGTGATTTATATTTATTTATTATTAATTATTTATATTTATTTATTATTTATTATTTATATTTATATGTATTTATTATTTAGTATTTAGTATTTAGTATTTATTATTTATTATTTATTATTTATATCTATTATATATTATATATTTATTATTTTTATTTATTATTAATTAAAAATTATTAATTAATAATTGTTTATATTTATTAATTACTTATATTTATATATTATTTATTATTTATTATTTATTATTTATATTTATATTTATTAATTATTTATATTTATATTTATTAATTATTAATATTTATTATTTATTTATTATTTATTTATATTTATTATTGATTATTTATATTTATTGATTATTGATTATTTATTATTTATTATTTATTATTTATTATTTTAATTTTTTTATTTATTATTTATTAATTATTATCCATTATTTATTATTTATTATTTATCATTTATTATTTATTATTATACAGTTTATATCTATTATTTATGTATTATTTGTTTTTTCAATTAATATATATAAGTATATTAAATTCTATTTATTAACTACATGACGAGCTTGCTGGAGTGGTAAAGTCTTTGGAAGATATGCAAGAGGTTAGGGGTTCAAATCTCAACAAACGCAGTATTTCTTTATATTGCTGGGCATGTGCATGGGATGTGCATGCATGGATAAATAAAGTAAATAATGTAATACGAAATAAATAAAATAAATACAAAATAAATAAAATAAATACGAAATAAATACGAAATAAATAAAATAAATAAAATAAATACGATATAAATAAAATAAATAAAATAAAATAAATAAATAAATAAAATAAAATAAATAAATAAATAAATAAATAAATAAATAAATAAAAAATTAATTAAAGAAATAAATTAAAAAAAATAAAAAAAAACATAAAAAACATTGAAAAAAATTAAAACAAAATAAGAAAAATTTAAAAAACTGTAGCGAATAGTTTCCCGACGCACGATTCCACGGTGGTTTTTCAAAACCACAGCTAAATTGTGATTTTTCCATAGTGTTTTCATATTAATGATTTTGATTTTATTGATTTTTCTAATGATTTTTCAATGATTCAATAGGTGTATAACCGAAAATACAATACCAATATTTCATTGTATGTCTCAAAAAATGAGGGGATGTCTTTTAATGAGAGTTTGGAGGTGGTGGGCTACCTCACACATGCCTAGCCACCCTATTGACATCATTATTCAATAATGAAGTGGAAATTTTTTTACTATTATAGTGAGTTGAAAATTTCATGGAAGAATCATAGAATTATTTTAAAATTTATTACATTGAATCTAAAAGAAATTATATATTTATTATTATATGTCTTGGGGAAGTATTTATCTATTTTTTGTTCATGGATAGTTAAGAGGAACAAAGGCTAACACTGCTTAAGAACTACTAGAACTCCCAATTCTAGTTGGGGATCATTAAAAAAATATGGTTTATAGAAAATCAAAAGATCAAAATATAGTGAAAATTAAAATCTCATAATCAATTTGAAAATAAGACATTAGGATAAACCATAAAACAATTCTCACCCTAAAATTGATTTTTTATTACATATGCACCCTGAACATGAAGCTATTGATGATGTGATGTACCCCTATATCCTTTTTCGATTTCAATTTTACATATAATATACACTATCAAGGATGGATACTTGAAGTAGTATTTATATTAAATTCTGCACCAAGGGAACAACTTTAAAGATGGAATTAATGAACTATGGTTTTTCAGAAGCACAAATACACATCCCTACATAGTCAAGAGTTTACCGAAAAACATTGTAATTATAGACAGTCAAACGACATCACCAATTGTTGGGAATATACCATTATTAATCTATTTCATTTCCTTATTTATTTTCATAATTCCAGAAATTTTTTAGTTGGATAATAATCAAGAAGATATTCTATGTGGCAGTCAGTTAAGGCCAAGAGGAACTTAAAATTGTAGTTTTCAAGATAAGACTCACTAAATCAAGACTTATTGAATTTCAGGTTGATATATAAATTATAAAGCATAATGTGAATATATTTACATTTAGTGTGTCCTGAATAGAGAATCTAGGTTTAATACAGGAATAAAACGATGGTAGATCTTACTTGGATTCATGTTCTAAATGAAAATTTACAAATTCAGTATTATTTAAATATTGAATTTTTTTCCCATTAAGGTAGAATGATTCAATGAATTATGTGTGGGAGAATACCACTTTATTTAAAAGTCAAAATTATGAATTATTTTTCATTCGATGGATGTTTAGCCTACTAATTTAATGAAAATTGAAAATCATTTTGAGATGAATTTAAAATTTATGATTGCACAACCAAAATTCATTTATATTCAATTTTTTTCTCTTGTATGATTCCTTATCATGATAATTTTTCATATTAAATAATTTCTTTTACTTATAAGAATTCAAATCATGAACTTTTCTAACAATGGGTCTTTTTTCAATATTTTTTGATTAAATAATTATTGCCAGGGAAGGTGATGTTTTAACACTCCTTTAAAATCATTAAAATTGGTTAACTACAAAATGTTCCTTCTGTTTTTGTCTATGTTGTATCCCACCTTCATTTTCAATACCATGTAAATTTTTGTGTTTTGAAAATTCTGTTTTCACATTCTATCTATTCCCGAGGGTATTTGTCTTCAATTTGGTTCTTAATTTATATTTTCTATGTGGATAAAACATATTGAATATTAAGGGTTGCATTGAACACTGAATGAATAGGGGTTGTGTCATTCCTGAGTGAGGTTTCTTCCTAATTATTAGGATATTTTATTAATCAACTAAGAAAGGGAGTGATAGAGGATAGATATTTTTGTAATTATTATCACAAAATTAGGGAACAAGATACATTAACAAGAGCCTATAAGAATCATATATTTAAAAATTAATCAATATAGGGAGGCAACTAAAATGGTAATCATATAAGTCCATTGAAACAATAGTAAATAGAAAATGAGATCCGATAGTTGAAATTTGAGACACTAGGTATTAGGTATGTGTGTGTGTGTGTATGACCTCTATACATTCAAATAAGTTCATATGCACAGTTCATTACACAATATACATGGTTGGATAGAATTCAAATAAAAAAATAGTCGAAAATTAATAAACATACTAGTTTTCAAAATTGAGTTCATTAAAGTGAGGGAATTGGTTTAGCCTAGATGAAAAATGGGGAAAATTATTAACATGAATATCATTTGAGTTGTATCAATTATGTGATTTTTAAAATTGAACATTGTTTTTTAAAACATATATAATGTACAAATGGACGGTTTATTTTCATGTGATTTTATTTTTACTTATTTCAACCCTGTAATTACTCTTAAAATTTAATCATTAATTATATTGAAGTATGGATATATGTTACTTTATATTTTATGAATGAAATTTTAAATGATGAATGAGTTTTTTCCATTGAATTTTAGTGGATATTTGAGTTTAGGATAGAATGTATGTGTATAGTTCTTTTTAAAAGCCTAACTAGCCTCTTGTTGTGATGCTCTATTGTTAAAATCATGAAATGAACATTTTGAAATGAATGTGAAAAATATTTTTTACTATTTTATATAGAAAAATTCATTAAATTATTTTAGGAAAATTAACTTTTTGGGGGGGATGTATGATGTTTCTATATGTGAACAAACATTTGTGCATCCTTTTTTCATTTTATTTTTGTTTTAATTATATTTTTTCATTAATTTATTAATTATTTATCATTTTCAAATTAATAAATTAATTTATTCTCATTTAGATTAAATTTTTATATAATTTTTTTTTCAATTTAATAAATCTTCTGTTGATTAGTTGGACATTTTATATTTTTTAATTATTTTATTTTTCGTTTTAATTTAACATAATGATTAAATTTTAATAATTCCCAATTATAATTATAAAATAAATGAATATGTTTTAAATTTGAATAAATTAATATTTTTAACATGATATAATTTTTTTAATTAGAAATATATTACATAATCCTCCCTTATATCTATAAAAAATTATATTTAAAATTTTTTCATATATTTCCTTTTAACTCTGTAAATATTTATACACTCTATTTTTTCTTGAAATTCCACCCCCTGTTAACTCAACTCTAGTAGGACTCACCATCCTAAAGAGTCACCAAAAACTTCAGCCACTTACAACTAGAGTCACTACTAGTGGGAGCCAGCTCTAGTGGGGGGGCACCACCAATAGGGACCACAACCCACCACTTTTTCCACTAGAACACTAACCACCAATTTGTACCACATCCAGCATCTCAATCCACCTATTGCATGTGGATCTTCCTATAGCCTCCACCAATATCCCCCCCATTCAACTGCAAAATTCCTACTTCCACTCTCTTGAGATACTATAAGCACCAAACAATGGTTATTCCAGGGTTGAATCCAACGACAACACCACAAAACCTCTCCACTACAAATATGAGCCTCGAACCCCATGAATCACTCCCATATCCATATTCAAAAACCATTTAATAAAAAACATTTTCCACAAGAGTGGAGAAAACCGAAAAAATACCATATGTTATTCAAGATTTGATATCTACAAATCAATCTTTGAACCAACCATATCATGAGAAATTACCCAATCTCAATGACTTTTCCATATCTTGGTCTTTGAAGAATACCTCATATGAAAACATAAGGAATAAACCATGTCTCACCAAATATATGTCCTGGAGGATCTGAAACCCTACCCACCTCATCTCAAAGTCACTACCATCACATATCATGCTAGGACCACCATTCATAAGATATGAAGAACTCAGCTACTGTGAGGAAAAACCAATTCAACCAATGATGTGACACACCATTGTGATGTAGAGTAACTACTACTTGTACCATCAAGTCCCTTTGATTGGAAGCCTCCATGTGTTTCTCTACTTCTTCCAGTTCTCGTATCCCCCCACCCAAAATAATGACAAGTCCTTTCTTGAATGGACGAAATGAAAAAAATAATAAAAAATAAAATTATTACAATAATAATAAAATATAAATAAATAAATAATAATAATTTTATATAAATAAATATATTAATTTATATAATACTATTATTAAATTGCATAATATATATTATTGTATATACGTTTAAATTATTTTAATATATATATATATATAATTTTATGATAAATACTGTTTATAGGTATATGTAATATTATATATATATATATTTGATTATACATATTTTTATATAAACATAATAACAACAATAATATTAATATATTATTATAATATTCATATGTTTTTTAGAACTGTTTGATGTCACCTATTTCATTTTTTTATGGAAGAGTTCATCAATGGTGATCTTGTGAGAAGTGATCATGTTCACTCCATTGAAAATGTAAGTGGAGTGGGGGTCTATGTGATCTGTATACTATATACAAAGGGGTTTCACTAGAAGTATGTGATAATAACATCAAATCACGCCACATAAACTATTTCTACTACCATTTGATTTGTTTTTTTCATTCTATTCTATTCTTATTCTCACATGATTGGTTCTCATCATTCGATGTTTTTGTAACCCTCGGAGATGAGAACTATCTCAATTCTAAAATGGGAACCCCTCTCTTATTCATCCACTTTTATTATTTTCATTTTCTCTTGTTTTCAGCAAATAGTGATGTGTTGTTTCTTCATTAAATTCAATTGAAATGTTTCTATGTTTGTTTATAAACACTATTTTGGTGATCTTGGTTCTCTATTGAAGGAGAAACATTGACGAGTATAGATTCAGAAAGTGAATATTGACACTTCCAAGATATCTACACTTTATAATGATCGACACATCTTCATCAATCTGAAGATATTGTGAAATTAAATTGGTTAGTGGGAGAGCACATCTTTTCACTCGACTTATATTTTTTCTCTTCCCCCCATCATACATTTCCTCTTATTTTCATAAATTTATCAACTATGTGATTAGGTGAGGTTGTGTGAATTTTCGATCGTTCTGAAATCACATCATTTAAGATGAAATTATTAGTTAGAGTGACTTGAATGGAATATTTCATCTATTTTAAAGAGTTCTTGGGTTTTTTAAGTGAATATATGAATTAAAGATTAATTTTTTGGCTGAGATACGAGTGTGTGTTTAGAAAAAAAAATGCACTAATATATTATGATAGTTGTATATTTATCATTTCAGAATATTTATGAAAGGGTGTTAAGGGTAGATTGACTTGGGTGTGATCTTTTGTTAACTCTCTTTTCTATAAAAGATTCCAAAAATGAAAAAGTGGAATAACTTACCAAAAAGGTGAAAATAGATGATGAAAATAATTATTTTCAAAGGCATGAGTATTGGATCACCTTAGTCAGACAAAAAGGGTGCCAGTGTCCAGACTAATTGTGTTCCCCAATATGGCATGTAGCCTACTTGTGCTCCTAATTCCATTTCACCCAGGGTCCTGTTTCTGCTTATAAATAGTCCGTTGTGGTCTTTATTTCTGCAGACTAATTTCCCTGAAGCACAATTCTAGCTCTGGTCTCCCTATATCTCCACCCAAGTCATCATAAACATTCAAGGTAGTTTTTCAACACCTTGAGTGGACGATTTAAATGAGGATCATTAAACATAAGTCTTTCTAGTGTTTGAAAACCATAACACATTCACACCAAAAGTGACCAACCTATCTAAATCAAAAACACTTTATCCCCATATAATCCCTTCATAAGAACATGAGTGCCCCACTTCTGGGGCACCTGTGAATACTCTATAGGCTTGAGCATAGTCTCACCCAAGTATTACCATACATGTTGTTCATTTCTTAGGTAAATATAAGGTCACCCAAGTCTACTTTTACACCCATAAATGACCTCCCTTATCTATATGAGTGCCCCTCTTTGATTAAATTACTCTCATCGGTCTACAAGCCATCAAGCCTTCTTCAATGCTATTCTAGCAAGGAATCTTCTTTCATGGATCCCTTGTCTAAAAGGGATTCTATTGAGACATCTTCCAGAACCTCATGGATTATCAAAACATTGGGATAATCACATTATTATGTATTCTATTTGGGTTTGTATATCCACAATTAGAGGTTTTTCACATTTTTTTACAATGGGGTTAGGGTTCATGGGGTGTTTTGTGGGTTTGTATATCCATAGCCACATGACCCTTTCTCCCAGGAACAATGTTGGGATGTTTTTGGTTTGGAAGAGTGTTTGGTTCTTGACATATCCCTTCTCAAAGAGATGACCTGAAACCAAAAATATTTGGTAGGGAAGGTACGTTTCAATCCTACTTTTCATTATTTTGAAAATAAGTAGAAGTATACCTCCCCTACCAGGATCAATTTCAGGGAAACCATCCTAGCATAATCCCCTAGATTTTCCTGTAGTAGGTAGCATCATTTCTCATTCAATCTTCTTAGGTTCCAAATACCGGAGGAGAGATGGGCACATTGACTTTCGATACCCATTCCCTCTCCCATTAAGCTTTTTCACCATGAGAATCCATTTTGTTGTAATCCCTTAACCTTCATCCCTTTTTTCATTAATTGGATCCTTGTCCAATATAAAGTGAACTGAGGGAGGGCTCGTCGTCTCACCCTCTTTTCGGGTCACCATACCCTCATCCATTGTTGCCACTGTTGGCTCAATCTCCTCCACCTGTAGAAGAGGAAAAGTGAGTTTCATTGTTGAATCTCTAAAATCCTTATTTTTCTCAAACCTATCATGAATCAAGTGGGATTAGATATTCTTGATGATTAAAAAAATATCACAAACAACCACGATGAAGGAACTAAGAGAACTCGGATTCCGTTTTAGAACAGGATATGTTGGAAGCCCTTTTCGGGCCTTAGATCACATGATATTCCCTCCAGGAATAAAACCCTAATACCCTTATTCTGGGAATCCTTCCTTGGAATAATCCCCAAATTAAACCCCTACGTCATCATGGCTTCATTTTCATGATGTAAACCGAAACTCATTTCTCTCAAAGAACTATACTCTCCTATGAGATTTATCGAACTATGTGGGATCTGATTCCCATCCACATGGGATATGTAGGTAGCCTCCTTGAGGTTCAAACCCCACATTTCAAATCATAATTGTTCCCCATGGTCCATATTACCAAAAGGTTATAATATAACATGGAAACCCGTATCCTTTCCATGATCATTGGGATACTTCAGCATAAGTCCCACAACAAACATTGACTAAGAACCTTTTTCTTAAATGTCTTAACCACGTGAAATTAAACTATATGGTTAAGTCTTTATCACATGACCTTAAAATGTATGGTTTTTTCCATTATGCCTCACCAAACTATGAGGGTTCTGATTCCATTCACAAGGATACATAGGTAGCCCATTTTAGGGGTACGATCCCAATATCAAAACAAGACTTCATCTCCTAGATGATAATAAATTCCAGAGTGCTTCTCTAAGTGGCTTAAAAACTAGTATCATCAAAATGATGATTAAAAGGTTATTTAACTATTAAATTATAGGATACCATTGATGGATAACCTAAAATACATACGAATATCTCTATTAATGATGAACCTTGAATATATACAGATGGTTCCAAATTTTAGACATGTTAATAAGTGATTGTAAATTACAAGGAAAACTTATGTTATACTAGGTGAATTAATGAGGATTCTTGGAAATATCTTAAATTTATTAAGATAGTCCTAGTGTAGACAAAAATTCCCCGCAAAAAGGGTGTAATGATTCTGACCTCCAATCCCCTAAAAAATGCTTGTTCCTAAGTATCATAATGATTAAACATAATGGATTCCTGAATTTGGAAAGAAGGCACCCTTTGGATAAAAAACAATTGGAATTTTTTGGTTCTGTAAATAAATACAATGGATACTGCTTGGAATCAATGATTCATAAAACTAGAACACACATTTCAAGAAACTACGAAACCAAAATGGTGAACCCAATGTGAATCCTTAACCAAGTTAATAATGTTACCCACCTGTCAGGCCATAATAAATTGATAATGGAAGGCCAGACAAAAAAATCAATCACACATGTATTCATCTAACATATGTCGCATTAGTGGAGTTTATTGTTACATTTATGTTTTTTTCTCATAACTCCCATTAGTCCAAAATGGATTTCTTCAAGATGACATCTGTTATCTTCCCGACAATTACTCAAGATGAATCTTCATACACGAGGAGGACGTCATCGCCCACCCAACATCTTCAATGCCAGGTCTCCAACATGTGGGTAATAGAGTATCACCTACTGGGTACAATCCTAACTTTGCAAGCTTCCCTATAGGCCCTCTATGCTAATAAAAATCCTTAATAATCTTGCTAATGACAACCAATGATCAAGAAGTAGATGGATATAACCACCATTTTCATCAGTTTTGGGTCCTTATCCTCAAAATACAACAACCTATCCCTCCCATACTATAGGGAGGTGGATCAAGAGGTCAATTAGAGAGACAATTCAAATATGTAGGGATACTTCATGAAGATTCCCACCAACAATCTCCGCTAGCAGAATTGCATGATAGTGAATCCCCAACAAGATGGGGGTGTGTCCTCGGGAATTTTGGCCCCGGTCTCTCAGGCCCAGGCATACTAGAAGAACTGCCAGGGAAAATGTCTGGTCAATAGCGAGTAGGATCTTAACTCATTACCCTTTGGAGAAGTCCATTATCCAATCTTGATGGAGAACAATGAGTGGGTACATTCACCCGTCCATACAAATTTTTTTGTCCAGCTAACTCATCTGGATAAAACCCTCAAATACCACAAGATAAATTTGTTGGAGTACTGTGAATAGGAACATACACCTGCTTACAAGTTATCATCCAACCATCAAGATAGTCTGTCTTCATTTAATGATGTAATCTTATCTAATGGTGTGGGAACTGGTAAACAAGAACAAACAACTACATTCAATCCCCAATTCATCATGCAGTCTCATCTACCAGTATTAAAGGATGTCCATCCACCATACAAGATGGGAAATAACCAGCAGTCACATACATAGGATTGTGTTTTTCAATCCTACAATCATTCTTGTTTGGTTGCACCCAGTGTAGCCAGTCAGAATGCTCTGATGAAAAATCAGGGGCAGACCCACTCTCTTCCCCAATGCATTAGTACTGTCAATACCCATTGACGGGTATAAGGGGATATGACCAGGCAATACAACTAATACAGAAATGGAATGGATGAATATTCTCCTTTTAAATGATGAATTCACCAAACACATATTTTTAATGGTGAAAGGGAAGATGAAAATCTCTTCCCATATTCTGGAAGCATGTCAAGATATTATAAAAACTAATTCAGGAGTACTAGGAGAAGAGACACATAAATCTATCCCCACATATTGGATTACACATCGTCATTCATTCCTATAGCAGATACACACCTTTGTTCAAGTCCAGATGTGTCATGGGGCATACTCTCCCTTATCATACATACAACATGACCCGAAACATACACTCTTTCCAATTGGAGATAATTGGTCTATTTTGAAGGCCGATCCAAGGCTCGCACATATGACTGCCTATGATACCCACTTCTCCTAGTAAGTGTACCCAACTATGTGTAAGAGATCATCCAATAAGAATTATCGTCAAACATTGTTGGAAAATAAAGAGTTAGATAATAATTTAGATCCTCTTAAGGCTGGAGTTCTTGAAGCCCCCAAATATTTATCTATTTCCACTCTAGATCATGTCCTATCCTTACCAAATTGTGGGAGTGGTAGTAGTAATTCTGAAGTTCCCCTTCAGACACCTCATCATTAAGGAATTCTTAATGAAAATTCTATCAATACAGAGATCATATCTCTAGATGAGGGCCACAAAAACAATCTGTCTGGCCAGAAGACCAAGGAGCAAGAGGATTTTTCCCTTACTGTAATCCACTATGGTGGTCCTCCCAACAATATAATTTGCTTCAAAATTCATCTCCATAGTAGCAATTCTCATTGTCAAAATAGTTATATAATTGAAAATGTATTTATGAGAAAACCCTCCTATTTTGAGGCACATGTAAACACAAGTATAGTCATGTCTGATGCCGTGTCATTGACGGGTAAAATTCTTTCTCAGCTGAAAGACATCCTATGGGAATTTTAATTCTAAAAACCACCCTTGGGACATTTTTCTTCAAATACAGACCATAAAATTTGTTAAAAACAAGTGGAAAAACATTTATTGAAAGATGATGAAGATTTTTTAAACATTAGAAGACAATTAGATAAAGGAGAAATACTAGTCCAATTCTAGACATTAGAAAATTCTCAGTATAACATTCCAAAATTGATGGCAGAAGAATTTATTCATGACATTTTCTTCAATTTATGGAAAAATATTCTTCATTTGAAAACAAAATTATTACTATATGAGTCATATGAAAATCATCAAAATGAAATAGAAGGATTGTAACACCAAATTGACATGGAATCTCTCTCAATTTCCCAACATCCAAAGGATGAAAACAGTAGAGAACCCTTCAATGTTCATGCCTTAATGCTTTAAAGAGGCTACGCTAGTTAATTTGTGACACCCCATTTAGTGTTCGTATCAGAGGATGGGGTGAACAGGGAGCATTACATTTTACATCAGTCAAAAATTATAAATGTCCACCAAATATGGTATCATGAAATGTTATTGCACATGGTTGGCTAAAATCAACAGATTTTTTATGTTATAAATGTATTCTCAAGAACATCCCTCGAATAGTTCTCATCAGGTTTAGGCCAAATGAAAAGAAGTTATTGAGTTACTTTTATATCAATCATCTAAGAATCCTGTGAAGGAATCTCTCTTAGAGGTTGTTAGCCATCAAACAATGAAAATATCTTAAATATAAAATCGATCTTTTAAAATAGTTGATTTGAGTGGTTTTCAGATGATGCACCCATATAATGTCCAAAACAAAATTCACAAAATCAAAAGAGTAGTTGCATGAATCTCATCCATAGAATTTCAATAATCACCCCATCATGTAAGGATGATGGTTCACTTAATTCAACCTTTAAATTTATTAAACAATATTCAAAAGTATGAAGAAGATGAACAGAATCATCGCTAGTCTACAAGGCTGGGGGATTTTTCACACCTACAATCCCCACCTCAATGGATGTATGTTTTCTCCCAATCAGGGAAGATTCCACAAAGAGAATACCCAACTGATCTATCCAATGATTCGTTTCGGGTTACTTTCCATCATTCAACTCTTGTGAATCCATCATATAGTAGGACAAAGTCTCATGGATGATACAATGGGAGACGATCTTACTAATATACTTACAAAATTTCATTAGCACATTATGCGTTAATAAATGTCATAAACACTATTTTAGAAGATCCTCAAGAAAATTAGTCTAGTTCAAGAGATTCAGAAGATGATGTTCTGATCCATAATATGGTATACACCAAGGAAAATAAAGAAGGTGTACGTACCCAAAATCATAGGCTTACCCAGAATCTAGGTTTTCCATTAAATAACCAACTTCCCCCATCTTAAATGTCTCTAACAAGGGGAAAGGTAAATGTAAGATTTCATCTCACTTTTCCACCAGATATGTTCAATCTATTTCTCTTGAATAGAGTATTTCACAACAATAAGACAAAATGAAGGAGTTTAAAAGACTCAATAAAGAGTTTCATCAAAGAAACATTTATACTAAAAGTATTCCCCATGAAGATCCTCAAACTGCACATCCTATAAGAACTCCATAGCGAAGGGGATTTGTAGTAACTATAGATGCAGATAACAAGTTACCTCCATTGGGTACACAACCAAGTCAAGATCAAATACATCCTGATATGCTTGTTACTGTGGGTTTTCCAATGCAAATACAAGAACCATCACTAGTGGTTTTGTCAGACATTGCATCAGCTCAAGCACCAGTTGTTATACTTACATAGGATCCAGCTAATCTAGATGTTCCCCAAATTATTGTGAACACAACTGAGGTATTAACGACTCGATTGGTAGCTATGTACAGATAGAGTGCACCCATTCAGCCAGAAAATAAAGCATACCATGAATGGGTGGACCTGATTCCTCCCCCACCAAATTTTTTGAATACCACCTTTCCAATCATTAGTGGTTTGAGAGATATTGAAAAACACATACATGTTTTGTTTCTCATTGAAATTCCATTATGGGAACTCATAAACAACAATAAGTTGTAAAACATTGGGGTTTTGTGCAGTCACTATAGGGACTAGCTTTTTTCTGGTTTACAATTTTACAATCTCGATCAATTACTTGATGGGAATATCTCTGCCAGAAATTCCTTCTTTAATTTATCCCAACACTACCAAAGATGAAATGTTTTTATCTTACCAATTGTAAAAAATGGGAGAATGTTTTTTTTCATATTTCATTGCACGATTGAAAGTATTAACATATTCCTTATGTTAAGAACTACCTGAAAAAGATTTGATGCCAATGTGTGTGGAAAATCTACTTGATGAGTAACACACACCACTGATCCCTATAAAATATACAGGAGGGTTTCGAGGGCTTATAAAAATTTATTAATAGATATAAGATTATATGATAGAGACTATGGAAAAAACTCATTTAATTACATCAACTCTAGGATGAAGAATGCAGAAAGTGGAGGTTCTTACTATTATGATCAAACAAAAACCATTATCTGCTTCCACTTCAAAACCTTCATTGTATCATAGGGATTCGCCACCAGAGTGTCAGCAGGAATGACCGCCTCATCAAGATGATCAAAGCGATCAAAGACAGAAATAGTATAAGGAATAAAAAATCTAAATTTATTCCTTCCAGAATGAAAAAGTTACCAGTTACTTCATCTCAACTGTAGAAAAATACATGGTTTAGTTTATAATGCCGAAAAAACCAAAAAATGTATGAGATTAAGATCTTCCAAATTATTGCCACTTTTTCCAGATATTGGGGAATCCCATTCAGGAGAGTTTTTTTTTCAGAAACCTCTTGAATAAAATGGTAAACTCTAGAAAAGTGAAATTGAAAAGTTTATTAGATCATGTATCATGTGTTGCTATAACTGATCTAGATGAATAAAGAAAATAATAGGAACATAGAAGTAAAAATATCCAGAAATATGATGATCGGATGATCAAAAAAATGATTAAACAAACTCATGACATTTTACAAACACACTTGCGATAAATGATTGTGTATTCCACCACTCCTTCCAAATAAAACAACCTCTCTAAAAAAGTTCTATCCCCAAGTAAATGTGGTGATCAAAAGGAAAAAAGAGACGTTAGTAGAAGAGAAGCTCATGTTAAGACCAAAGATGTTCATGTCCTTGGAAGATTTCATGTCATCCACTTCAAAAGCACATGCACCACCCTAACCAGAACTAACCTGTCAGGAAAAATACTCATCAGATGAAGAATTGATCTTTGGTTCTGTTAATGTTATCCAGTTAATGGATCCTTACGCCAATGGTGATTCTGATTATAATGAGACAATGTTCTTTGTACTTAATTGGGGAACCATGGTAAGTGGACATGGTAGAGGATACATGGAAGGACATGGGAATTCTAGAAACAACAATTTTAACTTTAACCATTCTCAATCAATTTATGCGGTAGAAACTCGTGGAAGAGAACTTTAGTGGGCTCAACAAGAACAATGAGATTCTTCCATGCAAGACAGGTTCAGTTCTGATATGATTATTTTAGAGGACTAATTTGAGGTAAAACCATCTTCCTATCAATAATTTGATAGACCTAGTCCGTCTAATATACCAAATATAGGATTATGTTCAGCTTCTTCTCCAACATAGGGTTCATCTACCTGTGAAGCATCAACATCTAAAACACCTAAAAAACCTCATTTCAAGTCCTTACGAGTTTGAAACCAAAGTTTCTACAGTTGAGGTTTACCGTATAGAGAATTATTCTTCATAATTTCCTGAAGTCATATCTTTTAAAGATGAAAATGATGATGATGTTTTACATTGAAATATCATAACCTTGTATTTATCCAGTACGTTCAATGACATAGAAATCCGACGAGCCTTCATCGATAATGGCTCCAGAGTCATCCACATTCTCATTCATACACTTTGTTAATTTGGATTGAATGAATCTGACTTATCTCCATCCACTTCAATGTTTCAAGGATATGACAAGAATGAACATGTAGCAATGAGTGAGATTACCCCCAGAAAACAATTTGGAGATCTTATATCTAATTTAGATTTCATTTTTTCTTCATTCAGACACAACCTTCAACATTATTCATGGAAGGCCTTGGATGAATCAAAATGTGGCCATACCTTCGTCATACCCTCATTGTCTTATGTACTGTTATAAATGGAAAATTTTGACACTTTATGGTGACAAGGATCCATTCAAAACTTGTGAATGTCAATACATAGAATCACGGTTTTATCAAAAAAAAATGGAACGAGGTCCATGAAAGTGTAAATAACAAGAGTTAATGATCTAAATGGCTTAGAAATGATTCTAGAAAACTCGTTCATTAATTTTTGTACAGATTATGTTATACCAATAAATAAAATTGAATGGTTAAATCCAAATATAATTACTTGTCTAATAACATCCATAAATTCAATTTAGATAACTGAGTCTGATAGCATGGGAGAAATTTTTGATTCAACAAGTAGTGACAGAAGCTTAAATGAAGATGTCTTCATATAATTTTCCGAACTAAATAAAAACTTTAAATCATCAATAACAGTAGAATAATTTGGAGAAATTTTATAGGAAGACCAAGATATTGATTCCCAGCCCAACATCTCCTCATTACTACACCATAAAGACCCTGCATCATTAATACGGTCAGAAATATTAGCCTCTTCTTCCAGAATATTAAATAATGACTCATCTCCTAACATGGTAGTATTTGTTTTACCATTTTCTATGCATGAAGAAACAGAAGAATTAATATGTAATTAATGGAAAGAGGATGATCTCAGGGATGGTCCTTCTGCATTTGAGAAAGGTGTCTTTACCACTGTAGATGAGCTCCGATAAATAAATCTGGATACAGAAGTAGATCTATGCCCCAAACTAATTAGTGAAACCATGAACCATGAAGGGTAAGAGGTGTAAACATCAATTATAATGAATCATAGAGATATATTTTATTTTAATTATACAGAAATTCAAGGTCATAATACTGATTTATCCACTCATAATTATGGTATTCTAGAAGAATATCTCCGATTCAAGCATGCCGCATGAAAAAAAAACCAAAGTCATGCATCTAAAATTGAACCTCAAGTGGATGAGCTTATAAAGGATTGATTTTTTTGGGAATATCAATAATCCCAAATGGTTGGAAAAAATTATTCCAGTGAAAATGATGAATGGGAAAATAAGAGTTTTCATTGATTTTAGAGATCTTAACCGGCATTGTCCTAAATATGATTTTCCAATTATGATTACAGAGCATTTAAATGATGTAATAGTTGGATATGAATATCTTTCCTCCATGGATGGATAGTATGGGTTTAATAAAATATATATATCCCTAGAGGATGAAGAATCTATAACCTTCAGATCCCGTAAAGGTGGGATTTTCTATTAGGTAATGCCCTTGGGCCTAAATAATTCATGTGCAACATACCAACTTCCCATGAAAAATATCTTCAAACCCTTTTTAAGGAAATGTTTTGAATGATATGTGGATGATCTGTTGCTCAAATATAGAAAAAATTTCAATCACATGGATGATCTGGAAATCATATTCAACATCTTTCGGCAACATAGTTTATAGATGAACCCCTTGAAATGTGATTTTGGGTTAACTACAATAATGTCCATGGTTTTTTTGTACACCACCGCTGTTTCAAAGTTGATCCTAAGAATTTAAATCAATCCTTGGTATGTCTCCATCTTAAAATTTGAATGAATTAAGAGGAATCCAAGGAAACATGGACTATATTCATGGTTTTATCACCAATTCAGCGGGCATGTGTTTGCTCGTCAACAGATTAATAAATAAGGGAGTCACCTATCAATGACTGCCAAGAAGAATTTGATACCCTCATCAAATATCTCTAGATTCCACCAGTATTAATGCCAACTGTTGGAGAAATAACAATTTTTCTCTATGTGACAGCTTTAGAGAAATCATAGGGTACCTTCCTTGCTCAAATGAACAATGATGGGACTGATAATAGTATTTACTATCTTATTTGATCTATGATTGATGAGTAAACATGATATTAACATAATAAAAAGTTTTGTGTAGAATTAATCTTTGATGTACAGAAATTGAGGAATTACCTGCAACATCATTAGGACCAATTTGTGTCTCGCAATAAGACACTCAAATTTATCCTCAGTCATTCTACTCTTACATGGTGTCTGGCATGGTGGGCAGCTATTTTGCAATAGTTTGATATCTATTTTGTGCCAAATATGGAAATAAAAGGACAAACTCTAGCTGACATCCTTGCTAAAGATCCTTCAATGGATAAAATATCATTGAATATTGAACATCCTGATGAAGAGGTTTTCTTTATTCCAGATAATTCCCAAACATTGGAAATTTACTTTGACGGTGCCTTTAAGTGTCCAACAGGGAAGAGAATGGAAAACCCTAAACTCAGAAAAACATGGGTTATAAATTGCCCTTATTTACCTAGAAAATATATTATTGCTTTATTCCTACTGATTATCTGAAGGCAGAACCAATAATGAAGCAAAATATAAAGCTCTCATTTCAGGCTTGGAATTGGCACATCGGGTGCAAGTGAATCACTTATATGTGAAAGGTGATTCATAATTAGTAATCAAGAAAATAAATGGGGGAATATTCTATTAGAAAAGGATATCTAATCCCTTTGTTTGGTTATATAAAAGGGTTAATTGATGAATTTCCCTTTGAGATGACATTGTCTTATACCCTCCAATCACAAAATGATAAACCTGATGCACTACGTAATGTAGCTAAAACTCTTGAAGATCCAATTCGGGATGAGAAAATCATTAACAAAGCCCTTCTTCATATGGTCTCACCTTTCATTCAACCCATAATAGAGGAAATTAATGAGATTAGGCCTATATCTGAGCCATATGGTCATACCATAGGATGAAGAACACTTATTGTGAAATACCTTTAAAATGGGGCACTTCCACCAGATAGTGCTGAAAAGGAACATATCTGATGATGATCATCCAATTTTACTCATTATGATAGTCCATACAACTAGAAGATCCTTTAAAAATGAGGCTTCAATGGAATCCTACTCAGATGCATTGATGGAGATGAAATTGCAGTTGTCAAAAAAGAAGTGTGTTCAAGAGCTTATGGGGCACATCAGCCTGGACACATTCTCTCTAATCGGAACTGAAGGCTCAGATATTTTTTTCTTTTAATGACATAGGATTGTAAATATTTCACTAAGAAATTTCATCCCTACCATGTGCATGACAACTTCGTTAATCAACCCTCGAATTTGCTACATATTGCTAAATACTCCTGGTCATATGCCATTTGGTGAATGGATTTATTAGGACCTTATCCTCCAGCCATAGCTATGTAGTTCACGTATATTATTACTACTATTGACTTCTTCTTAAAATGTTCTAAGGTAATACCACTCAATGATGTTGAAGCCAAAATAAATGTCAGTTTTGTTAAAACAGATATCATCACCAGATTTGGTGATGCTCGTACTAATTTGATAGACAATGGCACCAATCATTGTTCTGCTATAGAAAATATGTTATATCAGAAACATGATATCAAATCCAACTATTCATCTAGATATCATGTAGTGGACAATGAATATATAATGGCCTTCAATAGGACCATATCAAATACACTCCACAAGATGGTTTATAAATATAAGAAATTAGGGCCTGAAAAACTTTTGAATGCTTTATGGGATTATCAGATAACTACCATTGTTTCCACCCAAGAAACTCCTTATTCATTGGTATAAGGAACAGAAGAAGTTTTGACAATTGAACTGAAATTGTGTTCACATATAGTTGCAATAGGTGATTAGTTGTCTACATATGAGAGGTCACATAAATTTATTAATGTGCTGGAAAAATGAGATGAGAAAAGATTGCTTAGTTTTCATCATTTTTAAGTCTATCAGAAAATAACAGTAAGAGATTTTAACAAGAAAGTTCTCCTCCATTAATTTCTTCAATGATAATTGGTATTGGTCCTCTGGACTCCAGTCATACGAGGAAAGAATCCTCCAAATCATGATAATAATTGGGAAGGAACATATCATATACATAAAGTCTACTCAAATGGATCATTGTCCTTAATCTAAAGGGATGGACAACTCATTACAGCTCAATCCAATGCGAGATTCTTAAAGAAATACTTTGTGTAACTATAGAGATAATTTTTTATCCCTGCAAGACAGAAAAATCACAGTCCCCATGTAATTATTGCTTGAAAAAATACTACACAATACAATGTCTTATTTACATATCATTAAACTGCATAACAACCATAAGTGTCTATGCTTCATGACATTAAAATGTGTAGCACCATTTTTCCCCGTTATGTGGAATTAAACTGTATGACTAATGTCTTCTATACATGATGTAACGATCTTACATAAGAAATATCATGGACATCATTGACACTCCTCAATAGAACATTAGTCTCTATCCTCCCCATTATTGAGTAAAATCTTCATAGAGGCCATGTTAATAGAACTATGAACTACTTGATTCTCATCTATTTGAGGTATGCAGAGATGCCTGGATCTCTAATCTTGGGCCTAGTTGCAATCAAAAAAAAATTATTTTATTTCATCTCCTGTATATGAATTAAATCTATATATAGTGCTCTTTTAAGATACATGATTTGATTTTCATACTATCTAGTGTCTTAAATTTAATCTTTCTTATAGAATGTGTAAAATCCCCCATCTCACATGTCAAACATGATTGGTGTTGGATATTGTTGTTTAAAAAACTACGTACAGCTTGATTGTCATCTATATGGGATACGTAGAGATGCCTTTATCATCAATCAAGGGCCAAACAATGGTAAAAAAACAAAACCCCTTTATTACTTATATTAGAATAAAACCTGAATAGGAAATGTTTAATGAACTATATATAGCTTGATTCTTGTGCTCAACAAGACACGTAGTGGCACTTGGCTTTTTTTCCTTAGTCCAGCTACAACAAGTCTTTATTTTCACTTTGGTTCATCTTCATCATTACCGCATGACATTAAACTAGATGGAAATATTACACCCATATTCTTCAATTGTGTAACCTTTATATTATAGAAGAAACCCTTACTACTCCTAGTTTCTCACATCAAGCCTAGCATTCATGGGCTTAAAAATAGGCTAAAAGAATTATGTATATAAATAAGGTGTCTCAATTTCTTATAGTACTATCAATGTATTCACTACATGACATAAAACCATACTATATAATTTCATCACTACATTACTTAAAATTTCACAATATAATGTCCTCACAACATGACTTAAAACTGCACAGTAGAATGTCAATTCAAAGAGAAAAAAAGAAATCATTCATTATACAAATGAGTCAGATCTATATAGATGATTTCAAAATCATTGACAATAATGATTCTAAAATTTATTATGTTCATTGAGAATAACCCCTTCTATATTTAACACTCTTAATCTTGAATATTTCCAAATCTTCATAATCATTCTTATAGTTTCTAGTGATAGTGTTTCTAATAACAAAGAACTCTTTTTTCATGATTATGCAGCATGTGCCCTTAGGTGGCCTTGCAGAAGTTGCCTATATAACGGACATGTAAGTCAAAAGATGCCACTACTTTCCATGCAGTATATACCTCAGTTGTCCCTTCATGATACAACCACTATAACAGGCTTTTTAAATGATGGTAATTTCGTTCGTGGTTATAGTATCTTTGTCCCCTTCAATCATTGATGCCAATATAAAAGAATTTGTATATTAAAATAGCCATTCATATTTATTTATCCCATTATCTTTCTCTCGATTATAAAATATTCAAGACCATGGTTTATAAATTTCCATCACAATGTTTTCAAAGAAATATGAAATTATAATGGAATTACATGGCCACATATCATATATTGTATCCAATTTTGGTCCTAGTTGTGTGACCTAAAACTACAGACACCTGACCTCCTACATTTTGGTCAAACCTTCGTAGGAGCCCTATATTCCTCCGATTATTTGGAAATATTTTTGGGAAATACCCTCTCCATATCTAGGTACGATTCTCCATAAACCATATTCTGTGAATTAGAAAATATGAATCTCCATAAACATTCTTTGTATTTTTGAAATATTAAAATGTCAAACTTATGAGAACTCTGTTTTTTAATATGTATTATGTGCCCTTAGGTGGAATTTCATAAGTTTCCTACATAATAGTCATGTCAATCAAAAGATTCCACTATTTAGAAATGAAGCATAAGACCCAGTCGGCCCTGCACAATATAGCCCCCATAATGTGTCTATCAAATAATGGAAACATTGTTCATGGAAAATACTTCCTATAATGATTTTATCCATTTTCCCATATCATTCCTCAATTCCAAAAATTCCCAAATCATAGTTTATAGTTTTGCTTACATACCTATATAAAGTAGTATATTTCCAAACTAATTATAATGAATCTGAGAGATTCTCATACCATTATCCAAAGCTAAATCCCATAAATTAAAGCAACAAAATGTCCTCACTGCAAGCCTTAATATTACCATGTATAATGTCATCACTACTTAACTTAAAACTACACAGTTTTATGTCAGAAATTTTTCTTTTTGATAAATTTTATCCATTCATTGTACACCAAATTTTTTTGAAGTGGTTTTCATATTCATGACATATGTCGGCATAAAACAACCCATTCATTCATAAAATTATTTTCCTTGGAAAAACAACCCATTGTGGTCTTGAGTCAGTCAAACTGTATTTTTTTCCTTGTCTATCAGCATCAAATCGTTAAATACCTAAGAACTATTTTCCATGACTATGGATTATGTGACCATTGGTGGACTTGCATAATTTCCCTACATAACAGGAATTTTATTCAAAAGATGCCACTATTTTGATATTTATAAAACTACCTAGTTGGACCTGTATAACACAAATACCATAATGAGTTATTCAAATAATGGTTATTTCATTCTTTGAAGTGACTCCCCATATATTGATACTGTTTTAAAATGTGGTGACCATATAAATCGTGGACCATTATTCCCATTGGAAAAATTTTAAAAATATTAAATCATGTCATAGCCACCGAGTGTTGTTTGGGATCTAATTTCAAAATGTATGGTCATGGTTATTTTACCTTAAATACTAGCCCATTATTGTCAAACATGCATGAATCTAAACTACTAAGAGATGTGGTAGTCACCAGATTGAGAACCCATGAAGGGAACTCTGAACAAAAGTCGAGTCCCAACTCAATAAACATATATTTTGTATGGTTTAGGTAATAATGAGAAATAAAATGTCCAAAGATATAATTCTTGTGATTTTGTGCATATAAACATAGAAAAAAAACTATACATACAAGGCCCAATGGCCTAGATAAAACAAAGGCATTTAGCGAGATTGGAAAAAAATTAATAAAGACAAAATGTTTTTCATTTATGAAAAATTTCACAGGGAAGCATCCAAAAATTGGAGACTTTCTCTTGGAAGTAATCAGAAATTAAAAAAGGAATTATACATAATTCTCCATTTGGTTGAAAATCTCTTGAGCCCATTCAGTTTCCTTTTGAATCTCATTTATGTGACAAGATCTTCTTTCTTTAGCATTATAAAGTACTTATTTAGCATCTGTAATGGCCTTTGCGCCATCTTTTTTTGCTTCTCCTAAAATATATGTTGATGTTAAATCTCCCCTATAATAAAATTTAATTATTTTTTAAGATGATAATGCTTAATAGTCTTTTAATTAATTTTCTACTTTAGTCCCTTCAACACTATATTATGATTCGCATCATCCTGGGTAATTCCTGCTTGAAACACATCAACATAGATCAGATGTTCAGCTTTTATCTAGTCCTTTTGAATCTTTTTTCTTGTTCCCTCATTCAAATAATACCTTTCACCATAGTATGATTTTCACGGGATTAGAAACCTACAAATCCTAGCATTATAAATAGAGAGGAAATTTGAGAAATTAATTAATGTAGTTCCTCAAGGGGAATCATAGATCTTATCTTCCATATATTCTACCATGATTTACATCATTCAAGACAAAGAACCTTTTGTAATCCATGGTCGAATTCAGAATCACTATCATATAGAGGTATATATTTTGGGATTAATGCACATAAATAAGTGCTCTGTTCATTTCCTTCTTGAAAAATGGATGCTTCACCTTCCAATATTTCTTGGAATGATGCAGAGGTTTCACCTCCAGTCCTAGCCATTGATGTTGATAGATCTATATAATAAATCAACTATTATGGTTATAGATTATTTCAGGAGATAAAAAAATGAATACAATAAAAATATCATTATCTCTTACCTCATAGTAGTTTAATTGCTTGAGAAGACTCCTCTCCAATATTCTCATTTTAATCATTTTAATTTGATGCCTCTAGAGGTGGAGTATTATCTTTAATTTGCTTAAGATCCTCATAATGAATCTCAGGAAGATCTTCTATCTAAATATCCACTTGTGTCAGTGTCTCTACAATGACAGGATTGACATTAATATCAATAATTCCTTCATGTATCATTACAACAGTAGTATCTTTAGATGGAACTTCATATTTCAACCAACCATGGTAAGAATGTTAATCATAAGATGACAAATATAATGAAAAATGAAAAATAAAGTCCAATTTATTCTATATAAGGAACTCCAAAATCATCAAAAGAAATTTTTATATTAAAATGTTATAATACTTCTTCAAAAGACATTCAAGTTTTCATAATTTCATACAGTGATATCTTAGAGCCCATTTCAGTCTCACCCATGGGGTCACTTGGTGTGTTTACATCACCACCTTCCTCTGGAAACCTCTGACTCGAGTTGGCATCCTTGGTAACATTTGCGGAGTTAGTGTAAGTTTTTGTCTGATGTTCCAAGGAATGTGATGAACCAAAAATATAATAGTATGGAAGTTTGTTTTGTTACACTTTAAACCTTATGATTTGTTGTTGATTTACCAGAAGCCTCCTCTCATCTGATAGAAAGAATGTGAGAAGTGATAGGGAACAAATGTTTCTTCCTTTGGCTTCAATGCCTCCTTATGAACCACTAGATTTTTAGGAATTTGTGTCTGTTTAGTAGCACCCTTCATGGTTCCATGAATCTTATTAGTATTTTATTTTAAAGAAGAAACATAAGAATCCCTCGTAATCCTAAAATTTTTAAAAAATTTATCTTGAAAAAGGACTAAAATTAGTGATTATCATGGAGTATTACCACTACAAAGAGAGAGCTTAACCATGGATCTCTGTATTCGGTGATTTTACTTCTTTTCCCTCTTAGGAGGGATTACAACATCATCTCCAAAGATAGGTATTATAGATCCCAATAACCTCTCTATTTCATCTTCCATGGACTTTTGGTATGGGGATATTTCTCTCGATTCATAGGGTGATCTAGTAGATCCTATCCCATTGTCTCCAGGGCTATACTGTAGTGAAGGAACTTCAATTGTCTTCCCTTTAACTAGATGTAAGCTATGAAGATATTTCCACTATATAATAAGATTTTGACTAAAATTAAAATCACAAAGTGGTAGAGAATGTCAGAGAAAGGAAACATACATCCATATGATCTAAAAATTCACACCATTCTTCATCTAATAAAGGATTATTACCTTCGATGGTACCACGATCTATCATTTACATCAATCTCTTTGTGGTAGGAATTGATTAATCAATGGAATATATGTGTATTTCCATATCTTGAATGTAGGTCCTCACCACATTGGAATTATCCTTGAAAAGAATGTTAAAACAATCCCTTAAATCTCATATTCCTCGAATATGGACTTCTTCACGCAAATCCCTCGACATGGTTTCAGCATCACTGAACAGACTCTGCCATGTTTGAATAGCCTCTAGTCATATATATTTAGAGTGAATGTCAGAGGGTTTTGAAGAGGATACTGCAAACTCTTATGTGAGTTTCCTCCCAAACCCCACAGTAACAGATGAGGGATGATAAAATAGAAGTCATCTCTCTTCAGAATGATGGTGACAAGATATCCATTATACAGCTTCAGTCAGGATTGATGGAGTGGATCTCTTAATTATTATATAAGGGTTTTATCTGGAAAGATGTTTCTTCAGTTAATTTGGAGCATCATCACCTCCACCCTCTGATTATTTTGATTCATCCCCTAATGATGAAGAATTATCTTCCAAACGAAGTGGTTCCCTCTTACTACTTCTCATCACCCCCACTCGAGGTAAAACATTGTTTAAAACCCCTTTA
The DNA here is from genome assembly GCA_963277665.1 of Viscum album. Lineage (NCBI taxonomy): Eukaryota > Viridiplantae > Streptophyta > Magnoliopsida > Santalales > Viscaceae > Viscum > Viscum album. The sequence continues at coordinate 1,500,871,029 of OY728146.1, read as the reverse complement.
GGGTAAAATGAGATCCAGTTTTCGGCATACAAGATTGTCAATCTGCTTATTGTATCAGCAGATGGTAAATTAGAAACATCACCAGTCTTCTCCATAGATGTCAACTAAAATATTTGTTAGGAAACCATCGGGTGTTGCTCTAATATGACATAGATAGGATGTGATACAATTGTATGTTTAATACATATGAATTAATGAACAAATCTATAAGGATCAGATGATTAACATCTGATTTGTTCATCGATTCTGGTGGCCAACACATCATCTTTGCAAGATAGAATGTATTCCCTTAACTCTAAATTGATAGTCCCATAATCAACGAATCTCCCCGTTGGTGGAATCCTATAAGGGAAGAAATATAACATTTTATCAATGCTCAATCTAGCATTGATTCCATATGTATTCATTCCCATGGTTGAAATACTAGAGAAAGCCTGAACAGATGGTCAGAAAGAACTTCCAAAAACCTGTACTCCACTTTTTACAGCATATGCTCTGAAGTGCGTAGATATCCATCAACACAATACCTGGAATGTTCCATACATTATAAATGGAGACGTACCTTTGTAAATGTGTAGCAAAATTCTATTAATCTTGGACAAAATAGGAGTGGACAACCCTACCACCTTTTCTCTACCAGCTTGGCCACAATAAAAATCGTTCATAGTGTCACACCTACTTTGGAGTCTCAGACTGGTAAAAAATACAAACAGAACCTCATGTCCATGAAACCTTCTAGACATGTCTTTGAATTAATTTGTGGGTTGGCATCATATCCCCATTTGTCAAATTCATTTTCCTCCAATGTTGACAAAAATGTGTCATGGGTACCTCACTTCTCTGCCCCGTGATAGCCGGCCAAACTAGTTTAAGTGGGCCTGTTTCTATCTTCTTTATCAAAAATATTTCAATCCATTCCTTTGGAAAAATATCTCTCCTACTGAGAGACATCATGGAGGTCTTGTTCTTGAGTTTGTTAAATATTTTCATCAACTCACAAACCAAATATGGTGTCTTCTCGGGGTAATTCCATGTCACCTTGGGAGTAATAAACTCATCAAACATGTCTCGAAGGATTAGATCTATTGAAAACTTGTAAACATCCCACAAGGTGATTAATACCTCTCAATGTGTTAAGTGGATGGAGTTGGTCCCTAGGCATCATTAGCATAATAATTCTAGAATGAAATCATCTTTCTGGTACACATAGGTTTCCTAACCCTGACAACCTCATAAATCTTGACGCCTTTAAATATTATTATAAATTCTACACAGGTCTTACAACCTAGTATGCCCACATCCACATGGGTTTTATACCTCCTCTTAGGTGGAAATATCAACTTTTCTTCCTATAATTAGATTGATCTATCTGGAAATACCATAAGATGGGTGATTAATAGTGTGGCCGCAGCTTAGGTGTATGCGCCTTCAAATCTGGAGAACATTGGCTATGATACATAATATGATATTTCTCTACTGTGCCAACATTTTCAAATAAGCCCCCAACAGAATGATATGTGATTCAGGGATATTTGAAATGATACTTCTTATAATATTTTTCTATGTTTGGAAGGGTGGTGTCATAGATGTCAAAGTAATCATGACCAATGACATTCATCATTTCATCAATCCTCTTGCTGGAGAGATCATCACCAGTTCCAATTCTTTTAAGAGCCATTGAACCTAAAAAAATATAAATCATAATTTATGTAATTTTTTTTGTTTGGAGAAAAAAATAAACAAAGCCGTTACAGAGCACATGTATAAGAATGGGCCACATGTATATGTCGACACACAAGTATGTCACCCATCTTATAGAATGAAACTCAAAAATTTATAGAAGAATCATGGAGAAATATAATCTTCTATGTTAAAGATGACTTGTGCACAGAGATATGAAATTTAGGAAATCATGAGGCTTTATGCGGATGTGACACCACTATATAAAGGTGATGAATGTCACCCTACATTTCAAAAAACTGCGTGATGAAATCTTGAGTGACCAGTTTTATCACCTGAATAAAACATGTGTATCCCAATATTCTCTTCCACCTCCTTCATTTACATTACCTCAGTATAAGATCATCTTTTTATTCAAGATCTATTTGTGAGGGGGGGTTGGTTTACACTTTGTTCTTTCAAATAGTCTAAAAATGACAAAATTAAATACCTTACAAAGGAAAGGGGAAAATAAGTGAACAAAAAAAGATTTTCAAAGTCATGTCTTTTGGGGCGTCTTAGTCACAGAAATAGGAATTGATGCACAACATACAAGCACGCCCCTATATGGAGAGCATCATACACGTGCACCCATTTCCAATATGACATGGGTCCTGTTTTTTCAAATAAATAGACCTTTGTGGTCTTCATTTGAATGGATGAATTTTCCTAAAACCCAATTGATTCTACGGTCTCCCAAGTGGTTCACCCATGTCTTCCAAAACTATCAAGATATTTCGTCAACACCTTGAGGGGAGGATTTAAAGGAGGATCATTAGACTTAAGTCCTTCTAGTGTTTGAAAACCGTAACACTTTCATGACTAATGCACCCAACATCCCTAAATTAGAAACTCTTATTCACCACATATTCCTTTCATAGGAAGTCAAGTGGCCCACTACTGGGACCACCTATGAATACTTCTGAATTCTTCTTCCAAGTCACACCCATGTATTACCATATATGTTATTCATCACTTAAGTGAATATCTGGTCTCCCAAGTCTACTTGTGTACCCTTACATGGGCACCCTCATCTACATGAGAGCCCCTCTATGATTCACTTACTCTCATAAATCTAAAATAAATCAATACTTTTTCAAAGACATTCATAGAAAGGATTATTCTTACATGTCTCCCTTGTCTGAAATGGATTCGATTTAGACCTCGACCAAAACCTCCAGAATTATCATGCCTTTTGTAAAGGCACATCAGTGTGTCCCCTATTTGGGTTTTTATATCCACAGTTATAGGTTTCCCAAATTTACTTTACAATCATGTTTGGATTCAATGAGTGTCTGTGGCTTAGTATATCCAATGTAACATGGACCTTTCCACCAAGAACAGTGATAGGATGTTCCCGATTTGGAAGAGGGTTTGGGTTCTGACCTCTCCCATCTCAAAGAGATGACACAGAACCTTATGTCTCCAGTAGGGAAGGTACAATTCCCACATAAATTTCTTTATTTTTAACAAAGGAGATGTCTCCCTCCCCTACTAGGATCAATTTTAGGGAAACCATCCTGGCATATGCCTCTAGATTTTCTTGCAGGTGGTAGCATCATTGCTCCTTTATTCTTCTTCAGTACCAAAGACAAGAGGAGAGATAGGAACATGGAAATTCATTACCCTTTACCTCTCCGATTGAGAATTGTCACCAGGGGAAGCCATATTGGTGTAAGACCCTAACCTTTAACCCTTCTGCCTTTCATTGGACCCATTTCCATTGTAATGAGAACATAAGGAGAGATGGTCACCTCACTGTCTTCTCTGATCGCCTTCCTTAATCCATTATCACCACCGTAGGCCCTCCCTCCTCCACAAGAAAAAGAAGAAAACTGATTGTCATTGTGGAATATTTCACATCCTATTATTTCTCACAGTAATCATGTCTCATACGGGCTTAGGGGTTTGTGATGATTATAACATTTTCACAAACACCCATGGTGAGGGAACTACCAGAATTGTGATTCATGTTCAATCCAGGACAAGTAGGAAGACCTTTCAAGGACCGAGCTCACTGGATATCCTATTTATGAATCCAACCTTAATTCCCTTAATCTAATAATCATCCTTATGAATAATACCCAAATTAAACCCCTATGTTATCAATGAATCTTTTTCCAAAAGTAATCCCAAAATCATTTCTCTCAAAAGACTATACACTCCTATATGATTTATCAAACTACACAGGCATTGATTCTAATCCACATAGGATACGTAGGAATCCAACTTGAGGATCAAACCCCACATTTCAAATCAACCTTTTTATCCTTGGGAAATATTCCCAAAATGGTGTAATCTAACTGAGAATTCTATATTTTTTCCATGTTCATTGGGCTGCTTCGGCATTAGTCCAACAGAAATCTTTGACTCAACACCTTTATCTTAGTCGTCCTCACCACATGACATTAAACTGTATGGTTAGGTCTATATCACAAGACATTAAAAGGTATGATGTGTCCCTTTTGGTGGCACTGATCTATGAGGGTTCAGATTCCTTTGACAAGGATACATAAGTAGCCCATATTATTGGTATGATCCTAATATCCAAACAATCCTTTTTCTCCGTAGATGATAAAAAATTCTAAAGAGCCCCACTGAGTGGCTTAAAAACTAGTATCATTATAATGATGATCAAAATAATCTTTAAATTGTATATTAGATTATATCATTGATGGATAACCTCGAATACATATGTATATCTCCATTAATGAATAACCTTGAATACATACCGAGGATTCTAAATTTTACACATGTTAATAAGTGATTGTAAATTCCATGGGAAACTTATGTTATACGTGTTTAATTAAAAAAAATTATCAAAATATCTTAAATTTATAATGAGTGACCTTGAGTAGACAAAAATTCCCCCAAAAAATGTGTGGGATGAGTCCGACCTCCAATCTCCTCAACCAATGCATGTTCCTAAGTATCGTAATGTTTAAACTAAATAAACGCCTACCTTTAGAACGATAGTCCCCTTTAGATAAATATCTATTGGAAGTTTCTAGTTCCATACATAAATATAATGGAATCATATTTGAATTAGTGATTCTTAAAACAAGAATATATATTTCATGGATGTACGAAACACATGTTCTTACAAAATTTCATTTCATTCATCTTTATTTTCTTCTTATGTTTCTTTGTAATTCATATTTTATTTTTTTTGTCACACCCATTCTTCATATGATCAAAATTTATTTTATTTCATTAGATGTTATTAAAATATATAAACGGAAAAAAATTATGTTCCAAAATACTTCTAGAGATTTAGATATTTCTTCCATTAGAAAATACTAAATGATTACCATTTTTTGTATCTTGGATTTTATAAATGTATCCTTGACCTTCCTCGTTAAAAGAAAAATATCATGTAGTTGGATTTCTACTAAGCATGTCAGCCAGTGCAGCAAACATGGTACTTTAGGGAGATAATTCATGTATCAGCATAGAAGTGCAACAAATTTGACTCAATCCAAACCACAAGGAAGAGGGAAATGAAAGTTTAATGTTTCTTAAATATCACTTGGGGATAGATAACCTAGGAACTATTCTATAATATATACAATTAAAATTTCTTTTAGACTATCTAGTGCTTATTTTGATACATGATTCTCACATTATTTTTCATCCTCAAAACTTATGAATCAATTATGTATAACTATAGAGTCCATGTGGGGGGTTATGACGATCGATACAACAAAAAGTGTATGGTCAAATAATATATTTATATGAAAGTGGTTATTCTTATAGGTTACGTAGTATCATTTCATTTGATACTTGTACAATCATGATATGATATGTTTTGAGCATGATATTGGGTACAGACTGGTTGGTATCATACAGAGCCCGAATTGATTATTACTATATAAGAGTAACAATTACATATACTAGGGTAACAATTATATTCACTATGGAGAATTTGATATCTGGGATGGCCATGTGGGGACAGTTTATTAGAAACTGGTGAATCTAACCACTTAGTATTGAGTCTTTTTTCACTATATGGTTGTAAATAATAGTGTATATCACCCCCAAGATTATCAGTTTTGGTATATATTTCTCGAGTTCTTTTAGGGTTTCCACATGATAGAGATTTTGAATTTACATATGACATAATTACTAGACCTAAATGACTTTCCATTCCACCTATCATAACAACACGAATAAAGATTCTAGAGATTTTGAATATTCCCAAATAATTAATGGGTATGAGATTTATCCCTCAAATTATATCACCAGGATTTTCGCCAATTTTATTTTCTAAGAAGGTTTATTGAACATTATGGTTTTTCATCTATTAAAAGATATTGGGAATGGTGAAATTTATGAATTGGTATTTTATTACCTAAATCATGATCTTTTTTTCCTACTCAGGGTTTCTTACTTTTTATACCTAATTGAATTCAGGTCATGGTATCATCAACTAAGAGTAAGTCCTTTTTATATAACACATACTATTTCCTAGAGTCGATATTTACCATATGTGTACATTCTAATGATATTTTTATTGTATAATGATCCATATATGTTTATGAACTTAACAAAAAAATTAATCAACATGTTTTGGAGAAAATTTGTAGTTTTTATCATATATAACATCTTGTTATACTCCCAATCTCTTAAAATTTATTCCAAACATGTTGACATCTTTCTGAGTACATCGAGAGGGAGTAGGTGACATGCCAACCGATCTAATTGTCTGTTCTAGAACAATATTATACATTTTGTTGTTTAAATCATCTATGAGGAAGTTTTGTTAGTAGACTCAATTTAATTATTGGTAGTTTTTTCTTGGGAAAATCCAAAAATTGATTTGATATCTAAATATTTTTCGGGTGGAGATATATTATCCGGGATTCATCCATGAATTTTATATATTGGAATAACCACTTTACAGCTTGACCATAAAAGGTATCATGCCTGAATGGTATGGAGCATTTTAGAATGCATTATATGAGTTAGATAATAATTCTACTTCCACATCTATTTTGATCCTACACATGAAGGGTGGGGATTATATATTTTTTTATGATGCATCTTGGAATAGACATTTGGTAGTTTTGTTGTAGAAAAAATAAGTATTAAAATATGGATCAGAAAAATTGAGTCCAAAAATTGAAATATTCTATGTATGCTCTCATGTTCCTTGGGGTGGGGTTTCCTTAAATTTTTGGCAGCGTTACCTATTAGGAGAAACATTTATCAATTATAATAACCAAAAAATTTGAAGTCTAACATTTTACAGTAATTTTTTAATTTCTAAATGCGGATATTGTTTGAATGTAGGTAGTCTCTTCAACATTATATAGCTTATACTCACATGAGGTGAAATATTGTTTCTAAAACATTAAGATAAAATTCACACACGTAGGTAGTTCAAGAATTGATACTTGTGTGGAAGTTGATGATTTTATATCTACGATGAATATAGATGATAATCTGAGAGAGGTGGAGATTGCCCTAATATCATTATTAGCTGATTCCACACATCTGGGACATATCTGGGACATGAAGAATAATGTTATTGATTTTTTTTTCTTGACTAAAATATGTGATAGAAGGGATTTTACATTCAATTTTATTAGGAATGTTTATGAGATCATCTATTTTTTGGATTTTTTTGGCCAGCATGTATGTAGGATGGTTTCAAGCATGAGTTCTATGCCTCTAAGTGGAAAGTGAATCTTGTGTTGGAAAAAATGTACCATGAAACTTTTAGGAAATATTGGTGTCTAGTAATGAATAATGAGATCATAGTTCTTGCGACATGATGTTATACCTTTCAGAATGTGATTTATGATCATTAATGGTCCACATGATTCTCATAGTTATTTTGTATTATATAATTGAAATGGGATGATGTCACAATGAAAATTTACAAGGTCTTCTAAGGACCCCATGGATGAATGATTCATTATTTTTTACGTTGTATATATTAATGAAAGTGTCTCATATCTTTTTAGGAAGAGATATATTCAGGGTTGATTTGTATGTTTGATAGATCTTCTATTTTCATAGAGTTGTATGTATAATCATTTCAGATCATGATATATGTTTTACTTCATTCATCTATAATTTATATCAATAAATGTTGGGTACTCAGGTGTTTCTAAGAAGACATTTTCACCCCCATAAATATATGTGATCAGAAATGATATTTAAGTGTTGCATGCCATGTTATGAGTATACATACAACACATTGGGGGATCTTGGGAGAAAAAAGTATCATTGGTATAGTTTTTCAATAATTTCATTTATTAGATGACAATTTAGATGGAGGATTATGAGGAGATCAAGGGTAGTCAATGCATACCACATTTATGTTGTATAGAGGTGGTGGAGTTAGATTTGTTGGGAATGAGTAAAGTACAATAGATGTTAGTATAGATTCACTTTATTTGGAAAATTATGACTATATCTCAGTGTAGGAATATTATTTATGTTTACTGACATCATTGGCCGACTGAGTTTACTATGGGTGATCGTTTTATCCTTTACGTGTCACTAATATTTGGTAACTGTATGATTTAGAAGATGGGTAATTTGGCACATTGTGTTATCATACCATTTGAGATTATGGATAAGATCATACCAATATAGTATTGTTTATATCTTTTAATGTAGTATAATTGTATTCACAATATTTTTCATGTGTCACATCATCGGTAGTATCACCTCACCCCTTTTCATGTTATATATGTGGATGATGTTGTTCTAGAGGCTATTGTGTCCTTTCAGGAAAATCTATATAATTTTTTAGATAATTGAGATATTTTATTGGTGAAATACATTGTCATTAGTCCACGTGATATGGTAGTTTGGATGTATTTTCTTGGAATTTTTGTGGGGGGAAGGTGATTTTTAGGCCTACCGGACCAACCTTTTCATCTAAAAATTTTAGTTATTCTAGGGAGTGTAACATGAGGAAGAGTTGTTATAAGTTGGTTAAATTATATTATATGAAACATTTACGAGTCTTTTAATACTTGTTTTCAAGAAATATATATCATAGTATTAATATAATTTTGTTTGGAAGTTGTATTGGGAGTGTTCAAGAGTGTTTTTTATGTTTGGGGGTTGTGTTTGGGAATTGCATGGCTAGTGTATGGTTTTTCATAAACTATGATACCACCCTAAAAAAACATGAACACCTTGTATAGTGGTTTTTTAATTTTTTTCATATGGTATAAAAATGTTTACCTATAGAGATATAATGGTCCCCATAGAATGTAGGGTCAAACATTTTGACTAACCATGAAGCCAATCTAGGAAAAAATCTACCCAAACTTTTGAAACTAAAAAAATAAAAATAAAAATAAATAATCTATAGTTTATATCTCTAATCACCCTAGTTTTTGTTATAGGGGTTACCTTTCTCTTATATGCTCTTTAGAGGATTCCATGGCCTATTTAACCCTCTCACTTGAGAATCGAAGATCCCGAGGAAGAAGGTACACCCCTCACTAGTATGTGATTACATTCATGTTTAGGTTTCTCTCCCTCCAATATTTCTCTCCCTATAGAGATGGATGATATATTCCATTGTTGTTATTTTATATTTATGTTTTATTGATTCATTTTTTCATTTGATATTGACTGTAGGTTTTGATAATAGATTTTATTTGGAATTTTTATTTAGGTTGTTTTCCACCGAATAATGGTTTGTGGATAGGAGAGTATTCATAAATGAACCTATGGTAGGTGGTATATATGGTATTTCCCATAGTATTTCTTTATTTCTTCTATATGTAATTATTCGATAATATTTGGTAGTTTCACAATTTTATTTGATTATGAAAACAAAATGATTCCCGATCCAAATTGTGACACCCTTCATGGTTCCCATAGGTCCTATTAGAGAATATGAGACTTGACATAATGGAAACACATAGGGGGTTACAATATCCTTGGAATAATTATTTATCAACTATAAAAAGGTAAATTTCTGGTTTTTTATAATCAAACTAAATCATTTTTTCATTATTTGACAATGTGATTTAATGAGCTGTTCGGCTTAATTTTAAGGGGTTAATGAATTGTGTAGTAATTAATGACAAATGTATTAATGGTCAATATTTTATGTTATTTATTTTTTTAATAGTAAAGAAATGTGGTTTTGATGGATAAATGAAATACATAACATTGTTTTTAATGGTTTATAAAAAGGGTTAATAAGGTTGAACCTTGAAATATATATGTGAAAAATATGGTTTTGGTCCTAGAAAAATGCTCTATGTACGCATGAGTGGCCATAATGATTCTTGGGGACACTGATGAATGCCAGTAAATTTATTCCAAACTGATTCCCCATGTAACCAAGATTTTCATTCTGGACTGCTTCTCAATATTTCCAAGATATCCGTGTACACCAGACAGTCGATGGGCCTGAGATAATGATGTTATACTAACACTACATGTATACGTGATAATGATACCTGTACGAATGTTCATGATAAATAATAGAAATTGATTTAAATTGAGAAATTAAGACCATGGAAAGTGAAAAATTTTAAATCCCTATGGTGTATAGTTCAGATTCATGAATGATATATATTAGGTATGATTGTCTTGGGTGTCACTAAGATCCCAAAGGGATAATGTGGTTGACTAAAGAATAATAAATATGAAACATGTGTACTTTGTAAATTTTTTCATTTATTAATTTTAAAATTCTATATATAATTATAGAATATATATTTCATTAAAATAAATTACTGGTGGAAAAATTAGTAGTACTCACACCCAACTCAAGATGTCGATTGGTACCTGAATATAAATTTTTTTCATAGGAGAGGAAAACTGAATTTGCCCAATCATATATCGAAGATATTGGATTCACGATAAATCATGGATGAGACAACCAAACATGATGTTGATACCCACATCAGAGTTGTTTGAGTGTATTTATTTTTTGACTAAATTAAAGCATGAAACATATATGGCATGAAATATCTACATGTTTAGTTCGTTGTCATTTTCCCAATAATGGAATTCTTAATGTGATGTGTGGACATTATTGGTTATTATTGGCTATTATTTTGTGTATTAGTTATTTTTTTATACAGAATAATTTATTTAATAATGATGGAATTGTCACCCCATGTGTCATATTAGAACCTCGATGATAGTTGGAATCCATTTATAAATGAGAAGGTGTGCATGAGGTCATATATCGAACTGACACAATAAAATAGTATGTGGAACCTAGTTCAACACAACAAAAACTAGAAGGGTGGGACTAATTATTTCATGGGGATAATAGTATATTAAATGAATCTCATATTTCATTGTATTATATCTTAAAAAAATCAAGATCAACCACCAATATATTGTACATTCTAAAACATATGAAAATTAAATAATTATCCATGATGTAATCTAAGATTCAAATTTATAAACATAAATAAGAATTGTGATTTTAAAATATATAAATGAATTTAAAATTAGAAAAAATATAAATAACCCACATTATAATGAAATTAAATACGATTATCCTCTTTCTGATACATATAATGTAAATTTGATAAAAAATAAGAATAAATGAAATTATCTTAGTGACAACTCCCAATAACCATTTTAAAATACATAATACTCTATGAAAATAGTTTTTTCAAATCAATATTTATTTCTATAAGATAAAATATTCATTACAAAGCCTAAAAACATAGATATTATATCATTCTGATGAGTAATTAATATTTCTCCAAAATAATCATGTCAAAGAAACATAATTGTTTATTTTAAATTTAGTCTTGATAAATAAAATTTATATTTTAGTACAATCATCATCATACCAATCATATTTGAGTACATATGTTACACATTTAGACTCATCATACTTAGTAACCTTTTTTAAAACATAGGGAAAAAATTAAAACATAATATGGGGTATTCATATTTACTCAATAATAATAAACATATGAGATATTAATGAATGAGTACGACTAAGAATATCAAGTTAATAAATGTATGAGAAATATTATTATCCAAATAAAATCATACCAAATAATTCATAGATCATGATAATGATTCATGAGAAAATATTAGTTTTCTAAAAGTGTTGTGAATCATATAAAAACAAATCATGATCCTATACTTCAAATATTAATAATGTCAACATTTCATAATAGGGTAACACATTCAATGGAATTGAAACCAAATCATGGTTTAATTTTATCTACTATAACTGTCATGTCATAATGGATAAATTTTCATAACATTTTTTCCATAACACAGTATAGTGGGACTTTCTACATTATTCACATAGTTCATTGATCACATTGAGTCAATTCACATTATTATCATTGGATATATAGGTCTTTCCCCAACACAAAATATGGATATATAATTTCATTAACACCCATCAGATAAATAAAAACATAAATTTTTATTCTATAAGATTACAAAATATTCATCATATCATAATATCATATCATTTTTAAAGGAATCTATTTTTATAAAGATTCATCATTTCATAATTGCATATCCTATGGAAAAGAAATTTGTCTTATAAACTTTTCAACATAACATAATTAACCCATGCAAATGAAATGTGGTTCAGAGAATCATGCATACAATATCTTCATAATAATCTATCAACAGATAGAATGTTTATAGTATTATAATATCATATCCCTAGTGAAGTATAAAAATCATTAATTTATTCTAGAATATATGAAAAGAACCATTACAAAACCTATGAACCTAACATTTAAAAAATGATAGAAATATAAAATTGAATTGAAACATATTATTTAAAATTACTTGAATATTTAGAAAATAATTTTATTTAAAATTAACCTAGGAATAATTTAAATGAATATTCAATTAAAATAGTACTCGTGATGTTGGGAAAATGACATCATTCCATATATTCTAAACAAATAAAAATCTTGTCACACAATCGTAAAAAGTAAAAAATTTTATGTTTGAACAAATAAACTAAATATTTTCATTTTAAATGATTGTAAAAAAATTATGGTATGGAAAATAAACTTTTAGTAATTTTTTATTTTAGTTATGAACATTAAAAAACACTTTTAAAGAGTATGGTCGTGGAATACAAAGTCATTCGACCAAATAAGAATAAGTCCAACCTTTATGTAAAATAAATTTTAGATATATTTAATTAAAAACTATAAGGAAACAATAATAATACATTAATATTATAAGAATAAAAAAATTAAAATAGAATATTTGGGTTTTAAAATCTATGATTCAATTTTTTTTTTCATAATTGAAATTTAGCGTATATAGTCTCAATAAAATGGGATTGAAAAATAAACCCCCACCTCAACATTTTTCATTTTTCATAAATGTGAAATTATCAAAAAATAATAAATATTGATTTATTATAATTATACTCAAGAGTAATATTCGTATGTAATCTATTATTTGACCATAACTTTTAATGTTTAATTATCCTTTTATAAAAAAAATTCATTAAAATGATCATTTGGGTGAATACTAGTCGATTTTACAATATTGTTTATGTTTACTTGTTTCGGTAAATTTTCCATGTACATAATTTTGAAATATATATGCAAATAAAAATGATATATTTTTCATATCAATTCAAAATATAAAATTTTATATTTATTCATATAAATCAGCAATGAATAAAATGACATCGTTTCATGGAATCTATAGTCCACATGTATCCATGAAAGATGTTGTTGTTTTCTATTGGATAAAAATAAATGTATGTTAAAAGAATGATATAATATAAAATAATAAGTATTTCATAAATATAATATATAAAAATTTTAAACATCATTATATCCAACAATAATGGTTAGTGGTGATACATGAAATACGTCGCATCGTGATGTGGTAATCTACTGGTATACATGAACGATGTTTTTATTTCTACTTTGATGGAGAAGGGAATAAATAATTGTTAAAGCATAAAAATAAAAAAATTTATGTTTATGGGAGATATTTTTATTATTATTTTATCATGTTTACAGTATAATTTGAGAAAGAATATGAAGAAATAAAATGAAAACACTTGGTTCAATGTTACATCTCTTCATTGCACAACCTGCTTTAGCATAAACATTAATCCATATAAGGGTGAAATTATGAAAAAAAAAATATTTCCTTGTCATGGGGTTCGAAGTTATGATATTATTTGGAAGGTATTTAGTGAGAAAATATTGTACTTATGTTTTTAGAAAAGATGATATGGGTGTCCCTTTATAAACATGGGAGAGGAAACAAATAGACTTTTCCAAAAAATTAAAATTAATTAATGTGTTATTGAATGAAAATTGCTTCAAAATGATCTATTTTATAATATTAAATGAGATATGGTTGATATATTACAATAAAATAGTATTTATAATATTTTTATGTCATTTTACTCCCAATCATTTTATTTTTCACCCTTTAAACTTATTCTAACATTTTTTTAGATTATATCACTTTTACAAAAGTTGGTATCCAAAAAAATAAATATTTTTCACTTATTACATAATATTAAATATTTTAATTTAAAATATGAAATAAATTTTATAATATTTAATTTCTATATGTGTCAAAATTTTATTTTTAAATATTTATGAAAAATTGAACAAATTTGTTTTTCAAAAATTTAATTTTGAATCATAAAACTATGTTTCTATTCATTCCATGCATAGTATAAATTATAAAATAAATTTTTAGATATATTTATTTAATATATAACATTAAAATTTCATTAAAATAATGCATATATAGCGATATATTTAATTTATAATTATAAAAACAATTTCTGTATAAATTGTTTTTCCATCAAACATTCTCATTATTTATTTTAGATGAATTTATTTTAATTTATAACATATTGATATTGACTGAATAAATTTTAAAAAAATTATAAAACTTATATTTAATAATTTATTATATACTAGTCATACCCATTAAATCATCAACTACGTAATAAAAAACATTGTAAATAATAATAATTCAATGGTAAATCACAGTTCATTTAAACTCATTAGTTTTTATAATGAAAGATATCAATGAAATTAAAATAATTTAAATAAAAATGAATCATAAAATATATAGTTATAAAATTCAACCATGTTATAATAATTTCATAATTTAAATTCTATCACTCAGATAAAAACAGTGCATAGTTAAACCTCGTCACATCCTTGGGTTCCCATGTAGCATCCACAAATATTTAGCTTCACCACAAACTTTTAACTAGGTTAGTAGTATTTATTGAAAAACATTTATCTTTTTTTATACATAATATCCACCTTTTGTTCAAAATTAGACATATCATACTCCAGTTTGATGAAATATGAGTTCAGTACATGTGAAGTATGAGGTATTTACTTCCTCAGGAAAGATATATTGAACACATCATGATCTTGAGAGATATATGATGGATGATCCATGATATAAGAATCAATACTGATACTAATAATAAATTTTAAGGGACTAATATATCTTGGGATTTATTCTCCCTTATTTCGAAATATCATAACCTTATTTCAAGGAGATATTTGTAGGATTAACTTGTGTCCAACATCGAACTCTATAACTCATTGATGACTATAAACGAAAATTTTCTATAGACATTAACATGAAATGATATATGTATGATTATATTTAACCTTATATACCATTTAATAATATATATAGTCGGTCAAAGATATTTCATTCTCTAACTCTATCCAAACACATTGTATTTTTACCCTTCCTATGGTATAATGATTCAAAAGGATCCATCTGAATACTTGAGTTAAAGTTAATGTTGTATGAAAATTATAGAAAATAATGGTTTTCATCCAAGAGACATAAAATTCATAGATAAAACCCTCTAAATTATTTATAGATTATTAATAATATAATTAGAGTTTACATTTCTTGAATTTGATATTTAGATGTAAAGGCCTACTCTCTATTTAGATCCGATAGAATAATTCTATAAAACCTCAATGCAAACCATGGATTCCCATCAGATATAATTGAGAGTGGTAATCCCTGATATTTGACCACTAACATAATTTATATTCTACTATGTTGATCATGAATTAATACTTCTATAATTGTTATGAAATGTGATACATTTAAGATAAATTATCTACATTCCAAAAATAATTATTCCATTTAGATGTCATGGGGTGTCCTGTAATAAAATACATGTTGATTATTTAGACATATACATTTAGGTATGTGTAATGGTTAAAAAATCCATATATATTCTTATATCACTTACTTATCCTAATGATATTACATTCATGAAGACACATATCATGCCAAATTTATTTTCATTTTGTTCGACTAAAAACATAGTTTCATATCTCTATACATATTTTTAAATCTAGGATGAATATAAAATAATGAATAGTACGAATTATCTAAAACTTCCTTAACAAATTTTGGTATTTACTAAAGTCATAGATTATTCCATAAAATTTAAATTCCATAACAATCATGGTTGAATATGATCATATTTTTCATCTTCTAGTATAGTTCCACAACATATGTATGTACCACATTACATATCAAATGGATGGATGATTAATGATTCATTTTTAAAAATAACATATTCCCCATTTCCTCGGGATGTAATGTTGAATATTATATAATTTCATAAGTATTTTATCACATGCAATGCTCATTGTTTCCAAACCACTATCATCTATTAGACTAACAATACTATCCACCTCGTTCAACTTCCCAGGGTGGTAATTTATTGATGATTTGTAATCATTATTTATCTTAAACCATACTCTATGATTATTATCAATCACTTATTATGTGCATACATACTTTATTATTATTTTATCGATATATATGTCACACCTTTCACAATAAATATAATTCATTTATATCATTAATGAAAAAATTTCTACTTCTACCTCAAAATCATGAGTAGGGAAATTACGACTATGTATTTTCAATTAGTGAGAGGAATATTCTACCACCACATTGTTATTCTTAAATAAACATATCAATTATATATTTTATGCCTCAATATATATCTGAAAACCATATCTATTGTATGGTACTGTGATCATGGGTTCACTTCTATACCTTCTCTTCATCAACTTGAAATTATCTGCACATTCATCTTTCAAAAAGAATATAACTCCAATTGAATTAATCAGGGTATGTGGATTATATAGTATTAATAAATTAATTAAAAAGAGTCACTAGTATCAATAATTTATAATAAAACTATTTATATCATTAAAATTCTTTCTTAAGGCAATTTATCAATAAATTTGATCTTTTATGGATCCGACGATATACACTCACTTGTGATTTTTGAAAAATCAATGTATAATTATGATTAAAAAAATTCAAACATCGTAAATATAGAATCAAAAATCTCTATCATTAGGTTTTTTTATAAATTATCATAATACTCTTCCTTAACATTCTATTACATAAATATATCTTCTATAAAGACAACAACAATCTATACTAAGAAATATATAATTAATATATTCATTAATTCAATAAATATTACATGGGAAATAATATGTATAAATGGAATCACCATAAATTCATTATTATGATAACTCATACAAATGGATTTCATTGGTATGTATACCAATTTTTCCCAAAATGTGGTATATCCATAACAGGGGTCAATCAAAAAAAATATTGAGCTCTTAATAATTGTTTAAAAAACATTTATATGAGATATATGATACTTTTTCCTAACAATAAGCATGGTATGTTCCCAATAATCTATGAAAAGACTCCTTGACCCATAATTCATCTTAACATTAAAAATTTTTTACCTCATGGTGGTTTTTAGGGCATATTAACCCCTTTTATATATTATATATGGTATTCCCTTTAAGTTTCTCTACCTCAATGATGGGCATTATACATGAATTTACTAAAATAAGAAGGGAAAAAATTATGAATTTTATTCATTACACAAAATTAATATTTTTAGTTTGACTAAGACTATTGTATCATCAGGATTGTTTATTTTAGGTATGATCATTTTTGTGAGCAATTTCTCTTGTTTTTCTTTTTTATTATTTCTTATTCATACATTTTTCTATCCTTTAAGGGGTTGGGTGTTGTATTAATTGATTTGTTGATAGTATATGTGGTTATCTATTTTTGGAAATTTGGTTCTATTTGGATTGTAATTGAGGGTACTATAAGAATTCCATTGGATAGTTGTTTAACCCTCGGTTAGCCTATTAAATGATAATTGGATGGAGTTCCTTTAGTAATACCTATTTATAGTGAATGAAAGTCCACCATCTAGAAAATTATTTTAATTAAATATCAATCATGGTAGATGTTTTCACCATCCATCTAGTGGGAACTAGAGGCTATCCCATGACTATGACCTTAGAGAGAAAGTGCATGATAGTGTTGTAAGTCAATTCCCAAAACCCTGTTTTTATTCTAATCTACTATTACTAAAACTCTAATCATATACTATGTCCTTGGAGGTTCTCTTGAGGAAATTTATTCCATTTCGTCAATTAATCTCCATTAAATGGTGTTATTATTTATGAAATGGAACTATTTTTATATGTTTAATGATGATCCAATTGGGAATTTTCCTTTCTTAATGTATATATTTCTTTGATGGATGTAGTCCCTCATGTTGTTGATAGGTCTTGATCCTGAAATTTTAATCGTTATTATATAATCCCTTATTAATTGGTTTTATCCCTTTATTTTTTTATTATGAATCCATTTTTGGGAGTTTTATGGTATTTTTATTGATGTAATTGGGTTTATAATATAGACCCTACAAATTGAAATTATTATTTCTCCCATGAATTGAAATGGGTTTCAATTTTATATTTAAACAATGACCTGATATCCGTAATATATGTTTTCAAATGGAACAGTTTATCGGATGACACAACATTTTCAATGTATTACAATGAACGTTTGGATTCATAGAAAATGATTTTCAATTGAAATAAATGTTTAAATGACTGAATTTTTTGATTATATTATAGAAAATAAGTCAAAAAATGTTTTTGAGATTGGAAATAAAATGATTTTTTAATGGAACGAGTTTTGTATAAATATTTTGGTTTATGAAAACGTTTAGAATGTTTGATAACATAATTTCATGGAACATTAATGATGATTAAAGAAAATAATTTTTGATGAATGAATTCCAATTGATTAATTTTTTTAAATCACAAGGGATCTTGGATTTTTAGGTTTGTAGTATAAGGAATGTACACAATGAATCTATTAAATATACATGAAAACATAATGATGTTGAAAAATATAGCAAAACTATGATTATGGTATGGAGTTTCTTTATAGAGGGTGGAATACAACATCTCCTAGGAATTCAATGTTGTGATGTGTACACACATTGATGCATATTTCATTGAGATGTGTGTTGTTCATCATGCCTTAATATATCTAGCCTATAGGTTTAAAAATGGATGTATGATTGTTAAATAATTATAAATATTGGTGTTTAAGAAATTATTTACACATGCATGTTTTTACTAAGATGACGATGCAATCCATTTTGAATGAAATTTTTAAACCTGCATAATTTTATACATTCTACTAAAATTAATTTAACCAAAAATTATATATTATAAATTAATAAAACAATAAATTTCATGTTTTATTTAAAATTAATCATATTTTTTAATTGATTAGGGGATTCATATACAATAACTTTTAGTATTGTAATAGGTTAATGTTTATTAACCCCTATACATGTTGATGTGAATATATATACTCTCTTTTACCGATTCTAGGAATACAAAAAACATTACAAGGAGACTATGGGTCTTCATGATTTTAGAACATTTTGAGATGGTAGTTACATGAAAAGTATATGATCCTTCATCTACAATGATATCATGTTGATTATTTTGTATTTTTTTTATGTAATGATTTGAGTTACTTTTTCATCAGGTATTATGTAATTTTATTTTATAGTACTTTCCAGTTGTTGAGTGTATTTGAATTCTGACTATTTATTGTTTCATTGCATTGTTGGTGTATTTTCCAATTATTATTATGGATAAATCAGTCCACCAAGATTTTTTTCTGTCATAAAACTAGTTAGCTGCCTGTTGGGATAGGGAATTACATTTGGTAGTGTAAGGTCTATCTTGGCTTCTAATGTAGTGGTTTTTCTTCATTAGGTCATAAAGAATTTGTATCTAAGGCGTTTCTTATTTACCTACATGAAATTGAGTATATAATTTGTGATCTATTGGTACATATGATATTTAATTGATGAGGATTGAGTGGTAGGTTATTATCATTTACATAGACATCTATCATTGAAATGATTCATAAGTTACAATTGGTGGTTGTGAAAAATGTTACATGGAATAATTAATTTACCTGAATCTAAATTTTTATGAAATATTTATATGATATTTACTTACCAATTATAAATTATTATTGATTTATTTGATGTTATTAGGTTTATTCCCTATTTTCCCTTATTTTCTTGTTGAGGTTGTGTAGTACCATGACCCCAGGAAGATATCTTGGCATTCTTCACGATGGAATTTTTTAGGTAACACATAAATAGAATACTCTATTAGACAGGAAACGAATATAGGTAATCATTTATGTGGCTGAATTACTAGGATAAGGTGTCACACCTATCCTTGTTTGGGCTAGAGAGGTGGAAACATGAAGGGATGATAATAAAATTTGAGTCTAGTAGTCCTTTCATCATAAACGACCACCTCTACATGTAACGAATGATCCATTGAAGGAGGATGATTGGTTGGGAAAAATTGAATGAATATTAGTGTTCATGTAGACACATAATTACATTATGTATAAGTATTTTTTCATCAATAATTATGGTCATAGTATTATAGGGTGAGATGATATAAATATAGAAAATTGGAATGTGATATTGTAGTATTAATACATTATTACCCTTTCAATGGAGAAATTATAGAAAAAATTGATGGTATTGGATATGTCTTTGGATCTTCTCAACCTTAACAAAGTTTATTGGATGATGGATCCTTATGCCAATAATTTTACAAGACATGTCCATCTTTTAAATGAGGTGGAATCAAATGGGAAGTTGAAGGCCTATATGTTTTAGATTAGACTTTGAAAAAATATTTCATTGTATGTATTTTTGTAGAATCTTACCTCTTATGTTAATTTTTTGGATATGGATATAATGGGTGAAATTGAAATGGATGGAAATTAATGGTTGACTATAGTTAATCATAACCATAGTTTAATATTTGGTGGTGACATTAAAGGGTTGGTAATGTGGAATTTCAGACACATTAGAAATAATAATTTGATCCCTCCAAAGGAAACATCATGAAGATAATACTAAGTTTATATAATAGTCCCACTATCTGTATCTAATATGGTAACATTGTGTATTTATAGGTTTCATACATTATGGAAATAAAGACCTGCTACTCACGTGGATGTTCAAGACACTTGTATTTTTGTTTCAGTTTTTTTACTTAGATGTGTAGTTTCATAGTTTCATCAATACTTAATCTGGTGACTGAATGAATATCCAAATCATCTCGCATTATTCCAATTCCGGATACAAAAACTTTTGAGCACTTTGAAAATCTATTTGTATAAGAATTTTTATACTTCATGGAGTTCAATCATTAATTTTTTAATGGATCACTACTTCCCATATTGTTTTTTAGATTTATCTTAGAGCTAATATGATTTCAGGTCTGGATGATCATATAATACCATCTATTGAAATATTGTAAAATAGAATAGACTTTATAAATTACCGAATTCATTAATAATGATTGAATACTAAACATTAGAGTGTTGACACCCCTCATCTCATAGGTTTGAACATGTATTCCTCATTATATCTCTTTTGAGTTTTGAGAGGTTTTCAAGAGTTATAGGGCTAAAAATATTATATTTTAGGAATAATCATCCTAGAAAAATGAATAAGAACACTTTTAGTAAACCATGTGATAACTATGTTATATGGGAAAATTAGGACTTGTGGTGTTTTTCATGGTTTTAGAATTGTTTTCCTAATTGTGTGAGTAAACAAGGAACCCATGTAGATTTTTAGATTTGGTCCAAAGTATGTATCATAACATGAACCTAGATTTTAAAATCATGTGTCCTTATCTAAAAAATTTGGAAATATTGTCCTCCATGTATAATTTCCATTTTATAGTTGGCACACAGTTTACCAAAATGTGTGGCCATAGAGTCTTTCCAGATCATATTTTTTTAAAATTTATTTTTATGTTGATGTACATAGTAATTTTAACCTCTAAATTCGTATGAATTCATTAATAGCTATATCTAGACCCTCTATGACTCTTTAAGAGGTTCTCTTCTTGGTTCCATAGTGAATATCCATCGATGTAGAGTGTTTTGTTCGTGGTATTTGTTGTATCCAATGGGTTTTTATCCTAATTTGAGATATACATGAAATATATAATCTTATCCATGTTTTTTAAAATAATATGTGGTATGGTGACCCTATCTATATTTTTGAGGAAGAATTTATGGTCTTAACTTTGATCAAATCAATTGGGGATTGGATCTTGTGGTTTCCAATGTCTGATTTTGAATGGTGTGTTGTTTTCATCATTATTCGGGTGGGTTTTTCAATCATATATTATATCCCTTAGAACCCCATATTATCCTATTGAATTTAAATAGTTTTTTATTATGAATATGAATGTTTGATTTGGATATGATATTTGGTGATTGTTTTTTTCAAAAGTGTTTTCCTGAAAAATGATTTATGCACATGTTGTGTTTGGTAAAATTTCACAAATATGAATTTGATTTGAAAATGATTTTACCATCATGGATGTGATGTTGTATCTTTATAGAAAATAAGTTATCAAATTAAGGTATTTTTAATGAAAAATATAAATTTTTCATTCATTGAAATTTATTTTTACCTAAATATCTTCTATGGATCATTATTTTGTTTCATAGATGAAATAAAAATATAATAGGGAATTTTTAATACCATAGGTTATGGGTGAATCCTAGAAAAATATGATCTTTGGTGGTATTATATATCATTTTGGTTGGATCCCATGTTTCAATGCATTTCTAGAGGGTTACATTTATATGTAACTATATAACCTTGATTTTGAAATCACTCATACTTGCTTGTGGTCTCATTCAACTAGGTTGTAAATGTCCTGAGTTATGAATATCCTATTCTAGATTCTTTGATTTTACAATAAATTCATAAAATTTAGATGTGGTCATTTTACCACTTAATAATGGAATGTATATTTATTCATGAAAAATGTTTACTTATCATTTTAACAATTAGAAATTTGATATGTCGTATTGCATTTTTTTAATATGAAAATATTTTTAATGGAATGTAATTATTTACAAAAGGGATGACCTATTTTTGAAAAGGAATACCCAATGATGATATTTTATTTAGAAAATGATTTCATTCAATAAGTTTTATGAATTATTTTAAATATGAACTAATGGAAACTAGGGATAATAATTGTGATTATTCTGAATTGGAATCCTACTAAGCATTATTGATGGAAGTTTATTTTTTCCATTAAGATTTTATGGAATTATAAATGTAGTATATATGATAAGGGGACAGAATCATGTAGAAGAATAATCTCACTATTCATGTTACATTATGGTTGTATGGATGAATTGTAGTTATGGTAATGTGGATATAGAACTATGGATACATCATGTTTTATTTCAATGGTCTTTAACTTTAGAAATTTTCACCCTATTATTAGATGTAACCTTTTATGGTTGGTTCTTATTAAAATATGAAAAATATTTGATATCTGGAATGTTATTCAATTTGTTTCAAATTATGAATATGTATATTTATAATTAAATAGTTCCCATAATATATTTTATGATACCTAGGATCATGTCAGTATCACATGGTGTTTTTGAACATTATTTAATCCTTATGGTAGGATAATTTGAAGGAGTATATAATTTGAAACAGGATGGTCAGTTTCAAATTGTTATTAGTGTGATAGGTTATCATGAAATACTATTATAATTATTGAGTATAATTCATCTATATATGGTTTTTCTGGTAGATATGAACTTGGACATGGTGGGTGTCAGGTCGTACATTTGTAGTATTTAATGGATCACCACGTATCATGAATACACCTGAGTTTCCATGGGCAGTGGGGATTAAATTTAATCATTTTTTCTATATTAAGTGGGTAAATATTAGTAGAATTCATGTTGTGTAGTCATCATGGATGTCTTGAAAAGCTATATAGTGTCAAACACATGACATTTTAAATGTTATGATTATAAGATCCAAGGTATTCTATGATTTATGACACTTTGGAATTTCTGTTTGAATAAACTCTTTTATCCTTATAAATGTTAATAATCAGATAAAGAATGAATTGGAAGGTTATAATGCATATTCGGAGGCCATAGAACCATTTAATTTATGAAATGGGGTAGTTCATAGTTTGACCAAACCATTCATTGGGGGCCACAAAATCTGGGAAAACCATGAGAGGAACTTGAGGTTCTATAGACTGGATCACATGATAGGTAAATAGTTAGAAATAAACATGCTCCCAAAGGGTGTGGGTCTTCTACTTGGATAGTGGCAGGTGCATGGTTGGTGAACAATTTTACATCTGTGTGTTCAAACCATGATCCCATTAAAACATTGAGGGAATGAACATTTTTTCCACCAACTATTTAAATAGGCTAACCCCTTTTCCACATTTTTCTCAAGTAGTCCCCTCTTAAGAATGAGATCCCCTCCACCCTATTTCTGAGGATACAAAGGATCATCAATATCCAAGACCCGATTCTTGTTTTTTGGATGCATTAGAACATGACCAATAAGAGATTCATTAAATTTACTTCCATCAATCAATTATTTTACCTTATAAGAAGTTGTTCTCATTGAGGATCATAATCCCTATTTTAGGGCCATTTCCATTTCATCAATTTTCTTATTTTTTTAACGAAATCAAAGGCTATTATTTAATGAGTTTTCCATGACATTCATATGTTATGTGTTCTATACCTATTCCTGAAAATCAGGTTTGTTTGTACTTTATTACAATCATGACACGTGATGGTTCATTTGAGTGTAAATTATTTAATAAAAATTCTTAAACCAACTTTGAATTATTATTTAAGGCATACCATGACACAATTTTACATGGTTGGAGGTTGGTGGCCAAAAACTAGACCACCAATGGGGTAAGTCTTTTAATTTTTCAATGAAAATGTCACCATTTGGGGGACTTGACCACGATTTTATTACTAGATGAAGAAAATGAGAATGTAGTAGGATTTTAAAGGTAGTAATAACAATAAAAAACATCTCATTTGTATATTAATATAGTGAAATGGATAATCACATGACTTTTATATGGTTATTAAATGGTTCATATGAGATAAAATTATGAATGGACATACCTTGACATGACCCCTTAAACATTTATATAAATCATGTTGATAATGGTTGGCACAATATGGAACTGATATAAGACACATTGTATGTCACTGATGAGAGGACACATGATAAAACATCAATAAAGGGGGGTGGGGGTTCATGGTTTGGAAACGATGACCCAATTTAATGAAATTGTTTACACATCATGGATCTAGGTTTCTCAGACTTCCTTGGTCATGGTTCGTGGTCTCTACCCATGTTTTAACTAAGTTTTCTATGGATATGCTCCATGGACTCGAAGAGGATTCCCTAGTCATTAACCCTGGGTCATAGCCCATGTTGGATTGATACTAGATTACTACACATATATTTTTGGTGTTTCTTTTACTTTATTTTATTCCTTATTTTATTATTGGTTATCAAATCATAATGTGTTTTGTTATATTGGTATCTATCACTTTCAATTCCATCAGCTATATTCCAATAATATATGCACACAACTAAAACACTATAGGAAACTTGAGTTATGCCAATAGATCTATACCCAATGTTTTGGAATACCCAATCATATATGTATCTTAAATTCACCCTATACAAATAGTTTGTCCAAAACCATTGGTATGTGTACCATAATATGACACTATTCCAATGTTTTTTCCAGAACTATTGGTAAAAGGGATGGAAATCCAAACAGTTTTCATAAAACTATTGGTTTAGACTCCCTTTAAAGAAATTATACAAATGGGATAGTTAAAACCATTGGTATATTTGATGTTTATACCAATGGTTTGGAAAAAAATATTTATATATCCTCTATTTAAAGACCCAATACCACCAATTTTTAGACACCACTGGTATAAGTCCAAAAAATAAAAATAAAAATACCAAATTTTGTAAAAACATTGGTATACATATTTTGATTTTTATCAAATTAATTTACCAAATTAATCATTATAAATAAAAAATTAATTTACTTATTAATGTAAATAATCATATTTTTCATATTATATTTCAAAAAATCAATGTAGCTTATTGGTTTGGTCAATAATTTATAAATTGGAGGTGTCAGGATCATAACCAATAGAACATTTTTTTAATTACCTATACTAATGTTTTTGAGAATAATTGGTATATGTATTTTAAATTACATATACCAAAATATTAAAAATAGTTTGTATATCCCACCTATAATAATAGTTCCCCAAAACCATTGATATAGGTATTTAGCAATGCCAAAAAGTAAACTACCTCCCAAACAATTTTTATAACCTACACTAATGGTTCTAAACTACATGTACATGATTTTATTTCCTATAGTTTAGCTTATATGAATAGTCTAGCCATTTTAAAGACACTATTGGTGGTGGCCTAAAACATTTTATACCACACCTATTTGGAATGACGTTTGGTATGAAGGTAGACTTCTAGGATGATAGTAGGGACATGGTAATGTTCTCTCTTGATGATTCTTTATTAATTTCTGCATAGGATTAGGCGAGAAAATGACATAGCATTGTCTTTAAATGTTATTATGAATATAGTAAGTTAAACTATTGTAATTTTTATAAATTTACTATGTTGATTACCTGTTGGTATTTATTTTTATTTTTTATATAGAACTATGTTATAGTCATAATTTTATATATGAAACTACAATTGGATTAGATTATTATTACTATCATCTAAATGTCTTATATACTGTGTTTGGTTGATATTTATCTTTAAAATTTTTATATATATATGAAACCACAATGTTACGGTGACCATGATGGTATAGTATCCCCATAGTATCATTATTAACCCTCACTACTAGTTTATAGCCTCCAGCATATAGTGATCCACACTTGAGGCCATGTGACCTATAGGCTGGAGGCACCGTCTAACTGCTTCGGAGTTAAGACAATACAATGTAGTATTAGATTGGGTTTTTTTTTCTATTTTTCATTCAATTTTGGACCATTAGACGTGATAATTAAAAGGATTTTTGATTTAGAAATGATGTACTCTTATGAGTAGCGGACCCACATATGTGGAAAAACCAGATTACATTGGAATTATCCTTTTTTATTCTAGTTTCCCTTATCAATGTTGGTAGAAATATCGTATTTTGTGAAACACATGTTATGTAGTTTTGATATTGATTTAGATTTCTCCATTGTTCTAGTGTGGAAAGGATATTTTGGGCTCATGCATCATATTTGGCACATATTTAAATTCACATTCCATATATATTCCATACAATATGGATGAATTTCATGACTGCATATAATTTATTATATAATCCTTTTGGGATCTAATTGTTATTTCAATAATGATTCTTGTAGGGAACTAGGAATTACAATAAGGAAATGTTTTAGGTGAACCCAATCCTAATTTTTTGTTAATAAAAATGTAATGTTTAAGAAAATATCCGGGTATTACAGGGGAGTTTTAAAATTTCATAGTGAACTACACCTCACAGGTTAACATAAACCATTGAGGATATATAATCGGGAGCTATGAAGGACTAAATTGTTATTACTCCGTGGACCACCCTCTTTGAAACTGTATCTACCACCTATTTAGCCTCTATTTATCTTCTGAAATAAGTAGATTAAGTTATTGAGCATGATTTATACATGCAATGCAATGAGGAAGATATTTTATGGGCTATTCCCAGTTCAAGTTTTCAATTACATGAACATAATTTCATAATATATCCCAAACCATTAATAATTACACTTATTATAGAGAACATCCATTATACCATAAATAATAATCTAATGTTCAGCTTCATAAGATTTCCCAATTATATGTAATGATTAATGCAACACTTAAAAAAATCCTTGTGGGATTCAAAATATTCCCATGTAAGATGTAGGAACGAGCTTGCCCGAAGATATAAAATCAAAATTATATTTGACCTACAACCTGATAAGGGTGTGAATATTATAGAGTCAAGGTTCAAAGGTTTCATTTCCCATCTTACAACTCCATTGATTCTACGGATTATCCTATCACCCTTTTCATTATGCATCAAATTGACTTGGATGTTAAGAGTGGAATTAAAATCAATTTTCACCATAGAACCATTATATTTGGAGGGGCCATGATATTTAATAAAATTAATATTCTAGGCTCCCATGATAATGTCCAGGATTGATGTTATTTCTGACACTTGTAAGTTATGTACTTAGTTTATCTGTCAAGTGTTGCGGATGAAGGAATGTTGGTTTGTGATAGGTCTTCTTGTGTTGGTGTCCAAGACAAAAAACAATCCAACATAGCGCCATAGGAATCATGCATATTTAAATTCAATACAAATGTGTTGTATATTTTGAACATTATATTGGCATACTGGGAAATCAAAATTAATGCACTACCCATTTTACTTTAATTGGTCATGTGTTAGTAATATTTTTTCCAAATTCTTCATAAGGGAATGGTTTTTAAAAGATTAATACAACTTTCCTTAAAATCATTAATCCAACAATTAATTCTAGTGTATCTTTCTATCTTGATCATTTATTGTTCCTTGATAGTAATTTTTCCATTGCATCCATGATTGTACAACATATTTTCAACATCTGTATAGGGGAAATTTTGAATATCCATGAAAAATTGAAATGGAATAATATCATGTTTGGGTTATTGTGTTATAAACTCGTATATGTTCATTTTAATCTTATAATAAGGGATGTTCAGCATTCTTATAATGGTATGACCAAGCCAACATGTGTACCTGTAATAATATTTAGAGTCTGTGATAGCCAACCATTTTGTGTCTAACATAATTTCATTAAAAGATAACTTTGTAAATAGAAAAACCGAGGATCTTTGGTGGTAATTACACATATAATTTTGTTTTTCCTCGATTCTTCTAGCTAAAAATACCAATATGGATGATCCGTGGTTATCATATTCCTAGTTAATTTTATGATTAAACCATCACTGAATACATTATGATCATTATTGTCAATACCAACCATTTTAATGGGTTTTATACAATATTTCCTATAAATAGTGAGTGGTTTCCTTTTATACAAAGAACTAGTCAATATGATATTACTAATCATGCCATGTAATTTATCAATGATCCATCTTGACCACTTGTAAATGGAGAAAGAGTTCAAAAAATTGATGTATTAAAAGAGTTAATGAGAGAAACTGTCCAGTCATGATAGATTGACTTCCATGTAAATTGGGATAGTTTGTTGATGATACCAATGTCATTTACTCTAAGGAAATTACTTATGAACCTACCACAAAAGAGATACACTCTGATATCGATGAAAGGGAACCCTATCTCACCCCATTATTTTATTCCACAATGTTCTGTTTTCCATCAAATATTCCTTCACCAAATATAGTAAATGATCTCCCCAAGTAGATGAACTATATGAGAACACAATCATAGTGATGAAAATGTGTCTGGATAATAGAAAGTGTTCTCTTTGAATCTTTTCCATAGAGAAGGATATCATCTGCATAAAGCATGAGGGTGGTACTGAACAAATCCCTTCGAAATATAATCTTCTTATTGATTCGAACCGAAAAAGGATCATTCATGAACCTACTCAGGAAGTCTTAAAAATCACAAAAATAATCTGTGAACGATGATCTACTTTCATTTGTCCTATTTTGTATTGGAGGTATCATCTTGGGACACCATTTATTATGATGGGTCTTGTTAACCAGTCAATTATGGAATATTGAGACATGAACCACTATATTTTGGGTCTAGAATGTGTTTATAGATGTGATACAAAGTATTCTAGAATTATAATTATATTTTATATTGACCTTTATATAATTTAAATGATAAAATATAATATTAAACCATATAATAATAATTTTTCTATAAATAAATATGAATTTAACTGACTAAATTTTTTGAAAATAATAATCCTCCTATAAATGGAGGATTTAATGAAACTTATAGAATTTTTCCTCCATAACAAGAAATTAAATATTTTCATATCAAGACACCTGATCAATATTAGGTTATATAACCCTTTCGTAACATTATTAGTGGGAATTAGGAAGTAACTATTGAATTACATTCATTAGTGTTCCACCCATACCAACATTTAAAATTAGGTAGATGGTTTTTTTTCAAATATAAGATGGATTGTATATATCTTGTTTGTATATTTGTTATCTTTTTGTTACCATGTATTTTTTTATGGTGTGATCTTGGAATTTATAGAGATATTCCACCATGATTCCCTCAAAATGTGCACTAGGAGGGTGGTGATAACCATGATATGAATGATATGGTACATGTGCCACCAATATAACTTATAGTAGTTACACTTGTGGTACCACTATTTACACATGATATGGTTACTAAATGCCATTTTCAAGAGAGTTTTATACCATTTATTGAGACTTATATGAGGTTCATGGCCTACCTCGACTATGGAAGAGTTGATGTGTGAGTTCTAGTAGTGTCATCCACACACATTATTAAGTGATGGTGGCCCCCAAGTTATTTAGAATGAGATTGGTACTATCATTTCTATCATTTATCACATGAAGAAACATCTAGAAAGTAGGGTCAACATCACAACTTATACACATTTGGAGATTCCGTGAATTGGTGTGATGTGTTGAACTTGGATGATAGGCATTGTTTTATAGTTTGTATGGACGTGAAATATAGTTTTTATGACTAATTATTCGTAGATAATTTGAGGGTTGATTTAGAATGTGAGTTTATATATCTCGATAGGGTTTTTACCTTAGTTACAGATTATAAAGCTCACTTTATAGCTATTCATCTATTTGTAATTATCTATCTTACTGATTATCCATATTAGGAGAGATTATTTGAGGAAGTGATTAATAAATCCATTCGACCATAGATAAGTTTTTTTGGTAGGCTACCATATCTAATATAGTAAATTAATTGATTATTATTGAATGTAACTAGAGGGATTCTCGAGGCATAAAGTAGTGTAATTCATATTCTTGACCCAGTGGTATAGTGTTAAGATGTAGGAAGCAACACATTGAGATATATCATCTGTGTTTCTAATTTTATTTAGCATCACCAATGCCGGATGTTGGGACACATCAAGAGTTAGTGTAGTAGAAACATGTTTGAGTGTTGATCCTGTAGAAGGATTGTCTATCTATAACTATTCTTATAAAAATTACCTCTAGAAGATAGTGAGAGAGGGTTGACACCAACTATAGTTTTAGGAGTGGGATTCAATGCTGTATGATAGGTGGGGATGTAGAATTCTACCAACCATTCAGGCTGAGCATGTGGTCATGGTCGAGGGATCCAGAAACTAGCTTCAATATGAATGCAGAGTGGTACTACTTAGTGCAGTCTGATCATTTCTTTTTGGGCCATGGTTTTGGATAAATATATTCATCACATCCTATAACTAAAGAGAAAACTTTAGTGTCTTGTATAGTGTTAGGTATTTTCTTAGTAACTTATACTCTAGTATAGACCATTTTTTTATTTAGCTTCCTCGCATTATTTTATTTCAATGGTTTTGTGGGAATTCAAAGGATTGAAATTTAGTGCCTCATTGGTATAATATATTTGGATCCTCAATTGGGTGTATGATCCTAATGTGTACACAAATGAAATGAACCTTCCATCTAAATTTTTTGTTATAATTTTTTATGGAATAACTTTATTCCTGATATTATTGGAGTAAATGTCTTACTCAAAATGAACTAGTAGATTCATTTCCAATCCCATATCCATTTCTATTTCTAATGTGTATTTTATCATCACTAGTGTATGTTTTTTATATACAAAAGGGTGAATGGGGTGTTATGGAATGTCGAGCTAGACCTAATCATCATACAATGGGTGGGGTGATGACTTATACTTATATCTTAAATGTGTATGATCATGCAATGGGTCAGACTGATTTCTATCAGGTGATTGACCCTTTCATGGAAGTCCTAATTGATGTATTACACGGGCTTCCTCTATATAGTGAGATAGAATTTACTAAAGTACCCATGTTGGGGATACACCACTATATATCCCACATTATAATATTTTTACTACTAAATTATATGAACTAAATAGGGAACTAGAGTAATGAATGAAATAATGTTTATATGAACAAATAATTCTCTATGGGGTTCCTCTTTCATTTCAATAAGAAGAAATATGGAACCATTTGTTTATGTGTGGATTAATGAAAATCTATTAAGTTTATGGTTTAGAATCATCACACATTTCCCCATATTAGAGACATGTTTTACCATATCCAAGGATCTTGGGTTTTCTAAAAAAAGTTATTTTAGATTGGTTGTCACCAGGTGTGTGTCACGGTAGAAAATATACCTCATAAAATAATATGAAGTAGTTTTGGTATTTATGTGTATTTGGTTATGTAATATGGAATTATTAATAAACCAAAAATTATCATGTCCATGATTATTCGATATTCACACCCATAATTGGCATCTTTCATGGTGATTTTGTGGATGAAATCTTGGTGTATTCTTATATGGGACATGATCATGACCACAACGAATAAATTGTTCAAAATACACAAGGAGAGTAAACTTTATAAAATAAGATAAATAATTTCAATTATATATAGATACATTTTTATTTTTTGGGTCACATAATCTTTGAGATAAGAGTAAAAGTTGTCCCATACAACGTGAGTTATGTGGTTTTTTCGATCATCATACAAATGTCTTTTACATCAAATGCTTCTTATTACTTGTTATATATTATATGAAATTCATCCAATTCTTATCACATATATATAAACCACTCACATGATTTACCAAAAGGGGATGAAATTTATATGATATGATGTGTTTGAAAAATCCTTTTATAGATAAAATGAATATATATTAAACCAAATCCTAGAAGATCATATAAGAAGATATACAATTTATTGTGATGCATCTGAAATCAGACTAAAATCTATACTGATGTGGGGGGATATAGTCATGTTTTAAATATCATGATATTTAATACCTCTTGAGGAAAATTATGTAACACATGGCCATGAGGTAGCTACAATTGTAAATTCCTTGAATTTCACGAGGCACTATTTACTAGGGGATAATTTTATGGTATCCATAGACCATGAAAGCATCAAATACATTTTTAATAACATAATATTATCCTTATAAATATGTGGTGGGTTGAGTATATCTAGTTCTTCAATTTTTATATTTCCTATATTCTTATTAATGGAAATGCATCTGATGATTCTCTAACAAGGATACCCATAAACATGTAGTAAGAGAAGCATGTAGTGAAATGAAATTAAAGTCCTTGTTCTTTTAGATGCAGATAGAGGTGTGGGATAGTAACATGAATATATTTATATCATCCTTAATATTTAATTACACATGTCTATATATGGGAAAGATGAGATAGTTTTTAGATCCTATGGAATCAGTCCTATGGGATAACATGGTAGGTGAGGATCCTCCACCCTGATGGACCATTGGAAAGTGTGAAATTATACATATTTATGGATATTTCTGTGTTCCATTGGATGTAATTGAGGATATAATTTTATATTTTCATGCCTATATGATGGAATCATATCCCAATCATACAATGTTTCAATGGTATTTTCACCAATAGTATTGGGGACCTTGTGGGAAATGAGATATATAATTTTTGGATACTTGGTGTTCCACTTGTAAGATGGTGAAATAAGAATTCTATTGACCATAGGGTATATTACAACAGTTACACATTATCGAGTAAAAATATTATTATCTTTTCTATTGATTTAATTAATGGGCTAACAAGGCCACCCTGAGGTGGTGATACTCGATGGGTCATGAAGACATTCTAATAAAGGCCCCCCACTTCATTCCTATTATGGATAACATCACAATATAAGATCTTTGAAGTATTTAAATGCATGATATTATATATCTTCATAGGGTTACTCATACCACTATTTCATATAGAGAAGTCTAATTCACATAATGGTTTTTGAGGGCTTATAGAGGGAAATAGGGCCACCTGATCTTTTGAAAATGACATACCACCATTAAACCGATGGACAATTAGAGCATATGATAAGGGTCATAGAGGATATTCTTGGTGCACTTGTCCTTTATTTGGATGGTTCATGGGAGATATATATACCCCCTATTGAGTTCACCTAATAAATTGTTATCCTATGACTATAAATATGGAACCCTATAAATCATTATATGGTAGTCTATGATGATAAGCTCTTTTCTATTTAGCGATAGCGGTGACATCACTAGTCATATCCCATCTTGTTCAGTATACTTTAGAGAAGGAGAAACAAATCCTAAAATGGATGGATAATGTAAAGACCCGGAAATTTCAAGGAAATTTTTTTTAATTTTCTTTGAAATTTTACAGGAACACAGTTTCTGACAGCGCCTGATTCCGAGGCCCGATGTGCCCGGAATTAATTTCCGAAGTTTGGCTCGGGTACGTTTAGTGAACGAGCGAGCGAGTTTTTCTAACTTTTGAACCGGTGCCTGGAATTGAAATCCAATGGCACCGATGAACTTGCAATGCCGGTAATCGCTTAAGGTAACCTTTACCGTAGTTGCCTTTGTGCGGGAGAAGAAGTTAATTTTTGGGGATTAATTAGATAAAGTGAATAAAATTGTTGAATCAATTTTATTTCATTTTTTGTGGTTAACTTCTCCCATGGGAAGTTGGTGGTGGGCCCACATCCATCCAACTTCCCATGTATGGATATTTTAAAGGGTGGGGCCCACACGAACCCCCCACCTTTTCAAATTCCTTAGAGTCCATAACCCTCTTAACCCCTCACATTCCTAACCCCTCTTAACCCCTCACATTCCAACTCCCCATTAACTCACCTTCTTTAATATTTGAAGACTTGTTGTAATTAATTTGGTGAGTTACGTGTAGGTTTTTTAAAGTCAAACAATTGAATTTCAAAAGCTTTGTTGTGTTAATAAAATAAGATTAGAACTTATTTTATTTGGGTTGGAGTTTAGTTGATTGGGAGCCTTTGGAGAAAAAGCTTAGGAAATCCCGAGTCCTTCTTTCTCTACGACGAAGAACATGAAGAACGTCTCTTCCGCCAATGATGCACGACGATGCCATCTTCTTCATCGTTCATCAACCGAGGCAAGGAAAGGGAAGCAACGCCCGCGACATCTCTAATGACCTTCATCCGCGTCAAAGGAGAAGACGTTGCCTGCGAAGAACGTCGTCAATGACGACGTCACCTCCGAACCCTCGTCCACCAACGACGAGTACCCTTCTTCCTTTCGGACACATGAGCGTGAGAATTGGGAGTGTGTGACGAACACGACAATCGAGGAATCGATATCCGCCCTTTTTTCTGAGATTTTCAACGAACGACAATTACGAGGTAGGGGTTTGTTTCAATTGTTTATATTTGTTCGGTAATTCCGACTTGATGATTCTTCGTGGTTTAAAACCTTTTGATATCGAATAACGCGAGGGGGTCGGACCACACAAATACGGCCAAACCCCCCTCCTATGTTCATTTTTGATTCTTGTGGATGGAGCGGAATGACATGGTGTCGTCGCACCATGCGAGAATCACACGACAAGTATTACGCGACGCCGTTACGCCACGCCGTGAAAGGAAAGAACAACGACGCGACGCCATCGTGCCGCGTCGGAGATACCGAAGACGGTGCGTTTCATTTTTGACGTGCGGATTGACGGGTGACGACGAAGAAGGCCGTTTGGGCGTTTGAATCACTTTTCAGTAAAGGTCGGGTCCCGGGGGGACCATAAGAGAAGATGGAAGAAGGAACGGACCACCGGAGCGCGTCCGGTGGTCCTCGGAAGGCGGCGGCCGCGCGCCGCCGGAAAGGAGGCGGCCGGCGAACCGCCAGCCTCAATCAACGGCGAAGGGTGGGGGACCCGCGTGCCCCGCCCGCATGTCTGCTCGACCGCGCTGGCCGAGCCATGGCCTGCCGGTTGGGCTGGACCAAACCGGACCACATCGGACCGGGCCGGGCCGGGCCGGGCCCAGCCGGGTCGGCCTGGGCCCAGACCCCCGTTTTCAGACCACTTACGGTCAAATGCCCGTAACTTGAGCTGCGGTCCTCCAAACGACTCACCGTCAGTGGAAACGCGATCCTTGGATCGAGATGGTCGTTTCGGTATATCTCACTCTAGGTTTTGGAGAACATGAGGTTCGTCTTGGTTGGTTCGTACACGAAACCAACTGGGCCCTCGGAGCGGAAACGCTCGTAACTTGAGTTCCGGACGTCCGAATGATGTGCCGTTGACTTTGTTGATTTTCCTCTAAGTGGACGGATCTTTTGTCTTACTCCGCTCGAGGTTTGGATTTCGTCGGAGTGCGATCAGGTGGTTCGCTCATGAATCCAACTGGGTCCCTAGAACGAAAAAGCCAATAACTCACAGACCGGGCGTCCGATTGACGCACCGTCTGTCTCGTTGTTTTCCTTTTGTTGAGACGGAACTTTTGGCATCCTCCGCTCGAGTTTTGGATGCAGTTGGATAGTGGCCAGGTTGGATCGCACCGAAATCCAACCGGGCCCCTGGAACGGAAAAGCTGATACCTTTCTGACAGAACGTCTGTTTGACGAACCGTCAGCGGCGCTGGTGATCTCGTTGAGAAACAGTCCCTATGAGTATACCCTATGAGTGTTCGGGGTATAGTTGAGTTACGGACGGATTGGTTCGCACACGAAACCAACCGGGCCCTTGGGACGAAAAGACTAATAACTCACAGATCGGGCGTCTGATTGACGCGCCGTCTGTTGCGTTGAGACCCCTATGACGAGGTTTTCCTTTGAGATACTTCATTGCGGGACGTTGTGATACATGGAGTATCGACCAGTAGCTCGTGGAGCGGACCCTCCCGGAGACGAGCGTACGGAGTACGGAGACCGTGTAGCCGGCTGAGACCTGACGACTGCTTGACCGACTCGACTTGGAGTGAGTCGACTAGCCCAGTGGACGGAGCGCCCGATATTTGGCGACATACCCACGGCGGACGGAGCGCCCAGTAGTTGGCCGCAGACCTACGATACTCGATAAGAGGATTACCTCTGTAGGCTATTGGGGAGAGCACCCGGTATTTGGCGACAGACCCACAGTGGACGGAGCGCCCGGTAGTTGGCCGCAGTCCCGCGGTACTCGACAGGAGGAGCACCTCAGCAGTCTTTGGTTAGTGAGCAGTACCTCGGAGTCGTGACAGGACCACTGTACACTCCAGAGACGGGGCTCTTCAGCAGTTACGGTTTCGATAATGAAAATCCTGGTTTGAGCTGAGAATTTTTGACCTTTTTGTTTACCTCATGATTGAGATGGGTCACTTTATAACTTAGGTATATGTATGGGCATATACCTGGGTAGTGGTTATCCGTTGATTTCACACTCCGTGTGTTTCCTCATGATTGAGATTGGTTACTTGATAACATAGGTATATGTATGGGCATATATCTAAGTAGAGGTTATCTGTTGAGATCGTCTTGTAGTTATCCTTGTTGGTTTAGTGAGACCTTGAGGGTCTCGGGGTCCCTACTGAGTATCGTTATACTCACCCCTGCACGGGCTATGCCCGCACCTCGTTGTGTTGGTTGCAGACGACGGGCAGTGCTGATGGAGGCCGAGTGTTCGAGGACTGGACGGTACCCGGAGGTGGACTACACGACGAGTCAGTACCCAGAGGTGGACTACACGACGTGACGACTCACAGAGGAGGTTGATGGAAGAGTGCGTGGAGGAGGCCATCTGTTCCTACCCTTCAGGTAGGATCCGTGGTGGACGACCAGGAGCTGCGCTATCTGTACCTACCCTTCAGGTAGGATCCGAGGAGGACGACCCAGGAGCTGCTTCCTACTTCCAGTTGTTGTCTTTTTACTGTTGTACCTTGTTCAGTTGTAGTCGTACTTTCTTTTGGGTTTTTATTCTGGCACATTTACTTTTTCAGCTTTTCTTTTGGACTTAGTGTTTTTCTACCGCTTGTACTCTGTGGTGCTTGTTTTTTTTAAATGAAATGTCTTCCTAGTTATCGGGATTTTACGCCTTTGGTGCAAGTCGCCAGCCCCTGGCCTATGGAAGGCGGGCTTGGGGTAGTCACGGCACGGGCCCCGAGGACGGGTCGTGACAAATTGGTATCAAAGGAGTTCATTTCTACCGCAGAACTTATAACATTGATGTTTCCTTCTGTGAAGCAATAGTGTTAAGAGTACCGAGTGTAGTATTCAGTTCAGGGAGTCTACTGTTGGTGCGGGCGGCCGACGTATCCATACACCAGGACCCTAACAACTGATTTCCGACTTTGTGCACGAAAACAATGATTGCGTGTGTGTTTTCCCGAAGTTTTATTTAAATGTCAGCTCAAACCAAGTCTGCTCAGTAGGTATAATCTTTTGACCGTGTCATGTTGTTTCATTCAGGATGCCTCCCCGTGGACGACCAGCTAGAGCCCCGAGAGTGGTACATACTGACAGCCCACCAAGCGACGAGGCCTCAGTACAGGGCCCTATCCCAGTTGAAGCACTAGCGGAGGCACCAGCGGTACTACTACCCGTTGGGCCACCGATACCACCAGCCCCAGCAGCAGAGGATGCACGTCGCTCGAGTGCACTGCATGAGTTCCAGCGCTAGAGGCCACCCAGGTTCTAGGGAGGGACAGACCCGTAGGCGGCTGAGGATTTGCAGGAGGCTGTGGTGAGAGTCTTCAGGCTAGTGGGGACGCCGACAAATTTCATGGTGATCCTAGCTGCCAGCCTTCTTCAGGAAGCAGCAGGCAGATGGTGGAGCCTGATGCTTCAGATGCATGACGAGGCAACACTTCTATGGGCAGACTTCGAGGGCCTGTTCCGGGCAGAGTTTTACCATCCACCCTTCTATCGATGTGTATACAGGAGCTACTTCAGCTGCGGCAGGGCAGCATGTCAGTGGCGCCGTACTCAGCGAGATTCACAGAACTCTCGTTCTTCTCCACAGATAAGGTACGAGACCCGTTATTTAGGGCCAAAACCTTCGAGCAGTGGCTCAGGCGAGAGATTAGAGCTTATGTTGTTTCACACAGATTTCTGACGCAGATAGGTGTGTTGGAGAGAGCCCTCTTAGTAGAGAGTTTCCTTGCTGAGCAGTCTCCAGCAGCAGGACCCACCACTAGCTGGCTTGCAGTAGAGTCTTCTGCAGCAGGTAGTAGACAGATGACGTAGAGGTCCAAGAGGACCAGACCTACTGGTGGCCGACTGCACAACTCAGGTTTAGTTGTGCGAGGAAACCGGGGTGGAGTCAGAGCCAGATGTGCCGAGAGTGGACAGTGTTGCTCCTATGGCGGAATTGGTCACATGGCACGTGATTGTCCGACCCGCCATGCAGATGACCAGCAGTTAAATGAAGACCCTCTGAGGCAAAGGCAGAGGTTCGATCAGGGCGGACCGCAAGGAGCAGGCAGCCATGGCAGAGGAGCTGGTCGTGCAGTTGAAGGTGGACAATGCTTCGGGATGTTGCCACCACCACCAGGAGACCCACCCCGACCGCAGGGGATAGGAGGACATGGGAGATCTCAGCCTCAGGCAGCTGAGGTCTACGGTCATGGAGCTCTGGATGTAGTTGGACAGGAGTGGGACTAGCTTCCGACCTGGAGTATATTAATCCTGTTGCTTCTAGTTTTGTTGATGTTTGTCTGTAGTTGCTTCGTGTCTTTGTACTATGAGCTGCAATAATAAAAAGACAGTTATCTTTGTTTTCTTTCCTGTCCTTTTTGTTTGGTTGATACTGAGTGGTCCCGGTTAAACTGTTGACTTGACCCTCACTTTCTAGATTTCTACTGGAGGAGTCCTAGTGACCTCACACTGATGCCGACAGTGTGACTTGACCCTTGGAGGCGAGAGTGGCAGTTGGATCTCTTGGTAGTTACGTCGAGGCCTTACGATGTCATCCATGACATGAATGCATCATTCATGTCATGATTGACTGTATTAGGCAACGAATGTGGTTCATCCATGGGATGAGACCAGATTTCTCTTATCGTCAAGGAAGAAATAATTGCAGCTCTTGTGAGACTAATGAAGGTCCAGGTCATCCAAGAGCTGATGAAGACTGCACAGTGTAGTAAGAAATAGGAAACTGGTGCCAGTCTTAGAGACTCGGGCGTGTTAAATGTTTCAAGAAGTGGAAGCTTTAAGGATAGATGAGTCTGCGAAGCAGCAGACGTGGAGGCAGAGCTAGGAGAGCAGTATTAGTTGATGTACATCTTAACATGCTACAACCATCCTCCTTTTTTATCCCCGCCAGGCTCAGGGAGCTGGAGGGCGGTGGAAGAGTGTGGCTGCTTGCGGTCAAGGAGTGTGACCCAATGGCTCTAGAAATGATTCAAGGGATAGTCTATGTCCACTACTAGCTTCTGTAGTAACGGATGTTGATATGAATCATTCCTTGCTTTCACAAATCTTGTTCCAGACCTAGAGTTTCTGGTAAGCCGTGGACATGACCCTCACGTCTGGAGATACCTTGGGAGGAGACTCGATAATCACACTTACGCCGACGGTGTGGTCAGATCCTCTAGGTGAGAGTTTCAGTTGAAATCTCTTGGTGGCAGTGACGAGGCCTTACGACGTTGGTTTGAGTACGGACTGGGCAATCACGGATCATACACAAATTGACGGTATTAGGAAAAAAGGTTGTAGTTTAACTATGACGGCGGGATGGGTTTTCCTTGGTCGGCGAAGAAGGAAACCCTAGGAAGCACAGGGTAACTCTTGCACAGGAGGGTGCGACCGATCAATCTTGAGACGGTCAACCTTACCCTCGCACCAGCAGTCGTTTTGAGTTTCAGTTCTAACAGAAAATGGAGACCTCTGGAGTTCAAGGATGACGACCACGTCTTCTTACAGGTATCACCTCGACGAGGATTACAGAGATGTGGCCAGGGAGGCAAGTTATCTCCGAGGTTCAACGGAACTTTCTAGGTCCTCATCTGGGTAGGCGAGGTGGTTTACCGCTTGACCCATCCACTTCAGTTGCACTAGGTGCACGACGTTTTCCACGTATATCAACTGAGGAGATATGTGCTCGAACCTCCGTATATCATCGACCTTAATGAGCTGGACGGTGGCGATGAGGTGACTTCTACGGAGGTTCCTGTGGGGATCGAGGATCCACAGGATCCAATCCTAGGAGGATGGTCGATTCCTCTTGTGCACTTTCTTTGGCAGCACGGGAACCTCCAGGTGAGCACATGGGAGCGGAAGGCTCAGATGCGTGCTCAGTACAACCTTTGTTTCCCTATGTTTGTGGTGAAGCTTTACGGGGACGTATAGCCCTGTGGTGGGATTAATGTAATGACCCGGAAATTTGAAGGAAATTTTTTTCTTAATTTTCTTAGGATTTTTACAAGAACGCAGTTTCTGACGGCGCCTGATTCCGAGGCCCGGTGTGCTCGGAATTAATTTCCGAAGTTTGGCTCGGGTACGTTCAGTGAACGAGCGAGCGGGTTTTTCTAACATTTGAACCGGTGCCCGGTATTTAAATCCAATGGCACCGATGAACTCGCAATGCCGGTAATCGCTTAAGGGAAGCTTTACTGTAGTTGAGTTTGTGCGGGAGAAGGAGTTAATTTTTGGGGATTAATTAAATAAAGTGAATAAAATTGTTGAGTCAATTTTATTTCATGTTGTGTGGTTAACTTCTCCCATGGGATGTTGTTGGTGGGACCACATTTATCCACCTTCCCATGTGTGGATATTTGAAAGGGTGGGTCCCACACAAACCCCCCACCTTTTCAAATTCCTTAAACTCCCTAACCCTCTTAACCCCTCACTTTCCTAACCCCTCTTAACCCCTCACATTCCAACTCCCCATTAACTCACCTTCTTTAATATATGACAACTTTTTGTAATTAATTTGGTGAGTTACATGTAGGTTTTTGAAATTCAAACAATTGAATTTAAAATGATTTGTTGTGTTAATAAAATAAGTTTACAACTTATTTTATTTGGGTTGAAGATTGGTTCATTGGGAGCCTTTGGAGAAATGCTTAGGAAATCTCGAGTCTTTATTTCTCTATGACGGAGAACACGAAGAACGTCTCTTCTGACACTGAAGCACGACGACGCCATCTTATTCATCGTTCTTCAACCAAGGAAAGGAAAGGGAAGCGACGCCCGCGGCATCTCCAACGACCTTCATCCGCGTCAAAGGATAAGACTTCGCCTGTGAAGAACGTCGTCAACGACGACGTCACCTCCGAACGCTCGTCCACCAACGACGAGTTCCCTTCTTCCTTTCCGACGCATGAGCGTGAGAATTGGGAGTGTGTGACGAACACGACAATCGAGGAATCGATATCTTCCCTTTTTCTGAGATCGTCAACGAACGACAATTACGAGGTAGGGGTTTGTTTCAATTGTTTATATTTGTTCGAGAATTCTGACTTGATGATTCTTCGTGGTTTAAAACCCTTTGTTATCGAATAACGCGAGGGGGTCGGACCGCACAAAAACGACCGAACCCCCCTCCTATGTTCATTTTTGATTCTTTTGGATGGAGTGGAATGACGTGGTGTCGTCACACCACGCACACGAAAAGTATTACTTGATGCTGTCACGCTGCGCCGTGAAAGGAAAGAACAAGGGCGCGACGCCGTCGCGCCGCGTCGGAGAAACCGAAGATGGGACGTTTCATTTTTGACGTGCGGATTGACGGGCGATGACGAATTAGGCCGTTTGGGCGTTTTAATCACTTCGTAGTGAAGGTGGGGTCCCGGGGGTACCATAGGCGAAGACAGAAGAAGGAACGGACCACCAGAGCGCGTCCGATGGTCCGAGGAAGGCGGCGGCGGCACGCTACACCGGTGCAGCGGCACCGGCGATGAAAAAGAGGCGGCCGACGAACCGCCGGCCTCAATCGACGGCGAAGGGAGGGGGAGTCGCGCGCCCCGCCCGCGTGTCCGCTTGGCCGCGCTGGCCGAGCCGCGGCATGCCGGTCGGGCCGGACCGAACCGGACCGCGCCGTACTGGGTCGGGCCCAGCCGGGTCAGACCCAGTTCGGGCGGACCCAGGGGGGTCGGCCCGGGCCCAGACCCCAGTTTTCGGACCACTTATGGTCACATGCCCGTAACATGATCTACGGTCCTCCAAACGACTCACCGTCAGCAGCAACGCGATCCTTGGATCGATACGTTTGTTTCGGTATATCGCACTCAAGGTTTCGGAGAACTTGGGGTTCGGCAGGGTTGGTTCGTACACGAAACCAACCGGGCCCTTGGAGCGGAAACACTCGTAACATGAGTTCCAGACGTCCGAATGACGTGCTTTAGACTTTGTTGATTTCCGCCTAAGTGAGACGGATCTTTTGACTTACTCCGCTCGAGGTTTGGATGCCGTCGGAGTGCGGTCGGGTTGGTTCGCTCACGAAACCAATCGGGCCCCTGG
The DNA here is from genome assembly GCA_963277665.1 of Viscum album. NCBI lineage: Eukaryota > Viridiplantae > Streptophyta > Magnoliopsida > Santalales > Viscaceae > Viscum > Viscum album. The sequence continues at coordinate 1,500,827,591 of OY728146.1, read as the reverse complement.
AACGAAAAAGCCAATAACTCACAGACCGGGCTTCCGATTGATGCACCGTCTATCTCGTTGTTTTACTTTTGTTGAGATGGAACTTTTGGCATCCTCCGACCGAGTTTTGGATGCAGTTGGATAGTGGCCGGTTTGGATCGCACCGAAATCCAACCGGGCCCCTGGAACGGAAAAGCTGATACCTTTCTGACAGAACGTCCGTTTGACGAACCGTTAGCGGCGTTGGTGATATCGTTGAGAAACGGTCCCTATGAGTGTTCGGGGTATAGTTGAGTTACGGCTGGACTGGTTCGCACACGAAACCAACCGGGCCCCTGGGACGAAAAGGCTAATAACACACAGACCGGGAGTCTGATTGACGCGCCGTCTGTTGCGTTGAGACCCCTATGATGAGGTGGTCCTTTTAGATACTTCTTTGCGGGACTTTTTGATACATAGAGTATCGACCAGTAGCTCCTGGAGCGAACCCTCCCAGAGACGAGCGTGTGGAGTACGGAGACCATGTAGCTAGCTGAGACCTGACGACTGCTTGACCGACTCGACTTGGAGTGAGTCGACTAGCCCAGTGGACGGAGCGCCCGGTATTTGGAGACAGACCCACGGTGGACGAAGCGCCCGGTAGTTGGCCACAGACCCGCGGTACTCGACAGGAGGAGTACCTCTGTAGGCTATTGGGGGGAGCGTCAGGTATTTGTCGACAGACCCACAGCAGACGGAGTGCCCGGTAGTTGGCCGCAGGCCCGTTGTAATCAACAGGAGGATCACCTCAGCAGTCTTAGGTTAGTGAGCAGTACCTCAGAGTCGTGACAGGACCACTGTACACTCCAGAGACGGATCTCTTCAGCAGTTACGGTTTCGATAATGAAAATCCTGGTTTGAGCTGAGACTTTTTTACCTTTGTGTTTACCTCACGATTGAGATGGGTCACTTGATAACTTAGGTATATGTATGGGCATATACCTGGGTAGTGTTTATCCGTTGATTTCACACTCATTGTGTTTCCTCATGATTGAGATGAGTTACTTGATAACTTAGGTATACGTATGGGCATATATCTAAGTAGAGGTTATTTGTTGAGATCTTCTTGTGGTTATCCTTGTTGGTATAGTGAGAACATGAGGGTCTCGGGGTCCCTACTGAGTATCGTTATACTCACCCCTGCACGGGATATGCCCGCACCTCGTTGTGTTGGTTGCAGACGACGGGCAGTGCTGACGGAGGCTGAGTGTTCGAGGACTGGACGGTACCCGGAGGTGGACTACACGACGAGTCAGTACCCGGAGGTGGACTACACGATGTGACGACTCACAGAGGAGGTTGACGGACGAGAGCGTGGAGGAGGCCATCTGTACCTACCCTTTAGGTAGGATCCATGGTGGACGACCAGGAGTTGCGCTATCTGTACCTACCCTTTAGGTAGGATCCTAAGAGGACGACCCAGGAGGGGCTTCCTACTTCCAGCTGTTGTCTTTTTGCTGTTGTACCTTGTTCAGTTGTAGTCGTACTTTCTTTTGGGTTTATATTCTGGCCCATTTACTTTTTCAGCTTTTCTTTTGTACTTAGTGTTTTGCTTCCGCTTGTACTCTATGGTGCTTGTTTTCTTTTATAAATGCAATGCCTTCCCAGTTATCAGGATTTTACGTCTTTGGTGCAAGTCGCCAGCCCCTGGCCTATGGAAGGCGGGCTTGGGGTAGTCATGGTACAGGCCCCAAGGACGGGTCGTGACAGATACATATCAATCAAGAAAAAAAAGCTATGATAATATTCATCGATGAAAAATAGAATCTGATTTTTGTAATTTAGTATCTTTACATATATCTCCTTGGATGGGGCATTGAGATAATCAGAGAGATGAAATTATTTAACCTTGTTATGTCGGACCATTTTATATTTTGGAAAGGATCAGCCCAATATTCTATTGGTTGCAGTCACATCATAGGTACTAGGCCATGAATGTTTTCTTCTAATTATCATAGCTATTCCATTATCACTCAGACCCAACTCACACTGTTGAGTATATTTATATTTAGTTATAGGTAGATTCATCCATTGTGGAGCACTCTATATATATGGTTGACCAATGAAAGAATGATATCTGACGCAATATAGTTCATATAGTTCAAGTGATATATTGTGACTTCTTTGTGTATGAAAAGACCAAATTGATATAGGTATATGTATATGACTGATGGAAAAATATATTTTTAGATTCTACATCACCTGAGAAAAGGAAACATGAGGGTGTGTTGTTCTAAGGGTAGGGGTTTAAAGATCCTAGGTTATCTATTATGTATAAATCTATTTATTTGTAGTTATAATTCATTATTTTATTCTTATTAACATTTTTAGTCACTTAATAAAGTAATCAGCTGTTTATGGGTCTTGTTAAAAACCTAGAGATCCAAATTATGATGGAAAGGGAATGTTAATAGTTTGTCCAAACTGTACACATGATTTTGAAACATTTATTAAAACCATTTGGGGTGTTGAAGGTATCCTTATAGTGGTTCGCATGGGCTAAGCATAGTTAAATAAATATGCTCCCCAATTATGAGTTTCAACTCCATTAATAGTGGTAGGGAAGTAGTTGAGGACTACATTGAAAAACCATGTAGAAAAATCATGGTCTCTTTAAATTAGGACAGAAATTACCATTTTTTCCTCTATTATTCAAAAGAAGATAACCCTATTTTCATTCCCATTTCCCCAATATACATATTTTAGATTTAGGGAATATGTCACCCTCTTCCTTCGGTTTTCATCTAACTTTGTCTTATAGGCTCTGAATCATTTTTTGTTCATCTCATTAGATGTCCCTCGACAAGAAATTCAATAATATTCATTCATTTAATTTATTTACTCACCATATAGAATGATATTTTCATGAATTATTTTCCCATATTTTTATGGATTATTTCTACTCCGGTATTTTCATCTTATTGGGACCAATTAAAAGGTTGATATAGGATGATTTCTCATTAATAGTCATAAGTTAGGTGTTTTATACATTTTCTCTCAATGTATGGTTGTTTATACCTTGTGTTCACCATTCCACAAACCATAACCTCCATGTGTTTCTTTCAAAATTAATATACCCCTAAATAAATTGTTGAGTTCTTATTTAAGACATTCTTTGCCACCTGTATACAAGCATGGAGGTTAGTGACCTAAATTCAAACCACCAATGGGGTGGGATCATTCTGTTGTTTTGGGAAATTTCACCCTTGGGGTGTTTTGAAAACATTTTTTATTTGGAGTATAAAACGAGAATAGAGATGAATATTAATGTTTTTATGACCATTAAAATACACTCTCATTTGTATTTGAAAAGAATTAAATAGAGAATCACTTGGATTATATACGATTATGAAAAGGATTATCAAATGGCTCGGATGAGGTAATATGATAAAGGTAATAAGAATTGATATAATCCCTTAACACTTTATATAAATCATGGTTATCAAGGTTGAAATAGTATGGAACTAATGAAATACACATGATATGGAACCGAATATAGTGACTCACTCTATGGAAATTATGGGGGAGGTATGGCTCTGATGACCCACTTGAATTCCTTGGTTTTCAAACACTAGATCTAACATTCATGGATCTCATTTGACATTCTACATAGGTTACTCCCATGTATTTTCATAGTATGTTATAGATGTGCTCCATGAACATGAATATAATTCTTGATACATTTCCCTTGTGTGTTTTTACATGTATTTATGATACTATGTTACTCAATATAGGCCATAGGAGATTATTTCACTTGGTTTTCAATAAAACCTTTATTTTTGGTTTTATAATCATAGGGATTTTTGATAAACATGACTATATCAATATTAATTTAACAACCATTATTCAGAATATATATTCACACTACTATATCTTATATTCGTAGATTTAACATGTTATAGACATCTTTTGTGGTTGCATGTTGAGTGATATCTCACAACATCTTTGGGACACATTTTGGTATCATAGATGACTTAATGGATACAAGTTGCAATAGGGGCATGCTCCCTCATCACGATGGTAAATTTATTATGGAAAAGGACCATGGTATCATAGGATCAATCCATCTCTCATGATGATATTTGGAAAATATAATTTTTTTATTTGACAATATTTATTGATGTATTGTATTGGATATATGTTTTTATAAATTTCCTATCATTTTTATAGAACTTTTACATGGTCACCCTTTTTTATATGCAACTGACCTTAGTATTGATTATTAATACTTTTTTTATTGATGATTTATCATCTATTTTTGGTTAACATTATTCTTATAACATTTTATTCATTTATGATATTGATGAGTTACTTTGATCGTGAGGGTATACTGTCCCTATTATAACATTATAGACCCTCATAGTTATTCAGTATCCCATTGAATAATGGTAGGCATGCTTGATACAATGAAATGTAGTAGTATGAAGCACTATTCAGTGGATCCTTGTTCGGGAAGTTAAAAATAAGGTTTTTATATTCTTAGAAGATATTACCCATCCATATGGATTGGTTGAGAACAACTCCACATCCCATTTATTTTATCATTCAGAACACATGATACTGAAATTTATTTAGTTAAACTCATTGATTAGAAATATCAAGGCGGTTCAAATGATTAATTGATTTCACCAACTAGTATAATTGATAGTTGTGACATGATATTCTATTTACATATGTATTATAACCTGATTATTTATAAAAAATGGATTTCATGAAAAAAGATTTTAGTTTTAAATGTAATGAATTATTGAATACCTGTAAAAATATTCTCAATTTCTGGATTCCATTTTTATTTATGGTAGTTTAATTATCTAAAATAATAAAATAATTTTTTTTCCAAATATTTAAGAAACTACATGAATGAAATTCTCACTATAGAACCATTTAATAAAAAAGACTTAATGTTTTATGAGAAATTGATATTTACCATGAAGTTATAATATAATGTTTCTTTATTTTATAGAAACACAAATTATATTTTTTAACACATAAATTAGAATGTAAAATCATTTAAATATTTTAAGGATAAATAACAACGAGATTATTAATTTAAATAATAATGTGTTTTATAAGATAATTGTTTCAGGAAAAGTGCGAGTTACTTAAATTAATGGATTATTTTAATGGATTTAAAAAATGTATAATGTTGTTCAAGAAGAAAATAAATCATATTTGATGTTTTTTAATGAAATTTAATAGAGAACATCATGTAATTTAATGGATGTAAAACATTTATATTTTGGGTTTTGTTTAATGAAATAAAAGATTCTTACTCCTGTATGATTGTAAAAAATCTTTTATAAAAGGTGTCTGTAGGTTCTAGCAATGAAATTGTTTAAGAGGTTTATAATATTTAAGTGGGGTTTATTTTTCTAAAATCTCTCAAAATTTGTTTCATTCCACTTTTATTTTTTCCTTCAATATTTCTTCTGTATATTGGTTATATAATACTCAATAATAATGATATTAGATGGTGTTTCAATATTGTGTGATTTGATTAAGTCTTTACAATATTTAATGCATTTATGTGATATTAATTTATCAATTGTTGTTTTATTTCTTACCATTAGTGTCACTTGGGAACCTATTTGAGTTGTGGGTATCTTATAATCCCTCCTGTATATCTCATTCTTTGTTTAGAGAATGGTATAGGTTATACTGCGATGTTGAGTCAGTAAGAACTAGTTTTCATGGATCACTATTGTTCCTTTATAAGAGGGAAATTTTGGGTGAATATTGTGGAATATTTTTAGATCTTGTCATGTTCATGATCTATAGTTCCAGATTGGTTGGGGGTATTGTGATAGACTTGTTTATGAATGAAATTTTATATCTTCTTTCTGATACTTTATTGAGAGAAGTGGGAATAAGTAGTTTCTTCCTACAATGTTGTTTTTTAAATTTTCTGATTTTTTTTCAGGTGATCAATTTGGGGTGGAATAAATTCCATGGGTTTTGGTATAATTCTCTAGAAATGGTGGAAATCATGTCTGTTTAGGGGAAACAATGTGTATTTTTATAACTAGATTGAAAGATACATTTATTGGAGATTTGGTAAAACATTTTGATAGTAGTGAACAATTGGTTAAGATCCCTAATCCTAGGTTACCAATGATACAATTTTATGTCCTTAAGCTAGATCCATGTTGTTTTTGGTTGAGGAATTTATTTATTTTTAACTAAATCTTGGTTATGTATGACATGGTGGATATAAATATATAAATTTTTCCTTTGTAAGGTTCATTAAATATTTTGATCTTATTATATTTTGAATGCTTATTTATGGTGGTAAATTTTTAGAGGCTTAATCTAGTTTTTGCCAGATTGGTTAAACTATGTGATAGATTATAGTTTTCCATGGATTTCCATAGAATCATTTGTGTTTTTCTTTGAATCAAATTTGTATTGTTGATTTTCTCATTGAAAATATCAAGGACCACTATAGTTCCTTATTATTTTACAATTAAATATTTAATCTAATTGGTGGGGACACCAATATATAGTGTCTATAGTATTAGGTCCTTATGTTGGATAATCTAAAACACATACCTCCTTTGAAATTATATGTGTGAGGTTAACATTAGCTCTTGAGTTTATTTTATAATAATCTAGGTTTGGCATAAGTTTTTTTAAATGTATCATGCATGGAGATGGGATATTTCTTGAGGTCTAAAAAGGTGTTGTTGATTAATTCATTCCTCATTTAAGCATTCATATAAAGAAACTATTTCATAATGAAATTTATTTTATATCATTTTTTTCATGTAATTATATCTTGTTCACACGTTGACCTTTTTGAGATGTGTAAGAAAGATTGAAATCCTAAAATCCTGAATTTTACTCTTAACTAAGTGAATATGATCTTATGATTGATATTTTTTATTACTTTATTTCAGATCACTGAACCCGATACTATTTAAACTCTTGAGAGAGGAGTTATACTCTGAAATTCCATGAGAAGGTATTCAACAACACTATATGTAAATGAATCGAGGTGGAAGGATCCAAGGTGAATCATTTTGTAAAATTGATCTAGGGAGTTTTTAGGATCTAATGTCTTTAGATACCTTTCTATTGACTAATATTAATCATAAATATCCAATTGGGATTATCTCTTTCAAATAACATATACAAGTTCTTATCATTTTAATGAATATTTTTATATTAGGGAGACCTTAGGTTTCCAATTTTGGTCTCCTGATAGTGATTTTTTGTCATTATAGGTATTTGGTTGTTCTAGAAATGTTTATTTTGGTTATTATGAATCTTAAATACTATTATTATTGCCTCATGAACTATTGGATTGTATGTATGTGTCAATATTGGAGTCATCAATATAATTTTCTCAAAGTTGACCTGTAAATTAGAGACATTAGTTCATGATTCCCATCCCAATAATGTTTGATGAAACACACCATTGAACAATTATTTTTGTGTAGAAGTATCCATTCCATTATAGAATCTTTTTAAAGTCCCCATAAAACTAAAAAGGTCCCAACAATAGACTCATTATAAGGTAGAAGATATGATTTTTATAATCATTCATTTATCCTGAGAGTGTTTTCATATCATCCCAACCAAGGAGATGTTAATTCTATAATAGTTTCAAATATTTTATTTTCAATGGGTTTCCTAATGTGATGTTTTCTTGATTAAATTTGATAATGATATTGATTATTTATATGAATGGTTATGTAAGATGAATCATAAAATTATTGTGTGTTACTTCAGGATTTAACACTTGATCCCAATCACATTTTGGTTTATTATCTTATTAGACCTTAAATTAAAGAGAGACACTTTCAAGTGTCATACGGTCATCTTTTTAAGTCCCCATTGTGTCATATAAGGTTCATTGAACTATATTTATTAAACCTAAGTCTTACCATGGGGAAAAATGGTGTTGTTATCTTAATAAACGGTTTATAGCATATCTAAGCCCCAAACAATATTTTGGAGGCCACCGATGTCATCCAATGAAGTGGGAAGTCGATTATCTAGTTCCCCATTAATGTTTTACCTTATAATAGACAAGGATGTTTGGGGAGAAAGGTTATGTTAGATTCTTATTATTTGTGCCCATTAGTGATTGTGGAGCTACTCGAGAAGGATTCTTATCGATTAGACTTACTTACTCATGTAACTATTATATGTGATGTGTTTTATATAATCAAATTGAATATGTATCAACCAGATTCGTCCAATATAATTGAGTGTGGGATGTTAAAATTGAACCTATTACTTCATTATTTGGATAGCCTATTCACATAGTTAAATAATATGTTAAGGTGGAACATCAACAGATGATCCCATTTGTTTGAGTGAGATGAATGTATCGTAGGGTTGACTATGAGACATGATAGAACAATTTATTGGTGATGTAGCAATGAACATATATATTTTTGGGGATTATGATTTTTATCCATTAATATGAATGATATTATTTTCATTAGGAGAATTTTATTTCGCAGTCTGTTATCGATATTATTAATTTTGACCTTCATCAATAGATTTTGAGGATCATGATATTTTTTAGAGATAGAGTATAATTATTTAGAGATTTCTAAAAAAGGGGAAACAAATATTTTTTAAGAAAATTATTATTCCTTACCATTATGTAATCATGTGATATGATACTAGTATTTCTAAATTTATTTTTAACAAGTAGATATTTGTTTGTTAAACCATGTACGTCCCATAGAATATAATGTAGAGATTATTGATTTTTTATAGAGGTGATCACACAACATTAGAATTGTTTTTCAAATAATTCATCCTTCTCTAGGAAACCATTAGAGATAAATTAATAACTATAGTGGGCACCACCATATTGTGACACATGTTTCTAATTCATGTAGCGACACTATTTGTCCAAATATATGTTTTGGGTAATAGAAACTTATCCAAATTCCCTTGGTCCTTTTAAACACTAATTGTGTATTAATTTTACATTATCATGATCCAAATACTACATGTCATTCTATGAGGATATCTCAATTGTTTTATAGGAAATCAAAATCAGCAGTGAAGGATATATTCAAAATATTTGTGCTTATTGATGAAATTTATTCTCCTCATTCTAGATCTACATATCGTCTCCCATCATCATTATGTAATTAAAAACAATATGGAATATAGTGAAATGATCTATGGTTTTGAAGTAAAATATATGGTTTCATCTTTTACATATGTTTTCTAGAACCATATTTCTTCATTTAGGAATGAAAAATTCATTTCATTACGCTTAAGGAAGTTTTTTCTATTATATAGTATATCCACTTGAATTGTATATACTGTTATAGATTTACCTTTAGATTTTACATTGAAATTGAATTTTTGATATGAAAATGTAATAATATATAAGAAAAATTGTTTCTAAATGGGTTATCATTAAATATATAGTTTTTTACACGTTTTGTTTCAAAAAATTCTCCTAGGATTAATTTGAATCATTATTAGGGTTTCCAATAAATTATGCTGTGTGGTGTCACTATAGAAAATGTTTTTCTGATATATGGGAATTTAAATTTTATTGAATTACAGGATATCAAATAAAATATATTTTCAATAGATTTTGTTATAAATATACATTATTTCATTAAAGTGAATGATAATGTAATATTACATTTGGAAAACCTATGGATACTGTGAAAAACTAGACACATATGTTCACTAGTGGATATTTCAATCACTATGGGAGGTACCCAGATGACAAAGATTTAATGTGGGTTATCTTTCAATGGAACTGAATGTCTTGGACATAGAATGTATATAAAAAATCTTTTTTATCATTTATGTCATGCACACACTTGTGTTGTGATTATGCCTTTTTGACTAATTTGATATTACATTATGTGCATGATATTTCAATATTCTAACCTTCTTAGTTTATCTTAATATTTATATTGAAATATTAAAACTAATAATTATTATTTTATACCATTATAGAAGGAATATTTCATAATATATTATTTATTAAAATATGGAATAATTTTGAATTTAATGTTATGATTTTTAACGGAATTGAATGTTTTTATAAGGTAAAACAAAGAATGTTTTTTATATGAAAAATAATTTCCTTCAAGTGGTGTTAGGGAAAAATATTAAAAAAGAACTAGTGGATTAAAATTGATTGATATTATATTGATTCAAATTTATTGTCCTGTTAAGCTATAGTGATCACACCCTACTTTGGACTATGGTCATTTGTAACATTAGTTATATAAAATAAAGGAAAACAGTAGAGATTTATGAATTGGATTAATCTCTTAGTCAATTTATTCATTATTTGGGATGGGATGGTGGATAAATATGGTTTCATGGACATGGACCCATTGTCTCATTATGTTCCATTCTATTTGTATTAATCTTTATACATTTTCATCTGCACGTTGGGTGTGGCCATTTATTGTATGATTTTATTTTACATATGATGTGTCGTTAATATTTAAAATGATATTAAGTTTGTTTTCATTTTATCATATCTCAATTAAAATGAAATCAATACCATCTTATATTATATGATACCCTTGTGATTTTCAACATTTTGTTGGGATCAGGATCATGCTTTGAGAATTTTGGAAAACTAAATTGTATGACAGTATAGGTTGTCCCACGATGGTCTATTACTAGATAAGCATGTGATTTCTATTTTGGGTTGGCTGTGTATTTGTAAAATAGTTGCTAGTATTCATATGTTAAATTGGAACCCTTTGGGTCCTCGTTTTTAAAACCTTTAAAATATATTCATTATTTGTTATATATTCATGAAACATTCACAGTGATAACTAGATTATCCTATAAAATGAAGATGGAGATCCATATGATTTATATGGGGTTATTAGTGGCTCAATGATTATATAATTATTATTCTGACCATTTTTGATTTCATTTTAATTTCTCAGTTTGTGACCATGTGTCCTTGATAATATCACCTGAACAGGATAACCGACTACTTAGAATCCAAAGAAACTAACAATGAAGTATTTCAGATCATTTAAGTCATATAGTGGATTAGGGAGTTTACATACCACTTAACCATTCCACCTATCATGACTTCAATCCATAACATGTTTCATATAACATTACTAAAGACATATATTTCAGAGCTATCACATTTTCTAAATTCCGAAGGACATGGGGTGAAACCTAATATGATCATGATAGAGTTTCCGATAAATATTAATGATTCTCAACTAATGGTGAGTCAAAAAAATTATATTCCTTTGGTCTTAGATATATGGTAGAATGTTTTACAATATCATTAGACATGGTAGTGTGAGTTGATAATGAGATATTAAATTCTTAATCTCAGTAGAGACTGTCCATGTTGATTGGGGTTTTTGAGGGTGGTAAAAACTATGGTGGGGAGAATTGTAATATAATGACATTGGATTTTATATTTGATTTTTCTTTCTCCTTGTTTTTATATTTTTTCATGTTTTTCCATTTTTTTATTACATTTTTCTATACATTTAGGGGTATTTTTATGTTTTATATTCTTATTTGATAGATCAGAAGCTGATCAGTTATTTTTTCTTCAGGTGGACATAAATGTATAGTTGAGATAAACTACATGAAGTCCAATGCTTAGTAGGAGTGGCCTAATTTATTTCCATAGACATAATTATAATAAGGTATTTATATTAAAGTCCCATTAGCTATCCAATGGAATCCCAAGGGTTATCCAATGGAGTTTCCAGTGGCCCACACATTCTTTGTGTCATAATCAGCTAGCCTGTGGGAGCCCAAATCATTCTAGGGAAGAATATCATGGTGTAAATGTCTAGAATAGTATGAAATTTCATTTTCCAAAAAGACTATTACTATTCAATAACGGAGCCCTAATTTTTTGGGAATGGTCTCATTTAAAAAAACCAATGTCCCCTACCTAAAACTTTTATTGATATACATGAGCTTATAGGTTCCATTATAGTTATTCATTCACTTATAAACTTAAATCATTAGAGGTCTAAGTTCAGATTTATTTTTTGAATTATGTTCAGTATGTATAGCCTTGATCCAATATTGAACTATCCTTTTGTTCATATATTTCCTTCTTCATATTTTATAGATCCTCATATAGTTAACAGATCAAAATATATCTTATGAATTCTATTTCAAGAATCCATACTTTATTGGTTTTAACACATAATTTATCTAATTGTGGATCACTTGTTTGGTGGTTAGATAATTAATGATTGATTTAGTGGGATTCATAATTATGTCCCAATCAATTGAAAAAATTATTTCTTAATTGAATTGAACTAGGATTCTAATTGATATCCAATGAATGATTTTATAATCTTGATAAATATTATTTTAATGTAATTATGTGTGGGAAAAAACTATTGGAAAATGGTCATTAAATTTACATTTTAGCCTCTATAAAATGGTTTTCGGTCGAAATAATAGACTTAGAGAATGGATTGGATGATTATTTTTAGGAATAAAAGAAATTAAACATTTTATTTACTTAAAAATAGATGATTTTTTTGAAGGTGTATTGTTTTTTTGAAATATAATAGGGATTGGATATGGGAATATTTTCTTTGAAAAACATAATTTTGGTATTCATGAATGATAATAGATTAAATTTATTTTAGATGAATGATTTCCCCCTTAAATGATTTCTTTAATAAACATGGGAGACTAGGTAGTTTGGTGGGTAGTCCAAGAAATAACTCTGGGAATATATTATCTCTACCTATTAATGAATTGAAAATGAAGACAATAAATAATATATAGTGTGGGTACAAAGTAATTAACTATGATGCAATCTTATTTATCCTAGGCTCAAGATCTTTGGGTGTCTGAACACTTAGGTATGTTTATCACTATGATCTGAAAGGATAGATGAGCCTTAATCTAACTACCCTAGGGCCAATCATAATGGTGTTGTGATTGAAAATGGATTATATATTCCAATTCTTATGAAATAATTAATCAATTTAAATTTTGTTTAATATAAATTTAAATTCATGTTTAGAATGAAATTATTTTTTCATAATAATTTTATTCATTCCCATGAAATGATTTTGAAATTGTGTTTTAGTATAAATTGGGAAAATATTACTATTACATATTTTAATTTAAATTAAGAATAATTGTTTTATTATTTAGGGATAACATATTGATACTATATGTGGAATAATACTAAGTTATTATATATAATATCCTATATAGACCTTTGGTGATATATTATCATTATTTTACCTAGTATTGGAAAAGGGAAGATAATTATTATATACGATTGATGTTCATGATTGTTGGACCGTGGTTGTTTATTTTGAAAAGGAAATTATGTGATAAAAATATTATAGGTATATCTTAGTGATGATGTTTTATTTGATTAATGTGATTCTTTGGATTATTATTCCTCTAAGGTTATTTAATTCCCATTAGAGATAGTTTTACATTATTGAATATATTTGAATATAGACTATTTATGATTTATTTTTTCTACAAATTTATTATTATATTGTTTTATTTTAGTGATATAATTCCATATTTAATGTTTTTAGGCCTAGGAACAATTCCCCAATAATTTTGGATATATAATTCCATTTACATTGTATCAGGTCTGGATCAGGTTCTGGTATCTTTAGTTGTATGAGTCATGTCATAGAACAATTCATCCAAAAAATATAAGTATAATCCAAATAAATAAGTATGTGTTTTATTCTTAGTTTCTCTGAGAAAATTTGGTATAAAAATAACTCATCAATATCTAGTTATTCATAGAAAATGAAATTAACATCTATTGGATGTTCATATTTATATTATCTCCCAATTAAAATCATGTGTCTATTTGGAATAACAAACATGACTTATCTTCCTTAAAAATTGATATGTGATCTGTATAGATAGTTCCACTTGATTCCAAAAATACCATTAAATTGAAACACAGAGATAATGATAAGATTTATTGTAAGAACATTCCCAAGAAGATCAAATAGAGAAGAGATATTAAATTGATATGAAATCATTGATCCTTTATTAGTTTTAACCAATATATAATCATTTAATCATTTTGGAAGTAATGTAAAAAAGGTATCAAATTTAATAAACAATAAATAGAGGGTTTATTCCTTAAAAAAGAAATAAACTATTTATGACTGAATTATATGTTTACCTTCCACAACATCGTCTTTATAACCCAAAATTTTAGTCGTGATAACATGATATTTCCATTTCCCATTGGTTTTAAAAAAATTTGACATTGATTTAAACATTAAAAATCACAATAAGGAACTAGTTATAGAAATTCTTCAACTCCATGTATTTGATGAATTATTGTGTCGGAGGTTAATTAGTTCGAATCATTATTTTCTCCAAGATATATAAATACACTATTTATTGACTTTTTATATTCATGGGTTTTATGACCACCGTTCAACATTTCAAGCACCCCTTGGGTTCCATTCAACTAAATTATCCCATATTTATGTTCAATTTTCATGTATGTAGGTGAATTTATTTACTATTCTATATTTTATTTAATTTCATTTTTAAGGGAATTAATCTACCATATCTTTTTAAATCCCTATAAATAATGGGAAGATCCATGTTCCATATATACATTGATCACACAACAAATTATTTATTCAATGTTATCAAATTATCTAATAGATAACACCTTTTATAGTTGCATTTTTAATCCACTAAAAAATGGAATAAATTTCTTTCAAGGCTAATGGCTAATCTAGGATAATACCTTGAATGTTCTTTAAATTATCACCATATGTTCTAATGGGTTCATTATGTGTTTTCATAAACTCTGGGAATTTGTTCTTAATTATATTATATATTTATATAGAATTACATAAAATATAATATCCCATTAAATGTTACACAATCTATATTATATATTTATTCCCCAATCCCCATATTCATAATAATATTAAATCCTTGATTGGATTTACCTTCTAAAATATAAATGAAAAAGATAACATTTTTATGTTATTACAACTGTAGAATAGATAATTTTTTTTACTAATGTGTCACTCATCTAGTAGTGGGTCAAATTACCCACAAATATAGGTGGATTTTACATTATGAAATACTGAACAATATTTTTTTCCATACTTTCCCCATTTTGAAACTCAACATGATTCATATCCAGAAAGAGTATCATTAACATATCTATATTATTCTTCCTTTCAGCTTCCATATAATTCTATTTCATATGTGGAAAATTATTTCAATGTATATAAAATGATTTTTTAAGATGATTTAAAATGGTTCAATCCATTTACTGAAATAATAATGAACTGTATAAGTATAAAGTTACAATAATATGAATGATTAATCTTTTAATAATGAATTTAAGTCATAATATGTCTTAAAAAATGACACATTATTATCAAGACTAGTCACTTAAGGTTCTTCATATATCACATTAATTTATTCATAGGTTATATTAGGATTTATAACTATATAAATCCATATATAATATCAAAAAATTAGTAAATTATTATTTCATACTAATTAGTGTTTCCCAATAATCTAAAACAAATAAATGAAATCTATTTTAAATGTTTTCAATATATATAATTAAAAATAATTCACAAGAAAAATTTATTTTTTGTGGACATAGATATTAGATACTCAACATCTTATTTGAACATGGCCTTTATTATCATAGACCTATTTATTTACATAGGGTACACATATAAAATCATCATACATAGTAATATTCATCATAAGTAGGGGAAAATTAAAAAACAAGGATTTATTATTGATGATAATAAAGGATAATCATTTTAGATTTAAATATATGATCAAATGTTAGGATATCATGAGAATATGGTGAGAAGAAAAAGTTATTATCTATTGAAAACAATACACAAAAATTCATAGATCATAATAATGATTCATGGAATATAAAATTATTATTTAACAAGATTGGGGAATCATAAGAAAACAAATCGCATTCCCTAAGGTGAAATCCTAATGATATTAATATTTTGTATGTGTCTCATATAATAATAGTTATAAAAACCATATCATATGTAAAACATAACTACTAAGAGAATTTAATCATAGAGGATTGTGAATCACTCTATGGTTTTCAAATCTTGGTGGATCAAGAAACCCTACCAATTTCCCATAGTTTATAAATAAAGTTAACTCATTTCCTATTATTATCTCATTAGATATGACAGTTTACCAATGCATTAGAGAGACATATATTTCTAGAACAACTCTAGATTATAGAAAATTAATGATATGTTTAACAATTGACCGTAAAACATTCATCTTATAATAATATCATAAAATCTATAAGAGACATAAGTTTCATGAAAGTATTTTGTTTCATAGTATCTTAACCTAAGGAAATGAAATGAGTGTCAAAAATGTTTTATCATAACTATGTTTAATTGTAGAAATGATATGAGATCCATATAATAATCCAAAACATTTCACTAGAATAATAAACATAGGGTTATAAAAGGTAAGGTATCATATTATTGTATCCATATTGTTGAAAAATAATCATTAAATAATATTATAGGGAAAGAAAATATCATTAAAATAACATTAAAACCAATCTAGGGAAACTTTATAAAATATACTTTATTCTTATAATTTTTAAATAGAAAGTAATTAAATATTATTTTTTTATATAAATAACCAAGTTATATTATATGTTACCATTTTCTTAAAATAATGTTCATGAGGGTGGGAAACTCTATCCATGATATATGCATTAAAATAAAAAATTTCTTTCAAACTTTTTTTTTAGAATTTAGATAATATTTATGGAATAATAATTAGACAGTTTCACTTTGAATTATTTGTAAATAATGAAAAAGGTAGTTAAAATAAATTTTTTATAATTATTCATGTCATGTTATAAACATTACTTAAACAATTTGGATGATCAAGAACTTTGTAGAAAAAGTACTTTATCAAAATAGGAAATAAGTTCGACATTTCATTAAAAATAACATATCTTTGTATTACCTATCCCAAAGGTTAAAATGGTTACAATATATTTAAATTAAAGTAATAAATAATTTATATAAAAATATATGTGTTTTAAGTTGTTTTATGAAAGAAAATTTCCTTCAAATATAATTTTGAATAAATAATCCAAGAAAAATGAGATTGTGAGAAATGGATTTACCTCAAGTACCATATTTATTCATATGCATTCAAATATCCATGATGATAAAAGTATATTTATTTTTAATATGCTATATTCCCATATTTATAAATAACATAAAACATACCATTACATTATATTATAAAATTATCCTTTTAATTGTAATTTATTTATTAAAATGAGTATTCGGGTGAGAACTCATTTTTTTCCTTTCATGATTTATGCATGATAGTTCTATTACATATATCAAGGACATAGTTTCATTATATATATAATATTAATTTTAATATAAGAATAATATTAATTAATAATATAAATTTTTATATATTTTTATATATTTTGGTGATAAAAATAAAATCAAATCACTTTTTGGAGGTGGTAGTCCACACGTACGCACAAGAAACATAATCATTATATAAAGGATAGAAAGATATAAAGGTAGATAAGATATTATATTTTTATAATCATAAAAATTTAAATAATATCATATATAAAACTGGTATCTATAATTATCTACATCCATAAATGGTTGTGACAAAAAAGGAAATATGTCATTTTGTGAGGTATTATTCCACCAATATGCAGCATCAATGATTAAGTATCCCTTTTGATAGTGAACGAGATCAATAATAATTGTTACATATACATAAAAATTTCAATGTATGTGAGAAAATATTTTTTATATCATTATGAATATAAATAATTATAGGATGTATATGAATAAATAAAATAAAAACACTGGGTTTAGAGCTATACATGTTATTTTGAAAAACATCTTCTGATTACATCCTAATCATTTATAATATGATATTATGTTCAATAGAATTCCTATCATTAATGTATTTTTATTTTAATAACATATTTTTTAGTTATTAAATAGAATAAATTTATCTTGAATTATGTATAATAGAGGACATGTAGCATCCCTTTGTAATCAAGGGAGATGAAACAATTTGAGTTTTTAAAATGATTAAAATATAGTAATATATTCATCAATATAGTGTCTAATAAATACCCATAATTGAATATGATATGGGATTTCATATTTATATTACCATTATATAGTATTTAGAAAATTTTTACTTCTCCTCAACCAATAACTTGTTAGTTTGAACATTGTTAACACATCAAATTATAACCATGGTAGCTGAATTATTTATTAATGTGACTATTAATAATGAGTGGAAATAAAGTTAAAATATTATATAATATCAATTATGATGAAAAAAAATTATTATTTCAATTTTATATGATTTAGTTTCTATAAATAATTATATTTTATTTAAAAATATAGGTGAATAAAACAACAAAATCGTTTTAAAAAATAAATGATAAGCATAAAAATTAGATTCCATTATTTTTATTCACAAAAAAAAACATTCATGTAAATATAAATATATTTGAATAATAATATAATATATAAATGTACCATTCATAATTCCTCAATATTTATCACTTTAATTTATTAATATAAAAACCGAAGGCATCAAAAACCATGTTTTACTAATAAGAATACATTTTCATTCAAATGAATTTTTTTTATTCGAAAAAATCGATAACCAATGAATTAATTATATGCATTTGTATAAAATAAATTTTTAAAATTTATTCATTATTATTTAAACACTCGAACCTAACATCTAATAAATAAATATCACCATAATTAATAATAATAATTCAATAGTATATCCTGGCTCATTTGAACATAGCATTCTGTTTATAGATTTTATCAATGAAATGAATTTTTTGGGAGAATAATATATCATAAAATATCATGGGAATAGATTATATAACCTTATAATAATTTATCCCTCAAAATATCATCACAATGAAAAAAGTAATTGTAGATACATAAGTCTTATAACATCCCAAAGTTTCCACATAGATTAAAAAAAATATGATTTCACTAAAAAACATTGAACAGGTGAGTGTTCTTATTTTGGAGAATATTCTACCTTCATTTAAGAAGTCACACAATTTATTCATAATTACAAATACAATTCACCTAGCTTATTGCCTCCTATTTTATTATATAATACAGAATTTGGGTTCACATCCTCTAGATGGATACATGGAGCACACTGTGAACATGATAGATATTGAGTGGAACATCCATGAAATAAGAATATTTCACAATATAACCATGAATTTGGAAGGGATAAATATATATAAGGAATAAATTTTTCTTTTTATATATCTCAATAACATAATATAATGTTATATTCATAGAAATTCCTTATCATAAGCATTAAAATATCTATCCTAGTGCTAACAGTCATCATGAATTTTCTTTGAACATTGATCTTCTTGGATGTCTTACTAAATTAATCAAACCTTATCTTCATCTTCATCATCTATATCCGGTCCCAATATAATTTTAACACAAATTTATCCCAATATGATAAATTTTTTCACTTCCTACCATATAAATGTTCATAATGATCCATATACGTACATTATTGAAATCTATTTTTTTATAAAATTACTCAACAAGAATATGTTGAACAAAAACACCTTTTAATTCCATTGACGTAGAAAAAAAATTATTTTTAGAGTTTTTATGGTCCAATAAAACATCCCATTTGTTTGATGATGGTATGTTGTACTAAAATCCAATATTTATTTATAATACTAATGACTACTCTTGATCATCTTGGAAAACAGCATATCCTTATAAAAAATATCGATAGTGGTACTCCATAAAACCTATATGATACCATAATATATATTTGAGTATGTTGATAAAAATTGATAATTTTCACTTACAATGAAATGTGATAGATTCATAATCTGAGCTTTCGTAACCCAAATTGTATTATGGAATTTATTTTTCTAGAGGATTAATGTAAATAAATCACATTGTGACATTTTTTCATTTATATTTTGGTAAGGATAATGGGATGAACATCCCATTAGAATTATATCTAGTATCATCATATTATTAATATACTATGAATATACATACATACACTGCAATATCCCTTTTTATATTTCACCACTAGAAATATTATTTGAGTTATTTATATATCTTCATACATACATGATGAAAATAAAATAATGACATATAATAATCATAGGAAAACATTGGATCATTTCTCAGATTCATCAATAGTTCTACATCTACCATATAAAACACTTTAATTCATAAAAGGATGGATTGTTGAACATTAATCTGATAAAGATAAAATTTTTCCATTTTCATTAGGATTTAATGTTCAATATTATATAAATCCATAATTAAGGGATCCCTTAAAATTATTATCATAGAAAACTATCATTCTCCTTATAATGAGGATTTTCGACCACCTCTTTGTATTTCATTGGGGGATGATTTATAGAGTACATATAGTATTTAATCTAATCCAACTATATTATCATGTAAATATTTATTTATTTTTGTGTTAATATATACTTCATTATTTTTTTATCTGTATATAAGTCACACCTTTCACAATAATTAGAATTCCTCTATATGTTCAACACAAAAATTACTACTAACTGCTCAAAAAATTGTGTTATGTAATTATTCTTAATTAGAGAGAGGCCTAAAATATCACTATATAATTTTATATATGGAAAAATCACAGTCCATTATTTGATGCATTACTACATATCATAAACCCATCTAAATGTTAGGGTAGTGTGAGCATATGTTCACTGTCCAACCATCTCTATATCTTATGGAAATTTTCTTTCAATTAATTCATACAAAATAACATAACTCACTTTTGAGTAAACTTGGTTACTATATTAGATATTAATGAGAAATATATGAAACATATTTGGTAGTATCTATCCATACTATGAAATGTATTGATCATAATTTATGTGATTTTTCAAGGCCATTTCATTATAACATCCATATTTGATGTTTCTTCTGGTATACCCTTACTGGAGATTATATGACTCAAGAATAAATATTTTTGAAGCTATGAATATAACATGTTAAATTTAAAATACAACATCTCCTTCTTTAGTGTTGTCATCACAACTCACAAATGTTCTTCTCACAATTCAAATATATATTAATATAATCTATAAATACTTTAAAAAAATATCATTATAATCTATAAAGATTATATTTGTAAAATCAATGTTCATTAAAGAGTAATTACTAATTCCAAATGGGATCACTATAAATCTATAATGCCCATACATCATATTAATGGTTTTCTTGGGTATGTCCTATATTTTTACTTTTAATTGATGATATCTGAAATATAGTTCAGTATTTCAAAATAATTGATATCAAAATAATTGATAAATTAAATCATTAAAAGGGGATGATGTAAATGTTTCTTGATATTGATCATGATAAGTTCCAAATAATCTATGAAGATATGGATTGACCTATGAATAATTTTCAATAAAAGAATAGGTAGTCCCCAAAGTGGAACACTGTGGTATATGAATATATTTTCCAAATTATAGAATATATCCTTATTTAATTCATACAAATCAATCAGGCCCATTCTATGTAGAGTGTTTGAAAAAGGTGTATCACTAGGTTTTACATTCATTAAAAAATAAATATCATCATTCTAGTGGAGTTTGAGCATATCATTGGGAAAGAAAACATCACAATCATAGTAAATATTAATATGTTTGATTTTGAGTTTCTCCCCAACCATTTGTGATATGTATCCATCTAGAATATATATTAAATCACATATAATGGATGTAAATACCATTGGAATTTCATATTCATCCTCACAAACAAATATAATTATTGGATTATTTATAATAGGAATTGTGACTTATATTCCTTAGTAATCGATATGGGATCTATATAGATAGAACCAAACTCTAACCGATAAAACATAAAATTAAACAAGAGTGAGAATTAAAATATTCATAGGATAAAAATTCCCATATACATCTATCTTATATGTTATATATACTTGATATATAATCATCATTCCATTAATAGTTTTCACCACTGTCTGAAAATCATATTATTGGTGTAGAAATATGATACCCATATAAAATTACCTATATAAAACTCATTAGGATATGACATAATAAAAAGATTTATATTGTAGATAAAATTACAAATATACAATTCACTAAGAAATTCCCTCAAACCACTTATTTTTCTTTATAGTGTGGTATTTCAATTTTTCATATTAATGGGTTGGTGAATCTGAATTTTATCAATAATCATTATATTTACAAACTACCTAGAAAAATTTCAATATTAATTTCCTCTAAATACTTGGGGTGTTGGTTATACATCAATTGGAATCACACATTATTATATTGTCTAAGTAATACTTTTTATGACAATCTAAATTTATTGGATTTATGACTTGCCCTTACACATTTAAATAAAAATCTTATTCTAACTAATAAGTTTTGTTTATGTTTCTTCCCAAATTCTTTACCATAATGAGATTTCCGATTTATTTCATCCATTTGATTTATTTTAGTTTTCTTATGACTCTCTCTCCCTTTTTGTATAAAAACCTTGTTAATTATGGGAATATCTAATTTTCATTTATATTATGAGATAACATTAAATGATTTTTTCAGAGCCACTATGTTAATTTTTAGATAACTCCATTTAGTGTCATTGTTTTTAGCCCCCAAAGAATCAATAAATTATTTCCATCATAGATGATAATTAAACCAGATGCATACCATTAAATATTATAAAATAAAACTCATAGTTATTGTTCTATTCATTATTATTTTTCATCAGAATAATGAATTCTTTCACAATATTTTATGTATAATTCAAGGTATGTACATATAGAAAAATATCCTCTTAATAAAATATCATTTTATGGATAAAATATACTCATATAGTTATATATTCTTTATATGATTCCAAAATCCATCTTTTATATGATTGAAATGATTAATGGCTAAGAAAAAAATTTAATGTTCCATGAAATGGAGAACAAAAAATATTCCCGTAGTGGAACTAGTTCATTTCTCAAATAGTAATTAATCAAAAAAACCACTAAAATAAGGTTGATTTTTCCTTTTGAAAGGCTATACTATACATTTTCCCTCCATTAATATTTTATACTCTTAATATAACTTAGGGACTGATACAATTGTGTCAGCATATCAACATGATTCTTTGTTCCAACTCCCATATCGTTCAGCTACTCAGAAGGATAATTATTTCCTTTTCCATCACATGTATTATTAGTTTTATTCCTTAAGGTTCATTCAATTTAATAAAATATTAATAAAATAAGAATCAAGTTACAAGAATCATAGTGATATATCATACAATTATTAAATCCATTCCAATTATATCCCAAATAATGAAACATTCATATAAACTTATGTCACATAAGGTTTAACCTGTAAAAAATTAAGTTAAAAATATTTTGTAAAAGTTTATATCCCCAAATATCTCAATATTTAATCATTAAAAATTATTAAACCATTCTCTAATACCAATAGATATGATCTGACCTTTTCATGCATAGATACTTCATCTTTTCAATGAAAATGTAACATATTTCCTAAATAAACATTTTTTTATATCTATCAAGGATTTATTTACATAAAAATTATATAAAAATTTATTATTTGTGAAAAATATTTATAATTTAGATAATATTTATATACATAAGGTTAAATTCTAGACTCAACAAACCTATATCACTTATATATAATTTAGAAAAAATTCTAAAATATAATAAGTGGTGATCTTAGATGATCGATAAATGTAACCATTGGGGATATTTGAAAATTATGATATGTAATACCATGAGAATAAGTGTGTGATAAAAATTTGTTATCATTATAAAATCATAAAAAATTCAAATATCATTATCATTAGTTTTGAGGTAAAATATTATTATATCATAAAATTGGGGATTCATTAAAAAAATTCAATCATGATCCTTGAGTTGAAAACATTAACATATCATCATTTTAGAATATTTTATAACCATAATAAGTATACATAACATAACAAATATTAAATATAAATATCAAGAACATCATATCATAGAGAAGTACGCATCAACACTAATTTTTCATATCAATTTAGATCATACATCAGAAATTATTTCCACTCGTGGATTATGCACATTAAAATGCATCGAATAATTATATAATGTGATATAAGGATTTACCCAATTCAATTTGAGATAATTAATATTATTCCCTTGATGAATAATTGGAATTCCCTCTCTCAATATATTTCTGATTTTAACAAGGTTCAACATATGGGATGACCTATGTGATTCTCTTATAGAGCTATGATGATCAATCACTAAATACATATAATCCACTTGTTATTTTTTATATTTTAAATTCATGAAATAAAACTAAATTAAATATGGATTTTAGACAATATGATGAGATAATAAAATTAAATATTCATATTACATTAAAACTCAATGTATTAAAATATAATAAAATTACAATGAAAGAAGATGGTACAATGAGAATCCCAATGAGTGAAAATTAATTTTATTATTATTTGTTTCAAATTTTCATATTGATAACACTCCATAATATTTGTAAAAATAATATTACTCTTATTCTTGTGAATATATAGTTTACCTGATAGACTACTTTGCCCATCCACCTCCAAGACCGAGGGAATATATTATAGAAGTTAAATCAAAACATTATGTTGTAAGAGGAGATAAATAGGTGATTTAGCCACTAAGACCCCATCCCCTCAGACTATGTCTAATAAAACAATGAAAATAAATAATTATTGTTAAAATACATGGGTCCATCACTAGATTACAACCTCAAGAGGATACTTGGGATATGTAATCCTAATCATAAGCATTAGAGTACACAGTAAAGATGAATATGGGAAGTGTAAATGAAAGAGATATAGAATAATTGATATATGAGTGAATAAAAATTAAAACCATTAATGGAATCATAAAATGAAATGAAAAAATGATACTATTATAATTCATAACAAGGATCAAATATTCAGTTTAGCGGTTGATCCCTTGAATGGTTCGGGAATTTCAAATTTATATGGCGTGGAGTGAAATATTTTAGCTCTAAATTTTTCCCCTAATATATTTTTCAATATTGAAATCTTAAATGGATTTATTGGGAAAATTTTATATTTATAATGTTTTAATAATATGTATTTCTTATTCGATTAACAATTTTATGGTTTATTTTCCATGTGTAGTATAATTTACATTCCATTTATTATGAATTTTGTTTTCTTTATAGGATAATTGATTACATTAATCATATCTAAATTCCCATGAATTTATTTCCTTGAAAGTATCATAATAATGTGAGGAATAGTTAGTAATGTTATTTTTCTAGATTTTGTATTTATCCTTTTTCAAATATCATCTATATTGGGGTTGAAATTTGTGTGATATAGGACAAAATTAAAAAATCTCAAGATCATTGAAATGATTTTAACGCCAAAATTATGAGCTTTTTTGGGTCATCAAATATTTAGTTTTAGATTTGGGTCCATTCAATGTAAATGATTTTCAAAATGAATAGGAGTCAAAAAAATAATAAATTCATATTGTTATAGTAATTATTTTTTCTAAAATAAATTAGAAAATTAAAAAACCAAAATAAAAAATTAGGCCATTTTTGCAATTAATCTCAAAATACTAATAATAGAATAAAATGTGATAATTTTGTTTAAAATAGAACTTAATTGGAATTAATAACATTGAAATTAAAATAGTAATTAATGGAAATAATTTATATTTAAATTCAAAAACTCTTAAACATTTCACATATGTGCAATCATCTAACACAATTTTCAAAACAGACTTCTCAAATCATAAATGAAAACACATCTAAATAATAATTTCAAAGAAATAAAATCGTGCCTCATATATGGAACAAAATTATATAAATCCCCCCAAACAATAAAAAATAATTCAATTTTATGTTAATCCATAGGTTCATGTCATACTTACCTCCTAGGAAAAAAAATTCTCGCTTCACCCAGGGATTATATTTTGGAGTTTTTACCATTCTCAAGATCATGTGTGATTTAATCAGTCATTCTATCCTTATAGATTTTCACAATCACTAATTCATAAATGTGTATTAATGATTATTTTTTCAATGGTATTAATTATGATTGGTGTTGGAAGATTATATATTTAATAGCATATATGGTAGAATGATAATGGTTTAGCTCTAATATGATGCAATTGAATGAAAAATGTTTACCTTATGAATGGTAGAATCCATGATCATCTTGATTACTAATCACCTATTAACACATAATTATTTCTTTTAAACGTTAAAATATGTGATTTTTATCATCAATGGTAAATTTATTCCCCCTGACCCCCTTTGTCGCATTGTTTCATCTTGAATTAAAATCTGAATCTCCCATTAAAATCATATTTTTGAGGAAAACAATGGTATATATTGATTTTAAAATATTAATGAAAACATGTACCGTAATTTTAATAAAATTTAGGTCACTTAATACATATATCCAATATTAATTTCTTCCACAAAACAAGTAATAAATATGTAAGCATAATAGATCTAGCTCAGACAAATCTTCAAGAAAGGTACATACAACTCATCTACACCTTCCCCCACACAAGTGTTCTAAAAAATCATTCATATAACATCATATGATGGTTTTAAATGAATAAATTTATTAATAAATTTATTAATTATAAGTTATTTTATTTCTAATGGGGCCCTAATAATTGTTAAATGAAAACGTAGCCCAAAAGTGGAGTAGAATTTTAAAAGGTATTTTAAATCGATTCCTCACTCATACATGAAATATTCAATGAAGAATAAAGAATTTACAAAGGATAAAAAAATAATATTATTGATCAGAAAACATGCCTAAAGAATCTCAATAAAGAGATATAAGTAATTAATAAGTCCAAAAAATTTATAAACCTCTTGGGTTGGGACCAATTTTCCATTTTGACAGTACTAGTGCACATGAGTTTCAAAATCTATCAAAAAATTGAAAATTAAAAGTTATGAAATAACAAAATTAAATCCGTTCATTAATAATTTAAATCCCCAAACATTGAAATCCTTAAATTTTAGAAATCCTCAATGATTTTTTTATCATTCTAATGAATTAATTTTAACTCATGATTTCTAAAAAAGAACCAATAATGAAAAAAATAAAACATGAAGAATTTATAAAGAAACATAAAGATTAATGAAAAAAATTAATAAAAATATATTGATAACCATCCCCCAAACTTATTCAATTTAGTATCCTATTTTTAGTTAAAATTATATCATGAAATATTTTCATGTATAATTTAAATTCAATGAAAAGTTATTAAATAATAGGAATGACACAAAATGTTTTATTTTTTTGTTGTAGACATGAGTTATGATCCCAGACTCTACACCATTAAATCAAAAAGGATCAATGGAAATCATACAAAAAAATTAAATATAAAAATTAATGAAAATGTATAATTATTGTTTTAGACCAATAAGTGGGTACTTAGTTTTTGAAATCCCTTAGTTAGAAAGATGCTTTGGTTATCCATAATCAGTATGATGGTTTGGTTTATGTTAGATGACTCAACACATGTCCCCTATCCAAAAATCCATTAGTGTACATTCATATTTTTGTTCCCCAATTAATATTTGAAACTTCCCAACACACAATAATGAATATAGATAGAATTTGAGTCCCGCATTGGGAGGGAAAATAAATGAGTAATGGCCACTATTGAATTTCATGATATCCACTTCTATATAGTATAAATGTTTTTATAGATGTGGTGCTAGCATCACGACTTGACTTTTTTATCTTTCTATATAACCACTACTTGTACGACTTATTCAATAATATCCAAGTCTTAATTTATTTTCAATGTGTGAAAAATTTTAAAAGATAGACAAAAAAAATAATTGTTTTTTATAATATTAAACCAGTATTTGTAAAAAAAATATATATTTCCTTTCAAGTATGTCATATTGGAAATTTATATATATAGTAAGGACGATTTGAAAATCAATCTGAACATGTTCATGTCTGTTATCATCTTATATAGAAAGAACGAGGTATATAGGTGATGATATTCTATTACTAAGGATAGGTAGATCATGTTCATGGTTATCTTTAACAATTTTATTTTTAGATTCTTCAAAAAATTAGTCATCTCCCATAGTCATATTATCTAGAATTTATCCATTAAAGACCCCCTTGATAAGTGGTTGATTGTGGAATGATATTGTTTGTAACAACTGATATTTTTTATAATTATTATTTTTAGAATATTTTATATTCTCATGATGGATTGGGTTTTAATGATCAAACTGATAAGATTTGTTTACTAAACACTAATTTATTTATTTGTTATATGCAACACCATGATAATCTTATGATAGATGATACACTGATATTTTAACAAAACCAATATATATTATTAACATGATAGTTATAACATATTAATTAAACATATTGAAATTATTATTAATAAATTATTTTTAAAAATTAATTATATATTTTATAAAAAATAAACCATATTGACAATAAAATACATAATTTTCGATAAAGACATTATATGTTTCAAAAATATTATTTTTCCACACAATATTGTTTTGACGTTTTATGAATGGAAATAAAAAATTCATGAATTATAGAAAAAGAATTTTATTAAATAAATTTACATTTAGAATTTATAATTTCAAGGTTATCTTATGTTGAATTTTCAGGATCTTTCTGAAAATATTTATTTTTTTATGAATAGTAAAAAATATATAATTTTAATTGAAGACAACATTTTTCTATGTCTATTTTTAATGTTAATTTATAATTTAATTTTGTTTTCATGTATAAGTTGATTAATTATACGTATATTAATCCAATTTAATTCATTTTAGTAAATTTCATATTGATATTGGTTATAAAAACTTTTTATCTATTTGATAGTATTTTCCTTAAAAACACCCTTCATTTTAACATCTCTGGGACTAATTTAAATTTATTATAACCTATAATAGAAATAAAATTTACAATAACTGGATTAGTTTTTTTTTATAATTATAATTTTTTATTCATAATAATGAAAATTTAATTTTAAACCAAATTAATAGTGAGGAAATGAAAATTAATTTTCACAATTAAGGTAAAAATGGGTTTTCAAGTGGTAAAACTAAAAATATAAGGGCCAAATTTAACTAAAAACATTTCAAATAATATTCACTATAAATATTAAATCCAAAAACCCACTAATTTTTATTTATAATGGTCATATTTTGACGATTTTGAAATTTGAAAAATAATGGAGCCCTTATTTATTTTCAGAAATACCAATTATGCCCTCTCACACACTTATATAATGACACTCCATATCATCTATTATTCACCCATTAAAAACTATTTTTTTTCAAAAAACTACTCACCAAATCACATCCCAAAATCTTCCCCTCATCTTAGATCCCTTATATTGTACCGAATGTAATCATAGGAAGGCTTCTAGTGAAAATATAAAGAAGAACCCTAAATAAGAGGAAACATTCATAAACCGGAATATTTTTGAATCTTTTTCAAAAACAACATCAATTAATTTTAATTAGTTAATCTATAATATCCTAAATGTATCAATAATACATAAATTTATATAGGATAATTTAATTCACTAAAATCATATACACTCCCTCAAATGGGTTACGAAATCATCATTCTTGTGTATGGTAGACTACCTCATCGTAAATCAATGTCATTTATTTTTTACTACCACCTCTAATTGTTGGTAAAAATGAAATATTTATATATTATATTTATAATAAATTATATTTATTATTTTATCATTATTATGGAACTAATATATTACACATGCCTTTATGTTTAAATTTTTGGGGATTATGATAATTCTTTTTATGTGGACAATGATCTACCACCACATGAAGTGATATTATTCATTCATGCTTCAAATTGTAGTTAATTAGGATTATTTTATATAAATATGTGATATATATATATAATAAAAATAATTATATTATAGTAAAACATAATATAATTATAATTCATTGAACACAATGTGAAAATGGAAAATAGTGTTCATGCGTACGTACTATCTACCCTCTCATTGAACTGTGTATTTTATTCCATATCACCAAATTTTGTAGAATAAAATCAATACATATATAATTTAATTATATTATATATATTTAATGGTTATAATTTTGTATATAATGGAACCATGATCAACTTAATAGGACCAAAATTATAACAAGTCAAAACTTATACAAAAATCAAAGCAGTTATTACCTGAGACATAACTTAAAATGATATTTTTAATAAACTGGTAATAAAAAGACCATAAAAAATAATATATGGTATGATATATATGAATTTGTTTGTATAAAATATTTAAACTAATCTTATACTTATTATATAATATGTTTTAATGATTATAACAGAAATAATGTCTAAATATATGTGATTTTTGTCCCATTTTTACTTCCTAGAGACGAAATTTTTTTAATTAACCTATATTATTTCAAATGAATTATATAGAACCTATTTGATTAGTAATATAATTAATTTATTCATACTGTGAATATTTTAGGTTTCATTTTTTACTCATTTGTGGGTATTAGGAATGAATGTTACCAAAGGGGTCAAGATTTCACGTTACGATTTAATCATTGAATTGTATTATTTATAGGTGTATTTTTATGACATAATATTATAACCCATATGACAAGAATTATCATTAATTTTCTTATCAAATGGTTCTTAAAGAATTAATATTCAAATTTTACTATTTTAGAAACGTTTTTATTTAAATTAATAGGGAACATTCTATTTATAATATTTGAATTTATTTCCGACCATGGTTGAATATATGTTCTTTTTCTAAAACTATGTTTTCGAAAAATATTTTAAGTTTTTTTAAATATAATAATAAATTTAAAAGAAAATATTAACCTTGTGTTTAATTTGGAAAAATGATTGAATGGTTTAAGCATTTCAACTCTTAAATAAATAAACATTTTAATTTTACCAAAAACATTAATGGAATATTTGTTTTAATGTGTACAACAAGAATGAAAATTTCCAATGTCATGAAAATGAAATTATTTGAATTTTAATTTATATATTTTCAAGGATATTTCCAAAGAAAAATATTTTCATAATTTTTTATGTTTAAAAAAAATAAAGATCAAAGGATATTTTCCTAATAACGTTTTTCAAATGATATTCCAAAATTACCTTCCATATAATATGACATCCATTTATATTACATATTTTTTAATTGGGGAGATGATACAAGGATAAAAAATTTATTATTTCTCATAATATTTTATGATCACAATTAAAATTATTTATAAATCCTATTTCTATTATATGGGTTATGCCATGATAAAACTGTCTTTTTCACTTGTTAATATGTGATGATATAATTTTGAATAATCTAACTTTCCAATAGGTTATGATATGATGAGATTTTTAATATACTAATTTGTTTTCAAGTGTTATTATATGATGGATTTTTTTGACATTGTGGAAAAAATAAATATAATTTTCATTATGTGACTGGTATAACCTATATATCCCTATAATGAATTATGAAAAGGAAAATATCTCATGAGATAGGCAGGATTGGAATATGATGTAATCTTAGTTCATCGGAACATATTCGTAATATGTAGTGAACTTAGTTTAGTAAGACATTTTTTGAATAGTAATTTGACTCATTTTAGAATGTCAAGGTTGGAACATGGAGTGAACCGAATTTATAAAATGTCTTTTCTGAATATGATGGTCTTAGAAGAGAGCCTTGAATAATGTGAAAATTATTTTATAAGATTTTTTATTTTTTAAAAAATTCCATGTCTTATGAAAGTATGATGATATCAAGTATCAGGTTATTTTATTCCCTAATGATTAATATCTTATGAGCTTCAAATATTTATTCCTTGACTGAATACTATGATCTTGGATTTGAAATGTCCTATTTTACAATTCTATTATCCTCTTATCGTACCCTTAGGTTCATGTTATTCTTATATATCTCCCTTGTTAACCCTTACTAAGCATATGCAAACTCCCTTTCTTTTGTTTCCATTCCCCAGTTTATAATGATATGTAATATGCATGATATCTCTAATAAGGGTTCTAGTTGTAAATAACATCATGGTAGATGATGTACATAACCAATGTATAAATTTTATATTTCCATGTTTCTAAATTCACAAAACAATTACGGTCCTCACAGGTCTATTTTTTTGTAATGCAATAAATATTCATAAATAATGATGTAATATCTATGTAAAATCATCCTGGGTCACTATATCTAGTGTGAAAGGATATGTTTAGCTATGATTTATAAACTAGTATGATTATCCCTTAGTGAGGTCCTTATGGACTTGTTTAAGGATAAGTCTAATGATGGGTAAAGGTATAGAAAATGTCCTATAATATTTGTAATGGGTAGAGAATGTAGTTCCATAAAAAGCCATATCTATATAGATACTACATGTGGATGTGTATTTAATTTATATATTACTATAGATAACACCCTAGAAGACATCATATTGATATGAAATTGATCAGGAATAGGTGAATGACAATCGGTCATGCTGCACATCTAGTTTGAAAGTCTCATGGGATATTCATTGGGATTCACAAACTCCTTAAAAAACAAATATGAATGTGCTGAATAGAATATGAAAATGGATAACCTAATATAACCTTAAAGATTCACAATATAGATAATAATGTTTAATTATTTAGACATATAATAAGTGATTTTTCAAGATAATGTGCTTCCCATTATGGTGATTGTTTCTTACAATATGATTTTTGATTTTAGTTAATAGATGAACCTAACGAAACTATGTTAGTGTTGAATATGATGGAAAATGTAATGAATTTCCTCGTATAAATACAAATTTTTTTATTCGAATGAAAACATTCATTTTTATGGTCAAACAACACTATCTATCTATGAATCATATTGGACATCAAAACAATCAATTGACAAAACAACATTCTTTTGATTACTATATGAGTCAACATCCATATTCTTTAGGTGGGTCGTCTAATACACTAGTAACGAAATAATGGATTATTACCACAAAAAATATATTTTTACACTCTCCAATTTTTATAGTACCTAAAATTCATTTTTATTGTCTACAATAATTATAGTGAAGAAGATCAATGGTAGAATGTTATCATGAATTTTAGGTAACATGATAAAATTTACATTGTGTATGGGTACATGTTCCTAGACATATTTTTTACAATGAATTTACACATATTATACATATTATGATGGAGATTATGTTTTTTGAGATATGGAAAAATGATGATGAATCTATTGGTATCTAAGAAGATAATTTTATGAGACATGAAATTTACTCTTTTTTTATTATAATCTAACCAAAATTTATGGATGATAAATTTTTTATTGGCCTAAATCCAAGTCCATAAAGGGAATTATCCAAAAGATACTATAGTGTATATGAATATATTTTTATATTTTCTATCAAGGATGAAATTGTAGTTTGATTTTTGTATCAGTTTCATGGTTTCGGTAAGAAAATGAAGATGGAATTCTTAATAAAATCTAGAATGATGGAGGGAAGAATATGATATTTCCATTATGATCAAAGGGTGGATACAAGCACAGAGGAAATTTTCTCAGGGTTAATAGTAAATGTTTTATGTGTGTAAGGGATGTTCATTTGAGAATTTTATTTTAAATGTGGTGGGAATATTTATCTAAATATTTTAATTTAGATAAATCTATCATGAATGCACCTCACACAATTCATTTCCTCAATTATGAGGAGAATGAGAATTATTCTAACTATTTCCCAAACCCATGCGTTAATGATGATTATCAGTTTAGAATCCTATTAAATTGAGTGAAAAAGTGAAATCTCAAGAGATTATTATTTCTAATGATGGATGCGATAACGACGCGGTGAAATGTACACATGCCATATAGTCTAGAACTTCTAAAGTATTATTCAAATCTAAATTTACTAGTAAATTAATATTTAAAGAAATTAATAATTGTATAATGATTTGAACCAAACTATTAGATGTGTAATTTTCAGTGAAAACCCATAATGTAATTATGATGATCTGTCAAGTGTAAGATTCCACTCCAGTTGATGTAGGAGGAAATATAGTTCATTCAAAATTTGTTTTTATTATCCTAATTAAATTTGATGAGATATTAGTCATGGGTGGACTTTATCTAAATAAATACCACATCAATTTTTAAGGAAGGAATGTCACATTGGGTATTTTAAACCAACCTATTATTGTACATCAATGTGATCATAATTAAAAACATTTGATGGATAGTACAACCTTTTTATGGGTCTTAATTCTCATTCATATAGGTTGTTTATCTCAAAATGTTGTAGAGAAACTTGACATCGATGATATGCCTAATGTTTGAGACATTGCTGATGTATTTATATAATAACTTCTTATTATTCCATCACAATGTGATGTTAATTTATCAATCTAATTTATACGGTGTGCCACAATAATTTCCATGACTCCATATATAATAGACATGATTGATTTTCATTAATAGATGAAGAAAATCAAGGAAATCCAAGACATGGGATTCATTCTACCATTTGTATCACCTTAGAGTGAAACTTATTTAAAAAAAATATGATAGATCAATGCGATTATGAATTGATTAATAGAAGCTAAAAAAGATCAAAATTAAGAACATGAATCTTATTCCATATATTAATGACATGTTTGATCAATTGTGTGGAGATCAATACTATTCTAATATAGACCATCATTTTGGATAACATTATTTGAGGTTTGAGATAGAGGATAAACCCATGGTAGGATTCCATACATGGAATGGAAACTATGAATATATTATGATACTAATAAATCATACAAACTCCACAAATATATTTATGGATTTAATGAATAATGTCTTTAAAGATTAACTTGATCTGTTTGGAATATTATTCATAAATGAAAATCTTATCTAATCATAGAGAGAAAAAGTGCATCAAGACCACTTATGAATTATACTAAAGACCACATGGAAGGAGAAACCGTTTAAAATTTTAAAAAGAGTGAATTGTTTCTATAAATTGTTTCATTTTTTGTTCATGTAATCTCAAGAGTGGGTACATCAGTAGATCCATAAAATATATTGGTTATTTAGTGATGGAATTGAACCAATATAGTGATTGAGATACATATTTTTCTGGGACTACATGGTTATTATCTATATTTGTGGGATAATTTCCCATTACTATATAATATTTTTACCAATTTCTCTTGAAAGGGAGCTATGATCCTCTGAAAAAATGAATGTGTGGAAAATTTCTAGGAAACTGTTATTACTCTAAAATGTGTGGAAGATGAGTTTGTAATCAATATTTATGAGTCCAAGAATTGATTAAGATGTGTTCTTATTCCAAAACACGTTGTTTTATCTTATTCCATATGAAAAGTTAAAGATGATGAGAAAAATTAGTAGACTCCTTCTTTGGAACTTATTGTGGGTTTTTTAATTTGATGGAGGCTTTAACTTTATATATAAAAGTGTGATGTATATAATGTTCATAAATATTTAAATTTATATATTCATATAGTAGTTGTGTATGTTCCAAAGAACATGGTTATAGGTGAATAACAACTATAACTACAAAATACATTTCCAACATGGTAATGAAAACAAATTGGAAAATGATTTGAGTTGAAAGGATCATGATCGATTATCCTTGATGAGGATTAAAAAATATTAAATATTTACCGACTTATAAGGGATAGATCTAGAAATAAAGTAGGTGAATAATCTTATCATTCTCAACTAAACATTCAACAATCTACACTTCAGATGATTAATGAGGAATTCAAGGAAAATATTGTGCTATAAAAGAAGAATAGAAATTATCTTGAGTTCAATATCTTATTAAGATGGAATAATATGGTTCATGAAATATTTACAATTTCCTTCCAAACTAGACATAATGAAACCGCTGTTATAGGAATATCCTAGTTATATATTACCTATTAGTAATTGACATAATAATATGTATAGACATATAAAATAATAACTTTTCTACGATGGAATGAATATGGATATCATAGAGTTTGTATCTTGATGTTTGGTATGTAAAAATGTTAAGGATGGAAGAAAAATGATTATGGGGATGTGACATCTATTACCCATACCTAAATTGAATTGCGAGAAAACCACTATCGATTTTGTCATTGGAATCCCCAAAATGTCTAATGGGAATAATGATATATGGGGTTTGGTAGATCAACTTAACAATTCAACACACATCATTTCTATGAGATATTAATTTCTACTGGATCATATTTCTAGTATATACATTAAGGATGCGTTAAGGTTTCATGGAGAACCACATTATTTTGTATCAAATCAGGATTTAATGTTTACCTCATTGTTCTAGTGAAGTCATCAGCAATACGTTGTTATGAAATTATGTATCATCACTTTGTTTCATCCACAAATAGATCATTAGTTATGAAAAACAATTCAAAACCTAGAGGATATGATGTGATATTATTCTTTCAAACTAAATAGTTTTTGGGATCGACACATTCATCAACTAGATTTTTTTAACAAAAATAAATTTCACTCAAAATTCTAGAAAACTCCTTTTCAATACCTATATTGAAAAAATATAAACCTATAATGTCCTAGAATGAAGATGGAGAAATAAATCCAATAGGACCTATAGAAGATGCTGAAATGGTAGAGAATGTTAGGAACATTTAGAAGCACATCCTGGACACTCAAAGATGGAAAAAAATATATGATGTTAATCGCTGGTGTGATCTATAATTTGAATTTTGTGATAAGGTGTTTCTATGAATTTCTCCCAGGATTTTGGTTATTAGATTCAAGGGTAAATGGAATCTAAGCCATATATATATTGGTACCATTCCAATTACGGATTGATCATGGTGGTAGGCAATCACTTGAAGCTTCCACTTTATCTATATCAAGTAAATGAAGTGTTCTATGTATCTTTAGTGAATACTAATATACATGACCCTTTATTTTTATCAATCTCAGTTGTCGTAGTACTAGATAAACATGTTCTTTATGACAAATAACTAATAGAGATTCTGGATTGTACCTGGAATGTTCTATCAATCATGAAAAGTCTCCTGATAAATTTTTTGGGTAAAATAATCAATTTGTAGAAGCTAAATGGGAACATTAAAACATTATGATGCATTAGTTTCCTCATTTGGTCATATTATAATGATGATATTCGTGGTTGAAAATCCTTTTTTATGAATCATATAATTTAACATCTTGAGTTTTTATAAAATATTATATTTTTAATAGATTAAATTTCATTGATGGATTGTGTTTCCTACTAAAAAATTTTAATCTTTAATTAAATTCCTCACCATGTTAAGTATTCATTACCCACAATACCATGTTAGGCCTATGTTACACAAAACACAGAGTTTTAACAAACTGTGTTGTATTATTAATAAGGTATTTATAACGTAGCCATTAAATAGAGTAATGTGAATAGTAATAAAACGTTATTAAATATTATGTATAGTTATTTCATATAATGACTAAATATGAATAATACAAAAAATAATTTTTAGAAATGTCTTTATATATTTCAAAAATATTATTTTTCAAAAAAAGAATTTTTATATCTTTTTTTAAATAATAATTCAATTAATTTTAGACACTTTTTCAAAAGTTACTTTATATAAATAAAATTGAATTTTGATTTAATAATTTCAAAATTATTATAGGGAATTTTTTTTTGGACTTTTCAAAATAGATTCATTTATTGATTAATAGTGAAAATAATAATTTTTAATTGAAAAATGAATTTTTATTTAAATTATTTGTTATGTTAAATTATATTTTAAATTAGGTTAAAAGTATAAATAGTTAATATATAAAAATATTAATTTAATTTATTACATTGTAGTGAATTTCATATAGAAACTGAATATTAATATATTCTAATCAATTGATCTTTTTTCCCTTTAAAAATATGTTTTCTCATCATGCCTAGGGGATTTTTTAATTAATTTCCTCTAACTTATGTTAATTTATTTTGTAAAATGAATTCAATATTTTTGAATCAGGATATTTTATAATTTCAATTAATACAAGCTTCAATTTTTTCCAAAAAATAATATTAAAAAATAGTAAAAATTAATTACCACAATTAAGGTAAATATGGGTCTACTGGGGGTTAAACTAAAAATAGAAGTGTAAAATTTATCTATAAAGGTTTCAGAAAAATATTTTATTGTCGTATTTAAACCAAAAGACCTATATATATTGATAATTTCCTTGTTTGGACCCTTTTAACATTGAAAAATGATGGAGCACTAACATTAAAAAAAAGTGTCTCTTCTCCTCCACATATAAAAGGCCACCCTTATTCCCTTTTCATAACACATTCAAACCTATTTTGTTAATCTAATCCTTGTGAAAATAACCTAACTTATTCCCACCCCTCATACTAGATTTTTTATTTTTGTTAGAAGGATATCTTAGAAAATATGTTAGTTAAAACCTAAGGAAGATACAAGAAATGAAGTATCATTCAATATGAAGCATTTTTGTTTTATTTCATTTTCAAAACCTATCATTTCACTTTATATCATGATTATAAAATAAAAATTGTATCATACATATTTTTAAATGTTTTTATGTTATGTTCATGACCTAAAATCTTCTCTTGTTTGGTCAAAAGGGTTATAAAATTATCATTCCTATATACGGTGGACTACCATCTTACGAACTTATGTCATTTGTTTTTCTATTACAACCTCTCAATGATGGGAATAATTATGTAATTATATTTACATAATAAATATAGGATATTTAAGATGTTATTATCATTATGAAATTGTTATACCATAAATAAATTCCTTATTTCCATTCCATGGGAACACAATAATAACTTCCAGTTTTATGATGGACTACCTCCTCACACAACGATGTGATTTGTTCACAATCTACATGAAAGGTTTTAAGGATGGGTTTTGTATCACCCAATTGTTCTATGAAAAATGTTTTTATAATAAATTAAATTTATTTTATGTAATTCATTGTAGGAACCCGCAAGTAAATATTTCATTACACATAACCCTAGGTTATCTTGCACTACACACATAACTCGGTGATCTTGCAAGAAAAATGAAATTGAGTTTTAACAAAACCATGAAATATTATAAATATTATTATTTAAAATATATGATTATATAATATCTAAAATAATTTGGAAAATAAATATTAAAAACATATTATAAATTAATTTATAATGGATGTACCATAATTAATTATATTGATAATAAAATAAAACATTTTCTGAAAAGTCTTTAAATTCATGATAATATAATTTTCTCAAAGACATGTTTTTTATTTCATTTTTGAATAATAATGAATTTATGTTTTAACAATTTTACAAAATTAAATTACTAAAATTAAATTCAATTTTAAATTCATAATTTGAATATTATTTTTCGATGGATTTTTAGGATTTTTCTAAAAAGTATCATTTTTATATGAATAGTGAAAAATACATTGTTTTAATTGAAAACTGCCATTTTGTGTAGATTATTTATAATTTTAAATTACATTTTATTTTTATTTTAAAGATTAATTAGGATAAATATACATATGTTAATGAAAATTTGGTCATTTGAGTCAATCTCATATTATAATTGAATATAAAAACATTGTAAACATATGATCATTTTCTCTTTAAAAACACATTTTTTCATCATGTATGAAGGTTTATTTTAAATTAATATTTCACTGTTTTCATAATTGAATTTGGGAATATGGATTAAATAATTTAAATAAGAATAATTTCTAATCTATAATATCTTATTCTTATTTTTTTTAACAAAAGTCATTAGTGAAAACAATTAAAATTAATTATAGTGATTATTGTAAAAACTAGTGTACTTAGTAATTAATATAAGAATATAAGATTGAAAAATAAACTAAAAAATGTCAAAAATACATTTTATGGGAATAGTTCAACCTTATAATTTCTATTTTCTAGAAAGGATTATTATTCGGGCATGGAGACATGAAAAAACATAGGTGCAAGAAACTATTTCAAAAAATATCACGTGTGCCACTCACCTCCCCTATAAAAGGACACCCTCTCCCAACCTATCTTACAAAATCAAAGACAAGTGTTTAAAATATTCCTCCCATATCACATCTACCATTCCATAGTATCATCCTGGAATCCTTATATTTTTTGGTGAAATCAAACCATTTAATGCCTTTTGTTCCAAACAAAAAGAGATACACGAATATGAGGTAACATTCATAAACAAATATTATTATTTTATTTCCTTCTCAAACACCATAATTATTTTTATTTCATGAATAAATTATAAAATAAGTTTCTTTCATAAATAAATATTTTATAATGATATGGGTATAAACTAAAATCAGACACACTTCTATCAAACGAGTTATGAAATCATCATTCGTTTGTATGGTAATATACCACCTCGCGAACCAATGTCGTTCATTTTTTCATTACCACTTATCAATGTTAATAATATTGATGAAAATACTATATAAATATTATATTTATAATATTAATGAAATTATTATTATTTTTTAATAATAATATCACATATACCATCATGATGTTCAATTTGTTGGAATACAATAATAATGTCTGTGTGTACAACAGACAACTGCCTTCGAAGGTGATGTGATTCATGCACGCATTACATGGAATGTATTAAGAATGGTTTAAAAAATATATATTATATATATGAAATAAAATTTTTCAT
This sequence comes from Viscum album, assembly GCA_963277665.1. NCBI lineage: Eukaryota > Viridiplantae > Streptophyta > Magnoliopsida > Santalales > Viscaceae > Viscum > Viscum album. The sequence goes on along the minus strand of OY728146.1, from coordinate 1,500,786,726 downwards.
GTAATGATAATATATAGTTTATTTTAATTCTTTTAAAAATAAAATAAAATGAAAAACTAGATTCATGCATACGTATGACCTATCATTTCCATGAACAATGCATTTCATTTCATATCACTGAATTTTATAAATTACTCTAAATATGAATATAATGAATATATATGATGTTTATATCATATTTTACAATGTATATATGATTAAATATTTATTTATGTAACTGGACCAATTCTAACAAAATGATAACTTATATGAAAATAATTTGGTTATTACCCAAAACAAAACACCAACATGAAATTATTTAAAATGGGTAATATAAATCGTAATAAAATTATATATTCTATGATATATATAAATATAATTATTTTAAACATATATAATAAATTTATATTTATTATATAATAATTTATAATGACTACTATGGATGTTAACACATAAGGTAGGGGATTTTGAGTCTCACTTCTATTTCCAAGAGACTTCTTCCATATTCAGCACTCATTTATTTTGTGTAGTGTATATACTAACCTTTGATATGATATATCATCAATATTCTTCATTTAATGATAAATACATTTTCTATTTATCTTATTAATTCATGTTTATTATGATTCAAAAGTTACTTAAGCTATAATGTATTTTTTCTCATTTTCCCTTATTTAAGACGTATGTTATATTATGAACATATATTCTTCCTCGAGTTATATATAAATACCATTGACATTTAATATAAATTATTTATTAATAATCATGATATTTTTTGATTCATTTTATGTTCATCATTTTGGAGATTACAAATCAATTTTACTAAAGTGGTAAATATTTTATGTTATAATTTCAATTTTTTATCTAGATTTCATGAGATTAAGTATCCGATGATAAAATATCATGACCTAAATCTCAATAATTGTCCTCAGTTTTATTTTCCCCTATATTATTGTGATATATTCAAATAATTTACCATTTTCCCACTAATTGGTTTTTAAAATTACTAATAAAATGTTATTCTTGAAATTCAACTTTATTTATATATTTTTTCTGAAATATGTTTTATTATAAATTATATTTTTTTCAGTAAAAATGTGTTACTTTTTTAAAATTATATATTAATAATATTTTCATGGAAAAATTTTTGTAAATATATATGTATTAAAATGTTTTTTATTTTTTTCCAATTTACCTTTTATATATTTTGAATTTTATTTTCACAGAAAATATTTTCAATATGTTTAATGCTTTAGAACACATTTTTTTCAAATAAAAAGGATATTTTCTTCCTAAAATATTTTAAATGATATTTCAAAATTAATTTACATCTAATATTAAATATTTTGGATTTACCCTATCTTTACTGGGGTTATAATCCATGTATATAATTCATATTACTTCTTAAAATGGGTTCTGGGTTGATTTCATGATCTATATGAGACTCCTTTCTCTTCCACGGGTTATACCTCAATGAAATGATTACAAAACCTACTTCATTTCCTTGGTAATTATATTATGAAATTACTATTAATCATGAATCATTTCATGGGTAATTATATGATGAATGGATTATTAGACGTATAGATTTTCCATAGGATATGATATGATGATATTTATTAAATACCAATTTCATTCCATGGGTTATGATGTGATGAATTGTCCGGAACTTATGGAACACATAAATATGGTTTTCATTATGTGATGTATGTGACCTATATCCACCGCCAAGAATTCGGTAATGATCTATTTATCCAATGAGGTGTATATGGATGGAATGGGAAGTGAATCTAGTACAGTAATATAGAGGTGTAATAGAAAATGAACCTGGTATAGTAATACATTGATGAAATTTGGACTAAAATCATTATAATAAACAGATTTTTCATCAATGATCTATTTTTCAGTGATCCAAGACCAATATATAAATAATTTTCAATTCTTGTGTGTTTGACATAAATTTGATGCCTTATGAAAATATTATTCTATTATGGCATGTGAATTGTTATTATATTATGATTCATGTCTTATGAATTACCAATATTCATTCTATTTCTAGTGCATAAGATCTTTCATATAAAGTGTATGGTTTTCAAACATTATTTTCATGTTCTCGTACCCTTATGTCCATGTTATACATTTATATTTCCATTATTTAACCATATTGAGAATATGAGACCGACCATTTTTATGTTAAAATAACTCATGTTATAAAGATATGTATTACATAAGTTTTATATAAAAATTTATCTCGATATGAAGATCCTAGTGTGAGATGATGTAGTTTACTTATAGTCCAATTTTTTTTCATGTTTCTAAATGAACTATACTATTTTAGTAATTAGTTGCGAGTTTCATTAAAGTAATAAATAATAATCAAATGTGACCTAATATCTATTTATGTAAAGAATGGGTCTTTATAGTTGGTATAAATGGAAAGTATTATTTTACCTTTGGAAACAATGATGATAAATACATAGTGAAATCCCTAAGGAAATGTTTAAGGATAATTCTATGGATGAGTTAAAGAATAGTAAATTGTCATGGATTTTTTGTAAATGATAGAGTTACTGGTTTCAATAAAATTACATCCCATTATATATACTACATGTGGATTTGGAACATTCATTGACGCACGTAGGTGTTACAACCATAAAAACCATATTGAGATAGTCCTGGAATTATTCATGAAAATGGGTCTTACTGCACAAGTGGTTACACACTCCCATAGGATATGTGTGATAAATTTAAAAAATATTTATAAAGTATCCTTAAGAATTTAAATATATTATTACTATTATTAACGTATGTTAACACTAATGTTTAAATTAATAAAGAAGATTATTTCTTATTTTAGATATCATATCAATGATTTTTCATTATTATTTTGTTCCCAATCATGATTACCATTTCTTTCAATATGAATTTTTAGCCATTATCTGTAACCCGATGGAACCACCATAATGCATAGTGGAATAGAAAATTCCATGATTATCTTATAAATAATCTAAATATTATGGGAATTGGAATGAAAAATAACATCAATATGCTCACACATCATTCTCTAGCTATAAATCATGTTGATGTTCTTAATGATCAACGTAGATAACAAAATTCTCTTTATTCCTCAAAGTTGTAATACCCACCTTACTTCAGTGGAACCATTAATCCACTAGTCGATGAATAACAAATTAGTAGCACTGCAAATATATTTTACAGTCTCTAGTGTTTATAACATTAAAAAGTCAATTTTATTGTCTACATTTTGTTTGATGATGCATATCATTGTTGGAATTCTTTCAAAATTACAAAGTAATAGAATGAAATTTACTCACTGGTCTTTGATGATTTGATGTAAATATTTTTCAACAGTTACATTCCTATTGTTCTTAGTATGACGATGGATAAGGAGTTACTGGAGTTAAATAAAAAGGTGGATGAATCCATAGCTACCTTATAGGATAATTATACAAGACTTTTAAGTTATGATTTTAGTATTTTCATCCAACTTGAAATTAAGGTGGATCTATTCTTCAATTGCATAAAACCTAATCTCTGAAGTACGTTAGCCATAAGAGCATTTAATAGTTATGAAAATATTATTCCATTTGATATCATGGTGAAAATGGAAGTTGGAGTTATGTATCAATATCATGTTTTTTGAGAATAAGATGAGGATGATGTTCAAAGTAAAATTTAGAAACCATTTAGAAAAGAAGATGACCTTCCCTTTATGCTTAATGCATGGGAAGAATCATCAAGGAAATTATCATAAGGGGGATCTTAATATTTTTTTATTAAAAAGTATCATCATAGGAAAATGTATTTTTGATGTGATTATAAAATTCTATATTTCATTGAAAATGTATATAATGTTTCCAATAATGAACCTCCCCCACCTTAGAGATTAAAATATAAGGAGAATTGGAATAATACTAACCAATTCCAAAACACTGGGGTTAATCATGATGATCTACATAAGATTCCTATCAATCTAATGTATATAGAAAAATATCATGTGATTACAATTTATAACAAGGGGTGGTAATGATAATATGAATGGTACACTTTCCATCTACACTAGAAATACTCATGTCTTACGTGAATCATGATATGCCCATTCTTTCATATCTAAAGAATTTCTTAATGGAATTACAATTACACCTCAAATATTAGAAGATTAATTATCATTGAAAACTTATAATGGTATAATTATCACATATCATGTCCATGATTTATCTCTGATTGACATTTGAGGGAATGTTCTTCTTGAAAATCATGTTACTCTTCATCTAGTTGAATCTGATTCCATCTTAAGCTATTATCATCCCTCCCTACATAAATTCCCCAACAAATTTCAAGGAGGAGAAGCCATGTTTTATATTCCGAACTACAATATGATCATATATCATTGTGATGATAATTATGAGCTTCTAATGGTTATCAAATCCATTTTATGAGTTGAAATTCCTTTTAATAATAAGTGATTATTTCTAATGGTTGGGGATTAACTAAACATCGATGATATGAATATTGTTCAGGTTTTTTTAAATTTGTTCTAGATTAAATTAATAGTATTCCAAATAAATGATGTTTCATTTCAATATGGATCTTACCTAGTACAACACCAATTAAATTACTCCCTTTAAAATGGTCCCTATAGAGTTCTAGGAATTGATAAATCAACTCTATGAAAACCATAACAAGGGATTCATTCAGTAAATTGTTTCACCAAGGGGTGTACCTATTCTCTTCATTAATTAGAATGGTGGATCTCTGTGATTATAAATTGATTATAAAGAGATTAATAAGATCATGATCAATAATAGGTATCCCCATATGTATTTTGATGAATTTTTTTATCACCTTGAGGAATCTAATTTCACTTCCATGTTTGACCTTCATTATGGTATCATCATTTGTTTATTATGAATGAAGATATACCAAAATCACATTCTGTATAAGGTACTAGTACTATGAATATTTGGTGATACATTTTAGTCTTACTAATTCCCCTCCCATATTCAAGAGTTTAATGAATATATTATTTAATGATTACCTTCACCTACTCAGGATAGAATTTATAGATGATATTCCCTTCTATTCAATGAAAATGGAAGGGCATGAAGATCAAATTATAATTGTATTAGAGACCCAATTGAAGGAGAAAATATATAAAAAAATTCAACGTTTTTTGAATGTATATAAATGTTATAATTCTTTTTCCATATTATTTAAGAGATGGAATATCGATTGATATATAAAAGGTAGAGGCGATTGAATATTTTCCCTTATCGACCCTAGTGACTAAAATCTATTGTTTTCTTGGTTTAATAGGGTATTATAAACATTGTGTGGATGATTTCTCATAAATATGTAATCTTCAAAATAGGATAACTCAAATGGATCCACATTTCTTTAGAAAGTTGATTGAGAGAAAAATATCCACAAACTAAGAATAATACAAGAGACATCACTTTTTCTTACATTTCCCTTAAGTGGAAAAGGAATTTTAATCTTTATTAATTCATGTGATTATTGACTGGGATGTATTCTTTTTCATAATGACATGGTCATATTTTATGCCTCATGACAATTTATAATTAATGAAAATAGTCACCCAGCTGATTTTTTGAGTTTCTTATGGTAATTTTTACATTACTAATTTTGATACCTAATATTTATAGAGAAAAATTTGATATATATATAAATATCAAAAAAATTTAACTATATATTAACATAAAAGGGATTTGGTATGCACTAGATATGATGGGTTATGATGATTAATGATTATTAATACTCAATACATTATAAAACTTGGAACGAAAATAGGGAGTTCAATGCTTTATGTTGAAAATATCATGTTATTTTAACTATGACGAGGATTAAAAAAGATACCATACTTTTATATTTTCAATGGATTGATATTGAAATCTTGAAATAAGGGGGTATATTATCTTACTTAATTGAATGTTTAACCATATATCAAAGTGAGTATTATGGATTCATTGAATGAATAGTTAGATATAGAAAATAAGGTTATAAATATTCTATAGTTTGACCTTGATTAGGATGGAATGATAAGGTCCAAAAACTGATGATGTGTTCTTTCCATTCAAGACATGGAGAATGTGTTTTTATAGGAATCTAATATTTATTCATTATCTATTTATTCAAGATGTATAAATATGTAAATAAATTTTAATGAATACATATAATGGGATGGTATGAAGAGAAATATCATAGGGATTGTGCCTCAGTGTTTTGTATGTCAGCATGTTAAGGCTGAAAGAAAAAAATATAAAGGGATGTTGAAACCATTACCCATACTAGAATGGAAATGGGAAAAATAAATATTGATTTTGTCATTACAATAAAATGAAACATCCAAAGGGTATAATTATATATGGTTTGTATTCGATCACCTTACTGAGTCATCTGAATTCATTTATTTCTGAGAAGTCTTCTCTTTGTATCATCGTTGAATGATATACATTACATAAGTGGTATCATATCATGGAGTTCCACATTTTATTATATTATATTGAGATTTTAGGATCACCTAAATGATACGGTGATGTCATCAAGAATCACTTGATACAATGTTTAGTGTCATCACTATGTATCATCCTTAGATATATGGTCAGTCTGAAATAACACTTCATACCCTAGAGAATAAGTTATAAACTGGTTCTTTGGATGTCATATGTTTTTTAGATCAAAACTATTCTCTATTTATGTTTTAATGAAATAATATCTTGCACTGCAAAATTTAGATATGTCTATATGATGCTCTCTATGGAAATAAATGTAGAAATATATTGTACTGGAATGTCATAGGTTAAAGAAACAATTTGGGGTTTGAGATAGATTGATAAATGGAAGGGATGGATGGATCCAATCTATATCACATTGAGGAAAACTAGTTTCAGTATAAACATGATGCTTATAATCCAAAAATTGATTGATAATTTTATGTCGGTGAAAAGGTGTTTCTAAGAATTTATCCATAGAAGATGGTTATGAGATTTCGAAAGAAAGGGAAACTAATCCCTTTTTATATATGTCCCATTAAAATTTATCATCACATCGGGACCCTATCTTATCACATAGAACTTCTATATAACTTCAATCAAGTACAATAACTGTTCACTGTGTCTATCCAATGAAATTACTTAACTATACCTTCATATTTTTTGAATTCAGAGGTCATACCACAAAAAAAGATCATTCTTATGAGGAACAACCATTGGAGATTATAAATCATATAGATAATGTTTTAAAAAGAAATACCACTCACATAGTAAATGTTTTGGAGAAGAAACCCATTTTTAGGATGATATGTAGTATCTTTAGTATGTGATGGGTTATAATTATCATAATTTTATTGCATGAGAGTGATGAATTTCGATGGATTTTTTAATGAGGTAGAATATAACACCCTGAGTTTTTGTGACTTTTTTTTCAAATAAATTAACATTCATTAAATGGTTTTGTTACGTGAAAAACCATGTCAGAGATGAAGTACAAGAAACCCTACGTAATCTTACAGTACACACAACACTCAGTTTGTTCGGCAGACACACAACAAAGTGTTTTAACAAAACCATTATATATTATTAATATATCTAGTTAAATGTGATCATTATAAAAAAGTTGGTAGAATTAGATAATTGAATATTAATAATTAATTTTAAAATATAAATTAAAATTCTTTATATAAAGGAATATTATTGATTACAAGAAAAATTATTTTTGGTAAATTCATTATAAGATTTAAAATTCTACTTTCTCATAGAAAAGATTTTAAAATATTTTATGGGAAACAATAAAATTAATGTTTTTACTCATTTGTAAAATGAATTTGATATAATTAACATTATTTTTTATGAAATTTAAATTATCATTGGTTGCATTTTTAGATTTTTTCTGAAATTCTTTAATTTTAATGAATATTCCAAATACTTAGTTTTAATTTAAAATTACATGTTTTTTAATTTCTTTTTAGTGTAACATTTTGTATTATTTTTTTTCTAAATTGTAAATAGGTCAATTATACATATATTAATACATTTTAGGTCATGGTATTAAATTTCATATTTAAATTGAATATAATTTATTTTATACATTTGATCATTTTCATTTTAAAAATCGTCTTTCTCATCACCACTACAAGAATAATTTTAAATTACCTTCTTCCAATTTTGTTATATAAATTTAGTAAATAGTATTATATATTTTAAGTATAATATTTCATATTTTATAATAATTTCCACTTATTTTTTAACCAATTTGATTGGTGGAAAAAGATAAAATCTATTTCAACGATTAAGGAAAAAATAATTTACTAAATGGTAGAGAATATAATATATTGGAAAAAATTGACCAATTATTTTTCAAAAAATCATTTTGTGAAAATATTTTAAAATTATTATTTTATCTAGGAGAATGAATAATTATTGGTTCCTATTGAAATAAACAATAACATGGGTGGAAATTACTATTTCAAAATTTACAAGTGTGCCACTAACCTCCCTTATAAAAGGCCATCCCCTCTCCCCATATCTTCAAACCTTCAGAAATAAGTGTTTTGATATATCCATACAAAAATCACTACTTATCTTCTATATTATCATGAAAATATAATTAATTTTTTCAGAAATCCAACTATGGAAGGTATTTTCTGAAAATCGAAAGGTGAAACCCTAAGAAGTGGTAACGTTCATCAAAGAACATTATTTATTTTTCCCTCAAAACTAATAAATTATTTTTATATAATTCATATATAATAATATTAGAATAATCCATATACATAGATTATTTTATTTTATGGGTATCACATAGAACCACAAAAACATCTGTCAAATGTTTTACCAAATTATAATTCATGTGTATGTCGGACTATCGCTTCACAAACAAATGTTTTTTGTTTTTTCATTATAACCTCTCTAGATTGGGAATAATGATGTAAATGATATTTTATATTACATTTATTATATTCATCATATTATTATTCCTCTATATTTTAATATCATTTATACCATATTGATTTCCATTTTGTTGGAATACAATAACATCATTCATGTGCCCAATAGACTAACACCACATGAAGTATTCAGATTCATTCATGTTTTACCTGGAATGTATTAAGGGTATGTTTGATAAATATAATATATATATATATATATAGGAAATAATTTTTTTAAATGATAATGTATCATATACTTTTAGGTCTTTCTAAATGACATGAAAATTAAAAAACAACATTCATGCATAAATATGACATATCGTCTCCCGGAATGGTGATTTTCATTTCATATCACTAAATTTTATAAACTAAAAAATCTAATTAATAATGAATATATATGATATTTAAATTTAGGATTAAATTATGTAGATGAATAATAAATTCTCTAACTATGAGGACCAAAAATTAAAATTCAAAACTTAAATGAAAAACGAAGTGGTTAATATCCAAAATGTAACATTAACTTGGGATTATTATTAAATGGGTAATATAAAGTCATAAGAAAAGAAAATACCTTATTATATATATGAATAGAGATCTATAATAAATTTATAATAAAAAAATGTTTTATATATATGAAATTAGAACAAGAGTGATATATGTCAAGAGTTATGGTAAGGGGATTTCTAGTCTCAATATTATTTCTAAGGGAATTATTCTATATTCAACCCTAATTTATTATATTTAGATTATATAATACCAAATGAAATTATATATGTTAAACCTATCACATTAACTAGTAATTAATGTTTCCATTTTTTTAATTCTTTCATGGGGATTATGATTCAATAGTTACTTAATAGTAAGATAATTTGTTATCTCAATTCTATTTCTTCGAGGCATATGTTATGTTATGAACATATATTGTTAAACTAGGTGTTTATAAAAACTCATTGAAATTTAATATCATGAATCTATTCATCTTATTTATTTTTAATGTTTAATGCTATAGTATTACTTCTATAGGATTTTTGATCAATGTTACTAATGTGGTCCAGATTTTATTTTATAATCTCATTATTTATAAATTTTTTATCATTAATAATCTAATGTCAAAATTTCATGATCTAGCCCTAAATAATTCCTATTAATTTTCTTCTACTATATTTATTCATGATATGTTAATATAATGTGACCATATTCATCTATTTTCTACTTAAAACTACTATGAAAATACTTTTCGTGAAAATCCGACAATATTTATCTCTTCGATCATAAACCTATTTTCCTCTAAATAATTGTTTTCTAAAAATTGTTTCATTTTTTTAAAATTATATATTAAGCTCATTTTAATATAAAGTAATTATTAATTTTTTTAACTTTAAAAAAAATAATTATTTTTAAATATCATTTATTTGTTTTTCAATGTTATTTTACAAGAAAAATGTTTAATTAATTTTCTATGTTCTAGAATGATTTTTATCCAATGAAAAAATGATATTTTCTAATTTTTTTTAAGTGATATGTTAAATTACATTCAATCTAATTTTTTTAATGTTTGGGGCGGAATACTAAAATTATTATTAAGGAACATAATTCATTATAGTGGTTAGAGGGAGACCCATTACATAACCCGAAGGCCTAAGGCCATGTTACCTGAATACAAGGGTTGAAAGAAAAATTCCTTCCCAAAGGACCCCTCAGTTAATATTACTGCTACAGTTCCTGCACTGTTAATGTACCTACTTCTGTACCACCGCCTCTATAGTATCTATTATACTACCTCAAAATCTATAGTTCCACCACTGCTATAGTTCTGCCACTTCTATAGTTCTATTCCAAATATAGTCATCCACTTCTATAGTACTAATATAGTCCCTGATATAGTTCCTAAAAATTTGACCCTACTTGGATTTGATCCTAGGTCTTCTGGAATCCAAGTAGGAGCCTTTACCACTTGGGAATAGAAACACAGACTACATTCAATCATAAATGAAATCAATTTGTATTAATTATTAATTATATTGGATATTATCCCGGAATATTATATATATTCTTTCCCTGATTGGGTTGTGTTTTTATTTTATTATGTATACAAAACCTATTGCACTTCTATGTGTTTTATAATGGGGAAAAAAATTAAAAATCCCAATTATTTTTGTGGGTTATTCTATGAAGAAATGATTATGAAACCTATCACATTTCAATAAGTTATTATATTATTAAATGTTTATTATACCCATTTCATTTAATGGGTTATGATGTGATAAAGATTTATGATATTATGGAACACATAAATATATGTTTCATTGTTAGAATGGTGGGATCTATATCTCCCCCAAATGAATTGGGAGATGATTTATATATCTCATGGGATATACATGGGTAGAATGGGGGGTGAAGATGGTATAGTAAGATATGGATGGAATATAGAGTGAACCCAATATTTAAATACATGGATGGAATAAAGATATAAAATGGCATAGTAGATGAAATTATACACTATTAATGCCTTTTTAGAGAGCCTTCACCTATAAAAATTGATTTAATATTCATATGGGTATGCCTCAAATTCTAATATTTTATAAATTATTATCCTCTTATGTCTCATGTTATTTTATTATCATATGATTCATGTATTTTTAGTATTGTTTATGAATATGATTCCAATTATAAATTATTATTATATATCTTTAAATAATTATCATTTAATTTATTATCCTGTGGTTATTAATTACATATTCAATAAATGGTACAACTTTTCCACTCTTTGGTAATTAAATTAATAGAGGCAATGTTTCTATGAAAATATATAATTATTTATCTCTTTAGAATAATATTTTTTCTATCTAATCAATATTTTTTAAAAAGGATTTTAATTTTTTTAGTCAAATATAATTATGATTTCAAATGTTTACACATTTTTAAATTTTCACATAATTTTTTGAAATGAAAAATCATGTAATTTTCTTTATAATTGTAGTTTGTATATTTCAAAAATATAAAATTTTTCTTTTTAAAATGTGTATAGAATGAATAGGAATTTATAAAATCATTACTAATAATTAAATTGAGGATTCCATAATAATTTTTCATTTTTATATAGAAAAGAAAAGGCTTTAAATTTTTTTTATATTTTAAAAATAAATTTTCAAAGAGGATAGGATATTTTCCTCAGGAAATGCTTTAAATGATCATTAAAAATTATTTTACTTTTAATATGATATTAATTGGTGATACATATGTGTTAGTAGGGATATGATCCAAAGACACCATTATTATTACCTATCTAAATGGTTTATGTTTACGATGAGAAGTTGTTTATGGAAAATATTTTATTCCATAAGTTATACCCTAATAAATTTTGTATCATACCCACTTATTATCATTGTTTTTTTATTAATGAAATGATAATGATATATTTATCTTTTCCAAAAATTATTATATGGTGAAATTTTTAAGATTTCAATTCCATTTCATGTGTTCTCATATGATGAATGTGTGTGATCTTTTTTCACAAAAAAATATTTTTTTTGTTAAGTGACTAGTGGGACCTATAACTTCTTTAAAATAATTGGTCAAAGATTTATATCTAATGAGATTAATAGGAATTAAATGAGTGTTGAAGTCAGTATAGAATAAAAGAACCCGAATAGATAGAGAACTTGGTTCAACTGGATAGTGATGAAACGAGAAGTGAACCTCATTCATTAAGAGTTGGCTGGAAGAGAGAGTGAACCAATTTTAGTGATGAACTTTTTCTACTATGATTGACTTCTATGTGAACATTGAATAATATAAAAATTTATTTCCTTACATATGTGTGTACCATAAATTACATAACATATATGCACCTATTATGTTCTCATGTGTCATGTTCTTTGTTTCCCTTATTATTCATGTCCTATGAAATGCAAATATTTTTCCATGATTCAATACTATGATCATTGATATGAAACGTATGGTTTTAAAAATTATTACCATGTCCTCAAAACCTTAGGTTCATGTTATGGTTATGTTTCTACCTTTTTTAACCAATAATGAGCATTTAAGCTAAAAATTCTAATTATTACATTCCCTATCTAATCCAGATATTTTTTATTTATGATATTCCTAAAAAGGGTTATTGTTTTTAAGAATTTTGGGGCAGATGATGTTGCTCACACGTAGATATCATTTTTGTTTCTATTTTACAAAAGGAACTAAGGTATTATGATTTTCATGCATGTTTCTTTTGTATTGTAATGAATTTTGATAAATAATTTTTTAATAATTATTTATTATAATATTAGGTCGGCATATTATTAAATAATTTTGTTTAATATTCTCATGTAACTGATGTTATTTAACAATTTTTTGGGTGAAATATCTTCAACAACTTGTTTTCATTTTGGTTCAAATTCGGACTTAAATGGCTACTCATTACATACATTTACTTGTATTTTTATATAATCCATTTTTATCTATAATTTATTAATTTTAACACTAATCCTTTACCATAGTAATTTGATATCATTGTGATATTATTCTTGAATCAACAATTGATTAGTAAATGAATTCTAATTTGAATTGAAATACATTATTTGAAAATATAATTTTATCATGTTTTTTTATTGAATGAATGTAATATTAATTTTAGAATTTTTATAATAGTTTTAATTTTTTTCCAACTGGATCCCCATAAGTGGATCAAATTTGATGACTCGTTATTATTTCCTATGTCAAAATATTTATGTTTTTAACTATGTTCCACATAGGGGATGACCGAGGAAATTATCATGAGGTGATGTTGTGGGCAATCCCCAACCTCAGCTAAATAATTTATTATTATTATTATTTATTATTTCATAATTATGACTAAAATAAATCACATTTTTACAATAGATAAAGAAATAATAAAATTAAAGATGATGCTTTAATGAAAACACAATTAATAAAAACATATTAAATATTGAAAAAAATATATTTCCTATGAGAATCACCTTGAGTAAACCTTTATTGTCATATTATTATATTTCAACACTACTTAATGATCACAATATATCTTATGCATGAAATTACAATTCTACCTATTTTTATGAATATATATTTCACTCAACATGTTGCACCACACATCTACCGCCTCGGTCGAGGGATAATATTATAGAAGTGAAAGATAAACCTCAGGTGGAAGGTGGAGACACAATTTAACCTTGACCATTATGATTACCCTCAACCAAAAACATATAAAATACGAATAATTAAACATAAATTATTAAATAATTTGTTTCATTAATGTTTTACAACCATAAGAACATCCACGGGTTAACTAATCACAATCATGAAAATAAAAGTTCACAGTGAAGAAGAAAAGAAGGGGATAAAATAAAATAAAGATATTATAAGAGATAAAAGTGAACTCTAAAATTAACACTTGAAATTCAATTATAGAGTGAATCAAATAGAAAATATGAGACTAAAATAAATCAATACATTGTTCAAATTTAATGTGTAGTGGATGATCCATTGAATGGTTATGAAATTAAAAAATCATAGGTAGTGGAGTAAAATATTTTGGGTCTATAGTTTTTCTCTGAAATATAATTCACGGTATACAAATTTAAGGGCTTAATTGGGAAAAAATATCATGTATAATTTTTTTCCACTATTTTATCACATTGTGACTATCAAACCTCAGCTATATTTTCCATAGGTATAAAAAGTAACATCCCATTTAAATTAAATATTTATTCTTTCCTGGAATGGATATTTGTATAAAATATATATTAATTCCCATGAATTTATGGATTTTATATTGGAATAATAAAGTGGTTAAGAGTTAATAATTTTGTTCATCTGGATTTTTTATTCATTCATGTAAAATTACAACTCTATTGGGGCATCAATTTGATAGATATTGGCCCAAATTGTAAAATCTCAATATCCTTGAAAATATCTAGAATCCTAAATCGAAAAATAATTTTTGACATATAATATTTTCTTGTAGATTTAATTTTATTTTAATTAAATTAATATAAACATTAATAGATTATTAAAAATGTATTTAACATTTTAATTAATTATATAAATTTTTTTAATGAAATAAAAAACATAAATAAAATAATTAAAATGAAAAATTAGGTCTTTTAGAAATTAATCTCAAAATACATCTGAAAAAATATATTGTGAAAAGTTCTCATTATGATAATATTTTTGGGCAACAAAAAATTGAAAATAAAGTTAACATTAATGATAATATTCCCTATGTCAATTCTCCAATACATAAATAGTGTACTCCTATATAATAATCTAATACAATGGCCAAAAATATCTTCCCAAAGAATAAATAAAAACACAAATGAATTATAATTTCAAGGAAAATTCCAGGCCTCCTACATGGATCAATATTTCCCTACACAGAAAAATTATAAAAATATATTTAATATATTTTTATTTCTTACATTCAATTCATACATACATCCTCACAGAAATATTTATATATTCACTCAACATATTTTTTTGGGTTTTTCTCATTCTCAAGATCATGTGTGATTTTCATAGTATTGATATCCAACTAGTTTCTCCACATTAGAAACTCATAAATGTGTCAATAATGATGTATTTCAGATGTTGTGTTTAGATTTTGAGGGTTGTAAGGAATTAAATGTAAAAATATATATGGAATAATTTGTAGGGTTATGTTGTAATGAAATTTGGGAAAACCAACCCAGATTTCCACCATGATTTTACATTCACTAAAGTAGTAATTAATATGGAAACACATTAAATTCATCTTAAACAAACTCTTTAGTAATGAAAATATAACTCATCTTCTCCCATCCCCGGACTCGATTTTATCAATATTCATGTATATGAAATCTAGACCATGGTAGAAATAAATCCAATGAATTTAATGTTGATTCCACATAATTTATATCATGACTAATAGGGTATTAATTATGTTTATATTAAAGGTATGCCAGAATTATTCTTGAATTTAAAAAAGGGATTTTAATGTTGTGCCTTAATCATACATGAAATATTCCATGAACTCTAGCATCACTGAAAAGGGAACAATAGAATGTTTTTTATAACACAACATTTCTATTTAGTATAATGTAAATGGTATATTTAAAGAATATTTCAAAAAAATTAGAAACATATCGGGTTGGGAATGATTTTCTATTTGGATAGTACTAGTGCACATGAGGTTCATAATCAATCAAACATCATCAAATGAAAGGATTAAAAATCAGGAAACTAAATCCATTCAAAAATCATTTAAATTTTCTACTATTAGTATTAATAAATGTTCTTGATACACTAATATGGTTTGAATTTTATAATGTATTAAACATATCCCAAGAATCATTAAAAACACAAATACTGGAAATGAAGAACATGAAAAACTCAAAGAAAACACATGAGTCATAAAATTTAATCCTAAATAATTCATAAGGATATATTCAAATCCCACCTTGAAAATTTTTAAAATTTTTAAACACTTTTTAGTAATATTAAATCAATAAAAATGTTCCTGAATATTTTTACTTGGGTAATAAAATAATAATTAAAGGGAAATAAAAAGGCGAATTTATTTTTCTTTAGAGACCTTGAGTTAAAATCTATGACGAAAAAAAATTAAAAATTTAATAAATAAAGTAAGTAGAATAATAATATTAGAAAAAATGATGATTACTGGAAAATAAAATAGATATTTCTTGGTTTAGACCCTAAATTGGGTTCATGGTTTATATTTCCACTAGTAAGGCAGTTTTAGTGTGTATACCCAATATAATGGTGGGTGTTCTTTCTTTGAGGTTATCCAACACATGTGACACTTCCATATATACATCATTATACACTAATATTGGAGACCACAAATGAAGATAACAAAATTCCCAACCCCCATGAAATAATAGTGATTGAATTTGAAGTCTGGAGTGGGTGAAAAAATGATTAGGGTTCTATCTATTGATTTTTTTGTTTTATCCTCCATATAGTATAAAAGTTTTTATATAGACGGTAGTCGTATCAACACGAAATTTTACAAATCTTCTAATGTAGCCACAACTTTTATTAAAACATTCATAACTTATATTTCCTTCTCTATTTTTTATGTCTAAAATTTTCAGAAAATTAAAGTGAAAAAAAAAATTATATTCTATAATGAATTAATCATGGGGAATTAATAAAGAAATATTCCCTTTCAAGTAAGTTATATTGTTAACTGGTATCTTATGGAATGAAAATTATCAACTATGTATAAATAATTTCAACTTTATTATTATATTCCAAAATATGTGAATGGTTTAAAGGTGATGATTTTTTATTATTGAAGATATGATGATCAAGTTTCAATCTCTCTTCATCAATGTGACTCCATGATTCTTCCAAAACATGTTTATCTGCCATATGTATATCATTTGACATGTTTTCTTAAAATAATTCCTCAAGTAGTTGTTTTTTACAAGATGATGTTATTAACTCATTTATATGCTCCATCTCAACAACCTAAAGTTCATTAATATAAAAAATTGTTTGAGAAATATCTTCCACCACTTGATTAGGTTTTTCTTAATACTTCTGGATGCAGCAGCTTCTCCTAACATTCATGTACATATTCGTATTCCATTATTTTTTACTCAATTATTTTCATTGACTCGATATTCCATTAAAACAGGCTTTATGAACCTTGTGATATTATTTTTTCAACGACAAATATTTAGTCCATGCTTAAAAATTTACATTTAAATGCATCATTAATGAAGGCACATTTTTATTTATCTTTAAAATTAAATAAAATAATATTATTTAAAAACTGTGAATAAAAACATTTAAAGAAGAACCCACGGTTCCTCTGATGAAAATACAATTTTATAAAGAATATTTTCATGGGTTGTCAAAATATTAAAGATTTTAACTACGCATGGCATAGGGGTTGACCTTGGATTTATGTTAAGGAGTAGTTATGGTCATTTACTCACTACATTTATTTAATTTAATATATATATAATCATTATGAAATAAAAATAAAATAAAGAGACTCTATAATAGAGAATAATATACTAAAATTAAATGTAATGATGAAATGGAATTACAATGAATACAAACATAATGATTTTTGAAATAAATTAGATATTACATAGAGAATCACCAAGAGTGAACCTTCACTATATTATTATTAGATTCAAAATTATATAATGATAACACTTCATAATATGTGTGGCCATCCACTTGAGAATATTATTGTGAATATACAGTGCACATGATATAATACATTAAATATTCAAATCCTAGATCAAGGAAATATTTTACCGAAGTGAAAATTAAACCTTGAGTGGAAATTGGAGACACAAAGGTTCCTTCCCCCTAGAAACACCCTCTACCAAACTTTGGAAAATGAATAAAAATTTTGTAATAATGCAAATAGAATTAGGTTAATAATTTGATTACTCCCTAATTAACACTTTGAGTTAGATACTCATGAACACCAACCTAAGAATTCGATGATAATAACAACACGTGGATAAAAGATGAAGGATTGATTGAAAAAGAGAGAAATTAGAAAGTTAAATATAAAATAACAAATTTAATTACAAAATTAAAATAAAATAAAATAAGAAACTATATTACAACATTTCATTTATCAAATATATGTTGTAGTGGTTGATCCCATTAATTGTTAGGGAATTAATAATTTATACAGAGAGGATTGAATTATTATTTCTCCCAAAAATTTGTTCAATATTTTAGGATTGATAGACATATTTAATTTCTAAATTATGAATCATTTTCTTCTAAATAGATGTTCTAATTTTCTTACATGTTTCAATACAAAGACAGATTCATTTTTCATATGTATCAAAATGTATATCCCAATTACAAGGAAATTTTATTCTACCATGTTTGACACTCCATATTAAACATATTTCAAATGACATGAATTTATGGACTTGATATCCAAATAATCATGTAGGAAATACATATGAATGTTTCTTATACAAATGTCCCCTTACTCCATATCAAATTTCAAATCTAGTTGGCCAGGTATTGTCTAGATATTGGCCCAACATCAAAATTCTACAGATATTTTTAGAGATTACAGGGCTTGAATATTGAGTTTTTTTGGGTCTCAAATATTGTGAAAAGTATTTGGTTTCAATTTAACTAAATTAATAGAAAAATGAATATATTAATAAAAAAGGAAATAAATAATTTATATAAGTATATATTTTGTTATGGAAGAAAAATAGATGACCACAGTAAAATAGTTAAAATAAAAAAGTTAATCCATATTTACAATAAAGATAAAAATACTTCGAAAACTATAAAATGTAACAATGAAACATAAAATAACAATTTGATGAGCCTAAAAACAATAAAATTAAACACAAAATTATTTAATATAATTTCAATTTCTTCTCAACCATAATATACTGAACTATATATATATATATGTGTGTTTTCAATATTTTATCTTATCATAATATCATAATACACGGATATGAAACATGTTTCACAAATACTTTAACATTTGATAAACTTATAACCTATTGAAAATAAATTTCTTACATATCAGTCCTATTTTTACATAATCCCCATTTTGAATACAAATTAGTTTTATTGAATCAAAATTATATTTTCCATCATTATATGATGTCCAAAAAAATAAAGTGGATTATTTTATAAGATCAAATTGAAAGAATAAAATAAAATTACTTAAAGGATATTTATAAATGTGAAAACACCTTTCATTGAATAATCAAATAGTTCTTTAAAAATAGTTTAATAATATCCTTGTCTTTTTATATATTGTTTACTGAAAATTATTAAACTACTTACAAAGGTATTTTCTTTGAAAAAAAAATCAGTAATTTAATGAATGAATAAAATAAAATAATAGTCATGATGTTGTACAAGTACATTCGTATTTTATAAGTTTTATGAAAACATTATTTTCAAATTTCCTAACAAAATTAAAATATACATGTTTGTAATTTAATTAGAATGATTATTTTTTAAACATTTATATTTAAAATAAAAGGTATTGAATTTTTTTTAAAATAATATATATGTATTAAAATTCATAAAAAAATTAATTTTATTGACATGTAAGAAAATGATCATCAACCGAAGTTAAAATAAGGTCACATTTTCATTAAAAACATTTTATAAATCATTTCCCAAAGAGGTAAAAGTTAAATAGATAAATTAAAATAAAATTGATAATTCAAGTAAAAGAATATATATTGTGTTCCAAGGATAATTTCGATATATATTTTTTCAATTTAAATTAATCATATATAATCATGCAAAAAAATTAGTTGACAAAATAAACACTTACCTAAAATGATGTAATACATTATACTGATTTAAATATCCTACATAATATTTACAAATTTATTGTAAAAATATTAAATAAATATATTCATATAGAACATGTTTTGTATAATTATTTTATAACATACAATTATAATATTATTAATTATTTCATTATTAAAATTAACATACATGTGGAAATTGGTATATTTTCCTTACATGTATCAGTTTAATGGTTCAATTAATTATTACACGGTATTGGTTTCCATATATATATAATATTTATAATAAAACTATTATTATATTTATCTATCATTAAAACATTTATAATAATTTATATAGTGCCTTGATGGTAAATTAATAACATCCCTCAATTAATGTGGTATTCTATAAATGCGCAAGAATGATCCGATTTTTAATAAATATAGAGTAGTTTGTATACCAATATTATTTTAAAAATGATATTTTTTATGAAATTATTATCCCCCTTGTCAATATTTTTTATATTACTTTTTAAATGTAATTAAAAATAATTATATGATTTATTTAGGTAATTTTATATTAACATGTAATGTATTAAAGAATATTTGAAATAAATATTAAAAAATATTTTCCATATGGGTCATTTTCTATGGACATGGATTTTTTGGAAAAAGTTTGTATATAATATTTCATTTAAAAAATCATCTGTAATAAAACATTTTACCAATGTATTCTTTGGATATTTTTATATGGAATCATTTCCATGTTTTTATAGTTTGAAAGAGTAATAAATATTCCCATTGTTTTATCATTTAATTTAATTTTCATTTATTTTTTTTAAATAATTTGTGTTTCTTCTTATTTCTCAAAATAATTCATAATGATCTGAATTTTTTTCATTCATATAAATATCATTTTCTTATTTTTATTCTTCTCTAGAAGCATGAACAAATAATTTCATGTACCTTCTTCATCATTATATATTATTTCCATGGAATGTTAAAATTTTCATAAAACTCATTTAATTCATTTGTCTCAATTATTGTATGATGAAATTATGAATGATTACATATTCATGTGGCACACATATGTATGGGTTTTCATTATGTGATAGGTGTGTTTGATATAACCCTCAATTTCGGTAATGGTATATATTACATGAGATGACAAGGATTGTTGTGTAAACCCAATGCTATAAGGGACCCTATCTACCATGGGATGAGTGGTCCATATGATACATTGGAATCCAATTTTTTTGATAAATCCTTATATCTGTTGAGATGACATGTTAGGGATTGGGAAAAATACCCATTCCAAAAAGGGACGATGTCTACTTTTTAAAGATGGATACAGTAGCGATCATAAAAAAATAGAATTATTTTTTATTCATGTGAATATGACACATACATATACCTCAGTTATGTTTTCAGGATTGTTGAATTACTTTTCCAAACATCTAATACTCCTGTATTATATTATGGACAACTCATTATTACATAATTCATCTTTTATTATCTAGTTTTAGTTGGTTATTATTGTCTTTGGTTATGTACATGCTCCTTGAAAATTTTCATATAACTACATTCTGATAATATTCACTTTTATGATCGTTGATTGTATTCTCTTTGGATCAAAATTATTTAACATCTAATCTCACCCATTCTTATGTTTCCTTTTTCTTGGCTAAGATTATGCATATTATATATTATACTTCTAAAAGGGTATTATGTATGAATACTCTATATGGTATATCATAAATATTATTTTAAATAAGTTGGTTAGTAATATATTACCCAAACACATTAACACTAGTGGTTTTGTTGTGTGATTTATTTTCTACATTTACTATTTAAATTATTGAAATATCATATTAGGTCTGAATGATGTGATCAGGTTATCTCAATTATTATTCCCTCCATATGTTGTATCACCCTTCTAACCTAGAAAAATTTCCACTATTTAAATATAGTTTGTCACCGACAAGGAATATCATTAATGTCTTCTATTGATTGAATGACAATAGATAGTCACTAAATAAGACAATATAAACCTCAAATTTTCATTATCATAATGATCACAAAAACTAAATAAATTTATATTTAATTTTATAATATGTGTTAATTTTAACATATTTTCCTGACACACCTTCTTTAATCACTATGTTTAATTAATATCACGAAGGAATAACCAAAGTACTCTTACCAGTGGGTTTTATAAATTTTTTTACTAATTCACCTGAAACTTGAGTAGTATTATACTCAATTCCTTGATATTGTTGTGTCAATCAATAATTAAGTAATGTGAAATAAATGAGATTATAAGATAGTGAGAGAGTTAGTATAAGGCAGTGGCGAGATCAAAGAAACCATTATACTGGCCAATACCTCTTTAAATATGCACATTAAAACTTCTAAGCCTTCTCCCATATTTAATAATAATTCACATACCATATGAGTAAGGATTCGATCTTTAATTAATGATTTTATACATTGGAATAATTTATTTTCCAATGTTTTTTGCCTTATAAAAAATGTATATTAATGATAGACAGACAGTGGATTTTTCTTATTTGATAACATACACTGTTATACATCTTATCATAATAATATTATATGATTAACTAATATCAAATAAGTAATGATATTGAAATTTATTACACTACAATATAGTCAAGGTTAGTGATAGAAGTGGTGTGCTATCCTCATATCACAACATATGGTATACCAAAACCTAGAATTCCTTATGTTGTAGTTGCACTAAATATCTACACTATTACATATGTATATTGTCACATACTATATAATATAAAAACATCCAAAAAATTTATGTAATCATTTCATATATCCACTATTATAATATTTTCATTAAAGAATGATAATGTTTTTACCCCTTATGTTTAATTATATAATATTTCATTTAAATACATATCCAAAATAAATTCAGATATATTCTAAAATATTTTCTTACAAAATTTTCAAATTCATCGGGTTTCACAACGAATAAAAAATTTAATAAACCATAAATACATTTATATAATCTTTCTGATTATCTTAAAAGATATTTTCTATTAATTGAAGAATTTTTTTTAACTCATTGACATTTTTAGACATGATAGAAAATAGGAATTCACTAATTCATATTTGTGAGAAAAGATAATCATATAGAAAATAATATGTTCTTTTAATGTTAAACAGTGATCTTGTGGGATCTCTATTAATGACCTATATGTCAACAATTGTGTCCAATAAATATATTTTATATAATAATAAATTTTTATACAATACCTTTTGGTAATGAATCATGTAAAAAATGTGATGTAGAGTATATCAATCTTGTATAACTACTCAATATATCACAATTTCCTATTTATGATTGAAATGGCCTCTGAAAAACACACACATGATTCACTAGTATGGATCAGCAGATTACATACCCCTCATCAAATAGATACGAATATAATATGTATCTTTATATATAAACATTTAATTCATTATTATATATCAATCAGGGGCTAAGAATAATTCTTATCATATGTGAGGTTAAATCTTATCATTGTTACGAAATAATTGATGACATGAAAATCTATATACCTAATAGACACATTTATTAGTTAAGTCTCATGGATTATGTTTGAATCATATCAATGTATGAAGGTTCTCATGATTGATAACATTATTATCTTAAGTTAATGGAAAAAATATGATACATGTACCCCTATTATACCCATGACATAATGTATCACACATGACCCATTATACATGGTGGGTAATCGAGTTCAAATAAATTTTTTTATTCCTTATGAGTAAATTTTATATCTCAATAATAAATCCTACTTAGGTTAACCATAACAAATTTTCAAACCTATATTTCTCATTGATGAACATATGTTTTGGATTAATAAATGTTTCACTTTGAGAGGATATTCATCATTTCAAATTCCTTTATTTAATCATCCAACATGAAATAATGAAATAACAGATATTTAATTTTATTTGGAATGATAAATTATATAATCATAAAATTCTATATTAATATGAAGAAACCAAGCATGTCAACGAATCTTAATCATATACAATATGGTATAACTCAAAAAGGAATTAGGATTATTACCTTTTTAGTGTTTTTTTATACTCGGTATATATCTATAAAATTCTAAAAAAATATATATGTATCAATTTGATAGAAAACTCACACAAAATTCCTTCAGTGACTAACATATATGAAGTACGTGATATTGAATAATGGAGACTTTTGAATCCTATTCCTATAGTTGAACTCTTGTAATATTGTATTCAAACATCATAACATAAAAAAACCATTATTACTAGGTTAATAACAAATAATTTCAACAGATAATTCCTTATTAGTTCATCATCATCATATTTCATGGAAATATTCTCCCAACGTTTTCCCTTGAGTACATTTTGGTAAAAATATATAGTTTTCTTATTTTTATTTACCAATACACCATGAATTCTATAATTATATAAACCTATATTCAATTCATTATGGTAACTAAATATAAAATGTAAATTTTTTATTTATGAAACACCTTAAACTATTTTATAATATCATGTGACACTCAATTTGTATTGTTACATTAATAATAATTATTTTTTGTACATGAACTTCTATACGTGAAATAATACTCACATTGACATCCCCAAAATTGTATTATCTCTTAGGTATCATGAAAATATACATAACCTATTTATTAATGTGAGTACTCTTATTTATCTTGGTGGGAATATTTTAAAAATTAACAATTTATCGATATCATATATGGAATTCCATGTGTATAAAGATATAATTGGAGAAGAATTTTTTATTCTTTAATATATATTATTTTTGTGTGGTAGGAACTACATTACCTCTATTTTAAGAAATATATCAAAAAAACTATGTTATAATGGATAAAACCGGATTTATTCTTATCCATTATTCAAGCATGTTATAGTGTTCGATATTTCGTAAACTATGTGTTTTAAAAAATCATCTATTATTATTCAAAATTATACCTTTCCTATAAATAAATTCAATTATAATATAATCTAAATGAGATTACTATACGAATATTTTACATATATCCAACTGAGATTCATTTATTTTATTCATATAAATTATTCATAATGGAAACATTTAATACAAAATTTAGAGAAAGCTTCTACATCCTTCAATTTTATCCTTTGCTTTAAATGCAGGTATTCTTATATATTTTCAAAAATAAACATTTTGTATCATATATTCTATGAAATCAATGATTTTATTTATATTATATTGTTACCCACAATGGAATATAAATTGAGTTTCTTAATAATATTTAGAATTCTCAAATAATTCCATATAATGTAATCATAACTCATCTACTTCAATTTTTCGTCGATTTTCTTTGAAATTTTCAAGCTACCAAAAAAATCATTTTTGGCATTTAAAAAAATTGGTATGAGGTCTAAACATTTTCCAACATAAAATAATAATACAACACTAGAACCCAAATATATCTTCACCAATTCATCTATAATTAAAATATTTTTTATATAATGTACACATTTTTTAACTCATTAAATGTTTTAGAACATTTCCCATAATGAAAACATATTTAATTTAGTAGATAATACAAAACATAGATCATATCCTAAGTCTATAAATGTATTTAACATCTTAATAATATTTAATATAAGAGTGGAGTGTAAATTTATGAAGGATAGGTTTTAAATTATATTTAAAAATTAATTAATTTATTATATTATTTTCCTTAGAATATAGATTCAGTTGTTCAATAAGTTTATCATTTTGTTACATAGGAATCTTCTTCCCCAACACAATAACAAAACATTCCTTCTTAATAACTATTCTCATGTTTGTATGTTCATATAGAAGACTTTATTCTCATTTGATAATCTATTTATAATAGTTATAAATTTTATGTATGATGGTGATGATTCCATTTATATACAATTTTTTTATTAGATCGATAACATGTTTTACATTCATTGAACAAGTAATTTGACTGAATGAGTTCCCCCTGAAATATGATCCCTTATATAATTCCATCATACTAATTTGTGGTCCAGGATCCATATTTCACTATTAAACAACCTCTATTTGTTGTCGAACTCATTATATTGTTATATATTCCATTAATTATATCAATCATATCATATATGAAACATTTATGGTTGAAATAAAAACTCCATTACTAGTTCATTATATGTATAAAATGAACAATATTTCACAGGTATCCTCAACAATAGGGTGTCCCATCAAATTTTAAACCTAATAATTAAAATGGTATTTTATTATCTAACTCATAAGGGTATCCATTTATATCTATATTTATATAGTATAATCCAGGAGAATACTATAGAGTAACGAACCCATTTGGTTGAATGATTGAGTTAATTAAATATATTTTCCTTAGCGGTAACATGACATATTGTATTTTATTTGAGATTTAACATAAAATTTTACCTCGTACATTAACTTTTCTTGTTTGAATGATTATGATGATATTTTTTTTAATCATATAACATACTCAAAATCAACATGTTCAACCCATATTGAAGTAATAATACTTATAGAACTTCTAACAAGCATTAAAAAAACTATTAAAAGATTAATCATTTTAAAACTTATCCAAATGCATGATATGTGTGTGTTACATGAAAGAATTTACACAGAATATATGTATCATATGAAACCATAAATCTTCCATGAGTAGGTATATATATATATATATGTATCCGGCCATGACTTCTTTGGAAATTTATAATCCTACAATCTAGTGAGATTTCCATCCTAAATTCTATGTACTCGCATGCACCGCCACATAGATTTATAGATTGTTATGACTTAGTAAATGTTCGAATTTTTATTTTTTGAGTTTTTTTGGTGATTGGATACAGTTAATTTGACTCAAAGTGTTTGATGTGTCATTAATGGTGTTTTTTTGACTAGGATTAATTCTTTGTTGGTGTTTTGGGTTTTAGGGATGATGTTACTAAAGGGATGGGAGACTGAGCAACAAAAAATATTTAGTATAATTCCATACAATATGTGAACATAATGATCATCCTGTGATTGTATCAGGGTATATAGACATTCGATTTTCTTAGGTGGACCACAACATGACCGTTATTTTTATACCATTAAGGTGTATATTCGTTTTTTCAAATGACAAGGTTGGGGGATGTGGGAGCCTTTTGAAATTAGTTAAATAGTCACGTGTTATAGGATATTTTTCTGAATAATCTATTCTTATTACCCTCTTTGACCCTTGTTTTAAGGGACAATTCTTAGTAGTGATTCTAGGTGTGTTTCTTTTGTCCACTTGTTCTTTTTTGGTTTTCTATGGTGAAATGAACTTTTATAAAATAAATTTATTTCTGATTAAATTAATTCATTTATATGTAATGTAGTAATAGAAAACATATACCCTTTGTTTTTTATTTTAGTGTGTTTATAATATATATCATTACTGATTTAATTTTTTTTATAATATCAATTCTTTATAAAATATATATTGAATAATGATAGAAATTATTATCATATATGAAGGGTTATTATAATGTCACGTAGTTGGATGATGTGATGGTCTCAAGCAGTTGGATCATATCCTATTAATCCCAGTTATTGGATCTTCAAAGGGATATCAAATAACTGTTACTTTCTAAAATTATTTGAATATGATATTCAACATTTTAAGGCTCGATCGAAATCGTTTATTATATATGTTCTTGATTATCGATATCATGACCGAAATGTGTTCATTGAGCCAATATATGAATGTGCCACCATCATATCACTTACCATTAATGTGTGCACTAGTGTAATAAGGGTTTATGTATAAGGAATCTAGTAGTTTAAATTTTTATTTATTATTTATTTTATAATATTGACTCTGTTAAGCCATTTTCATGATTTTTTTTAAATGCAATTAAATATGAGTATGATGAAATTTACATTTTCATATGAAGAAACAAAAATTTTATATTTAAAAAATATATGGTTTAAACACACTTTTTTAATAAATATAAGGAATTTTAAATAACTATTAGTTTCATATATTATTATTATTAAATAATATTTATTTTTTAAAAAAAATTATTTTATTTTACTAATTAACAATATAATCATTATAATTTGTTTAAATACTTTTACTTCCATAAAAAAGTTTTTTACTCTAAATAACGATGACTATTCAAAATTTAAAATTATAATATCTATAGATTCATATTTATAAAATAAATATTATATTTAAAAAATATTTAAATTATCATGTAGTGACATTTTTTTAATTTTCCATGATAGTTAAATTTTCAGAAAAAATCACATATTTTATATTTATATGGTTTGTATTATAATATCATATTGGCCCACAAGTGATGTAATAAATTAAGAAATGGGAATAGATTTCCAAATATTCATATCCCTATAAAATAATATGCTTTTATGTTATTTTATTTATTATAACTATTTAATGAATCCCCTAAAATCTAATTTTATTTTAAGTATTTAAAATAAATTATTTTTAATCATAATTGGATCTACGTCACCAATTGTACAATTTTAACATCTTCGGTTCCTTTTATAATAAAATATTGAAAAATAATCCTCTATAGTAGAAACCATAGGTGAAAACAGTGGAATGCATTGTGGTTTAATTTTTTTTCTCATATAGAGTTCAATAACTTTGTTTAATAATTGATATAGAATTCCCCTCTTTTTTTCCATAAATACTATCTGAAACTCCCTCTCATCTGCACTAAAAACCCATGGAGATTGAAGTGTCCCCTATTTCTATCTAGACAACTCTATTGGTTATCCATTTAATATAATATTCTCCGACCATGATTTTAGAAGCACCAATCTAGATAACCTGAATTTCTCTTCCTCCTCTATATTGATGCACTATATTTGTATTATGACTTTTCATTTCAACTTATTATTGTTTTAATAAGTTGTTAAACCTCCCTATGGTTATTTTTATAATTTAAATGTAATTTTTGACCATATTTCAATATGATTAGTCCCTTCCCTAAATTATAATATACAATTGTTTTGTTGATGGAATAATCAACACTTTTCCATGCCAATCATTTTTGTACCAAGTCCCATCCCCATTTAAAGTCATGGGTAATCTTCTTGGAGTAACTATCCATAAAAAATAGGGTAATTCCATGTATATTATATAAACTACATAATCACAAAAAAAAATTTATTGAAGGAATTCTTATATTGTACACTCTATTTGGCACACTAACACATATACATGATATGGATACCACATGTGGGACAAGAATTATATCGTTTTCCAATGGATTAGGACATGTATTTATCTCATCAAAAGCCATTTATGATTCACATTATGTTATACAATTTTCACTATGGTATAATTGATGAGCATTTATACTTAACAAATTCTAATGATGTCATGTTTTCAGTTGATTCCACATTCATATGTTTATTTGATGTTATTAACATATATCATTCTATGATGTTAAAATTTATTATTCTCACCCCGTTTATATATCCTTATTAAACCTATTTACAAATATTAATCTTTTTCATCATGTTATTATTTAATTCTTCTCTTACAATGATTTATATCTCATTTATTTATTTGATATATTCCTTTATCATTCATTTAATTTCAGAAGAATAATAGATTTTAAGATCATGTTATTGTGTTTTAAAAAAAATCATTGTATCCTTGTTTCGTGGAATTGTTCTATATAAATATGTTCTGAAATATACTAGGTCTCTCAATATTCTAGGATTATATTTCTTGCATCATTATGTAATAAATCCTTAATTATGGTGTAATAATGATATGGGTTGTCATAAATGGTATTAGAGGAATGAACACTTATTTTTTGAGACAATGATTAGAAAATAAAATTAAAACAAATTTTGAAAATACAGTAAATATTAAAACATCCCTAAATTATGTTAATTTATTGGGTATGTGTGTACTAGGGAAAATGACATTATAGATACAATAAGATGATGTGTATCTATAATGGATGTACCTAGGTTAATAATCCCACAAAGGGTGTGTTGAGTATTAACATGATCGTCACATGGTGCATGAAAAAGAGGTATCATTGCACCATGGATTGACAGTCTTAGGGGATATTATATTGTAAATTCATAATGTCATTAACTGGCCTAGATACCTTACTACATGATACTTGAGCTTGAACCAACATATTCCCAGATGTGTTCTTGATCCCTATTGGTTGGATACAAGCATATGGAATGATTAGAGATAAAAATAGGAATTATTTTCCACATAAATAGATTATGATAATGACAAATATGAATATTCTCAAAACAACATTGGGAGATACCATATACTAGAAAAATATATCAGAAAATTCAGAGTAGTAGATCATAAATATACCAAAATTAGGCTAAATAACCAAACACCCTAAAGGAAATGACACACCAATCCCTAAGGGATCAAGAACATCCACCTACTCTAGGAAGAACATTCCATTTTCATGAAACTTTGAGAAAAAATAGAAAAATTACAAAAGGAAAAGGTAGGGTAGGTGCTAAAATCCAAGAAGGGTCTCCCCAAGGCTTCCATGTTAAGATTATATAACCACTATACAAATCATGTTATAAATTTTAATTAAAATGGGCATGGAATTACACATGAAAATTTTAATCAGAACATTATCTGATTTTGAAATTATTGAAAACATATCAATCATTCATTAAATGGACACTTTATATAATACAGCTTTTATAAATCAATTGTAAGGAATAAAATAGTTTCCCAATAAATGATATTTATAATCAATACATTGATAATAAGCACCATAGTCATCATCCACGTGGTGATATATTTTATAGTTATAGGATAGTCATGATCTTATAGTTGCGATCATGGAATATATGTATATATTCCTCATGATTAGGTAGACTATTTCTCATAAACCCCCCTCAGGAATATGAAATTCCTAACTAGATTTATCGTTAGAGATTTCTTTTTCATTCCATATCTATAAAATTACCATCCTAGCATGATTTTCCCAAATTACACAATAACTACCTAGAGTTTCATGTGATAAATTAGTCAACCAATTGGAAAAATGATAATAGTTTCATTTCAAACCTAACACCATTCATAGTTTTTTCCACATTTTTTACTTTTACAAATTCCGATTAACATTTAAACCAAAACATGGGGTTTTCATCAATTCATAAATTTTAATAATTAAACCAATAATAGTATATCATAAATTAATTTTATTCCATTTTCTAAAAAAATCACAATTCAATTTAGAAATTCCATTAATTTCAAATTACACCCCAATTATCATTTCCAATATAATTGGAGTTTTTCCCAAAAATTAAAAATCAAATTGATTCAAATTAAAATTTCCATGAAATTGAGTTTTCAAAATTTAATTTAATGAAATTTTAAACTATTAACCAATATATGTTTTTATCAATTGGAAAATATTAAATGAAAAAACCTACCATTATTTATAGTATGGAAACTCAAAACCTACAGTGGATTTTCTAATGAATGTGTATGGAAAATAGATCTAGAAAAACAACATAGATTCAATATCCAAATAAATTTTGTTTAGTACAATATACCTTGTGATGACATTAAAATCTCTCAAGAGGAATGAATGATAGAGCTAGAGAAAAGTAAAAGGTGAATAATCACTCAACATAGATAGATAGAATGAGATCCCCATCACATAAATCCTCTTTACAAAGGGGTTAGATGATCCAAAAAGGATTCTAGAGAGACCCCATGACCTCCAAAATCATGATATGTGTAGTTGGCCTCGGTCAAGGTAATTTTTTTTGAATATTTTTATTATATTTTTAGGAATAACAATATTGTTTGTATGGTGAGCTGGGAAGAGCCACATTGTTATAAAAACTATATGCCCTAAAAATAAACAACTATAATGGGGTAAATTATTAATAATATATAGTTTCATTTTTTTTAAATCCGTTTTCCCCCTTAAAACCCCCTTTTAGGGTTTTGTGGTTTGAACTAGGTGGGTAAATGGTTTGGAAAAATTGTATGCCCACTATGAAAAACCTAGAAAGATCCCAAAAATTTCAAATTTGCACCCAAAACTACCAAAAAAAAACCCTACCAAATTATGGTAAAAAAGAGGCTCAAGGTTTTCCTGAAAAATAGTAAAAGGATATTATAACCTCCCCACCATAGAAACATTCTATGGAAATAAATCCATTCTATAGGTCTCTATATCAAAAATATGAGGCCACTTCTCTTGCATTAGTGCCACTCATTCCCACATCTCATTTATATACTAATTTTGAATCTATATCAATCATACCAATGGTATAATCCTCCCATGAAGTACCTTTATCCCAGAATCAACCATAATTATAAGATTCTTATTCATGGATAAATCATGATCAACATCAGGATCACTACTACAGAAAGCATGAAATAGATCATAAATATATTTTAATATAAGATATACATTTAAATAGTTTATGTATCGAGGTCAACATTGAAGAATTTAAAAACATAAGACACCTTTCCCACCTACTAAACCACATCAAAAGATACCAGAAAATGAGGATCAAGATTCTTTCCACCTAAGACATTGAAGAAAAAAATGAGTGGAAACATTCTAGAAAACCTGCTCACAAATTAAAAATTAAAACAATCTATAATTAAAATTAACATAAGACTTATAACATCTCTTTTCCATCAAGATACAATTATAAATACATTGAATATTTTCTTTAATATCTTATATCATGATAATTCTATCCAAGGACCTTTCATTAGTCACCAAATAACATAATATATATTTAGAAGGGTGGCCATACATGGTCTCAAAATAATCCGTTATGATCATGTACTGGTAAATATTAGTATAGGAATGATTAAATAGTATAATGTGTTAATCCCAAGCTCCTACAAAATTGAGGATGTCGAAATGAAGAATATCCTCAGAAATATGTATAGCTCTCTCTGTCTGCCAATATGTATATGTATAGTATGCCATTCTCAAATGATAATGAGATACCAATGCCTTCTCGAGGCCTAACTAAAATAGAGATGTATAATTGGGATCCGTATTAGAGACTATAGAATATAGAACATAGTGGAAAAAATATATCATATATATAGATTACCCAGATCCTCAACTTTGGTTTTCTCATGAATGGGTACAAAGTTACCTAATTGGGTCAGCCTATCAATAAAAAACTATATATCATTTTCATTTCTAGGGTATAGGGAATGACACAAAATGTCCATAGAGAGCTCATTCAACATCCATATTGGCATTGGAAGTTGATTAAGAAAACATAAAGGAATCTAGTTTATATAAATGGATAGTTGGAAGGTATAACTATGATAGAAAAAATCAGGAATACCTAGTCTTATACCTGCCCACTCGAATTGATGATGCATCTCATAAAATATATTTGATGTTCCAAAGGTCACATCCCACTCTGAATTACAAATAACTATGATCATATATTTCATCACATATAATGGAACAATAAACCTATTTTGACTACATTGAACACACTCCATGGATAATGACCACTCAGAAATGTTCTCCACACCAAAAAAAAAATCTCTATCATAAAAACTACTTTC
Organism: Viscum album; assembly: GCA_963277665.1. Classification (NCBI taxonomy): domain Eukaryota; kingdom Viridiplantae; phylum Streptophyta; class Magnoliopsida; order Santalales; family Viscaceae; genus Viscum; species Viscum album. The sequence continues at coordinate 1,500,752,872 of OY728146.1, read as the reverse complement.
TTGATAAGTCATATGATGAAGATTGTAAGCAAACTGAACACTGGAAAAAACCACCTCTCATATTTCCCAATCTCCTATATGTAACTATTAAAATATATCCCTATAATTCCACTATTATAATGATTACTTCATTGTCTTGGTTTAATACTTCCTTCTCATGGAATCAGGGATAACATTTCATTTTCTTATGGTATAGGAGATATTGAAATAAAAGGATAGTAGGTACTCTATCCAATACCTCTAAAAGATATTAAAATCATTTATACAGAAGATATAATTCACGATCTTATGGTTAGAATACATGGTTCACATTTCTACAAAAATATAATGTCTCATACTATAATTCTTTACAAATATGATTTCAAGGTCATTGGTTGGGTAACTATACATGTGCGGTTATACTGATAAGATCCATAGACAAATATGTGATCAACCTAACTAAAAACACAACCCAAAGCAGAACATGATGCATCTTGGAAGACCATGTTCCCTTATAGGGCCTGTGGAGGAGTATACACTAGTGAAGATGTCAAAATACTTATATGAATGACAAAAGAAATATGAAATATCTCACCCAAAGAATGCATAACTCCATTTTGAGTGATATCATTCATTGAAGAATGATACTTAAAAAATTGTAATCAAATAAAAGATAATATCCATCTAAACCTATGAATCTCAAAATATGGAAAACATTTTGCAGTTTCTACCATATCTTAGCAACTTTCACCTATTGAAAATCAACTAATTTACCATGTTCTAACACCACGTTTCCCGTGAAGTTCACATTAATAATCTAAATATCACAATTTGATAGCTTTGAAAAATGTTGTCAATTTCTCAATAATTCACACACTTCCATCAAAATACATAAATGACCCTCCTTATTCTTAGAGTAATCAAGGTTTTCATATATATATTCCACCATGAATGTATGATGACAATCACTCAATATCATGTTCGTCAAATCCTTAATTTCGTGATGATAATTTTTTATACCAAATGGAAAAATATAAATTCATAATGGACATACATTCTCCATATGGAATATTTCTGAATGTATGATTCTTTTATTCTCAACTCGTGGTAACCATATTGTGTATCAATATTTGAGAACTACTTCACCATTTTCAACATTTCAAATAAATCATCAAAACAAGGTAATAGAAATTTATTAGATACCATGAATTGGTTTAGTTTCTAGTAATCAACACAACTTTGAAGTGTTTTATCATATTTTTTTATGAAAGTGATCATACTCCTCCCATGGTGACACACTTGGGAATATGAAACCTTTCTCAAAATATAATAAAAATAACTCATAAAATCTTTTATTTCACCTAGTTTTATAGTGTAAGATGGTATAGACACTGGTTGAGTACTAGTCCCGAAATAAATAGAAAAATCTTCATCACTTACTAGTCAAAAAATAGATAATTCATAAGGGATTTTTTTTTGAAACTCAATGAAACTAGATATTGATCCCCTCTCAAATATTCCCACTAAAAAAATTAAACATTGATATTAATTTACTCAACTCTAAATAAAAATTTCAATATCTTCTAAACCTTAGGTCTCACTCTCCCTGAATGACATGAAACACGCTATCATGTGAAATAATGTAGACCCATCGAAGATAACATCCAACTCATGATTTATTAATAATAATCCAATCCATATTGAATATGAAATTAAGAGGTTTCATGTTGAAAATTAAAAATACCAAGAATGTTAAATCTGTAATTAAGAGAGAATATAATTATGTAAACCATGACTATTATATCTATTCTATATTCGTGGTGTATTAAAATATAATAAATATGTTGAAATCTTTATTAGAAGATTTATAAGATTCATAATACGAGTCAAAAATAAATCATCATATGAAAAATTATCACATAAATAAGTAATCATGATTGAATATATAGTAATGGTACATATCACTATCAGTATACATATATTTTCATCCTTTTGAGACTCGTCCAGTTTGTGAAGAAGAATCATTGTAGAGACTTATGGCTGGAACCCCTTAGATATTGAATCATATAGCTACACCCATATTCAGTTTAGAACTAATGAACCCATTAAACAATGTAGACAATAAAATATATTTTATAACATATATAAGTGACATGATATTCCATATGAACTACATATCTTGGGTGCCACAGTAAAATCTACTTTAGAAAGCCTTGTCTTGCCACACTAGAATCACGTAAAATGGCATATTTATGGAAATATAAGATGTTTAGAAGAACCCTACTATCAAGATCCACTCCAATACACAACACACATTATTTTCCCTTTATGTAAACTCATATAACAACAAATGGGAGAATAAATAACTAATTTAATCCCCAAAATACCATCCAGACCATTTTCAACCATCAACGCCCTATTTAGAACAACCCTATAAGATGAAATCTTCAACATCAAAACTGGAGAATTATTATCATATAATATTCTCATATATAGTCATTGAGTCTTTGTCTTATAATTTGTTAAAAAATCTAGTAAAAACACATGATTAATGAATCAAATAAAATATTTAGTCATGGTCTTGTTAGCCAGCTCAAGAATAAAAAACACCATAACATTAACCAGCACTATAGACTCTAGAAAAAACAATTCTGTTAAATTAAATTTGAAGATATTCAAATATAAAAACTCTTGATTATTTATTGAAACCATCAATTACACCCATGTCTTAATAGATCCTTTCATTTTGAAGGTGGAATATTTCACCTTGAAAGAATATTGAGTTTTTAAGAACGCAAACAAAAGAACAATTGTAATCAACCATTCCATAGACTCTTGAGGATTATTTATGTCAAGGAACATTGGTGGAATATCGAGAAGGATCTCCTTAGAAGTACTCCCTAATTCATAGTTTTGAGGGTCCACAAAGGAATCCTTAATGGTAATGGTTGTAGGTACCTGTCCAAAAAACATGGATAGCAGGAAAATGATACCAATGTGATTCTGGTCCATAATAGGATTCTACATATATTGTTCCATATAAAATCACACTTATATCCCATTTGAGTTTAATCTCATAGGCATTATTATACACAACTTCCATGGAAAATATAGAATACATAATAATATTACTCTGATCACTAACTCAATAAGTGTAACATGGAGGTTAATCCTATCAGATAAGATATCATGTTTTTTATTTCAACCTATTTGATTATGAAGTTGGAAAAAAAGAGAATTAATCCACAATAATCCTTTGCAAATCCACCTATAGAGGTTAAGGCTCATTATGATGAGGGTTGGACAAGAACTCACCCATAACTACCTCTTATTTACGAAAATGTTATTCCAAACATTATACTAACATCAAGGAAATATGAACAATGTGAATCTTCTGTAACACTTTTTCTAAAAATTGTCTTCGATAACCAGATACCCGATATCGGATACAAAAGATTCATATCCCAAATTTCAGTATCCATCATACGAAGTTAGAGACTTCGATCGGGCATCATACAAGATGAAAATTAGAATGAAATAGATACATAATCATGGGAAGATAATGATATATAGTAGTATGCTCAAATATCATAAGAGAGAAATTATCAATAACCGAATAGGTATATTAGAAAAATCCAAACAATAAACCCTCAAAGAACTATAAATAGATAAGAAACTCAAACACCATATACAAGAAATCCCTTGAAGCACTAAGGGATCATAAACATTTTCTTCCTCTAAGAGGAACATTCTCCTTTGATACACCTAGCAGTAAAAAATCTAAAAACTCGTAAATATAGTAGTGGGTTGTGACATAATATCCCATTAGGGTCTCACATTATGTTCCATAATATAATTTCATAATAATAATCAAAATCATGTATCCAATTTTAAATAAAATGGGTATGGTCTTACACATTTATTTTAAAAAAACATGATTTAATTTCATATTGATGAAAAAATTTCTAAATGGATTAAATAAACACTTTATAAAAAATATTTTATATAAATAAACTTCCCTGTATAAAAATTTTTCACAATCAATGGAATTTATAATCAAAATATCCACAATGAGAACCATAGTAATCATCCCTATTGTATAATAGTATCTATTTATAGGAACCTCGCACACCCATAACAGTGATCATCTAATCTGTTTACTCATGTCACTCAAGCTCTGAATGAATATGACTTAGCAATGTTCTATCAAGAATATTATCATCCTGCCTAAATGTTTTTAGATATTTCAAAATTAATCTGTTTCTAGGGAATTACCATTCTAGCTTGATTGTTCCAAATAATACACTAACAACATAATCTCATATATATTCATTCAATCAATCAATTGAAAAAAAAGTAATTTCATGTCAAATAAATCATCATTGAGAGTTAAATTTCATACTTTTAATTTTCATGATGCCAGTTCACTTTAAAAACAAAAACACAAGTTTCTCATCAATTCCTATATTTTTGAAGTAAATACAATAATAAGTTTTTATTAATTCAATTTAATTAATTTTATCAAAATCAAATAACAAAATATATCAATTTAAAATTACACAAAAATGTCCATTTCCATTACAATTGTGGGTTTTCCCAAAATTACATATCAAAAAAATTGTAAATCAAATTTGAATCAAAGTGGATTTTTAAAATTTAATTGGATTAAATTTCTAATAATGAGTAAATTAAACATTTAATGAATTGTCCAATCATAAATGGAACTCGATTCCTTTATTCACGGTATTAAAACACATCCTTAGTAGTGGGTTTTTCTAACGAATAATAATGAAAACATATATCAATAAACCCAACATATATTTGAGTTGCGAATAAATTGTGTTTAGATCCATCAATCATGTGATGAAATAGAAAACCTTATAGATGATTGAAATAGAGTGGGAGATAAGGAATGATAGATGAATCACACACAATATAGGGATCAAACGATCTCTTTAAAGCATAAATCCCCCTAAGAAAGGTTTTTAAAGAGCCCAATAAAATTATGAAGTCCCTTTATCAATTAGGAGTCCTAATATGAGGAGTGAGAATATAAATGGGGATTAACATAGGATTTTGGTATTTTTAAAATATTTATTATAAAAGAATATGTTCCCCATTGTTATCTTGTAAGGGGCACATGGTTATATATATCATCTTCCAAACATCGTACCCATCTACAGTGGTGAATGGTTTCTACATGGTGGGTTTAGGGTTTTTCAAACTGTGTTCCAACCGTACATACCCCCACCACCAAGGGTTTTATTTTCCTTACTAGTTCTTCTCATGGTTTAGAAAAACTGCTCTCCAACCATAACTATACCATATAGTTCCTAAAATTTTAACCTTCCACCCAAAAAAACGCAAGAAAATCCTAATCCAAAATAATTTTTTAAAATGTTGTCTAGGGAGTACCTGAAAATTGGTAACATGAGGTTATTAAAAAAACATTTAACTTGTAATGAAGGGAACTAAAATTCACATAAGATAATTTTTAGGAAATAGATAAATTATAACAAACATATAAACCTTGAAATTCATAGTTTAATGAATCTATGTCATTTAAATATTATCCTAACAGTGTTCACATAATCTCTTTTATAAAATATTAGGTTTCAATATTCTCATTCATAATTTTACCATTGTTTATGTCATTGTGTTGATATAGGAGGAACTTCTTCAAAAATTGATATGATGAGGAACATAATGATTTACAAACTAAGATCCTCAACGTGATGGGAGATTGTTCCAGGAAATTTATGAAAATATAATCTAAATTAACTCATGTTTGAAAGAATGTGAATCATGAGAGAATACCAAAATCGCGTATGAATCATAAATTATAAATTAATCCATTTATGTTTTAATGGCCTCTAATATTAAATGTGACGCCCCAGGTTTTATAAACTGGTCCAAGTGAACAATGTTGTGCTTTTTAATGATGTCTCTTGTTTTATATTATTTTATTTTATTCTTTGTGTGCTGAAAAAGAATTCGAAAGGAAATAACACATGAAGAATATGATAAACTGTTATATATTTGAAAGTTTCATTACAACAGGATCCATCTAATTGAAAGTACCATGCACAAGACCTAACACGACCACAACAAGACTACTGAGAACCACAACATGGGCAATCAGATAGTCGTCATCTTCAGGGTCCATCAGTGTGAAAAGTATAACCGCCAGAATCACCGCGCACGCACTCAGCGCCAGTGGTATGAGGAGAGCTATCCGCCAAGGGTCCGATGTTTTGTAAATGTCCTACCCCTTGATTTTATAATGGAACTATAAGGGAATATGACTGTTTTTTTACCATTGGGTTCCAATGGATAAAGTGCATCATTTTAAAAAAAAATTGTCTTTATAACGCTTTTATAATATTATGGTATTTCAATATTTTAATAAGAACAAAATATTAGAATTATATCTTCATGTATTAAAATAGAATATTATTATTGCAAATTAATCTATTGTGATCCTGATATGGTGGAAAACATGGTATTTTAAAATGTGTCGAATGGGGTATCAGCAATAATTGAAAAATGTATCTTTTCGGATCTCCAAAACATTGTGTTTTGAATGAGAAAAAAACTACGGGTCTTTTAAACATAATTTTATAAATAAACAAGTGAAGTGAGTTATAAATTGGATTTTAATGGTTATACGATCATAGTAGTTATAAAAGTGTGGTATTAAAAATATATCTTTAAAAGAATATATATAATAGTTATATCAAATAGTATCATTTGTTTACTTAAAACTAAAATGGGATTTTTGGATTTGAAAATTATGAGTTAAAAGTACTTATTATGTTTTATACAACATCAAATTATAATGTTCTGGTTATATATGTATATATATTAAAAAAATTGAAGTAGTATAATGCCTAATTTTAATGTTTATTAAACTGTTTTTTTTAACGCACTGTTCCTACCCGGAGAAACATGGCTGGCCGCGCAATAGCCCCGCGTATCTTCCTCCGTCCGATCTTGCCTAGGAAGATCCCATCCATTGATGTGTTTTAAAATTATCAATTCTTCTTGTCCTTCTGATCTCTCTGAGTCGGATCTCGGTCGTCGTTTTTTTCCCTCATTCTCCAAACTCGTCATCTTCTACCTCGCGACGAGGTCCCGCGAACCGGAGCCTGGATTTCCTGAGATGCTACCCTCTCCACCGCTCACGTTGACCTCACGCACCCACCACCATAGGACACAGTAGGATCGGCCTAACCTCCCCCAGGTCGTCTTCCTTTAAGAACCGAGAAACCCCAGTGTAAATGGGGACCTCCGTAGCCAACCCACGCTGCCGCAACACCAGCCTCATCGTCGCCTCGCCGTCGCCTTGCCACCACACGAACCACCTCTAGTTTCACACCACACCCCCATGCACGACCACACTAGTGTTGGCGCTATGCTTCTGGACACCAGGCCATCACCTTGCAGTGTTTCCAGGAGGCCTCGACCTCACCAGACTACCTCCGGCCACCCAGCAAGCCTCCCTCTGGCGAGGTCCTCCTTTAAGCGGTAAGGGTGCCCCATTTGCATGTCTTTTTTTAGAAACCCACCCACGCACCTCGGTTTTTAATTATCCATATAAACATGGGTATATATATATATATAAATTTTAGTTAAAGGTATATATATATATAAGTATGTTCCATACTAACCTTTTTCTTTTAATGATTGGACTCCTAGGGTGTTTTCCTTCGAGGGGTACTTCTGTTTCTTCTATATAAAAGAAAACCTTGTATAAAATTTCAATGTGCAATCAGTTACATGAAATATATACATATACTTATAAATGGTATAGATTTGTATTACCCTTTTTTTTCAAAAATGGTGTGTGGTTTTGGAACGGTGTTTCACTAATATGATGTAAAGATTCTGTTTTTTTAGCCTTTATTTTGTAGCCGGTGTGATACAATAGGTGTGATAAAATAATTTTATATATATAAAACACAAACCCTCCGTTTTTGAACAATTTTTAAGGGGTTTTTCCTTCGTGATATAAAAAGGGATATCACTTTTATGTTTCTTTTAATGATCCTATTTTACAAACCTGAAACTCAGGTTTCAGTGTATTTTTTATTTACGGTTTTGAATATATATATATAAAAATATATATATATATATATACATTTATAACTCAAACCCATTCTTTTTTGGGTATCCATGATTATTCAGTAATTTTATAACAAGAATTATGTTCTTGAAAAGGGTTTTTCTAAAATAAATTCCTAACAGGTTGTATTTTATGTAATACATATATAATTATATAACTATATATTTATATGAGGTAATATATTAGAATGGGAATGTGTTTTGGTGTTTATAATTATCTTTGAAAAATATTTTTGATGCGAACTTGGTTTTTGGTTTAAGTACAATTATGTTATAGTTAAAAACAATGTTTTTACATATTTATGTATTTATAGTTTCATGAACATTTAAAACCCATAAGGTTTTGTTCTTTTTAAACTGAATAAATGATAGATTGTTAGAGGTTTCAGATTTCAAGTGAACAATGTTTAATTAATGAGAAACCCTATATATATACATTGTGTATATATATCCCTATGTATGTATGTGTTTTTAAGATTAATAACTGAAAACCCTAGTTTCAAGAAATGGTTATTAATATTTTTTTGCATGTAGGATTTTAGAGCTTTCCTATGCTGTTTTATATTTCTGTGTCTAAGGGTACACCAATGAACTTGATTAATGTCACCCTTGGACTGATTTGTGTGGGTTTTTAAGGATATGCTTATGCCTGTTTTAAACTCTTAGGGGTTTAAGGGTTATATTAATTTGTAGAAATCCTCTATTATTTTTATACCAAACTCGCTGCAGTGATTTTTAGTGAGCAGAGTGTAACTGCAAATTCTATGACCAGTGAAGAATAATAATTAATAACAGGTATTATTTTTAAAGTGGTTTATTTCCAAGTGTCGTAATTTTAACGATTGCAAGTGTCTATACTAAGCATGTCGCAGTAATTACTAGTGGATGCAGATTTGTTGCAAGTACTGTGACCTGTGAAGAACAATAGTTAATGCCAAGTATTTCATTTCCATGTACTGGAATTTTAGAAACTCATCATTTAATACCCCTTGGGAGAAAGTCTTACACATTCATCATTTTTTTGTGCTTAAATATTTATTCTATGCATATAGTATGCTTGCTTAACCTTGATTTCATTTATTCCATATTTTCCATTTTATCTATCGTGTCATGTATTTGTAAACCAATTATATAATTGATACCTTATTCATATTGTTCATGCATATTACTCAACATGATAATGAACTAAGAACTAAAATTACCCAAAGTGGTATGGGACACCTTGGGTAATGAGAAATGAAAATGGTATTACCCAAAGTTGTATGGGACACCTTGGGTAATATGAAATGAGAATTAAATATTCAAAGTGGAATGGGACACCTTGAATATCTGACCCTATCAATATGTGAGAAATGTCTGGGACTACCCGGAATGGGGTCCGGTAAGAAGAAAACCCTCCAGGTTGAGGACTGGTTAAAGTAAGCCCTCCGGGTTGGAGATCGGTAAAAGTAAGCTCCTCGATGCATCGATAGTTCTCGAGACAGTCAGATTGGGTTTTTACCCTTAGGTCATGGCACAAGGCCTTGACATAGAGACCATGAGTCCTTCAGCATACATTTCTTTGTTTATGACCAAGCTAGTGATTATTCCAATTAGAGGAGTATCCTTGGTTATAGAACCTTACCTATGAGTATCAGATAAAAAAAAGAAACAAAAGACATATGATATGGCAACGTTGATGCATGGCCAGTTTCTTTTCCATAACTTCATTCCAAATGCTGTATTTCAATTATCATGTCTTGATGTGCATATTTTGTGTAGATGATGTGCTTGTGCGCGACTCTGATGACATTTTCACCTTGTTGTTCATACACACCTTTCTTTTTTATGGACACTTTACTTCGTGCAACCCATGCCTTTTTATTATTATTCTTATCTTATTTACTAAATGAATTACAGCTAAGTGTTCTAGTGTGTAAATATGAAGTGCTTTAACCATGTTACATAAACTTTTGTTTCGCCTTAATGTTTATCCTTTAAGAAAACATTTTAAGAATGGAAAAGTATTATCAAAATGGTTTTCTAAGGCTGTATTTATGTATTTTAAAAAACCCCTTGCTGAGTATTTTCAATGCTCACCCTACATTTTTATGAATTTATTTCAAGTTGATAAAGTTCTTTCCAAGTCTTGGATTTTTGTTCTTAGCTCAACAATGAATAAGCAAAGTTGTTGTCTCTGATCCTCCAGGATCTAAACCAGAAAGTTCCTCCTGATGGGTTATGATGTGTGTCTTATTTGTTTCATTTGTACGAAATAAATTGCACACCATAACCGAAGAACCGACCCTGGGCTACTGGGGTCGGGGCGTCATAGTTGGTATCAAAGGAATGGTTTAGGTAACCTTGGAAAATTAGGACAACAAAAAAACATTAGTAATGTTTTACTAAGTAGGGTTTGTTTTTAAACTTCTCAGATGGCAAGACAGCGAACCACGCCTAGATTCTTGACTCTCCCTACAGAAATCATAAAGACTACTGTAGAAAAATCCTGCTCAACATGTTACCAACCTTTTGTTAACTTACGACTCACATGCAAAACCCTCTATGAAATAACGAAAATCTCGAATGTCATTCGAATCTTCCGAGGGTCTGATGTTGTGTATAACCAAATGGCCAGTGCACTGTTTGAGAATTATAAAAAGAAAGAGAAGTAATATAGGGGACACTTCATGTGTTTCACCATGAACAATAAATGGTTGGCCTTCCCGGCATTTGGAGAAGCTGCAAAGTAGTTGGACTTCTGCGCAGTCTTTATGTACCAAATCATGTGCTTCAGTATGCTTAGGGAGCTCTGTGATTTTTTATCTTTCATAGAATCCTTCAATTATGAATTGGTTCGAGAGATCTTTAGGAACCAAATCCAATTGGATGTTGCGAAGCTTGATGTCACTCGTTCCCATCTCTGGAAAACCACCCGTATCAAACGGAAGCTTGGCTTCAACCACGATCCACTTTGCCAAAAATGTATTTGGGAAGTGGAGACCGAGAATCTTTGTTCTGCCCTGGGGATTGAGTTGAATAGTAACTTCTTCCATGGGCGGTGGAGGTAAAGGGACATCACCAAGGGTGTCAGAGAAGCGGTGTGAATAAGTCAGTGTATGTACGCCGATCGAATTGCGGGGACACAATTCTTTTAAGAGGGGGATAATGTGACGCCCCAGGTTTTATAAACTAGTCTAAGTGAACAATCTTGTGCTTTTTAATGTTGTCCCTTGTTTTATTTTATTTTATTTTATGCTTTGTGTGCTGATAAAGAATTCGAAAGGAAATAACACATGAAGAATATGATAAACTGTTATATATTTAAAAGTTACATTACAACAAGATCCATCTAATTGAAAGTACCATGCACAAGACCAAACAGGACCACAGCAAGTCTACTGAGAACCACAACACGGGAAATTAGATAGTCGTCATCTTCAGGGTCCATCCGTGTGAAAATTATAACCGCCAGAATCACCGCACACACACTCAGCGCCAGTGGTATGAGGAGAGCCATCCGCCAAGGGTCTGGTGTTTTGAAAATGTCCTACCCCTTGCTTTTATAATTTACCTCTAAGGGAATATGACCGTTTTTTACTGTTGGGTTCCAATGGATAAAGTGCATCATTTTATTAAATTTTTGTCTTTATAATGCTATTATAATATTAGGTATTTCAATATTTTAATAAGTACAAAAAATTAGAATTATATCTTCAAGTATTAAAATAGAATATTATTATTGCAAATGAATCTATTTTGATCCTGATATGGTGGAAAACGAGGTATTTTAAAATGTGTCGAACGGGGTATCAGCAATAATTGAAAAAGGTATCTTTTCGGATCTCCAAAACTTTGTGTTTTTAATTAGAGAAAAAATATGGGTCTTTTAAAAATAATTTTATTAATAAAAAAGTGAAGTAAGTTATAAATTGGATTTTAATGGTTATAAGATCATAGTAGTTATAAAAGTGTGGTATTAAAAATATATCTTTTAAAAAATATATATAATAGTTATATCAAATAGTATCATTTGTTTACTTAAAACTAAAATGGGATTTTTGGATTTGAAAATTATGAGTTAAAAGTACTTATTATGTTTTATAAAAAATCAAATTATAATGTTCTGGTTATATAGGTATATATATTAAAAAAAATTGAAGTAGTATAATGTCTAATTTTAACGTTTATTAAACTGTTTTTTTTAATGCACTATTCCTACCCGGAGAAACTTGGCTGGCCGCGCAATAGCCCCGCGCATATTACTCCGTCCGATCTCGCCTAGGAAGATCCTGACCATTGATGTGTTTTAAATTATAAATTCTTCTCGGCCTTCCGATCTCTCTCAGTCGGATCTCGGCCGTCGTTTTTTTCCCTCATTCTCCAAACTCGTCGTCTTCTACATCGCGACGGGGTCCCGCGAACCAGAGCTTGGATTTCCCGAGACGCTACCCTCTCCACTGCTCACGTTGACTTCGTGCACCCACCTACATAGGACACTGTAGGCTCGGCCTAACCTCCCCCGAATCGTCTTCCTTTAAGAACCGAGAAACCCCAGTGTAAACGGGGACCTCCGGAGCCAACCCGCGCCGCCGCGACACCAGCCTCGACGTCGTCTCGCCACCACACGAACCACCTCCAGTTTCGCACCATGCCCCCGTGCACGACCACACTAGTGTCGGTGCTATGCTTCTGGACACCAGGTCGTCACCTTGCAGCGTTTCCAAGAGGCCTCGACCTCACCGGACTACCTCCGTCCACCCAGCAAGCCTCCCTCCGGCGAGGTCCTCCCTTAAGCGGTAAGGGTGGCCCAATTGCATGTCTTTTTTTAGAAACCCAACCATGCACCTCGGTTTTTAATTATCCTTATAAACATGGGTATATATATATATAAATTTTAGTTAAAGGTATATATATATATATATATTAGTATGTTCCATACTAACCTTTTTCTTTTAAGGATCAGACTCCTTGGGTGTTTGCCTTCGAGGGGTACTTCTGTTTCTTCTATATATAAAAAAACCTTGTATAAAATTTCCATGTGCAACCAGTTACATGAAATATATATATACTTATAAATGTTATATATTTGTATTACTCTTTGTTTCAAAAATGGTGTGTGGTTTTGGAACAGTGTTTCACTAATATGATGTAATGATTCTGTTTTTTTAGCCGTTATTTTGTAGCCGGTGTGATACAATTGGTGTGATAAAATAATTTTATATATATACAACACAAACCCTCCAATTTTGAACAATTTTAAAGGGGTGTTTCCTTCGTGATATAAAAAGGGATATCACTTTTATGTTTGTTTTAATGATCCTATTTTATAAACCTGAAACTCAGGTTTCAGTGTATTTTGTATTTAAGGTTTTGAATATATATATATATATATAAATATATGTATATACATTTATAACTCAAACCCATTCTTTTTGGGGTATCCATGATTATTCAGTAATTTTATACCAAGAATTATGCTCTTGAAAAGGGTTTTTCTAAAATAAATTCCTAACATGTTGGATTATATGTAATACGTATATATTTATATAAGTATATATTTATATGAGGTAATGTATTGGAATGGGAATGTGTTTTGGTGTTTATAATTATCTTTGAAAAATATTTTTGATGCGAACTTGGTTTTTGGTTTAATTACGATTATGATATAGTTAAAAACAATGTTTTTACATATTTATGTATTTATAGTTTCATGAACATTTAAAACCCATAAAGTTTTGTTCATTTTAAACTGAATAAATGATAGATTGTTAGAGGTTTCATATTTAAAGTGAGCCATGTTTAATTTATGAGAAACCCTATATATATACATTGTTTATATATATCCCTATGTATGTATGTGTTTTTAAGATTAATAACTAAAAACCCTAGTTTCAAGAAATGGTTATTAATATTTTTTTCATGTAGGATTTTAGTGCTTGCCTGTGTTATTTTATGTTTCTTTGTCTAAGGGTACACCAATGAACTTGATTAATGTCGCCCTTGGATTGATTTGTGTGTTTTTTTAAGGATATTCTTATTCCTGTTTTAATCTCTTAGGGGTTTAAGGGTTATGTTAATATGTATAAATCCTCTATTATTTTTATACCAAACATGCTGCAGTGATTTTTAGTGAGAAGAGTGTAACTGCAAATTCTATGACCAGTGAAGAATAATAATTAATGACAGGTATTATTTTTAATGTGGTTTATTTCCAAGTGTTGGAATTTTAAAGATTGCATGTGTTTATACCAAGCATGCCGCAGTAATTACTAGTGGATGCAGATTTGTTGCAAGTACTGTGACCTATGAAGAACAATAGTTAATGCCAAGTAGTTCATTTCCATGTACTATAATTTTAGAAACTCATCATTTAATACCCCTTGGTAGCAAGTCTCATACAATCATTATTTTTTTTGCTTAAATATTTATTCTATGCACATAGTATGCTTCCTTAACCTTGCCTACTTTTATTCCATATTTTCCATTTTATTTGTCATGTCATGTATTTGTAAACAAATTATATAATTGATACCTTATTCATATTGTTCATGCATATGACTCAACATGATAATGAACTAAGTACTAAAATTACACATAGTGGTATGGGACACCATGGGTAATGAGAAATGAAAATGGTATTACCCAAAGTTGTATGGAACACCTTGGGTAATATGAAATGAGAATTAAATATTCAAAGTGGTATGAGAAACCATGAATATCTAACCCTATCAACATGTGATAAATTTATGGGACTACCCGGAATGGGGTCCGGTAAGAAGAAAACCCTCCAGGTTGGGGATTGGTTAAAGTAAGCCCTCTGGGTTGGACACCAGTAAATGTAAGCTCCTCGATGCATCGATAGTTCTCGAGATAGTCAGATTGGGTTTTTACCCTTAGGTCATGGCACAAGGCCTTGACATAGAGACCATGAGTCCTTCAGCATACATTTCATTGTTTATGACCAACCTAGTGATTATTCCGATTAGAGGAGTAACCTTGGTTATAGAACCATACCTATGAGTATCAGATAAAAAAAAGAAACACAAGACATATGATATGGAAACGATGATGCATGACCAGTTTCTTTTCAAGATATTCATTCCAAATGCTGTATTTCAATTATCATGTCTTGATGTGCATATTTTGGGTAGATGATGTGCTTATGCGCGACTCTGATGACATTTTCACCTTGTTGTTCATACACACCTTTCTTGTTTATGGACACTTTACTTCATGCAACCCATGCCTTTTTATTATTATGCTTATCTTGTTTACTAAGTGAATTACAGCTATGTGTTCTAGTGTGTAAATATGAAGTGCTTTAACTGTGTTACATAAACATTTGTATCGTCTTTAAGTTTTTCCTTTACGAAAACATTTTAAGAATGGAAAAGTATTTTCAAAATGGTTTTCTAAGGCTGTATTTATGTATTTTCAAAAACCCCTTGCTGAGTATTTTCAATGCTCACCCTACGTTTTTATGAATTTATTTCAGGTTGATAAAGTTCTTTCCATGTCTTGGATTTTTGTTCTTAGCTCAACACTGAAGAAGAAAAGCTGTTGTCTCTAATCCTCCAGGATCTAAACTAGAAAGTTCCTCCTGATGGGTTATGATGTGTGTCTTATTTGTTTCATTTGTACGAAATAAATTGCACACCATAACCGAAGCACCGACACCGGTCTACTGGGGTCGGGGCGTCATAATAAATATAACTTATGACCCCTTAATTTTGGGATAATATATCCACTAATTTAAATCGATATTCACTATCCTTTAATTCAATGAGAAAAAGAGGATCATGTAGGCTATTAGTTGAATAGATAGAATGATGATCAATGGTGTATGATGATAAAGAATAAAAATCTAGAGGAAGATATCTATGTGATTTAGTGGAAACAATTCCATAAAAATATTTGATAAGTATTTTCCTTGAACACGTTGAATTAACATGGATAAGTACTTCTTTAACATCTAGAAAATGCTTATGAATCGATCAGGGAATATATAGAGAACTTCATATGACTTCAATGTTATACCAGAATATATTAATTAACGCTATATGTAATTTTTCCCTTTTGTTTGGGAAAATATGAATTCTATGAAAATATTTGGTGATTAAATACTTAAAAATAAATGAGAAAATTTTCTGATTTTCCTTCAAAATCTATATTAAGATATGTCATTCTAAATTTTCTCACAAGTTCAGAGAAAAAAAGTTGAAAATTTTGTTTACATTGTAGATTTTTTTGAATAAATATAATGATGTGAAAATGTAACATATCAAACTTTTAAAAATTGATGAAATAAAAAAATTAATTGACAATAAAAGGAAATGCTTTAGGTTTGTTAAGGAAGGTATCATTGCTTGAAAATACTGATGTAGGAAACCAACCCTTTTGTTGGAATAATTGAATTCTCATTTCTACCATCATCTATCAATCTAATGTTTTGAAAAGAATATAATAAGATCAATTTGTGGATCAATACAACAGTCATAGGGTTTCCGATGTATAATAATGGACAAAACTATTCAGTCTGAGAGAGAATGATAATGATTATTCAATCAAAAATTCTAAGGTGGATACTAACAATTATGTGGAAATAGGTATTCATTTTATTTAATCAATAATAAATAAAAATCTATTTGATTTTGGTTCTATTAATTGTTTTATATAAAAATATTTTTATAGAATTCTTCGAGTACCACTTGAAAATATGGAAGTAGAGTAATGGTGAAATTATTGCATCTCCAATATATTACTTATCCCTTACCAATATTTTACGTTTTAAAATCCTAGAAATCCATGTGATACAACACTTATCACAATTAGATTAAATTTTAGGTGTAGATTTTATTTTCATATATAGATCTAACAAAAATTTATGACCGAATCAAATGAAATTTTGTACCCTGAATCACCATTTGGTTCTATAAAATTTCAAAGATGGGGGTGAATATCCTTTGGAATCATCATCTGAAAAATTGTTGTTATTTCATTATGGTTATGAATATCTAATTGAAATTATTAGGTATATAAAAAATAAAATCATTTATGACATTCCCATTTTAATGGAATATGTTGGGGTTTGTGCTATAGAGTTTATTGGTCTTCCACGAAGCTACAATTATGAGTTCTTAATCAATATTCCTCCTAGATATTTGTAATATATACGACTCTATAAATAATATAATTTATTTAACATGAGGATATTAGGAAGAATATATTGTATAACTGTTATAATGGATTTATATTCCCAATTCCTTCATTGTGAGGTGCACCATTACTTTTAGTAAATAATAAGTAAGATTCATCATTAATTTTAATTATTTTTTAGGATTTGAAAAAGTTAATGGTAAATTATAATTATTAACATCCATGGATTAATGACTTGATTGATCATCTACATGGATCCCAGTTCATCTCTAAGGTGTATCATCAGAAAAAAAAATATTATAATGTAAAAGGAAAGAATCTTGTTATCCCTTTAAATAATTGTTTCACAACTCATGGTCACAAAAAGTTTATAGTGATTCCATTTAGAATCCATAACGCACCAAAAATCATCATAGAGATAATGAATAGTGTTTTGGGGATTACCTAAACAATTTTTTTCTAGTATTCATGGATAATATTTTTATCCACTCTAAAAGAATGGGAGATTTAGAGGAGAATTTTAATGTTTTACAGAAGATATTCTCAGATGCAATATTTTATGTCAAGAATAGTACATATGATTTTTTAATGTAAAAGTAGACTCTTAAACCATGTTATCAAACGAAATAGGATATGTATGGACTATTTAAAAAATAAAGGCAATTTCTCGATGTGTCAAAAATTTGTGATGAGGATCTATCATTTAATTGAATTAACGAGGTGCTATCATTAATTTTGGATAAACATATCATGATTTAAAATCCCAATAAAATTTTGATTCAAAAAAGAGATAGGTTTTTATGATCTAATGAATTATAGAAAAAATTAAAAGAGTTTATTAAGTGGCTAACAAATTCCCCAAAGTTTACATTTTCGAACCAGTGGGGATTTATTTATGATCTACAAGAATGAATCTAAAAAGGATTGGGTTGTGTAATCGTGTAGGATGAAAAAATGATAGCCTATGACACCTTATGATTAATGATCCGTTATTATATGTCCACCTCAATATCTACTTTTAGATGCATTGATCAACACATTAATGATTTATAGGCATTATCCTTATATGGAAAAGTGTTATATATATACTCACTAAATAATAAAAAAACAATATATACACATGAAATGATACCAATATTTATTATCAAAGGTGATTAGTGATTACCAATGATTAAGAATCATTAATCAATTACCATCTTGTGAAGGAGAATATGGTGGTACATAGCCTGAGTATAATGGATACTAAAACAATATCTATATTGATTATGGAATGGGATCCAGTCTTCTTGGGAATAAAATTTTAATACATATGAAGAAAAAATGGTCTTCTAGCTTTATTTTTAAAATAATTCCTCAATCATCGATTCTTGAGAGAATCATTTGTTCAAAAAAAGATAGTAACATGGTATAGAGGAAGGTAGTGAATATTCCAGAGTTTAGAAATTCTGAAGATAGTGGTATATTTTTTTGGAACATATATATATATCCCATAAAAACCATTATAGAAGAAGGATCATCTAGATGTGGCACATAACAAAAACTTCTATATTAATCCAACAATAACTAAATAATATTGATATATTATAAAAATTTATTACGGGATAAAAAGTATTGCAAGATTTTATAATTTTGAACATGATGCTTAGTATGCCAATAAGTCAATGATTAATGAAATAACTATAAGGGTATGATGATACCATTTCCCAAATAAGTTTGAAAATTGGAAAACATAACAATTAGTTTATAATTTCACACACTGAGATAACTAATTTAAATAACCCCATATAGGTGGTAGTCAATCACCTTAAAATGATGTTGTATTCTATCACTATCAAAAAAGATTTATCTATTGAACAACTGAACAACATATACATAAATGTTGTGGTAATACTTCATGGAGTATCACTATCTTTTGTGCATGGAAAATAAATTAGGTTTACCTTGATTTTATTTAGGTTCCTTAAACAATAGTTGGATATAGAGTTGAGTATCAATACAGCATATCCCCATATGATATATTATCATGATAAGAGAACTATTAAACTCATGAGGATATTTGGAGAGAATGTTAAATGGATTTCCAAGTATGTTGGGACCAACACTATCCCTTAGTGGAGTACTAACATAAAATTATTATACATTATACTAAGAAAATGTAACCTCATGATGATCATTATGGTAATAGGTGTTAGACTCCAACATATCAAGATGAAGTTGAATAGTAGATACTTGTGGGTTCAGATCTTATCCTAGAGATAATAGAGATATATTAAACCATTAATTTTCATATGAAAGCATCACAATATTGAAAAAAAAATCATTTCAATTAATCGTTGAAGGGACATGGTATTTTATATCATCGATAAAGTTTCCATTCATTTGTCATCAATAATGAAACACCATAGAAGTGAATTCTTTGTCTTAGATACCTCAACCCTTATGAGATTCTTGATCACATCGATGTAGTGTCATATCAAATAGGACTCCCACATAACCTATAAAAATTACATGGTATGATTCATGTATCACTTTTGATGAAGTAAAAAATTGGTCCCATAACATGTACTAAATCTCATGGTTATACCCTTTGATGATGGTCTTGATAAAAGTATAAGATGGTGTTGATGTTATATCATAATGACAATGTTCTATGAAATAATAAAACTCACCTTGTCTATGTGATATGGGAACAACCTTACTTTTTTATGTGGAAGGTAATAAAAAAGGTGGTGAAACAAAATTTCACTCATTTATTCTAGATTAAAAAATGAATTTTTTGGTTCAAACATTAGAAGGGTGGAAGAATAAAATGACATAATATTTAATAAATTCATCTCCATTTTGAATATATAAATTTGATATTATTAAATGTGTTTATAGAAAATACATTCACTACTTTGGTTCATTCAGATATATTATAAAATATAGATTTTCATATTTAAAAGACCATTATTAATGATAACAATTAATGATATAGTCATTTGATAGTGATAATTAATAATATTATATTTTTAGGGTTATGAAAAAGTCCAATAGACACATTAAATGGTAATAACATCCTCCACTAGTAGGATTGTGCCCCATGATTCCTATTAATCAATGATACTAGGCATGATTGAATCTCTTTTCATTTATATTGATTAAACAAGAGATGTTATTTAGTAACTAAATCTAAAAAACCCATTCATGAGTGAATTTAAATTTTATTGCGATCAAGACCTAAACCATGTTTGTGTAACCACACAAATAAAAGGAAATCATTACACACCATATAATTAGGTCACACACAGGGGTAATAAAAAGTTTATACCAATAACCTAATAATTTTAATTTTTATATTTTTTTTCTAATAAAAAACTATTATTTTAGTCACTTTTAATTGTTATTTTTCATGTACACTTCTCTAGATTTGGTTAAAATTTTATATTGATACCAAAATTATTTTTTTGGAAAATTTATGTTCATAACATTATTTTGGATAATGTCATTAATTTTGAAGTAAATATTAAATTTTTATATTATCTTTATTATTAAATAATATTTATTTTTATAGAAAATACTATACAATTTATTAAAATCAGGTGAAATATTTATAATGATTGTAACTTTTTTAATTTCCTTAAAATAAAAATTTTCTAGAAAATAAAGTCATTTATTTAAATGTATAAATTAAAATATTAAGGGAATTATTTGGAAAAATGAATATTATTTTTAAAATCCATATATATAAATTACCTCACAGTTTATTTTTCGTATCCTTCAGAGGAAGACTTGTATCTGTATAAAAATTGAATACGATATAAATATACAATCATTATAATTACATTACAGTGTCTGAAAACATATGAAAAAAATTATATTAACGTAATGAAATGGAATATATATATATATATCCCTCTAAAATAATATGTTTTAGAAGTTGTTTTATTTCTTTTATATCTATATAAAGAATACTCCAAAACCTATATTATATTTTTGGATTTTAAAATTAATTATTTATAAACATGACTCACTTCTACAACACCGATTATATTATTTTAATATGTTCAGATCATTTACTTATAAAAAATTAAAACCACATTTATTTGTTAGAATCCATTGGATGAACAATTTTATGTTTTCTATTTTTTGATAGTTTTACCCAGTAGAATCAAAAACCAATTTTTTGAAACTGATACAGAATTCACCTCCTTCTTTCTGTAAATACCCAACAAAACACTCAATCGTATTCACTAAAAACATAATGATCAATAATTACCTCACTATATAACTCTTTTATACCCCCTAGGGTCTCCCTAGTATCTTAAAATGATTGTCCAATGATTTTAAATATTCCCTATAATGGTAAAAGGATTATTATTCCCTCGTTATTTAAAATCATTATTTATATTATTCCACTTGATTTCCCAATTATCATGTTGTATTGTATTTTTACACATCCCCATTTCTATATAAAATATTTACAAGGAATTATTTACCCCATTTAATCCCCATTAAACTAATCCATTAATAATTATGTACACCCATTATCCTGTTGAAATTATATTAATATTTTTTATGTCAAACATTTTTCTAGTAAATATCGATCCCCATTTACAATCAAGGGTATTCATCAAGATGTACCTTTCATTATTTTATTTATAACAAACATTTATCTAGACACACCATTTAATATTGTGATTTCAATTTATTAATGTTGTCTTTATGTTGAATAATCTACATAGCAGAATAACAGGTGTACAATATATGAGTATTATGGGTGGGGACTAAATTATATTTCCCTACAATGCATTGAGTAATGTTTTAATCTCAGGAGATACCATATATGGTTCATTGTATTTTTTAATAATCATACAATGTTGTGATGTCTATTTCCAATTCTTTCATCGGGGCCACCACTTTCATGTTAATGTCTGTTATCGTGTTTTTCACCCTACTATCCCGCATTCCAAAGGTGGGAAAATTTAATCCCATTCTACAGAAACTCCTATTTATTTATTGAAATGAGTTTTATGGATTCCATTTCATCATAACATGGAATCCTTCATTGAACATTTTACCAAGTTCAGGTCTCCCTCATATAATTATGTCATGTTCATGGAAATCATTCCAAATGCCATCTGTTTTTGGATGTCATTTAATTAAAATGCTTCTGTCTGGACATTCTAGTGGGTCTTGATAGGGAGGGAACCTTTGGTCAGGTTATTAGTCACCTTGGGAATTCATGGAATGTCTAAATATTCCGATCATTGGTCACCTTTATTCTTCCACATAGGAAGGAATCTTATAGAGGCATCTTAAGTATGTAACCCAAGGCATCCCATGTCCATCACGAGGTATCTAATGTATAAAGTGTATACATTCTAATTATTTCACCTTAATAAACCCATGTTTTTAATTAGGTAATTCATTCCTTAGGTGAATATTTTCCATGTATTGTTTCAATGTCATCACACATTTTTCATGAGGATGCTAACACCATAGGTTTATATCTCTGTGGCTTCCACCATAGGTGACCCTGTTCTGCATCAGTCATATATTTGGTCCATGATATTAATTTATTAAGGAGGAATATTGAGTCACAAGCTTAAAATATTATGGGGATGAAATTAATTAATCTAGATAACCCACGAGGATGATTATGGAGGTGTGTCTCCAGGAGGAATCATCATAAAGGTTTACAGATTAGTGGATCAAAGCGCCCTACATAGGTCGTTCTGGGAGATGAGTCCCAAAAACCGAATATATTAGGGAGTGAAGGTTGACCAAAAAACCCCATGATGGTGTATAAAGTATGTATATACGAAATAGTGATACCAAAAAATATTTATCGATAGATGGATCTTAATTCCCCGAAGAGGCACACACAGGAGGTGTGTCCCCTAAAGGGAAGTTCTGACAGCATGGAGGTTGATTGGAACAACCCTGGAGGAAGACTAGGAAGGAATATTACTAGTAGAGAAAACCTAGGTTTATCAATGGTAAATATTTAATCTAAAATAGGAATCCTATATTTCTTTTATATATGAAAAGTATTAAAACTCACATAGTTCTATACCACAGTTTAGGATCTTGTGATAGGACTGGTCCAAGCATTTTAACGTCGAGCAATATGGACCCTCACGCCATAAAGGGATCATCTATGAAGAATGGTGTTGGGATTATGCATGGAATATTCCATTCACCAGGGTATCTTTCTTGGTCATATTTTGTGTGGGGGTTACAAATTGAGATGCCTGAGGAACCTAGTAGAGACAAGGTCTTTGAGTTGAAGGTTAAAATCATTCTAAGGATGCGACTATAAGAAAATCTCTAAGGATATAAATTTTGGGTTTAGATCCCATGAGGGATTAATGAAAATCCCATTTAGTTTATAATTTAATACAACTTTTTTTGGAAATTTATAAGCCTTCTACCTGATGAGGGGGGAAAAAGGAACATCTGGTTGGGACTTACATGTAAGAGTGGCCTATTTGGATAGAGGTTTGGGAATATATAAATATATAAATAACATAGTAGAGTTCGGGTGAATGTTATAGTCACTAAAAACCTCTATGACCATGTTATACATGGTTGGTGTGAGAAACAAGATGATGAATTAGTCCAAACTTTTTTGTCACTAAAGAATGATAAATGAGATATTCTATTGGTATTACACTTGGTGATTCCCGATGAGAATTTAATTCCATGGGGAGAAGATCTCATTCCATGTGAGAAGGATATCATTCGCAATGAGGGTAGATAGTATGGAGACCATTCCATTCCACTCACACATAGAGCGCCATGTGCTTATCAGTCAAGGTAATTACATAGTTTAACGTTAGGTGTTATGGATGTTTGGACTATGAAATTTCACTTTATAAAGATCAAATATAGGGGAATCACTCCTCACACCTTTGGATTAGATAACACCCATCCATGAATCTTTGGGTAGAGAATGTATTTATAATTTAAAACAAAAAATTACTAGGATACATGTTCTCTCATGAGGTCCCCATTAGTTTTCCTGTTATGTGAAATGGAAGGAATTAACATACATATGTTGGGAATAAAAATGTATGTGGGAATCTCGGGCATAACCTATAGAGGATTAAGACAGTTGATTGTTTAATATGTCACACAGGGACTTGAGGAATATCTAGACAAGTCATTGATGGGATTTTTGGCTCTTGTCACTTGACCTTCTTGAATAGGCGTCGGTAGAAAGGTGGATGCATGTAGGAGCCAGAATGCAAGGTTTCACAAAGCATAAGGAGTCTGGAGATGTGATTCATGTTGTTCAGGTGGTTCATGGGGGTCAAGGGACTCATTTAAGAGAAGTCTTTCCATAATATGGTAACACTACCTCTTGATGATGTCCTACATTAGGATAGGAGTTCATCATGAAGGATGAATGCTTTGTGAATCCTCACGTTCCCTATAGGGACTTATTACTTATTTAAGGGAATAGGGTTCATGAAATGCATCTCGACCTTGGGTGGAGGATTCAAGAAACACATGAAATGAGGTTTTATTGTAATGACCCCAGGTTTTTCAATGGAAATTACCTTCTTTTTATTATGTCATAAAATGATGTGAAAACACGACATAGTTAACTTCTACCTTATAAGTGACCATTAAAAATAATTTTGTCACTTTTTGTGTTTAGAATTTTGGAAATATGATATACACGATTGTGTTTAAGATGAATTTTTGAGTCTAATAAAACAAAAATAATTTTTGGTGAATGCTAACCTACCCTAATGAATCATAACATACCATTATGAATACTGATATACCTTAATTAATAGTAACCTTACCTATGATAGTATAAAAATAATATGCAAGTAAAATTATGTTGTACCTATATTTTAGAATAAGTAAATAAATGTTTTAAAATTGTTTTTATTAATAATCCTTGATTTTAATTAAATATTAAATTAATTATATTTGGAAAATTATTTTTGAAAAATGTTATTAATTTTTTTATTCTACACGCCGAAATAGGGTTGGTGTAATTTTTTTTTATTTTTCTGAAATACTTGATTTTTTTATGAAAAGTGAAATACCGTAATTTACAAAAATAAGCTAAATAAGCTAGTTATAGAGGCATGGGTGATGTTCTTATGATATAAGCCCACCTGGTTCAGGATACCCTAAAAAATTTACTATTCTTTGTCATTCAAGATTGAATATTCCGTGTCTTAGGGGTAATTAATAAACTAATGAATTTTATATTAAGGAAACACCCCTCCCGTCCACTATAAAACCCACCTTTCACACCCTCATTTCCTCACACCTCTCAAGCTCCATGCCTTCTTTAAACTCATCCCAAACGTCTTCCCTAGCCCCTCTCCCATGTTCAATAAATTCTGGTCTCATCAAAAGACCATGCCTAGCTTCCTTAAGGAGAATCTCAAGAGGAGGATTTAAGAGGACATTAAAGGCATGTAAGCAATAAGATACAAGGTAAGGGGAAATTCTCAAACCCAATTTTCATTCTTCGAGTTCTCACTCTTTCAATACATTTTTTATATGGTCACTCCTCAAAAATCATTTGTTCCTCATTGTATTTCCTTTTCTAGGATAAAATTCTTCACCACTATTGTTTATATCAAACAAAATTTTGTCCAAAAGAACTATTCTTGTAAGAACTCACCTTTTAATTATCATTCATGGATGATGGTTCTTGTATCAAGAATGTCATCCCCTCTTTTTTTTGGGAATCCAAATTTTATGAAGTTTTTTTTATGAGATGAAACCCATTCCCTTCCTGGGGTTTGTTCTGTTCACCATTCATTTATGTTCTATGTGTCATGCATGATAATGATAATATTATGATGTGACGGGTGTGCTCGGAATTTTATAGCACAATACGAGTGTTTGAATGTGACGGGTGTGCTCGGAATTATACATCACTACAATGCACTGGGTAATGTGATGAATCTCAAGAGTAGAAATGAAATGATAAGTGAACAAGATGTTATCTTGGTTCATAAGTATGTGTGGTTGTTAACCAATAAGACATGATGTTGCATTTTTAGGCATTTCCACATTTCAAGTCTTATATTTATTCATTCTCTCATGTTCATGATCTTTATCCCATGTTATTATTATGCTCACCCCATGATATAGTGTTCTTATCTATCCTCTTATAGGGATTATAGCTCACCCCATTTGATGTATATCTTCTGGTGGGTACATGTACTAAGGAGAAGAAAAGTGCCAATAAGAGGCTAGAGAAGAATAAATTAAATAAATGTTTATTCTTGATGTTGTAATTGTTATTTATAGTATTAGTTTTCCCAAGACACTAAACCTTTGGATTCTCTATGTGTAATACTATTATGTTATTTATCTTTAAAATGATGTAATAGTAATGTAATAAAATTTTGGGTCTCTATAGTTGTTATCATAAGAAAGGTTTAGTTAATTTGGGAATTAGGATTAGTCAAATATAGAGAAAACCTATAGCATGAGACTATGTCCAAATATGCACACAAGAATCTCTACATAGGGATCCCATATGTTATGCTTTTAGTATAAATTGTTCAAATTAATAAGTAATGTATTCATGACATGTTTATTTATGATTTTTTATAACCTTTTATATTTTAGAAAATGGTGGGAACTAGGAGAAATCATGCCAACAACTCATGTAAGGGAAAATGCAACGATTGGGCGAATGGCATCCCCAATGATTTGGGAGGTGTAGTTCAGAACATCAAGGAAATTCTTACCCAATTATCTCAGGTTATGAACATTAAACATAATAATGGGGAACATATTCCTTCACTAGAGAGGGATAAACTGGCTATCGAATGTTTTATGTGGCAATGACCACTGACGTTTAGTGGATCCTCTGATCCACTAGTTGCGGAACAGTGGGCCAACTATAAGGAGAAGATCTTTTTTGTGCTACACTGTTCAGAGATGGAGAAGGTGACCCTAGTCGATTATCATCAAGATGGAGAAGCTGATCAATGGTGTTATTTTATTAAGAACACCATGCCAAGGGAATAAATTGAAGAGATCGAATGGGAAGGCTTTAAGATAATGTTTCTTAACAAGTATTTCCCATGAACTCTTCACATGAAGATGGAGAGAGAATTCATAGATCTCAATCAAAAAAGAATGAAAATATGTCACAATCTATGAAGCTAATTTCACAAGGCTTGCATGGTACTCTTCGGGTTTTATTATAAACAATGATAGAAAAATTGATAGATTCTTTAGAGGATTAAAACCACACCTTCAAAAGGCTCTCACAATTCGAGACATTCTGAGTTATGAATAAGTTCTTAGATGTGCCCTCAAAGTGGAGATAGAGTTTTTTGAATGGTACCAAGTCTATGGGGATAGGAAAAGAATGATCGATTTTCAAGCTGGGGGATCTAATGCCAAAGTGGGAAGAAAAATCAACGACCCTCATGAAAAAAATGTGGGATGTTGCACCATGGGAACTGCCTCAAATGGACGGGGAAATGCTTCATTTGTGGGAATGAAGAACACCGTGCTCAAGACTGTCAAAAAGACACAAAAATGATGGAGAATGTAGCTGATAAAAGGAGAGAACCACTAATGGTTCAATGCTACAACTCTAGGGAGCTAGGGAACTATGAAAACCAGTGCACTAAACCTCTAGTTCTATAGGGTAATCAGTGTTAGCAGCCACCAAAGCCAAAGGAACAAGGGATGGAATAGACCATCACTACTACAGAGGTGGACCATGATAATGAAGTCGAACAAGGTACACTTCATATTCGCTGAATAATGTCAAAAGTATTATTTTATTCTGCTTCTACGCATTCCTTTATATCATGAACGTGTTCATGAACTATATAATTGAAGCCCCGAAACCTTGAAGTACAAATATCTCAAAAAACACCATGTGGCTAAATCATTGCATTCCAAGTGTTTGACTCCTCTCTTGTAGGAATATGTGGGAATATTATTCCAAGAAATCATGTAATACTACATTTGGTGGAATTCAATGCTATAATGGGAATGGATTGGTTCTCATTATATAGTGCACATATCAGTTGTTGGGAAATGGAAATATCTTTTCATATTCATAATAATCCCATTCCCCTCTACAAAATCAAGGAAGATCATGAATATCCTTTTAAAAATCCTTCAATGGTGTGTGTGTTGACTCCCTACGATGAAGAATACCTCTCCCAATTGTTTGAGTTGAAGAAAAGTGCCAAATTTGAGAAAATGCCCATCATGAGGGAATACGTTAATGTATTTCCCGAATAGTTACCCGGAATTCCCCCGGATCGTGAGGTTGAGTTCTCAATTGAACTCATACCCATAGATACTCCTATCTCGAAGTGTCCCTATAGGATGGCTTCTGTCGAACTAGAGGAGATAAAGAAGCAGCTGCAAGAGCATCTGGACAAAGTGTTCATACACCCTAGTTCATCACCTTGGGGTGCATCAGTTATCATTGTAAAGAAGATGGATGGAACAATGCAGCTGTGTATCGATTATCAGGAACTCAACAAGATCACCATAAAGAACAATTATCCTCTCCAAATGATTGATGACTTTCTCGACTAGTTAAGAGGATCTCAATACTTCTCAAAGAAAGATCTTCATTCTAGATATCATCTAGTAAATGTGAAGAACAAAAATATTAAGAAGACTGCCATCCGATCAAGGTATGGGAACTATGAGTTTTTGGTCATGCCCTTTGGAATTACTAATGACCATGAAATATTCATGGATATGATGAATAGAGTATTTACACATTACCTAGACAAATTTGTGGTAGTGTTTATTGATGATATTCGTATCTACTCCTTGAGAAAGGAGGAACATGAAGATCATCTAAGACATGTGTTGGTGACATTGTAAAAGGATAATTTGTATGCCATTTTCATAAAGTGTGACTTTTGGATGATGCAAATTACATTATTGGGACATGTGATCACAAGTGAGGGAATTTATGTGGATCCTTCAAAAACAAATGTGATTGAGGAATGGCATAGGTCCTAGAGTGTCACAAATATATGTATTTTTCTAGATTAGTTGGGTCTTACTGATGTTTTGTGAGAAACGTCTCCTGATTTTCAAACCCTCTATCTATGTTAACATGGAAAGGGGTAAAGTATTTCTGGACAAAAGAATCTATGGGAAGCTTCACGGAGCTAAAGATAAGGATGATCATTGCACCTGTAATCACACTACTGAAAAGTGGAGAATGTTTTGGGATATATAGTGATAATTCGAAAAAAGGATTCAGTTGCGTACTCATGAAAAATGATTATGTGATAGCCTACACATCATGACAGTTGAAGATCCATGAGAAGAACTACCTAACACATGATCTAGAGCTGGTAGTCGTGACTTTTGCCTTGAAAATCTGGTGCACTAGCTTTATGGGGAATAGAGTGACATATACACCGACCACAAGAACCTAATTTATATATTCACACAAAAGGAGCTCAACATGCGTCAATGGAGATGGATAGAGCTAATCATGGATTACGATTGCTCTATTCACTATCATCCAAGAAAGGTGAACTACGTAGCTAATCCTCTAAGTAGAAAATAACCTGCTAATCTATCCATGAAGTGGATTGAGAAAGACCCTATCTTCTTGGATATGCAAAGAATAGATTTGGAAATCATTAGGCTAGGGGATAAATCCTACATTCCCCAAATTATTGTGAAACTATCCATCCAGTATAGGATTAAGGAAGCACAATGGGATGATGTGGAGATACAAAAGAGGGTGAATGAATTATAGCAAGGGATGATGCCATAGATCAATATCGACGATGATGGGGTGATTCAGTTTGGAATGCGGCATTGTATACCTTCATCACCTAGGAAAAAGAAGGAGCTATTGGATAATGCACATAGCTCAATATTCTCTATCCATCTCAGGAGTACCAAAATGTACTATGATCTCTTAGAACACATCTGGTGGGATAACATGAAGAAGGAGATTTCAGAATATATATCAAGGTGTTTGGTATGTTAGAATGTTAAAGCTGAGTAAAAAGAGTCCAAAGGTATGATGCAGCCATTGCCTACACCCATGTAGAAATGGGAAAATGTTACTATGGAATTTTTCATGGGCCTCCTGAAGATGTTGAAGGGAAATAATGAGATATGGGTTGTGGTTGACTGAATCTCCATGACTTCCCATTTTATCGCTATTCGGGAAGATCTATCACATTAACAATTTGAAAATATATATGGGAAGGATGTGGTGGGACGGTGTGGTGTTCCACTCTCAATTTTCTCTGACCATGATCCAAGGTTCACATCTAAATTCTGGAGGAGCCTTCAATATGCTTTGAGTACTGAATTAAATTTCAGCACGACCTATCACCCCCGAACTGATGGCTAGTCTGAAAGAATGATTCAGACGCTTGAAGGTATGCTAAGAGCCTGATCTCTATAATTAAATGGTGCATGGGATCAGCATCTACCATTGGATGAGTTATAATTCAATAATAACTCCCAATAGAGTATTTAGATGGATCCATATGATGCTCTATATGTAAGGTGATGTAGAACTCCAACCTGTTAGGATGAATTTGGAGAAAGAATGTTACTTAGACCCGATCTTGTTCAAGAGATGAAAGAGAAGGTTCAAGTCATCCATAAACACATCAAAGCTGTTCAATGATGGAAAAAGAGCTATGTTGACAACCATCGAAGGGATTTGGAGTTCGTCGTTGGAGATAAAGTATTCCTTCGAATATCTCCATGGAAGAAAGTCATGCGATTTGGGAAGAAAGGGAAGCTAAGCCCAAGGTATATTGGCCCCTTTGAGATCCTATACCGCATAGGAGCCATGGCCTATAATCTTGTGATTCAACTGGATATAGATAAAGTTCATGATGTGTTTCATGTATCACTACTGAGAAAGTACATACCAGACTCGTCACATGTAATAAACTCAGAGGTGGTGCAGCTAGAAGATGATCCCCCCTATGAGGAGCATCCAGTAAAGATTCTGGATCAGAGATATAAGGATCTACGCAACAAGACAACCTATCTTGTCAAAGTTTTATGGATAAACCTTATGATTGAGTAAAAAACATGGGAACCAGAAGAGGAATGGAAGGAGAAACACCCTCAACTGTTTGAGTAAAGTGAAATTTCGGGGCTGAAATTTCATAAGGGGGGTGGGAGAATGTATCTACCCGAAGTTTTTCAATGGAAATTAACTTCTTATAATTATGTTATAAAATAACATGAAAAAAAACTACTGAACTTATAAGTAATATTCTACCTTTAAACATAATTTTGTCACATCTGTGTTTGAAATTTTGAAAATATTACATACACGGTTGTGTTCAAGATGATTTTTGGAGTCTAATAAAACAAAAATTATTTTTGGTGAATAGTATCCTACCATTATGAATAGTTACATACCCTTATGAATAGTGGTATATCCTAATTAATAGTAACCTTAAATATGATAGTATAAAAATAATATGCAATTGAAAGAATGGGGTACCTGCATTTTAGAATAAGTAAACGAATGTTTTAAAACTGTTTTTTAGTAATACACCATGATTTTAATTAAATATAAAATTAATCATATTTTGAAAATTATTTTTGAAAAATGGTCTTTATTTTTGGATTCTGCATGTTGAAAATTGTTTGGGTAATGTTTTTGGGATTTTTCTGAAGTACTTGAACTTTTTATGAATAGTAAAATACCATAAATTACAAAAATAAGCTAAATAAGCTAATTATAGAGTCATGTGTGTTGTTCTACTGATGTAATCCCACTTGGTTCGGGATTACATGATAAAATTACTATTCCTGGACATTCAAGACTCCCAATTCCTTGTCATAGGATAAATTAATAAACTAATGAATTTTGTATAAAGGTAACCCCACTCCCCTCCACTATAAAAACCACTTTTAACATCCTCATTTCCTCACACATCTCAGGCTCCAAGACTTCACTAAATTTACCCAAACATCTTCTCTATCCCCTATCCCATGTTCAGAAGCTATTGTTCTCATCAAAAGACCACACCCAGCTTCCTTAAATAGAATATAAAGAGGAGGATTTAAGAGGACATTAAAGAGAAAAAAGCATTCATATACAAGGTAAGGTGAAATTCTAGAACCCAATTTTCATTCTTTGGGTTCTTCTTCTTTCACTCCATTTTTTTATATGGTTAGTCATTAAAAATCATTTTTTCATCATTGTATTTCCATTTCTAGGATATATCTGTTCACCACTATCGTTTATGTCAAACAAACTGTTTTCCAAAAGAACTCGTCTTTTATGAACTCACCTTTTACTTCGCATTCATGGATGATGGTTCTTGTATCAAGTATGTTATTCCCTCTTTGTTTTGGGAAGCCAATGTTAATGACTATGTTCTTATGAGATGAAAACCATTCCTTTCCATTGGTTAGTTATCTTCATAATTCATTTATTTTATTTGTGGAATGCATGATAATGATAATATTATGATGTCAAGGGTGAACCAAGGATTATATAGTGCAATATGAACGTTTGAATGTGACGGGTGCACCCGGAATTATACAGTGCTCCAATGAATTAGGTAAAGTGATGAATCTCATTAGTAAATGTGATTTGATGTGTGAACAAGATTCTAGCTTGGTTCACAAGTATGTGTGGTAGTTAACCACTAGGCATGATGTTTCATTTTTATGCCTGTCCACATTTCAAGTCTTATATTTAGGATTCCTCTCATGTTCATGATCTTTTTTCCATGTTATTATTATTCTCACCACATGGTATATTGTTCTTATCTATCCTATTACTAGGCATCTAGGTCAACCCATTTGATATATATCCTCAGCTGGCTACAAGTACTAAGGAAAGGACAAGTGCCAATAAGAATCTAGAGAAGAAGAGATTAAATAAATGTTTATGCCTGATGTTCAAATTGTTATGAATTGTCCTAGTTTTCCTAAGACACTAAACGTTTTTATCCTCTATGTGTAATACTATTATGTCGTTTATCTTTATAATGATGTAATAGTAATGTATGAAAAGGATGGGTCACTGTATTTATGAATCCCATGTGACATGTATGATCCATTTTATGTCTAGTTCACATACATTGGAGGCTCATAAATTGGGAGATATTCAGATGAAGAATGGTTTGGTAACCATCATCAAAAGGATGGAGTGAGATCTTATAATTATAAACTGTGTTAAAAAAATTGGGGAACCATTTCATGATTGTTTTTAGAATTTTGTAATGGGAACAACTCTATGAGTCTCAGGAATCACTCCATAAATCCTTCACATGGTCATGATACACCATCAGAATCATGAAGGGCATCATCACGAATTTTCATGTTCGCAAAGGGGACTTCTCAGATACATTTCTACAACTTTCATCCATTCATATAGTTGAATGTATTCATGATGAATACCCTTAAGATTGGTTTTGAGGTATTTTTCCTTGAATTTGATCCAAATTTATTGCATCTTTATTGACTATTCATGTCGCATATATTCTAGTGCCAATAAATGCCACACCCGTTAGAAAATTAGGTAGTGTGGGGAAGTATGGTCATATTTATAGAGAGAATCAACAAAAATTGAAAATATAATGTCTTTCATAGTGTTCATTCATGATGATCATATATTATAATAATTGTTGATTGTAACTGGTGGGAAGGCCATCTAGAAGTGTGACCAAGGAATATACCTATAAATATAGCAGGGGGGATCAAACAGACCTTAATTACTCTAATGAAATTAATTTTTGATCTATTTTTTTAAGCCAATGATCATCAGAACTTTCACCCAATGATAATTTTTAGTGAAAAATACTTCTATTACTTTTTTGAAAAACGTTTTTTGAAAACTGGACACCACTAACTACATCTTGGTAAAATGAGAACTGAAACCTAGAGATTCACCAAAGGGGATCTATGAAAAATCATTGTGAATGAACTTCATGAACAAGAATTTGAAAACAATTAATCTTTGAATCCAATGGATGATCAAGAAGTCGTGCATCAAGTCAATGATGATGCAACATTAAGGGGAGATATGGATGATAATATCATAACCCGATAGTGTGTTTAAAATGAACCAAACCATAAATAATTACCTAGTTTATTTATAGAGTCTCAAATGAAATATCTATTTTTCAAGAGGATTCTACTTTATGGCATCAATTTCGGCTATGAAATATTTACTCCAGTGGTGAGCATGGATGAGCCATCATAGTAGTTCAGGGGGAAAATAGGGCAGTAAAAGTGGCATAAAGAAGAAATAGAACACATATGGAAACATCATGCATTCATCAAGGCCTAATTACTATAAAAAAATATCAAAAACACTGATGGGTAGAAGCCGTATGAGAATTTATTCCCAACACAGTATCATATTATCATCATGGTGGGTTTGGGTGACCTACAAAAGGGATGAAATGATGATCGAGAATTGGTCCAGAGAAAAAAATTTAATAATGAGTGGGTGTGTTAATTTACTGAATTCACATCTTTCCCTTAATTTTAGGTTGATATAAAGTAGGTAGGACTTTATGAATTATCATGGTCCTCACAGTTCCACATTTATCAGCCACAAGAGATCATGCCTAAGCAGTTGACAATATTGGCACTGAGGACAAATAAATTTCATTTTCATTATGGCTAGGTCATTATTAGCCTTTGAGTCCATAATCAAATCATTGTAATCCCAATCATGGAAGAAATATATTATTAGTTTCTCCCTATATAGAATGTATGGGGGATAAGAGGATTTTTTGGCCTTATCGAAATAATTCTGGAATTTGGTATAGAGAAAAACATAAGTGAAGTTGGGGAAAAGGGACGTTCTCTTAAATAATTACTTAAAATACATCATTAATGGACTAGTATAGAGGGACACTAAGGGCGAGGAGACAATAATTATTTTTTCTATGAGGCCACAAACATTTCTCAAGGAATACTAGCAGGGAATGGATGCATCTACTAGTGGATTCTAGAAGAGAGCTAGTGGAAGCAGTGGGGATACAGTGTTAAGGCCGAAGATAAACCAATATTATGGTTTGTGGGATTTATCATGGTTCTTATTTGTCGGTTTATAATCCCAATAAGGTATGGACATATGGGGGTGCGACCAAGTACTTTTATAATGGTTGTGATGCTGGATAAGGGGATATGTGTAAGCCATGTTCTTCTAGTAATAGAAATGATAGACAAACTATTTTTGAATATCAATTATAGGAATACACCACTACGTGTGTGTGGGCCCATTCATTTTATATATTTTTATTGGATGCACACATGGGGGTTTTGTGTACAAAACCCTATTTCATGTCCTAAAACAATTTTTTTTTCATGAAATATGGAACATTGAGGGGTGTCACCCATTCATGTTGGGCCTAAGAATAGTGTTTAATAGATTTGGGCTCACTAATATCTTCAAAATTCAACCATTTTCCCTTATTATTGGGTATGTGGATGATGATGGAGCAATTATTGAAGAACATTGATCGTACCTCAATCCCTATTGATGTTGGGTAATTGTAGAATGTTTTGACAGTTATCTTGTTTTTAAGCCATAAAATCCACACTAATTTGTCTAAAAATTCTTAGGTCTACATAGGTTGAATCTGATTGGGTTCTCATAGGTGAGTCATAAGTTCCATACTTCGGTGATAATGTGGTTATGGTGTTTGTTCAAATGTGAATATGAGATGATGAGGAATGAGTTTAAGCCACCATCTACTGTGAAAAAGATTATTAATAGCTACATGATGATTTGAGAGGGAGATTATCCCTCTATCATATTGAGACATCGAGCCTCCCAAGCTAACAAATTCATGATCACTCCAACATAGGTCTTCTCTTAAATGATTACTGGAGGGTTACAAATCTTCAGATTTTTCCAATGAGTTGGACAACATTAGTGTGTCCCAAAGATCATGGGCACAATCATCCAAGAGTTGTAGGGAGGAGAACAAAATAACACTCATCAACCCTAGGTAATATGGAGTACAAATTAAAGGGGCATATTGGGTGGTGTCTATGAAATTTTTTCATTATCTTAATAAGTGGTTGTGATGCATAGAAATTCCAAGCAATGCTATCTTTCCTGATTCATGGAAGAAATTGGACTTCTTCAGGCAGTTTTATTGTGATCATGGGATGTGGATGAAAGAAAAAAACATAGGATATCCCCCACTGGGATCGATAATGATAATTATAGTTTCTATATTTCTTAGGATGAAGGGGAATGATACATCAAAGAGCTGTATGACCTGGTGCATTCCATGGTCACAACCCACTTTCTGACTTACCTGGTTAATGTGTTTCTATACCAACCCCCCATCCATCGGCTGGTGAATTGGGTTTTCATGCACCTATTCTTAAGGATTTATATGAGACATTGGGAATATATTCTCATTTATGATACCATATAATAGGATCTATCAACATTGACCTAGTAAATATAAAAATCTAATGCAATTTAAATATAACATTCTCCTTATAACTGTTGTCTAACTATTTCTCCACTTGTAAATAAATCAATCATAGAGGAGGGGGAGGTCTAAGACAGGCCTAGAAAGGAGGTTTTTGGGACCTCAACTGATGAAAGATATGATTATGGGGTCCCTTCCCCGTATCTTGGTAATGATTATCCAATCCCCAATTTTTTAAAACGAGGCATCATCCATTGAAGGAACTTTTCCTAGAGGAGTTCCCTTGAATCATCCAGGGTTTCTAACCATATTATAAAATTCATGTATTTTCATTCCTCTACTTAATATTTTCCTTCTTCCTTATCCTTCTTATGTCCGACTAACATATTTGGGAATGGAAATTTGAATGACACTCAGAATCCAACCACCTATGCTAACACTCACATTAGTTGCGCCTAAGCCTAATGTGGCGATAGAGGATGACACTCTCCCAATGTATGAGGATACGAAGTCTATAGAAGATGGGAAATATATACAATATCCAATGAAGTGGAATTATGATTCCATTCGCTCGATATATGTGTTTGAGACAAGGCCCACAATAGTGCTGTTAGAAAGTGCATCGGTGGATGACCCTGTGGTATTATTTTCACCCTATGTTTCCACTAGAGGTAAAATTGTGATTGGATAAATTGTGATGCAGTCATTGTCTGATGGTATTGGGGATTCATCATTAGTTTTACCATATCCAAAATTTCAACCAGTGGTTGCTACAAGAGATAAAGATAAGGTTGAACAAAGAAAAAAATAGCATAGGGGTTGGAATGACGACATCCACCTTATTAATTACACTGATCTTATTATAGGATTATAACATAGTTGCAGAGGATAACGATAATGTGTTCCATAGAAAAGAAATTTTTTATCACTTTTAATAGATGGAATGATTCTCTAGACACTCACATTAGTATACCTACACCTTGAGGATGCAGATGAAACATATTAGTCGTCTTTCCTCCTCAGGAGCCTATGCCACCCAAAGGTTTCAATAAATTTCGACCATAGGTTTGTGAGGATAATTGGAATGTTCATCATAAGGCATGGAGGAATGTGAAGAAATTCATCGATCTCATAAAGTTAATTGAACATCAATAATTTGTTGTATCTTCCCATTATTTGATGGTTAGACAAGGGAATGATGGGGTGGATTCCAACAACCATCATGCACTATCCAAAGACTAAGTCATCGTGCGAGTTCATGTGAAATGGTAGAATCTCGATTTGGATTGGAGTAATAAAAAGGTCTAGGTCTCCAACAGGATATAGAAAAATGAGGGAGTGATTTCACATTTGGAGGGGCTAAAACATTTGAAAGCAATGACCACTGCTATATTGTCTAAAACGACCCGAAGTCAGAGGTAACAATAGGAAGAATCAAAGGACAAGGTGGATGAGATCAGGAAGGAAGGAGCTGACTATTGGTGGATCAAGATCAATAGTAGATTAGGGATAATAATGTTCTTTATAATAACAATTTGCAGAGGGAAGACATAGAATTATGGTAGTAGGTCTTCAAATCCATTCAGTATAGTCTGGATCATCTAGAGCAT
This sequence comes from Viscum album, assembly GCA_963277665.1. Classification (NCBI taxonomy): domain Eukaryota; kingdom Viridiplantae; phylum Streptophyta; class Magnoliopsida; order Santalales; family Viscaceae; genus Viscum; species Viscum album. The sequence goes on along the minus strand of OY728146.1, from coordinate 1,500,714,639 downwards.
TTGATGTCTAAGGTAGATCCATATAGTACATTTTTTATGGGGGAGGATAAAAAATGTTGATGACACTCTAAAACAATGGGTTTTCATAATTTCCAAGATGAAACATATTTCCTTGCCATTATTGTATTACATTTATCATTTTTATGGGACAACAATCATATAATTCTTATGATCAAGTGGGCCATTCCTAGTACGAGAAACAAGGGATAAATATTTATTTTCCCTTCATATGAGAGTTATATACAATCATTGAGGACTTAGGGTGTTCTATTTTTTACTAACAATTGAGATTTACTAGTATAGGAGATGATGGGGTTGGAGAAAAAGTCTCTTGGAATGGAAAAAATCATTCTCCAATTCACTCTAATGCAAATAATGATATAATGAAAAGTGCTATGAATTTGTCCTAAAAAAGGGCAATGTGATCTATGATTGACAATGCCAAAAATCTAGAAAACAAAGATAGCGGCGTGGAGATACAAGATAAATTCTGATTATGTTCGAAACACATAATTTTAACTATTTCCTAGGAAGGGGGGGGGGGAGCATCGATCGCTAACAATGTTCAAGACATGGAACCTGACTTCGAATTTGATCTGATGACTTCTAGAATGTATCCCAAGGAAGATTGGTGATCCAGAACGACATAAGAAAATGATGTTATGGGGTACCCTTAGACAAGGAATAGATGAATATCCAAATAATGGTAACTCTAATTGTGGTAATGGATTGATGGATTTTTCTAATAGATTTAATCACACTTGGTAATACACCACTATAGATAAAAACACATTAGGGTAAATGTATTTCTGTGAGAAAATATCAAACCCAACTTATAGGAAACTGTCATATCAGAAAATGGGTGAATGCTAATTATGTTAATGACATGGTAAATGACCAAGACTTTAGTAATTATCCTCTCAAGAGAGGGCCAAAGATGCTTCATAGTTTTCTTCATTCATTGTGGATGATATCCATAGAGTTTTACATCATACAGTTTCTAAAATGTATGGTACATTTAAACCACACATGATGAAGACAATTCACATAGTTTAATGTCATAAAACTAGGATGTTTCACATCATTAATGGTTTTGTGACATGGAAAACGGCCCACATTTTAATGTCATGTTGCATTGTCCATGGAAAACATTATGAAATTCATGATGTGGGTAATATGTAATTACTAGTTCCATAAGAATTATTGTGGAATGAGGGGAATAAACCCAATATCAATGAGAAAAAAGAGTATTGTGTAGAAAACAATTATTATAATTTAGAATTTAATCAAACTTATCTTAGACCATAGGGGATGAAAAAAATTGAGGTCATAATACTCGTACCATGGCATGAACTAAATAGATATTTGTATCATGGTGGGTTGCAAAACCCCAATGTGGATGAGGAACAAATATTCCCATCACCATACCACCCATTCTTATAAGTACTTGAATATGGTTTTATGTCACAATGCTTGGACTTGAATTCCAATTTTAAGGTCATAGATTTTGGACCAACAGAACCTTTGTGTAGCATGACCACATCAGTACACACCCTACCATAAATCCAAATCACACATGAGTTATACTCATTTTAGAAAATGAGGAATGGTAAGTGGTTATTCCAAAAATTTGGAAGTTCACTATAGTGGTTAGGAGATATCACGTTGAGAATTTTCCAGTGACACCCAACACTTACATAGCGTGTGAAAATACACTAAGGGGGGATACCACGTGTGTTGGGATTCCACCAAGATATTAAGTGGGGGAAATAATGTAAATAGATACATGAAAAACATAGATGAAGGGGTGAATAGTGAGTAGGTATTGACTACTGACCATGTTCGAGACATAGAAACAAGAAACATGTTTGTCAATAACATGAAGAGTAAAAGAGATATAAATTGCTGACCATGTCACTCAAGATACACTATTTTATACCAGGGATCTGTTAAGGCATTTTCCCAGGATGGGTGGTGAGAAAAAATTGCATGATTATATCACAATTAGTGGATCTATATTTATTTTAAGGAAGATGTAAATACAAACTGAGAGATACTTGATGTTGAGCATGTGGCGTATTGGAATTTATGATTCAAATCCAGGTTTCAAAAATATTTTAATGTTATATTAAATGGTTTATGGATACTAGGTCTACATATTGGACCTCAGACAATTAGTTTTTAGTTTATGTTCATAATTGTAGGACCAAGAGGGGGCCAAGGGGCAGAAGAATTCGATGAAATTGTAGCCGGACATAGATATGTGATTTTTGTGTGTCATTATGTATCTAATAAGGATGGTAATCAACCCACACATAGTTCTAAAAGGTATCACACATAGTTTATGGTTATACAATAGGGACCATGGTGGTAAGTTTAGAGTCATGTCATTTAGACTATAAGTAAAACCTTTGATCCAGTGGTATATTGATGGCATGAAAGAGGTAAAACCCAATGTGAATTTGGACAATAAGTCTCTGGTTTCACATGAAAATGTTTATAAAATATTCATATAGTATAATTTACTAATTCATGAACTATAATAGAGGCAAATAGGACAAAGGGTTAATGAATTTGCATATCGAATTAGAGATGGGATGTCCGAGTTTCTCTATGTATCCATTAAGTGTGGGAATCAACACATACAATGCTTAAGAACAGAGTGCAGTAATAGACCAACAAGAGTAGTAGCGATTCGGTTTGATAAGGGAATTGGGGGAATCATAAATTTACCATGCAGATCCCTTGTTCATTGTATGTGCTAACATTTTCAAATCATCCCATACTTAACATATGAGATATGACAATTTAAAACAAGGTAAAATTTGTATATTATTAAGATGTAAGTGGCATCCTAGTTTTATATGGAGTAGGATCACATTTTAAGTTCATATGATGAGAATGTTCGATCCTATTTTAAGGTCATATAGTTTGATAATTTGGTGTTTGGTAACCCAAATTTACATGTATTGTGCACTAGAACATAAAACCCAATGTGATAGAGTGATAAGGAGGAGAACCACCTCACAAGAAAATTTGGAGAGAAACTCACATGTAGATTAATTTCATGGTATTCAGACTTTTTATAACCATTTTATGGTAATGTGTCATGTACAATAGATTGGATACTAATTTATGGTCTAAAATCTTGGACTATGTAAAAGAGGAGTTGCTCAAATGGATATATTTCATGTAGTGGAATGATAAAACCAATGTGAATGAGGTATTATTTAGTCCATAACCACACTAAAGATTTTGGATAGGTATTTCATATATTTTAGAGTGTTAATGTTTGAAGAGTAGGATATTAGTTTAATTCCTTTTAGTTTGGACCAAAGAGGCATATTTATTCAAAGGAATTACCAAAAGGTGATGTCTTAATGAGAATAACTTGAATGAGGTCCTTGGAGATACTCTTCTACATGAAACATCCTAAAATAATACCCACATACAATATAATGTTGTGATGCATTGATTATGACTCCTATTTTATGGTCATGGAGCTTATAACCATTTATGAAAATAGATTAAATTCATCTCTCTTGTACCAAAAGATCTTAGTTTATGTTCATATTTTTTTAATGATGAAGAGTTCATCTAGAAAATGGATATGTTGTGTATGGTAGGAGTTACCCGATGTGAATGATGACCATGGAGGCTTGCACCACATGATGTATTCTTGGGGTACCCACACCTAGTATAAATACATGATCATGGGACATCAACTCCTAGTTTATGTTCCTTGATTTTGGACAATTTTCGAATGTTTATAGTCATATATCTTTGAAAATATGATGTATATTAGTTTATGGTCATAAATATCAGACTAATGGGGCTCTTAGTTTTCCATCATAGAGTTCAGACTAAGTTCCCAGTTTTACATCATGTTCCTTGGACATGGACATTCATTTTAATTTCATAAAATATGGATGATATGTGTTTTAAATCTTATCATCATGAAACTATTATTTATGGATATTATACAGTTTAATGTTAGGAAACTAGGACAGTAGTGCTATATTGTTTTTCATCGTACCATTGGGACACTGGTATTTTCCTTTTAATGTCAAACATATAGGACCACCGATGCAAAAAAATATAACATCGTGTAGCTAATACCGGGATGGTATTAATGTTATAATTATACAACTGGAATGCTGGTTATTACATAGTTTAATATAATGCAATTAAGAAAAGGATACTCCTCTTGTGAATTTTTCTAGAGAAATATGTAATTGGTTTGAGGAGTAATTTTCTCCTTGTACAAGATGATTAAAGAGTATGATCCATTGGAATAGACATTTTGAATGATATATGCTTCTTCCCACATATGATCCAACTATTGTTGATTCCTGTAGTGTATCATTTTCCTCTTAAGAGATAGTACCATGTCAACATGGAGAAAGGAGTGGAGGTGATCATTCTTGTTGAATTCTATTGTTATCCTGTTATAGTGACTCTCTAGATTATTCAAGTCTTGAATGATGGTCTCATAGTGTTATTCCAACTTATAATGAATATTATATGTCATTAATTATGGTCTCTTCAAGTCATAGATAGATATTCTATGATATGGAAGCTAAATCTCAAGGGGCATGACTGCCTCTATTATGTACACTATGGAATATGGAGTCAGCTAGGTGGAATTTAGAAAATTTCATTCAATAGGACTATATGGATTTTTTGATCTTTTCTATGAAAATTTTCATGTTTTTGATACCCATCATATTCATAATGATAGGGAGGGTTTTTTGAATGCCTAGATCTATCCATTATCTATTACATGGAAGCAGGAATTATGGTTCGATAGGGTATTGTACATGGAATACAGTATCACTAGCTCAATTTCTCAGATGTGGGTTTCATTATTGGTGAGAATAACAATAGTATCCATGAAATGATAAATGTTAGGTGGAATCATGAATTTGACCCCCAATCAGGCATTGAATTCCATGTGATGAATGACTTCAACCGACGTGGAGAAGAAATATACCATTTTCAAAATAAACTTGTTTTGGAGGACTATTTCTGGTATATGTGGTCCCACAACATCATTCCCCCATAGTGAAAAGGGAAAAAAATTGGTAATAGGAAGGGGTCAAACATTTTATGAAATCATTTTTCATGAATCTTATGTGCATGGTAGCTCTTCGAATCCTCACTATTGTTGTAGATCATGGTGGGGAAAAAGATTCTTAGCCACTAAATCTAGTGAGAGAGCTTCAACCATGCCCGATGTGCACCACAAAACCCAAAATTAACTTCCTATATAACATGGAGAATCATCTCTACATGGATTAAATAGATGATAATTCCCCAAAATCCACCTTTTTAAAGAGTTTTATTGAGATTCGGCCCTGTCTAGAGGGTAAAAATTATAGTAAGCCAGTGGATTTTCTCACATTTATCTCTGTTTAAAAGGTGATCATCGTTCTTGAGCTACATGAAGAAATTTGTATTCCAATTAGATGATTCATCTACTACAGGATGATATTTATGTCCTTATGTGGAAAAATCAGTAGCCAGCTAGTTTACATGCGGTAAATTTCTATAATTTGAAATGATGAGAGAAATAACCCTTGAATTCACCACATTAATTAACATATCATCCTCATTAGGATTTATAAGATAGGATTCTAGGGTTTCAATGGCATCGTATTTACCATTCTATGACTAGGGGAAATGAATCACTGCTAGCTGAGAAGGTAACTTAGCCATCATTTGGTGAGTACTCTCCATCTTGGGCATGAGTTCTAGTTTTCCTTCAATATAGTCACCATTGATCTATTTGGTGACTGATCAGAGGATTATTTAACATGAAAATGGAGGACATAAATCTCTTGAGTCAACTCAAGAGAAGTAATGAAAGACTGATACTCTTTTATAGTTGGTGCAGCATACTGGTAGTAGTAATGATAATGAAAAGAAAACATGTGGAAGATTTATGAAGATGATCCCCATGACAACCATGTTGATATTAGTATTGTTTATCCTTCTATCATTTAGGAATTGGGAGGAACTATTTAAGTGAATCTAAAAAATTTAACAAAGATGATCTAATAATAGGAGGGCCTCATATAAGAAAAAATTACCTATATGAATTTTTTCTAGATTTGGATGGGTGTCCAATTTGTCAACGAATTCTCGAGCCATTATATATTTCTATGAGAAAATTATTATGTGAAACTGCATAGGGGTAACTACCCAACACACAATTCATTCTGTCAACATTAAGAGATTCATGATTTAATTAAGAAAAACCACAAAAGATACTAGGTGTATCTCAAGATGTTTCAAATAATTAAGCATCTTCTACAATTTGAAAACTAGTATGAAAATTATCTTCTAGATGGGAGAGTGTATGGGCTCTATATTGTGTAATAGATAACTGAGATTTTACAAAAAGTTATCTCTTTATCCATTATTAGTATGAGTGATAAGTGAATTGAGGGACTGTTCTAGGGTTGTCACGTTGAGGACCAAGGGCATCCTTATTATTGGTGGAATCCAAACCAAAGGATTTTGTATATATATATATATATTGGTTTTCATATAGGTTTTTGGGAACACTTTCTACCACTAGTAGATGATACATGTAACAACATGAGATTTTATGAGATATATTAATATTAATTTCTGTGATGTGTTCTATTATACACTACACTAATATTAGCTTGTCCTATACACCGTATTAGCTTGAAATATACACAACACTATTCTTGGATCGTGTTACAAAAAATTTCAAGTTCGTTTGATAGAAGTCATTCTATGCAACATTGTGTGTATATATATATATATATATTCAATGAATAAATGAAATATGGTTGGATTCTGTTATACAAAACAACGAAGGATTCTTGAACAACACACAACCTTGACTTGGATTTCTTTACACGCATTCACGACCTTCCTCGATAGCTTGTGTTGTACACAATACCGACTTTTAATAAATAATGATATGCTATTAAAATATTACTAAAACTAGCCGTTATGAATAGTAATAACAACTTTTTGAAATTTTATAAATTTTATTTTTCAAAATGGGATTCATTTTTGGATTCGGAACATCAAAATTATCCTAGGGTGAAATTTTGGTATTTTTCTGAAAACATTCAATTTTTGATGAATAGTGAAAACACTGGGTTACTATTTACAAACCGACTTTTTATTTAAATAATTATTTATTTTATTTAAATTTATTTTAGTTCAAAATTGATACATAATACCTGTAAAATTTCAATGCAATTCATTGGAGTCATTTTGTAATAATTTTTTATATATAAAAATTTTATTGAACATTTCACCGTCTTTTACCCATCTTCTAAGAGAATTTGAAATTTACATAAAACATAATTTTACCTCTTCTATGAGTGGAATTTCAAAAATCCAAGAGACACAGTTGATTTGAGTAAGTAAAATGTGGTTCAATGAGATGAAAATAATTTGTGATGAAATGTAACTTTTTACTTTAAAAGTAAATAGGGTGATTAAGGGTAAAAATCATATTATTATTACCCTAACACTTGTCCTAATTCTATTGGATAAGTTTAATTAGACCAAAAAAACATTAGGGATAAAATATTACCCTTTAGATCCACTTGGATTAGATTATGAATTTTAATATTATTTTATTTAAAGAGTAGTTAAAATAGTTAAAATCAAAGTTTAATGACTAAAACATTTTTATTATAGGGTTTTACATAAGATAAATTCGACTATAAATATTCATTAGAAAGATAAAAAGATTTCCTACATAATGGTATTTTATTTGTAATTTTTAGACATTATATAATTTAATTTTTTATGACACAATGATGATGCAGTTATTATGTTATTAATAAAATATTGACATGATTTTATAAATACCCAAATAAATGAAATTTGTAACTTTTTATGAATTCCAATAATTTTCTATGTTAATATGACATGTCAGTATTGATTTAAATAACTTTTTTCGAACTAATAATTCTGTTATGATTTTCACAAAAATCAATTACCAAATAGTGTCAAAACTGACAAAAAAATATTTTTTAAAGCAAATATTATATTATTAATAGTTATTTTATTCCGAAAAATATAAGTTTCGGCCAAATGACTTAGATAAGGTTATATATATTAATAATAAACAAATTGGGGTTCGTTTGACTTGTTATAGTATGTTTATTGACCTTATAGTGTAATAAAACAAGAAGAGACAGTAAAAGTTAAAATGTCTAACTTATAGTTAAATCCAAATGATTAGGTTAAAATAGAACCCTAAACATGTCTAAATTCTATTGGATGAGAGGATTGCGACCCATCCCTACCTTAGCCTTGAAATAAATCAATTTTGAGCTATTAAAAATAGAATATGTCTTTATAATAAAATAATATTTTTATTTTTTCCTAAGGTGCCCCACTCCTCCCCTATAAAATGGAACCTCCTCCATCTATTCCTTACACCACATTGAGCCTTCTTTCCTGGCGAACCCCTTCAAAATTCTCTTCTAGTATTCCCTAGAAACATCCTAGAGGTCCTGATCTTCTTCCAAGACCAATTTTAGTGCCCTAAAAGGAGGTCTCAAAGAGGCGCTTCAAAGAAGTGGTAATGTCTGTTACCGATTCTTTCAACTTTATTTCTTCTTCCACTTCTTCTTTAGTTGTTTCATAATGAGGTAATAACACAAGTATAACTCATATACTGATATGTTATTATAGGTATGAAACAACCCTATTTCACTATCTATCCATCCTACGAAAAATGAAATCACTGCGCGTGCGTACGTACAGAATACCGTCTCCACGTCGTGGTGTAATCTATTTTCCCACCACCACCTTAATTGGATGGGTATAATGGGGAAAATAAATTACTATATATTATTATTTTAAAGTGGTATTGATTATAAAATAGTATACATACACTCTAATTAAATTCCACCATCATTGTAATGATATCATCGCTCGTGCGTATGTACGGAATACCGTCTCCACGAACACGATGAGATTCATTTTCCATGATTAACCATTCAAGAATGATTATAATGTATATATAATGAATAATAATGAAATATATTACATAATGAAGCTACTTGATTTATGTATACATATATAAATATATATATATATATTTCATCTACTTATTTCCATTCAATTCAATAAGGAAACGAAAAAACTGTTCATGCGTACGTACGACCTACCGTCTCCATGAACAGTGTATTTCATTCCTTTTATCGATAAATAATATATATGTGTATGTTAAATATATATTATATATAAATATTGTTTTACAATATTCAATTATGAAAATCAGGATATAAGAAATAATATCAAGAACGACAAGTCGAAACACATACAATAAATGAAATGATTTTATCCAAAATGTTGCTTTAACATTGAATTTACAAAAGAACGGGTAATATAAAGTCATTAGTGAAACATAATATATCATAAAATAGAATATGATTATGTAATAAGTCAATGAAATTATTTGAATAATTATACAGGAGGTTCGGATCCATATGAAGCATATCAGACCTAAGGTAAGGGATAATTTTGGAAATCTCATTTTTATCCGAGATTTCTTATTCGTAAGTATTTTCTTGGGTTATTTATATCATCCATGTACATGTTTTATAAACATTTTTTCATGTATGTTTAAATTCCTTTTTACACATTTTTGACTTTTACTACATGGTATGTATGGAATCATTCTATTATGAGGTACTTTTTTACTCTTCCAGAAAAAGTAGGAGAATAACGTTTTTTAACTTATACGGCATGAAAGGAATTTTTTTACAGTTTTATAAAGCCTTATTTTAATGAAGCTTCCTCCAACCTATTTCATGAAAGTTTTAAACAAAATCCTTTTCTTTTAAAATTTCATGACATTTTATGAAAGGAAAATGATTTTGAAGAAGAAATGATATTTTCCTCAAGACTTCATTTCAAGTGTTTTATCAAAACCATTTTCCATCTAAGATGAAATTATATCATGTGTGTATTTTTCAAGAATAATGTCTCTATGATTTAAATGTTTTCTCATTTTATATGATGAAATGATATCCATTTTTTTGTATGGATTATGTTATGATGGGATGATGTTTTTGAAACATAATTTATTCTTTAGGTTATGATGAATGATTTATGTTTATGTTGTGGCTCAAGTAATAATGATTTAATTATAAGATATGTGGGACCGATATCTCCTTCTAATGCATTGGGTAAAGATTTATATCTCCTGAGATAGACATGGCTGGAACGGTAAGTTAATCCGGTTCAGGGTTACAGGACTGAAACGAGGAGTGACCTCGATTCAGAAAGGGACTCTGTCCACTAAGATGGTTTTGGAAGCAATGACTTGGCTAATATGGAAATCATGACATGTTCTTGATGGTTGCCACAATTACATGTTTTATTCCCATGATATTTTATCATGATTTATGTTCCCTTATGATATATTCCTTACGTACTTCCAAGATTCATATCTTTGCTCGAGATTTTGATGTTTAGATTTTATGTTCAAGTTTTTGCATTCAAATGTTTATGGATTGTTTTATTTTATCTATGATTAACCTTACTGGGCATTTGAGATCACCCCTTTTATGTTTTATTTTCCCCAGTATATAAAGAAATGTTTTTAGGTAAGATAAAAAAGGGGAAGATCTTTATGGGAGATGTTTAAGATCTTTCACCACGATTAGAAGATTATATTCCGAGTTTCCAAAGACACTAAACTATTACGGTCCTTATGACTCTGTTTTTGTTATGTACTAATTATTCCGCTAAAGTAATGTAATGTCCATGTATGTTAGGCTTCGAGCCTCTACAGTTGGTATAAGAGGTAAGGTTTGGTCAACCTTTTGAAAACAAGGGTGCGAAAACGTTAGTAAGATCCCTAGAAATATTTCTAAGGTATGTCTAGGGATGTCCATAAGGATAAGTATACGCATAGGATATAGTCCTATAATTACGGAAACTGTCTTAGAATTTTACCTAAAATGTTAGATATTGATGGCACTCCCCCTTTACTATGTTGTTTTCCCTAGCATGATTTTTTCATCTCACACTATTCTTTTTGAGTTTTAGAAAATGGTTGGAAACAGGAAGATTCAGGATAGTGGAGGATATAACGGAAAATGGAATGATATTCTTCCTGAAAAACCAAATGAAATGGGATTTGGAAGTCCAAAAATCGTTATTATGCCTAATCATCAATATTATAATATGATAAAAAATCTCAACTTTAGTATGTTTCCCGACACAGATAATAAGAGAAAGATGGATTTTTATGATGATCATAGAGGAAAGAAAGTTCAATTTCCCTCATGTAAATCATGTGGGAAGAGGCATCAGGGAGATTGTTTCAAAGAAACTGGAAGATTATTTGGTTGTGGAAAAGAAGGACACAATGCCAGTAAGTGCAAAGGAAAAGGTTAAGTTAACACCATGGACAAGGATAATGGTATTGCTACGACATCAACAATTATTAGATGTTTTAAATGTGGAATGTATGGTCATTATTCAAACCAATGCCCTAAGGGAAAATCTCATGAAGAGAATCATAATGGTCATATGGGTAGTATTTATGTGGATGATGATGAAGAGACTAAAATTAAATATGAGATGAAAGAAATTATGAAGCTCAGCTTGTTGTTTAAGAAGGTAGTGGAATGATTGTATGTTTATCAAGAGTTATGTTGTATCGTTAATGGTACTATGGAATAAGGAATCATCTAAGGAATGTTAAACTATTTTTTTCCTAAATTATTTGAAAGTATATGGTATCAGTAACCACGAATGGTTATTCAGATATTTTTAGAATGTAGATGATATGCGCATAATGAAGGGATAAGAAGATAATGAGATGTTTGATCGTATTCATGAGATCATGAATGATATAAGGACTATGTGATATTATGGTTTGAGTATATAGAATTTTTGGGATTTTGGTATGTGGAAAGAGTTACCTTTTGATAGTATTCATGTTTTCACTAAGGTTATATGGTAATTTATGTTTCAAGATAATATATGACTAAGGTATTCATGTGTTTGGAATACAACCAACAAGATATATCTTATGATATATGTGTGATAAATGCTTGTATTCACATTCTTGGTAGATAACCTTTCTTGTAATTGTTTTCTTTATACTATGATCTTGGACCAAAGTATTTTAGATAAGCCTAAAGACTGGAATGGATTATGTTGGACATAAGCTATTATTGTTTAAGGATAGAACTTTTTTAGATATTATTGATGGGATGTTATAGTAATGTACTTTTAGAAGAAGGACAACCTATAGGACGAGCGACAACCCATCGCGTCGGACAAGGCTGTGGGAATTGAACCCACAACCGAAGTGTGACTGGCCTTTATCGCCTACCACTAGCCTACAAGAAGTCCCTAGTTAGTAGAAACTAGTTTTATTTTATTAAGCAATATGATATTTCAAGTATAAGTTCTTTTTTGGAATCTTATATGATTAACCTCACCATAGATGAAGTTATGTATATTTGATAACTTTTTATAACCTTTTGTTTAAAACAGATGGAAAGACCCATCCTTCTATCACATGATCTCTTAGCACTTCATGAAAAACAAATTCCACTTAATTTATTTAAGATATGAGGGGGAAATTGTTCAAAGAACGAACAATAGTGAGATTGTACCAAAATCAAGAAAGTATTTATTCTAATTCAGAATTTTTAACTTTAGAGAAATGATATTGAAAACCAAAAATGTTGTCCTGGTGATATTATATCAGACGAATCAGATGGTACCTTAGATCATCACAAATCTATGGCTTTGTGATTGTTGGCTATTTCATAGCCATGTTCTCTACCACTCTCCATCAGAACATGATGGTTAGATTTCTCTTTCATATCCATATTTTCACATATGTTCTCCTCTATGGAAACCCAGGGATGAGTTAATCTGGGTAACCGTTACATTTCTAACTTTCCTTTTTAAAATTATGTTTTATTATTCTTTTTTTACGATGTGGGTTTTGATGAAAGAAACATTCAAGTTGTAAACCATTTACAACCCCGACGAATTTCGAGGGCGAAATTCATTTTAAGGGGGGTAGAATGTAACAACGTGAGATTTTATGAGATATATTATTTTTAATTTATGTGATGTGTTCTATTATACACTACACTAAGATTAGCTTGTGTTGTACACCGTATTTGTATGAAATATACGCAACACTATTCTTGGATCTTGTTACACAAAATTTCAAGTGTGTTTGATAGAATTCATTCTACGCAACATTGAGTGTATATATATATATATTCAATGTATAAATGAAATATGGTTGGATTATGTTATACGAAAAAACAAAGGATTCTTGCACAATACGCAACCCTGACTTGGTTTTCTTTACACGCAATCACGACCTTCCTCGATAGATTGCGTTGTACGCAATACCGAGTTTCACTAAACAACGATATGCTATTAAAATATTACTAAAACTAGCCATTATGAATTGTAATAACAACTTTTTTAAATTTTATAAATTTTATTTTTCAAACTGGACTTCATTTTTGGATTCGGAATATCGAAATTATCCTCGGGTGAAATTTTGTTATTTTTCTGAAAACATTCAATTTTTTATTAATAGTGAAAACACTGGGTTACTATTTCAAAACCGACTTTTTATTTAAATAATTATTTATTTTATTTAAATTTATTTTAGGTGAAAATTGATACATAATACCTATATATGTTCAATGCAATTCATTGGAGTCATTTTATAATAATTTTTGATATATAAAAATTTAATTGAACTTTTCACCGTCTTTTACCCACCTCCTATAAAAATTTGTAAATTTACATAAAACATAAATTTACCGATTCTATGAGTGGAACTTCAAAAATCTAAGAGACATGGTTGATGTCAGTAAGTAAAATGTGGTTCAATGAGATGAAAATAATTTTTGGTGAATAGTAACTTTTTTACTTTAAAAGTAAATAGGGTAATTAAGGGTAAAAATGATATTACTATTACCCTAACACATGTCCTAATTCTATTGGATAAGTGTAATTCGACCAAAAACTACATTAGGGATAAAATATTACCCTTTAGGTCCACTTGTATTAGATTAGGACATATAATATTATTTTATTTAAAGAATAGTTAAAATAGTTAAAATCAAATTTTAATAACTAAAACATTTTTAATATAGGGTTGTACAGAAGATAAATTCGACTATAAGTATTCATTAGAAATCTAAATAGATTTCCTACATAATGGAATTTTATTTGTAATTTTTAGACTTTAAATAATTTAATTTATTTATGACACAATGATGATACAATAATTATATTATTAATGAAATATTGAAATGATGTTTTAAATACCCAAATAAATGTAATTTGAGACATTTTATGAATTCCAAAAAATTTATATGTTAATATGACATGTTAGTATATATTTAATTAACTTTTATCGAACTAATATTTCTGTTATGATTTTCACAAAAATCAATTACCAAATAGTTTCAAAATTGAAAAAAAAATAATTTTTAAAACAAATATTATATTATTAATTGTTATTTTATTATGAAAAATATAAGTTTCAGACAAATTACTTAGAGAAGGTTATATATTTTAATAATAAACAACTTTGGATTCATTTGGTTTGTTATTGTATGTTTATTAACCTTATAGTGTAAGAAAACAAGAAGACGCGGTAAAAGTAAAATTATCTAACTTAAAGTTAAATCTAAATTATAAGGTTAAATTAGAACCCTAAACTTGTCTAAATTATATTGGATGAGAGTATTTCGACCCACCCCACCTTATCTTCGAAATAAATCAATTTGGAGCTATTAAAAACCCAATATGACTTTATAATAAAATAATATTTTTATTTTTTCATAAGGTGCCCCTCTCCTCCCTTATAAAAGGGAACCTTCTCCATCTATTCATTACACCACATTGATCCTTCATGCTCGGCGAACCCCTAAAAAATTCTATTCTCCACTTCCCTAGAAACATCCTAGAGGTCCTGGTCTTCTACCAAAACAAATTTTGGTGCCCTAAAAGGAGGTCTCAAAGAGGCGCTTCAAAGAAGACGTAGTGTCCATTACCGATTCTTTCAACTTTATTTCTTGTTCCACTTCTATTTCTTTAGTTTTTTCAATATGAAGTAATAAAATCAGTATCACTCATATACTTATATGTTATTATTAGTATGAAACTACCCTATTTCACCATTTATCCATCCTACAAAAAAAGAAATCACCGCGCGTGCGTACGTACAGAATACCGTCTCCACGCCATTGTGTAATCTATTTTCCCACCATCACTTTACATGGATGGGTATAATGGTGAAAATAAATAACTATATATGATTATTTTAAAGTGGTATTGATTCTGAAATAGTATACATACACTCCAATACGATTCCACGATCATGGGAATGATATCATCGCTCGTGCGTACGTACGGAATACCGTCTCCACGAATGCGATGAGATTAATTTTCCATGATTAACCATTCAAGAATGATTATAAAGTATATATAATGAATAATAATTAAATATATGACAAAATGAAGCTACTGTATTTTTTTATACATATATATATATATTTCATCTACTTACTTCCATTCAATTCAATAAAGAAACGAAAACAGCGTTCATGCGTAAGTACGACCTATCGTCTCCGTGAACGGTGTATTTCATTCCTTTTATAGAACAATAATATATATTTATATGATGAATATATATTATATATAAATAATTTTTTACATTCTGGAATTATTTAAATCAGGATATAAGAAATAATATCAGGAACGACAAGTCGAAACACATACGATAAATGAAATGATATTACCCAAAATGATGCTTTAACATGGAATTTACAAAATAATGGGTAATATAAAGTCAAAAGGGAAACATAAGATATCACACCAATGAATATGATTATGTAATATGTCATTGTCATTATTTAAATCATTATACAGGAGGTTCGGATCCATACGAAGCATATCAGACCGAAGGTAAGGGATAATTTTTCAAATCTCATTTTTATCCAAGATTGTTTATTCATAATCAATTACTGGGGTTATTTCTATCATCAATGTCCATGTTTTATAATAGTGTTTTCATGTATGTTTAATGTCCTTTTTACCCATTTTGACTTTTACTACATGGTATGTATGGAATCTTTCTTTTACAAGATACGTTTTGACTCTTTCGGAAAAAGTACGAGAAGAATATTTTTTAACTTATACGACAAGAAAGGATTTTTTACGGTTTTATAAAGCCTTATTTTCATGAAACATCCTCCAAAATATTTCATGACTATTTAAAACAAAATCCTTTTCTTTTAAAATTCCATGCCATTTTTTGAAAAGAAAATGATTTTGAAGAAGAAATGATATTTTCCTCAAGAGTTCATTTCAAGTGTTTTACCAAAACCATTTTCCTTCTAAGATGACATTATTTCATGTGTGTATGTTTGAAGTATAATTTTTCTCTGATTTACATGGTTTCACTTTTTATATGATGAAATGATATCCATTTTTGTATGGATTATGTTATGATGGGGTGATGTTTACGAAACCCATTTTATTATTTGGGTTATGATGAATGATTTATGTTTATGTTGTGGCACATGTAAGAATGATTTAATTATGAGATGGGTGGGACCTATATCTCCCTCCAATGAATTGGGTAAAGATTTATATCCCATGAGATCGACAGGGCTGGAATGGTATGTTAATCTGGTTCAGTGTTACATGACTAAAATAAGGAGTGAACTCGATTCAGAAAGGGACTCTGTCCACTAAGATGGTGTGGGCAGTAATGCCTTAGCTACTATGGAAATCATAACATGTGCTTAATGGTTGCCACAATTACATGTTTTATTCCCATGCTATTTTATCAAGATTGATGATCCCTTATGATATATTCCTTGCGTACTTCCATGATTCATGTCTTTTCTCAAGATTTTGATGTTTAGATTTTATGTTCATGTATTTGCATTCAAATGTTTATGGATTGTTTTATGTTATCTATGTTTACCCTTACTGGGCATTTGAGCTCACCCCTTTTATTTTTTCATTTCCCCAGGATATAAAGAAAGGTTTTTAGGTAATAAAAAAGGGGAATATCTTTATGGGAGATGTTGAAGATCTTTCACCATGATTAGGAGATTATATTCCGAGTTTCCAAAGACACTAAACTATTACGGTCCTTGTGTGTCTGTTTTTGTTATGTACTAAGTATTCCGCAATAATAATGTAATGTCCATGTATGTCAGGCTTCGGGCCTCTACAATACATTTATTAATGATCCTAGAAAATGGAATAAACTTTCCATCCATATATTCGATGTGTCAGTGTATAGATTCTATGTGGACTCGAAGTCCCGGAGATCCCATGGATTACTTGAACGATGCTTCTGGTTGAGGGCCATGATCATCTCATGGTCTGTCTTGATTCCTCTATATCTGATAAAAAAGAAGAGAAAATTATTAGATGTAATCATAATGGAAAACATAATGGGGTTCATATTTATATTCCAAGAGTAGAAGAATCCGAACACATTCTCTAGATTTCTTGAGACTATTCTGACTTTTATGGAATTTCACCACCAAAATTCCTGGTAGTAGACAACTTTCATTATGACAATCAGTTTGAAGATATAGTGCATGGATCACTACTAAGTGGGTTCTACATTATTCCGAATAAATTTAATTACCTTATAGTAAAATATTCCTTGTGAAACTCTAATGTTGGTAAAATACTCATCCTTATGGACCATACGATTCTGATTTTATCTAGATTATCCATCCATAATGTAAAGAGCCTGGAACACAATGATTCCATTGATAAACAACCCCTTCTCTGGAATGTGAAATCATCATTCAAACAGGGGTGGTTTAGATCTTGAAATATGATACAGACTCTAATTTTCCAACTCTTTTTATATACAATAATGATTTTTGGTGTATACATTTTGTTTTGAAATTATTTACAGATGTTAGATTTTAAAAAACTAGAAACCTTTCCCTCAAACATGTCACCATAATACGGTTTCATTTTTATGATAGGATTCTGGATTCTATGATAAATCACTCTGATTCCAAGGGGGTATACAGTGACCTAAGTGTCTTGTTATATAATCTCATCATAGATCCCTGAAAAAAAAAGCCATGGTGCTATATTAAAAAATCCACATACTACTACTAAACCTCTGGAGGCACAGCTGCACAGATGACCATTGGCCTTGGATCAGAATTAGTACCAAGGTTCACAAGAATCATCCAATCAACAGTGGTAGAGAAACCATCTTAAAATGTCGTAGTAAAATCTTCCAAATCATCTTTATCGTTGATGATTGGTAATTGGTGGTAGGAGGTTTATACAGGATGGGTGATTCTGGAGGAATGCTGGTGCATGCATGGTTGGAAGCAGAATCCTTACTTGGGGAACCCAGATCTATTAAGATCATAGAGATTGAGGTTTTCAATTATATCCCACCAAGACTTGGATTATAGTTTCTGTTCATGATATCAAATCAATTATGGTAGGCCGAATTCTGGTGATTCAACCTAGCTTAGTGAAACATGATGGAATTACATGAAATGGTGTTTATGGGTTGAGACTTGTAATAATTCATTCTGGTTGGAGCATTAGATATCACATTTTCCAGACTTGTGTAGGATTATGAGGTCATCTCCCATTGTTCCTTGTACTTAGGAACACTACATTATTTAATCTCAAAAACACACAAGAAACATTCCTAATGTCACATTGATGATTCCAATCAGTGAATTGGGGGAACAAAAGCTTCTTACAAGTATATACACACTCTATGAAGAACAACTTTGTGGTCAACGACATTGGTATAGAATTTTTTACCTTGATATTGTAATATCCAACTTACAAATATTAGGATTCATAAAATTATAAGGGATATGCATCCACAAAAGCACCCCTACTCATCCATTGTGGGAGTACATGAGGAATTGTTCATATGAGGAGGGGGTAATTCATGGAGATGAAGCCAGGGTATACCCATGAACAGATTGTAGGATGTTTCATATGAGACAACCTTTAATTAAACACCATCTACCAAGCCATGGAATTGGGTCTTCAACTAGATTCTTCCACATTTTACCTACATTGTCCTATCATAACCATGGATCATCATTTTAGATAGACTCAAATCAATATCATTCACTCCTAACATCCGAAGATTTCAAATTGGGATGAGATTGATCATGAACCTATGTCCACCAAGGAATGGAATAAGTATACACCATTGAATAGGTCGATGATGTACAACTGGTGAATGTTCCCTAGCATGAGATAACCTTCATCCTCTTTGGATAAGGATATAACTTCATGACACTATAATTTCTTGAACTCCTCTCAATAGTAGAATTTTGTGATAGTGACTTCAGCTTATAAATGGGGTGGTTTAAAAGGATTATTCAAGAGATTTGGGAATCTATTTATAATTGAAAAGGGCATAGAGGATTGATATACTTGAATGTAGGATGTCGAGATGCTTTATAACATCATAAATCCACCCAAAATTCACTTTTCTACCCATGTAGGGTCTCTCTTGGGTAGGAGGAATAATGAGTGGTGTCTAATGTACCAACTAAATCTAGATGGTTTTTGAAATATCCTGCTACTCATCAGCTAAGTATCCCAAAACCAATATTGGATAATTATCGGCTGGTTGAAGCATGCCTACTCATATTCGATCAAGATGTGGTTATGGATTTTCTACCTAGTCTGTTAAAATGACCAGCTGTGGTTTTATGTATGACAACGCAGTTTGGGAGGACTGTTCTTATTGATATGTATGAAAGACATATTTCTCGTTCTCTATATCATTCACATCCTATCATTAATCATGGGATCAATAATTTTATCAGCTTTCATTCCCTTGATTACACCTTTGATGGTGTAAACTATATGAAATCAGGGGGATTTCTTGATACCTCTACTCATGAAGGATTATGAAGGTATCAATTAATTCAACAATGTTCATAGAGGAGAACTCCCAATCATCATCAGAGTAATCTTCAAAATATGGGTGAACCCTGGGGTTATTCTCCTATCTAAAGGAATGAAATATTCAGGGTTAAGAGATGGTTTTGGTTTTATTAGAGAACATTTCTTTCCCCTGTTCCATCAGTTCCTTCTCCTTTAAGATTATACGGATTGTGATATGGAATTTGATGTAATTTTAAATGGATAAACAACTTTAGGAGGTTCATACGTACATGACAGGGCTCAAATGACATCATGTGAAAGGGAAATTTCTATGTAGTCTAACCAATATCGTACTACTAAGTCCCATGATCATAAACCATCTAACATTCATATTTACTATAATTGTGATAATCAGTTGATATGTGCACCACCTATGAAGAGACATTTCCCAAATTGATAAACTATTGCACACTTCATCTGGAATCCAATCGTTTAACACATGGAAAATTTTCATTGTATTTATAAGGATAATGTTGTATGTTAAATGACCATGGAGATCAGTACACTCAACTTCATGGGGATTGTTGCACCTTGGAAGCTTCATAATATCTTGGGCAATGGAATTGAGGATATTATTGTGAAACTATAAATCCCCAATGGAATTTTTCCAATTTATCCTTTTCATGTAGGGAAATCTGGGTGATTTAACTAGATTAGTGGATGAAGCATGATGACTAGTCAGAGCCATATTATCTCAACTAGGAATTTGCACTTTGTGGGGAGGTTCCTGCCAATTTTACAATTGGAGAGGATGATATTGAGGACACTACACCACTCAATGATACACTAAATTCAATGTGTAAATTCCAATGTAGCTTAGGGGTCTCAATATGCACTTTAATGGAAATATTAACATTAGGGGTTCTTTTTTACAGAGTTGGGAGAGGGAATGAATGTACCTATTTTCCATTCTGAATGGATTCCTCCAAGCAATGGACCTTATTAAAAATATACCATTTCTCACTAGGGAAGATCTGAGTGATGAGGGTTGTGACCATATCTATGTTAATGTTCTCCACTTGCATTATTAGGACCTTACCGTGAACTAGTTGTATATCGAGTGAATCCATGAGAATTATAAATTGAGAAATGAATTCTATGACATTATCATTAGGTATTTTTTTCTAAAAGAAGTTATAAATTCTTATCATGTTTGTGGTTGAGCTGAACTAGTATAGGAACTACATGTGGAGAACTTCCTAACCAGTGATGGACCCTATGGGTAACTGGAAGTAACATATGAACACATTAACTTCCAATTTTTATACTAAACATCAAATCATGGTGGCCACCTACTACTATAGGGTTATTAAAAAGTGACCACATGTCAATATAATATGTGTTAAATACTATAGTGGGATGACCATCCTATTTATAGGACAAAATATGGGGTTCCTAAAATCCAAGGGGAACCACATGTCATCCAACCATACTAGTTACGAAATTCATTTATGTGTAATTGTTACATGTTATGTCTCCAGGTCATTAAGGAGAGTGGTGGGAGTAACTATCAATTCATTTTTGTAGTGGTTCATATCTAGATGAGGATTACTGACCACCAATGCATTCACAGACTCATCAATCCAGTAAGCGGTATTTGGGTCTCTATTTGTTTCTTGAGGAATGCTATCATGCTGATGAGGTTGATTCATTGACCCATATATTGGTTTTTTTCCACACACACCCATGTTTTCTCTTTCACGATATTCAAAATCATCATGATCAATTGATAGAAAGTAGATGATGAGGACTTGTGGATTACCCTTCTACCCATGTAGAGTATGGAAAATTTCATGTCAATAATCCCCATAATATATGAACCATTCTGTAAGGAGCTCATAAAAGATCTTTTTCTGATCTAAAAAATAATGGAGAAATGAGGAAATCTCATGGTTGACTTCTGTCTTCAATGAAGTATTATATGGATCATAATTATTGAGACTATCATTACCTTAATGTAATTCCCCAAGGTAGGAAATTATGCAATGGAATCCATGCGGCTGAGAACTAACCTTTATTAGTGGGTATGAACACCTTATGAGGTTATACATGATACTACACAAACTCAGGTGTGGGTTTTCATTTTTTTTTACCCCGCCTCGATGATCGCATACATAGAAAAATTGAAAAAACCCATACTTACTATAACGATACTTAGAGGTGAATCCTAAATATCAACAGGTAGGTATGGTTATTTTAGGATATGGAATAAGTGGAGAGAAGTGAATTGTCACCATCCCATGAAATGAACATGTGTTGTTTCCTCTTGCATGATTCTATAGAACACTATGAGTCACATGATACATATTTTTGGACGGTCTTATGAAAGTTGGGTGAAACGGAGTGTGGATTTCTTTGAGTTTATTCCAGATAAACCATTTAGAACCATTGAGAAATGTCATCGATATGATATGGACTTCTATGATAGATCAAATTATTATCATAGAGGAAATGAAGCATAACTCAAATAGTATGGTTGAATCTCAGAACATGGCCTTCAGGGAGGGGCCCAAGAATTCCAAAGTTTGAAGTTTCTTTTGTCCATAACATTAAATAAAGTAGATTAGTATACAATTAACCCTGTAGAATTTCTTATTCAGAAACAAATCCCTACTCTTGGTTATCCAAAAAACTCAAATCGTGATTTCTATGAGGATTTTAGTGGAAGTGATATGGATTAGAGTAGTGATTGAATGGTTGGTGGGAGATACACTACATGAGTTATATGTTCATTCCACATTGGTTTATCTCTTGATATATGTACTAACTACATCATTACATGATTATATGATTAGGTGTTCACTATTGCCACATATGTGAGGGAAACAACACTTATTGGTGGTTCATCTATATTATATTCATCTATAATGTTCTATTATAGTTATATATCATCCTTGTAGGAGGATTATATAGAAACTGGAAATGATAGAGATGGATGTATTGTGAGACCCTTGAAGGGAGCCAGTTCTTCATCTATATGCAAGTATCTACTGAAGGATTTGAGGTTATTTTGAATATTTCATTTGAGGATGATGAACTTCACCTACTAGGCTACTAACCCAGACATTGATTCTGATGATAGGGATAAAGGTTTCTTCATTGAGTGAAATTATACCTTGAAATATGAAAGGTGTATGAGATTGATGATTACTTAGAGCATCCTAAGATTTTTCCTTTTGTAGTGGTAGTTCTCCCTTATTCCCCATTATGGTTCATTATGTAAGGGTAATTATTTGACATGTGGACTCCCTGCATGATGGTTCGTGGTCTTGTAGGGAGGACCACAACTTATATTATTTATGATATAAGGAGGGCCTCTCTGTCAATTGTTTTCAACGTGGGGAGGACACCCGTCTAAACATTTGTTGGATTAGGGAGGACCCCCACTCTGGTAGTCAATGAAACATGGAGGACCTGTTTTTTATTGTTTAGAACCTGGAGAGGACCTCAATGCTGAATTATAGTAATGGTACAGGTTGGTCCTCCATACTTGATATTCAGAGCATGAGGAGTATCATCACACTGATCGAGATAGACATATTCATGACCTCCATGTTGAGTGGATGCAATACATAGAATACCTCTATACCTATTATAGAATGTGATGGTAGGACCTCCTATTTGATAGGTGGGAACATGGGTAGGGAATCCATGTTGACTTTTGAAGGAGTGGGGAGAACCTCCACTTTGATTGGATATAGAATGGTTAGGACCTTTATGTTGGATGATAGTGATATAATAGTGAGTACCTCCATACATAATTTTGATGAAGAAGGGATGACCTTCCCATTAATTGATACTGAGGTGGGGAGGATGATCACTTGAGCTAGGAATGGAATAAGGATGACATTTGTTATGATTTTACATGAAATTGGGAGGACCCCTGTGTGGAGAATAATAGGTCTATGGAGGACCTCTATACTATTTGTTGATGTAGGGATGACCTCCACTTGGACTTGAAACAAAAAAATAAGAACCTTTTTTCGGATCGTGACAGTAGAGAGAACACACTATTTGGTCAATGAAGGATCATGGAGGACCTATACATAGAAAATCATATTCAGGAGTATGATTGTAATTACTATTGGTGGATTCAGTTATTAAAAGAGTCATCCCATCCTGTGTATTGGGTGGCCAATGTATCGATCCGATTTCGGTGATGACATATCCCTGGTCTCCAGTTGTAGGGATCGGGTGCAGTGCCCAAGCGATGGAGGTGGATGCTGAAGTTATTGAAGTTGATTCACCTTATTGGGAAATATATTGATCCTATTCCCACTATTAAAACTAGTTTGACTAGAATGAAGCTAGTAGTGTAGGTATATAGTCCACCAATTCTTTGACATGAATGACACGTCATTCGTAGCACTGACAAGGCTTGGTGGGAACCCTTCTCACCAGATCTTGAGCCGTATTTTCTATTATGGAAAATCTAGAATCACACTCCTCCCTAGAATCAGAGAGAGTGGGAGAGAGAGTCACATTATGTATTTTGTGAGAAAATGATAAAGTTTATCACCACTCAAACATGGAGAGGTTTTTCCCTTCATGTCCCTTAGTTATGGTTGTGTCAGTGAGGCATTGGTGCCTCAAGATTTCGGTTGGACATATACCTTGATGGAATGACCACCACCATCACATACAAATGTACAATGGCATCTATCACCCTTATTTGGATGAATTTTGAGGTTTATATGGGGTCTGGGTTCCCAATTACTAAGCTCGTGGTGGTATTTTTGGAGGAGGAGTTCTTGTGCTGTATTACCACACAAACATTTCTTTTACCCCTATGACAATTGTCATTGGGTGGTTGACATCCTGTGGATGGGGAACTAAAATGTTATTTAGTCCATCGGTTAGTATGTATTCATTGCAAACGATGACCTATTTCCCAGTGTTGAGCAATAATTTGAAGGAAGAAAGAGATATTTGTGCTGATAATGTCATAAAGATGAATTCCTAACATCAAACTACACCAATTTCATGTGGGGTCCATGTTTTAACATTATTTTCTTGATGGATATTTTCCTCATATATCTAGATCTATTGAAATGCTAATATACTATTTTCATGAATAATACTTATCCCCATGTTTATGGATAATAGATTTATATCTTATTCACCATATATATTTATGACACATGTGTCATGGCCACCGCCTATGTTTAAATATGTGTCGGTGTGATTTTTACCCCACATTTCCACATTGCTACGAAATTCATCTTTCATAACATTTAATGGAGGTGTATGTTCCTTAAAAAAAATTGGATGTTAGTTCCTCCTTCCATGGATTCCCCAATAGAAATCGTCACTTAGTCCGAGTTTCCTCCATCGAGCTATGCCATTTTCATAGAACTCATTCTTTTTTCCATATCATTTAGGATTCTAGTTTACAAGCCTTATTCAGTTCGAACATTCCAGATGGCCTTGATATATAATTAATATTTGGTCAGAATAATAGTCATGTTGTTCATTAATGGAATGTATAGAATCGAGCAACATTTATCACCTATATTCTCCCACATATGAGGGAATCTCATGGAGTACTATTATGTGTGGAACCCAAGGAGACTCGTGTTGATCCGGAGGTATCTAATGCTAAATGTGAATTTCTTCCATCGCTATCACATGAGTTGATGACGCCATAAGAACATATATTCCAAGTCTTTCGACTTTTGCATCATATATTTTTCATGAGGTAGCTAACACCGTATGTACATACCATTCAAGGCTTTCACCATAAGAATAAATTTTTTTGAAGATATATATATATTTTCATGAGTTTAATGTCTTGTAAATAATGATCATGTATTGTGTTTAACATCTTGGGGTGAGGAATAAGATTGATCAAAAATCTCTATGGGGATGGATCAGGGAGGTACTTCCCTAGGAAGGATCTCCTTAATGGTTTACCAATGGATTGATCATAATTACATATTGTGGAGGATCTGAGAGGTGGGTCCCATAAATGGATGATTCTACACGCTATAGGTTTAAAAGAATAACAATTTCTAGTAGAAGATGTTATTATGTCACATGAATGGATCACCAAAATAGATTACTGGTGGACATATTAGTATTCCCTTAAAAGGAGGACCTGAGGGTTGTGTCTTATAAAGGGATGGTTTCACACTATGAAGCTTAATCTAGACACCCCTCGAGGTGGATGAGGGAGGAATATCCATGAGGGGGAACACCTAGGATTACCAATTGTCACAATTTAACCTCAGATAGGATTCATACAAACTCTACCAAAATGATAGGGATCAAAACTCATGTAGATCGATAATGTAGTTTAAGGTCAAATGATAGGACCAATCCATGCACTTTAACGATGTGCACTATGTTTGGACACTCCACAATTCGATGGTTTATGAGAAATGGTATGTAGATTACTCATATATTATTCACATGACAAGAATATCTCTCTTCGATTTATTTGGTGTTGGACATATGCATTGATATGAATGGGGATCCTGGAGGAGTAGTGGTATCCCATGTAAGGGGAATGATCGTACAAGGGATGTGGCTAAATGAAAATTAGAATGGATATAGATGTCGGGTTTACACGTTAGAGAGGTTTCCATTGTATCCTAATTAGTAAGTATTCAATGAACTTATAATTTTGAATGGTATAGGGTTTATACATGAGGAGGATGCCAAAAGGAACATGTGGGTGGGGATTATGCTAATAGGAGACCCATTTATATGGAGGTTGGTGATTATATATACACATAAAGATCCTATTAGAGGATGGGTTTATGTCAAAGACCCCACCTTACTATAATAATATTTGATTCTATATGAGTGTGATAAATAATTCAAATTTGTAGGCTCGATACTCATGTCATTAAATAAGCGTCAACAAGAGATAGTTTGGATCTTATGCAAGGATATTCCTTATGAGGATTTCATTCCATGTGAGAAGGATATCATTCCATTGAAGGAGAATACGATTTCCTTTTACTATAGAAGGTTTAGATACCAATCATCTCCACTCATGCATGAGGCATCCTATGCTCATCACAATGGTTTACGGAATGAGTTAACATCATGTGTTGAGGATGATTAGATTAGGTAGTTTTACATCATGGAACTCCAGCGTGGGGAACTCACACCTCACCCCTTCGACATAAAAAACAATTATTAATGTGCCTTTGGGTAGATCATTGATTTAGAAAATCCATTTTATTATTACTAGGGGGATTGGTCTCTCCTAGGTCCATGTTATCATGTCAATGTTATCAAGAAATATGCTAAATCATACCAATTACAAGAAATAAAATCTATGTAGGAATATCATTTTAATTTTTACGAGGAGAAGGAAACCTGAGTAGGTTCAACATTTCACAAGGGTCTTGAGTTATAGGTGGAACTACTCTAGATGGGTGTGGGGGTCTTGAAACTCAACCATTATGGTGAGGTGTCAACAGAAGGGAGGTAGCATGTAGAGGCCCATGAGAGAGGTTTCATGAATCTTAGTGCCTCATAAAGATGTGATTTGTGGATAATAGGTTCTTTCTGAACGTCAGAGGCCTCACAATGAGGTATAATTTCATGAAATTTGTTAACACTACAATAGGATGTTTTTTGGATAAAGAATGGAGTGTGTCACGAATGTTGAATACTTCATAAAGCCTTAAGTTTCCCATACAACCTTCTTCCTTTGTGAAGGGAATATTCCTTTTTTATTTAAATCTCAAACATGTTTGGATTCATTAAATAACAAACAAAACTAGATTTCACAATGATTAGGTATGTTGGATAATCCATTTTAGCCTTTTTTGTGTTGATCAGGAGGATAATTAATTGAAAGCAGTTTGGATGCTAAAAGGTAAGGTAATTGTCATGTGAAGGTTAGAGTGAGGGAATATTTTTACGAAATTTGTTTCATGAATTATGAAAATGGTTGATGAATTTGTTCTAGGATCTTTCAAGGGGTGAATCTCCATCAGAATGAGGGAGCGCACCGTCAATACATTACATGGTCACGATGCACCCATAGACTCAAGGAGGGAATTGTCACATCTTTGTGCATTCAGGAATGAGACTTCTCAGCCACACCTCAATGACCTCATACCATTATAAAAGTGGAAGTTATTCATAATGAAACCTATAATTCTATTTTATGGGCCATTTTTTATAAATTTTATAAAAACTGGTAGCATCTTCCGTGACTATTCATGTGGCATGTATTTCAACAAAAAACATTTATGGGATATAATATTATATTTATACTTATGATTTCATGTAATATATATTTTCCACAATCCTATGTTTCTATAATGTTATCATCTAATATCTTTTTCAAGGTTAATTTTTATAATTATCAACCCATTTAGGTCACCTTGATAAGACTCTTGACTAACATGTATCAATTTATTCATGTGATTCTATGAATTTTACCAGGCCAATATTTATAGTTCACCCATTTCAAATATATTTCCCCAGGTTATCCCAATTATTTTAAGAAATGTAATCAATTTTAAGGTTATTTAATGGAGTTTTAAATAATATATTTTTATCACTATATCATGTTAATATGATATTTATCTAATTTCCTAAATACATGAGAACTATCATTTTTAGGGGATTTAATTCTATGTATTTTTTTATAATAAATAATGTATTATGGTTTCTTAATGATACATGTTTCTATATCTTCACTTACTTCCATCTATTTTGGGTAAATTTTGGATTACATTGGGTTGTTGATTGCATAGGAGCATGGTGAAATCAGCATAAATTTATGGGTCTTTTTTCATGTTCTATTTTCGTCTTGATACATTTTCAGCATGAATTTTATCGCCAATTCATTAATTATACAAAACTATGTTATTTTAATTAGTATTTTTTCCTAAATTGTGATAAATTCAATATTTGAATGAGTGTGTAAATTTTTTATTTTGGATCACTTGTGTCTAATTGCATGAAAGGTGTGGAGTAATCTCTATTTCTAAAGGTTATGGAATGTGGATGACACCTTCTAAGTTTTCTTAAATTTATTATAATATCAATTAATGTAATAATTCATTATAAATGATTTTATTTAATTATGTTTTATGGATACATTAGAAAATTATCTGTGATCATGTACACAGATTGATTGAAGTTGATGACGCTTGGTAAGGGTTAGTGAGGGGTTATCTTCATTGTTAATAATGGTGGGACCTATAATAAAAAGAAATATATTTGTTGGTTCGTTAACATTCATGCCTATAAAATGAAATCCCAACCATGATTCATTTTTTTAGTTATTTTAAATTTATTTTTTATTTTGAGTTTTAGGCCCAACTTGTTTAAATCTTTTCATTTTGAATTTATTTTGGTTGTGACATAGTAATCCAGTTCCATTAGAAATACCATGAAAAAATTTTATTTATGATTCTATAAAAAAAGAGTTATATTTTGAATATTCCACAAATAGTTATAAAATATGAAATATCTTATGTGGAATCGTGTTTTTGTTTTATTTTGTAATGTTTTTCCGCACAGTTAACTCATGATTTGAAATATTATGTGATAAAATCATGATTGTTTCTATGATTCCTTTAATTTAAATAAATTTAATTTATACCTTATTATAAAAGATAAAAAAATGCCTCACCTAATCCCCTCCATCTTTAATAAATCCCTCTACACCTTAGTAAGGATACCTCATATGTGCTCCCCATCCTCTCATTCCCTATGTTATTCACCATTCATATAGTTATCACATGTGAAATTCATAGTTAATGGTATCACCTCCTCAACTTCCCTGATTTTAATTTCCCCTATCCCTTGTTGTTCATAACCCATATGTTGATCCCTAGGTTCATAATTTTTTAACCACATCAATTCTTGTTTCTAGGGTATGATGAGTGTTATTTTTACCATGTTTCCACTATGATTTAGGATTTTAATGGTTATGAATTTTATAGAGGTTGGTGTTTCCATGATTTAGATATTTTCTTAATATTCCATACAACACATGTGTTTCTAAAATAATTGTTTCTAGAAATATTTTTGAATTATGCTAAATAAAATTATTATTAATTTTTCCTGATGTATTTTTGTGTTTTATATTTAATTAATAAAATAATAAATCATCAATTGAAAAAATATTATGAGTTTTTGAAAGGGGATTTATAATACATTAAACTTATAACAATGTTTTGGAACTCATTTTATATTTTGTGTTGGTTTCACATATTTATTATATTTTAGTGATGATTTATTAGCATTTTGATTTATATCTTTTATAGTTTGGTGGTATTTCTTGGATATTTTGGATGACATGGAAAATTATTTAAAATAAATACATTATTTGATTAATTTTTATTTATTATTATTTTACATAAATTTATAGACTTACATGATATGTACAGACACAAACACACACATATATATGCAAAGGTATATGTACATAATTTTTTCTACTTGTATATATATTTAAATTTTATTGACCTGTTTCTAAACATGACTCTCAAAATTGTATTTTTGTTTTGAAAAGAGGATTTCCAAAAGTGATTTCCAAAGTATTTAAAGGATTGTTCTATTTTCCAATGGATTTTCAAAGATATTTTTTAAATATAAACATATGTGTTATGATTCTTTCTCTATGTATGTGATTTATTATTGTCAAATATTTTATTGATGGATGGTTTATGGTTGGGGCATGAAAGACTTGATGTAGTTTGGTTATATGATGGGTACATCTCTTTTAAACTAGAATTCTAGCT
Organism: Viscum album; assembly: GCA_963277665.1. NCBI lineage: Eukaryota > Viridiplantae > Streptophyta > Magnoliopsida > Santalales > Viscaceae > Viscum > Viscum album. The sequence continues at coordinate 1,500,683,917 of OY728146.1, read as the reverse complement.
AGGGTCCATTCATCGGTGATACAATGTGTGCACTATGATTTCCTGGTCACATAGCCTACTAGTATTCTGTAAGTGAGTGAATTACCATCTGAAACTGAGATTATATAACTTCCCATCTTTTTATATTATTGTTTTGAGGAATCATGAGATTTTATTCCCACAGTAATCTAGATTTTCATTATTATTATTGATTTATTTTTTAGTTCATTATTAGTCTCATATGGTTTTTTTATATTGGAATTATTTTTATAGAAATTTTTTCTTTTCTTATATGGAAATATTTTTGCAACAACCCAATATTTCATAGTACGTTATTTCATCAAAGTAATTCAATAAATTGCACTTGACGCAACACCGAGATTGAGCGCACCACGAATTACCAAACTACCTGTTCAAAATAGGCTATGAATAGTATTATCATTATTTTTAATTTTATAAATTCCATATAAATTTTAACATCCATATTACGTGTTTCATATAAATAATATAACAATAAATTCATTTTTTTTTCAGATAAAGGATGTATTTTTTAGAAATTGCAATTTTAAAGCCTTTTATTGGTGAACCCTTTTTAAATCCAATATTTGAAACTTTTATATATTGAATTTGAAAAAAATAAACTTCTTATTTATAATCGGGACATAATGAATTAGTTTCAATAAAATTATTGCGTTTTTCGGATAACTTCCATAGTTGGGTGAATAGTGAAAAATACTAAATTTTAATTGAAAACAACTTCTTTAATCAAAATAATTTATAATGTTAAATTATAAATTTTAATGGGTTTGAGGTATAATTAGATTATATTATTATTATATAATACAATTTTGGCCATTATAAGTAATTTCACATTTATATTTGACATAAACACTTGTCAATCTGTTGATTGTGTTTTACTTTTTAAAACATGCTTTTGGGTTTGGACAACTAGGATTAATTTTAAATTAATAAATGTTACTTCTATGTTTTTAATTTGGTAAAATAAAATTCATTTTTGAATTTATAATATCCAAATTATCATAGGGTGAATTTTTGGTATTTTTCTGAAAACATTCAATTTTTTTTGAATAGTGAAAACACTAGGTTATTGTTTAAAATTGAGTTTTTTATTTAAGTAATTAGTTATTTTATTTTAAATAATTTTAGTTCAAAATAGATACATAATACATATATATGTTCAATTTAATTCATTGGAGTCATTTTATAAAAAGTATAGATATATTTAAATATTATTGAACTATTTACTGTCTTTTACCCACCATCTAGGAGCATTTGAAAATTTGCATAAAACATAATTTTACTACTTCTATGAGTTGAATTTAAAAAATCCAAAAGACATGGTTAACATCTGGGTGTAATATTTTGTTCAATAAGAATAAAATTATTGTCTGTGAATAGTAACATTGGTCTTTTATTTACCACGGTTAAAAGTAAATAGGTTAATTAATGGTAAAAATGATATTATAATTACCATAACACATTTCCTAATTATATTGGATAAGTTTATTACAACCAAAATAAACCTTAGGAAGAAAAAATGATCCTTCAGGTCAACTTGGATTAGATTAGGATATTTATTATTATTTTATTTAAAGAATAGTCAAAAGTGTTATATTCAATGTTTAATAACCAATAAAATTTTAATATAGGGTTATAAATTAGATTAATTTGAATATAAATATTCATTAGAATGCTAAAATTATTTCCAACATCATGGTTATTTATTTATAATTTTTAGAGATTATATAATTAAAATTTTTTATGACACAATGATGATGCCACAATTACTTTCTTAATGAAATATTAAAATAGTTTATATTATAAATATTATCATAAATAGAATTTAAACGTTTTGATTACATCCATGAATTGTATAAGAAAATATGACATGTTAGGGTTTATTAGATACATTTTCTCAAAGTTATAATGTTATCATGACCTTCAAAAAAACATAATATCAAATATTGTCAATATTGACATAAATTAGCTTTTAAAACAAATATTATATTATGTGTTGGTATAATATAAATAAATATCTATGGTTCATTAAAAGGTATTAAATAATATTATATATTACATTAATCAACCACTTGATTTTCTCTTCGAAGTTTAGACTATTTTAATTAACTATATAGTGTAAGAATACAAGAAGACACAGTAAAAGTTAAACTATTTAACTAAGAGTTAAATCTAAATGATAAGGTTAAAATGGTATCCTAAACATGTCTAAAAACTATTGGTTGATATTATTAAGACCCATAACCACCTAAGTCTAAAAATAATTTCATTTTATGATATAATAACCTGAATGTGATTGTATTATAAATTATTATTTTAATCTTTTTGTAAAGTAACCCTCATACCTCATATAAAAGTTCATTTCCCATTCTCTAAAATTCACACCTCCAAATCCATTGGGCTCGGCCAAACACAACCCAAATATCCTCCCAAATTCCATCATATAAACCTTGAGTCCTTAATTTTATCATAAATAAAACCTAAGGAGCCCTTTTTATCAACTCAAATGGAAACACCCGAAGAAGAGGTAATAATTTCACCACCCTATTTTAAGTTCAATTATTCTTCCATTTTCTCTATTTTTATTTCTGTACCAAAATAATAACTCTAGTATCTCTTAAATATTATTGTGTTATTATTAATATGGTACAACCATAATCGTTATTCTATCCTTCCTATAAATGACAATGTCACCATACGTGCGTACATAAGACTTACAGTCCCCACATTGTGGGGTAGTTTGTTATTCAAAAACATCATTATTTGTATGGGTATAATAATGAGTATAACTAATGTAAATAATAAATATAACTTGTTATTGATTCTGTATATTTGATATGAAATCTAATTAAATAGGATTTCATTATCAATATAATGATATTTTCGCTCATGCGCACATACGATTATCGTCTCCATGAAGATGATGAGATTCCTTCCCCATCGTAATCATTAAAGAATAATTTTAATTTTATGATTAAAAAATAATGTTTTAGAACATAATATCATTTGTGATATGAATCAAATACATTCTATCCATAACAAACATTTCTTCTATAACCATGCATATAAAAGAAAACAGATCGGTTAACACTCGAAATGATGATACTACTAAAATATTTTAAACAATGAAATACGAGAAGATCATATACGATATAATATTTATGTATGTGGTTATTCTATAAATAAATAACAATGATTTTACTGTTATACAGGAGTATAATGTACCATCAACCATGTAAAATTAAAAGGTAATTTTTAATTACTCAATCTCATTATTATCTGAGATTGTTTATGAGTAAGTATTTACTAGGATATATTTATCATCAATGTCCATAATTTGTAAAAATGTTTTCAAAAGGAATATTTTAAGGTTTTAATAAGGTTATATTTAACTATATCATCATTTTAAATGTTGTAAGTATTAATTTTTCTAAGTATTTTTATATAATGTCCATGTTTTCAATATGATTTTAAGTTTTAATTTACATAGGGATCATTGTTTTAAAATTTTATTTCCTTTCAATGTTTCAAATTGGTATGGGACACATTGATTACAAAATGATTTTAAATGTATTCTCTTCTAAATTCTATTACTTTTAAATAATTTTAAAAAAATAAAGTAATGTTTATCTTAAATAGAATTGATTTCATATATGTGAAAGTCCGTTGATGGACTTTACAATTGTTTGAAGTTGATTCATTATGATATAAATAAAAAAAATTGTGTTTAAGGCCTTGTGATATGTTTGATAACAGATGTGTTATTTTAATACAATTCATGGTTTATGGTTATTGTATTAACATTTCATATCCTAGTTGTAATAAAAATATTTATGTTATGTTTCAACCTTTCTTATGAGGAATGCATTGGACTTAGTAAGTGATGGGTGGAGCCCACTATAGCTCCACTATACATCACTATGTCTAATTATAAAAACTATTTTCTTGGAAAAAGGCCTTGAAAAAATCTGATTTATATCATTGGGACAAGGCCTTGAAAAAATATTATTTATTACCTTGGAACAAGGCCATAACTATGTGGTTATAAAGTTAGGCATTATGCATTCCATCATAAGGAAATTGGATATTGATATTACATGTGATTAATTGACTAGTAGAATATTCATGTGAATTATAAAATGGAATTATAAGATTTATCCTTTATATATTATGATATTGTTTAAGTTATAAATGCTTTTTTTTAGTCTTATAAATTTCCTTAAGTGATTATTCTTATTTATGAAAGTTTCTTCTATATTGTTATCCTTACTCAGCATCTAAGGTCACCCATTTCTATGTTTTTTTACTAGGATGCAAAGATGCAAATTATGTCTAACATACAGGGATAATATAAGGGATATGAATATGGTCAATGGACACAATGTTTATCTAGAGGCCCAAAGCCTGATGTACACGAACATTACATTACTTTTTAGGAATACTTAATACATAAAAAAAACATACACACAAGGACCGTAATAGTTTAGTGTCTTTGGAAACTCAGAATATAATTTTCTAATTGTGGTGAAAGAACTTCAATATCTCCCATTAAGATCTTCCCCATTTTGATTCTTGCCTAAAACCTTTCTTTATATCCTGGGGAAAAGAAATCATAAAAAGGGTGAGCTCAAATGCTCATCAAGGGTAAGAATGGAGAAAATAAAATAAACCATATACATTTGAACATAAAAAACCAGAACATAATGTTTAAACATCGAATTCTTGAGAAATGACATAAAACATGGCAGTACGTAAGGAAAAGATCATAATGTAACATCAATCATGATAAAATATCTTGGAAATAAAACTTGTAATTGTGGAAAAACATTATGCACATGATATGATTTCCATAGTAGCCAAGGCATTTCTACCAAGACCATCTTAGTGGACAAAGTACCTTTCTGAATCGAGTTCACTCCTCGTTCCAGTCCTGTAACACTGAACCATATTAACTTAATGTTTCAACCATGTCTATCTCATGAGATATAAATATTTACCCAATGCATTGGAGTGAGATATAGGTCCCACAAATCTCATAATGATATCATTCTTATGTTTGCCGCAAAATCATAAATCATATGAAAACCCATGTAATAAAAATGGGATTCTTAAACATTATGCCATCATAACATAATCCATATAAGATAAAAGGAAATAATAAATCTAATTCCATCATAACGTAATCAAATCAATTTAAAAATAGCTATAGAAACAGAACCCTATATAATCTTAGATGGAAAATAATTTTAATAAAACACTTGAACTCCATTCTTGAAGAAAATATCCTTTCTACTTCAAAAACATTTTTCATTTCTTAACATGTAAAAAAAATTTAATGTAAAATAGGTTGATTAAAAATAAACATGAAAACTTGTAAAGGAATATTCATGGAAATAATGTTCTAAATGCCCATTCAGTCTGTATAATTAAAATAAGCATTCTTCTCGTACTTTGGTCGGAAAAGTCAAAAAGTACCTCGTAATAAAAACGAAAAAATATTCCTTTCATATATTTTACTAAAAACTCACCAGTGGGTAAAATTGGATTTAAAAAAATTGTAGGTGGATGTAAATAAGATTAAATATTGAGGAAACATGGATTTGGATGATAAATATGCCCATGTAAATTCGGAAGTATAAACAATCTCAGATAAAAATGAGATTGTGAAATTTTCCCTTACCTTAGGTCTGATATGCTTCGTACGTATGTGAACCTCATGTATAATGATTTTAATAATTACATTGACATACTAAAAATAATATTCATTTTTATGTTATCATATATGGTTCACTTAATACTTTATATTACCCGTTATTTTGTAAATTCCATGTTAAAGCAGCGTTTTGGGTAAAATCGTTTCATTTATCATCCGTGTTTTGACTTGTAATTCTTAATAGGATTATTTAGATCATGATTACATAATTCCAGAATATAAAACATTATTTATATATAATATATATTCATCATATACATATATATATGATAGATCGATAAATGGAATTAAATACACCGTTCTTGGAGACGGTAGGCCATACGTTCGCATGAATGCTGTTTTCGTTTCCTTATTGAATTGAATGGAATTAAGTATATGAAATACATACATACATACATACATATATATATATATATCAAGTATCATTATTATGTCATATATTTCATTATTAATAATTATATATACTTTATAATCATTCATAAATGGTTAACATGGAGAATGAATCTCATCGCGTCGTGGAGACGGTAGTCCGTACGTACGCACAAGCGATGATATCATTCCCATTATCGTGGAATTTTATTGAAGAGTATTTATAATATTTCAGAATCAATATCACTTTACAATAATCATATGTAGTTATTTATTTACACCATTATACCCATCCATGTATGGTGGTGGTCGAAAACAGATTACACCATGGCGTGGAGACGGTATTCCGTACATACGCACGCGTTGTGACTTCGTTTTCCGTAGGATGGATAGAAGGTGAAATAGGGTTGTTTAATATTTATAATAACATATCAGTATATAATTAATACTTATTTTATTACTTTATAATGATACAACTAAATAAGAATAATTATAAGAAGAATGAAACTTGACAGAATCGGAAGAAGAGATTACCTATTCTTTAATGCACCTCCATTAAGCTTCCTTTAAAGGAAGCAGAGATGGTCTTTTGAGAAGACCAGAACCTACATAATTTTTATAGGTAATTCGATAAGAGAAATGGGTAGGGGTTGGGCAAGCTTCAAGGATCAAAAGGGTGTGAAGAGAAGAGGGAAGTGGTGCCCTTTTTATTAGGGAGGAGAGGGGACCTTTGAAAAACATAAAAATTATTTTATAATAAAGTCATATTCCGTTTATAATGGATCAAAAGTGACTTATTTAATAGATAAAGTGGGGATGGGTCTAAATATTCTCAACCAATAGATTTTAGACATGTTTAGGTTTCTATTTTAACTTTATCATTTAGATTTACCGTTAAGTTAAATAATTTTACTTTTACTGTGTCTTCTTGTTTTCTTACACTATATGGTTAATAAACTTACTATAACAAGCCAAAAAAACAGAAAGTGGTTTATTATTAATATATATATCCATATATAAGTCATTTGGTGGAACCTTTGATTTTTAGGAAAAAAAATTACAATTAATAATATAATATTTGTTTTAAATACTATTTTATATCAATTTTGACACTTTTTGGATCTTGATTTTTGTGAAAATCATAACAAAATGATTACTTCGAAAAATATTATTTATATCAATACTAACATGTCATATTAACCTAGAAAATTAGTGTAATTCTTAAAAAGTCTAAAATTAAATTAATTTGTGTATTTATAACATCAATTATGTTAATATTTCATTAATATGGTAATTACTGCATCATCATTGTGTCATAAATAAATTAAATTATTTAAGGTCTAAAAATTATAAATAAAATACAATTATGAAGTAAATATTTTTATCTTTTTAATGAATATTTATAGTCAAATTTATCCTCTGTAAAACCCTATATTTAAAATGTCTTAGTTATTAAACATTGATTTTAACTATTTTAACTCTTCTTTAAATAAAATAATAATAAATGTCTTAATCTAATCCAATTGGACCTAAATGGTCATATTGTATTCGTAAGGTTGGTTTTGGTCGAATTAAACTTATCCAATAGAATTAGGACTTTGGTTTGGGTAATAATAATATAAATTTTACCCTTAATTACCCTATTTACTTTTAACCGTTGTAAATAAAAGTAAAAAGTTACTATTCACAAAAAAAAATATTTTAATCTTATTGAACCACATTTTAATCTTTGATATTAATCATGTCTCTCGGATTTTCAAAATTCCACTCACAGAAGCGGTAAAATTATGTTTTTTTTAATTTTTAACCTCTCCTATGAGGTGGATAAAAGACGGTGAAAAGTTCAATAAAATTTTTATATGTCTAAAATTATTATAAATTGACTCTAATTAATTAAATTGAACTTATATAAGTATTATGTATGAATTTTGACCAAAAATAAATTTATATAAAATATATAATTATTTATATAAAAATTCCGCTTTTAAATAGTAACCTAGTGTTTTAACTATTCATCAAAAATTGAATGTTTTCAGAAAAATACCAAAAAATAACCCTAGGATAATTTTGATATTCCGAATCCAAAAATGAAGTCCATTTTGAAAATTAAAATTTACAAAAGTGGTTATTACTATTAATAATGGCTAGTTTATAGAACATATCGTTGTTTCGTGAAACTCAGTATTCCGTACAACACACGCTATCGTGGAAGGTCGTGATTGCGTGTAATGCAAGCCAAGTCAAGGATGCATGTAGTGAAAGATAATTTTGGTGTACCATACTACACAACACATCAATGAAATTAAAATGTATATTTTTCATAAAATCACAGGGTGTTACATTCTACCCCCCTTTAAATGAATTTCCCCCTCAAAATTCATCAAAGTTATAAATGGTTTACTAGTTGAATGTTTCTTTCATAGAAACCCACATCGTAAAAAGGAACACTAAAACTTCATTTAAAAAATCGAAGTTAGATTCAGAACAGTCCCCCAAAGTAACTCAGCCCTGGGTTTCCACATAAAACAACATAGGTGAAAATATCGATATGGAAGAGAAATATAACCATGAAATTCTAATGGAGAGTGTTAGAGGACATTGCTATGAAAAATCCAACAATAACAAAGCCATAATTTTGTGATGATCTAGGGTACCATCTAATTCATCAGATACAAGGGCACTAGGACAACATTTTTGGTTTTCAAGATCATTTCCCTAAAGTTGATGAAATTGGAATTAGAAGAAATAATTTCATGATTTCGGTAAAATCTCACCGTTGGTCATTCCATGGACAATTTCCACGACATATCTTAAAGAAATGATATTGAATTTGTCATTCGTGAAGTGTTAGCAGATCATGTGATTGAATGATGGGTCATTCCATCTGTCTCAAACAAAAGGTTAGAAAATGTTATCAAAAATAGATAAGTCTATCTATAGTGAGATTAATCATATATGGTTCCTAAAATGGACTTATAGATCAAATATAATACTACTTAATATAATACAACTAGTTTATACTATCCAGGGACTTCATGTAGGCCAGTGGTAGGTGATAAAGGCATGTTGCACTTTGATTGTGGGTTCGATTCCCACAGCCTTGTCTGATGCGACGAGTTGTCGCACGTCCTATAGGTTTTCCTTTTTCTAAAACTACATTATTATAACATTCCAAAAATAATATCGAAAAATGTTCTATCCTTAAAAAATAATGACTTATGTCCAACATAAACCATTCCATTATTTAGGCTTATCCAAAATACTTCTATCAAAGATCATAGTATAAAGAAGACAATTACTAGAAATGTCCTCTGTCGAGCATGTGAATACCATCATTTATCCCCCATATATCATACGATATATCATGTTGGTCTCATTCCAAACATTTGAATACCTTAATCATGTATTCTCTTCAAAAATGAATACCCATTGAACCTTAGTGAAAACATGACTATTGTCAAAATTTAACTCTTTCCACATACCAAAATCCCAAAAATTCTATATAATCAATCCATAATATCACTTAGTCCTTATATCAGTCATGAGCTCATGAATACTATTTCATTTTCTCCTTATCATATCATCTTCTTTCCAAAATATTAGAATTACTTTTCATGGTTACCAGTACCATATAATTACTGAAAACCATAATAAACCCATACATAGATACTCCAATATTCCACAGTAATATAAATTAGATTTCAAAACATTATTTTGGAATCCTGTTACATAATCACATAATCATTCCCCTGCATCTTTTTCATATTCAACATCGCCAATAGATATCGCATGTGACTTCCCCTTTTCCTTTGTCTTTAGAGGATTCTCACGTCGAACATCAGTAACCCTTTTATTAGGGTATTGGTTAGCATAATTCCCCATTTCATAGCACTTGAAGCATTGAAATGTTGGTGGAGCGTTCTCTGCAGTCTTTTCTTTATTCACATCATTAGCAACCCTTTTTCCATTACTTCGATACTCAGCTGCTCGATGACCATCTTTTCCACACATAAATTTTTTTTGGTCCCTTTAAGATAATCTCTACCATGCTTCTTTCCACACCTTCAGCATAAACAAACATTCATCTTCTTTTCACCATTATTCTGAGATTTCTCCTTAAACTCCATATTTCATTTCTTGTCAAAACCATGAGATTGATATGTAACACCAACTTCCATTTCTACCTTGATAGCACAATGCACAATTTCATCATAGCTACTAAAGTCTCTTATAGCTAATTCCCTTCGAAGAATTGGTTTTAAGCCACTGAAGAATCGATCAACATTACTTTTTGGTTGGATGATAAAACCAGATGCATACATCGCATGTCTTGTAAAATTCACTTTGTATATACCAACAGATTCATCATCCATTTACTTAAGCTTAAGGAAATCCTTTTCCATATTTGTTCAAATAATACTAGGGAAGAACTTATTGAAAAATAAGTTCATGAATTCATCCCATACCATGGATTCAATTTCATATTGGGGCCTTGTATTCTTAATTAGAGTCCACCGTTGATCTGCTTCACCTTCTAAATTGTAAATACCCAGAATTACGTTTTCATGTTCTGAACAATGAAGTATGGAAAATATCTTTTCAATGGTACTGATCCATTTTTTGGCATCAAGTTGATTAGAAGACCCACTGAAAGAAGTTGAATGTTGCGTTATGAAGGACTCAATAGAATATTGTTCCCTTCTCTTCTCATTTGGAAATCCAGAATGATTCATATAATTTTTAAGTATAGAAATAATATTTTTCACTCCATCTCCCATAAAATTGGTTGGTTCGGGAGTAAAATCATAGCATTATCCATTACACTGATCAACACGGTTCTTTCAGGTTCCAGCCATTGTCTACAACCCAAAAAGAATAGTGTGAGAGGCAAAAATCATTCTAGGGAAAACAACATAATAAATGGGGAGTACCTTCAATATATAACATATTAGGTTTATTTCTAAGACTGATACCATAATACTAGTACTATATCCTATAGTTATACTTAACCTTAGCGACATCCCTAGACATACATATAAATATAACTAGGGATCTAACTAATGTTTTCGCATCCTAGTTTCCAAAGGTTGACTAAACCTTTCCTATGATTCCAACTGTAGAAACCTGAATCCTGAAGTACACAAACATTACATTACTTTTGAATAATACTAAATACATAACAAAAACAGACACCTAAGGACCGTAATAGTTTAGTGTCTTTGGAAACTCGGAATATAATATTCTAATCATGGTTAAAGATCTTCAATATCTCCTATAAAGATCTTCCCATTTTTGTTTTCTTACCTAATATCTATCTTTATGTCCTGGGGAAAAGAAAAAATAAAAAGGGTGAGCTCAAATTATCAGTAAGGGTAAGCATAGATAAAATAAAACAAACCATATACATTTGAACATAAAAACATGAACATAATGTTTAAACATCTAAATCTTGAGCAATGACATAAAACATTTCAGTATGTAAGGCATAAATCATAATGGAACATCAATCATGATAAAATATCATAGAAATAAAACTTTTAATTGTGGAAAAACATTATTCAAATGATACGATTTCCATAGTATCCAAGGCATTGCTGCCAAGACCCTCATAGTGGACAAAATCCCATTCAGAATCGAGTTCACTCTTCATTATAATCCTATAACACTAAACCATATTAACTTACCATTCTAGCCATGTCTATCTAATGAGATATAATCTTTAGCCAATGCATTGAAGGGAGATATAGGTCTCACCCATCTCATAATGATACCATTCTTAGGTTTGACACAAAATCATAAATCATAGCATAACCCATGTAATAAAAATTGGATTCTTAAAAATCATGAAATCATAACATAATCCATATAAGATAAAAGGACATCATAAAAATAATTCCATCATAACAAAATCAAATCAATTTAAAAATAGGGATAGAAACAAAACCCTATATTATCTTAGATGGAAAATAATTTTGATAAAACGCTTGAACTCCATTCTTTAGGAAAATTTCCTTTCTACTTCAAATTTTTTTTCCTTTCGTAACATGTCATAAAATTTTAAACTAAAATATGTTGATTAAAAATAAACTTGAAAACTGTTAAAGGAAGCTTCATGGAAATAATGTTTTAATAGTCCATTCAGGCTATATAAGTTAAAAAACATTCTTCTAGTACATTGGCCAGAAAACTCAGAAAGTACATCGTACTAAAAATGAAAAAAGATTTGTTTCATATATTTTACTAAAAACTCACCAATGGGTAAAATTGGATTGAAAAAATGGTAGGTGGATGGAAATAATATTACATATTGATGAAATATTTATTTGGATGATAAATATTCTCCAGTAAATTCAGAAGTATAAACAATCTCAGTTTAGAATGAGATTGAGAAATTTTCCCTTACCTTAGGTCCAATATGCTTCGTACGTATCCGAACCTCCTGTATAATGATTTACATAATTTCATTGACATATTACAGAATCATATTCATTGTTATGTTATCATATATTGTTCACTTATGACTCTATATTACCTGTTCTTTTGTAAATTCAATGTTAAATCGGCATTTTGGGTTAAATCATTTCATTTATCGTCCGTGTTTTGACATGTAATTATTAAAATGATTACATAGATCATGATTAAATAATTAAAGAATATAAAAATTGATTTATATATAATATATGTTCATCATATACATATATATACGATCGATCGATAAATGTAATGAAATACATCGTTCATGGAGATGGTAGGTCGTACGTACGCATGAACGTTGTTTTCGTTTTCTTATTTAATTGAATGGAATTAAGTAGATGAATTGAATATATATATATATACATAAATCCAGTATCATTATTATGTCATATATTTCATTATTATTCATTATATATACTTTATAATCATTCGTGAATGGTTAACATGAAAATAAATCTTCTCGCGTCGTGGAGACGGTAGTCCGTACGTACGCATGAGCGATGATATCATTCCCATGATTATGGAATTGTATTGAAGTGTATTTATAATATTTAAGAATAAATATCACTTATAATAATCATATATAGTAATTTATTTACACCATTATACCAATCCATGTAAGGTGGTGGTCGAAAACTGATTACACCACGGCGTGGAGATGGTATATCGTACATACACACGTGCGGTGATTTCATTTTCCATAGGATGTATATAAGGTGAAATAGGGTTGTTTCATATTTATAATAAAATATCAGTATATAAGGAATACTTATAGTATTACTTTATAATGAGACAACTAAAGAAGACGAATTATAATAAGAAAGAAACTTGAGATAATCGGAAGAAGAGATTACCTCTTCTTCGACGCACCTTCTTTAAGAGTCCTCTTAAGTAAGTAGAGTTTGTCTTTTGAGAAGACCAGAACCTACAAAAAAATTTAGGGAAGTGGAGAAGAGAAATGGGCAGGGTTTGGCCGAGTTACAAGGCTCAAAAGGGTGTGAAGAGAAGAGGGAAGTGGTGCCCTTTTTATAAGGGAGGACAGGGGCACCTTTGGAAAAACTTAAAATATTATTTTATAATAACTTCATATCAGGTTATAATGGCTCCAAAGTGACTTATTTCGAAAATAAAGTGGGTATGGGTATAAATCCTCTCAACCAATATATTTTAGACATGTTTAGGTTACTATTTTAGCCTTATAATTTAGATTTAACTTTAAGTTCAATAATTATACTTTTACCGTGTCTTCATGTTTTCTTACACAATATGTTTAATAAACATACTATGACCAGCCAAACGAACCAAAAGATGTTTATTATTAATATATATATCCTTATCTAAGTAATTTTTCCTAACCATAGATTTTTATGAAGAAAATAACAATTAATAATATAATATTTGTTTTAAAAACTATTTTATGTCAATTTGACACTATTTGGTACTTGATTTTTGTGAAAATTATAACTGAATGATTAGTTCAAAAAAATTAATTAAATATATACTAACATGTCATATTAACCTAGAGAATTAGTGGAATTCATAAAATTTCTAAAAATACATTTATTTGGGTATTTATAAAATCAATTATGTTAATATTTCATTAATAAGGTAATTACTACATCATCATTGTGTCATAAATAAATTAAATTATATAATGTATAAAAATTATAAATAAAATACCATTATGTAGGAAATATTTTTTTCTTTCTAATTAATATTTATAGTCGAATGTATCTTAAGTATAACCCTATATTAAAAATGATTTATTTATTAAACTTTGATTTTATCTATTTTAACTCTTCTTTAAATAAAATAATAATAAATGTCCTAATCTAATCCATGTGACCTAAATTGTAATATTTTATTTCTAAGTTTGTTTTTGGTCGAATTAAACTTATCCAATAGAATTAGGACATGTGTTAGGGTAATAATAATATAATTTTTACCCTGAATTACCCTATTTAATTTTAACCGTGGTAAATAAAAGTAAAAGTTACTATTCACAAAAAAAATATTTTTATCTTATTGAACCACATTTTACTCCTTGATATTTATGGGGTCTCTTGGATTTTCGAAATTTCTCTCACAGAAGCGGTAAAATTATGTTTTATGTAAATTTTCAAACTCTCCTAGGAGGTGGATAAAAAGATGGTGAAAAGTTCAATAAAATTGTTATATGTCCAAAATTATTATAAAATGACTCCAATGAATTACATTGAGCTTATATAGGTATTATGTATCAATTTAGACCAAAAAATATATATAAAATAAATAATTATTTATATAAAAAGTCAGTTCATAAATAGTAACCCAGTGTTTTCACTATTCATCAAAATTGAATGTTTTTAGAAAAATTCCAAAAATTCACCCTAGGATAATTTCGAAATTCCGAATCAAAAAATGAAGTCCATTTAGAAAAATAAAATTTCGAAAAGTGGGTATTACTATTCATAACAGCTAGATTATATAACATATCATTGTTTAGTGAAACTCAGAATTCCGTACAACACACGCTATCATGGAAGGTCACGATTGCGTGTAATGAAATCCAAGTCAGGGATGCGTGTAGTGCAAGCTTTTTTTGGTGTAGCGTACAACACAAGGCATCAATGAAACTAAAAAGAATATTTTGTCATAAAATCACGGTGTGTTACAATTGATGTTTTTTCATTTTATAATGTAATGTAAAACTTTTGAATGTATCAAGTGCATCCAAGGCTATTAAATTGATCGATCATTCAGAATTTGATCTCTTTTGATCATGAAAATGTTATTTAATAATGAACTTACTCTGGGTAACTGGGTCAGGGCATTACCATTGATATTAGATGATGTTTAATACAATCCTTAGAAACTACATTTAGAAAAACACATATATGAAAACATTAACCTAAGATATAATTTAAGTATTAGTACAGAATAACTTCTATGAATTATGGTAATTTAGAGATTTTTTTTTATTTTCCATGAAATACATCCCTATCTGGATAAGATCAGGCAGAGGCGGCGCTGGCACGGATGTACCTAGGAGTGAAAACTCCGACAAGAAGTTTCAGGATTGACCTAGGGTATCCTAGTACACGACAATGGGCCTTGCTGCACTCTTGGTTACAACACTCCCAGGGGAAATACATAGGGTAATTCACATATTAATGAAAAGAAATTATGAAGGATTTAGGAGTAAATAATTATTAAAAAAATTATGATTATAGATTATATGAACAATATTTTCAATTAATGTTAGGTATTTTATAGGTTTGGAATTATAAATTGTGATTCAAAAACTAACCAAGTGTATGACTTTTTTTAGAAATGGTTCTCAGTAGATGGAATGAGAACACTAGCAATACCCATTATACAAATAGTAAGAGGGTTCATTTCATTTATTGTATTAAGAAATAATTTAGAATTAAAATAGTATCATAGGTATTATCATCATATGATGAAATAGTATTATGTGTTAATAAGATAATTAATGAATTTTTTGAATCATATGGCTTTGAAGGGAAGCTAGAGAATAAAAGGATAGAAGAGGGAAAGATGGATAAAGGTAATAGGAAAAAGAAGGATGTTTTCTTATGTGATAACTTTGGAAAGAATCACCTTGGTAAATTCTTGAAGGGAATGGGAGTTTCTTTTAAGTGTGGAGAGAAAGGACATTGAGTACATGATTGAAAGGGTAAGATAAAGGTTTCAAATGTACATCGCCTCATCTTCAAGGAGTTGGGACACTATGTGAATCAATATCCAAGTCATCAAAGTATACCACAAATGATGCATTTGGATAATAATCATGTTATGATATTACCACAATTGAAGAATAATGACTAGTGTTCTTATTTTGATATTAAATAATTATGTCATTTTAATATTGTATCATTGATTTAGATGTTATAATAATTATGGATTATATAAGGATTATACTGGAGTACTATTTCATTATGGATTTGACATTGTTTTGTACCAAGAAAATTTAATCGATATGATGTTAAATTTTTTAGAAAAAACATGGTTGAAGGAATGATAAAAATTTAATATGGTCTTAATAATGAGGTACTGATTTTGGAATAAGAGAGGATTAATTTGGATAAGTATCATTGGATATTATTGACATCCTTCTAACTGATTAATGGTTTTTTTATTCCATCATTGTTGGAGTTTACAACATTTTTTTGATATATAGAGTATATCCAGTATTCTATAATGAATATGGGGGAATGAATGTAATCAATATGGGTTTATGGTAATTTAGGGAGTTATTATTTTTTAATATAATACATGATGAATGCATTCAATGTTATTACCTAGAAAAAAGATTCTTTATTGTGTTAATCTTCTTTATAAATTTTGGTCTGTGAGTTTGGACAGAATTATTTTGGATATGTCTGAAGGTTGGAATCGAATAAGTTTGAAATTGGATACTATTTTTAAGGTTAAATGATTTTTTGAAATTATTTTTGGATTGTCATAAAAAGGAAAACCCGGAGGTCAGGCGATAACTCATCGCGTCCGGCAAGGCCGTGAGACTTGAACACACAACCGAATGGTGAAAAGGTTGGACCACCTACCACTAGCATATGTCATGTCCAAGTTGGTGTATTTTAGTTTTTTAAAATAGTCTGAAAAATGATTTATAAATAAAATATTTTCAGAAGCATATATGATTTGGATAATTAGATTTTTTTGAATTCTATTATCTTTTGTAGTGATACACAAGTTTGTGGTTGAAATTAGTTGAAGGATGAAACTCTACAAATCTAGTATATTTTTTCCATCTTATTATATGAATAAATTATTTCTTAATATTTAGTAAATGGACCTTAAAACAAAAAATGTTTTATTCTAATACCATATATTTTTTTAAAACTGATGATATTTTAAATCATCATAGATTGATGACATTGGGGCCCTTAATTTTACACTTGTTTGTGATTGATGACCTCAATCACTACCTATAAATATTTATATTTTTCTTCAAATTATGTGTCCCTAATTTCAACCACTGTTCTCCTAGTAGAGATCATTATTTGGTGGTTACTTTTTCATTTCCCTTTCCCTCTTATTAAGACTAAATTTTATTAACCCAATTTATGATATGGGTCTTCCAAAAAGGTATTTTTCTATTTTTAACCTTTTATTTTTGAAGAACAATTTCAAATTTTTAGGATGCAGTTTATTGATGGATGATAGAATGTAACACTGCAAGATATCATAGTATGTTATTTCTTAAAAATAATTCAATATCATGCACTACATGCAACATCGAGTTCCAGAGCACCAAAACTTACCAAACTAGCTGTTCAAAATATTTTATGAATATTATTATCTGAATTTTGAATTTTATATATTCCATATAAATTTTAACATCCATATTATGTTTTTGTTAGTAATAATATAAATAAATTCATTTTTTTCAGATATAGCAAGTATATTTTTTAGAAAATGCAATTTTACGACCTTTTAATGGTGAACCCTTTTTAAATAAAATATTTGACTATTTTATATATTCAATTTGAGAATATAAAATTCTATTTAGAATTGGGATATATTGATTTAGTTTTGATAAAATATTGGTGTTTTTTTGATAACTTTCATATTTTGGTGAATAGTGAAAAATACTAAATTTTAATTGAAAAGAACCTTTTAAATAAAAATAATTTATAGGGTTCAATTATACATTTAAATGGGTTAGAAGTATAATTTGATTATAATTTTTTCATTTAATACAATGTAGGTTATTATAAGTAATTTCAAATTTTTATTTGACATAAACACATGGAAATCTTTTGATACTTTTTAATTTTTAAAAACTCACTTTTTTGGTTTTGACAACTAGAAATAATTTTAAATTTTCTAAATTTCAGTTCTATGTTTTTAATTTATTAAAATAGACGTAATTTTTTAATTCAGAATATAAAAATTAACTTACGGTGAATTTTTGGTATTTTTATCGACACGTTCAATATTTGATGAATAGTGAAAAACACTCTGTTATTGTTTAAAATCAATTTATTTATTTAGGTTAATAGTTATTTTATTTTAATTTATATTAGGTCAATATATATATAATAAATATATATGTTTAAGGTAAATCCATAGAGTCATTTTATAATAATATTAGAGATATAAATTTTTTTGAAGTTTTTACTGTCTATTACCCACCTTATAAGAGTATTTAAAAATTTACATAAAACATAATTTTACGTATACTAGGAGTTGAATTTAATAAATCTGAGAGACATGGTTGACATCATTATGTAAAATGTGGTTCAATAAGATGAAAATAATTTTTTGTGATGAGTAATGTTTGAAGTTTATTAACCGTAGTTAAATTTAAATAGGGTAATTAATTGTAAAAATGATTTTATAATTACCCAAACACATATCCTAATTAAATTGGATAAGTTTATTTCGACAAAAACCTACCATAGGAATAAATTATGATTCTTTAGGTCCACTTGGACTAGATTCGGACTTTTATTATTATTTTATTTAAAGAAGAGTTAAAAGTGTTAAATTCAAATTTTAATAACCAAAACATTTTTAATATAGGTTTATATATAAGATAAATTATACTATAAATATTAATTAGAAATATAATATTATTTTCTATATCATTGTATTTTATTTATTATTTTTAGTTATTATATAATTAAATTTATTTATGACACAATTATGATTCATTAATTACCATTATAAGGAAATATTAAATTAGAATATATTTCAAATATTAAAATAAATAGAATTTAAACGTTTTGATTCCATCTACAAATTTTATAGGTTAATATGAAATGTTATGGTTGATTAGATAATTTTTTTTTGAAGTGATAAGTTCATTATGACTTTCACAAAAACAAAATACCAAATTGTGTCAAAATTGATATAAATTAGTTTTTAAAACAAATACACTATTATTGGTTGACATAATATTCCTAAAATAAGAGGATTTCCCGAATGGATTAAATATTATTATATAAGTTATTAATTACCCACATGAGGTTCTCTTTTAATATTATAGAATTTTCATTAATCATATAGTGTAAGAATACAAGAAGACACAGTAAAAGTTAAACTATTTAACTAAGAGTTAAATTTAAAATAAAAGGATAAAATGGAAACATAATCTTGTCTAGAACATATTGGATGAATATATTTAGACCCATATCCACCTAAGCCTCTATCTCAATTTATTTGGAGCACTTATAAAACAAATATTATGGAATAATAAATTAATATTTTAATCTTTTCCTAAAGTGACTCTCACCCCTCTTATAAAAGGGCACATCCACATCACTCAAAATCACACATCCAAAGACATTCGGCTCGGCCAAACCCATACCAAATTTCCCCCCAACTTCCATAACATCATCCTTGAGTCCTTAATTTGTTCAGAATTCCAACCTAATGATCCCATTTGACCAACTCAAAATGAAACACCTGAAAACGAGGTATTAATTTTACCACCCTCTTTCAAGTTATTTTCTTCTTCCACTATCTTTCTTTTTGTTTCAATAATAAAATAATAACTCCAGTACCTCATAAATAATTTTATGTTATTATAAATATGGTATAACCATATTCGTTATTCAATCCATCCTATAAATGACAATGTCATCTTACGTGTGTATGCACGGCTTACCGTCTCCATGTCGTGGTTTAGTTTCTCATTCATTCACTTCATTATTTGGATGGGTATAATAATAAGTATAACTGATGTAAATAATAAATATAAAATGTTAAAGATTATTTATATGTGATATACCATCCAATTACTTTCCATTTCACCAACAATATAATGATATTTTCACTCGTGCGCACGTACGGATTACCATCTCCACAAACATGATGAGATTTATTCAACATCGTAATCATCCAAGAATAAATTTATTTTTATGATTAATATTTATTTTTAATAACTTAATATAATTCTATATATGAATCAAATACATCCTATTTATAAAAAACATGGCTTGCATAACCATGCATATAAAGTAAAAAGGATCAGTTAACACCCGAAACGATGATACTACTAAAATATTATTAACAATGAAATATTAGAAGATCATATATGATATCATATTTTTGTATGTGGTTCATGTATTATTTAATAACAATTATTTAACTATTATACAAGAGGTTAACGTACCCTTGTACAAGGATAAGTACACGTTATAGGTTAATTCCTCAATCTCATTATTATCTGATATTATTTATGAGTAAGTATTTAATGTGACATATTTGTCATCAATGTCCATATTACATAAAAATGTTTTCAAATAGAATCTTTTAAGGTTTTATGGAAGGGAAAATTTAACTATATCATCATTTTAAATGTTTTAAATATTTTTTTCTAAATCTCTTTAATCAATGTCCATGTTTTCAAAATTATTTTAATGATTTATGTAATGTATATGATTTTCCCTTGTATTATATTTAAATATTATATAGAATTATTATTTGATGAATCGTAGTGATGACACGTCATTCCAAGGCCTGGTGATCCCAGAATGGTGGTTCAAACTTTTTTTTACATTATGTGAGTTGAATCATGTGCGTGGTTGTCGCAGTTTCCAAATGGATGCCAATATTAAAAATATGAGCGCACCATTGCATCTAGGACAATGAATTTACCTAATAATGGATCTATCCTTGACAGGTGAGGGTTGAGAGAAAGATTTAATTTTCATACATTTGTAGTAAAAATATAAAATAGAATAAATGTAAAAGATTATTATATTTTATATAAATATGGAACCTTTCGTCGTAGCGCAACGACATGGAAGATTTTTAATAACTAATGCCATGTCATAATGACCAATAAAACAGAAACAATTACTAATTAATGATGCCGCATGATAGAATTAAAAAACGCGTTCCCTCTTTTTAATGTGTTAATCGAACATTGATCTTTGGTAGAATCAGGAGAGAAAATATGGAGAATACATGGCACTTGGAAAAGAACTCTCAGCGAGGAACAAAGACGAATCAATGTTGTGGATCACTACACCATCAAAGTTGAAGGATTTCGGCGATGACGAAGGCATGACCCCCCACCATTGTCAACACTCGAACCCTTTGTGAGGTAGGGGTTGTTATTTCAAATCTCTTTACCCCATTTTTAATTTTAAATGATGAACGTGGATCAACCACCAACATATTGATCCGCGGATTTGTACGTTTTTGCAAGAGGGTTTTTCAGGGTTGATTTAGGGGAATTAATCCATGATTAATGGTTTTTTGATTATTATCTATTTTATCCTACTAACGGGAGAAGATCAACATCGTGACGAACGAAAAAGGATTTTGTTATTCGATTTTATGATTGGATTCCTCCCCCCTTTCATTTCCTCGTACTTTCTTTGCGTTCTTCATGGGGCGAAGAAAAATGGATTGTTGCACACCTGTCTTGCAATGCAATGATCCCAAATTGGAAGTCCAACAACACAATGACTCTATGGAGGTGTGATGGTAATAGAGGACGATGAATTGGCTCAGATCAAAAGAGACCATTCTTCGAGCATTCTTCAGGCGGGAGGATCGATGAACGAGAGAGCACAGGTGGCACGCCAGTGAAGGGCGTTATTTCTGGAAAATTCTGGGTTACACGGCTTTTACTTCTGAAGAACATTTCATGTATTACCAGTGGCGGTAGCTAGGGTTTTGGGGGTCATAGATAAATCACACGGCGTGTTGGTCTTTCCCCAAAGCTCGGTGTGTATTTTGGAAAGTACATGGGAACGAGATGGACTATAGGGCTTTAGACAACACGGTGTGTACTCTGTATGCCGCAAGACATAGGTGCCTATGCGGGACTCGGCATGCATCCAGGGGATACACAGAAACGGGATGAAGTGCACGGTGTGTACTCCATCGCATAGCCAGGAAAGGCCAGTAACGCAGGTCACCCCTTGTACAGATTACACGAGTTGGAGTACATGGATTTAGGCCATGTATGGGCTCATGGCCAACGTACACAGATCCGCCCTTAGTCACTCGGACATGGCATGTACACTGTACTACACATTGTGTACTATCATTTCAACCCCACCAGCCTTATGACACGGGTCGTTCTACATGAGCATTAACCGGGGTCAGACGACACAGTGTGTAACTTTTCTACACACCGTGTAATTTTTTAGAAAATTGCATGGTCCTCTTGTCCACCATATCATGGACATGTTTCGTTTGGTTTAGTGCACCTTTTTCTCATTCACCTGAAGTTCAGGCATCGTTTCCTTCAATAAGAGTATGATCCCTTCAGCAGGACAATCTGTGATAGAATCGGCATCCCTCCGAGAGGCCCAGAGTGAGATCCTCTATCTATTCCTGACCCTGGGTAGAGTCAGGAATTTATGTGACCAACTCTACGAGGCACTGATCCTCTACCTAGATGGTGAATCAACCTAGCTGGTGAATCCGGATGAGTCATGATATCCTCCATGGCCCGAGCAGTGATCCTCTTCTATGTATTGGGATCATTCCCACTCTAGAGTGCGTCTCCCGAAATTAGTGCATCTATCTATCGTGATCCTCCCACTATGTAGTGTGTATCCTATAATGAGTGTTACTACCTCTTGTGATGTTTCCCGATGAAAAGTACTTCTCGGATGGATGTCATCAGAGCCACCAGACTCGTGGAGTGTGTTCTCCTGGAATGAGTGCTTTGTGGAAATATTTGAACTGAGTCCCTAGCAAGGGTATACGGTCGTGTGACTTAACTCTAGACTATGAGTCAAGGTTTTGAGTATATTTGGATTGTGATCTCCTTTTATATGTTCAGTAGACATATATTATGTTGAACTAACTGTGACTTTCCTGTGTGTACTTGTTTTGTGTTTTTGGGGTCCTCTACGGAGTATTGTTATACTCACTCATGCATGGGCTTTGCTCGGACATGTTGTGTCTTGTGCAAACAAGCAACCTTTTGACAGAGTATATGGGATACCAGGACATGAATGAGATTTTTGATTTCCCTACAAGCTTATGCATTCCTTCAGCTATGAGCAGCAGTCCCAGTACAACGTTGTACTTACAGGTTAGACATTGCAGTTTTCAGACACTTGTTTTTGGTGGGCTTGTATTTTCGCCCTGTTTAAATTTAGTACTATACATTCCATCGTACTCTGTTGGTTGGGTTTAGTTGTATGCATACATATTTTTCCTTATTGGTCACATGTAGTAATATGCCTACTCGGTGATAGTCACCATCCCATGGCCTATTAGAGGTGGGCTTGGGGAGTCACGGCCCGGGCCCTACTGGGATGGGTCTTGAGAGAGTCGTATCAGAGGTTGTCGGTTCTACATTATGACCAAGAGTCTGTGATATTGGTTTGGGGAAACAAAATTCAGTATTTTGAGTGAGGCTTTCAAGCTAGAGACTCCAGTGTTTGTGCGACGGCTGACGTATCCATACACCAGGACTCTGATAACTTGTTTTTCAACTTAGTAAATGAAAATACAACTTTTGTGGAAATTGTACATGAATCATATAGAAATGGGTTGTGTTTTCCATTTCCTTTCTTTCAGCTATTCAGATATACTCATTGACCATAGTACATCTTGTTTTTTTACAAGATTCCCCCACAACGCTTACCTGCTAAGACTCAGTAGCACGATCACAAGGATAATCCCCTCAGTGACGAGGTTTCAATACATGGACCAGTTTCCTAGGAATTTCCACCAGGTGGTGCACCTGCTATACCACCACCATTAGAGAAGCCTGTGGTACTTGTAGTATCGACCGACAAGGAACGTAGGCTGAGAGCGCTCCACCAGTTTCAGAGACTGATACCCCCCAGGTTACAAGGCGATCCCGAACCTCAGGCAGATGAGGAATGGATTGAGGTGGTGACCAGTGTTTTCTGTCTAGTGTGGACACCAATAGACCATATTACCATCCTAGGGGTGAGACTTATTCAGGGTTCAGTGGGGAAATGGTGGAGTCTGACCAAACAAACTCACGATGAGGAATCTCTTTTGTGGACAGAGCTCGAGTGACTCTTCAGGGAAGAGTTATCTACGATTATTATGGGTGTCGAAGTTGGATGCATGGATCTGGTCATGAGAGACATTAAAGGATGACCCAAGATAGGGGATCGATAGTCCAGGTCCCCCAGGCTGGTTCCAGTCATCCTAGGGAGAAGTGGTGTTATGCGTGCGATAGTAGGGGACATTTCGGTAGAGATTGTCCGACCCGTTGAGCTGCTGACAGGGAAGTGGTGGATGGAACACCGAGGTAGAGGTAGAGAGTGAAGAAGACAAACCCACTAGGGGGTGAACATGGAATTGTAGTAGGTAGAGCTACAGGTGGTGGTAGATGCTTCAATATACTTCCACCACCATCCCAACGAGGTCTGCACCAGGCTCAGGGAGCTGGTGAAATAGGTGCGGGGACAGCAGCATACGGTCGAGGTGTATGACCTAGGGGATATAGTGATGATATGAGGTATGATCTATGTCTTTTATACCATAGCTACCATACCTATAGACACATGTTCCAGTCAGTCCTTCATCGACACATGTCTTGTCTAAAACATTGAGATTCTTTTAGAACTGTTGAATCGATCCTTACGATTGGAGACACCTGCGGGAGGAGACATGATGTTCCCACGCCTTTGTAGACACTATTATCTTACCCTTAGAGGTGTGACTTTCAGTTTGAACTTCTTTGTGGTACCGTCGAGTCCTTACGACGTCATTCTCGGTATAGAATGGTTGTTTTCAGTCCATGTCTATATTGACTATTTTTAGGCGATGAGTGTGGTGTGTCTGCCATGATGGGATGAGGTTTTCCATTGTTAGAGAAAAAGTGACCGAGGAAGCATAGAATGGGATCTTGCATAGGAGGGTGATGCCTATCACTCATTTAATGGCTAACCTTACCCGCGAAGCATACATGTTATGAGCTCTATGTTACCATTAGTAGTGGCGGAGTACTAGGACATCTTTCCCAATGATGTTCTAGGATTACCTCCCCACCACAAAATTGACTTATGTATCAACTTACACCTTGGGATGACACTGATTTCTTCACCAGCATATAGAATATCCCCCGTAGAGCTTCGTGAGTTGAGAGTGCCATAGGATGATTTTCAGAACAAGGGTTTCGTAAGTCTCATTGTTTCACCCTGGGCAGTCCCAGTCTTTTTTTCCAAGAAGGAATATGGGAGTTTGATGTTGTGTGTGGATTACCTGTTCCTGAACTAGGTGACTGTGAAGAATAATTATTAGCTACTGAGAATCAAAAACCTCTTCGATCAGCTAAGAGGGGACTGTGGTTCTTGAAGGATGACCTTCAATCAAGTTATCACCAGTTATGAGTACGGGACAAGGATATGCTGAAGATGGCTTTCAGATGCTAATATGGTCACTATTAGTACTTGGTGATGCCTTTCGGCGTCAAAAATGCCCCCATAGTTTTCTTGGGACTGATGAACCAGATCTTTCAACCATACTTGGACCAGTTTGTAGTGGTATTCATCGATGACATATTTGTGCACTCGACGTCAGAGGAGGAGGATGTGAGACGCTTGTAGATAGTTTTAGACATAATTCGGGAGCACAAGCTTTATGAGAAGATCTCAATGTTCCGGTTCTAGATTTAGAAGGTCCACTTTTAGGGACATGTCATCTCAGTAGATGTTTTAGCTATGGACACAGACATGGTGGAGGCATTTTTAGCATGGGAGCCACCTCGTAGCATGATGGAGGTGTGAAGATTCCCTAGGTTGGTAGGATATTACCGGATATTCATTCGTGATTTCTTCGAAATATCAGCACCGATGAGTACCTTGACCTAGAAGGGGTGACCCTTTATGTGGACAGAGAAGTTCCAGCATGATTTTGAGCAATTGAGATAGAGTTTTATGAGCACCTCAATCTTAAGATCACCAGAGGAGGGTGTCGAGTACATATTTGTTTTGCGACACATCAGGGAACGGGCATGGTTGTGTCCTGATACATAGAAAGGATATGATTTCTTTTGGTACACACCAGCTTAGGCCACTTGAGCAGAACTATGTGACCCATGACCTTGAGTTTTCTGGGGTAGTCTTCACATTGACGATGTGGTGACTTTACCTTATGGGTGGGGGGTTCATTATCTACTCCAACCACAAGAGCCTCAAGTAAATATTTTCGTAGATGGATCTGAATCTGAGGCAGAGGAATTGTCTAGAGTCCCTCCAGGACTATGATTTTGAGATCATTTATACTCATGGGAAGGGGAACAAGGTGGAAGATTCTCAAAGCAGATGGTCAAGCTCACATCTATTGAGTAAGGAGACAGTGCAATTAGCCGTGTTGTAGTTATCCATTGTGGACAAAGAGGATTCAAATTACCTATATTTGATGGTTGTATCCCCTCCACTCTTACAATGGGTTAAGGAGGTGGAGCTAGGAGATGTCGACTATGTGGATTTACGTGCTCATTTATCTACATGAACAAGTTCCAGATAAATATTCACAAGGTGGGGAGCACATACTTATATTCAGAGGACACACTGTTATACCAGTAGCGTTGTAAAAGGAGTTCTGGAGGGAATTTAATGCATCCCTCTTGGAAGTACATCCTGTAGTAGGAAAGATGTACCGGGATATCTGATGGTAGTTATGGTGGTCAGGTTTGAAGAAGGCGGTACCAGAGTACATTTCTCGAAGCCTCACATGCATGTAGGTGATGTCTGAGCACCAGGTTCAAGCGGTATTTTCTCACCCCTATAAGTTCCAAAGTGTAAAAGGGATGGAATATAAATGGACTTCATGATAGGATTACCACTAATGTCCAAGGGACATCATTACATCTGGGTGATCATTTACCGACTCACTATGTCTACCCACTTCCTAGCAATCACGGAGCAGAGTTCCATTGAGTGATTGGGATGCCTCTACATTAAGGATATAGTTAGGAATCATGG
Organism: Viscum album; assembly: GCA_963277665.1. Classification (NCBI taxonomy): domain Eukaryota; kingdom Viridiplantae; phylum Streptophyta; class Magnoliopsida; order Santalales; family Viscaceae; genus Viscum; species Viscum album. Next base: position 1,500,656,428 of record OY728146.1, on the reverse strand, counting down.
CGTCCCTTTGATGATAGCCTCGGACTAAGAAACCCACTTTATATCCTGGTTGTGGAATGGATTATATAAGACCTTTGGGAATCGGCTACGCTAGAGCATAGAATTCCCTCCCCAGATCGACTGTCAAACGGAGAGGACCATACACGTCCTAGAGGATATGTTGAGTGGATGTATCATGGTCTTTGGTCGTAGTTGGGAGGATGACCTACCACTGGAGGATTCTTCATATAATAGCAGCTGCCACTCAACCATTGGTATGGAAGCATTTATGGATTTGTATGGAAGACCCTGTCGGTCACCACTTAGTTGGACCGACCCCAGAGAGTCAGCACTCATGGGTCTATATTTGGTGCGAGCTACCACTGAGAAGGTGAAGATCATCCAAGAGTCAATGGAGACTGCACAGAGTTAGTAGAAGTCTTATGTCGATAGAAGACAAAGACCCCTGGAGTTTGAGTAGGGAGAGCACATCTTTCTTTGAGTCTCACCTCGATGAGGGTTACAGAGATTTGGCCGAGGCGGAAAGCTATCTCTGAGGTTCATCGGACCATTTTAGATTCTGCGTAGAGTTGGAAAGGGGATATACCACATATATTTACCGCTGAAGTTGCTTCAGGAACATGATTTCTTCATCGTGTCATAGTTGAGGAGGTGCGTGCATGACCCATCACACGTTATCAACTAGGGGAAGCTAGACATCAAGGATGTAGTTACTTTTGTTGAGTACCTGGTGAAGATAGAGGATCGGCTAAAGAGGATCCTTCATGGGTGATCAAATACCTTGGTGTGCATTCGGTGGTAGCACGTGAATTTTAGGAGAGCACATGGGAGAAGCAGGAACAAATCCATGCCATGTACCCACATCTTTTTGAGCAGTCCTGTTTTAGATTTTCAGGGATGCAAAGCCCCAAGGTTGGGATAATATAATGTCCTTATTTTTTTGTGTATTATTTATAAATATTATATAGAATTATTATGAGACTAGGTGCAGTGACAACACAACATTCTAAGGCCTGGTGATCCTATAATGGTGGTTGAATTTTTTTTTTATGTTAAGTGAGTCAGCATTTGTGCGCGGTTGTGGCGGTTTTCAAATGAATTCCAATATTAAAACTTTTAGGGCACCGTTACTTCCGGGAAAACGAATTTATCTTATAAGGGGTCTATACCCAACTAGTGTGGGTTGAGAGAAAAATTTAATTTTCTTATTTTTTATGTAAAAAATTAAAATAAAATAAATGGAGAAGTTTATTTTAATTTTTTTATATATGGAATCATTCGTTGCAACACAGTGACATGGAAGCTTTTTGATAATTAATGCCATGTAATAATGACATTGAAAACAGTAACCCTGACTCATTAATGTTTCAACATGATGTAATTCCAAAAATCTTTCCCTATTTTTAATGGGTTTATCGAACATTGCTCATTGGAAGAAGCTGGAGAGGAACTCTGGAGAATCCTTGGCGCTTTGGAGAGAACTCTCGGTGATGAATGATGACGAATCAAAGCTGTGGATCACTACGCCATCAAAGTTGGAGGATCTCGGCGATAAAGATTGAGCGGCCTCCCCTTCTTCCGCAATCAAACCCTTCGTGATGTAGGGGAGGTTATTTCAAATCTCCTTTCCCTGTTTTTAAATTTAAATGAAAAAAACGGATCAACCACGAACATGTTGATCTACAGATTCGTACATTTTTTGTAGGATGGATTTTGATGGGATGATTTTGGGAAATTAATCCATGTTTAATTTTTCTTTGATTCTTCATTGTTTAAGCAGACTAATGGGAGCATATCAATGCTATGATGAACGATGGCGGAGGTTCATCCTTGATTTTATGATGGGATTCCTCCCCCATTTCTTTTCCTCGTACGTTCTTTGCATTCATCAAGGGGCGATGAACAACAGATTGTTGCGCATCTGTCTTGCAACGCAATGAACCCAAACTAGAGATCTGAAATCGCAATGACCCTATGGAGGTTTCATAGTCACAGTAGACGACGAATCAGATTGGATCAGAAAAAACCATTCTTTGGGCATTCGTCATGCCTGCAGATTAAAACACGTCTTCTGAGCCGATCAAAGGCCTAAAAACATCGAAGATGACATCAAAATGTTGTGGCGACCTAGATTCTAGAGTTTTGAGGCAATCAGACGGCTGTATCGATGAACGGGGTAGCATGTGAGGTGCATCGGAGAATGGCTTAAAAAATTCTGGGTTACACTCCGTGTACTTATGAAGAACACGTCGTGTATTGCCGATTATGGGGGATAGGGTTTTGAGGTTCACAAAGGAATCACACGGTGTGTGAAACTGGTCACACGGCGTGTTGGACTTTTTCCGAAGCTCAACGTGTATTTTGGAATGTACATGGACATGGGATAGACTACACGACTTCAAAAAACACAGCATGTACTCTCTATACAGCTTGGAAGAGGTGGCTCTGCAGGACTCGACATGTAACCAAGGGATACAGAGACGCGGGATGAAGTACACAACGTGTACTCCATTACAAGGCTAGGCGAGGCCAGTAACCCGGGTCACCCCTTGTACTGATTACATGGGTTGGAGTACACGGGTTGAGGTCGTGTACGGGCACATGGACAGCGTACACGGAGCCGACCCAAGCCACACAGACACAACATGTAAACCATACTACACACAGTGTACTAACTTATATACATGGGAAGCCTTATGACATTGGCTGTTGTACACGGGCCGTACTCGGGGTCAGACCACACGGCGTGTAACTTTTCTACACGCCCTGTAATTCTTGGAAAATGGAATGGTCCTTTTGTACACTGTATCTTAGACATATTTAATTTGTTTTAGTGCCCTTTCTTCTCATTCCCCTGATGGTCAGGCATCGTTTCCTTCTATAGGTGTATGATCCCTTTTGCAGGACTTTCTGTGATAGAGTTAGAATCCCTCTGTGAGGCCTGGAGTGAGATAATCTATCCATTCTTGGCCCTAGGTAGAGTTAGGCATTGAAGTAACCAACTCTACCGGGCATTGATCCTATACCTAGCTGGTGAATCCACCTAGCTGGGGAATCCGGATGAGTCGCGGTATCTTCCATGGCCATGGTAGTGATCCTCATCTATGTATCATGATATTTCCCACTTAGGAGTGTGTCTCCCGTAATGAGTGCATCTATCTATCATGATCTTCCCACTCTAGGGTGTGTCTCCTGTAATGAGTGTAATGACCTATCATGACGTTTACCGATGAAACGTACATCATGGAAGGATGTCATCTTAGCTACCATACTCGTGGAGTGTGTTCTCCCCGAATGAGTTCTTTGTGGAAATCATTGAACTAAATCCCTAGTAGGGCATGCGGTTCTGTGACTTGTCTCTAGATTTTGGGTATGGGTTTTGAGTTTATCTGGATTGTGATCTCTTATTATATGTTCAGTAGAAATATAATATGTAGAGATGATTGTGCCTTTCCTTTGTGTACATATTTTTTTTTCAGGGTCCTCTATGGAGTATTGCTATACTCACCCTTGCACAGGTTTTTCATGAACCTATTGTGTGTTGTGTATATGAGAATCCTTTGGATAATGTCCAGGGTGGACAAAGAATGACTGACCTTTTTGAGTTCCCTATAGGCTGAGGTGTTCTGTTGGCTATGAGCAGTAGTACCTGTACCTCTTTTTGTTTACAGGTTGGAATTTGTAGTTTTCAAACTCTTGTTTTGGGTGGGATTGTATTCTGGCCCAGTTTACATTCATTTATTTACTTTCCATCTTACACTATTGGTCATGTTTAGTTGTATGCATTCATTTTATTCCTTAGTGGTCTTTACATTTCAGCATTTGTGGGTATGGAGAAGTTTGTGTGTGTGTGTACAGGTTCTTAGGCAATGCATCCCATATAGTAATATGCATACTCGGTGCTAGTAACCATCCCATAGCCTATTGGAGGTAGGCTTAGGGAGTCACAATGCAGGCCCCACTGGGACGGGTCGTGACAATTTATTTTTATGGACATCATTATTTTAAAATGATAATTACCTTCAATGGTTCCATGTGGTGTGGGAGTGTTTGATTCAAAAATGTATTTAAATATCTTCCTTTCTAAATTATGTGACTTTTATATGATCTCAAAAAAGATAGATTTCTCTGAAATAGTTTTTATTTCATCTATGTCCAAATCCTTTGATGTATTTTACACATTTTTGAAGTGGATTCATTATGATACAAATCTTCTATATTGTATTGAATATTTTGTGATATTTTTTACTGTGGAAGTGTTTTTTTATACAATTCATGGTTTATGGTTAAATTATTAACATTTCAGATGATAGTTTTAGTACGAATGTTTATATTATGTTTCAACCTTTCATATGAGGAATACATTAGACATAAAAAGTGACGGGTGGAGCCCACTATAGCTACTCGATGCATCGGTAGGTCTCATGAGACAAACTAGAGTCATGGAACAAGGACATGAGAAAATCTTATTTGTAATATTAGCACAAGGGCTTGACTATGGGGTTTTGTAGTCTGGGATTTTGCATTCCATCATTATAAAATTGGCTGTTGAAATTACATGTGATTATTCGAGTTGTAGAATATCCATGTTAATATGTAAATAGAATTTTTTGATTTGTCTTTTTTCATATTATGAGGACGTTTAAGTTTGAAAGGCTTGTGTTTTATTCTTATACATTGCCTTAAATTATTACTCTTATTTATGAATGTTTCCACTATATTGTTATCCCTACTATGCATCGGAGCTCACCAATTTCTATGTTTTATTTTTTTCCCACAATGAAATGAAGTATATTATGACTCACCTGGATGGATAGTCTAAGGGATAGAAATGTGGTCAATAGAGAAAATGTTGATTTTTTTATTTATTAATGTAATGTAAAACATATGAATGTATCTAGTGCTTCCAAAACTATTAAACTGATCGATATTTCGGTATTTTATCCTTTGTGATCATGCCAAAGTTATGTAATAATGAACTAACTCTAGGTAACAGGGTTCAGGGCATTACAATTTCATTAGAGTATTATTTTTTATATGAGGGCTTTTAAAAAAAAATTAAAAATGGATTTTTAATGTTTCTAAAAAAATTTATATTTAATGTTAAATTTGAATGTATTTTTGAAAACATGTATTAATTTTTAGAAGAGACTATTAAAAATATTATGATTTTTTTCATTAAAATATTTATAAAAAATATTTCAAATTAATATATTTCAAAAAAATGTTCCTAATATATAGTAAAGGGAAACACTTTTATTCAGTGGAGATTGACAATATGGATTTTATCTCAATCCATTCTTAAAACACGTAGTTTCAATAGATTGAGTAGAAATTTTCAAATATAGATCTTTTTAATGTTTTATTGAGGGATGATAAAATATTTTTGATGGGGAATGACCTTAGGTAACATGGATTGTCTTTTTTGGTGTATTTGTGATTATTTTCAACATATATCTTGCATTGTCCATGTGAAACATTTATTACCTTCTACAATTAGAGGTTTACTGATATTTGGTTTACCAAAAATAGGAATTATTGATGAAATTTTTATAGGGGAGGGTATTCATAAGGTGATCCATGTCATTATTTTTTCATAACTATTATATGTTTCATTGTTTAAAAATATGTATCTTTTTTATTAATTAAAATATACTTTTTCCATGGAAATATTATGTATCACAGATTCATGGTAGAATTATGATAAAATTCCATTATTTTTTAAATATCATTTATCTATATGATTGTGTCCCCAATAATTTATTGGTATTCCTCAATTAAATTTCATTATCTAGAGTTACGTAGGATGCCCCATAGTTTATTTTTCACCTAAGTATGGATCCTATATGGATGGAGGCACGAGCATGTTCATTAATAAAGGTATAATATTTTGATGTTCTAAAATGGGACTTGGTTCATATGCCACATAGTTATTATTTTTATAGTCTAGTAGTATAGAAATTAGTTTTTGGATGGGGTAAATGTTTTGGGATGGGTGCCTAATAACTATCCATATAAATGATGCCTGAGATACCATGGATATTTGGGATATAAAGTTAGTATTTTATATATTTAATATTGTTTATGATTTTGATCCGCATCACAATGATTATTTTCCTTGAGGTTTTCTTGTTTTATTTGTAATGGAATCAAATTAAGGATACTCAGAGAGATATTAGTTTTAATAACCAAATAAATTTTATTACATCCAATTTATCATTCCTACTTCATTGTGGGAATCATTTCATGACTCTCCTATGACCCATAAAACAATGTTGAAAAGTCACTAATGTTACAAATTATAATTGGATTTTTCATTAAACCCCTTTAGTCATGGAATCGGGTAATGGTGAAATGAGTCATGTTGGGTCTTGTTATATATTGAGAATATTGATTTACAAATTATTTTTAGATATGGCAAGTATCATTTCTTATTTGAATAATGGAGATTTTTTTCCAAGGATGAGTAATCATAATAATGTTCCGTAAATTATTTTATGAAATAATTTTCTACTGGTTTCAAATAAAATACATAAAATAGGGAGTGAGTGATTTTCAAATTTTTATTAATGCTTTTATATATTGGATTTCCTAAATTCAACAAAAATTATTCTCAATATGAATTATTGGATTTGGGTGAAATATATATTTTTTATTTTAAAATTAAATTTATGATTTAATGAAAATACTTTTATTATATTATCAAGTGATTTTGCTAAATTTAATTTGTTATTTTACAAAAGGTATTGTATGTGTAAAATTTTTAATTTAAATGGGAAATTTGATGTGGAATGTATTTTATATATTTATCTATTGAATAACGTATTTTAATTATATTTTCCTCCTAAATGGGCTGTTTTCATATTTTGATTGATATTTGAAAAGTGGGATTGTATCTTCATGGGATTAGGAAAAATGTTTTTTTTCATTAAATTTTTTTGGAGTATTTTTATACATATAAATGATTCGAAATGATTTTTAAGGGTGTATTTATTTGATTTCATTAAATTGGTTTGAATAAATACTGGTTGGTTTTAAGGTAGAAACATGAGTGGATTGTGTTGATTCATGTATAACACTGAAATCTATTGATGAATGGTCGAGTCAATACAAAAGTGATACCATTTGTGTTTCATACATATTGTCCTTTGGGGAAATAAATTTTGGATATGGATGGGCATCCATTTTGAAGATGATTATTAGATATTTTGGATTTATGCTCATGGAGTCTTGAGTACTTAAATCTATTTTGGATTTTCTAGGTTGAAGTGTCAAATGAAAATCTATTTCGATATACAGGGGTGATGTAATTGTTTAAATAGCATCATTCTATAGTGGTGGTTCTAACCTATGATTTTTATTTGAATCTATAATTGTGAAAAGATTCATTTATTGAGGAGTTGTAAATGAGAAATAATTTTTGTGTGTTGGGTAACTATAAAAGATGTTATTAAAGGATCATGATGTTCTATGGCTACTTTAATATTTTACAGTGGGGTTCATCAGAGGCCAAAGTTCGGAAGATGGGCCCCCTATGTTACCCTCTCCAAACCTGTGATTATATACCATATTGTTTAATATTATACATTTATATCGATGTCTTGTTTTTATTTAAGTATATGTTTTGTTCATTAGATTGTATTTATTATTTATATTGAGTTATCACATTTATGGTCTTGTTTTTGGTGGATAATTCATGTCATTTTTTGGAATATTCCGTAGTAATGATATCTGAAGGCATTGTGCAATATTATTGCTATTTAGGGGTGTTATAGAGTTTCCTTAGATGGATTAATATCATTATTGAGTTCTTTGTGAATGAATATGATAATCTATTAGTTTTTGGAGTATTTCTAGTCTTTAGAGACTATGAATTATAGAAAAATTCATATAAAGTTTGTGTTGTTTTCCATTAATGTTACATCATAAATTGAATATTAACCCATAATTTGAATCTAGGGTGGTTGATTTCCCTTATAAATTTCCAATAGACTATATTTAGTCTCGTTATCCTTGAGCCCATTGTATTGGTTTTTTTGAAGCTTGTTGTTATTGGATATGTATATAATAGTAAGAGTACTTATAGTAAACTAAAAATATTAATTATATATTACTGGAGGTTGACATTTCATCCATATCCAGGGATGTTTTTTGATCTAGTAGTGGATGATGACATGATGTCCAATGGGTTTTTTGTTGATTTCTAGTACAGGAGGTTGAACCTCATCCAAATAATGATATGCCTTTCAAACAAATGGATTTCTAGGGGAAGATGAATTATGATTTGGAGAATTGAGACACAAAAAATTCATTAATACTATTATATATTACTTATATATTTTACATTATATTTTTATGGATTCTTGACATTGATTAATTTAAAAATATTATGTTTTATATTTTAGAGGTGTCACATGCTTAACAAGATTAATTGGGTCCACTATATATAAACCATGCATCTATGTCTACAATAATTTTTTAGTATTTCATGCTATTAACATAGTTAGAAAACTAAAAAAACTCTATTCAGAAACGATGTTGGGTGTTTATGCTTTTCAGAAGGGGCCTCATAGTTACTTTGGTTTGGAAAAAAATGTAGTTAAAAAATGGATGTTTTCTAGGATGATTTTTTTCTAAAACCCTAAATTTGGAGATAATAAAAAATAAATAAAACACCCATATAACCATAATCCTCCCCCTCATAGTATAATCTCAATATTACTTATAGATGATCCCTTATGTGTGTTCTCACATCTCCTACCCTCAAATAGTCATTGTTCTGTAAAATTTCTTGTGTGATCTTTGGAGTTGATGGTTCCTCCCACTACATTGTCCTATATTTTCTATGTTCCCCCACTCATTTGTTGAATATCATACTAGGGGGAACTGTATGTTGTGTTCTATTTTTAAAATTCTGTATTCATTATTATAAAAATTTTCGGAGTTTTCTTTTTACCTTACTACCACTATGGTTGGGGGTTTTAATAAATTTATTTGTCGCTGGGGTTGATTTTTCCATGTGTAATTTCTTTTCAACATAGTACATATTTCACATGTATTTCATAAATCTATTTTCTTATAAATAATTTTTGAATTATTTAAAATTAATTGTTTATTAATATTTTTTAATTGATTTGAGGGTAAAATGTTTTTAGGCCCTTACTAAAATTCCAAAATGAAAAATTTATATGTTTTGAATTGGTATTATTATTGAACTAGAATTAAAAAATATTTTTCGAAAATCAATGAATAATTTTTATTTGTTTCGCATCATCATTATATTTTAGAAACGATTTATTAGTTTTACAACCTAATGAATTCGTAGTTTAGTGATTATTCATTGAATGACTATTACTCTAGGATAATTATTTCTATTCCACCCCATTATTTGATATTAGGTCATCAATGATTGATTATTATATATATTTAGGTGATAAAAACATATATAAAAATACACACCTATGCAAAAATATATATATTCAAGTATATATGTGGATAATAAATAGTGTATATGTAACACCCAAACTTTTTAAAAGAATAAAAATATATTTGATATCGTAAAAGAAATGAAAAACTGATTTCATCTTAAATTACATTCAAATATCAATTTATCATATGATATAGGAAATAACTATTTTATTTAATAGCTTTTGTTACAAAGAAGACTGGTTTTTACCGAACAATAATGTAATTTTAATACTATTCATTAAAATGATACTTGTCACCTAGCTATAATAATGGAGGATAAAGAAAATATTAATTTAATTATAAAAAAATTTTCAAAAAAGTTATTTATAATGATTTCTATAGTGATAAAATAATTGTCAAATAAAATAAAAGCCTTATAGGAAATAAAAAAATAAAATTTTCTGAAAAACAATATAAATGAACATATCTTTGTTTTGTTAAAATAAAATAATGAAATCACTCTTCTTTGTTTATATTAGTGAATTTTTTTTAATATATTAAATATTGTTTTTAACAATCATGCTATGGGATTTCTGTGAAATAGAAAATAATAAATCCAATTTTATTCTTAAAAACTACATTTTTTTCTAAAAAAATCTTTGTCACCTTTCAACGGTGCAATTATTTTAAAATAATTTATAAAAAAGTTATAAAATCTATTTGTAATAATAATCATAATTTTTGAAATATTAATAGAAAATTATCTTAGGGCTTTGTTTCAGTATATTTATGAAAAGTTTTACTTTTTTAAGAATAGTGAAAAATACTGACATATAATTAAAAATTGTTTTTTCAGCAAAATTATTTAAAAAGTGAAATTATTTTTAAATTGGTTTTAAAGTAATAATAGTTCATATTTATATCCATTAATATGTCTTATTTCAGTGTATAATTTTTCCTATTATGGTTATATATAAAATAAGAATTCTTTTAAACATTTTCACGTTAAAAACCAACATTATAATCATGTCTACAAGATTAATTATAAATTAAATTCTTAAAATATATGATTTCAATTTTAAAAAAATGGGTTCTATAATTTGAATAATATTAATTGACATTATATAATAAGGTCGAATTAATTTTCTAACAAATTTAATAGTGTAACCCATTTAAAATAATTACAAGGATTAAGTAAAAACAAGTGGACTTAATGGTTAGACATAGAATTCTTTATTTAAAAATGACTATAAAATTTTCCAAAAACATTTTTATTGAAATATTTAGGCCCTTATGACTATATTATATAAATATCTGAGTTTTTTTACTCCTTTATATGAATGTTATACAAATAATAAGATAGATAATTAAAAAATACATTTCCTCCATTTAATTTATATAACGCTTTGGGGTAGGTAAAAACTACATAAGTTTGGATATAAATACTATTTCGAAATATAAATGATTTATATTTATTAAAAAGAATAATATGTAATTTTTATACATGGTATAATTACATTAAATTATTATGAAACACTGTTCTATGGATTATTTACTTATTACAAAAATAAAATAAACAATTCTAATAACATTTAATGTGAGGAAAATAGAATAAATTAATATGTTTAATTATTTTCTAGGTTATCATATCTTGATTAATAGTATATAAATTAATATATTGTTATTTTTTATATGTATGGATGTTTTTAAATATAAGATAATCAAATATTGTTAAAATTTTAAATTATGTTAATTTATAAAAAATGATATTTTAATTAAATAAGAAAAATAATATAAATTATTATACTCTACCAAGTTATTTTTAAGTGTTAATAAATATAAAATATGGTCTTTAAAAGACAAAATTATCATTTATAATAAACATATGGACCCTAAAAAAGTAAAAACCTTGTTAGTATGGTTATTGTTAAAGTAGGGTTTTTGCGCATTACAAATTCTTCTGTTAAGATTAATATCCAACACCCATTGGGATTTTATTTTATAAATTTTATATAATATCTATAATTAGTGGGAGGAATGTTTTTAATAATTTTCACTTTCATAATTTCATAATACTAAAATTTACTCACTTGGAAAACTAGTTACTTTGGTAAAAACAAAAAAGATAAACTTGAGTAAACTTCAATAAAATGGAAAAATGATTTTATTTTTGTCTGGATTAAGAATTTTTTAACAATAAATTATTCCCAATACAGTATTTTTCAATTTTTAAATCACATCAGATATGTGAGACCACACCATAGTGAATACTTTTGAGTATTTAGAAGAGTGAAACTTCTCTCCAATTATAAAAAGGCACTAAGTATCCCCCATTCATCTCACATCATAATCCTGATAGATTATATAACTTCTCCCAAAATAAATTCCTATATTCCATCCCCTAATAAAATAATACATAGTTTTTTAATAAATAAAAACATCAATGGATTTAGTGCAACCCTAAACAGTATACTCGAAGAAGATGCAATGTTCTTCTAAAAGTGTATTTATTTTATTTCATTATCCACCTCCTTCAATACAGTTTATTTAAATATTATATAATAAAATTATTATTTTAAATATACCTATCTGTATTTATGTTAATATATTAAACTAAAAATACACGTATGTACTTCATCTTGGTTACAAATTTATCATTCATATGTACGGCAGACTACTACCTTATAAATAAATGTCTTGCATTCTTCCCATACCACCTTTCAAGAATGGGATTAATGTGAACATATATATTTAATATGATTTATATGATATTTATTATTATATTATGAATATTTTATAATTATATAACCCCAAAAATTTTTGCTTTATATTTTTTTTGAGTACGATAACATAGTTCGTGTATACATAGGACAATCGTTTCACAAAGAGATGTGATTCATTCTCGTTTTACTTGGAATGTATTTTGAAAATGTTTAATAAGAATATGGGATATAAATGACATAAAATTTATACATTAATTATAATAAATATATATATCGTTTACTTTTAATTCTTTAAATACGATAAGAAAATTGAAACAACATTCAGGTGTATGTACGACCTACAATCTCAAGGAATGGTGAATTTCATTTCCAATACCTAAATTAAACAGATTAATATAAATACATATATAATTAATATATATGATATCTATATCATGGTTTACATTAAGATTATTATAAAACAAATATTTATGTATGTGTACCAAAAGTATAAATTCAAAACATATATGAGAACATTTTTACCCAAAATGAAACTTTAACATGAAATTGTTAATAAGCGAGTAATAAATGGTAAAAAAACTATATTTTCTATTAAAAATATTAATATGGTTATTTAATAAGTAAATATTATGTATAAAACCAATATATAAGAGGTTAAATAACGTTCAATGAGAAGGAAGCGTGAGGTAATGGTTTTTCTCATCTTACATTTATTTCTATGAGATATATACCATATTAATGAATAATTTTTTATGTGACTTATATATAAGGACTATGAATGTATTGTGTGATTCATATAATTAAATTTATTTGGATTTACAAATAAATTTTTTGATTTTAGTTTAATGGGTTTATGGTATCAATGTCATGAAAGTGGTAAGGGAATTTTTCACAATTTTCTCATTTGAGACATTGGATATGGTATACACCTGTCTTATTTTTGGAAATTTTTATATTACCCCATTGAGCTATAATATCATGAAAATACATATTTATCGAGAAATTATATATTTTATTTAATGTTATTTATTATATGGAATTATGGTTCACTGTTAGAAAAGTCGTAAGAGTACGTTACAATCTCATCGCTTATTCGGATTGCATGTGATTAAGACTCCAAAAATAAAATATCACAATAATAATTAATTTCATACACATATTTTTATTCATGATACATATATGTATTTGTAAAATTATTTACACTATTTTATAAATAAAAAGTTTTATGAATTTTTTATGAAAATATGAGCTCTTTTCTCTCTTCAGTAAAAAATCTATGTTCTTTCAAAATTATTTTCTCTAAAAATGTTTTCAAACATTTTTAAATGATATTTTAAGAAAATTTTCAAGGGAAAATATTTTAAATAAAATATTTTTTAAAAAATTTTCTAAATTATTCTTAAATGACCTATTTATAATAATTGAAGACTATTTACAAATAAAATAAATTTTAAAATGATTTATTTTTTGAAAAGTTGTTTTCAAAATGAAAAGTGTATTCTCTTAAAAAAAATTTAACCATATTTTATTGGTATTTATTGTCATAAATGGAAGATAAACTTGTTATTACCTATGCATCAATTTGGATATTTTTTAATGATATCATCATCATTATTTCACCAGATGGATTCAGATTGTTTCAATGAGTATATAATCGAACCTGATTCTTTTCCAATGTTTAACCTTTTTTAGAGGATATATTTAAGGATCATTTTTTTTACATTTTTAAATAAAGTATTAAAAGAATAATGATGGTTTCAATGAGTAATTATGAAATTCATTCTCTCTGTTATTTTTTCATTATTCATTTCATATATATTATATAGGATATGTGTACCAAGATAGTGCTCTAATATATTGGGTAAGGATTTCATTCTTCAAATAATTATATTGGATTTTTTTTTCATGTGGTTATTCCAAATATAAGGGTTATGTAAGTGTTCTATGAGACAATGTTGTAATATACCAATTAGTTTTATATATACTTGAAATGGGTTTATAAAGATTTATTTGATCAATATTGATATCACATAAAATATGATTATTTATTTTTATGATTTTTTTCATTTTTATACTTTATTAAATGTTTTAATGATTTTTGATGATGGTAATGATGGGTAATAATTTCCATATGTTATACATTTACTATAACACACTGAGATTCTGTGAATTATAATTTTTCAAACTAGTTTTTCCTTATTATATTTCTTCATTCACAAACCATGAAAAATATTTCTTATAAAAAATACTATTTATATAATTTATCATACCCAATACCAAGTTAATATTGAACTAAAATCAACAATAAATTTTCTTCCATTAAATGAAACACTAAATTTCTATAAAACAAAATTTCATTATTTTTATTTTTATTTAATTGAGATTGTTATAAAATAGTTATTAAAATTATTAATAATATTATTAATATATAATTTTTTAATATAATTTATAATGGTCTATATAGATAAATAATATTCATAATAATATAAATAAATTTTAGTAAAGTATTTATATGTTTGAAAATACTATTTTTGTAAAAGAACTTTTAATTATATCTTTCTATAAATGGAAATAAAATTAATTTTAGAATAATTATAAAATTTAATTTGATAGAATAAATATAATTTTTGAATTCATATTTTAAAAATAATATTATTGTGAATTGTTGGTAATTTAATGAGAGAATTAATTTTTTTGATGATTAGTGACAAATATTTAATTTTAATTCAACACTGTTTCTTTATATAATTTATTAATGTAGTTGGAATCTGTTTTAGAAAAATTATAATGTTAAAATATATAAATCAAGATTCTATTAATCAAATATTAGTCTGTGGAGTTTTATTTATATTGAATATATTTATAAAATCTTAGAGAAACATTTGAACATTCTCACTTTAAAAACCAGCTTACTTACCATGTTTTCAAGACTGACATTAAATGCAATATTTTTATTTCTTCGAATTGAATTATGAAAAATTGAAATAAAAAGTATGAATTTGTTTAATATTTATTTTATAATATGATCGTATTGAATTTTGGACAAAAATATTAGTCAGTGTGATTAAAATTAATTATAGAGATTAAATAAAAATTCAACTTAACAAAGGACAACAACATTACCTTAAGGCCAAAATGACCTATAAAATTTTCCAAAACACATTGATAAAAAAAATTTTCTATAAAACTTATATTATTTAGTTTTTATGGTTTTTATGACTTATTTTAGGTAAAAATAGAGTTACACATAACTTGATTTAAAATATTCCAAGCATGTCCCCTCCCCCTTTATAAAAGGCCACCATGTTTCCTTATTATTCAAAAATCTCAAAACACTTATGCTAATACCAGATCTATGCTATAAACTTCACAAAATATACACATTCTTCCTTGAAGACTTTATTATGGAATAATTTCATCTATGGAATCCCTTTGGGGATAACCAAAAACAGTTATCCAAAAAAGAGGTTACACCTTCCCTCAAGTTCCATTGAATTATTTTCATTATCCACCACTTCGATTTTTTAATTAAATGATAATATAATAATCTCAATATCTTAAATATACTAGAATGTTTTTATTCCAATTTTTATACTTACACTTAAACTTTAATTCATATAATGGGTAATAATCTTGTCGTTCTAGTGTACAGTGAACTACAACCTCACAAAACAATATAGTTCATTTTTATTAGACCAATTATCATGGATGGAAATTATGATAGAAACTCTATTTTTATATGATATAAATGGTATTTTGGATTTATTTACACTTTTGGAATTACTATATAAGATATACCTTAGTGTTTTCCATTTTGTTTAAATACGATAACTTGGTTTGTGGACGTATAGACCACTACCTCCTCAAAGCAATGTGATCAGTTCACACATTACATGTAATTTATTAAAGACAGGGATTAGTAAAAATATATTATATATATATAATAATAATTCTAATGAAATTATATTATATATCTATACACATTTATTTCATTATCCTTCATTATATTAATATGTTAATTGAATAGAAATAGTGTTCACATGAACGTACAACCTATCGTCTCTGTGATCAGTGTATTTTGTTTAATATTATTATATTTTATAGATAAATTTAAATAATTATATAAAAAATATATAAGATATATAAATCAGTTTTTGTATTCACTGAATAATTTAATCATGATCAATGTTAAATGATCAAGAATAACAAGTCAATACACATATGATAAACAAACTGTTCATTACCTGAAGCATTACATTAACATTGAATTGTTAATAAATGGTTAATATAAAATCAAAATTCAGCTATTTATGGTATTAAAAATATTAATAGTATTATGTGGTATATTTATAATAATATTATATATTTTAAAATGGTGGATTTAATGATTACAAAGGAAGTAAGGATTTATGGTAATGAAATCTCACCTCACGTTTTATTTCCATGAGATACATAACTTATTCACCACTAATTTATTTTTTGTGGTGTGAATAATTACCATGGATTTATTATATAATTATTATAAGAATATTTATATTTATATACAAATCCTTTTTATGAGCGTTCTTTTAATGGTTTTGGGTTTTAAATGTTACACAATCTGTAATGTAATTTTGTCTCAATTTTATTTCATTGATACCTAAGCCATGTTATGTAAATAAAATATTCTTTGAGGTGTATATAATACCTTTTAATTTTTATATCATGAATATATTTATTTTCTTTTTATTTTTAACTTCATGTAATTTTATTCATTCGATTTTAATATGATTCAATGTTACAAATGTAGTAATAATTGATTAGTAAATTTTTTTCATTTATCGATATTATTAATAATAATATTTCCATTAATCAAATATTATGATCCATATCTCAATAAATCTCATTATATTTAATTAAATGTGTTTATTCATATTACATCTAATTTATGGTACCATTTTTCAACTAATTGGTAAATAAAATAATTATTGAAATGTTTCTATGAAAGTATGGAATTATCTATCATTTCGGTTAGAAATAGGTATTATTTCAGAACCAAGTTCTCTAAATAAAATTTTTCAATAAGGATTGAATATTATATTTTTTTTAAAGTATATTTTTACCCATGTATTATGTTTTTAAATAATGGGTTTAAAATTAATCTTCTTATAATTATTTTTATCAAGTCACTTTTTTAATCTTTTAAGGTGAAAAGGTAATGTTTGGAATGTATGGACAGTCCCACCATCATGCCCATAATTTACAATATGAGTAATTTATTATTTTACAAGGTAAAATTTTAATTAAATTTCTCCTTAATATTCTGTAAATTTGTTCTCTGTAAAATGGGTTACGAATAATTTTTTTAAAAAAATTGTTTTATTTTTACAAATTGTTTAAAATTAATTTTAAATTTTTCTTTATATGTTTTATAAAGGTTGGTTAAAAAATTGAGTTCAAGGATTTGAAATATTATTTTTTATGTTTTTAGTGTTTTTTACAATGATCTGGTTTTCAAAACCATTTCTAACTTTTTTATAAATTTTCAATGGATTTTCAAGGAAATGGTTTTCATAATGTTTTCATAATTTATTTATATATTTTGACCGTTTTTTAAATGAAATGGGTTTTCAAAACATTTTTTTGATTATTTAATAGGTTTCATGGAATATGGTTTTCAAACTAATTTCAATATTTCTTTTTATGTTTATAATTGATTTCAATGAAATTGTTTTCACACATTTATCAATATTCATTTATAAGATTTCAATGGAAATTGTTTTAAAAACGTTTCCATGTTTTCTTTATAATATTTCAAAGAAGAAGTTGTTTCAGAATGTTTTTAAATAATTTTATATCAGTTTTCAATTTTAATTTTATGAAAATGGTTTCCAAATTTTTTTAATGTTTTTAAAAATATTTTTTTAAAGAAGAAAAGATAATTTATTCTTGAAATATTCATAAAGAGATATTTCCATATTATTTACCATCTATGATTAAATATGTTTTTGTAAATCATGAATTTATAGGAAATAATCCCATGGTTACATTTATATTCACTCTCCAAATGATTTTTTTATCTTGGAATGATGTTTATGACACCATTTTCTCTTCCACTTATCATATGCTTTTGAAACAGGATTCATTTCATGGGTAATGATTTCATAAAATGATTATAGAACCTATATATATTGCATATATAATAATATGATTAAATATTTATGATACCCATTTTACTTCATGGAATATGATATGTTATTGATGAATCCCATCTCTTTTTATGGGCTACGATATAAAGCATGTTTTATTGTCTTCTATTTCATATTTGTATGAATTTATTATGTTATTGTTCGGACCTATGTCCCCCACTAATGCATTGAGGAAATATTTATATCTCATTAGATACTTATGGGATTCAAGTTGATGAGATTAATATACTCTTGTAATTTTGGGGAAACCTGATCCAATATGGGAAGATGGGGAATCTTGATCAACTATAGGATGATTGGAAAACACGATCTCTTAAAATTAAAGGCCTATGATTGGGGATGATGGTGTGTTATGTCCAGTAGATGTAGTCCATGTGAAGTTCCCAGGATAGGTTCTAGAAATGTTTCTTTGCTTATCGGGAATATTTTTACATGTTTATGTGTATTCTATAAATCCATGTCTTAATCCTTTGTTATCCGTTCAAGTATTATGAACTTTATTACTAATCGATTCAGGCCTTCTAAAATATTAATCTATGTTCCATGATTCATATTTATGATCATTGATATACATGGAATTATATTATAATTTTATGACACATTCGCATACCCTTATACTCATGTTTATACTTAAATATATCTATTTTTACCCTTACTGAGAGTCCATGTTTACACATTTTTATGTTTACTTCTCTATGTTATGATGATATATTTAATGTATTATTTTTATAAGAGGGGTTATTGTCATCAGTAAAAAATTGGGAGATAATTATTTTCTTATCATGTACCAGTGTTTACGTTTACATGTTTCCAAAGGAACTAAAATAATATTGGATATGGGCATCGATTTGTTAAATGTTCAAAGTATTATAAAAAATTAATGAAATTTCTATGTAAGATAAGATGTTGTTTTTATAGTTGGTATCTTAGATGTTATTTATTCAATTTTTGTAAACTAGGAATATAAATTCTTTCTGATATTCCTACGGATATTTCTGGAGATATGTCCAAGGATGTCTTTAAGGATAAGTCTATGAATGAGTTAATATTTAGGAAAATGTATTCTAATTTTGGTAATGGATATAATGAGTTGTTTCAGATGATTAAATTACTATAAAATACATAACATTGATATGGATAAAGCATATATGTACCTAGGGGTAACAAATATTGTAAGATTCATTAGTCCTAGTTTGAGTGTAACCTGGTAAATATTAATGATTCTTACTACACACCTAGGTTTAAAATCCATGGGGGATATTCTGTAGAAGTCAACAATCACTTTACGCCCCATCAAGAATGATTTAAATGGATGTAATCTAAGAATTAACTAGGACAATATTTGGGTTTTATTATATTTAACAATGTGATAAAATTTAGACATTTTATAAGTGGATTTTATTGATTATGGGGATCCTCATTGTGATAATTGTTTCATACTAAATTTTAGTGGGTTTTAGTAAATAGAAGGAACCAGACTGAACTTTGTTAACATTGAATTTGATAGATAATTTTTTAATGAGAATTAAAATGGGATGGTCACTAGAGTGAAGGATGTTATGATTAGGCATAGACTGTTTTTTTGGACTATATTAATAACATGTACCACAACCAATTCTTGGTATCGCCAAGGAAGATAAGGAAAAATTTCAATCAAATATTGGGAAATGGAGACCACAAAAGAAACTTCTTTTAATTTTCTTTTTGTTAAAAATTTGGAATGAATCACAATAGTGAATGTATTAAATGGATAAAATTATGTTTTGGCTATGTAAAATAAGAACACATAGAAAGTAAAGATAAAGTAAAAAAAGGGTACAATTAACGAAATTTTTTCTATTGTTTCCCTCCCTATAACATAATAAAAGGATATATATTTTATGATTGGAAAGAATGGTCATTATAAATATTTATTTACCAATTGTAAATCTCAAGAAGAAAACATATAGGTTATAAAAATAATGGTAATATTGATAATGATGAAGAGACATTTGGTAAAATGTGAAATGACATATGTATTACGTAATAGGATGAGGTAGTAATAATAATGGCTTCTGGAAGAATTAGAGTAGCAAATATTTATTTTGTATTTTTATTAAAGAAGTATTAATTGTTAAATATATAAGGATTGTTCAGTTTGGGGTTTCAACTATGGATTTACATGAATGTGTTGAGTGTTTCCGACTGACATGAAAATTGATTAAATGGAATGAATCTATTATTGGGAAACACATGGTTAAGTTAAAGATAACCATTAAAATGATCTTAATATTAAAATAATGATTTGTGGATAAGATATATGTCAGATAACAATAAGTGATTTAGATTGTATGGATTACCATGGAATTGAAAAATGATTTGGTGAAGAAGTGGTGTATTTTATTAGGGATATGGTTTAAAACATCTGAGATTCAAGGAATATGTTCAGTAATGTTTTGAATAAGGAAGAATTCATGTTCTCGAAAAGTATTTATGGTAATTCATGTTATTACCATGTTTAAAAAGAATTTAGGATGTGGTATTTAGATGTTAGGAATGTGATAACCATGTGATACTTTATTATATATGGGGGATAAATGTTATGATGAGTTAGTGACCTTTATTATAATATAGTGGATTTTCATTTTTATTAATTATTAAATGGTTGTCCATTTATGGAATGTTTTTTTGTTAATCCTCGGATGAGGTTTTAGAGATTAAAGTATCATATCTCCATAAAAATATTTATGAATATTGGATATCATATGCTAAATTGATTTGTTCTTATAAGGACATATATAATGAAAAATCATTCTACTCGTGATCTTCATGATCTATTAGTGCTTAACGAATGAAAAATACACATTCCTTTTTAGTAAAATAGGATATATATAAATTCATTGAGACATAACAAATTATTATATTTTTTTTAAATCAAGTATGTATATATTATCATGAATATTATTACAATATTGGGAATATATTTTGAGGTTATTCTATACCCTTTATTTCACATAAAGAAAATGGACCCTTAGACAATCACATATATTTGGATTTTTGATTGAAAACAACCTCATAACCTTATTCTCTATCACTTTCCATCAGAATATTATGGTAATATTTTTCTTACAAGTCCATGTTTTTATATTCCTTCAAATATTTACTATGTGGAATCCTAGTTATGAGTTATTTTGGGGGGTCATATTTTATCCAACATTACCTTTTTAAAGGATGTATTAGTATTCTTTTTTTAGTATGTAGATTTCAATAGAAGAATATTTTAAGAAGTAAACATTATATAACCTAGATAAATTTTTATGGTTAAATATATTTTTAAGGGGGTTAAAATGTAAAAACCTAAGACTTTGTAAATTATTTTTTCAAATTAATTAAATATATTGATAATTTTTATTGTATATAACACTAATTTTTTTAAATAACTATGTTTTTATTTTATTATACTCTATAGAATGTTAATATTTCACTAGATCTATCACTAAAATGCCTTGTGTTACCTCTGAAAATGAATTCATTCAAAACAAAATTTAATTATTATAATTTTTTAAATAGGATAGTAATCACGTTGCCATTAAATTTAGTTAAATGAATAGTTATAAAAAATTATAAAATTAATATATATACATATATATGTTTTATATAGAAAATTCATATGGATAATAACACATACAATTTTAAGTAAAGTCTTTATATATTTGAAAATGCTGTTTTTTTAAATGAACCGCTTTGTTTCCCTTCTATGAAAAACAATGAAAAAATTATAGAAAATTATAGAAATGTAATTTCAAAATATAAAATTCATTTTTAAATACATAATTTATAAATTATCTTAGGGTGAAGTTTTGAGATTCTTTTGAGCAGCTGCTTTTTTAATTAATAGTAAAAAATATTAAAATTTTATCCAAAAATTTGATTTAATATAATTAGATTATATAGTAAATTTACATTGTTATTTTATTATAAGGGAAAAATATATCAAGTATACACATATTAATCTAATTAGGTCATTTAAAAAATTATATTTAATTTATATTTAAATTCATAAATAACTTTTGAACATTCTGTGTTTAAAAGCTAGCTTTTTCCCACATGTGGGCAATTATCATAAAACACAAATTTTCCACTTATGTGAATTTAATTTTGAAACAATTTAAAAAATGGTTTCAATTATTTTTATATTTATGGCCTTATAATATCATCTTAATTTTAGACCAATAATCTTAGTGAAAGTGATTAAAATTAATTACAGCGATTAAGGAAAATTAGGCTTAACAGGGGATTAAAAGTCAAATAGAAGGGCCAAAATGACCTATAAACATGTAAAAACATCCAATTAGGGGCCATATTTGTTTTCATAAACCTTATAATAAAGCGTTTGGATGGTTTATTATTAATTATATATTGTAAAAACGTGCATACACTGAACTTATTTTAAAAGATGCCAACTTTCTCCCCTCCATCCCTTATAAAACGACACAACGTCTCTCACATATTAACATCTCTGAATACACATAGGTTCATACAAGATATTCCCAATTCAATTCCTAACATTAATACCTTCTTTATTGTATCTTTTAATTAGGTAAACATCCTTCCATGTAATCCCTTCTGTGCAGACCGAAAAAGAATCACCTAAAGTAGATGTAACACCCCTCCTTAAGATCCTTTATTTTATTTTCATGATCCACCCCCTAAATTATTATGATTCCATTATTATATAAGTGAATAAATATCATATATATACTGATAAGTTTTTAATGTAATTATTTAAACTAAACATAGATACATATTTATATAATGGGTAACATGCTTGTTGTTCTTATGTACGGGGAACTACCGCCTCAAGAAATGGTGGTGTTCGTTTTTCCCATTAAAACCCTTAATTATTTATATTTATGAATTAAACTATATAATAAAATGATATATATGGTATTTATGATTTATTTATGATTTTTTAAATATTATAAAAGATATACCTTATTGCTTTCTATTTAGTGTAAATGTGATAACTTTATTTGTGGAACTGTGGACAACCGCATCCTCAAGTCGATGTGATTCATTCAAACTTGAAATGCAATTTATTAATGATGTATTTAGTAAATTTATATGATATATATGACATAATATTTATAATTTATCGATTTTATATATATAATGTTATTTCTTTCAATCAAAACGATAATAATAAAATAGCTTTCATGCATAAGTATGGCCTACCATCTCGATGAACATGGTATTTTGTTTAATATTTTCATATTTTATAGATTAAATTTAATACATTAATACTAAATATATATGAAATATAAATCAAATTATAAATTCCATAAATATGTATATCCTGATATTAGAAAAATTATCAATAATAACAATTCAATACACCTACAGTAAACACAGCATGTATTGCCCGAAATGTAACTTTAACATGGAATTATTAAAAAATGGGTAATATAAATTCATAAGTCATTAATATATGTTATTATATAAAATAATATGGTATATTTATATTCATAATAAAATTATATTTATTATACAGGACGATTGAACATTTATAATGAAAGACATGTTTTATGGTTAGGGAATTTCATACCCCTTTTTATTTATATGAGATATATGCCTTATTCACAACTCATTTATATTGTGTGGTTTTTATAAAACCCATGTATGTAATATATGACTAATATAATTATATTTATGGGTACTTATATATCCATTTAAAGATATTTATTTCATTTCCCTTATGTCTCAAAAGTTCCTATATCAGTAAAGAAATTTTGTAATAACTTACCTTCTTTGAGACACATTCTAAGTTATTCACCTATATTTTTTTATGAGGTGTATATAATAAATTTTAAATGTTATATCCTAAATATCATCATTTTAAGTATATTTTATGCTTTAGTAGATTTCATTCTTTCCATTGTATAATGAATCAATGTTACAAAAGTGTTATCAATTTATTTCTAAAATTGCATAATTTATCCAATTTTCTTATGATTGTGTTTAAATTAATAAAATATTATCATTTTTATCTCAATAAATATCATGAAATGTATAAAATAATACTTATTAATTTTATATTTGTGTAATGGTACCATATTTCCACTCTTTGGTATATAAGCTAATTAAGAAATTGATTTTATGTAAATATGACATTATCATTCCATTTGGTTAGAAATATTTTTTATTTGAAAACTATGATATATAAAATATTTTTTAAAAAAATGTATTATTAGAATCATATAATGTTCAAAGGAAAATTTTACCTATGTATTAAATTTTAAAAAAAAAATTAAAGGAATATTCTTGTCATTTTCTAATCAGGATAGTCTTATAAACTTCTCAGGTGAAAAAGGAATGTTTGGAAACTATATACTTATTCTCTGTAATTATAATAATTTCCTTGATTCCTCTTTTGTAATTTTGCTAGGTTATTTATTAAATAAATTTGATTCATAATATGCTGGTAATTTGTTGATTTAAAAATGTTTTGGAACGAAAAATATTTTAAAAATTTGTATTATTATTAAAATATGTTTTAAATAATTTTCAAAGCCTATGTTATATGTTTTCATAAATAAATTTTCAATGAAAATAATTTCCCTTATTTCAAAAATGTATTTATAAATTTACAAACTGTTTTTAATGAAATAGTTTTCAAAACATTTTAATGATTTATTTAAATGTTTTCAATGTATTTTCTACAAAATGTATTTCAAATAATTTTCATGATTCAATTATATGTTTTAAAAAAATTTAAATTAAATGGGTTTTCAAACGTTTTGAATATTCTTTTATAAGTTATAAATAAATTTTTTAAATTTTGTAATGATTTATTTTTATCTTTTTAAGTAATTTTCAAATAAGTAGTTATTAAAAAATTTCCTATGTCATTTTTATGTTTTTAGGGGGAATTATTTCCAAAACGGTTTCAATATTTATTTAAAAATATTCAAAGAATTATTTTTCAAAGAGTTCATTATATGTTTTATTTTTTAATTTCATGAAAATTGTTTTCAGAAGGATGTATATTTTTTTAAAAAAATTCTACGAACAAAGAATAATATCTTTGTGAAATGTTTTTTAAAAAAATATTTAATAATTATATCACATATATAAGGTCATTCATTGGTGTTAATCAAGCATTTTAGATAAATGATCCACATTTTACATTCAAATTCTTTCTTTGAATGGATTATAATTTTTTGTAATGTGGTTTAAGACACATGTTTCTCTCTCATATGTCATATGATTTTGAAACCCAATTCCATTCAAGGGAAATTAAATGATTAAATGATTATGAAACTTATCTCTATTCCATTAGGTATTGATATGATGGAATTTTTATAATACTTATCTCATTTCATGGGTTATGATTTGATGTTTATGAAAACCGTCTCATTTTATGGGACATGATATAATGCATGGTTATTATTCTCAAGGAACACGTATGAATTATTTTATTATGTGATCGGTGGGACCTATATCTCTCTCCAATGTATTGTCTTATGATTTATATCTCATTAGATAATGATGGGATTCAATTTTTTGCACATAATCTACTATGGGAATATAGGGAAACCTGATCCAGTATGGGAAGATGGTGAACCCCAATCAACTATGGGAAGATGGAGAATGTCGATCCCTTATAATGAAAGAACTGTGATTGGGGATGGTGGTGTGTCCCACTCAGTAGGTCTAGTCCCCATAAAGTGTCCACGATCTGTTTTATATTTTCATATGGACTTCTAAATAATGATATTATATTTTTATGTATATTCCAAAATTCTATGTCATACTCCTATGATATGCTTCTATATTTTATTCTCTTTATTCCCTTATGATTCATGAATTATGAATTGTTTATCATTATGTCGTATTTCATGTTTATCCTATTTTATAGGCATGTTAAGATATTATAATGTTATGATAATTTTATCATACCATGTTTATCATGTTTCTGTTTACTTATCTCCCTTGTTTACCCTTAACGAGAATCTGACATCACCCTTTATTATGTTGTGTTCCTAAATTTATAAAGATATAATTTATTATTTGTCTATGATGAGTTTTAGTCATAGTAAACCTAGTTGGAGATAATTTATCCCACATATATACCTGAGTTTACATTTCCATGTGTCTAATGTTACAATATAACATGGCCTTTGGGTGTCTATTTTTTTTATTGTTTTAAGTATTCCATAAAAATAATGAAATGTAGATGTAGATTATATCTTTGTTGATATAATATCGCATTGATTATGTACTAATACCCTTATGATCTTTTTATTCTCACTGATTAAATTCTTTGGTTAATGAAAAAACATTATCTTAATGAGGATTCGAGCCCACCCATCATATGTTCCCTTTTCTATATGATATAAGGAATGAGGTTACACACATTATGTAAACAATTTATTTCATGTTGATGATGATGGAGAGTTAATGTGATATAAAAAAGGTTGGTTATTTGGTAGAAATGATCATTTAGAGTCATGTGAATTGTTTATGTATGTGTTGTTTCTAATTATTTAAATATCTAGAACTAAAAGGACTTATAGGATGTGAGTGACAAATTTTTTCATTTTATGTTTTATGTTTTGGATGGAAAATTTGGGTTACTATTTTCAGAATCAAATATGTAAATTTAAATTTCATGATTTCATTATAGGATCTAGGATTTTGGGTCATTGGCCTTTATTGTTTAAATCAATGGATAGAAAATAATGCATTGTTGATTAGGATATTTTCAAGTGAGTCTATCATAAGATGTATGGATATCATCACAGTTCAATAAGATTAAAGATTCTAATTTTTTTCAATTTATTAGACACTCTTTTGGGTTTTTTAGAATCGAATTTTGTGTGACAATTTTATATATTGAAATTTTAGTTTCACATAAAGTATAAATTTATATTTTATGGAAATGAGGATTAACTTATTGATATCCATTAAGTATTATACGTTCTTTGATATTTACAATACAATTTATATCATATACATTACCACAATATTGACAAGTGATTTGGAAATGAAGTGAATAATTTTAATTTAAAAGAAGATCACCGTATTTTTGTATATGAAATTTGAAATGTATGAGAAAAACATATAGGTTACAACACTCATTCTCCATAATCCATTTTTCTATTTTTTTAAAAACCCACTTTTAAGGGTAAGTGGAAACCGGCAGAAACATCATTCAACATCAAGTCACACCCTTAAAAAATACGCATTACAAAATACAAATTCCAAAAAACTATTCACCCCACCATAACCATAGCACAAAACCTATTTCATAATTCAACATAAACAGAATCACCTTGTGATTCGAACAATGATCACCAGTAGTAATGTGTACTGTACATCATCGCCATCAGGCGCATCACCTTGATTTTGTCACGACAGTCGCATCCACCACCACAAGGAGAATCAAATAATACCAAAGAATCTTTGAATCCCACATCATCATCATCGACTATGAAACACAACCACAACATACAGAATGAGACACTCGAATGCCAGGAATAAATATAACCACCATGAGAAACCAATTGTGTAAAACAACGTAGTATAAAAATAATATTGATGCCACAAATCACAACTCTGACAGAACCTTAAAGCCCTTTGAACCGTGAACCACAATCCCAAAGCCTTGTAGTTACGATTATGCTAGATCCAACTAGAAGATGCATGCCAGAACATGGGGCCAGAGAAGGTTGAATGTCCAAGGACCACATCGGAACATAACCATTATTGGGTCTAAGAATCCATATATAAAGTAGCACAAAACCTTCACCAACCTCAGAATCATCACCAAGAATTAGACCAACAACACCTCGACCCAAACCCAAAATTGAACAGCAATCACGACCCTACAAACATGAATATAGACCATACCATATGAATAAGGAACCAACCACAATACTGAGTAAATAACCACAAAGAACCCTAGAAAGGGGAAATTGGGGATGTAACCCTAAAATGAATAACTTCTTAGAGAAAGAGGTAAAGCCGAAGAAATAGGAACATGGGGCTGAAACCCCAAAAATAACACCATACTAGAATACTTAAAATAGAACATGAAGACTCCAAATAAAAAGGCTTGTGTTTCCATTACTCCCCATTGAATCAATCCCAAACACACCTAAAAATCCAACAGACAAATTAATTTTGAGTTTGTTGGGGTTATTTTAGATATTGGTTTCTTAAGTATTTAGTTTATTCCTTAGGTATTACAAAGAGATTTTGAAAATTAGTTTATTTTAGGATAGTTCAGCCATTTTGATAATTATCATTCCATTTCTTAAACACATTGTTTTAGGATAATGTTTAATCAAATTAGGAATGTATTTTTATGATGTTATGGATTAGTTTTTCCTTTAAATTTTGATTTCTTAGATTTAGTAATTAAAAATTCTCCCCCAAATACATATCATATGGAAAAAAAGATATGGTTGAGGTGGAAACGTATTTTAGGATTAAATTATACTACTCGTGTAAGTTTATATCAACATTAACATAGTGCATATGGTAAGATAATTATATAAATATATGAAAAAAATAATGTAAAAATTTATATTTAGAAGATTAATATTTTGTTATCGAGATAAAGTTAAAATTGTGAGGATGGAATTTATAAGCGCGGGTGGTGGGGTGGGGGATTGTAACACCCCAAGATTTTAAAATAATAAAAATTTATTATGTATTGTAAAGGAAATGAAATAGTGATTATATCTTTGATGACATTAAACTCTATGTTTATCATACAATACACATGACAACGAATTTAATCAAAATCATGTGTTTTTAGAATGACCGAGTTTTATCGAACAATAATATACTTTTTATATTATTATTGAACATGATAGTTATCACATAGAACATATAATAGAGGGTATAGATATGATTATCAAAATTATGAAATTATTATTTACACATATATATGTATATATATATAACAAATTATTTTGTAAAAAATTAATTAAAATGACAATAGAAACCCCTCTAAAAATAAAATAATATATTTTTTCAAAAAAACAATTAAAAATCACACAAGTGTGTATTATAATAATAAAATAAATAAATAAAACATTTTATATTATATTAATGAAATTTCTATTTAATATATTAAATATTATTTTTATCATTCACCCCATTAGTTTTCTAGACAATATATAAAAAATCTACTTTTATTCTTAAAACGATATTTATTCTCAAAAGATGTTTTGTCTTATTTTAATGGCACACTTATCATTTTATATTAAAATTATATAAATTTTCTATGAGAAAATTAATTTAATTTTTTAATTAATAATTACAAAATTATATTATGGTGAAATTTAGGTATTTATCTAAAAAGGATGAAATTTATTTAAAGAGTGAAAAATAATGAAGTTTAATTGAAAACTATATTTTCATCAAAATTATGTAAAAAGATAAATTAAATATTGAATTAGGTATAATATAAAATTAGTTCAAATTTATATACTTTAATTTATTTTATTTCATTGGAACCTTTATTATATAAATTATATATATGAACACATAGTAATCTTTTAGGAATTTTCACATTAAAAACTCACTTTCTATTCATGTTTGTGAGATTATTATTAAATTAAATTATTCTAATTATTTAAGTGTAATTAATAAAAATTGGATTCTATGTTTTGAATAATTTAAAATTATATTATCTTATACGGTCAATAGATTTTTAACCAACTTATTAGGGGAAATAATTAAAATTAATTACAGCAATTAATGTAAATATTATTTTACTTAGGGGTTAAACATAGAATATATGGTGTAAGATTGTTCCACCACTATCCCATAACATAAATTTTGGTTCTTAACTAGACCCATATGACTTTAGTCTCAAAAAATATTAGTATCGTGGAAAATGGTTCATGAATGTGACTAGTAGAATAAGTTAAATAATAAAGAGACAAAAATATTCATTTCTTCCTTTTAATTTCTATAAATCATTGGATATAGGGGAAACGTACATAATTTTAGTAATAAAATATTAATTTGGAATATAAATGATTTATTATTGTCAAATATATTTTTACTTAATTTTTAGAGATGATATAATTACATTAAATGTTTATAAAATGCCGATGAATAAAATATTTCATTAATAATAAAATAAAATAACTAATACTGATGACAATAAATATGAGGTAAATAAAATAAATTACTGTGTTACCTTATTTTTTAGATTAATATTTCAATTAATTTTATTTTTATATTCATATAATAAATTTCCATAATTTTCTTGATGTTTTAATTTTAAATTAAATAAATAATGTCAAAATTAACATTATTATTATTTTATAATAAATGATAATATATTAAATAACATCAAATTTAATAAAATATTATCTTCTAACAAGTTATTATAATGTGTTAATAAATACTTAATATGGTCCATAAATTGTAATACTAATTGATAGTGCGGTTGGTGTTAAATTAGTGTTTTTACACAATTCATGTGACCTTATAAAAGTTTATTTCCAATACACATGGGGTTTTTGTTTTATGAATTATATGTAATATTTTAGAAGAGTGGTTTGTAATTTTTAATTAATTATATATTTTACTTATCCTTATAGGATATATTACTTTGGTTATAAAACTATCTATTGATGTAAAAATAAAAAAATGAAAAATTTAGTAAACATAAATTCTAAGTAATAAATGATAAAAATTGTTTTATTTTTTAGAGTTGTATGTTTATATCGACTATAAATTTTATACAATAAATTATTCATCAATTTAGGAATCACGCGATATAAGGGAGACTTCTCAATTGTGAATAACTTTGAGTATTTACAAGAATTTCACACCTCCAAAACTAAAAAAGGCAATCACTATCTCCATGTATTTAGTCCAATTTCGAACTATTCATTATAAAAACCATTAAAATATCACTTAAAAACATTCCAACCATAAAATTATCATACATTGTTTTAGAATAAACAAAAATAATCAATGTTCTAGATCAAACCAGAGGAAGATACCAGAAAAAAGAGGTAATGTTCTTCGAAATGCATTTTTTTAATTTCCTTTTATGCATTCGTTAGTTATTTTTATTCCATCATTATTTAATAACCATAGTATCTTCCATATATTTATATGATATTTTTTTAATGGTAAGAAAATAATCAGACAAACTCCCATCAAATGGGTTATGAAATCATCATTCATGTGTTTGTCAAAATATTTCAATGCTGACCAATGTAGTTCGTTTTTTCAATTACCACCATTTAATGTTTGGAATAATGATGGAAAAACTATTTTTATATAATATATTTTTGATATTTCTAATTTTATTTAGTTTCATGAATTTTTATATAACACATATCATCTTGATTTCCATTTTTGAAAATACTATATGATCGTTCATGTATATGGCGAACTACTACCTCACAAGGCGATGTGACATGAAATGTATTAAGGATGTATTTAGTAAACATATTATATATATATGACATAAAAATTATAATTTAATTATAATATATAAATATATAAATATATCATCTACTTCACCTTTATTCAGTAAGACATAAAAAATAGAAACAATGTTTATACGTGCATACAACCTATCGTCACCCAGAACTGTGTATTGCATTTCATGTAACTAAATTTTATGGATTAATCCAAAAAATATATAAAATATCAAAATATTATATTTATATCATGTTTTAAATTATTAATATTATTAAATAAATATTAAATTAGGCATAACAAAAATAGAAATTCATTACATATATGAATAACAAATCAGTTATTACTCAAAACTCAACATTAACAAGGAATTGTTAATAGAAATGTAATAAAAATTTATAATAAAATAATATAAGATATTAAAATTCTAATATGGTTATTTAATAAATTTAGAAATTATTTAAAAACCACTATACATGGGTTTAAATCATTTTCAACCAAAATTATCTGTGATGTAGTGGTTTTTCTCATCTCTATTTTATTTTTCTGAGATAGACGCAATATTCACAAGTTAAATTTTATGTGGTTTGTATATAATACCCAATAATTTATTTTGTGAAAATTATAATTCAATTTATTTTGATGTATATATCCATTTTATGATATTTATATTAAATAATTAGTGGTTTCAATGTTACCAAAGGGGTAAATGTTTTATTTCAATAATTATACTTCTTTAGAAAGTTTGTTATTTTATAAAATTGTACTCTTTTATGAGGTGTATGTAATTACACATGGAAATTTTATAACTTCAGCCTCCTTATTTATCATTATATTTAATGTTTCATTAAATTTAATTCTTTCACGGGGTTTAATGATTTATTGTTATTAATGTTGAAGGATTTATTTGTTACAATGTCATTATTTATATGAATTGTGTACGATTTAGTCTCCAATGTTGAACTTTTATAATCCTAATGAATCATGTTATCACATATATATATATATATATATTAATGATATTTATGATTATTTTTACCACTTTTCCACTCAAGGGTGGTTAATTTTTTTGAAAATGTGTTTTTATGAAAATCATTCATTTTTTCTCACTTCGACTAGAAATATATTTTCATTCAAAAGAATGTTTTATAAAAATGAAATTATTTATTAAATTTATTTATTATCTCTTATTTAAATAATTTTTTTAAATTAAAATTTAAAAATAATTTCAAATTATTTTTAAAATCTTAGTTTGTAATTTATTAATGTTATTTAAATAAAATGTTTTTAAAAATATTATTATTAATGTTATTTTCGAAAAGAAAATGGCATTTTAATTAAAATAAATATCAATGACATATTAATAATATATCCAATAATAATATTAGAAAACCCTTTTTTAATATATGATATAATAGAGATATTTTGTTATGATAAAAACATCATTCTTTATCAGGATAGATTATAATTTTTTTTGAAGATATTGTAATCCAACCTGTTTATTTTTTAGGAGTAAACAATGTTTCAAAAAGATCAATATGGATCTTATTTCCTTTCCATAGTTTAATAATGTTCTGAAACCAATTAAGGAAGTTTCATTGACTTATGATGGAATGGATTCTCTATTTTATTTATTCATTCTTCTGGTTTTGCTCATTATAAAAGTGATATATCCCAAAGAGCATTGGTGATCCTATTATAGCTTCTATGATGTGTGATCCTTGATAAAGCTCCAATGTATTGGGTAATGATTGTTTTCTATATATAATTATATTTTTACTTAGAAATATGGTAATACCAATATATAAGGTATAGTAAGTTTTCTATGAGATAATTCATAAAGATAAGAAGATATTTTACCTCTTGTTCCAATGAGTTTATGATGTTTAATTTGATAAATATTGGAATCAAATGTCACATGATTACAGATTATTATGATTGTTATCTTTTTTAATACCTTATTGTATTTTTTAATGTTTGAAAATACATGTATTAATGGATATGAATATTCATATGTAATACTAAATCACATTGATAATGTCATAATACCTTTATGTTATTATGATTATTACTGATTACATTCATTTATTAATGCCTATGTTTTTCCTTTATGAATATTTTATCTCACCACCCTTATGTTTGTTTTATCCCGAAGTTATAAAAATTTATCTCAATGGATTATTTTAAGATGTTATTTCATTTGGATTATGATGGTGACATAGTGTGAAAAACGAAAAGATTAGTTATGTTTGAGAAACCCTCATTTTAAATGATGTGAATTTATTATGTAGGAGTTTTCCCAAATTATATAAAACTCTAAACCTCAATGGTCCTATAGTGTATAATTGATCCAATTTCTTATTTCTTGTTGTATGTTCTTGATGTAATACATTAGACTATAATTATCATAATCAAATCCTGATATTTATTGTTCATGATTTTAGAA
The DNA here is from genome assembly GCA_963277665.1 of Viscum album. NCBI lineage: Eukaryota > Viridiplantae > Streptophyta > Magnoliopsida > Santalales > Viscaceae > Viscum > Viscum album. The sequence continues at coordinate 1,500,622,223 of OY728146.1, read as the reverse complement.
TAAGATACATGAGTGTGATTCCTGGGTTTTTATAATATATTATTAATAATTGATTATGAAAATTTCATCCTGGTATTGCAAAAGGGATTCCCAAAAGGGTAAAAAAATTATGTTAAACGATTTGTGGTATTCATTGAGAATCTAAATTGGAATATTTAAGAGGATATTATCTGGTATGATTAGTTGTTTTAAAATGGGATGGATTAATTTTTTGTATTAGATTGTGGGATACTTTTTGTTTGTCACATGAGACAATAGTTTATTTTGAAATTGTGTGTATTCTTTTGTAGTGACATAGTATACCATATATTGTATATTAACATTTGGGACTATGAGTGCTCTATGATTTTTAGGACACATAGTTTTCAAATGATTTATAAGGGATTTACTTTCTTATATTACTGATAAGAAATATCTCTTCCAATGTTTTATATATTATCCCTATGATGAAACATATATTTTTATGTAACAACCCCAACCACAGTAGATCATATATGGTGGACATTTTATTCCAATGGCATATGAACAAGAGATGACAACCCCATAGATTGAATAATTTATTAGTCTTGAGGAATTAGATATATGAATGGTTTTCTTAATATATTCGTAATTAAATATAGAAAAAACACAAGAAAATTAACGGATTCTTTTCACTTATTCAATGATTTCATCTTCATAGCCAAGGGAAGGAAAACAAACAAAGGGTGATCTAAAATGATCGGTATGGGTTATATTAGTGATTAATAAATTAATTGAAGTTAATAAGGAATATATAATTGGGAAAGGTAAGTAATAAAAAAACACATTCCCTAATTACTATGAGAATTAAAATGAATCCATATATTTTCTCATAATAATAATATCATAGGAAGTAAAAACTAATTACTGAATTATAAAACATGCGTATTTGTGGGACTTCATGAATCTGACACATAAACCATTATACCATCAATACGGAGTATACCTAAGGGTAAAAACCCAAACGATTCTATTTAGAAAAAATCATGAAGGTTTTTCACCAATTGGTTTGTCTCATGAGGCCTGTAGAAGAAGTGATGGAATATTTATAACAAGTCCCTACTTGTTGCAACATTTAATATAAATATTCATATATAGATTCAATTTAAGAACAATACGACTTATCAAAATATTCATATAGATTATAGGACACATAATAGTTAATATTCCAACAATTAAATAAATTTCTAAGAAAAAAACTATCTGTAAATAACATTACACCAATAAGGAAATAATAATTTCTATGAAAAAACAAAATTATATTTAAATAAATTCATTAATGAATTATAATTATAAATTTATTATAATTATAAATACACCAAACACTATAAATAAGTGTTGAATGAAGCATTACGAAATGGAATATAGGAATAGAGCCCAAGAAATAATGGAATTAATCCATAATTAGACATTTATAATGTAAAATAGTCATTTATAATTATAAATTAATTCCACAATAAGTTATAAGTTATAAAATGAGTGTATAAGATACATTAAAAATAAACCTTTTTATTATTGTTTTATGGTAAATACTAAAGGGAAATTAGAAAAGAAAAAAAATTTAAAAAAACAAATGAAAAAGTGGTACTTTTTCATGATAAAATTATTTATTTTATAAATATATTGTATGCTTGAAATATTTTATGGATTTATCTTGAAAATCGGTACAAAATTAGAAATTTCCCTTTAAATTGAGCTTCTGTATCACGAGGAATTAAAAAAAGAATCCTTATATAAAATTCATTTCCCTTAAAAGGATAAACAATTGAGATAAAAAATTATGTTTCTAAGATTCACATGCAACTTATTAGGGTTAAATAAGAATGATTAAGAATTACATATCGGTAAAGAGTTAGAAAGAATAACCCAGATGAAAAAAATATGTTTTTGGAGAATCATTTACCTCATGTCCAAAAATGTAATGCCCATACATTTTATGTTCATAGTAATAAATTAGATTTAATATTTATATAAATATTAACCTTATAGACATTTTCTTTGAATTATTATAATTTTATTATGTTTATTTATTTCATTTTTGATGAGTTATATGATTCCTTTTTGCCATTTGGTAGTGGTTGGTTCCTTGGTTTTCATGATTGGTGGAATTGTATACATATATCGAATTTCATGTAAAAATGGTATTAATTATAAAAAATTGGAATTATATATTAGTAATGGAATTAAATATTATTAAATGGTAATATATATGATTTTCTCTTGATATTAGGATAATACATTAGATAAAATGTTAATGAAGAATGTTAGTTTATTTTGGTGGATTTTCGAATATTGTGAACTAGTTTTGTTTGCTTAATTAATATTATATATATATATATTAGTTCTAGAACAATATATGACTTATAATATGTATAATAACATCTCATTTAATAATAGTAATTGTTTTAATAATTATATATAGTAGAAATATAAAATTAAAATTATTCTTCCTCCTTCGTGGAAAATCAGCACATCAAGAAATATATTTTAAATTTTAAAATAAAAAGGAGAAGAAAAAGTGGATTCATGATAGAATTTAATTTAACACAATTAAATTATAGTATATATAATACAGTATAGTTATCATAAATTTTTTTATTTATTTTTTGGGGGAATTATAATAAAATAAATGAAATTGAAAAGAAAATAAAGGGAAACGAATGAGGATTTAACCTCTTGAAATTCTTCTCCTTTAGAACATCATGAATAATATTGGGATTAGTATTATGGTGATAAAAAATAATCCTGGACATGGTTAATAGACTTTGGAAGAGGATATTTTGGAAATTAAACTACATGGTTGGCTTAATAGATGCGGGGAGAAGTGGTGGTGAGGGAGGTATTTAGAGTGGAGGAGAAGGGTGTTTTCTCATTATTTTAATAATTGGCATATTATTTTTCCTAAAGACTATGAATAATTTAAAAATAATTACTAATTATATTAAAATAATGAAGGTTAGATAATTTTTATGGTGATTACATCACAATTTACCTATGTAATTTTGTATTTAACTGTTAATATTTATATATGGAAAATTATTGAATTTCACTATTTATAAAAAGTTCAAGTATTTTAGAAAAATCACAAAAAATCACTGTAAAATTTTTTTAACTTGTAAAATTATAAAATGATTCCATCTAATTAAAATAATTTTATAAGTATGAGAAATTTAATTTCTAATTAAAATAACTATTTACATGGGAAATAAAAAATTTAAAATTATAACTTATTTTACTACACATTCAAAAATTATTTAAGTTCTCATAAAAAATTGTAAAAAAATAATAATACATATTATGGGAAAAATTAAATTATTATATTAAATATAATATTGAAAATAAACATTTATGTATAAAAAATATCAACAATTAATTATTAATTTTCAATATTTTTATTTATATTTAATATCCTATAAAATATTAATATTACCATTTATAAGCTTCTTAAATTTTATTTATGCTTTCATAGGTGATTTTAATATTCTATAGGTTGAATTACTATTTATAAAGGTTACATTACTATTTTGAAGTACATGATGCTACTTCATGGATATATGTTCCATAATTTCTTGAAAAATCTTACTAGTTAACTCATTTTTCATTTATAAAGCTTTTTTTGTGCACAACGTGATTTTATATGATTTATATTGTATGAATTTTTTTTTGAAATCTAAGGTATCTAATGAATGGAATTTATTTCAGAAGATACAAACCATAATATATGGAGATGTAATTTTCTTTAGTCCCAAAAAAAAAATTCTTCCACAATTTTTCATGAATAATACCCTATAAAATGAGGTGGGTGCTTCTTCTTCATAATATATTTAGATTCCCATGTTTATTCTTCCATTTTTCAGTTTCTCCAAAAAAAACAATTACCAGTCAATTCATCTTATTTATCAATACTTACATTCATTTGTCAATAATCATGATAGGATTGTTTTTGTAAGACAAATTAGGTTCCAAATCTATTTATTCATAGGTGAGTACATTCATTGGGTCTGGAATGTACATTATTAAAAATAAATTGTGGAACAGATTATGCATGTTGGAGAGACATGGGTTCATTCCTAATCAGTGCAATATTGCTCCAATTGTTTTGAAAATTTATAATGATCTAATATACCTGTGTCTTAGTTTCCCTCTCTTAATAATTCATATTACTCTCATACATAGAGATAAATTCTGATATACATGATCTCCAAGTTTAAATTACAACTCCTTTCTCAAATTTTTAGTGTGACACTTTTTCATACATTGAGTTTCTTTAATTTTTTTCATGGTTACTTATTACCTATGTAGTTATCTTCTCAATAGGTTTTTGGACCATACATTTCTTATCAATAACATTAATCTATATATTTGGTGTTAATCATCACTTTCCACAAAATTATTCATATACATGCATTTTAATGCTTGAATAAAAATTATTATGGTAGGAAAATTCCTCCAGAGGTAAATAATGAACCTACATACCTTTAAAGTCAATTTAGAATGATATCAAATTGTGTTCCATTTTTTGAATAGTATTTTATGATTGGATGTCTCATTGAGGGTGATAGGAAATACTAAAATGAATATCAGCATCCATAGCATTCTGAAGAATCTTCATTTTGATGTCAATTAGGGATCTCCATCAGTATTAATTGATAGAGGTGTACCATGAGGTTTTACAACATCATTAATATGGAGGTTTTCTACGAGACGAGGATTTAAATATTATCTTATATCAAAGAACTGTGATGATTTTTTAAGGTGATCAATAATAATCCATTTTCATTATTCCAACTAGATGACATTGGTAGTCTGGGGACGAAGTACATCATAATGATTCCACATAAGAATAGGTAGAGTATGTGCGATTCCTAAGAACCATATCTCCAATCCTTCACTTGATTACAAATAAAACACCTTTTTACATAGTTATTAATTTCTTGTATAATATTATCCCACCAAAATTGGTCCTTATGATTTTTATATATTATAGTACTACCAAGTTGTATTGGGATATTTGATATATCAAAGAAATTTAGATGTTACCTTTTTAGCTAAAGTATTGATGGAACCACTAAACTCTTTCCGAACTTCATAATTTCATCCTCATAAATAATTTTTATCAATATTTCTCCTTAATGGATTAAATTTTCTTTTAAAAATTCTAATCATTATATTAAAAACATTTTATCTCCTCTAGTAAATATTGTTTAGAAATTATTTGAAAATGGTTGATATCTCCCTTTACATAAACACCCCCATATACATATTTACTAATTAATTTAATATTGGATCTTTCTCAATCCACATTTTGGTTAGAATTCATAGATCATTCCTGATTAATGCAACTTACACCTTATTTCCATTTCATAAATAGTATTATATTGAGAAATCTTAATATTTGAGTAACTCAAGGCATCACATTTTCCTCATGTTGAGTACTTTATGTGTTTATGATGTAACTCAAAATCTTATAATATGTGTATATATTACATATTTAACAATATTGATAGTGTCCACATATATTAAAATTAATGATTACAGATCCTAACTCATGATCAAGAGTTAGATAGTATTTTTCATTAGAATTCTATTTCCTTATTTGAGTATGCAATAACATTATCATTTTTCTAAGGACACATCCACATAATTTCATCAATGTATCACGATATATCACAAACCCAACATTTTTTAATGTTATAGTAATAATTTGAGAAAATACTAATCTTATGATTTTTTTTTCAAGGAATTCAATGTATTATTTTGACATATGTACTTAACCCCTTCGCATGTGAGCCTTTTTAATAAGAACACCCATCAATGAAAATTACGTACAAAATACCAATAGGAAACTGCAAATATAATGAATCTGAATAGCTCAGATATGTTCATTGGTGTATTCCATTAATGGATTTCCATTTTCTTTAGAGGATCAACTAATATTCAATCCATAGAGACAATATGTCCATGAAATCAAATTTCTGGAATCTATAATTCACACTCTCTGAATATAACATTTAAATCAATCCTATATGAAGTCTCAAGAATAATTCTCATGTAATTCTAATGGTCTTAATAGCTTTAAGAATACACAATAATATCATCCATTAATATTACAAAAAAATCATCAAGATATTCATAGAATACATTGTTCGTTGTATCTATCAATGTAGATGGTGTATTAGTCAATATAATTTTAGTTTTTGTGAACTCTTAACATCCATATAGAGCGAAACAATCATTTAAAGCATAAAAATTACATAACATTGTCAAAATACTTACAAATTATATAAACAGATTACACAGACTATAGTTGGTATAGTTCCTTTGGAAGCATTGAGACATAAGCATTGGTACATATGTGAGCAACATAATCTCCCACTAAGTTCTTCTTGAATGTAAACCTTCTTATATATATCAAATATTGTACAAATAATCATAACCTGGGTTAAAGGAAACATAAAAGGGGTGAGATCAAATAACAAGTAAGGGTAAAAAAGATAGTCATGCAACCATAGATCCGATCATAAGGGTACGGTAATGTGATCATGAAAATATATGATCATCCCAAGTATATCAATGATTTTGGAAAAAATATTGGTAATTGACATGACATGAATCATAATGTAATAAATATTATAATCCATTAAAGCATGACATATGAAAAAAATGGAATTTTGTAAATAGATATGCATATATATTTTTCCATAGTTTCCAAGGAATCACTACCATGACCATCTTAGTGGAATGTTTCCTTCACTAAATAGGGTGAACCCCCGTTCCAACCCTATATTACTGAATTGAGTAAACCCTCATTCTAGCCCTGTAATATTGATCATCGTAAACCCTCATTCCAGCCTAGTTTTACTGAACCGAGTAAACCCTCATTCCCGCCCAGTATTACTGAACTGAGTACACCCACATTCTATCTTCGTATTACTGAACTGAGTAAACCCTCATTCCATCCATGTATTACTAAACCGAGTAATCCCTTGTTCCATGTATTACTAACCCATATAAACCATTGTTTCAACCCTGTATTAATAAACCAATTAAACCCTCCTTCTTTCCAAGTATTACTAAATCATGGAATCCCTTATTCCAGCAATCTATTATGAAACTGTGTAAACCCTCATTCTATATCTATATATCTCATGAGATATAAATAATTACACAATTAATTTTAGGATGAAATATTTCCCACCCATCACATAATGAAATCACATATACATGTTCCACAATATCATAAATAATCATATCATTTCTCATGAAATGAATTGGGTATCATAAACATGAAAACATAGCATAACCAATGGAAAGATACAAGTTTCATATTCATTTAATAATAAACATATCCTTTGAAAAGAGTCAGGTTACAAAAGTATATAACCCATGAAAAAGAATGAGGTTTAATAACTATATTACCCATGAATGAGAAATGGGTTTTTAAAGACCATGTCATTAATAATATCTCAATCATTGAAATGATATTAATGTAACCATTAAAAAATTTATTATAATGGAAAGAGTTACATAAATTTATTTCATCTTAGATGTAAAATAAATTCTCAATATACTCTAAAAACATTTCTTTAGAAAAATATCATTTCTTATTTGAAAATGTTTTAAAATACATAAATCTATTTGAAAATAATTTTCTCAAAAAAATACCATTAAATCCTAAAAAGAAGACATAAAATAATTTTGAAAACCTTTTTCCAAAAAATAAATTAAAATAAGAATCAAAACATTTTAAAATCCATTTTTTTAAGAAATCTTGAAAACTATTAAAGAATTCTTGAAAATGTTTTGGAAATCATTTTTCATGAAATATTTTTAAACAATTATAAACATGACATGGAATCATTTTGAATTTTCTTTGCATGAAAAAAATATAAATTATGTTTGAAACCATTTTTACAATAACATTCCAAGGAAATTACTTCCTAAAAAATATTTTCATAAATATTATCCTTTTTAAAAATTCAATGGGAGCTTTGAAGAAATTACTACTGGTAAATCTTTACTTGTCATACAAGGTCTAATGGACATTCCATTATCATGGTGAAAATGATATATAATTTCCTTGTTTGTAAAGTTACAATAATATTCCCTTGAATATATTTGTAAAAGATATAAACGGTGAAAATTAATTTTAGATATAAATGTGATTGGTATAATATTCCTGAAATCACTTTTTAGAAAACATAGAATTACGACCAAAAAGTGGGTAATGTTGAGATTTCAAAAAAACACATTCATAACTATCTTATGTAAAAAAGAGTAGAAAATGGTACCAATACATGATTATATAATGAAACAATATAGGATAATGAAACTCATGAGTGTTATTGAGAGATAGATAATATGATTTCATCAATGGAATCATAAACAAAAACAATCATGAAAAATAATGAGGTTGTCTAAATAAACACTAATAACTTGGTATCATGGGATCATGATCTCCATATAAGAAAATGGAAATTAAATGAAGCGTATAATATCATTAAATTAAGTATATTCATGATATAAAATTTAAAATGGAATTATATACACCTTGAATAAGAGTGTAGGTTCTTAACAAAATAAGGGTATCAAAGAAGGAAAATTAATAATTTTTTTTTACCAATTTGGTTTCTTTTTAAAGTAAAAATTAATGAAATAAGGACCATAGAATGGATATGTGAATACCCACAAATTTAAATATAGGATTTATAAAATACAATCATGGTATGTACAATGAGTCATTATTAGTCCTTAAGAAATATCCCCATGATGCTAAAGGTTCAAAATAAATGATGAAGGGTTTAAATACATATGGGGGGATGATTTACTCATTAAGAAATAAAACAATAATCCTAACAAACACAACCAAACATTCAAAAAATGTTTAATTAAAAAAAGACAACTTAACAACTTCTTGTATCTTACAACCACAAAAATGTAAGAAACAACAAAAGTATTACCAAGTATCAAAGTACACTGTAGATAAACTACATAGGACTCTCTGCAGACCACAACACTCCATGCTCCACAAGCTCCAATCTCCAAAATCTCAAGAAATCCCAAACATCACAAGGTAGTGCTAAACACTTTTGAAACATTACCATTTCCCTTTTCTTAGAAGATAGAATAGGCAAAATCACCAAAGTGCCAAAGTAGGGGTGAGTAAAAAACTCAGTAGGTTTTCCGCAATGACTTACCTACTATAGACACTAGAATAAAAGAGTTAATAACTTTTATATAAAAAAGTTTATATGAGAAAATTTCTCAAAAACAATTTATAACTAAATATAAACATGTTCCCAAAACCATTCATCACCAAAAAATACAAGTGCAATTGAAACCAATTTTTCCAGCATGATAGTTTTCCATAAAAATAACTAAACAATCATTACCACAATTTGACAATATCCATTTATCAGCACACCCAACCATTCCTTAAACCCATGAAACCTACCATGCATGCTACATTATGACAGTTCCATACACATGAGTGGTTTTTCATCGAACTACCATGTTTTCATAAGGTAATTATTCCCCATATGCCATTAACCATTTGGCTCCAAGCCCAAGGTCATATTTCAACTAAGCCACATGTACGAAATTCTAATGTGCCGTCATACCTTTGGAACTAAGAACAAGGTCATATTTCAACCAAAAAATGTATATAAAAAATGAACACGCACCACATATTCCCAACGATCCAGCCAAAACAACCCTTTAAATAAAAACTAAATTTTAATGAAAGCCATTTATGTCAAATCCATTTTAATGTCAAAAATATACAATTCCAAACCATTTAAATAAAACTCCATTTATAATGAAAACCATTTTAATTGTAAATATCATTTCCATTAACAATTTAGAAATTCCAGAAAATCCATAATTTAAAATTATCATTTTATATTAATGAGACAAAACCCCCTTTTGCAAAAATACTCACGAGGATCACATAATTTCAAAAAAAACATAAATAATCCCCAATGAAAGTTTTCATATATTTCAAAATCAATAACACAATTTGAATCTATGCCAATCAATTATATCCAGATGTGTCGATGGAAAATCCACCTACCTCAATGGTTTGGATGAAAGATTGACAACATACGAAGAATACACAAAAAAGTGGGTCGATTATCCAATAACATCCTTAGTTCTCTTATCCTAGAAAGATCAATACTCAACATTTAAATATTTGGCATCCAAAAAAGGAGATCTACCCACTATAGTTTCTGAATTGAGAAATAATCAATATCGTGGAAGTAGATCTAAGTAGATCTATTAAAAAATGACAAATTAGGAATGAATGGTGACAAAACTCAAGAATGAGACTCGAAATCACCTAGAGAAGGCTCTTGGATGAATCCAACTCATGTGGGGAGGGATCATAAAAATATAAGGAGATTAATCTCGAAATTGGGGAGTTTTGAAGCAAAAAAAATATGTAGATAAATTGAGTATGCTCTTAAAATGTAGGATCTATATTTTACCTCTACTCATGGTTTGACCAAACGGTTTGGGCCAACCATGTATGGATTGTGTGACCTTTTGTTTGGTCCCAAAAATACTTATTAATTGCCAAACTATCCCATGAATCACCTTAACCCTTTTTATGGTAATTGTTTTTATACAAACATCCACCTTTATGTGAACACCCCACTTTATGGAAACAACCCAATTTATGGAAACATCCCACATAATTGAAACAACCCACATTGTGGAAACAACCAAAATTATGGAAACAACAAAATTTATGGAAACTCCTTGTATTATAGAAAATCTCTATAACATGGAAACTCTCTATTTTAAGGAAACTCCTTATTTTAAAGAAACTCTCTATTTTATGGAAGCCAAATCAAATACATACAAATTAAAAATGTGAGGAATTGGGTAATATAACCGAAACTGGGTGTTCTACATTCAACCAACCATTGGTCTTTCCGTCCATGGAAATTAGAAAACCATCGCTAGACAAAAAGTGTTCTGCCACAACTCTTTCATTTCCTTTTCACGTTCCCAATCCTCTTCCTGAATATGTCCAGGTTTCCATAAAACCTGCACTATGACATTGATTTTCCCACACAAGACATTCTATTGTCTATCCACGATCAGCACTGGGATATGCACCAGTGATGCATCTGGTTGTAGATCAAAGTAATCTCATCTGATCACATGGTCAGGATCAGGGTGATAGTTTTTCAACTGGGATATAGGGAACACAATATGCACCGATCTAAACTATCGTGGTAATGCCAACAGATATGCCACATCTCCAACCCATTATTGCATCTCAAAATGGCTAATGTATCTACGAGATATCTTTCCATGATTCCCGGAGTGATGATGTCCAAGCCTTGGAGAGATCCTCAAAATACATGATAACCCACAACAGACAACAATGGTCTTTGACCGTGATCATCATAAAATTTTTGACGACACCGAGATGTCTCCATCCCCTTTCTAATAATCTGGATCTTCTCTGTTGTTTCGTTGAAAAGGCTTGTCCCAACTAGTGAAGTTTCACCTATTTCCACCATGTATAGTGGAGAATGACAAGGATTCCCATACAATGCTTCAAACGAAGGCTTGTGTATCGAGACTTGATTAGTGATATTGTATGAGAACTCCACAAAGGGTATATGCTCCTCCCATGAGCCACCAAAACCTATTACAAAAAATTGAAAAATTTCTTCTAATATTTGTATCATCCACTCGGATTTACCATCCATATGAGGATGATACATCCTGCTCATAGTCAGCTGAGTTCCTAGGACTTGATGTAAGGATTTATAGAAATGATACGTTAACCTTAGATCTCTATTTGAGACTATTGAGACTGGAACACCATGCTTATTTACCACTTCTCGGATATTGGTTTTTGAAATATCCTCCACTGTATGAGTTTCAAAATAGATATGAAATGGGTCGACTTGGTTAGACGATCCACTATCACCTAAATGGTATCATGTTTCTTGACTATTAATGGAAGACCTCTAACATAATCCATTACTAATTGATCCCATTTCCACACTAGGATGGGACGATATAGTAACATACTAGTGGGTCTCTGATGCTCTTCATTAACCTGCTAACAAGTTAAGCTCTGTAAGACAAACTCAGCCACCTTCCTTTTCATGATGCTCCACCAAAACAGTGCCTTCAACACCTTATTCATCTTCTATGAACCTGGATGTGTATCCCATCTCGAATAGTGGTAAAGAAGAATGAGTAGTTCTTGACAACCCATAGGGACAACTATCTGATCTCTGAAACATAAAACTAAAACCCCATCATGTTTCCAGCCATCAATGGTCTCCCCACCATTGAGTATTGAACTTACAACTAGACATTATGCATCATATGTTTGTGCCTATTTGATCATATTACTAAATAATTAATATGCATAGATGAAATGAAAACCGCAACATCACCTCTGTCTTCACATTCCACATGCATGTCGGCTAAGATCGACATGAACTACCATTCATATTAAGGCTCTTTCACCAACTCAACATATGAATTTCTTCTAAATGCATCTACCACTGAATTTCTATTCCCCAGTGTGCACATGAAGTCAAATTCAAACATTTAGAGATACTCCATCCATCTCTTTTTCCTCAGATTAAAATCACACAATGAAAAAATGGTTTTCAAGATTTTTTGATCCATTAACACAGTAAATTTCTCACCAAAGGTATAATGTCTACATGTTTTCAAAGCTTGGATGACTACACCTAACTATAAATATTGTGTTGGGTAATTATACTCCTTCATCCTAAACTATCATGAACCATAAGTAACCACATGTTCTCTTTCCTTGAGAACATATCCCAACCCTGATCGTAAAGCATCACAGAACACTACATACCCCTGTCCTAATTCCGGAACGTTCAATATCAGTCTCGACGTAATACTGACTTTCTATTATAGGAAAGACTTCTAACATTCTTTCCTCTATTGTAATAGAGTAGTCATCATTTTCAATGCTGTAATTGGTGAATCTAGTCATGAGAAATCATGTACAAAGTGTCGGTAGTAACCAGCCAGACCAAGAAAACTTCATATCTAAAAAACATTCCTTGGTGGCTGTTAAGAGATAACGGCTTCTTTCTTTCTAGGATCAACAAAAATTCCTTCCTTAGAAATGACATGTCCAATAAAACGTACTTCTTGTATCCAAAAATCACACTTTGATAATTTGGCATACAAAAAATGTTCTCTCTGGATTTTTAACACTGTTTCGAGGTGCCCCTCATGATTATCCCTTGTCTTTGAATAGATCAAAATTTAATCCACAAATACCAAAAAATAATTCAGATATTGTTGAAATATCCAATTCAGCAATTCCATGAAGACCTCTGGTGCATTCAATTGATTGAAGGGACTTATTATATATTCATAGTGGACATATCTACTTATGAAAGATGTCTTTTGAATATCATCTTTCCGAACTCTCAATTGGTTATATCATGATTGCAAGTCAATCATGGGGAACCACTGAGCTCCCTATAATTTAACAGATAGATCGTCAATGCATGGACATGGATATATGTTCTTTATCGTAACTTGGATAAGATTATGGTAATCAACACATAGCTGAAGAGTTCCATCAATCTTCTTTATGAACAAAACATGATCCCCATGGAGATGTACTTGGTTGAATGAAACCCTTGATTTCTTGCTCCTATAACGACACATTCAATTCCCACAACCTTGTTGCTTCCATCTTATCAGACAAAAAGGAAATAGTACTGGACCCCGAAAGGAGATCAATCATAAAATCCACTTCCCTTAGAGGTGGTAAACCTAAGATGTTCTTGGGAAAGACATCGGGAAATTGATCCACAACAGCTGGAAAACTATTTTCCTCAATCTCTTCTACTGATTTCAAAGTCAACACTTATAATTGGTATGAGATAGTTCCCACCATTAGTTCCAACATTCTCTTTTCACCCTTCATTAAAATCCTATCTCTCATCTAAAGAGAGGCTTGATGTCATCCTCAGTCATGAAACCGACTGTTCACCTATAATATTCAATTTGATCCTTGAACGTTGTCAGCCATTCCATACCTAGGATTACATCATAGACATCCCTATCCAACATCATGAATTCCCATTTTACCTTATCTCCATCAATAGTTATAGCACATGATCTACACACAAAGGCATGACATTATTTTTCAAAGTGAGGAGTTTTCACTTTCAAAATAGAATGAATCCTTTGCTATTTTAAACATATAAATCCAACATTATAAGAATAAATGATGGAATGCGATGCACTAGTATCAAACAACACTTTAACAAATGTGAAATTCAATTTAATTTTACCTCTCACTGTATGTGGTCCAACCTGATCATCCAAAATAATTTTCTCTTCTCCATACAACTTTTTCTTCACTATACTGATATCCTTGTTTCCATGAGGAGGTTTACCTTGTTGAGGAGTAATGAAATTTCTAGAATCACCATGGATAGCTCTGCTCTACTGACGATACTGATTCTGATGTCCTCATATTGTTGAAGCATAAAATGCTTGTGACACCTGAGATGTGTCTTGAGCACTAGACTTTGAAGTACTGCGAATATAGCGCTGAAGATATCCCATCCTATTGTAATTATGACATTCTCTAGGTTGTGTCGAAAAAAATATCTTTATGTGGTGAAGTGAACCACATTTAACAAAACCTGCATTTATCTAGGGTCATGGAGAAAGGGTTAGTAATTCATCCATCTAGTTATGATTTCCACATGCACCTTGGAAATAGTTGTCCATTTTACACTTGATCCGAGCAGTTGAGTTCCCACCATTTCTTATAGGTATCATCATGCCTCCTCCCATAGATCCGGAGATATCACTTTCAGCCACAATCACTCTGTTCACCATCTCTGAATAATCTGTAATACATATTACTAAAATCTTTGATTGAATATTTTATCGTAGCCCTGATTCAAAGAAGTGTGCCTTTAAAGAGGCACTTGCCGTAATGTCTGGTGCAAAGCGTACTAAGCTCATGAACATGTTTGTATAATCATTAAAAGAAAGACTCTCTTGTTTCAGGCTGAAGAAGTCTGTCATTTTCGAGATCATAAATGTGTGGGGATATAATTGTTTGTTGAACCATTCCTCAAAATCCTCCCCTGCAATTCCTTCATCCAATTTATCCTACACTGCTAAATCCCACCCTTGACATGCAAGATCATAGAGTATATACATTTCCAGTTTGACCAATGGCTATACCTTTGAACTGACGAAGGCGAAGATACAATTCATCCTACACAGCCACACCTCCGCTTTCTCGGGTTTGGAATCACCTGAAAAATTAGGTGGATTCTGCATCATAAATTGGATGGTATGATCCACATGTCATGGATTATTCCTCCAGTTCCCTGTGTCCAAAACATATAATTCTTAGACAATACTCTGAACCATCTCTTGGATAACTCTTGGATCAAGTGCAACCACATTATCTGTAGATTCTTCGGGTCAGTTTTGATGATGCCTAACAGGTGCCATTTTCTAAAGTATCAACAAAATCAAATAATCTCACTCTCTAACAATTGTTGGCTTAGCATTTCAAATTATATCACATCAACAATCACTAAATTGTTTTCCAAAATAGCCTTTTTCAAATGTTCAATCATTTTTTAAAACACTTCACATGCTTTTGAAAATTAACTCATTTTCAAAATACAATAAGCATTCACTTTTTCTATGATTTCATATGAAAACCAATTGCATTATTTTTTAAAAATTAACACTTTTTTTTCACAACATTAATCATTCCTCAAAATGTTTTATGCACTCCTAGTGGGAAGTATTTCTTCTACAATGAATTTCATGCTCATCTCATTGGCTAAACCCATGACAATGAGATTTCAAAATTATAGAATTTTCTCGAAACATTTATTTACCCAACTCACTAGTAGGTTGTTGTTCAGTATAAAATGGATTGGTGAGTCATTTTATGATAAAAATTTCAAGTTATGACAAACCAACTCCATTCTAATATTCCCATATAAGGAATAAACAAGAAGGGATTTCATCTCTAAAACTAGGAACAACGATGACTACTTTCTTGGCAAGGATCGGACAAGATGATACCATTTGTAATGACCCACCAATTCCCATTGGATTTAGAGTAAAAAGAGTCATTAATAGGTTTTAGGTGACATCCCCAAGACAGAAAAGGATGGAAATAAATGCTGAAGGGATTCAAATTCATGTGGGGGATAATTTAACCTTTAATAAATAAACCAATAAACCTAAAAACCACAAAAACAATCACTATGTGATCCAATAAAATATGAGAGACAAATCAATAACATCATGTATCTCACAACAACATAAAAGTAAGAAACAACAGAAGAATAACCATGTATCAATGTACCCAATAGATAAACTACATAATACTCTCCAAAGACCACAATACTCCATGCTACACAAGCTCCAAAATTCAAAATCTTCGAACATCCCAAACATCACGAGGTAGTGCTAAACGCGTGTGAAATAATACCTTTTCACTTTTCCCAAATGATTACATCTTAAAAATCACCAATGTTCAAAAGAATATTTGAGTGTAAATCTCATTTGGTTTTCCTAAAATGACTTCTCCACTCAGGACACTAGGATA
The DNA here is from genome assembly GCA_963277665.1 of Viscum album. NCBI lineage: Eukaryota > Viridiplantae > Streptophyta > Magnoliopsida > Santalales > Viscaceae > Viscum > Viscum album. The sequence goes on along the minus strand of OY728146.1, from coordinate 1,500,605,575 downwards.
GAAGTGTTAGCAATAATTATATAAAATAGTTTATATAAGAAAATTTCTCAAAAACAGTTTATAACTAAATATTAATAAGTATCCTAAACTATTCATTTTCAAAATCATACAAGAAAAATTAAACCATATTTTACCAGTAAGATATTTTACCAGAAAAATAACTAAACAATCTTTACAACCATTTCACAATATCCCTTAATCAGAATACCCAACCATTACTAAAACCCATTCAACCAACCATGAATGCTACATTATGATAGTTCCATACTCATTACTAGTTTCTCGTCAATCTACCAAGTCATCACAAGGTAATTGTTTCCCATGTTCCATTAACCCTTTGGCAATGAGCACAAGGTCAAATTCTAACCAAGCCCCATGTATAAATTTTCTATGTTCCACTAATACTTTTTCACCAATAAAAATGTCATATTTTAACCATTACCTATATACAAAACATGAACCCAATCCAAATACTACTAATAATCATTCCAAAACAACCCTTTGAAAAAAAACCTCTTTATTGAAAACAATTTCTATCAAAACCATATCAATGCCAAACAATTTCAATTCCAAACCATTTCAATAATAAATCATTTTTTTAAAACATTTCCATTGAAAATAAATTTTCCATCAATCATTTAGAGGGTCCATAAAATCCATATTTTAAAATCATTATTTTATATACATGAAACGAAACCCCTTTTACACAACTATTCACCAAGATCACCCAATTTCAAAAATATCATAAATAATAAGAAATAAATATTTTCAATGAATTTAACAATAAATAAAACAATTTGAAACTATTGCAATCAATTCTATCAGTAGGATTCGAGAGGGAGGCCACCTACATCAAAGGATTTGAGAAAACTTTGACAACAGATGAAGAACACATAAGAAAGTGGGTCGATTCTCCAAGAATGGACTCAGTTCTATTATCCTAGAAAGATGACGAATAAAAATTGATTTATTTTGCATAAAAAACGTAGATCTAACCATTATAGTTTCATATCATAGAATGAATAGTTATCAGAGAAGTGGATCTAAGAAAATCTATGAAAACATGACATATCAGGAACGAATGGTGACATACCTCCAGAATCAGACTCGAAATCACCAAGGGATGGCTCTTGGATGGCTCCAACTCATATGGGGAGGGTTAAACATCATTATAGTGAGAGTAATCGCAAAATAAGCATGTTTTGAAGCCCGAAGGAAATATATAGAGAAAAACGAGTAATCTACTAGAAAAAAGGATCAGGAATTGACCTCTACAAATGTTTTGACCACACGATTTGAGCCAACCGTGTACGGATTGCAAGACATCCCTTTTGGTCCCAACACTCCTTATAAAACCCATAAACTCACCCATACTTCACCTTTATAGTTTTTATGGAAACAAATTTTTATCGAAACATTTCACTATATGGAAACTCCCCACTTTATGGAAACAACCCACTTTATGGAAACACCCCACTTTATGGAAACAACCAACTTTATGGAAACAAATGACATTATGGAAACACCAAAATTTATATAAAATCTCAATATTTTGGATACTATCTATTTTATGGAAACTCTATAATATATAGAAACTATCTACATTATGGAAACCCATTCAAAGACACACCAATTAAAAAATACGAGGAAAGGGGTGATGTACCCAAAACCGGGGTTATTACATATATATATAAATATATGTATATATCTAAATAATTATTATTTTTTCCTAATTATATCATATATATTACATAAATGTTAATTAAACCTTCTTTTAATAAATTCCTTGTGGTGCACAAATGAATAAAATCACTTTGAGGGGGAGGTAGTCCACATTTCCACAAATGAGATTGTAGTATTAACACAAAATGTAAGGTAAACAGATTAGTTTTTTAAAATGAATAAAGGTGAATAAAAAATAAGAAATAAAATATATAATTCATATATAAATAAACTATACATCATAATGGTAACCATGAATAGTGGTAAAGGATAAATGAACAAATTTCATTTCGTGAGCCTGTAGTTTGCCGTATACAGAGATAATATGGTAAAAATTCATTAAATGGAGGAGTGTGTATGTTTAGGTCATAAAAATTGAATAAAAACATCCAATTATTTGTATTATACTATTTTTTCACAAAAAAAAATTGAATAAATATATTGTATGAGTTGTAGAAGGAAAATAAAGGAATTGGGCATGAGAGAAGGCATTACTTCAAAATCTGGTAACTCCTTTTGTTTTATGCCGAAAGAGTTATATTAGAGTGTCTCTAAAAAAAGATATGAATTAATGTATATGGGAGGATTATTGGTAAGAAATTTTTTCTTCTCATGGACGAACATATGATGATTGAGAGGTGTGGGGAATGGGTAGAGGTGGTGGCCTTTTATTGGAAAGGAAACATACTAACAAAGAATTTCTAGAAATAAGTTAGGTGTTCCAATGTTATTACCTAAAAAAAGTCATAAAATACCATAAAAAATCAAAAATTGAATGTTTATGGACTAAATATGGAAATAAAATGCGTTTATTACAGTTTTATAGGTCATTTGGGACCTTAATTTTATGGTTTAGACCCTAATTAAGCTTAATTTGGCCTTAACTACTGTGATTAATTTTATTCACATTTACTAATAATTTATAGTAAAATAATATTATCGTACTATTATACTCTAATAATTAGACTTACATCAATTATTATGTACTATATTTGAAATTTCAATCACAGGTGTGGAAAAATTAAGACTACTGCAAATCAGGAAGACAAGATGAAATAACTAGGTCAAAAGTATGTTAATAATTTATATTTAGCATTAATGTGGAATTGATTCAAATATATTTAATTTTATTATTAGATGCAATATATAAATTATTTAAAATTGAAAATAAATTATAATATCATTTATCATTAATAATCATTTTGGAAAAAAATATAGTTTTTAACACAAAATCATTTTTTAATCACTATTCATCAAAAAATAAAGTTTCTCAGAAAAATAAAAAAATACACTCAAATATAATTTCGAAATTATGAATTAAACAATAAATATTTATTATATGAAATTAATTTTGTAAATATATCTAATATTAAATTCATTATTACATGAATTCCATTCAAGAAAATGATTTTTTGAACAGAAAAATTTCTTTAACAAAAATCAAATGTTTTATTTATATAAAACATTTAATAAAATATTTTAAAAGTAGCCATTAAAATTAATATTAATATATTTATTCAATAGGTTATATTTATATAATTTAAATATTTAAAACAATAAAAGGGATGTTTTGTAGAAACACCTTATTGTGTGCATCATACGACAAGTCAATGTTTCTTGTAGTGCAACCCAAGATAGTATTGTGTGTAGATCTAGCCAAAATATTATTGTGTGTGTAATGAATTTTTGAATTAGTATTTTAATATATATATATATATATAAATGTTTCTATTTTCATGTGAAATGATAAATATTGAAGAGATAAATTAATTTGAAAAAAAATAATTCTCAAAATCTAATGGTGTAACATTATACCCCCCTCAAAATGAATTTCATCCCAGAAATTCATCTAGGTTATCAAAGGATTAATATTATAATTTATCATTCATGGAATACCATATCATAAAAATGGATACTAAAACATCCCTTAAAAAAGAAATTTGGAACCATAACGGATACCCAAAGTTACATATAACTAGTTTTCCACACAAGAGAACATTGGTTTGATATGTAGATTGGACATAGTGAAAAAACATAAATATTTATAGGGAGTTATTGAGGTCATAATCATAAAAAATTTAATTACAAATGGAATGTTGAGGGACTCAAAGTCAAAAATTTATTTTGATTTTAAAAGGCTATCTACTCAACAAAAATTAAGGTATTAGGATAAGTTTTTTTAATCACTTTCAGAATGTTTAGTAATTATATAAAAATTTATATAATCAATGTTTCATTCATGGGTTGTTCCATAAAAAATATCTAATAAATTAATTACCTCATGCAGTGACTATCTAGAAATTACCATGGATGAATCAATAACTAAAATATGTTTTTATTTATCTTAAGGATCACAAAGAATAAAACATCTATCTATATGTTTATTAAAAAACAAGAAACAAAAAAACTATAAAAATAAAAAGTAACACTAATAGTTCATCATAAATATTTATTCTTTACAATAAAATACCCATTAATCATGACATTGTGTAGGCCAGTTGTAGGTTTGAGTTCCATACCCTCCATCGGTTATGGGTTCAAGACCCGCAGCCTTAACAGACTTTATTGGTTGTCACCTGACATACATGATGTACTTTTTATTAAACCACACTAAAATAATATATAATATGAGAATACTTTAAATAAGTTTAATCACTTATTATCATCTCAACTAAGTTTGTCAATACAAAATCAGTTCAGAAATACTTCCTTTGAAGATGAACCTAATATTTTCTTAAACAGTTAACCTTATGACCCTTTAAAAATTTTAATATCCAAAACCATATAAAGAGAGTCACAAAATAATGTTTATATTTATTACCTTGTATCATAATGTTTCTTTTGGTTAAAATATTATAATTATGTGAATAACCTCATCATTTATTCTATTGAAACATAATTAAAACTTGAATTACCATAATTCATTTTGAAAAAAATAGATGCTACCTCTTTCCAAAGTATATTTGATTTACTATATAAATACAAAAAGGATTTAAAAATCCATATTGGTTGCATAAGCCACCTATAAAAAGGTCCTTTCACAGTTACAAGGTAATATGTAATGTTAGATTTAATTTTTCTTATCCCACATATCTTTATCCATGCAACATTATCTTAACATAAATAACGTGTTATGGTTTACCAACATTTAGTCAATATGATAATTTTCATGAGATAACCATTATATTACATCATGATAATTCAACATAATCGTTTATCTACATAGAAAAAACATAAATTGGACTATCCATATATAATACACCAATTTTAATTTTGCAATCCAGATACATAAATACTTTTATTACATCATCCTTAATTCATTAAAAATTCTACACCAACCAACAATACTTTTTCCCCACATTTAATTTATAGTCTCTTCATCATTAGTAATGAAACCATTACTTAAACCACCATGTTGATTGTCTTTTGGAAATTACTTCTTAGTATATTGAGTTTCATAATATCCATTTATTCTACAATCAAAACACATAAACAATGATGATGACTTAGGGTGGCCAAAATTTCGTTCAATTTAGTTAATTGAACTCTTCATTTTGCCCTTGCAGTCACTTTCTTTATGTCCTTCTTTTCCGTAGTCAAAACAACTTCTTATTCATATAATACATTCACATTGGTGATTATTTCCACATTATTGACACAAATGAATGAGAATATTCATTCCTATGTGGTCTCCATTACTCGATCTCTCATCGAAACCCATATATCCCTTCCATTGCGAGTCTGAGAGTTGGTTATAGTAACATTGTTAATCATGTTCTGAGAAAACCATTTAGTCATGATCATGAAATATTTTACTCCAGTGATTATCTGAAATTAATCTTAATTTGAAATTATTCCATCAAATTCAACATTAACCCAACCCATTCCAGTTCTCACATTTTATCATATATAATTCATATACATCCTATATTTAAATTATTCATAATGGTTCATGAAGGGTTTGATAATTCTCGAAGAATTTTCCCTAAGAGTGACAAACCAGGTGTATAGAAAGGTATGTTTTCATGTACCAGATTACCTTGAGTCATGCTTGGAACATCTTGTTATAGTTGATACACCACTGTAAATTTGTTCCATAGATAAATCCACTAGTAGTATCCAGACATGGATTCATTTCATGGAAACCAGACACTCTCAAAAGCAATGAAACATGCATGGACATCATTCTGGAGGAATTCGCCACTCTTCACTAGAATGATTGTAATAAATTCCCATCCATTACACTTTTGTAACTTTTCTTGATCTATCTTATCCCTATAGTCTTTGACCAGGGCATCATCCTGTAAAAAATTAGAAACTAGTCACTCTATCCTTTATAAATTTCCCATACATTTTCCTAAACATTAACTAAACCTTTCAATTATCCTTAGAGACATCCCATGACATATCTTTTTAAATATATCTAGGGATATCACTAAATGTTTCTCATTGTAGTCTCTAAAGGATAAATATACTATTTCAATGAAACCAACTGTAGTGACCCTCTCACTTGAGACATAAATATTACATAAATGTTTCAAAATACATAAAAATTATACAAACTAGTGCTTAAAGATTATAGTTTCAATAGTGTCTTTGGAATCATAGAAACATAAAAACCTATACATATTTGAGATAAATCATATCCCAATAGTTTATTCTTCAATAGAACCCTTCTTAGGCATATCAGATATAGTACATATCATCATAACCTTGAGGAAAAAAGAAAACATAATTGTGTGAGCTCAAATGTTCTATAAGTGTAAGAATGGGATACATGTAAGTATAAACATGATCATAATAGTATGAGAATGTGATCATGAAAATATAGGATCATACCTTGTTTATCAAAGATCATGGAACAAATATTTTCAGTTCTTAATAAATGAATTATAATATAATAAAGAGCATATGTTTGAAAAGAATAAACTCGGAATAATACATGGAATTGTGGAAACACATAATCATATTTTGATTTCCATTGTGTATGAGTCTTCACTTATAAGTCCATATTAGTTAAAAAAATTCTTTACTGAAGTAGGTGAACACCCATTCTATCCTTGTATTACTAGACAAATTAAACCCTCATTCCATCCTTATATTACTACATTGAGAAATCCCTAATTCTAGCCCTATATAACAGAACCGAGTAAACCCTTTCCCAAACATTATATTGTCGAACTAAATAATCCATCGTTTCTATCCCCATATTACTGCACCGAGTAAACCCTCATTCCTAACATATATTACGAATCCATTTAAACAATCCTTCTAGTCTGATATTACCATACTCAGTAAACTCTCGTTCTAGCCTTATATTACTTAACTGAGTAAACCCTCATTCCATCCTTGTATTATTGAACTGAGTAAACCCTTGTTCTAGACATGTCTATCTTTTTGAGATAAAAAACATTACCCAATGCATAGAAAGGAGATATTGGTCCCACCTGTCACATAATTAAATCATACAAACACGTTCCAAAAGATCATAAATAATCATATCATTACTCGTGAATTGATATGGGTATCATAATCATGTAAACATATCATACCTGGTGGAAAGATACAGGTTTCATAATCATTTCATTATAAAAACCCCTTAAAGAAGTGGGTTTCAAAAGAATATAACTCATGGAATAGAAATTGGATTCCTAAACATATTACCTATGAAAGAGATATGTGTTCCATATAGACCATGTCATTATTCATAACACATTCATTGAAAGGATTTTAATGGATCCTTTATATCATCTCTTATAAAGGCATTAGTAACATCAATAGATATCATCTTAGATAGAAAATAATATTCAATTATACTATAAATACATTTCTTGAAGAAAATATCCTTTCTTCTTTGGAAAATGATTTTTAATACATAAAACCAATGGGAAATTATTTTTATAGAAACTACATTTAAAACTTATAAATAATGTATGAAATAATTTTAAAATCCATTATCCTTGAATAAGTTAAAAAAAGATTCATAAAATTTCAATAATGTTTTTCATTGAAACACATGAAATTTTTTAATTAATGCTTGACCTTTTTTTAAAATTATTTCATTGAAAATACTATGAAAACAAATATAGTAATATTGAAAACATTTTGAAAATAATTTTTCAGGAATGCTCTTTGAAAAAGTGTAAATAGGACTTCAAATCACTTTGAAAACAATTTTCCATGAAAAAAATATAAAGAAATATTGAAACAATTTTTGAAATAATTATCCTTGAAAATTACTTTTTAAATACATTTTCTTAAATATTGACCTTTTAAATAAGGATAATGGAACTTCGGAGAAATGATGACAAGTAAATGCGTACATTTCTTACGAGGCCCAAAAAAATTCTTTTTGCACAGGAAAAAAAGGATAAAATAGCTCCATTCTTGGAAAGAGACAATAATATTACATTGAAGAGATTTTTAAAACTAAAAAAGGGTAAAAATTTATGTTTTATATTATAGGGTAATGGTTAAATATATTTAGAAATTTTTTTAGAAACATATATTTCCAACTGAAAAGAGGGTAATGACAGGGTTTCTTAAAAATATTTTCTTCATTATATAATGTAGGAGCAAGTATGAAATGGCACTAATACATGAGTAAATCATTAAATAAAATAGGATAAGGAAAATAATTAATTTTTTTGATATATGGATCATATTATTTCATCAAATTAAACATAAACATAAACAATCTCAAAAAATAATGAGATTGTATCTATAAACTCATAAAAATGGTATCTTGGGATCATGATCTCAATGTATGGAATTAAAATTACATAAAGCATATACTATAATGAAAATAAATATATTAATGATATTACATGTTAAAATTAATTATATAATACTTGACAAAGAGTCTAGGTTCATAACAACATATGAGTCTTAATGAAGGAATGTTATGATAAAAATATTTTACCAATTTGGTAACTTTTGAAAGTTAAACCCTATAAAGAAGGATCATATAACGGATATTTTAATACCAAAACATTTAATTAAATGAAATATGTTATATAATAATATTAATTAAATACATCACTCAAAAGTAAGGGGGGTTGATCAAATCTAGTATCAAACAGAAATTAAATGTGAGAAGAAATCCCCAAACATTATATCATTACTCTCTGCATACTCATACGAGCTTCCTGTATACTAAATATAATTTTATTATAAATATTTTTCAAAATAATATTCTTATATATATTACAATATATGTTCTTATTCCAACCTTATATTACCTTCTTTTCAACAATCCCATGTTATTGTTTCACTTTGTGTAATATTCTCTTTATTCTTAACATGTTTCCTAATTTGTTATATCGTTGATCCTTATAATTATATCATGATTCCAGAATGTAGAACATGATATAAATATCAGCTATATCTAGTATATTTATTTTATAACAATCTATATTATACTTATGTATGTAATGTAATACATCATTCATGGATATCATAAGTCGTACAAACGAATGAATGTTGTTTTACGTTATTATTTTCGTATTGAAAGAATGTATATAAAATAAATTTGTATAAATATGTATATTTATATATACATATATAATTATTAATTTATCATTCAAATATCATCTATATAATATATGTCCATTAACATGATCCTTAATACATTCCATGTGGTGCGTGAATGAATCACATCCTTTTGAGGGGGTGGTAGTCCACTCTTACTCAAATGAGATTATTATAGTAACACCAAATTGAAGGATAATAGATGCGTGTCGCAAATAAATAAATAAGCTTAATGAAATTATAAATATAACCTATTACATATATATATATATATATAATTTATTCAACACAATGTCCACCATGATTGGTGATAAAGAATAAATGAACAATTATTGTTTCGTGAGGTAACAGATCATTGTAAACGTAAATAGTATACTGAAAGTCCATTTGATAGATGTGTGCGTAATTTTATAACATACCCATTGTATAAAAACATCCTACTATATTTAGGATAATGTTTTTCTTACAATAATGGAATAATGATAGTGGAGGGGTGGAGAATGTAATCAAAGGAAATGATCTTGAGAGAAGATGTTTCCACTTAATCAGGTAACTCCTTTTAGTCTGTTCCAAAAGAATCATTGAGAGGATTTATACCCATTGGGAGGTTTCACATTAGAATTTATTATTTTTTAGAGGTAATTTTTTTAGATATTTCTAGAAATTAATAGTCTTGAGTGGTGGGAGAAATGGGTAGAGATGGTGGCCAATTGTAGGAAAGTAAAGGACTCAAATAGATTTTTTAGAAACAGATTAGGTGTGAACATGTTATTAGCTAAAAAAGGAAATAAAAAATAACAAAAATAACTAGTTGGAAGTATATTTCCAATATATGGAGATCCTATTTGTTTTAGAAATGTTTATATATAATATGGGCCATTAATTTTAAGGCTCAGTCCCTAATTAATATTGATTTGGCCTTAAAATGAATAAAATGGAATATTTAGGGGTTTTTAAATTATATTAATAGAAATAGAAAAATTAAAATTAGAGCTAATCTCATTGATGAGACGAAATAACAGGGTTTTATATCACAAAAAGGTCCAAAGTTTGTAGATATTTTATATTCAGTATCAAATTGGAATTGATTCTAATGATTTTAAATTTTTTATTATATGTAATATCAATCTAATTGGACAATAAAAATAATTTATAATATCATTTTTCATTAATAATTAATTATAAAAAATTTCAGTTTTTAAACAAAATGTGTTATTTTTCACTCTTCATCAAAAAATGATGTTTCTAAGAAAAATCCCAAAATTCCACCCCTGGGTAATTTAGAAATTTTGAATTCAAAAATAAAGTTTATTTTATCATATTAACTTTTTAAATGTGTCCAAAATTACATTCATTATTATAATTAGTTCATTCAAGAAAATTCTTTTTTAAAACATGAAAATGAATACAAAAAAGAATATGTTTTATTTATAAAACAATTATTTAAAATATATGAAAAGTAGCTATTACTATTCAAATTACAATTTTAAACCTCAAGGATATAATTATATAATATAAATAATTTAAACATTTATGAGAGATGTTTTGTAGAAACTAATTGTAGTGTAGATTGTACAATAAATCGTTGTTGCTTGTAGCACATGCCAAGTAGGTATTGCGTGTAGTGCAATCCATGTTGGTATTGAGAGTGAAAAGATTATGTCACTAAGTGTTTATATATATATATATATAAAGAAATATTTATAATGTTGTGTAAAATAAATTATATTTAAAAGATAAATAAATTCCAAAATATAATTCATAAAATCTCGGGTTGTTACACCAAACCTCATCTGACAAGTGATCTATGGAATATATTTGTTATTTATTTGAAAATGATGATACCGAAAACAATGTTAAATCATTGAAAAATATTTAGAACCATTATTTTTATCATCTAAATCATTAATATGATGAATATGATAGTTCTTCATTTCTGTAATTGCATTAATCTTTCTATAGTGATTCAATATCCATAAGGAGCTATATTTCATCTAAACAAAAAGAACATGGGATCTCTATAGAGAGTAACTAGGGTAAATAAATATCTTATTACTAAAATCACCTAGTTTTATTCATAATCAAAAATTATATAGTATCCACTAATTAAATATTATTTGATAATGTTCTTATTTAAATTATTTGATCAATGGTAAATATAACTTCATGCTCTAGGGGGTTCCCAAGTAATTCATTTAAAAATACATCAATATATTCTTACAAAATCGGCGTGTCCTCAATTTTATGATGAATTTCTATTCCCTATATCGGGTCTTCCCTTCCTCTCTAATATTTTAATTCAGTAGATATACTAGGAAATGGATATTGATATAAACTATATGATTATGTTTTTTCTTTATAGAAAAGGGATTACACATAATACTCATAAATCATAATTTTCATCATCTTGAAATAAATTATTGAATAATATACAGAAATACAATCCATTATATTGATTATAAAAAAATAAAACTTTTTTAAAGATAATTCTGGGAAATAAGTTATGATTACATGCTATAATGGTAACTACATGACACATTTTTTATTGAACAAGGCTTCCCTCAATGGATTTTAATTACAACCGCCCTATTAAATCAAATGTAAAATATCTATTTTTCATGTAACATTTGGTAAATATACTAATATATGATGATCTATAATCAAAAAAAATATTTTGATAAATTTTAATATTAGATAATTGTACTGTACACTACATGATCAGGTACATCAACTTTATGAATGGTGATTGCATAAGCTTGGTCATATCCCCATGGCCATTCATATGGTAGATAACCCTAACACAAGGGAAATTTATTTGAATAATATCCCATTTAAATAAAATCAAATAATTTCACATCATTTATTTTATTCTTCCCCATAAAATCATTAGCTTGATGACCCTTTTCTCCAAACATAAAGAAAACACTTATTCATTTCAATCATTTATCAGGATGATTAATTCCACAGTTTCCAAATAATGGAAATTGCTTCATTCCCCTATTCTTATTTGAAACTTAAACTTTTCTATGGTTATCATAAAGACAATTTTTCTTTTTATTTCCCTTTAACATATATGATCTATCAAAAACCTTCTCCATTTTAATGGAGCATATTAAAATTTCATCGTATGATGAAAATGTTTGAAAATCTACTTCCCTTTGGAGATATGTATTATGACCATAAATGAATAAGATAAATATTTTCTTTAAAATCATGCATATAATCAATATAATATCTATCTATTGTTATAATGGTAGCCTCATACTCTGTAACACTATCATTTTCTCTTATATTTTTTATGAGGAAATTTCTATTCATTTCAGTTCATTTATATCATTGGAAATATTGGACAAGAAATGTTTGTTTAAAATTTCTCCATCCCATGTTTTATATTTAATATTACTTTTTATTAATATCAATCAATGACAAATGTTAATCAGTATCTCCCATGAGTGAATAGACTACTAAAACTACTTTTTTGTTTCTACTGCATCCCAATTCCTGAAATATCATTTCAATGGATTTTATCAATTACTCAACTGCCACTAGATTAGTAGTCCCCCTAATAGATGGTTGATTTATCAATATTAAACAATCCAATATAGGTGTAGTATTTCCATCATTATAACATGTGTATGTTATCCTAATATATTCCTGTTCTTATCAAGTCCAATAATAAGTACATTGAATTTTTCATTAGTAAACTCTATGTACTGTTTGTGGGTGTTGATTCCTTTCCTTCCATTATGAATCATCACTAAATAACTGTACCCAATAAATTATCACATAATAATCATGTGTATAAATCCAAAAATTCACAACAAGGAGTTATTATAATTCTCATTTTTTATTTAGCACTTAGTTACCAATGTTTTTTCTAAACATGATCTCATAAATACAATAAGAACACCAATCCCAATAGCCCAGATTTGGTTGTAAATTTATTTAAATATTAGTGATATAGTTGATAAAGTCGCCAAGGATCAATAAATTGAGTAGTCATGAATAACTAGATACATACATGGTTCCCTAATTAAATTACTAATTTAACATACAATATATAAAACTAAAATAAATTAGTTCTTATCACATATTAAATGATTTCACGTTCAAATATTACGAATCTAAAACAAATATATGGGTAATATAAAACCCTATTTATGGTTTATATGAGGAAATAATAAATGAAACATTGTAAATAAGGAATCAAAATTATGTCAAGTTAAATAATTTGGAAAACACAATCCGTCAATACACAGATAATGAAAATAACTCCACATATTTTATCATAATGAAATCCTCATGTAATGTATTAACTAAATACTGAAGGGAGAATATTATTATTTACATTAAATCATGTATCACACCCATGAGTAAAAATAACATGAATATGGTCTATGTATATTGGTAAAAACAAATCTAATTGTATTTAAAATAAAACATGAAGGGTTTGTGGCCAATTTTTTGTTTCATGATACAATTTAATGAATTGAGGGGCTATATATTACTAAGACCCACCCATCACATCATGTTGAAATTATTATTCAAAAATGCATTCAATCAATTAATGATAATAATCTTCAAAATAATATTATTGAGTAGAGGATACATATTCATCAATATTTCCCCAAATAAAAATATCTTAAACGAAAACACCATTTATAAAGAATGGTACAAAAATAAGGAAATAATAATATATATGATATATAGAATATGGATATTTAAATTAATTTGTCAATGAATTATTATTACTATTGAAAGTGATGTAAACACAAACTACATACATGGAATAAGTGTATAATGAGGTATAAACAAAGGGAATATCATAATGAAGTCCAATAAAGAGTAGAAGTAAGTCCTACATGGACATTAAAAAAGAAATATAGGAATATATCACGATAAATGAAATAAAATTTACATGAAATCGTGAGAAATTTGGGTTGAATAAAGTTTATAAATTATCCTCTCTATTTAAATATAAAGGGAAAATATAAGAGAGAATTCAAAGAAGAAAATGTAATTTTTTCTATTAAAACAGAAATTAAAAATAATTATTTTTCATGATAAAATGAGTGTTTTTTAAAATTATTGGGTTCTCAAAATTTTTTTATAGTATACATGAAAATGGGTATGAAATTAAAAATTTCCATTACATCAGGCTTGTATATTAGGAGGAATTGAAAAAATAAAACTTATAAAAAATTTATTTCCAAGAAAATCATTAATAATTAAGTTAAGATACTATTTTTGGAATATATAATCTGAATTTAGTAGGGGTGAATTAGAATAATTAAGAATTATATTGGGTTAAATATAGATAATGCGTAGCCAAAATGGAAAATGGATGTTCTTGGAGAATCCCATACCTTGTGTCTAAAAGTGTTCTTCATGCACCTAAAGACCTAGATAAAAAAATTGGATTAATTAATTACATAATTCAGAACCTATTAAACAATTAATTTTTATTATAGTTTTATTAATTTAATTTATATCCTTTTTAATAATTTATAATAATCATTTTAATTGTTTTTGGGTGTCCGTTTCATTGGTTTTCATGTTTGGTTCACTTATATACATGTGTGGAAGTTCATGTAAAAATGGGATTAATTTTACAAATTTTATATCATATGTCATTAATTAACTCATAGAATACTAATTGGTCTTATATATCACTGTTTTCAGATCTTATGATTATTCATTATATAAATTTTATATGGTGAACATTTGTTTATATTATTGATTTTTTGATTATCATGACAAGGTTTATTTTATTAATTTAAATTTACCAGTTAATCAAGTTCATGAACATTATATGACTTATAATATTTATAATAAAATAATATTAATCCACATTATTTTTTTTCAATACCTGATGGCGATAGTGGAACATGAAAACACATCACCCATGATGGTAGTAAATCTACACACCATGGATGATATTTTATTTTTTAGAATAAATAGTAGAGGAGACAAGTATTAATGATAGATTTTAAATTAAAAAAATTACAAAATATATATGATAATATATTTATCATTCATGTTAGAGTATATCATGTGAGTTAAGGATAAGCAATGAAAAGAAATTGAATAGAAAACAAAGGAAAATGGAAGTGGATTTTACCGCTTGAGTTTATTCTACTTGGGAAACTTTTTAAGGAGTTTGAAATTGGTATTTTAGAGAGACAATAGTATTAGAGACAGGGTGGAGAGTATTTGGAAGAATATTTTCCTAGAATTATACAAGCTTCAAGGATTGATATGATTGGGGAGAAGAGGTGGTGTGGGTGGTATTTATATTGGTGGAGAGATGTGTTTTCTCATTATTGTATTGATTAGTTTATTATTATTCCTCAACACTATAAATATTTTAATAATTATCACTATATATATAAAAATAATTAATGTTTTTTTGAAATTATGTTGATTACATAGACAATGACTCAATTAATACTATATTTAACTTTTCATGTATATATATAATAAATTATTGTATTTAACTATTCAATAAAAATCCAAATTTTATAACAAATCTCAAAAATTAACCATAACAATTAGTCAATATGTATAATTAAAAATTTTAAATCCACCTTATGAAACTAATTATCTTAATATTAATAATTTATTTTTTAATTAAAATCTTCTTTTAATAGGAAAATACCAATTTTAAAATTATAACTGATTTTAGAAAACATAGAAATATTAATAAAGGTCTCATAAAATAATCCTACAATCATTTGAAAAAAATATTATTTTTTGATTATGTTTTATGAAAATAAATTTTAATTTAATTCATTACATTAATTATAAAATTTAAAACAATAATTTTTCATATAAAAATATGTACACTTAATTAATAATTTCTAAAACATTTATTTACATGTACTATGATACAATTTTATCACATTACCATTTATAATATATATAAATTATATATATAATTTTATAGTTGAGTTTTCAATTCTATTGGCCAGATTAATATTCCTAATGGGTATATTACAATTCAAATGGTCAAGATAAAATTTTATAGATATATATTCCACAATTTCAAGACAAATCCTCTTATATAATTTATTTTTCATTTATAGTTATGGTTTTTTGTTCTATATGTGATTTTATATTATTTATACTATATGAAATAAATTTCATATGAAATGTAAGCTATCAAATGAATTTAAATTAGTTAAGTGGATTCACATTGTAAAATCATGGGTTTTTATATTTTATCCCCACACTCATATTTTCTTCATTATTATATTCAATATACTTGTTTACATCATTGTTAGTCTTACTAGGATATTTTTATATTGTAACTATCTAGGTAAAATGGTTTTCCTTTACTTCATGTTATTAATTCCTAAATGGTTAATTATGGATAAATATGTTTTGAATGTCTCATTTTATGTTAAACCATTAATGAGGATTTTAAACAATTTATTAAAAAATAGTTATTTTAGTTCCAAAATATAGACTATATATTATTTTTTTTCTTCAAAATAATGAAAATAATTATTTTAATTTTTCTCATTTCATAGTATTTTTATGGAATGATTATAAATGGAATCTATTTGATTTAGAGGTTCTTAAATAATGGGATTATAACTGACACAATACATACATCAGTCAGTTTCTTTATACATATTTTCCTTTTTAAATATGCAGATAAAATTCGTCTTTGGTTAAGGAGTGAGTTGATATATTTAGTAGTGATAGAAATCGGGTCACATGGGTAATTCTATTCAGGGATTTTAGAATATATTTTCAATAGTTATCTTTTATAGACCATATAATACATTTAACACTACATATGGATGGAGGTGCAGTGATATTATGGTTGACGAGGATAAGAATAGTTGGTCAATTTTGTATAGGGAATGGTTTTTAGAGGTTTATAAGGGTTATTTTTAGTCAATAATTTCATTTTCATTGTATAAAATTATTCATGTTGGTTATTTTTTACTCTATGTTGTTCACATTAACCTCAATTATATAAAAGTTTCATTCCATAATTTCGGTAAAATTGTACAATTTTATAATTCCATTTATCTAGGTGAAATAATATACAATGATTACTTATTATTACTATGACCCATTTCATTAGTGAAAGAGTATCATGGATTTCCCTATGGTCAATGGTGTAATAACTCAGATGGTGGATCCTATAGTGACCCAGATGAGGTTGTTACAGGTATACTACATCAGGTTCACATGTAGTTGTATGTGACTACGTGTTCCATTATTATGTAGAATTTTATTTATCTATAACAATTATTTTTGGAGTACGTTATCTATTTCAATTTAGTATTTTTGTATCACATAAGATATTTTTTCACAATTTGTGATGGATTTTGTTGATGTGATTAAAGAACTCTAAGAGGTCCTAGGATGTGAGACGAGACATCACGTGGTGTTGGAATATTCCTATAGCTAATGATATGTCAAGACAGGTTTGGGGACAAATTACTATAGGAAAAATAGATGTACATATTTTGTGTGATGGATTAACTCCACATAAGTTTGGTGGTGAGTCCTTATGTCTGCCTGTACTATGTTGAATGCTTCTTAATAAGGTGTAGAAAAATGGTGACTGTTTCCCTCTAAGCCTGAAAGAGATATATCATGTAATATATGATGGGTGACACGTAGTAGGAATTGAAAGAATTATTATGAACCGATAATAAGGTTTCTAATAGATTTAAGATAATAATTATACGCCACCTATTGAGTCTTGTGTAAAGTTGTAATAATGGATTAGGATAATCTCGGGTTAGTAAGACTAGGTGTTATATGGGATTTGGTTATAGTGTTGGAACTGGGGTTATATTTTATAATGTTTGTTCTATATGGGGTGTCCTAGAGGTATGGTGGCATTTATACAGTACTAATAAGTGGTTATTGTGATAGGGTTGGAGTACAATGTGGGTGAAATAGTGGTCGAGTTGATATATTTGGTCATTAGGGGCCATGTATGAGTGACTCGATCATTAAGATTAGAAAATGAGCTATTTGATATACTTAATTCCCATATTTTGTTAAATAATGTTATTCTTCTTGTGATATTTTATATATTGTAGATGGGGAGTGGATATTGATTCTTATTCATTCAAAGTGTTGGGATAGTAATTGGCAGGACTTAAATGGGTGAGATGGTATCCAAGCCTATATAAATCGTGGCTATACAATATGGGATGAGGTAGTGAATGTAGATAGGTATTTTCACATAGGTATAAATGCATTTATAATGATGTATTGGCCGAGAAGGAATGGTTTTATGGATTATATGTAGACCATTATTATATAGGATTGGCTCAAGGACCACCCTATGGGTGTGGGTGTTGTACAATCTAGGACATGGATAAGGACCCTTCCTTCAGTAGGCTTGGGTTGATGACTACCATAGGGGTTGGGCCATGGTACGATGTAGTACATAAATGATGAAAATTAAATGAGTAGTCATGGGATAATGATATAATTATATTAGGATGGATTTTGATGAGACACAATACATAAAAAATATACCCTACCATGAGTGTAAGGATGTTGGAGAGACAATGATATATGATCAAACCCTATTCCTTTGGGTAGAGGGTCAAGATTTATATGACACCCTAACCAATGTACATGAGTATTGATAAGAAATATAGTTCTAATGTGATTGATTAAGTTGATTTTTGGGTAATTATATAGTTATAAAGTAGTAATAGTTAGGTGTCACAGTATCCTAGTTAACTCATGATGCCTGATGGGATTGTGTAACTTGTCAACCATCGTAGAAATTTTCTTAGCACGTGATTACTAATTGTTAATTCATATTTATGATATTTAATTTTCATTTGTATATTAATTCATAAAATATTTTATATTAGGGGATATTGGTTTGATCCTAATGAAATTTATATTTATACGCTGCATGATTATTTCATTGTGCATGCATACTTTATGTCATCTTTTTGGTCAGTTCACATGACATATAATGAATCAATACATGATATATTGATGGTATATAGTGATCAGTAAGAATATTGGGGATGGGGTTATGGCTAATTTTCCTTTTATATATTAATTTACTTTTTATCTGTAATCTCCCATGTGGGAAATTAGTGTTTGGAAAATTTATATGTAATAAAATGTTTAATACTAAATATTATTATTTATTCAGAATAGTATATCATTTATGGATATGGATGTGTATATTTATTTTTAATTATTTATATAGATATGATCCTTGTTAGAGTCTTCCTTTTAGTCCCTTATAGCTAGTTTGCATCCTATGGAGAATGATGATGTGTGTTTGATACCATATATCACATAAAGAGACCATCAAGTGGGTCCATGAGCTTGGGAATTACAAAGAAGTGTAAGATATTGTTTTAATTTTTGATTTTTGGGGGTAGAAGAGAGGTTATACTCAATTAAATCTGACCATGTGTTGTATAATAGACTAGTACATTGAGAACACCCATTTCTGATAGGGAGTCCACGTTACAAGGGAATATAATTTTTATTTTTTGTTTTTGACTTTATATTTGTATGATACCATATTGGGGGACATTAATTATCTAGGATTTTTGGGTTTCATGCTCATGGACCATTGGTAAGAGAACTATGTATATACATCATATTTTATACATAAATTCACAATAGATATTCGTTCATTTTGGTGGATTATTTATATCAAAAAGCTAGAAATTTTATAGTGATAATGACAACTTATATGGTGTTTTCATGTATAAAATTGTTTGAATTATACTATGATTTCCCATGGTATATTTCCATTTCATTATATTCCATGTGGATCAAAAAACACGAGGTTCTCTGGTAATGAAATTATTTTTCATTTTTCACGGGATGTATGAATACCCATCATGGGTTGGGGTTGACATTTATTCTTTTCTAATGACATGATGAGGGAATATCACACCTAAGAGGTGAATAGATTATTGGAATATGTTCCAATATGAATAAGATACCCTTTTGGGTCATTGGAATGACATATAGTTTAATAATGGTTCAATAAAAAAATATTTGGTGATTTTATGTATAGGTTATTGGTGGAACTCTCCATAACAAAATAGGGAAGCTGTGGAAAGGCATGGGAAATTCCATTGTTTTTTTGTGATGTGTATCCCTGGATGTAATTTTTATATCAGGTATTATTTTTAAGGATAGTTTAGTTGGATTATTATCCCATATATTCATAAAATGATCATTCAATCGCATGGTGGGGGTATGGTTGGACACTCATGGTTTTTGGATGATGATCACGTCGTGGGTGATCGTATGGTTTTGCATTACTTGTGGGAGATATTATGAGATATTGTATGATCCTATTGTTTAGTAGGATATGGTAAGTTGATTAGGATCATGTGTCTATATTACAGGTTATGTCACTCATGGGAGAGTGATTCGGTATATGTGGTCATGTCATAAGGGAGTGTGCATCTATTGAGTTTTGTTGACACTTATGAAAATTGTGATTTTTTGAAACAATTGACGTAATTCTCATTGGATCATCATTCTATTGGATGAGGATATTGAGTGTAGGCGATAATTTTCATGAAAACTTCCTATGAGTTAGGAATTGGTGTGCTCTAGTTATTTTCAATGCCCAACATTTTGGAAAATCATTGAACATGGTATATACAGGTCTATTAAAAGAGTTTTGGGTTTTTAACGAACCCCATAGGCCATACATGTGATTCAAGGTGGCGATACACACACAATCATGATAACCCAAAGTATTTTGAAATAAGAGTTATCCAGATATTCTAAGAGGTGTCAACAGTGATGGATTGAAAAATAATGGTGAGATGGACAAATGTTTATTCCATGGTATGAACTATCAATGATTTTTGGGTTTGGGATCTATTTGGGTCCATTATCTAGGAGTGGAATATGTAAATACATATAGTTGGGATAACAAAATTGGATTATTAATAAGGTCAATCATGGGAGAAATTATCATTGGTTGGTATTTGGTGCTAGTTCTTGGGTATGAGTGAGATAGCCACATCAAATCTATATTCACGGTTATTGATGAAGCATAGTTTATGGATTTCTATTTTTTGTATTGTATAGGTGTAATCAATGATACTTCTTTGGTTGAGAGAATCATATATTTCATAGTTCAATGAACCTTGTGTTTGACCGATCGTGGGTATGGTGAGGCGGCTTCTTGGATGGTCAAGTTGACACTGAGATTTTATTGAGTGAGGAAGATCAAAATATATCCATTTATATGGTTAATAACATATTTGGGATCAATATGTAGTGTTGGACAGAGTATGTGAACTAGAACCAGGTTTATGGTGGAGTCGGTGTGATTTGAAGGTATGTTATATTACTAGTATACTTTTGATCAAAATGAGATCATGATTGACTACATGGTGGTCATGAGATGATAGTGAAGTTACTCCAAATGTTAGGGATTGGACTCTCATTTTGGAATCTAGACTCTCTCATATATCCTTTTGGATTGAGTGAATCATGATAAGATGGCTTAGTTGTATTTCAGGGTGTAAATTATAGTTTTATCATAAAATGTCTAACATAGGAGGAATAATTGGTGTTTTCACATGATTATAGATGTATTAATGCGGGAAATGAATTATGGGTTTTTGTAAAACATAGATTATTGGTCTATAATCCAAAGTTAGAGATTTCAGATAAGTCATTTCTATAGTGAGAAGCTCCACATATTATAATTTTCAATCATTAATAAAGATTAATGGTATAGAGAATCATTGTCACTAAGACGAATATGGTGTAAAAAATGAGGTTTCTTGCTTTAGATGGGAACTGTTTGTTCTATATTAGAGTTATAACCTATAGAGAACACATGGTATGACATTTGGTGAAGACTTTTTGTGTGGTATGAGGTAGTCTAGTGGAAGAAAATATGGAATTTAATAATAAAACATGTTGAGTTACATGTGAAATTATGAAGAACATATGTTGGGGTACATGGTTCATGAACTCTCATGGATTATCAGGGATGAGAATTTTTTTAGTGTGGTGTTTTTCATCCCCCATTGATTTCTATGTCATTTGATTATGGTAAAAGTTTGGATTTTGATTTTCTAAGAGGTATATTTTGAGAAATGATACTCAAAAGGCTATAATAAGAGTTTACCCCCGAAAATTCTATTTTTTGGATGAGGTTTAATGATTTGGATGTGTCATATGATCTTTAGAGGGTGTTAAAGAGGGGATGAGTGGATGTGATATTAAAAACATCCTACAATATTTCATTCAGAGTGTGATAAAAATATTCACACCATGAAAGAATCAAGGTATAGAGAGGGTATCTCTACGAAGATGTTTCGTAGTGTGACACTATTATTAATCAATTAATGATTTTTCGTATTTCAAAAAAATGATAAAAGTGTGGATGGCCCCCATTTTTTATTTTTTGACTAGGGATCTCGATATGAGGAATATTTGACCATATCATCCCCACTTCTTCCACCCCTTGATCTGTAATTCTAGATGATGGTTCATAGTGTTTATTTTGAGTGTGAATTTCCCTTATTCGTCTTTATTTTTTATTCTCCCTACCCTCTCTTGCTGAATTGGGATTAAATTTCAATTCAAATACTACTAGATCATGGTGTAATCAGTGAAAAATAATGGGATTTTTTGAGGAAACATAGAGGAGGAACTAATATATATACACACCTCCTTTTTCTCAGTTTTATTAGAGGTATGTTTCCTGATGCCTTTATTATAAATTTATTCCAAAATTAGAAGAAATATGTTATTTTAATGGGTACATAAATTATTGATTTTCCATGGAAAACTTCTAGTGGAATGATTATTGTTGATGAAGCAATATTTCTAATGGATTCAGTGAGAGGATGGAAACCTGTGAGTTTGTTTGAATGTATTCGTATTTCTGATAAATGGAATAATTTTTTATAAATGTTTTATATTATTTAAATATAATGATTATTTTGAGAATAATGTCAAGGATAATGGAATAAGATTAATGGACATTGAAAAGGCTCTGTAGAGATCATTGTGGGGTTAGATCCACTATTAATATAGTTTTCCCATATATTACTAAATAATATATTCATTTAGAAATGATAATGAGTTCTTTCACACTTCTTGGTGTTTTGGTAGTGGTTATAGGTACCAAGGGTGCCCTAGGTTTATGGAATATAATGTATTAAGGACTCATAATCTTGAGCAAGTTATATTTTATCACTTTGTTTTATGGGATCCCCTATATATATTTTCACCAAGGGATTAGTCATTTAGATGACCTAACAAGATTCCTCTATGAGGACTTTATATGTGTGATGTAATACCTAGTTGAATAAATAATCACCAAGAGCTTGTTTTTATGTATGAGTAACTAATGACTAATTAACAATGGTAAAGGCAAAAATATTTCTCACGGGTGATTACGAACTCCCTCGTGAACTTTTATGTTAATATTTTCATATGAATAATGTACAACAAGTCCTTTTTTACTTGTTGTATAATTATTTAAAGGGGATTCCTCAGTGTTGAATGAATGTATATACCTTCAGATATTTTGAATGATAAATTGTATTGGACAAGGGAATTATTTTGTACTTGGATTTGAGTTACAAAAAAGGTTTTATTTAGGATTCTGATTTAGATTAATGAGTCCATGGTTGAGTAGAATTGACATCTTTAGAAAAACCTTAAATAGAGGTGAAAAAGATGATGAGTGGATATGAGGATTGGATGGAACCGTGGGATATAAATTAGGATGTTTCTTCAAGCCATGGTTTCATAGTGGGGATATAAATTATATTTTACCAACTAGAAGAAACTATGATAGGCTTGGAAGACACCATGAGTTAACCGATGAGAGATTTGATATGATCTTTGGTGTGGGTATTGTTTAAAATTGACTAGTTCTAATAGATAAGTCATTGAGATATGCTATGGGTTTTATTCATATTTTGTGTTTTATAAAAGTCAATATACTAGTGATAGGAGGAAAATTAGATGGACTACAATATCTTGTTCCATGGAAATTCCATGTATTTAAATATTAATACGAAGGATTTTCATGAGTGATATGAAGTTCTAGTGTGTATAAATTTAGGTTATATCTTGATTGAAAAGTTAGTGGATGTAGAAGGGTCCTTGTCCATAAGTGATAAGGACTAGCCAACCATATATTCAGGGAGAATTTGTGGTTTGAAAGATGATAACTAGAATATTCCTTAGTATTATTGGGTTTTGGAAAACTCTAGAGACCCTATTATTGTATGACATGAGACTATTATAAAAACCTTTCCTTGATTAGTCTTGGGATGAGGAATTCATGAGATAAGGTTTGGTCATGATGTGATATGATACATGACTGATGAGCCCATTTTGAGTGTGTAAAAGTTTGTGGACATAACACCCCATGATTTTAGAATTCATTTAAATATTTTATTCTGTAGACTATGGTTTATAAAGTACCAAGCCTAAAAAATCAGGATATAATATAGATTTATTATTATTTAAAAATGATCATTATGACTATACATAAATTATTATAGTATATTTAGAAATAACCATATTAGGAAATAATTGTATTCTATTTCTTTTGAAAAATTACCAAAAAATAATTTATTATTAGTTTATTGGAAATGAAGATAAAATATGTTCAAGGTAAAATATATATGTCTCATTCAAATATTTTTATGTCTGCAATGTATTTTTATCTAACCACATTGAATTAATCACCATTAATTAATGATTCTAATTAAATAATTATGTTATTCATTCATATTAAGGAAGTCATTATTATAACACCATGAATTTAAATTATATTATAAACATTAAATAATCGAATTTCATTGATAGCTTTCTCCTCAGGAAACACCAAACATAAATAAAAATAATATTTTTTCTTAAAATACATATATATAAGTGTAAATAGTAATCATTTCACAATGTCACTATAGGCAATGAATGGGATTAAGAATCTTAATAATTATATGTATATATATATATATCATAAATTCTATTTTTAATATGAATTAAATTATATTATATTTATATGAAATACATTATAAGTAAATTTGTTTTTAGATAAGTGAGTTTTTTAAAAAAAAATCACTTAGGAAATACATAATTCTATTCCATTAAAAATAATAATAATGAAAAAATATTTGTGATATTAATAATTGGTTATACCCAATTTATATTTCAATTCATATGATCTAATAATAATAAAAATTAATATTTTGAAAATTATATTATTTATTTAAAAAGGGGTTTCAATTATATTTTATGATAATATTAAATAACTGAATTTATAAAATTCATTATTTTAAAATAATAAAAATGAAAATACTTTTGTAAATATTAATATTAAATTTATATTTATATTTTTTTTATATTTTTTTATTGAAAATGTATTGTTTGTCAAAGAAATATGTTTTTCATGAAACATGTAATTTGTGTAGATTTTCCATGATATAAGAATAACATTTAAATTTTAAAAAATTTAGTAGAATATGAATTTTAGTAAAGAATGTACTCACTTTAAAATATTCTTTAAAATTACATTACATATTGAAAATATTTTTCTAAATAATTAAAATGATACTTTAATATAAAAAGTGCATTCATTATTTTCATTGAAATATGTATTACTCATGGAGGGTTCAATTTTGGATTTCATTGGGCGTCTCTCATATAATTTTATATTAAATCAATAAACTTAAAAAAAATCAATATCCAAAATAATTTCACATTGTATGTTTATTTAATTCCCAAGTTTCTTATTTCTCTAGAAACAGTTTTTACACTATTGAGAGTATTTATGTTAGAATTCCAATTTTATACCATTATTAAATTTATTTTATAAAATTATTTTTAAATGTTAAGTTACATTTATTAAATTAATTAAAATTCTAAATATTTTTATTTTTCATTGACAAAAACGTCTATGATAAAAAAAATTTACTATGTTTTAAGTTAATTATTATAAAAAAAATAATCTTTAAAAAAAGAACCTCCAAATCCAAAATATTTTCGAAGAAGGATTTTTTTTAATTTACATTTAATCCCAAAGTCTTAATTCTATCCTATTTTTTAATTTTTTCCTATTTTCACTTGAATATTAACGTAAAATTATTTAGAAAGTTAACGTTATTCCCAAAACTACCCGTCCCTTCACTAATAAAAGGGTCGAATATTATTCACTTCCAGCAACCCCATTCCATTGAATTTCCACATGAAAATATTCTAATAATATCCCCCTATAATAATATTTCATCTTAAGAATACTCTTTTTTATATTAGTAATTTTATGTCTAAAATTTCAGAGGATACTTCAAATTAAAATTCAGGTCCCGTTAATGAGTATTATCAACTACATAGTCTTTCATCAAAATTTGCATCTATAAAATGTATTATTACCAAAAAAAATACTGATATGAATCTAAATTATATAATATAATTGTTTATATTTTGGGTGTTATGATTTTCAAATTTTACACACCATCCATTAATGAAAAAGATGTAATTCTTATGTTATGTGAATTACTGTCACCACATCAAAATGTGTTTAATTTTCCATCACCACCACGAAAATATGGATATTCATATGGTATTAAGGGATTGATATATATTTTTATGATAACATATGTTTTATTTTATGATATATTTTAAAACCCCTTAATGGTATGAATAATAACTGATAACCATTAATTTAATCTTTTAAAATATGCATACTAAGAGGACAATATTTTTTCAAATTTTGTAATGGTTATATATCAAATAATTTTTATTTTAATTAATTACAATTATGATATATATATTGTAGACATTTAATAAGGTTATTATTATTATTTTATAAATTAATTACTTCAAAATCACAACATAATAATTAAATAAAACATGGTATGTCCATGTTTGGGTCTCTTAGGACACATATTATAAATATAATATGAATTTTAATCATTAATTAAAATGGAAATATATTTACGTGTATAATATAAAATAAATGATTAATATTTTTTTGGAGATTTTATATCAACATTTAATTCATTAATTATGATAACAAAATCTGATTGATTAGTATCCCCAAATCATAATTCTAATTAATTTTTCCACAAGAATAAAGAAAAAAAACATTAATTTATGAAATTATGGGAAAAAATATTTAATTATAAAATATTTCTATAAGTAATATTAATGTATTATTAATTAGGAAATTTAAATTTAGAATAAATAAATATACTACTGTGATGAAAATAGAACAAATTATCATGACCATAAAAACCTAATGTGAGAAATGGAAATAATTCATACTGGGATTGACAATTTATGACCATTATTAATGAATTTTGATTATTTAATGGTTCAAAATTTGGTTATTATGATAAACATCTCTTTGATATATGATATAAATATTTGTTCTTGACTGTAATGAAAATATGTAAGATTTTTTCCTTCAAATTACTCTCTTGATGCATGTTCAAAATTATTCATCTAATTATATTTATTTGGATTATATAATAACTATTTGAGATGTGATATCATAAATTATAATTTATGTATTTCATTTTATGTTTAATTTAATAACCCCTATTTCATGCGGTTTTGGATAATTTGTTACTGAATCTGTATAGGTTTTCTTATTCTAAATTTTGATTCATTAAGACATGTTAGAAGTTATTCCTCATGTTCCAATTGTATGGTGTTATATTGATTTATAATATACGAAATTTCATATATATTTCTTTATTTTAATATCATTGTATTAACATTACAAATCATGTTTCCTTATTCAAGAGGCTATTTATTTAGTTGTTTCTCCAGTAGTGGGGATTTTTTCGCACTTGATTTTCATTAATTGATTCAGAATAATTCCATTGAACATATTTATTATATGTTTGTTACATTATATATTTTAATCATATTAATTTTGTTTATATAACATTCTTTATGGATATAAATTCATTCCATTTTAACCCTTTGAAATATACTTCTCAGTTATTGGGATATAATCTTTTGAAACCAATACTGTCATTATTATGACGAATTATGATCAAGTTATTCTAGTATTGAATTGTTTCAAGATAGATTGCTTATATAAAAGGGAAAAACATTTTACAAATTTTATATTTGTTTATTTAAACATAGAAATAATCATATTCTATTAAAAGAAATAAATTCATTTCCATTCTGTATATTTTTATTCCAATACAAAAGATAATTAGAAAGTTGACTATGTGTTACTGACCTTCTACCACCCTCCAATAGATGTTTTATCATATTTTTATCCATTTTATTAAAATATGGAAAATAATTATTGTTCTAAATATTTTGATTCCAATTTTTTTATTAATAAGTTGACTATATTTTATTTAATCACCCACCTTATTCCTTATGAAGGGTTATGTTAATGTTTTACATTTTATTAACAAAGTGAAAAGTTTTGTTATCATTTAATGAATATATAATAGAAACATTACTTTTTCATGTATTGATGGTCGATATTATTCATTATATGGTTGTAATGTTTTATTAAATTATTCCATAGGTATTTGTAAAAAATGAATTTCTGATTCTTATGTTAAATTCATTGGTCTTAATCAACAAATGGGTAGTGCCCAAAATTATATATCCCACTAATTCATTCATAGGTATCATGAAGATTAATATACCTTTTTTTTGGGGTATATCTAGAAAATGCATCAACATATATTTTCCACATTCTATAGTATAAGTAATGTTCCTTAGAACAAGGTCTGGACAATAGGATTCTGATATGTTTTTATATATATTCCATTTATATGAGGTTAGTACTATGTATAACCATGTTTAAATTTAGTTTAATTGATATTTAATTTTCTTAGTTTTTTGTTGAATTATATTTTAATTTTTTTTATATTCCTTCTATAATTTTTAGGCAACGTCCAGGTCTTCATTTCATTAGTTATGCAATTCCATTACATATAATATCATCTCACCTCTTATTTGGATTCAATTTACCCATGTCATGAATAAAATTAAAAAACATAAAATAGTTATAAGGATATAAATTATTAAATAACATAAGGGATATGTTAAAGACATGTGATGTATTATGTAGTTTCAGATATAATAAAATAATGAATATAAGATTAAAATAATATGGTTACTTATAGTTAGTGTTATCTCTAGTTTATCTAATTCTATAAAATAGAAAAAAGACATCAATTTTATAAAAACTAAAATTCATTTAGTTTTATTTAATTATTCATGGTTATATAAAAGATTATATTGTTGGTATTAAATAATGTATTACATTTTTTTATCATTTAAAATTAGAGAAAATATTGTAGTTTAAGATTATCTTATTTGGAATCAAAGGAAAGTATTAGATTAATATATGTCATAGGATGTTTAATGAGGTTATCTCAAGGGTTTTTGTGTTATTATTAATTAAATTTACATGGGTATAACTAAACCATGGTAGTTTTATATGATTAAATTTCAAAGAAACAATGAAAATTTTGTTTGGGGATTCATATAATAAAACATTAAAAAACTTATGGAATTAGTTTATTCTTTGGATAACACATGATTTTTTGGTAAATTCATGATTAAGTGGATTTAAATAAAATAAATACCTCTTTGGATACTAGAATTTTCGTTTTTTGTGGCACAAATTCACCAAGAGTTAATCAACACAAATAGAGTTGGTTGAGAATTAACTGAATCATCACTCTGATTCATGAAGAGCGGGCCTAAGAATAAAAAAATGGCAGGACATTACTATATGACACAATTTATTTAATCACATTATCTTAATGAACAATTATTAAGGATTAAAAAATATTTTTAATTAGTTATGAAATAGAAAAATTAACATGTATTACCAAGAATTGAACAAAGGTAGTCAAAGGGTGATAAGAAAGTATTATATATTAAAAGAATAGGTTTCATGATGGAATAAATGTTTAGATATAATTTCTCAAATTTATTTTATGTATATTATCATAACCATTTATTGTTCATTTTTTTGTTGTAACATGATCA
Source organism: Viscum album (assembly GCA_963277665.1). Classification (NCBI taxonomy): domain Eukaryota; kingdom Viridiplantae; phylum Streptophyta; class Magnoliopsida; order Santalales; family Viscaceae; genus Viscum; species Viscum album. The sequence goes on along the minus strand of OY728146.1, from coordinate 1,500,575,317 downwards.
AAATAATAAATATGAGAAATATATATAGAAAGAAACTACTATGTTTTATAATAAAATAAGAGAGTATAATTTAATGGATGAGAATAATTTTATATGCATGTTATGATTGAAAATATTATCTTTTTATTCTTAAATAAGATTGTATTATAAATATTATCTTGGTATATTTAGTTATTTTCTTGTGTGATATATATTTACTAATGATATACTCATATATATTAATAATTGTTTTAATGTTTTTTCAAAGATAATGATAATTATCTAAAAGTATTAATTTTTTATAATGGGTGGCTAACATTTATTAAATTTCATCAGTAATACTGTAATTTTATATTACCATAAAGTTAAGTTTTTTAGATATCTATTAGAGAATACATGATTAAGGGATGGGTAAATATTATGTTTAATATAATCATGATGTTGACTTAATAATTTTTTGTGCTATGTTGTGACAAGTAGGATAGAAATTGGAAACCATGGGTCTAATAATTGAATGAGGAATGTTTTTTAGAATTTAATCTGATTTTTAGTATTATGATATATAGTGACTTGTATGAATCCATATAATGTATAGGTTTTTACCATATGAGACTTAAAGATAGAATTAATTTTTATAGGAATATATAATCTCATTTTGGTTTAATGTCTAATAGATTCTGATTATTTTTGGGAAATGTATGGTATTTAGATAATATTATTATGTTTTATACATACATGGGTTTATGTTTGTATAAATATTTGTATCCATGTTGGAATGAAGTTGGTTTTGGATGCAAGATTGGTTTCCGAAATATTTAATTTTTTTCCTGTACAAAAAAACAATTCACTTTGTATGTTTTTTGATTAGTTGGAGGAGTAATATACTTACTTGATCTAAAAAATTGTTCATAAGATATACTATAAGTTTTGTTTTTCTATTTTGAATAATGTATCTAGGTATTGTGGTTTTCGGACATACATTTAGTCCATAATGAATGTTTCAATCAATATGAGAAATTGTATCTGAATGTCTCCTTACAAAATATGACAATTCTTTTTTGATCAATTAATTTTAAAATATCATTATATTAATGAATCACTTATAATTAAATATTTATGAATGAATTTTGGAGTATATATATTTAAAAAATATAGTAATATGATCATATATAAGTTTTAATTTTTACAATGTCGTAATGAAATCATCATTAAATAAGTAGTTTATGGAAGAATAATGTTTTGGATTTTCAATATATTGGTCAGGTGATGATTTATTGAACTATTGGATTTAAAAATTCTTTGGACATTACATTTCACTAGAAGAATATATTTTGAGGAACCTTATTCAATTAAGGAAGAAATCATTACTTAAAAATGTCCATCAAACAATGTTTGTTACCACTTCAGTAGATGAGTACTAACACAGATCAACAAGTTTGAGTTGTTCGGATCGAAGAATGAGAAGAGATAAGAAAATTAATATTAATATTATAGTAAAAAAGTATGAAAACATTTTCATCGTTATATTTTACTGTACAATTACGTCAAGAGTAAAAAATTATTTGATTTAATTTTTACTAGGTGAAGTTAAAACAATTTCAATTTCTTTTTTTGATGTTGGTCAATAATCAATAAAAATTCATGATTCGGGGTCATTATAAGAGAGAATAATATGTTTCATCAGATGAATGATAAATGTTCTGAGTCATTAGATTCTTAACATCGATTTATATAGAACAATCTACCTGATTGTTTTTTTGATTATTTTATAAAAATATGTTTTTTAAAGATATTTTTAAAGGTGTTTTCAAGGGGATGATGCAACCTATATAAGCTTCCATAATTTTTATGGAAGATTAATTTAAAAAATTTCAATTGGACTGTATATATATAATCTAAATTTATTCATATTTCAATATCTATGCAGAATCATAATGACAAGTATACAATTTCAATATTTTTAAAATTAGTTCAAGAAAATTGGAGTGAACATATGTTTTCATCATAATAAATAAATTCATCTGGATTCCAAATGATAAATAAATAATGAAGTATTTTTGATTTCATTTATGGATGATGATTTTGATAATATTTGAGATATGATATGAATAATGGATAGTATTTGATAAACACTAAAATAGTTATTGATAATGTCGAACTGAATAGGAGATTGATGTTTTTGGAAATTTGGTTGGGTGGGAAAACAATTTTTAGATTCCATTTCATATGAATGTTTTCTCTTATATAAGTAGAAGGATGAAAATTTTAGATTTTGAAGTTATGAGAAGTTATTATGTATTTTGAGAGAGATAGTTAGGTTAATGTTTTTTAGGAGATAATATTTTCTTATAAAGATCTTTACTAATGATGCTTCACAGGAAAAAGAAGAAGAATAAATATTTTACTATATCAGACTGAGCCAAAAGATATAGATTTTTTAGGAATTTTTTAAGTGGTTCCTAAGTTTTACTATGTTATTTTTTCTTAGTCTATTTTATAGATTAGTTAATTAGACAATGTAATCATATTGAGCCATCATAATGAGTTATTGTATGATGTTCAGATGGTTGTTTCTAGCTCTTTCTAGGTCAAAAAGTGAAGAATTGTGTTTGGAAGAATTAAAAATGTTGAAGTTGATAAATCTGTATATTGACTTATTATAAATACATTTATTATATCATTCATGCTAAAAGAAGAACATGAACTGTTGTATTGATCATAGTGCTAAACTAGTATAACGGTATTTCCATCTTCCTATATCCACACAAATGAATTATTTATATTTGTTATTATGGTATGGTATTATTTCAATCCCATTCCAAGCACTAAAAACTATAATTAAAGAGCTAATTTTATAAATAATATTTTTAATGTAGATGTAATAATGTTGTTTTTTAAAAAAGGGATTTTTTAATAGTAGGAAAATGTTATTAAACATAATGTTAACATAATATAAAAATATCTCATTGATTCACCCCTTCAACTCCCAGATGTAAAACAATATTGTTGTCCATTCACAATATGTATTAGATCCAATTTTTCCTACGATTACTCAATATTTTTATTTTTGTAGATACTTTTATATGGAGATTCAAAAAATTTTGAATGGTTAGGGGATTCTAGTCTTAAATGGGAGGAACTGTTATATATGTAATGATACAACGATTCTTTATTTTTTGTCTCTTGGGAATTATGTTTTGGAAACATATATAGGAGTATTTATTCATAATGAAAATGTTCATCTATAATCTATGGATAAGAAGAATATTGATAATTGTGGAACTACTATGAATTATTTACACTCATCACATTTTGAAAGTGAGTTTCTAAGGCTGATGGATGTTTCTATTAACAACGGTAACTGGGGAATGTTAATTAATATTTTTGAATAAAATTCAATGTTAAAGAAATGAATGTTTAAAATATGGAGTCATTTGTTTGATGATCTCAAAATGGGTGATTATGAATATTTCAGTAACTTCTTTACAAGGTTTAATGATATTGTAATCACTATGAGATTTCATGGTGAGGTGATTCAAGACTGAAACATTGTTGAAAATATCCAGAAAATTATACCTAATTAATTTTATTTTGAAAGAATCAATATTGGATGATAGTAATCCCAAAACTCTATCTATGGATGAAAATTGTATTACTCATATTAATTATGAAATGTTATGGAATAATTTTATGAAATGAAAAAAATGTTATTTGAGAAATATTCCACAATTTGGCCATCCAAGGAATGTCTAAGAACACTTTTGAAGATGAAGAAGTTGATGAATCTGAATATAAAAATAAGGGTAGTAATAGTCTTGATGAATTTTTTTCATGTTTTCTAAAAATATTAAAATGGAATTTGAAATGTAATATTGATATAATTTTTATCAATGAAGAGAATTTGGACACTTTGCGGTGATTTTTTTACAATAAATAAATGAAAAATATAAAGATGAAGAAGATATAAGGATAATAATATCATGTAAGAATCATGGTGATAAATCCATGTCTTATTCCCTAGGAAATGATAAAAATTTATCTAAATGCAAAAGGAAAATATATTTCTCTAATGAGGATAAAGAGGAATATAGTTATGTTAGGGAGAAAAATTTTAATGAAGTTTTTGTAGAAAATAGTTTTATTTCAAAATTTAATGATAACTAATTTGACTGTATTTGTTCTAAATATTAATATACTGAGTGCGCTTTTTATCTGAACATATAACTATAAGAATGTAGGATCATTTTTATAATACATGAAAGAGCTGTTAAGATGTTTACGAAATAAATTTCTATAAAAAAATAATCAATGTATTCTTGAAGATAAATTTAATAATGATCATCCTAATGTAAAGTTGATGGAAAAAGAGAAATAGATGGAATATATTCAAAATAAAATTGTCTATACTGAACATTGACTTATAAGAATTAATAAATCTATCTCTAAAGATAGTAAATTTTTGGGGAAGGGAAAACCAAGGAATGAACTAAAAACATTCATTAAAAGGGTGGATATAATTTTTCAAATCTTATTACGAATATGAAGGCTGAGAAAAGAGTATGTGTGGATAAATCCAACCAAATGTTAAAGTTAAGATGATTTGAGAAATTTTAATCATGAAACATTAGTTTCTATCACTTATCAAAACTATAATGTTGAGAATCAATTCGAGTTAAAGGATAAAATATTGAGTGATTAGAAAACTATTGGGGAATATAAAAGTTCTCATATGAAAGACTGGAACGTTTTTGGGAAGAAAATCCATAACAATAAAAAATATGGAAGTTATAGAGGTAAATATTACTTCATTATTTAGTGCTGGTATTGTGGGGTATTTGGATATAGGGGAAAAATTTATTAGTTTAATCAACTACATTCTCCATGACTTACAGAAGTCATAGCTTAAAGGGGATTCATCCCTCTAAAAAGATTAAAAATGACAAGGATTTTTTGAATGGTGAGAAATGATTAAAACCATAATAAATTATCTCTGAAAGATATGGAAAATAAAAAAATTTGCAAAATGATGTCTTGTTTTGTTATCATCACCACAACATGGGAATAACAATTATCAGAAGATAGCTATGAAGATAGATAAAGGGATGTAAACAAATCTTGTTATAGAAACCACACTCAATGATACAAAAGGATAATAAAACGGATATTGGATAGTGTGTGTTCTTGTTTTATGAAATGATATTTGAAAATTTTCATGAATTTGAACTATTTAAATGATAGAATATTAAAACATGGAAATTTTGAATCCATCATAATCAAAGGTGTTTGATCTTCTATTACGGGGGAAGAAAAGTGAAATCTAATAAATCCTTTTTTATGGTATAAAATCAATCTCTAGAGTCTTTCATAACTTTTTTATGAAGGGAAAAAAATCTTCTTTCAGAGAATATGGTTTTTTGGTGAAAAGAGTGGAAGATAGAAATGTAATTACTAAAGGTAAAAACATAAAAGAACAATTTTTTCATGTTGGTAAAGTACATAATTCATGTTACTAAATAATGATAGAAGATAAAAAATATTTTCCTCTATAAAATGAGGGAAAATATGTGTCAATGGAGCATGAGTATGTTATCAAAGTGAGGTAGTGTTTGATATATTCATGATATGTTTAGAAGAAGTTATTGTAGTTATTTTATATTTCAAAAAGGGAAGATAAAAAAATCTATACATATGAATGTTGAGATTCATTCAAGTCAACCATTGAAAATTATCCATTATGATACTTGTGGACCAATAAGAAAAATATCAGCTTTTGGAGATATATACATCATTTCTTTCGTTGATTATTTTACTCTCATTAATTGCGTATTTTATTTTAAAAATATTCCGGAATCTCAAAATATGTTTTATAGTTTTAGGAGAATAGTTGAGAATGATTTTTGGGTATTCAATGAATAATTGAATTTCTGTTATTTTAGGTTAGTAATAAAATGAGGAGTTAATAATATATCTTGAATAAAATTTAATTTCGACAGGAGTTCAGCACACCATACACACCTCTACAAAATGATGTCACTGAGAGGAAGAATAGAAGTTTGGTTGAAATGGGGTCTACTATGTTTTCTAAAAATCTTATTTATCATTACATATAGAGGTAAGATAATTTAATTTTCAATAATATTAAGAATTGGCGTTTCTACTGGACATGTTAGGATATGAATTTGAATGAAATATTTTATTAAAAAACACCATGTATTAATATATTTATAGTTTTTATGACTCCCTACATCATAAATAGTACATTCGGAAATATTGGACCATTTGATCATTGTTGCGAATATGGAATATTTTATGGCTATTCTCTTTGTGGAAGAGGATATAGATTGTTCACCAACAAAATGTAGAGAATAATTGATTCTGTTGATGTAATAATTATTCAAAAATATGAGGAAGATAATATACATATATATGTAGATAATAATGATGAAGATTATTAAATATTTTTTTTTAAACTGATAAGGATCCAAATAATTATGATATTAAATAGGTGGAATAATTTAACTTAGTTATTTCACGTTATGAGGATGACTTTCTTACATCTATTCAAAGGATGAGAAAATATTTGGATTCTCAAATAATTCTTAGTGATCAAAATCACAAGGTTCAAACAATAAGAAAATAAAATTATTTTTAAAGATACTTTTTGGAACTTAAATGTTGACATGAATGTTGTGAATGAATATTTGATAATCGAAAATAGATTAATTCTATGATAAAAGAGTTGGATTAGATTTAGATGAATATTACATAGGAACATATACAAGAACTAAATGAAAAATAATTATATTAGTACAATGTGGTTGTTCTAGACAAGGTGAATGAAGAAGGTGAAGTGATATAAAACAATAAATTTTGTTTTTCAAAGGATACTCACTTATTGAAGGCATTTATTTCATGGAGAATTTTTATCCATTGGAAATGTTAGTTGAATTTATATTATTTCTTTTTTTTACAGCACAATGAAGTTATTAAATTTTTTTGATGGATGTGAATTCAACAATAATAAATTGGGAAATTGGTGAAGAAGACTATATTAGAAAAAAAAATTGGTTTTGTTCATGGGAAGGATAAGAGTTATGTATGAAAATTTAAATAATACTTATATGGGATTACGAAAGATCAAAGGGTATTGTACAAAATATTTAACAGATAAATAATGAAGCTAAAATTTAAGAGGGGATGATTTTATAGTAACCTATATATGAAACAAAGCGATGGAAATTATCCCATTGTTATTTTATATGTTGATGGTTTTATCTTTTATGGGAATGATTAATGAAATTTGTAAGTGTTTGATGAAGAAATGAAGATGTTGTTTGAAATTTCCCTATGTGGTGAAATGATATACCATCATGAATTAAAAATATCATAAAATAAGAAACCCAAATTTTTTTCTCAAGAATACTATTATGTGGAACTTATTATGATGTTTCTCATGGAAAATTAGAAATAAGTTTCTACCTAAATTTTAGTGGGAGCAAGTTGACTAAATATATAAAATGAACTTAAGTTTACTCAAAAGAGTTTTAATAGAGAATTTGATGTTTTTTTAATTTACTGCCTAAAGAGTGAAAATTGTTTATGATATTTTATTATCTGAAATATTACAAAGTGATCCAAATAAATAACATAACTTATCTCAAAAAAAATTCCTACATATATCAATGTAATAACAGATTTTGGAATCAAGTATGGTTTCTCATAAAATATTGATTTCTTTTTTAATTCAGATGCTGATTGTGAAGAATTTTTTGATGGTAGAATATCCAAATCTGGAGGGGTCTTATTTTCGGGAGAATGTTGTATATGTTGGAATACTATGAAAAAAATCCATAACTCTTAGAATGTCTATAACTGATTATGTTCCTTCGACATAAGATGGTATATAAATTATGTGGATGAAGACTCAGATGAGAGACATACATTTTGAAGTGATGATACCTATACTCTTGTGTTATGATAATCAAATTTCTATCAACGTTTAAATAATTAAAATACAACATTCTCATTCAAAACATAATGATATCAAATTTCATTTAATCAAAGAGTATTTTGAGAATAATGATGTCAATCTAGATTATGTTTCTATATCAGAAAGAGTTTCTAACATATTCATAAATCCTTCAACGATGTAATAATTTTTAAAAAAAAAAATAGAATATGGGTGTCAAACCACTTTCACAACTTGTTTGAGTTATGTGCCACCCCACCCCCTCATCGTTTCTCTATTATGTTTTTTCTTGGTGGTGGGGAATGTTTCATAAATATATCAAATGATATGTTCTAAAACATTTAACGAAGCATGTATTTAGGTGGATTTGTTTGTAATATATTAACACATCATGTAAGTGTGTGAAATATTTCTTATGTTAGTTGTATTGTTTATAGGAAACATGTTACAGGAAGAAATAAGTTGTGAATAGATGGAAATTTTGAATGGTTTTGATGTTTAAAGAGGAAATATTTCTTAAGACACTACTTCTAGATATCATTTTCTTTCTATTAATGATTCATGTTTCCTATAATTAGTTTACTCTTTTTGGATTAGAATTTTTGATAATGTATCCCTATCGTGATGTTATAATGATCATTAAGTTATTAACATTCGTTGAAAAAAAATCTTAAGGGGGTATTTTGACAACCATGTTGAATGGAAGTGGGTTTTGAATGCTATTGTTTGTGCTGATTATTTTTTATTTTTTTCATTATAAAATATCTATTCAATTTGTATGTTTAATGATAAGATGATGGAGTACCAGACTAAGTGGATCAATCACAATTTTCATTTCAAAATCTATTAGATTCAGTATTCTGTTATGAATAATTTATCTTGGTGATGTGGTTTTTGGACTCTCACAGGGTCCAGAATGAATGTTTTAGTGAGTATGAGAAATTTTAACTAAATGTATCCATATAAAATCTGAGAAATATTTGTTTTTCGATTAATTATTAAATATCATAAGATTTCTAAAAAAACATCTGACACATGATTTTTTAATAAATTTAGTGAAGATGTGTTTGGAATATTTAGTAATATGATGATATGGTGATCCTATAATTCTGAAATTCATGTTCAATCTATGAGAAAAGATGAATAATACATAAGAATGATGTTTTAAAATATTCACGTGATTTTCTTGTGTTGATTTTAAAATTCATCAGACTAGAAAATTTAGTTGACTGTTTGATTCGTTGAAAGAACCTCTATAAAGAATCATTCATCCATTTTTTAATAAAGTTTTGTTAAAACCAATCCAAGATATGTGATGTTCCACCACATCATCATATGAGTACTAACACCGATTAGTAAGTTGGATTTGTTGGGACTGATTAATGAGACAAGATAAGAGACGGACCAACCAAATGATGTTAAAAAATTTGATCAACCATTTTCATCTAGTTGTATTTTTCAAAAATTAGGTTAGTAGAAAATGAATATTTGATAGGTTATTACATGTCCTGGTATGAATGAAGAACAACTTGTTAATTTCATGTGTGATGTGAAATATCATACACATTATATACTAATTTATGGAAAGGAAGAAGATACTGATCCATCAGATGTATACTGACACTGATAAGTCTTCAAAAAATAATTATCATTAGAAGTATGACTATCGGTCGGAGTATTTATAGAGTAATTGAGGAAAATTATTTTTATTTTCAATAAAATACTTATGGAATTTTAACGTGTGTGTTTCTGTATATATAGTTTGTAACAATGTTTATAGAAGAATAATTTCAGTGTTTTTAGTCAGTACAGTGACCTGCAATGAATGTTCACATATCTCTAAATTGGTATAGTGAAGCGTAATGAGATGTGTTCATTTTCTATGTGTTTTTTTATGGTCACGAAAAAATTTACTGACCATATGTTTTCATCACAATAAATAATTTCATCATAATTCCAAATGATAGCACACTGATGATGTATTGGTAAGTAAAAAATAATGAAAGAGTTTTTTATAATATTTTTTATGTATCAAGAAGAATCATGATGTGTTGAGAAGATTCATTATATTTCAATATGAATAAAGATGTTTTGGGATGCCCAAAATTAATCAAATATGATGTCGAAAGGAATGTGAAATTCATTTTTAAAAAAAAAATTGTTAAAAGGGAAAACGGATTTAAATTACCTCCCCTACCAATATTGGATGTTTATTAAATAAAATAGTTTACACTGTACTTTTTAATTACAGAACATTATTCACTAGAAAATAGAGATAGTGTGTGTTCAATGTTTGGGAAGAGAGTATAAATTTCAAGATCTACCAATACTACGGAATTATTCTAGATAGAATAATGGAAAAAAGGTACTGGACTAGACTAATACATTGAACATACATTATATGGAATTTTTGATGTGGTTCATAATTTTTCCAAAAGTATTATGTCATTTTCTATTTTTATACATAGAATAATTGGACAAAATAATCAGATTGAGGAATCATACTATGTTTTTTTATGAATTGTAGAAACATTGTATCTAGCTTCTTCTGGGTAGGAAACTAAAGTATTTTATTTTGAAAAAAATAAAAAAGTGAAATTTGGTAAGGTAGCACAATATCTTATTTTGAACAAATTGGTGAAGGTTTCATTAATTTTTACACAAACGTAATTTATATCATTCAAGATACCAGAAGTAGATTCAATGTTATTTTGATCATAATACCACACATGTGAAATAGAATTTCCTACTATTTTTCCATAAAAAATGGATTGTATTATGGTGTACTATTGAGAATTGGATTATTTACATACCATTACAAGGAATAGTTTCTATTATAGGGTACTAAAAATTTTAAATACTAGTATTCCAATGGAAGTGTAATTATTTTTTGATAAAAGTGATTAATCATTTACTGGACGTGAAGGTTTATACATAATAATTTTTTAAAAAAATATAACTACATCACCACCCTCCACAAGGATTCATAAATCATAGTTGTGAAATTATTATTACAACAACAACTGTTTATAGAACTATTTTTTAGATATTTAGATTGTATAATACCATGATTATCAATGGTAGAATATTTTAAGAATGATCCTGGTAGAGCCAGATATTTATTTTTAGGATTATGTTACTAAGGTATAATATTAAACAACTCAAATTAACCTAGGTTTAGATAAGAAAGATATGTGTTAATTTCACATTTATATAGTTATCATTGATTCATATTCATTTTGAGTGGTGATAACATTATTTTGACCTATTAGTGTTATATAGTGATAAATCACGATGTTAAATTTCTATATGGATATATATGATAATAAATTTATAATTATAATTTCCCATATTGACTCTTTAAATATTATTAATCGACATAACTAGAAGGAACCATGGTTTTGAGGGATAATATGATGATTATCTCATTGAAAAAACCATCAAAATGGCATTTGGAGTGAGAAATCAAGAGATTGTCGAAAAATAGATATCATGAAATATTATAAACTATGTGAACATAGTTTATGTTCCAAAGATACAATTTAATAGATATATGGAATCTCATTAAAGAACAACTAATGACATTGATGAGGGGAAGATGATACAATTTTCTATACATAAAAATTGTGGGAATAAGAATTGGGTAAAATTTCCTTAATGGAATATGTAAAGACAATATGTGTGCAGATGAAGGTTATCAAACTCACAATTTTAAAGTGATGAGAGATGTTGTAAAAATTATTTTCCTTAATTATAATAGTTTAGGGAGTTATTAAAATAAATTTTTTAATCAACGGGAAAATGATAGATAGGTCCTCCAACAACTGTGAGAATTAGGAATGTATTATGAATCTATCATTAATAATTTATAAATTGATTTTGGATCCATATTTTTTAGTGTCTTATAACATGTACATTTAAAAAAATTTGATATTGAGTTATAAAAAAACCCCTAGTTCATTTATTACCATACAGAAAAATTTTCGTATTTTGGGGATGTTTTTTCATTGAGATATAAATCTACATACCATAATTGAATTCTATGTGATATTAGGAATTTGTTAGTTCTATTTATATAATAATTACAATATATTTTTATATATATAAATCTCATCCAAATATAAAATAAGATCAAAATTATACAGTAGTGTATGGTTAATTATGAGTTTCCAATAATATATAATATAACCCTATGAGTCAAATTGTGAGGATGGAATTTAAATTACACAATTATTTTATATCATTGACATTATGCATCAAAAAACATAAAAAACTATTTTATATCTAGAAAAAATATATGTTTTAAAATAAAACAATTAAAAACCCAGTAACTAAAATATAGAAAATGAATTAAAGTAACCTATTTCATATTTATATATACATTTAAAAGTTAGACTACTTTTAATAAAAATAAAAATTTACTATGTTACCAAAAATGTCTAACAATATAAAATATTATTTTGAAATTTATATTTATATTCAATTTATTTTATGTGATATACATTGGTATTTCATGAAACATATGTTTAATGATAAATTAAGTGTGATTTTAATAATTTTTTAACAATTATTTATTTGGAAAATTAAAATATAAAAGAATAGGAACCATTAATATTTGAAAATATCATTTTTAAATTCAAAATGTTATTTAATAAAATTTTATGATTTCATTTAGAATATTAATTTATATTGATTATAAGTAATATTTAATAAAAATTTATATCATTTTTTAATTCATAATTTATTTTATGACAAAGAATGAATTTTTTAGATTTTATAGAAAGTGTTGGTTTTTTAGTTGAATAATATTGAATTCGTGAGACTCATAATTTATATGACATTATCATTACATTAAAATGACCTAAATATTTATATATGAATTTATGTAATCGCAAAATAAATTTACGAACAAAATTATTCATTTTAAAATATTTTATGAACTTATAAAACCAATTTAAAATATTTTTTTTCTAATTATAATTTTTCTCTAATATAAAATATTTTATTGGACTTCTGGTTAAATCAGGTATTTTTAAGAGGGATTACGTTTGAAATTTCCAAATAAGACTGAGAGTAATTTTTCTTAATTCAATTTATTTCATTTACTTTATAAATGAAGAAAATTTTGAGTTATATATATAAATATCATAAAACACTATTTATCAACAATATTCTTTAACATTATTAAGTATATTTATCATAATATTAACCATTAAATGCTTTTAAAATTATATTTTATAAAATAACTTTAAAATTTTAAATTTTTTGTATCAAATTGTTTAAAAAGTTAAATATTAATATCTTTAATTAAAATAAATTAGTATGGTTTGAAATTAATTACCAATGTAAAATTTTATTATGCAATAAGATAGAAGTTAAAAGAAAATATCTTTAGAAAACTCAATATTTCCTCAAACAATAAGTGGATGGGGGGAGTTTCGACTGAAACACAATTTCCCTCCTATTTTTTTCATTTTTTCCATTTGAACCTTGAGAGTAACCATATATTGTTGAAAATGTAATGATTGCACCAAAAACTACACTACCCATCAATTATAAAAGGATAACATCTTGTATTCTTCACGAAGCATATTTCCTTCATATTCCCTCTTATTCTATACCAATTTTCTCAACACTAAGACCAATTTGATGTTAAAATTTTTATAGTTAACATTAGTTATTGTAAGACATTTATTTCTAAAGAGATTTCCAAATAAAGTTCATTCCCTTAATGTGTGTAATATCAACTACATAATGCTTCTTCATATTTATATTCATTAAAATTTATTCTAACTGCACTAATTAAAATGGATCATACTTTTTAATACATGGATATTACAACTAAATTTAATAATATAAATAAAATAAAATAAAAAAGTAATCCAGAACTTCATAGTATTAGTTTATTTGTAAACTAGGAAACAAAAACAACTGATTGATAAAACATCTAAGTCATCTCCTCTTTATTCATTCTATGCTAAAAAACATTTTTGACACATCTTACTTAGTATCATTATTCATATCCTGGGAAAATGAAAAATAAGAAAAGAGTGATATAAGAAGCTAGGTAAGGTTAATCATGGGTGATAACCAACACATAAAGTCATAAGAACTTGTATATAAATTTTAAAAATTATATCCTTCATATCAAAGATTTTTATATCATGTCATGGAAGAAATCAAAACATTCATAAAGAATCAATGAACACGTTCAATGACATAATTAAATAAGTCATGGAATTATAGAATTCACACAAGCATACAAAATAACTTCTATATTAGTCAAGGCTCATTGCCTATATCATCCTAGTGTAAAAAGTCTCTTACAGAATAGGGTCCACTCCATGTTCCATCAATTGGTGTTGGTGGCCTATAACCAAATATATTGTACCATATTCGTTAATAAATACCTTATCAAATCTTGATTGTTCATCTACGTAAAAATTCATGTGATAATTTCCTAAGGATAACTGTTTCATTAAACGTTCATAGCAGATCCTTACTAAGATAACAACACAGAAGTGCCATAAAACTATTCGTGAATATATGTTCTACGACCGAATGATGTTATTTGAGGGAAAAAAATTATATAGGCCACTAGGGGTGAGGACACATAAAATTTTGAGGCACCTTCTCATGGTGTGCACCATGGTAATATCCAATAGAATATTATGAGAATAAGACCCACCAGTACATTTCATCATGTCCTTGGATATTCCTATATGCAGACGTGTGTATTGGTCCTTAGACATTAATAATATTATTAATGGGTATTACAACTCATGCACTGACATGTATTGATGAAAACTGTGATGACACACTATTCACAGCAATGAAGGATATGTTCGGTGTGTCAAGAGTGATACTACATTAGTAGATAATGAGTGATATTATTTTTCACTTCAATTCTATAACGGAATTAGATATCTTCATCCTTTTTATGGAATTTGAATAGCCTATATAAATCCATCTCCACAGAGAGAATGGTAACTTTCAATTCTGGAAATTCAAAGAAAGAATAATCGAGCACATAGGTTTGTGGCACTAGCATAAAACATGCTTGATATGAGATATCATGAAAAAGGGATTACATTAAACTGTAAGCGTTCATAGGAGGTGACACGTCGTTTCAGCATTAAATTAATTCTCTATGGGTGCCTTAGCATGTTGCTAGACACTAACCTTGGACCTTAGGCATGCTCCAGCTAATGCCACTGAGAAATATGCCTAGAGGGTCACACACAAAGTGTGTCCAAGTATTTAAGTTAAATATTAATTTAACAAGTTGAATAAATATTATTCCTTACTGTGTTTTAATAATTTTTACAGGATGTGTGATCGTATTTATTTTGAAACTACTTATTTGAGTGAATAAATTGTGGGCGGAATAATATGTTTATTAGTGAGTAACACATTGATATTTATTTGAGAAATAAATAGTCATTATTAAAGTTCTAATAAATATAGTAGAAGAAATAAAGAATAATAGAAAAATAAATGTACATCCCATGTATTTTAATATATACACTCCATGTAGTTTTTATGGGAATTTATGAGAAATAATATTAATTATTTAATTAAATAATATTAGGTGTAATTCACTGGGAAATGTTATGTAATAATACTAGTCAACTGTTATTTTTAGACATGGGGAATTACTAAGAATTAAATTAAACAAATAAATGATTGCGGGTAATTTATTAATTTTTCTTAATCTATGTAATTAAAAATCCCAATTATATATTTCTCATTAACCTAGACAATTTATGTGGTTGTGCACAACAGATTTATAAAAGATCTTAAGCCAAGAGAGAATTATTTTTCCACCAAGAATCATACACATAGATTCTATGACATGACGATGGAGCATATCATATCATGACGGGAAAAATCAATGAAGTGAAAATTCCATCAAGGTAATTCATGTCAATTAATTAAATTAATTATAACCAACATATGATGAACCTAATTATGGTTCTGGGTCTACCCTAATTATTTTTCATTCTTCGTTCTATTTGGAAGATCTGATGTTTTATTATCATGACAAATCTCAGATTGATCATTATTTACGCTAAAATTAAAGATGGGTACACCAACCAAAGCTCTTCTGTTGTTCCCGAAACCAACAAGTGATGTCAAAGGGTGGGTGTCATTGGATATAATTATTTATGTCTTTTGATGGTGTTTTATGAATTTAATAATTTAGTGGTTTCAATTAATGTTAATCGTTTTTTAAAATCTGAATCTTGAGATCTGTTCCTCCCCTTCCATTTCTTATTCACCTTTCAGAAACGATTTTTTTCTTTTAATTTTGATTATAATAAAATTGAGGATCTCATCAAGAGACACCAAAAGTTCTTGGTCATACCACACAAGAATACATGATGTATATTCTGAAATACATGTCATGTAGTCTAGGTTCAATGCATCAAACAAATCTATCAAATGAGGCCATGTATTGGAGTATTCGTAAGTCATAAATGCAACCATGTGTTGACCAGGAATAGGTGGAACCTGGTTTCTAGATTACACTCCATGTGGTCCGCTGAACACGGCGTGTAGTCCCATCGAGCTGGGGTTGGACCGTGAACTTCGTACACGGCATGCTCAGCTGGAAACTATGTAACGTGGATACTACATGAAATGTGTCCAGCTGAACACACCGTGTACATCTAAAATTTCTGAAGTACATCTACACACCATGTCCTCAGGTGTGTACTTTGTATAGATGGTGAACAAAAGTACACACCATGTAGTCAGAACTACATGTTGTGTACTCATCCAAATTACATAGGTTTATTAAAATTTATAATTATATTATAAAAACCCTTGAGACGTGCACCGTAGTGAATTCATGATGCTAAGGAACAACATGTGATAGGTTTTTTATATATATGTGTTTAATTTAACATCTTCATAATGTTCATTTATACTCATAGGATAGTTATGAATGGGAATTCAACGAGTTTCCTCCAAGGTACATGTTACATACAAATATAATTTTAAATGAATTTATTTGTTCAAGATAATGATGGATGAGAATCTCAAGGAAATTCAAAAAAGGGTTTAAGATAAAAGGATTAATTAATTATAGATAATTAATTTATTCTTACATGATTCATGTTAAACAAGAACGATTAAAGAATTTAATTCTAGTTTTACTTATGCATAACTATCGTTTCATGCATGGATGATCATGAGCTAGACCAAGACCTCTGTATGTGAATGGTTTAATTTAATTAATTTATTTTAATTAAATTTGTTGGCATGTGAACCTTTTACTCATTAATATGTTTTGAATTTTCACCCATGGTTTTTTTATGTAAAAACCCATTTTTACACCTCACGTACATGTGATATAAATGCATATGTAATGGATGGAGCTCCCAAGCCAGTGAAGGTGGATCATGTCAAGTGCCATGGTGAAACCAATCCAAGGAGGTACAAAGGCGGATAGGTGGAAAGGTGAAAACATGAACCTGAATGGTTCAAGGTGTTTCTCCTCAAGGTCTTGGGATAATTTACCACCCACTAGATAAACTATCCAATAGAAAAATATCATGATCATTCCATTTATTTTATTTCTATCTATTTCATGGTTTATTTATTGTGGATTTGTTGTCATGATCACACAATTAATGAATTAAACAAGCATACAGGATGTAACTAAAATAATACCAGCTCATTCGTAACATATTATCTTAGAAATAGTTAATCACTTATGTATATCACACTTAATATTAACAATATTGTAAAAAAAGATAATAAAATGGAAATTTTCATATAAAGATAAAATCCTTCCAAGAAATATTAAGCCGATATAACCTTCCATAATCGTGGTTATAATCGAACCACAATAAAAAGTGCTTGACCATTCCTAGTTGGTGTGCATTCAATTATTGTGAAATTCTAATTCATGGAACTGGGTTGACATTACTTGGTTCACATCAAGGATCAAATACCACAATAGGACTTGGTGTGACCAAGAGGAAAAGTATAAAGAAATAAAAAATAAAAGGATTTAAGAATTTGGGAGTCCAATCATTGGATCAAGGAGTTGCGAGTGAATGTAGTTAACATTTGGAATTCCTACAAAAAACACTTCATGTTGCTTGGACAACCCTATTTGGGGAAATACGAAGGGAAATATGGATCTTTTCCACTATAACAATCAGGAAACTGAATATTCCGAAGTCAATGGTGTGGGCTATTGGATTTTGATAAAATAGTGGGAGACTAATAAGTATTAATTTATTTATTTGCCTCAGTTATATCGTGATAAAGTACTAAAACATTTCAAATCATAATTTGTGAAAACAGAATGAAAAATTACTTCAAACATGTTATTGAAAACCATACTCAAGAAGGATAAACTCCACACAGACACCAATTTCCTAGAGTGGTGGAGGCGTTTATGCATCATTCATAGCCACAAGTGGAAATTGTATGTGTTGGAAGATCGATTATAGTTGTGCATGGGAAAGAGGATAGTGATAAGGAACTATCTCTCTATATGAAACACATGGATGATGAGAAACATTTCCAGTGTATCATGATATCAGCCTTGTCTAATGAGCTGTTGATGAAACATGAAAACATGGACGCATATAGCATGATGTCTCACCATAAGGATCTCTACCAAGAGAAGGCATGGTAGGATAGATATGAGACATCCAACGCATTTTTTACAACAATGCTTTGAGAGTTTGCGCTATCTGGACCTCATGAAGTCAATCTTATTGGATACATTAAACACCTATAAATCTTAGGGATTAAGATCCATGATGAGTTGCGTATAGATCTAATCCTATCATCACTTCCCAAGACTTTCTCTAGCTTTATTATCAACTACAACATGAGAAATAATGAGAAGAGTCTATTATAACTTCTAACTATAGTTCTACAGGTAGATAAAGACATGGGGTGTGACAAACCCACGATTCATATGGTGAATAAGAAAAGGAAGGACAAGGTAAAATGGCCAAAGAATTATAAACGGCCTAAGCCCCTGATCATCGTCCCTCCAAGAAGGGTAATATTTAGAGGTAGGAAAAGGAATGGGATACAGTATGTTTTTCAAGTGGAAAGTAAGGCCACTGGAAGAGAAACTACCCCCCAAAACATGGGGACGCTAATGGTCCACAAATTATCGACTGTAATATTTCCATTTCTACATAATAGGTATTATAAAAAGCTTGTGGGGCTTACATCTGTATTCAAATTCTTCAACCATGTAGATTTAGAATCATTTTTGGAAAAGAGGTGGATCATTGAGCTGCCAATAGTGTGAGGCTATTTCCATTATCCACTGGTGATTACCACATCTCATTACCAAATAGGATGATTTTGGTTTTACAAAACTATTATTATGTTCTTCATGTTACCAATACCATAATTTATTTATCATATTTGGATATAGATGGATTTATATTCATGTTTCAAAATAAGTTTTGTCTCTATTATAATAACAACATATGTTATGGTATGGATCATTTAAATAATGGTTTAGATGTATTAAATTATGAAAACCAAGTGTTAGAAATCAATAAAGAAAGAAACTCACATGGCTCATACATCACCCAGTGGTGGCATCACCATCTCAGCCAAGTAAACGAGAAGTGCATGACAAAGCTCTACCAAGATATCTATTTAGACTCTACTGAGATAAAACCACTTGATAGATGTCTCGCTTGTTTACAAAGAAAAATGTGCAAGCCGCCTTTCGGTGGACAAGGTGAAAGGGCCACATAGCATCTAGGATTGGTACACACTAATGTGTGTGGAACACTTCCAATAGAATCTAGAGGTGGATATTATTACTTCATTAATTTTAATGATGATTTGAGTAGATATGGGTATGTCTACTTAATTAAGAATAATATAGAAGCCTTAGAGAAATTTATGTAATTCATGAATGACGTAGAGAATGAGCTTGGTAAGATGATAAAGAATCTTTAATCAGATCGAGCTGGAAAATATCTGAACCAAGAGTTAATCGATCTTCTATGAGAGTTTGAGATTCTATCTCAGTTCACTCCTCTTTAAACACTGTACTGGAATGGTGTTTGTGAAAGGAGAAACCTCACATTGTTGGACATGGTGAGTTCAATGATGATTCATCTAGATCATCAATTATCCTTTTGGGGGTATGCATTAAAAACTACATCATACACATTTAACAGAGTACCAACTAAGAAGGAAAATGGAATTCTCTTTGAGTTATGGAATTTAAATAAACCCATTTTGTAACACACATGTGTATGGGGATGCGAGGAATTTGTTAAGGCCTTATCAGGCAACAAACTAGAACCCTAGGGCATGAGGGGCATCTTTATAGAATATCCCAAGGAAATATAAGGATATTACCTATATAAACCTATAGACAAGAAAGTGATTGTCTCCAGACAAGTCATATTTCTTGGGATGGATCACATCCTCAAAAAGGATAGTGGGAGCAAGATTGAATTTAATGAAGTTAATGCTCACGATACACAATAGTTCTATCAGGAATAATTTCCACAAGTCACCATGGAAGAGGTCCCAGAAACATAGGTACTATATATGAGCTCAATAGAGGTAAGGGATCGAGATAGATTTGGTTTCCTTGACACCAAGGATGGTGAATCATTATTATTAGACAATGATGAACATCTCTCCTACAAGGAATCTGTAGAATGGTCATGAGCTACAATATGGACAAAAGCAATGAATTCTGAGATAGATTCCATGTATCAGAACCAAGTCTGGGTTCTGCTCAACGATCCAGTTGATGTGATGATTGTTGGATGCAAATGGGTATTCTAGAGAAAACTGGACAGAGAAGTTCAAGTTACCACCTATAATGCAAGGCTAGTTGCTAAAAGATTCATACATTGTCATGGAATTGACTATGATGAACTCTTCTCGCAAGTTTCCATGTTTAAATCCATAAGAATCATAATGGCCATAGTATATTACCATGAATACAAGATTTAGAAAATGGATGTCAAAACGGCATTCCTTAATATAAACCTTTATGAAAATGTCTATATGACACAACAAGAAGGGTTTGTTACACCAGGTGAATCCAAATGGGTTTGTAAGTTGCAGAAATCCATTTATGGATTAAATAATGCATCTGGGTCATGGATCATTCAATTTTATGAAGACATAAAGGAATTTGATTTCATAAAGAATGAATGTGAGCCATGTGTTTATAAGTGGTTTAATGGGAATGTGATCATTATCTTAGTAGTATATGTTGATGACATGTTACTTTTTGGAAATTATGTACAAGTATTAGAGTTAGTTAAGGAATGGTTGATGAAGTGTTTCTCCATTAAATACTTGGGTGAAGCAGCCTACATTCTAGGGATCAAGATCATTTTTAATTTATACAAGAGGCTACTTGGACTAAGTTAGGGCACATACATTAACTATATACTAAAGAGATTTAGTATAGAACAATCCAAGAGGGTATTGGTTCAACTATCACATGGCCTACATCTATCAATGAAAATGTGTCCTCAGACACAACAACAGAATGATACAATGAGTAAGATCCCAAACACTTCGTCTATAGGATCCATCATGAATTCCATGTTTTGTACCCAACGTGATGTCACCGATTCCCTGAGCAAAGTAGGAAGATATCAAGAATATCTAGGAGAACAACATTGGACTGCTGTTAAGACTATCCTTAAGTATCTAAGAAGAACTAAGGATATGTTCCTGGTGTATGGAGGAGACGTGAAGCTTATCATCTGAGGTTATGTTGATTCGAGTTTTCAGACAGATCAAAATTATCTGAATTCACAATCTTGATATGATTTCTATCTTAATGGAGGAGTTTTGAGCTGGAAGAGTTCCAAGAAGCCAGTTGTCACCGATTCTACTGTGGATTCGGAAAATATAGAAGCTTCTCATGCTACTACAGAAGTCATCTAGATTCATAACATTGACCATGAGCTTGATGTGGTTCCTAGTCGTAAAGATCCAACCATGTTGTATTGTGGTAATTCTGTAGCGGTGGATCTTGCAAAAGAACCACAGTAACATCTAATGACAAAGCACATTCTCCAGATGTATCACATCTTAAGGGATTTATATCAATGGGGTGAAGTTTCTATGAGTAGTTTTTCCACATTAGATAACATGGTAGACCCGATGACTGAAGCCCTATCTCTACTAATTCATGAATAACTTGGGAGATCTAGCGGGTTAAAAGTTCTTAATAGTTGGCTCTATTCCAAGTGGGAGTATGTTGGAGTTAGTGGCCTATAACCCAAAAATTTGTTCTCTATTAATTAATAATTAACTTATCACAACTTGACTGTTATTATATGTAACATTGCGTCTGATAATGTCCTAAGGATAGTTGTTACCTTAAATGGTCATAGAGGATCCCTTCTATGATGAGAACCCGTAAGTTCCATAAAATGTTTCTTGAATATATGTTCTATGGATGGATGATGTTACTTGAGGGACACAAATAATACAGGCCATTAGGGGTGGGGAGTAATAAAACATTGAGGTACCTTATCATGATGTGCGCCCTTGGTAATATCCAATAGTATATTAAGAGAACATAACCCACCAACAGGAAATCCACATTTCATAGTGTCATTGGACGTTCCTATCTACGGACATGTGTATTGGTCCTTAGACTATATGATTGTTATTAAGGCGTATCACAACTAGAACACATATATGTATTGACAAAAACTATGAGGACACAATGTTCGTTGCGATGCAGGATATGTTGGGTGTGTCAAGATTGATACTGCATTAATAGATAATGCGAGAAAGGATTTGTCCTTTCTATTATATAACGGATGTAGATATCATTGGCCCTTTGATGGAATTGATATATCCAAAATAAATCCATGGATATTGTGAGGAATGGGCATGCTCAATTCCAGAATGCCAAAGAAAGAATAATTGAGCACAAGGGTTGATGGAACTATCATGTAACTCGTTTGATATGAGATATCATGACAAAGGTATTACATTACACATTAATAATTCAGTGGAGGTGACACATCATTGTGGCTTTATCTTCTTTATCTATGGATATATTGGCCTGTTGCTAGATTATATCCTTGGAGATTACATAGGATCCTCTTGATTCCACAAAGAAAGAGGCCTAGAGGGTCACACACTAAGTGTGTCCAAATATCTCTTTTAAATATTAATTTAACAGGTTTAATAAATATTATACCCGACTATGGTTTAAAAATTATTCAAGGATGCTTGATCTCATTTATTTGAACAATAGTTATTCAACAGAATATATTGTGGGCGGAATAATATATTTATTAGTGAGTAATGTGGGGATATTTATTTGACAAATAAGTTGTCATTATTCAAGGTCTAATAAATGTGGTGGAGTAAATAAAGAAAAATTGAAAAATAAATGTACACACCATGTATATTGATATATAGAAGCCATGTAGTATTTATAGGAATTTATGTGAAATAATATTATTTATTTATTTAAATAATATTAGGTGTATTTAGGTGAGCGCATGTTAAGTAATAATAGTTGTGAACTATTATTATTAGACATGGGGAATTACCAAGACTTAAATGAATTGAATAAATGATTTTGGGTAATTAATTCATTTTATTTTTATATGATATTAAAAATCCCAATTTTATATTTCTCATTAGCATAGCCATTTTCAGTGGTTGTGAAGAACATATTTTGAAATTCTCTCAATCCATGAGATACTTTTTTCCACCAAGAACATTATCAAGATATGAGAGAGAGAGATCCACCTCCACTAGATCAAGGCAATCGAAGGTGGGCATCACAAGTGAAGGCTCTTCCGTGCAAGAACCTGAATATCCCTTCAGGGACATCCAGAGATACGTGAAGCACGTGTGGTTCACTGCTAGAGAAATCCTGCACTTGTATTCGATGACGCGTTGACGGATCATATCACATCGTTATCAGAAACATCAATGGAGAGAGAATTCCTTCATGGTAATTCTTGTCAATTAATTTTATTAATTATATCCAACATATGATCATCCTATTTATGGTTATGGGACTCCAGTATTTCTTTTTCATTATTCTTTCTATTTAGAATATATAGAATTTTATTATCTTAATGGATCTTCGATTGCTCATTGACAATTCTAAAATTAATGTTGGGTACACCCACCAATGTGCTTCTACTACGCCCAGAACCTGCATCATATTTGTATTACCGAGTCATGTTTACTCATGTTCTAGTCCTATATTACTGAACCAAGATTCTCATTATGTTCTATTAATTTATTTCTCATGAAATATAAATTATTAACCTAAAATTGGAGTAATTTAAACGTATCACCTATCACATAATGAAAATAATACATATGCGTCCCATAACGAAATAATTCAGTCCTCATATCATAACCCATGAAAATAAATGGGCTTCATAAACATCATTCAACAATAACATAAAACATTGAATGAGTTTAATAAATATAATTATATCATAAAAATAAGACATCCATCGAAATAATAGGGATAATATACTTGAAAAATATTCCCACTAAAACATATGTAACATCTAGGAATTTTATTTTATGCGGAAAACAATCATGAGATTTCTCATGAAAATAATTCTTATGGAAAATGTCTAATCTTCATTAAAAAAATTTCTTCTCTTAAAATGAAATACTATTTCAAAATAACACATTTCCATTGAAAATATGTTTTTTTGATTGTAAGGAAATCTTCAAGGTATTAAGGCATCAGAAAATATGGAAAATATATTCATTCTATATAAGTTAATAAATTTTTTTTCTAGTACTTTTTTAAAAAAGTATAAAAGTACATCATTAGGAAAACAAAAAAATATCCCATTCAAACTGACTAGTAAAAAATCAAAAATCAAAAATCAAAAATTTAAAAAAATTCTGATGATTAATGAAAATATTTTAAATAAATTTTTATGAAGCATGGATATAGAAGATAACTACTCCTTAATAAATACATATATAGAAACAATCTTAGATAATAATGAGATTCCGAAATAAACCCTTAGCTTAGGTAAAATTTTCATTATACTCATCAAAAATTCATTTTTAATGGATTAGAATATTTTATTAACTTATACCATAACAATATTTATATTACCTATATCATAAATTTTCATATTATCACACCTTAATAAAATTTCCTTATTATTTTTCTTTTGGGTGTTAACTGCTTCATTTTATTATCCTTGTTTATTTCATACATGATTCCATTATTGTATATATTATATAGATATAGAATTTATAAAAATATATTTAGGTTAAATATATATTATTTATTTATTAAATACATTAATATAATCCTTCTTGAATGGTGATTACTGAAAATGAATTTCATCGCATCGTTGCAACGGTATGTCGTATGCATGTAAGAGTGATTGTACCCTTCCCTTAATACTAAAATGGAAGGGAAATGGATAGAATATATTATCTTGAATACTAAATATAATTTTAATATTATTATATATAAGTAAAATATTTACATAATTTTACCCATCCAAATAAATTAGTGATGAAAAATAGATTACACCACGACATTGCGACAATAAGTCATATACACGAGCAAGTATGATACTTTCATTTTTTTGTATGATTGATAAAATGTGGTATATGGTTGTTTCTAAAATCATAATAAAATAACAGATTATTGGTGATATTGGATTTATTACATTATTATAAAAATATCACATGATGAGAATGTAGAATAAGAAATGATATTGAATGAATCAGAAAAGATGATTACCTCTTCTTTGGTGAACATCCATTAGATCTCCTTGTAGGGAAAGTAAGTATGATATTTTTAGAAGACTATAACATATAAAATATATAATGGTATTTTTATAAATTAATTCGGTAGGGAATTGTATATATTGAATGATTAATTGTAGCTGAATTAGTGGCAGATGGGATTCCTTCTACAATTGAGGTGAGGGGTACTTTTGGAATTTAAAAAATGAATATTTATAAAAAATAAATCTCAATAAAAATACCAAAAAAAGAATATATATTAGAATAAAATAAGAGATAATGTTGTATTCTAATTAAACATTTTATTTTATATAGGCTTTAGTAAAATTTTTACCCATAACATATTGATCAACCCATAGTTAACTGATTTTAATTTTAAATAAGGTATCAATTTTATTCAATATTAAAATGTTGTTATTTTTATATATATAATGTAAATTAAATCATAAATGAAAATTTATAACATTTTATATCATATAATAGTTTCTTTTAATATTTTTTATGATTTATAAATAATTTTAAAATATATTGTTTTGATAATATTTCATTAGTATCAATTTTGACAGTATTCATTACATGGACTTTTGAAAACATCACGATAACGTGTCAAATTGAAACTAAATATTTTATTATATCCATAATAAGTAAAATTCATCTAAGAAATTCATTTATCACATTAATTATTTCATATTATATTTATTTTAATTTTTTTAAAAAACATTTATTTTATGTTTCCATTAATAAAATAATTACTACAACAATGATTTGTAATTATTTAATATAATTATTTATTTACTAAAAAGTTAACAATAAAATATAATTATTAATTAAAATCATTTATATTTATTCATAATATCTATAGAAAAATA
Organism: Viscum album; assembly: GCA_963277665.1. Taxonomy (NCBI): domain Eukaryota; kingdom Viridiplantae; phylum Streptophyta; class Magnoliopsida; order Santalales; family Viscaceae; genus Viscum; species Viscum album. The sequence continues at coordinate 1,500,548,743 of OY728146.1, read as the reverse complement.
TATCATTAGGGTGACTTTATATTAGAAATGTTATATTATTTGAAATAGGAATGTATCATTTTTAAATCATTAATAAATAAGATTTTATAAATACTATAATACCAACAAAGTGACCCAAAAAGTCAAAAATCCTAAAATATTTTTTTTAATTAACAAATAAATAGTAACATTATTTTATAACAAAAATTTTCCTCCATGTGGACATGTAAGGGATATTAAAGACACATAGAGGGACATTTTTTGTATTTATTTGATTTAAATTTTATATAACACCTTTTCATGGAAAATGTCCCATTAAACAACTTAATTTAGATCTATATTTGTTAAGGATTTAATTTTATTTCTATATTAAAAATATATCATGTGTTATCATCATTTTAAAGTCTTTATAATTTTAATTTTAACCAAAATTACAAAATCCACCATTTACCATTGTAAAAAATGTACCATGGTTAATAATTATATTGGGAAAAAAATAATAAATTCCTATTTAATAAATTTATACCTTCTTAATCCTAATTTGGAATACATATCACAAAATTCCAAAATATAATTTTTAAAATTAAATTTAAATTTTTATAACTAAAATGCCTTGAAATATTTTTTTCTAGAAAAATAGAATTCGAAACCATAAAATGTATTTTTATATCAAATTTTTGTATAAATTATTTTAAACCATAATTGGATTATATTAAATCAAAATGAACATATTTTAATTTAAAACTAATCTGTTACATAATTTGAGTTTATTAATACTATGAAAATATTGTTTTCAATAAAATTATGTATTTTCACTTATTCGGTAAATATTTTCATAAAATTTTATAAAACATAATTTTCAGATAATTATGACATGATGAATTAAAAAATATAAATAAATTCTATTTTATATGACTATAAATAAAATGATATATTCATTTTTAATGAACAAAAAATTAATGTATAAAGTGATTTCACGAATATTGTGTGATTATTTAAAAATTTCTTACTAATAAATTTATATTGGTTAAGACCATTATATTTAATTTAAATATTATTTATTAATTTTTATTCACACATAATTTTCATTTATATGTTATAACTATAATTTTATACTAATAGTGTCCCACGATTTGTTTAAAATCAGGGTTGCATGTAATGAAAGCTATTGAAGATGTAATTTTTTAAAGAGAAATATTTATTAAAATATTTAGGATGATATGTACAGATTAAATACTCTTTGAGGATGATATGTAATGAACATATTTATAGGTATGATATGTACTGATGAAACCTAACCTGTTATCTATAGTGTATTGAAGACATTTCTAGAACATCGAGGTAATCCTCAGATCTCGATCAGATATAGTGGAAAATGGTACTTCGTGTAATATTACCACTTAATATATAAGTTGTTAATCTGGTCAAGAGAGAAATCTTCTCTGATGAATATGATGTGTTCCTACATCATAATATGAAAACCTATAACCTATATAAAATTATGGGATTTAAATGTTTTTTAATGTACAGTGAAAATGACTATGGTGGTGGGTTTATATTTTCATTCGGGTATGGGTACTGGTTCTGAAATCCCCCTAGACCATTGTATCCAAGGTTTAAACTTTTTAACAAACCAAGAACCTCGAAACATACTCTAACACCATTCCCCTACCTCATTGGCTTGAGTAGGCGGTGAGGGTTACTTGGCCTTAAGTGATTTTCCTATGGTGCCAAAGGCTAGAAATAAATATTGAGGGCATCAAGAACAAATTAAGGAATGATTTTCCCTTAAGACAAAACCAACTAAACCATCCACTATCAATCAGTATATGATACATGTCAACCAAAACATTCATGCATGTATTCCCAAAGGACAACCAAGTTGTTCCACAATACAACCCAAAACCAATACAACCAATACCATATCAGAGTACTATTCAAAAGACTCAACATAAGACCCAAAATAAGCCAAGGCACACTCCATGGCTTCACAAAAAGCTCCATGCTCCAAGCTCCACCGAGAAATCAGGATACACCACCAAAGGAGGGTGATCCCTTACCTTTTCTCATGTCACGATACACAACATCTGCAATGACTCCAACGTTCCAAAGTAGGGGGTGAGTACAATTACTCAGTAAGATTTCCCCAAATGACTTCCCTACACATGCCACTATGATAAAATCGTTATCACATTTATATAAAACAGTTTATATAAAATCATCACAATTGAAACAATTACCATAAGACAAACACATCCTTACCAAGTCATCTCACCCAAACCAAGCATCCAAGGGAAAGCCAAATAAATATGCCCCAAGCCATTTCATCATTTACATAGTATCACAAAAATTAACAACATGAAAAGAAATGCACAACAAATAACTATAATAGTGGGAATTCCACCCAACCCATTCACAACAAAACAACCAAAACAACAAAATGGTGGAGCATTCGTCCAACGTGTTCACCCATACACAATTAGCATCACATACCGACCACTACTCATATGGTGGTTCTTCCAGCCAATATCCATCACCTTTTATAGTGAGACTTCCTACCCACTTCCACACAACATTTAAACCATTCCCAACCAAGAATATAACCTACCAATTTCACAACAACATGGAATCATCCAATTCCATCGCATTCCAATCCACATCAATAAATCATCCATTTATTAAAAACAATTTTCCATGCCAAACAATGTTTCAATAAAAACGAAACATTTATTGAAAACAATTTTTATCAAACATTTTTTCAAATCAATCTCAACAACCCAATTTAAAATATCTATTTTAAAATCCACAACAAGAGCCTTTCTCCAAAAAACCCCTTTTTCCCAAAAATCCCCAAATGGATTTACAACCAACATCACGCATCAAAACAAAATTAATTTGAATCCAACCAAATTAATTGTAACCAAATCCACTAGCTCTAACCATGTGGATTCGATAGAGAAGCCACCAACCTTTATGGTTCCCTAGAAATCCACCCACAAGTAACAACACCTCATATTCGGTGAACGCTCCACTAAAACCTCTCTATATCCCTTCCCCTAACATTCATTAGCCTTAAAATCTGCATCCTAGGAACCACAACCATATATCTTCACACAAAAAGTGTATATCTAGAAAAATAAGAAAGATAGGGATGTAGATCTTGAGGAAAACATAAGGAAAGAAATATGAGAGACTTTCTCGGGAGAAAGCACCTTCAAACCACCTTGAAACCCCTTCTAAATGCTTCTAAACTGATTGGTAGAATCCTACCTACCACAGAGAACCAAAAAACACAGGTGAGGCTCAACTGGGATAATGTTTGGAGAGGAATCAGGCATGCCTGAGTGAACCTAGGTTTTAAAAACCGCTTTTTAAGTGGCCGCATGGTTAGTCCGCATGGTTTGAAAAACCGTGCGCTAACTGTGTGCACACTACTATCTCGAGATAAAGGTTCTATGAAGTTTCCTCTCATGGTTTGGAAAACCATACGCAGGCTATGCAAAGACTACTATCTCTCCCTACGCGCTTTCTTGGACAATCTGTACAGTTTCCACTGTCCTTTCTCAAACCGTTCTCCCTGTACAAATCCTCAAAACTAAATCAAAACCATTCTAAACTCTTCCAACCTCTTCCCAACTCATCCCAGACATTTTAAACACATAAAAATGAATAAAAAGACCACATAACTAAAACTAGGGGTACTACCTTCTCCCCACCATTGGTCTTTCCGTCCTTAGAGAGTATAAGACCACCCTTTTCCGAAAGAGGTCGGGCTCGATCATCTCTTTCTCCCGCTCCCAGGTCTCCTATTGGATCTGACCATGCTGCCACAAAAAAATGAACCAAACTGCAGCTTTTACCAGAAAAGACCTTCTCTTGCCTATCCATAACCACCATTGGCACATGCACCAACGAAGCATTTTGTTCAAGATCAACGTGATCCCATTGAATCTCATGTTCATGATATGTCTAGTACTTTTTCAACTGCAACACATGAAACACATTGTGCACCGCCCTGAACCTAGGTGGAAAAACCAAATGATAAGACACCTCACCAACCTGCTCAAGAATCTCAAAAGGTCCAATATACCTTGGAGATAACATCCCCTGATTTCCAAACCGACGATGTCCCAAACCTAGGGGGATCCTCAAAAAAAAACATGATCACTCACCTCAAACAACAATGACTATCGACGATGATACGCATAAAATTTTTGACGTCTCTAATCCATCTCTATTCTATTCCTGATTAGCTTGATCTTCTCCGTAGTATCCAAGATATGTCTCGGTCCCACCATTGTGGACTCACCCATTTCCACCCAGAATCATGGATAATGGCACGACCTCCCATACAAAGCTTCAAATGAATCCATATGTATGGATGCTTGATAACATTTACTGTAATAAAACTAATCCAATGACATGTGATCCTCCCACGATCCTCTAAAATCCATGACACAAACCCGCAACATATACTTTAATGTTTGTTTCGTCTTCTTGGATTGACCATCTATCTAAGAGTGATATGCCGTACTCATGGTAAACATAGTTCCAAGGGCTTTGTGTATGGATTTTCCAGAAACGATATGCAAACCTCGTTTCTCTATCGAATACGATCGAAACAATAACAACATGCCTCTTTACCACCTCCCGGTTATAGATTTAGGACAGATCCTTCACAGTATGAGATTCACAAATTGGAATGAAATGGGCCGACTTCATTAGTCAATCCACTGTCAACCAAATAGCATCATGCTTTCTAACCATTCGTAGGAGACATGTGTCAAAATTTATCATTATTATCTTCCACATACAAACAAGGATTGGTAAAGACTGCAACATTCCATCCAGCCTCTGATGCTCTTCCTTCACCTTCTGACAAGTCAAGAATCTCGAAACAAACTCATCCACACCTTTTTTCACACCAACCCACCAGAATTGTGCTTTCAATGCATTATACATTTTCTAAATTCTAGGATGATCATCCCACCTGGAATGATGATACACCCTCAGAAGATCACCCTAACAAGAAACTGGTACAACCATCTATTTCCGAAATCACAAAACTGAATCTCCATTTAGTTTCCCACCCTCAATGGTCTCCCCACCATTGATTATCGACCCCATGGTCACCCAATAAGAATTAGATATCTGTTCATCTTTAACCAAGCCATCCTATACAGGAATAAACAAAACAGGAAAGAAGACTGCTATATCACCCTGGTCCTCATATTCCAACCGCATGTCAGCAATAACAGACATCAACTGTCATTGGTCTGATACCTGTTTCACCACCTGAGTATATGAATTTTTTGTAAAATCTGTCATTGGTGAAGACAAACATGAAAAATCACGGACAAAATGTAACACCCCAAGATTTTATGAAAAATACTGTTTTTAATTATATTGATGTCTTTCATTGTGTACTACACCAAAAGGAGCTTTCACTACATGCATCCGTGACTTGGCTTGCATTACACATAATCACAACCTTCCACGATAGCATGTGTTGTACGTAATACCATGTTTCACTAAACGAGATATTATTATAATATTATTATGAACTAGCCATTATGAATAGTAATACCTACTTTTTGAAATTTTATCTTTCAAAATGGACTTCATTTTTGGATTCGAAATATCGAAATTAGCTTAGGGTGAAATTTTGGTATTTTGCCGAAAAATTTCAATTTTGATGAATAGTGAAAACACTGGGTAACTATTTAAAAACCGACTCTTTATTTAAATAATTATTTATTTTATTTAACTTTATTTTAGTTAAAAATTTATGCATAATTCCAATATAAGTTCAATGTAATTTGTTGGAGTCATTTTATAATAATTTTAAATATATAAAAATTTTATTAAACTTTTCACCGTCTTTTACCCACTTCATAGGAAAATTTGCAAATTTACATAAAACTTAATTTTACCTCTTCTGTGAATGGAATTTCTAAAATCCAAGAGACACGGTTGATGTTAGTATGTAAATGTTGTTCAATGCGATAAAAATAATTTTTGGTGACTAGTAACTTTTTTACTTTTGTTTACCACGGTTAAAATTAAATAGGGTAATTAATGGTAAAAATGATATTATTATTACACTAACACGTATCCTAATTCCATTGGATATGTTTATTTAGACAAGAAAAAACCTTAGGATTAGCATATTACCATTTAGGCCCACTTGGATTAGATTAGGACATTTATTATTAATTTATTTAAAGAAGGGTTAAAATAGTTAAAATCAAAGTTTAATAACTAAATAATTTTTAATATATGGTTATATATAAGATAAATTCGACTATAAATATTCATTAGAAACATAAAAATACTTCCTACATAATTTTGTTTTATTTATAATTTTTAGACATTAAATAATTTAATTTATTTATGACACAATGATGATGCAGTAATTATCTTATTAATGAAATATTGACATAATTTCTGTTATAAATACCCAAATAAATGTAATTTGAGTATTTTTATAAATTAAAATAATTTTATAGGTTAATATGACATGTTAATATTGATTTAGTTAACTTTCATGGAACTAATCATTCTGTTAGGATTTTCACAAAAATCAATTACCAAATATTTTCAAAATTAACATAAAATAGTTCTTAAAACAAATATTATATTATTAATTGATATTTTATTCCTATAAATCTATGGTTCAGAAAAATGACTTATATAAGGTTATATATATTGATAATAAACAACTTGGGGTTATTTTGTCTTGTTATAATAAGTTTATTAACCTTATAGTGTAAGAAATCAAGAAGACACGGTAAAAGAAAAATTATTTAACATAAAGATAAATCTAAATGATAAGGTTAAAATAGTAACCTAAACTTTTCTAAATTATATTGGATGAGATTATTTATACCCATAACAACCTTATCTTCTATTTAAATCAATTTTGAGCTATAAAAACCGAATATGACTTAAAATAAAATGATATTTTGAGTTTTTCCAAAGGTGGCGCTCTCCTCCCTTATAAAAGGACACCTCCTACCACTCTTCCTCACACCACATTGAGCCTTAAATCTCGTCCAAACCCTGCCAAATTCTTTTCTAAACTTCCCTAGAAACATCCTATAGGTTCTGGTTTTCTTCAAAGACCAATTCTAGTTCCCTAAGAGGAGGTCTCAAAGAGGAGCTTCAAAGAAGAGGTAATGTTTGTTACCGATTCATTCAACTTTATTTCTTCTTCCACTTCTTCTTATTTAGTTTTATCATTATGAAGTAATAACATCAGTATAAATCATATAATTATATGTTATTATAAGTATTAAACAACCCTATTTCACCATCTATCCATCCTACGGAAAATGAAATCACCACGTGTGCGTACGTACGGAATATCGTCTCCACGTCGTGGTGTAATCTGTTTTTCCAACACAACCTTACTTGGATGGTTATAATGGTGTAAAGAATAACTATACATAGTTATTATAACATCATACTGATTCTGATATATTTTATCATCCACTCCAATTCATTTAAAAAATTATGGGAACGATATCATCGCTCGTGCGTACGTACGAACTACCGTCTCCACGATGCGATGAGATTCATTCTCAATGATTAACAATTAATGAATGATTATAAAGTATATATACTAAGTAATAATGAAATATATGACATAATAATGATAATGTATTTATGTATATATATATATATTTATGTCATCGATTTAGTTTCATTCAATTAAATAAGGAAATGAAAACAGCATTCATGCGTACGTACGACCTACCGTCTGCATGAACGGGGTATTTCATTCCTTTTATTGATCTATAATATATATATATATATATATGATGAATATATATTATATATAAATCTTGTTTTAAATTATGGAATTATGTAAATCAGTATATAAGTAATAATATCAAGAATGACAAGTCGAAACACATACGATAAATGAAATGATTTTACCCAATACACTGCTTTAACATGTAATTACAATAAGAACGAGTAATATAAAGTCATAAGTGAAACATATATGATATCATAACAGTTAATATGATTATGTAATAAGTCAGTGACAATATTTAAATCATTATACAGTAGGTTCAGATCCATATGAAGCATATCGGACCTAAGGTAAGGGATAATTTTTCAAATCCCATTTTTTTCTGAGATTGCTTATTCGTAAGTATTTACTAGGGTTATTTCTATCATCCATGTCCATGTTTTATAAAATTTTTTTCATGTATGTTTAAATTCCTTTTTAACTAAGTTTGAATTTTACTACATGGTATGTAAGGAATCTTTTTTTACCAAACGATGTACTTTTTGACTTTTCCAGCAAAAGTACGAGAAGAATGTTTTTTAACTTATACGGAATGAATGGATTTTTACGATTTTATAAATCCTTATTTTCATGAATCTTTCTCCAAAAGATTTCATGACTATTTTCAACATATATTTTTCTTTTAAAATTACATGATGTTTTGTGAAAAGAAATTTATTTGGAAGAAAAAAGGATATTTCCCTCAAGATTTCATTTCAAGTGTTTTATCAAAACGATTTTCAATCAAAGATGACTTTATATCATATGTGTATGTTTAATGTATAATGTCTCTATGATTTATATGTTTTAAATTTTATTATTATGAAATGATATCCATTTATTTTATATGGATTATGTGATGATGGGGTGATGTTTATGAAACCCATTTTATTCGTTGGGTTATTATGAATGATGTATGTTTATTTTGTGGCACAAGTAAGAATGATTTCATTATTGGATGGGTGGGACCTATATCTCCCTCAAATGCACTGGGTAGTGATTTATATCACCTGATATATTCATGGAAATGAACGGTATGTTAATCTGGTTCAGTGTTACAAGACTGAAACGAGGAGTGAACTCGATTCAGAAAGGGACTTTTTCCACTAAGATGGTCTTGGGAGCAATGCCTTGGCTACTATGTAAATCATGACATGTTCTGAATGGTTTCAACAATTATATGTTTTATTCCCATTATATGATATCATGGTTGATGTTACATTATGATATATTCCTTATGTACTTCCACGATTTATGTCTTTGCTCAAGATTTTGATGTTTAAATTTCATGGTCATGTTTTTGCTTTCAAATGTTTATGGATTGTTTTATGTTCTCTATGTTTTCCCTTAATGATCATTTGAGCTCACCCTTTATATGTTTTCTCTTCCCCAGGATTTAAATAAAGGTTTTAGGTAAGGGAAAAAAAGTGGAAGATCGTTATGGGGGTTGTTGAAGATCGTTCACCACGATTAGAAGATAATATTTCGATTTTCCAAAGACACTAAATAATTATGGTCCTTGTGTGTATATTTTTGTTATATATTATGTATTCCAGAAAAGTAATGTAATGTCCATGTACTTAAGCTTCGGGTCGCTACAGTTGGTATCAGAGGAAAGGTTTAGTCAACCATTGGAAACCAGGATGCGAACACGTTAGTGAGATTCCTAGAGATATTTCTAAGGTATGTCTAAAGATTTCTCTAAGGATATGTATACATATAGGATACAGTCCTAGAACTATGGTAACGATCATATAATTTAACCTAAGATGTTAGATATTGATGGTACTCCCCCTTTATTATTTTGTTTTCCCTAGCATGATTTTTTCCTCTTACACTATTCTTTTTGGGTTCTAGATGATGGCTGGATCACGAAGGAACCATGTTGATCAATGTAATGAACAATTCAATGATTGTCGTCCTGAACAAACCGATGTTATGGGATATGGAGTGAAAAATCTTATTTCTATACTTACACAAGCAATGAATCGTTCTGGACTTCCAAATGAGCAGAGAAGGAAACAATATCTATTGTTTCCTTCATGAGGCAATGTCCACCTTCTTTCAGTGGCTCATCCGACCCACTTGTTGCTGAACAATGGATCAGTACCACTGAAAAGATATTTTCAGTTCTTCAATGTTTTGAACATGATAAAGTCATCTTAGTAGTATATCATTTGGAAGGTGAAGCTGATCAATGGTGGAATATTATCAAGAATACGTGGCCAAGAGATGAAATTGAGTCCATGGAATGGGATGAGTTCAAGAACTTATTTTTCAATAAGTACATCCCTCGTATTCTTCAGAAAAAGATGGAGAAGGAGTCTCTTGAACTAAAGCAAAAGGATGATGAATATGTTGGTATATACGAAGCAAATTTTACAAGGCTTTCAAGGTATGCATCTGGCTTTATCATCCAATGTGAAAGTAAAGTTGATCGATTCTTCAGTGGCTTAAAACCAAATCTTCGAAGGGCATTAGTTGTAAGAGACTTCTGTAGATATGAAGAAACTGTGGGTTGTGCTATCAAGGTAGAACTAGAAGTTGGTGTAACATATCCATCTCATGGTTTTGACATGAAACGAAAGATGGAGTTCAAGGAGAAATCTCAGAACAATGGTGAAAAGATGATGAATGATTCTTTATGCTCAATGTGTGGAAAGAAGCACGGTGGAGATTGCATAAAAGGTAATAGAAAATTCTTTATGTGTGTAAAAGAAGGTCATTGAGTAGTTGATTGTCGATGTAATGGGAAAAAGGTTTCTAATGATGTGAATAGAGAAAATACTACAGAGAACTCTCCACCAACACTTCATTGCTTCATGTTCAAGGAAATGGGGCATTATGCTAATAAATTTCATAATCCACAGGTTAATGATGATCAACGTGAGAAACCTCTAAAAGAAAAGGATAAAGGGAAGTCTCATGCGATCACTATATGTGATGTTGAGTATGAAAATTATGTTGTGTAATGATTAAGTGTTTATGTAATGGGATTTCAAAATAGTATCATGGAATATCAATTATGGTATTGTGGAATTTTGGAATATCTATGTATTGGTTTTCAATTATTATATGGTACTGGTAACCATGAAAAAGTGATTGAAATATTTTTGGAAAGTAGATGAAATGCGCATATGGAAGGGATGAGGAGAAAATAATATGATAGTAATCATGAGATCATGACTAAAATAAGGACAAAGTGATATCATGGTTTGAGTATATAGATATTTTTGGATTTTGGTATGTGGAAAGAGATAACTTTTGATAGCATTCATATTTTCACTAAGGTTAAATGGGTATTCATTTTTCAAGAAAATACATGATTAAGGTATTCACATAATTGGAATGTGATCAAAAAGATATATCAGGGATAAATGATGGTATTCCCATGCTTGGTAGATAACATTTCTAGTAATTGTTTTCTTTATTCTATAAGCTTGGACAAAAGTATTTTGGATAAGCCTAAAGATTTGAAATGGATTATGTTGAACAGAAGCTAGTTTAAGGCTAGAACTGTTTTCGATATTATCGATGGAATGTCATAATGATGTAATTTTAGAAAAAGGACAAACTGCAGGATGGGCGAAAACTCGTCGCGTCAGACAAGGCTGTGGGAATTGAACCCACAATCGATGTGTGACTGGCCTTTATCACATACCACTGGCTTACAGGAAGTCCCTGGTCAGTAAAAACTAGTTTTATTTTATTAAGCGGTATGATAGATGAAGTATAAATCCATTTTTGTAATCATATATGATTAACCTCACTAAAGATAGACTTCTGTATATTTGATAACTTTTGCTAACATTTTGTTTAAAAAAGATGGAATGACCCATCATTCTATCACATGATCTGTTAACACTTCATGAATAACAAATTCAACTTCATTTCATTAAGATATGAAGTGGAAATTGTTCAACTCACGAAAAACAGTGAGATTGTACAAAAATCATGTAAGTGTTTCTTTTAATTCATCAACGTTAGGGAAATGATCTTGAAAATCAAAAATGTTGTCCTAGTGCCCTTATATTCAATGAATCAGATAGTAACTTTGATCATCACAAATATATGGCTTTGTGATTGATGTCTTTTTCATAGCCATGTTCTCTACCATTCTCCATCAAAACATGATGGTTAGATATTTCTTCCATATCCATATTTTCACCTAAGTTCTCCTATGTGGAAACCTAGTGATTAGTTAATTTGGGTAACCGTTACACTTCATACATTAGTTTTTAAAGTCAAGTTTTGGTATTCCTTTTTATGATATGGGTTTCTATTAAAGAAACATTCAAGTAGTAAACCATTTATAACCCCGATGAATTTCGAGGGAGAAATTCATTTTAAGGAGGGTAGAATGTAACACCCTGAGATTTCATGAAAAATATTCTTTTTAATTTTATTGATGTCTTGTGTTGTACGTTACACCCGAAGGAGCTTTCACTACACGCATCCCTGGCATGTCTTGCATTACATGCAATCGCAACCTTCCACGATAACATGTGTTGTACGAAATAACAAGTTTCACTAAACGAGATATTCTTATAATATTATTATGAACTAGCCGTTATGAATAGTAATACCCACTTTTTGAAATTTTATCTTTCAAAATGGACTTCATTTTTGGATTTGTAATATCGAAATTATCTTAGGGTGAAATTTTTGTATTTTTCTGAAAAATTTCAATTTTGATTAATTGTGAAAACACTGGGTTACTATTTAAAAACCAACATTTTATTTAAATAATTATTTATTTTATATAACATTATTTTAGTTAAAAATTGATACATAATACCAATATAAGTTCAATTTAAATCATTGGAGTCATTTTATAAAAATTTTAGATATATAAAAATTTTATTCAACTTTTCACCGTCTTTTACCCACCTCCTAGGAAAATATGCAAATTTTCATAAAACCTAATTTTACTGCTTTTGTGAATGGAATTTCCAAAATCTGAGAGACATGGATGATGTTAGTAAGTAAAATGTGGTTCAATGAGATAAAAATATTTTTTGGTGAATAGTAACTTTTTACTTTTTTTTACCACGGTTAAAAGTAAATAGGGTAATTATGGGTAAAAATGATATTATTATTACCATAACACATGTCCTAATTCTATTGAATAAGTTTAATGCGACCAAAAACAACCTTAGGAATAAAATATGACCATTGAGGCCCACATGGATTAGATTAGGACATTTATTATTAATTTATTTAAAGAAGGGTTAAAATAGTTAAAATCAATGTTTAATAACTAAATCATTTTTCATATAGGGTTATACATAAGATAAATTAGACTATAAATATTCATTAAAAAGATAAAACTATTTCCTACATAATGGTGTTTTATTTATAATTTTTAGACATTATATATTTTAATTTATTTATGACACAATGATGATGCATTAATTATCTTATTAATGAAATATTGACATAATTTATGTTATAAATACCCAAATAAATGTAATTTGAGACTTTTTATGAATTCCACTAATTTTATAGGTTAATATGACATGTTATTATTCATCTAGTAATCTTTTTTCTAACTAATAATTCTGTTAGGATTTTTACAAAAAACAATTACTAAATAGTGTCAAATTTGACATAAAATAGTTTTTGAAACAAATATTATATTATTAATTGTAATTTTATTCCTAAAAATATAAGGTTCATCCAAATGACTTATATAAGGATATATATATTAATAATAATAAACATGGGGTTCTTTAGGCTTGTTATAGTATGTTTATTAACATTATAGTGTAAGAAAACAAGAAGACACGGTAAAAGAAAAATTATTTAACTTAAAGTTAAGTCTAAATAATAATGTTAAAATAGTAACCTAAACTTGTCCAAATTCTATTGTATGAGAGGAGTTCGACCCATACCCACCTTATATTAAAAATAAATCAATTTGGATGTATAAAAAACCGAATATTACTTTATAATAAAATAATATTTTGAGTTTTTCGAAAGGTGCCCCTCTCCTCCCTTATAAAAGGACACCTCCTACCACTCTTTCTCACACCACTATGAGCCTTCAATCTCGACCAAACCCTGCGAAATTCTCTTCTCCAATTCCATATAAAAATCCTAGAGGTACTGTTATTTTCTAAAGACCAATTTTAGTGCCCTAAGAGGAGGTCTCAAAGAGGTGCTTCAAACAAGAGGTAATGTCCGTTACCGATTCTTTCAACTTTATTTCTTCTTCCACTTAATCTTATTTAATGTATCATTATGAAGTAATATCATTAGTATCACTCATATACTGATATGTTATTATATGTATGAAACAACCCTATTTCACCATCTATCCATCCTATGGAAAACGAAATCACCGCGCGTGCGTACGTACGGAAAACCATCTCCACGCCGTGGTGTAATCTATTTTTCCAACACCACCTTACATGGATGGGTATAATGGTGTAAAGAATAACTATACATGGTTATTATAAAATCATACTTATTCTGATATATTGTGTCATACACTCCAATTAAATTCAATAATTTTGGGAATGATATCATTGCTCGTGCGTACGTACGGACTATCGGCTCCAGGACGCAACGAGATTCATTCTCAATGATTAACCATTCATGATTGATTATTAGGTATATATAATATGTAATCATGAAATATATGACATCATAATGATATTGGATTTATGTGTGTGTATATATATATATTTATGTCATCTATTTAGTTTCATTCAATTCAATAAGGAATTGAAAACAACGTTCATGCGTACCTACGGCCAACCGTCTTCATGAACGGTGTATTTCATTCCTTTTATCGATCTATAATATATCTGTATATGATAAATATATATTATATATAAATCATGTTTTTAATTCTTGAATTATGTAAATCAGGAGATAAGTAATAATATCAAGAACGACAAGTCAAAACGCATACGATAAATGAAATGATTTTACCGAAAACACTACTTTAACATGGAATTTATAGAAGAACGAGTAATATAAAGTCATAAGTGAAACATATATGATATCATAACAATGAATATGATTATGTAATAATTCAATGACATTATTTAAATCATTATACAGGAGTTTCGGATCCATACGAATCATATCAGACCTAAGTTAATGGATAATTTTTCAAATCTCATTTTTTTCCGAGATTGATTATTCGTAAGTATTTACTAGGGTTATTTATATCATCCATGCCCCTGTATTATAAATTTTTTTCATGTATTCTTAAAGTACTTTTTAACCATATTTGACTTTTACTACATGGTATTTAAGGAATATTTTATTTTACCATACGAGGTACTTTTGGACTTTTCCAGAAAAAGTATGAGAAAATGTTTTTTATCTTATACGGAATGAATGGATTTTTACAGTTTTATAAAGCTTTATTTTCATGAAGCTTCCTCCAAAATATTTCATGACTATTTTAAACCAAATCTTTTTCTTTTTAAATTGCATGATGATTTGTGAAAAGAAATTTATTTTGAAGAAGAAATGATATTTGTATCAAGAATTCATTTCAAGTGTTTTATCAAAACCATTTTCCATCTAAGATGACATTATTTCAAATGTGTATGTTTCAAGTATAAAGTCTCTATGATTTACATGGTTTCAATTTTCTTATTATGAAATGATATCCATTTCTTTTATATGGATTATGTGATGATGGGGTGATGTTTATGAAACCCATTTTATCCTTTGGGTTATTATGAATGATGTATGTATATTTTGTTGCATAAGTAGAAAATGATTTCATTATGAGATGGGTGGGACCTATATCTCCCTTAAATGCATTGGGTAATGATTTATATCTCAGGAGATAGACATGGCTGGAATGGTAAGTTAACCCGGTTCCGTGTTACAGGACTGAAACGAGGAGTGAACTTGATTCAGAAAGGGACTTTGTCCACTAAGAAGGTCTTGGAAGCAATGCCTTGGCTACTATGTAAATCATGACATGTGCTGAATGGTTTCCATAATTACATGTTTTATTCCCATTATATTTTATCATGGTTTATGTTCCATTATGATATATTCCTTACGTACTTCCATGATTTATGTCTTTGCTCAAGATTTTGATGGTTAAATTTCATGTTCACGTTTATTCTTTCAAATGTTTATGGATTGTTTTATGTTCTCTATGTTTTCTTTTACTGATCATTTGAGCTCACCCTTTATATTATTTCTCTTCCCTAGGATTTAAATAATGGTATTAGGTAAGGAAACAAAAAGGGGAAGATCGTTATGGGAGTTTTTGACGATATTTCACCACGATTGGAAGATAATATTCTATGTTTCCAAAGACACTAAACTATTATGATCATTGTGTGTCTATGTTTGTGATGTATTAATTATTCCGTAAATGTTATGTAATTTCCATGTATGTCAAGATTTGGGTCACTACACAAAACGCCGATAATACCTAGATATTCCAAGGAAACTCAATATCTCAATCACATTCTTTGGCGCTATCCATGAGATAACAGCCTCTATCTTTTATGGATCCTCAGAAACTCCCCTTTTCAGAAATCACATGGTCATGAAAATGAACTTCCTATATCCAAATGTCACACTTTGACAATTTGACTTACAACATATGATCTCGCAAGATCCCTAGCACTGTCTCCAAGTGCTTCTCATGCTCCACCCTTGTCTTCGAATACACCAGAATATCATCTACAAACACCACCACAAATGAATCTAGATATATCTGATTCATCAATGCCATAAACACCACTGGAGCATTCATTAGACCAAAGAGCATAACCACATATTCATAATGGCCATGTCTACTTCTTAATGGTATTTTAAGAATATCATCCTTCCTCACCAGCAATTGATGATATCCCAACCTCAGGTCGATCATGAAGAACCACTGGGATCCCCTCAACTGGTCAAACAAATCATAAATTCGTGGAAGTGGATATCTATTCTTTATCTGAACTTCGTTAAGTCGATGATAATCAACATATAGTCCCAAATTTCTAACCTTCCTTTTTACAAATGACACCGGTGCTGCCCACAAGGACGTGCTAGGCTGGATAAACCCTTTGTTTTTTAAGTCTTCCAACTGGACTTTCAATTCCTACAATTTAGTTGGTGCCATCCGAAAAGACTGTAGTGAGACAGGACTGGTCTTCGGAAGGATATCAATTGTAAACTCCACTTCTCTTACAGGAGGTACCCTAGATAACTATTCAGGGAAAACATCCATGAACCGGTCCACCACTACCGGAAGAACACTCTGCTCAACACCCATTACCGATTCAAATGTCAACACTACCAACTGATACGATAACGTTCCCAATGGTGGCACCAACAAACCCATTGCACCATTCCTTTCATACCTCTCTCCTCTAAAGAGATGTCTAATGCCATCGTGTGTCGTAAAATACACTGTCCGCACGTTAGAGTTGATGTGGTCCTTAAACACCACCAGCCAATCCATTCCCAGGATTACATCATACCCATCCATCTCAGGCACTGAAAAATTCCAGGTTATCTAAACCACTCCCACAATAATAATACATGATCTACACAAGAAGGAACAACACTGTCTTCGACCCCTATGAGTTTGATTTTTCAAAACCGAAGGCATCATTTCTACCTTTAAACCTAGCCACTCAACCATACACGCAACAATAAAAGAGTGTGAAGCACACGTATCAAAAAACACTTGCATCAAGGTTGAATTTATAATAATAGTACCTCACCCCAAGGATGGTCCTGACTGATCATCCACCGTAACCTGCTCAGCTCCGAACAATGCCTTTGTTTCCACACTCTGCTCTTTATTGCTTTGATGAGGCATTATGGTATTCCAATAATCACCATGACCTACTTTACTATACTAATATGGGTTATGCTGCTATTCATGTCCCATCAAATCAAAAAACATTTGTGATCCCTGAGGAGTATCACGCACACCCGACCTTGGAGCATTTTGACAATAACGGTGAATATTCCCCATCAACTTACAATTATGACATGCTCGAGGTTATGCTATACAATCCTACTTGATGTGGCTCGTAGAAACACACGGAAAACATCCTGGTTTACTCTAGGTATTCGAAGGAAGATTCATCGATCTTGATGTCGGATTATGTGCCACACTCCCACCCTAGAAATAAGTGTCCCTCCTCGGTTAGAACTCAGTGTTAGAGTTACCACTTTTCCCCATGGGTACCACCATGCTTCCTCTGCCCGGAGTGCCCAATAGATCCCACTCAACAATTGTGGCATTATTCACCATCTCTGTGTATTCATCTATACACAGTACTACCATCTTTGAACAGATTTCTTGCAATAACCCTACTGGAAAGATCCTTGCCTTAAAAAATGTGCTACCTTCCACCTCGAGTGAAAACTGCACTAATTTCATAAACATAGCTATATACTGCATCACAAACGTATGCTCATGCTTCAGACTGATGAAATAAGTCGTGTGCTGAATTATAAACGTATGTTGGTATATTTTTTATTAAACAATTCTTCAAAGCCTTTCCACATTAAACCCGGGTCTGTCCCACCTTTGACTACCAACTCCAATGACTAAAGGGAATGAATTTCCAACATATATGTAGCAATATCACATTCAATTATACTAGTGTTCCCAAGAACTCAAAAATATTTTTCATTCTATTCAACCATGCTTCTTCCCTCTCTGGCTCTGAATCACACCAGAAGATGGGTGGATTCTGTTTTTGAAATAGGACTACATGTTCCACATTCCATGGTTCATCCATTTTATTTCCACTTTCCATATCTTGGAAAACTTGCACTATGCTTTGAGCTAACTGCTGGTTCACCTGAGGTTCAGGTGCTACCACATTCTCAGTAGCCTCCTCTGGTTGGTCTCTACGATGCCTACCCGGTGCCATTTCTATCAACAAAAAACAAACAACCATGAGTCTCACTTCCGTAGACTCCTATAATTCCCATTTCAATCACATTACATAGCTCTATCACACAAGGCTTTCCACAAGTTCACATTTTCCATGTTTCACCATTTTGAAAACCAAAACATTTTTCAAATACCATATTTATTCACATTAAAATTTCACACATTCATATCACACCATAAATCATTATAGCCCAATGAAATATGCATCACAGAGAGAAGTCATATATATCTTATTTACCATGAAAATCTCATTGGTTACACCCATGACAATGAGATTTCCAATGCCTATAAGTGTCTTCAAAACACTTATGTACCCAACTCCCTGGTACCATGAATTTCAGTATAAGAGGGTTAGCAACATCATTTTATGCTATACATTCAATGTTCTGACATTCATACGCATTGATACCATCCTAACTCATTGAAATACCACAAATAATGTCAAATCCAAAACCATGGTGCCAAAACGACTAAAAAACTGTTCTCACTTGAAAGATAAGGACCGAACAAACTAATACCACTTGTAACACTCCGCCCCTACCTCATTGTCTTGAGGTGGAGGTAAAGGTTACATGTCCTTAAGAAATGTTCCCAATACACCAAGGACTGTAAATAAATGTTGAGGACTTCAACAAAAAATTGGGGAACGATTTTTCCCTTAAGACAAAACCAACAAAACCATCCACTATCAATCTCTATATGATGCATGTAAAACAAAACCTCGAAGCCTGTATTCCCAAAGTACAACCAAGTTGTTCCACAATAAAACCCAAAACCAATAAAACCTATACCATATCAGTCTACCATGCAGAAGACTCAATAAATGACCCAAAATAAGGCAAGGTACACTCTATGGCTTCACACCAAGCTCCACCAGATATAATTATGAAAAACTAAAGGAGGGTGATGCCTTACCTTTTCCCAAGTCACAATAAACAACATTTGCAAAGACACCAACATGCCAATTCAGGTGGTGAGTACAACTACTCAGTAGGATTTCCCCAAATGACTTCCCTACACACGCCACTAGGCTAAAACTGTTAGCATAATTATATTAACTCGTTTATATATTATAATAACAACTGTAACCATTACCATAATCCAATCACATCCTTACCAAGCCATCTAATCCAAAGAAAGCAACCACGGGAAATAAAAATAAACATTCCGGAATCCATTTCATCATTTATATACTTACACAATAATTTCCAACTTGAAAAGAAATCCACAACAAACAAACATAACGGTGGGACTTCTGCCAAACCCATTCACCCATTCACACAAAAACAACCCAAGCAACAAAATGGTGGAGATTCCTCCCAACCCGTTCACCCATTCACGACTACCAGTACATCCCGACCATTATTCATATGGTGGTTCATTCGACCACTATCCATCACCTTTTATAGTGAGGCTTCTTGTACACTTCCAAAAAAAATTCAACCATTCACAACCAAGCATATAACCAAACAATGCAACAATAACATGCAATCAACTAATTCCATTGCATACCAATCCAATTCAATAAATCATCCATTTATTGAAAACCATTTTTCAAGGAAAACGACCTTTCCATAGAAAAGAAATCATCATTGAAAACCATTTTTCATCAACCATTTTCCCAAATCAATCTCAACAACTCATTTTAAAATATCTATTTTAAAATCCACAACAAGAGCCTTTCTCCATAAAACCCCCTTTTCCCAAAAATGCACAAATGGATTTCCAACCAACTTTGAATATCAAAAAATAGTTAATTTTAATCCAAAAAAATTAATTGAAACCAGAACCACTAGATCTAACCAAGTGGAGTCGATAGAGAAGACACCTACGTTTAGGGGTCCCAAGAAATCAACCCACAAGCAACCACACCTCAAATCCGGTGAACACACCACCAAAACCTCTCTAGATCGCTTCCCATAACATTTATAGGCCTTAAAATCATCATCAAAAGGAACAAAAACCATATATCTACACTAAAAATTGTAGATCTTGAAATCCGAGAAAAGGAAGGATGTTGATCTAGAGGAAAACACTAGGAAACCAAGAGGAGAGACTTACCTGAGAGAAAACACCTTCATTCCACATTGAAAACCCTTCAAAATGCTTCCAAACCATGTCGGAGAACCCCTCCATCTCCTGAGAATCGAAAAACCTGACTGAGGCTCGAGTGGGAGAAAGTTTGTTTAAGAATGAGGCATGCCCATGTGAACTCGGGTTTTAAAACACTATTTTTAAGTGGTCGTATGGTTAGTCCACATGGTTAGGAAAACCATTCACTAACCTTGTACACGCTACTACCTCAAGAGAAAAGGTCTTCACGGTTTCCTCGCATGGTTTGGTAAACCGTGCACAGGTCGGGCGAAGCCTACTGTCTCCCCCTGAACGGTTTCCTAGAGAATCCGCATAGTTTCGACTAACCGTGCTCAAAATGTGCTCCCTATGCAAAGCCTCCAAACTCATTCAAAACCATTCCAAACCCTCCCAATCTCTTCACAACTAACCCCATTCACTTTAAACACGTAAAATTGCATAAATAAACGCCACATGCCTCAAACCGGGGGTACTACAGGTACTCTTCAATAGATTTAATTATTCCATTCCCCTAGAAAAACTGTTTTAGGTCACTATATTTCCGGGTACTTCCATGATGAATAGATAATGATGAAAAATGTGTCTCTTCAAACAGATCCTTCATTAAATTAGGTATAGGAGGGACACAAAATCAATTCTAGAACCTTATTAATCCTTCACATTCAATGTTGAACTAAGGAATATTTCTCACAATCTTTTTTAATGATAAATCTTTCCTCTCCACCACCATAATCATTACTAATGTATATGGTTAAAAATTAATTTTATCCATATAATATTTACCCCCTTCCATTATAATTTCATAATTCATTCTCTGAAAATCAAGAAAATATTTAAAATATTGCGATCATCATAATAGGTTTGTTATATTGATCCTTTTGACTTAAATCATCTTTGACCCTGTATAATTTTTCAAGGATCTATTATATTGAGTAGTTTTAATCATTAATCAACTCCATCAATATCCTTAATAGAATATTAAACTCTTTTTGGGTGATAATATAATTTAAAAATTTGTAATAAATATATATATCATGAATTTATTCATAATGACAATGGCTCTATATCGTTATATTTAAATTACAACAGCTGACTCGAAATCATGACATTGATATTTTTTCTCGTGTATTTTCAACAATAATGAAGAATAAGATACCAATCTATCACATTAAATGTGAATACATCCCAGAACCTTCTTTAATACATCACTATAGACCACAAACCATTCTCTTATACTGGGTGGTGTGAGCATTGGTGCACTAACTAAATTAATTTCAACTCCTTGAAATTCACTTCACATTCCTCCATTCATATGATCATAAATTCTTTCCAAGTAAAATTAGTGATGGTATCATCTAATAATGAGAAACATTTAACAACACATTGAGAGTATATATATTACCTAATAAAACATCATATATAAATTACCTTTTATGGTCTAGGAAAACATTAAATAACTTCCGTTTTTTCTGGATCCATATTTATACCTTTTATTAGAATTATGTTACTAAAAAATGAATCTTTCTGAAGCCAAAATTCATACATGGTAAATATTTCATAATAACTCGGATTTATCAGGGTCTTCAGTACAATCCTGATGTGATCATCATGTAATTACTTTCACTTCAAATATAAAAGAATATTTTTTATAAATACCACCCCAAATTTATCATAACTATCTCTAAACACTATATTCATTAAATCCATAAAGATATGTGATAATTCGTAATAAAAAAATGTCATCACTATAAATTCATAGTGTCTATACATTATATGAAAAGTTGTCTTGACTATACCATTCTTCATAACCAATTCATGATGACATCTAGAATAAGGATCAATCTTGGAAAATTATTTTCCTCCATGTAGTGGTTGAAATAGGTTATCAATACAAGGGGAGAGAATTTTTTTAGATTTATCTTTTTATGTTCTTGATAATCAATACACAGCCTCATTGATTTTTCTATCATCATAACAAATAGAACAAGTCCACCCCAAGGCGATGCACTATGTCATATAAATCTCTAATCAAAACACCCTTGTAGTTTCTATTTCAATTTTTACAACTCAATTCTGGCCATTATATTAAGATTCTTGAAAATGTTACTATCATGATGTAAGAATTCAATTGAATACTCAAAGTTAAGACTCTATGGAAGAACAAGTAATTCTTCTAAAATGAAATAAAAAATACCACAAATTAGGTTTATCCTTAATGGTCATTTTACCCCAAACTATGTAAGATATATAAAATTTCATTATTTGAAATATCCTTAGGCGATGGATGTAATTTCCCCCGGAAGTTCTAATTTATCCTTTCATGAATAGATAATCATAGATTCAATCAAAATATGAAAAGTGAATTCTATTCATTGGAAATTAATTTGACCTTTGTATAGGGAAATCCAATCCATTAGAAGAACCACCTTGAATTAAACTAAAGGATCAAAATATTTTTAGGAAGAAATTTCCCATAAACATTAACTAGAGAAGAGTTTTAAACGTGTGATGTGATTTTTCTTCCATTTTGGATTTTCACATCCAACTCATCATAAAATTATTTATGTAAAATAGTGATAACCATATAAAATTATTTAGAAATAAAATATTTGGGGGATATCGAAAAAATTGACCATTATTTATTTATAGATTATGATAAGTGTAGATGTCACTACTTCATTTTCATACTCTATATCAGTAGTACTCATCCAATGTGATTTTCCTTTGTCCCTGTTCTTAACATATTGATGAAATCAATCATCCTCAAAAACCCTTGTATTAGGGAATTGGTTATAATAACACCAGTTTTCATGTCACATGTATCATTAGAGAGTGGGAGGTTCATTTTTTGTAGCCTTTTCCCCTATTTCCATCATTTGATATTTTTCCTATCACATCAATAGTCAATTCCGTAATGAATTTCCATCCCACACATAAAAACCTTCATTAGTCCCCCTAATACAGTTTCCTTCAAGTTACTTTTCACACATTGAGCATAAGAAAATATCATTATTTTCACAATGCATTATAGATTTTACCTTAAATTACATTTTTTTTATCAAAACCATATGATTGATGGATGAATACAATCTTCTTATCAAACATTATTACACATCGAATTATTTTTCCATATTTATTGAAGTCTATTGTGGATAATTCACTTAGGATTATTTGTTTTAAGCAACTTATGAATTGATCAAGTTTACTCTCAAGTTGAATGATAATTCCAAAAGCATACCTTGCGAGTCATGTAAAATTTTCTTTATAAGTACCAATATATGAATCTTCTTTTTCTTATGATTAGGGAACACCTTCTCTATCTTTACATGAATAATATAAAAAAGTACATATTGAAACATATATTCTTGAACTTCTCCCATTCGATAGAGTTAATTTCATCTTGTTTCCTCATATTCTTTATATGATTCCACTATTTATCAAATTCACCTACTAAATGATAGACTATAAAAATGAATTTATCATGTTCAAAAAATTGGTGAACTAAAAATATTTTTCTAGTGGTACTGATCCATTTTTTATCTATTAGTGACTAAGAACACCCACTAAGAGATGGTGTATGCTGCGTTATGAAGGACTCAACATAATTTTTCCCTCCATTTCTCATTTGGAATTCTAGAATAATTCAATTATTCAGTATGTTTTTAAATCACAACAATAATATTTTTCACTCTATATCTAATAACATATAGTTTCTAAAGAGGAAAATCATATCAATGAACATTGAATTCAGTATTAACATGGTTCCTTCTCGTTCCATCAATTGACTAGAACAAAAAATCAATGTGTGACATGCACTAATATTATTGGGAAAACAACATAATCAAGGAAATTTACTTATAAAATTACAATTTATGCTACCATATGTTTAATTAATTTTTTATTCATGATCATTACCAGCCCCTATGATTGTAACTTATACATATACTTATCCATAGAGATGTTACAAATATTTCCTCATCCTACATTTCAGAGAACTACTTAACATTTCTCTGATACGAACTATAATATACCATAAATTTCATATAAAGATTTTATAAATAAATAGAATAATATATATTATATAAAATAAAAAACCATTCCATAACCATATAGGTGTACTGTATTTAAAAACATTCCAACATAACCAACTTATTCATAAAACATATATGTCATGTCTTACTTATTTTTTCACAACTTGAACCCTTTTTGACACATCATAGTTAATATCTTTCTTCATATCCTAGGTAAAAGAAACATAAGAAAACTGTGATCTTAGATGCCCAGTTAGGGTAGTCATGAGTGATTACAAAAGAATAAGTGAATAATAAAATGAAAATAACTTTTAAAAAATATATCCAACACCTAAAATATCATGATATCTTATCACATAATGATTCCTATATATTTATAAAGAATCACAAAACATATTATATGAGATCATACCATAAGACGTTTAATGTTGGCATACACACAAGAAAAAAATAATTTTAATTTTGTCAAGGATCTTTTCCAAGTCCATAATAATTGAAAAATTCCCTTACTGAACAATGTTTACTACTCATTCTATTCAAGTATTACAAACCTGAGTTTACTCCCATTCCAATCATTTATTATTAAACTGAGTTCCCTTTTGGTTTGGGCATTTTATATATCATGAGATATAAATATTTGACCAGTCTATTTCACAGAGATATAGTTCAAACCAATAATATAATAAAATGAATACATATGTGTGTCCCAGAAACATAATTCATTCATTGTACAGAACCCATGAAAATAGATGAGTTTCATAAACCTCATTCAATTATAATGTAACTGATAGAAGTAAATGGGTTACATAAATATCATTTAAAAATAGACATACAAAAACCATCAAACTAATTGGGATTATTTCCTTGAAAATGTACCATTAATACATAATTAAAATACTTTAAAATAAAAAATATTAGTATATCACTTTAAAATAATTCTTTAAAAAAATATTCTTTCTACTAAGAAAAAAATTTATTTTCAAAAAATATCATGCAATTTAAAAAGAAATTTTTTATGAAAATAACCATGTAATCTTATAAAGGAATATTAATGGTCTTAAAGGGTTAGTAAATTGGAAAAATCAATTCATTTAGTATTAGTTAAATAATAATTATCTCATACTGTTTTTAAAAAGTCAAAAAGTACCTCATCAAGCAAATGACAAAAAAATTTCGTTCGTAAAATTTATTAAAAATTCAGACATGGGTAAACATGAAATTAAAAACATCAAAATAATAATTTAAATATTTTGGAAATCATTTTTATGTAACATAATATTACTATGTAAATTATTACATAGAAATAATATCAGAAATCAATGAAATTGGGAAATTAAGCTTTACCTTAGGTCTCATTTAATTTTTCCATATATGAAACTACAATATACAATATTAGATAATTTTATAAAATTATTAAAGAATCATATTTATATAAATGATATCATATTTTATCATATTATCACTCTCGAATAATATTTCATTATTCTTCATCTTTCATATGTTTATTGCTTTATTTTCTTATGCATGTTTGTCATATAGGTCCCATTCTTTGTGAATAAGATCGAGTAATGTATACTAAATAATGGTATTATGGTAAAATATATCATAATTATTCATGATTTACATTTATATAATCATTTTTTAATTTTAAATTCTGAAAATGAATATTATCTCGTCATGGAGATGGAAGGTCGTATGTAAAAACGAGTGATGGTATCATTTCTCTAACAGTAAAATGTTATGGAAATGGATGATATATATTTTGTTTCAAAATTATTATCAGGTAATAATTATTTTATATATATATTATTTAAATCTTTCTATCCATGTGAATAAATTGGTTACGAAAAAAATATTGCATCATGATATGGAGACAGTTATCCATGTGTATGTATGCATTGTACATTCATTTTCTGTGGGATGGATAAAAGATGGCATACAGATATTAAATAATCATAAAACATATATTAATATATTTTATTCAATTTTAATTATTCTATAATGTAAAAAAATTAATGTAAGAATAATAAGAAATGGTCTTTAAAGAATTGGTAAAGATAGTTTCCTCTTTATTGGTGAACTTCATTTAGATCTCTTTTTAAAGACACTATGGTTGGTCATTTTAAAAGACCAGAACATATAAAATGTGTCTAGGGAAGTTAATAAAGTAATTTATCAGGTTTTAGTCGAGATTTAAGGCTCAATGTGATATGAATAAGTGATGGGGGATGTTCCCTTTTTATAATTGATGGGAGGAGCACTTTTGGAATTTATAAAAATGTTAATTAATAATAAATTCAATCTCAATAAAATTTCCCCCAAATTCCATTTTATTAGAATATAATATGATATATGGTTGTAATATTATCAACCAATAGATTTTATACAATTTTTTGTGTTATTTTAAACAATATTTTTTTATTAACAATTAGTTAACATATTTTAATTTTAACTAAGATAACAATTTTTTCTATATTAAAAGGTTTTAATTTTTTAATTATTTTATTTTAATTAAATCAGAAATGAATAATTTATAAAATTTTAGACCATATAATAGTTTTTTGTTTTTAAATAATTTTTATGATTTTTAAATAATTAATGAATGTGTTATTTTCATAAAATATCATTATTATTCATTTTGATATTATTCATTACATAGACATTTGAAAATATCAATACAACAATTTACATAAAAAAAAATTTATTATATACATATGAGGTCATAGTTTTATATTAAACTATTTAATCATATTTATTAATCAACATTTTATTTATTTAAATAATGTTTTCTATAGTTATATGATATTTCAATTGATAAAATAATTTCTACATTAGTGTTGATTAAATATTTAATATATATATGTTGTTACTAAAAATTAAAAATAAAATACCATGATTAATATAAATATTTTATCTTTTTAGAGAATTTTTATCATCTAATATATCATTTGAGTAACCAAATATTATAATTTAAATGTTATTTAAAACATTAATGTGACATATATAAAACAATATTAAATAGGATTTTATAAATTCTATAATCTCATTTTGTGACCAAAAAAAGTAAAAAAAATAAATTTATACCACTAATATATATTTATTAATTTAAATATTTATAATAATATTCATTTATTACAAAATTTGTTCCCTACTTGAACACAAAAGAGATATTAAATACAAAAATGTAACATTTTATGTCCTTCTTTGATTAAAATTTTATATAGGACATTTTACTGGAAAAGTGTTCTTTAAGTGAATTAATTTAGATCCTTAGGTTTTAGGGACGTATTTTACTAATCCATTAGTTTTTCTTCATGTGTTAGATTAATTTTATAAGATTTATACTTTTAATTAAAAAATAAACCACTAAATTTATCAATTATGATGATAACAGAGCATTTTTAGTAGCTATTCATATTAGCCAAAAATAAAAGGGAAATATTAAAGGAACATTTAAATTTTATATCCAAATTTATATCCATTTTTTTAAATTTAAAACACATAATTAAATAAATTAATTAAAATTAAAATAGATAAAATGCGTTGAAAAACATATATTCAAAAAAATTCCCATTTTAAAAATAAATTGAGTTTTTTTAATAAATATGTGTATATAATCCTATATTTAAAAACATAAATTTATTATTTTAACTAAAAATTAATTAATTAAAATATAAAAATAATCAAAAACATAATTTGACCATGTAAATATGTAAAAAAAATGTTTTCAATAAAAATATCAGTTTCTATCTTTCGTTAAATGTTTTCAGAATGTTATATAAAAAATAATTTTAATATGTTATAAAAATATGAATTAAAAAAATAAAATAAAATCGATTTTCCATAGAACCTAAAAATTAATATTAATTCATGTTTATAAAAATTACATTTTCTAAGAACAAAGTGATTTTACCAAAATTATTGGAGTATCTTATAAGCACTTACTGATACATTCAGAATTTGTTGGAATTTTTTTTAAATTACAAATTCTTATTTATTATATATTGGGGTCTTACACTAAAATAATGATAATAATATCATTAATATTATTATATGTTACAATATTAATTTTATTGTGATTATTTTTTCATTTAACGTGTCCATTAACAAAAGAAACTGTGTTTGTGTGTTCTGTAAACTACCACTTTTGTGACATAATGTGTTTTTTCCTTATATAACATACAATGGTCGATATAAGGCTATTATAAAAGGGAAAATTATATCAATATGATTATAGTATGATAAATTTAAGATCATTTTAATTATATTATTAATAAATTATCATCATTAATTTATTTTTTTTAACACAAGAGTCCTAAGGGGATAATAATTTATTCAAATTGTGTAATAATTCCATGTCCCGTACATCATCATCTATATCTTTACAATTTTTATTCATCACTCCAATTAAAAATAAAAATTATCATTAATATTATCATATAAATATTTTATAATTGAACACTGCCATGATCATTTATTAAATCATGGTATGTTCATTTTTTGGGTAATTTAACCACCCAGTCAAACAGTAGAATGAATTTATACCCACGATGAATATGAAAATTATTTTTAATATGATATAATTAAGAAAAAAATCCTATTTTTCATTTTTGTTGCGTTATATCTGTATCTAATTCTTAAATTACTAAAGCAAATTTTTTAATAGTTAAGAATTATAAAAATATTAATTTTTTATTTCATTTTTTTGGATAGTTATTAAAAATATCATAAAATGAATTTTAAAAATATTTAAATAATGTTCACACATATATATAAGTATTATTAATTTCATAGTTTTGATTAAAATAGGAATAATAATGAATATACACACCAATATTATAAAATGGGTTTAAACGGTCAAGACCAGAAACACCAAACATGGAAAATAAGAATAATTTGTGTTGAGAATGAATTTTTATGACAAATTTAAAGAGACAAGATAAGTGTATGTTCATTAATTATTTATGTATTAATTCTTTTTTTGTGATAATTTATGTTATAATTTGTTCATAAAATTCAGGAAAAGTTGTAAGTGGTTTTCCTCTAAAATTCCTCTCTTGAGATATATTTCGAAATTATGCACCTAATTTAATTTATATGGTGTATATAATAACAATATGAGATATAAAATCACGAATTATCTTTTAATCATAGCATTTAAAGTGAAATTACTAGACATATCCTCCTTTATAATTTCATTAATTCCTTTCTCAAGCTGCATGGGTTTTATTGGTCTCAATTGTAATTCTTGGTACACATAACAAGTTGTTCATCACATTCACAATGCATGGATTTGTATTGATATATATCCAATGAATTTTGTAGATAGTATTTCATTATATTTCATAAGTATTAAGAGAAAATAATGATTCATTGTTCAAGTGGTTTTTAGTAGGTTGTTTCCACATAAGGGAGGTTTTTTGGTAAGTCAATTTTCAACCATTGAGTTATGGTTTTTCCCTTTCACCCTTATCATTTTAGTTTGGTAAATTTTCACATTTGATTATACAATGTGGAACAAATTCAAAGCTAACCAGGGATACAAATTCTTGTTACAAAAAATCATTTTAAACATATTTCTCCCATTTTTGGATATGTTCATTCAGAACCATACACTTAATCTCTCTCTTGATGTACAATGGTCATGTTATTCTTTTATTTCCCTAAGCATGTAAAAACATCAATATATAGTATTAACATACCATTGTACATTATTTTTAATTATATGATAATCCACTAGAAATTTTATTATCCTATTGAGAAGGGAAAAATTATTTTAATTCCTTAAATTATTATTCTAATATAAAGGATTATTGGAATGTTTACTATGTATTGTTGACTTTCCACAATTTTTATATGGATGGGTTATGATCACGTTTTCCATTTTATTGACAAGAGAAAATGTAATTTAGTTCATAATATTATTATTCAAATATTGAGGAATATTGGAATGTTATATATATGTATTGTTTATCCATCCATATTCTTTCTCTGCATGGGTTATCATCATGTTATCCGTTTTATTGAAATATGAAAAAGTATTGATATCCTTGAAAATTATTGACTTATAACATATTTTTACGATGTATTTTAATCTATATTCCTAATTTTATGGAATAAAAAGTTTCATTAATCCATAATTCCATTGATAAATTTATGAATGTTCTTGTTGAATCTTATGGTGACTACATTGGACATAATCAAGTGACAAGTGATGCATTAAATAATATAGTACAATATTGAATTAATAGGTCTCATTAGAGAAAAAATGATTTGATATTTTGTATATTCTAACTCAATTTACAAAGATTTATTGACTGTGGTATTTATAACATGTAAATTGTCTTGATGTGAGGAAAATTCCTTAAAAACATGCTTTTGATGTCTGGTATTACACATTCTATCAGCATGAGAATAGAATTATAAATATCCATGTTTTCTTTTATTGTCAATGACATAGAAGGATCTCCATTTCAAGTTTAATTATGACTTCATGTGGAATACGTACTGCTACCATAATATTTATGAAAATTTATAATATTGATTCAGATATATGTTTCCCTTACAAAGAGTTTGAATATATCGATTCTTATACATCCATTTCCACAAATTAGGAGGAAATTTGGTATTTGTGAAATTTTTATACGGATAACATGAGTGAATTAAATATTGGGAGATATTGAAGACAAATTATTGATTATTTTTCTTTATATATAATTAAAATTGTGGTCTATTTTATTCAAATATCATGTGTGTTTCTATTTTTATCTAAATTCTTTAATACCCTATACCAAAAAATACCCTTTATATGTAAGAGCTGAAATATGTGTTTTGATCTTGTAATTAAAGATGGTTATTTCCAAGCATTTTCAAATGTTATAAAATCAATTATTAATTTATATGTGTATGAGAACCAAATATAGGATTATAGTTAATCAGTGTTAAGAATATAGTTATTAGCCATTGATTGAAAAGAATGTCTTTTTTTCAAAAAAAATAAGTGTTCTTAAAAAATGGGTTTTATTTCATTATGTGTGTAGATGTTATAATTAACTACATAAAAATTTACATATTTTATTTAATTAAAATAAAATCATTTTTACATAACCATATCGAATGTATCCTTGGGTTAACTATATGTTATTTTTCAAAGAAATTGGATTTTTGAGTGAATAGTGAAACTGTCATTTTTTAAAATTGGTCATTTATTTTTATTAAATCAATTAAAAAAACATAACATTATATTATGGATATTTTTTTAACTTCCATAAGTATTATCTTATTAATAATATTCCAATTAATTAAATATTAATATACAATTATAATTTATTTTGTCAAAATATTATATTTATGCTTAAAATAATCATTTTTCTGAAAACGATTTTTAATGGTATTTTGAAAATATATTTTATATGTAATTTATAAAATAAATTCAACTTAATATTAATAATTTAATATTATATTTTAACTCATTGGGTTCTAATTTAGTAATATATTATAGTTGCTTATTTTCATATTAGAAATAATAATAGTAAATTGTTATCATTATAAAAGGGTAATATAAGTCAATTAATGTTAATACTAATAAATATGTTCCCAAAATACCATCTTGAATATTAATTTATTATAATATTTCATCAATTATTTAATTAGATTAATATATTTTTCATTATTTTTCATATTCATATTATTGCATCTTTTTTATTATTTTAACATAAGAGTAAATATAAAATGTCACCCTCTCTCAATTATTATGTTGGAATGATAGAAGAATATATAAAATTGATATCTGAATAAATATATATCGTAAAATTTGTGAATAATAATTTATATTTATTAAATTAATTTATTTTTAATTTTTATTAATGATATTATAAAATTGAGTACTTAGGAGAATCCAACCCAGTTCTTATTCCACTCTTAAGAAAGTCAAGTAAATGACTTTAATAACATTTAAAGATTAAATTTGTAAATGAAATAAAATTACGATTATGTGTTATTGATATATATAATTATTAAGTGTTTTAGATTCATCATAATAGAATTATATTGTTTTACTATTGCCTTTAATATCATTAAATTTGAAAAGTAATGGAAAAAACTTTAAATACTATTTAATGATTCAAAATTATTAAAAAATATTTATATAATCATAAATATAAGAGCATAACTCTTTTAGATGAAAAATTATCTATTAATCCTGAAATTTGAGTGTATCTATAGCCTTTAATTTATAAAATTACTTTTATGATAAAAAAATTACTGAACAATTTTTTACAACGATTATTGTTAAACATGGATTACAAGCAGTATGAAACACATGATATAAAATAATATTATAGTTACACATATGAAAATATTAAATTTTAATTATATATGATCCTTGAACATTATATGGTTTAATATATGAATATTTCCTTCCATTTTACATGTGTTAGAAACCTATTATATATTTTTATTTCATGTATTTACAAGATTTCTACTCACCTCATTTATAGGAGGTAACCTTATATCCTATCTTATGAATAAGGATTATTCCCTTTTTCATTAATTTTCTCTACCAAAATAATTTCCCTGCACTTATCCATATTTTCAATGGGATCTCGTCAAACCTAAAACGCACTCATAAGGCTTAATGTATAAGCCAAAGGGGGAGTATCAAAAAAATATATAACTATTTATAATGTTTTTACATTTTTTCTTATTCCTAATACTCATTAAATCATATTCAACCATTTATAATTGATAAAATTCATGCCATCCATATAATCAAATGTTATTATGTTTAGGGTAAAACCCATTTTAATATCATTTCCCATCATGTAGGAAAAAAAACATCTCTTGTGTGTACGTGTGGACTGCCACCTCCATAAAGAAATGTGTTTTATTCATCACCAATATAAATGATGGTTATTATGATAATTTTAATAAATATATATTATTTCTATGAAATAATTATGATGGAATAAGTATAAAATAATTATTACCATTCCTATAATGATTTTTTTTAAATTATAATGTTCCTTGTGCTTATGAGTGGACATATACCTTCACGAAGAAATATGATTTGTTCTTAATGTCATAAAATAATATCAGGTTATAAAAAAATAAAATATAGAAAAATATAATTATTTCTTGAAAAATATTTTTTAGGTGATTGAATAATTATTTTTTGGACATGTTTAAAAAACCATAGTTGTTTTTGTATTATGAATGCATTAGCCCCCCCAAGTTCAACATTGACCTAAATGATTTTATAATTATATAATACATGAAAATTAATGAAATAAATTATAAAAATTATATAATAATCATACGAATATTTTGTTTATGATTTTAATAATTAACATATCTCTATCATATTGGAATTAATATATGTACATGGAAATTTGTGCTCATGGTCTAATATTTCTGACCTCAATTTCTTTTAATTTGGACTCAAGACAGGTTCTATCAATATTTTATTTTTTATGGTGTATATAATACAACATGGATGTATATTTTAATTAACTTACTTAAATTAATTTTTATAAAATATTTTTTATGGTATCCCATTCAACTTCCTTTTAATTAAAAACTTTATAAAGTGGTATGTGATATTTATTTAAAACTGTATCATATGTTTATTAATTTATTTATTATTCTTTCCACAATATAAAAGTTCTATATGTCTTTTATGTTGGATATTAAAATACATTAATGTAAGATCAAATTTATTTTAAATCATTTTTCCTTTCATTATGATGGTTTTAATCTAATACTTTTAAAATTTATCAAAATAGGAAAATATTTACATTTTCACAATGGGGTGAATGAAATATTTCTTTAACTTAAATTTTATGAATAAAATGACACTCTAAAATGAATATTAATATATAAAAATTCATGTATACATATTTTAAATGGTTTTTAAATAAAATAATATTTCCCCTTCTTCTATGACTTTTTAATTTTTAACAGTTCCAAAAGGTGAAAATGTATATTTATCTTAATTTTTATGTAAATCCCAAAAGTTATTTTTTATAGGTGTTAAACAAAATTACTTATTAGGTTTTATAATTTAATTTAAATATTATATATTTTTATCTATGTTATGGTCCTTATTAATTTTTCATGATGATGTTTGATCCAATCATAGCAGTCAAAAACATTGGGAAATAATAATTTAATTCATTAGTGAATATATAATGGAATTGACAATTAGGTTTATATATTTTTATGAGTTTTGAAAGAATAAGTGTAAGAGTGATATGAAGATGATTTATTAGGGTTCCAACTTTGTTTTCTTAAAACATTAAAAATATAAATCTTGTATGTCTATCTATTTCATTAGTAAAAGGGATGATATTTTGTTTAATATAATTTTTAACTACTTTTCAGAGTGAAATGTATGTTTTTTATGATAATTTTTTGATAAGTTCTCTTGTTTCAAAACAATCCATCATGTTAATTATATTTTATTTATTATCAATTTATAAAAACATCACCACTCTTCTTAATGTGTTTTATAATTATTTATATCCATTTCAAATATTTATGTGATCCTCCCTAATTTTTTATGTTTTCCACATGGCCTAATGATGAGTATGAGTAATAAAAAGGTCTATTATTCAACTATAGAGATTCATATTTGAATAAATGAATTATTTTAGAATGAAACACATGTTCAAATATATGAATCATGTTTATATATAAAAATTAATATTTAGTGGAAGTTAGGAACACCAAAAATATTATTTTATAATTATAATATGAATGGTGGTCTTTTAAAAACACCAAATAAAACTTTATTAATTTTTTAAAATAATATATAATTATTATTATTTTAATTTTACCATTATAGTATAACCATTGAATTGAAGAGTTTGTATATGAGTAACCATATTATGAAATATATTTATAATGGGATTACTTAAAGAAATTTTAGTTATTTCTTTTATAAAATAAGCATGTAGTATTTAGTAAAGAATCTTTATGCATCAAAAATTTATTTTCATTAATATAATGATATTAATTTATCTTTGTCACTAAATATTGTAATCCATATAGATAAAATATTGATATTATATTTTATAAAATTAAAAACAACTATATATATAATCATAATAAAATTAAATTATGAATAAATTTCATCCTTTTTAAAAATAATGAATTTTACAGTGAATAGTGAAAAATACTAATTTCTCAAATATTAACATATTTTCATTAAATAACAAATTTAAAGTCCAATTAAATTTATGGTTTGGTATTAAAGTGAAATATGATGCATATAATTTATAAAAATTTAATTAATTCAATTTGAATAATAAATATTCATGTATTTGATATAAGTTAATTCTTCCACACAAAAACATATATTTCCTAAAAAATAATTTATGTTCAAATAATTTATATTACAATTAATTTATTCCAATTGTATAAATATCATCATAAATATTGGAATAAATATTTTTTTGTTAGATAAAATTTGGTAAATATACCCTATTTAATTCTAATTATTTTGAATAGAAACCATGGAAATTATTTATCACATCGATAAGGGTAAAAAAATGATAACATGGTTAATACATGTGATAAGACATTGAAAAAATAAATATACATTAATTTATTCTATCAGTTTAGTGGGGATGGACATTAATAATTAATTATTTGATGTTATGGAAATATTTTTCTATTTTACTTTGATAATTGTTTATATATTATTTGACATAATGACAAATACAATATGCCACTCCCCTTTCTTTTAGATAAAAAATATGTTTTATCATTGAAATAAAAAATACATTATTATCATTTATAAATTATTATTTATAATATAAAAACTATTATTTTATGAAATAAATTTTCTTACATTTTTAGTGATTGTAAAATTAAATTAAATTATTTCCCCACACCGACATAGTTCTTTTTCCATCAGTATAAAATATTTTCTACATTATATTAAAACTCTTAAAATAAATCTTCACATAGATGATTTTTCATTAGAAAAGTACACTATGGGTAACTGTAATTCATATTATATAGATAAATGGTATAAATTAATAATTAATTTCTTCCATCAAAACCATAAATTTGAATTAAATGAATTTTCCCAGAAATGACAATACTTTTACCTCAGGATTTATATTATTTTATTAAATTATTTATAAATAAAAAACAAAAATATGATAATTACTAAGATATATTGTCAAAAATGTAGTTCCATTACCAATTTTAATCCAATATATAACATAGAAGTAAATTTATAAGCCTTAATTCTTTTAAAATGTGTTACCATTGTTCACGATAAAAATGGTTAATGTGGGTTAAACAAAATACAATGGGTTAAAATTACATAAAATATGGTCTAAATTTTATATGATGAGTTTATTTATGTCATATATCTGCATTAATTTTAAATTAATCCAATTTTGAATAATTTTCTAGGAATGTAACTTTATAGTATTTTATTGTTTTCAAAAATTACCACATTTCCCCTTCGATCCCTTAAAAAAGGAAACCTCTTCTCCAACTTCTATACACAATATTGGGCCACCTAGCTCTAAAAAGCCCTAGCTAATTCTTATATGAAATTAACTAGAGAATAATTTTAGTTCATTAAAAACCTAAATAAATATTCTATGGAACCATAGGAATGGATGTTATTGAGGTATACCTATGAAGACTTAATTATCCTACCCAAACTCTTTCAATTAATATATTCTTATACATCCTATAAATCTATATTTTTAATAAAAATATAATAACATAACAATTAATTATAAATAAAACAATAAATATGATTATGGAACCACCATTATCCACCATGTTTTCCATCAATTGTTAAATGAAGGTATAATGTGTGAGTATTGTGGACTTCCGTCGCCACATTGTTATATAAATAATTTCCATCACTATAATTCATGGTTAAATTTTATGATAAATTTATTATTTATATATAAAATTTATGAAATAATTATTGATTGTTAATGATAAAATATTCAATAAACATCATTTAATATTTTTGTTTCAAAATGGAAATAATGTTCTGGAATACCTACAAACTATTGTCTCCATGTAAATTATAATTAATTCTACTATCTCAACATTTTATGGAGGATTATATATATATATAATTAATATATATAATATCAATGTCCTAATTTATATTCTATATGTGATAGAACCTTGATCATGGAATAATGACTGGAACTTCCAAACCATAAACATTACTGAAAACCTAAACAACTAACACCTAGAAATGATGATTTTAATAAGGAATTATATAAAAATGGGAGTTGAAATATTATAAAATTATCATATACGATATTATTAGTCTATAAAGTATTTTTTATCTAATTATAAAAAATTAATTCTTTTTATAGATGATGTTATAGTGTGTATGAATAATTTCATATTGGAGGTAAGGGTTATATATCCCAATACTGTTTATTATGATATGTTAATTTTATACACATATTAATATTTTTAAGGTAAATCTAAAGAACCTTTAATAAAAATTATAATAAATTTATTTAGTTTAATATTTTTTAATGTATCATTTTTTCTTAGCCCGTTAATTGGAATTATGACTCTAAATTAACCAATGTATTAATGGTTTTATGTCATAATATCATTTTTACCATTATTTTTTATTTTTTAGTTTCCAATGTTGAATTATTATGAATATTTTATAAAATAATTAACTATTTAATCTCATAATTTTAATTTAATAGTTTACATTTTTCATTTCATTCTCCTCTCTGTAGGTACTCAAGAGACTGAAATAATTTTTTATGGATAAAAATCTATGTTTTACTATTTAGTGGGGAATATTCTCCTCCTTATCTATTATTGATTTAAAATGTTTGAAATAATTTTTTTAATATAATACAATGATGGTTTAAAATTATTTTTACCCCTGTTTAAAATTTAATATTTTTTAAGATAAATATTATTATCTTTTTAAGAATAAGCTATATTTTACATTTTATATAAAATGTTAATGGAGTCATTGTCTTAACATAAATTTAATTAATGGAATATCATACTATTATGAAAACTCAATTATTTCAACACAATATTAAATATTTATATAGTTTATTCAAAGATCAAAATTAGTACATATTATTTTGGAATTTTTTTTTTTAAATAATTGATTTAAAAATTAAAATGGTTATTTATTCATGAAATGATCCTATTATATTTTAAATAAAATATTAATCTATGATAATTACCATTGATGTTTTTTATTATAGACTAAGCTTAAAATCTATGGGGACTATCCTTATAACTTCTGTATAATATTAGATTTAGGATGATGAAATTTTTATGAAACATGATTATTTTCCATAGATTATTAAAGGATTTTATGATTAAAATTTTTTCATCTTCTGAAATATATAATAATTTTTTATTATTATGTGAAATTAAGGAAAGTTATAGACCTAAAATTAATAAGTTATTGGTTAATATTTTTTTAGATCAAAGGATACAAGAGATATGATCCAAAGACAAAAATATTTCACATTATAGTTCATCCAAATTATTAAATACAGAAAATAAGAGGTTCTTACAAACTAGAAAGAGGGTACATTGGATTTAATTATATGCCTAAATGATTTTATATTATAGGTTAACCTAATCCTAAAGATGGTATGCAGGTTATTATCAAAATACTAACCTTTTTTGAACTCATTTATAACTATCCAAGAAATAATATTTTTATGATTATAATTATGCCATGTGTAATGCCACTATTTTATAACATGGTCCTATATCATGGTTATGATCAAGTGGATCATCATATTTGGTTACTTTATATTTCATTTCCAATGATGCTAATATTTAT
Source organism: Viscum album (assembly GCA_963277665.1). NCBI lineage: Eukaryota > Viridiplantae > Streptophyta > Magnoliopsida > Santalales > Viscaceae > Viscum > Viscum album. The sequence continues at coordinate 1,500,509,114 of OY728146.1, read as the reverse complement.
GAAATAAAACATCATTATGACATTTTAATTTTGGGGTTTGGTTTTCAATGGTTATGATCATATTATCATGAAATTTTCTTCGTGTTACACAGAAATGATCCTTGATATCTACATGTGTAATCATACTAAGCATATGATCTCACTATTTATTATATTTTATTTTCCCCATGATATGGATAATTCCCTAATGTATTATATTTCTATGAAATGTGGAATTTATAGAGATCGAAGTTGGATATGTTATAGATCTTTCTTGTACAAAATATTTATGTATCAAAGTTTTAAAGAAATGAAACATTTACAGATAAATATTGGAAAATATTCTATGTAAATAATATTTATATAATAATATGTGATATTAAAATAATAAATGTATAGATCACTATAAATTGCCCACTTTTTAAAATTATTTCATTTGCAAGAGTTTTTTTACTCACTAAAAATGAAGAATAAAAGGGTTCTATAAGTATAAGAAATTTCAACCCCTGTAAGAAAATGAATTTATTGGTTGTTCAATGTATGAGACTTTATATTTGGTATAACAATAGATGATTATATAATTATAGAGGTTAGGATAAAATTTCAAGAAATGATAAAATTCTCTTATGACATCAAAGGTTAGTATATGATATAAAATTATTAAAATTTTGGATTTTTCGAAGTAGGAAAAAAATATGAAATTGAAAAATATATATTTGTTTTTATCGTCCTCATAAAATTAATTATAATGATACCTTTTTATATGAAATATTATCCATTTTAGTTTTATTAAATTTCCAAAACCATCTGTCAAAACCTAATATTTGGGAAGAATAATGTTGAGTTTGATAATATATATGTAGTCAAACAATGAGCTCAAAAGATAATTTAAAACACTAAGACTACCTAATACATTTACTTTTAAATATATTCAATAACATCATCATATTAGAGAACATGAAACCCCATGACTAAATGAACAATAATATAGTGTACCATTATAAACTAGCTATTAAATTGGCGGGTATTAATAGTAATAAATTAATTAAAAATGAATGTACTATATAAATTTATATACATGTTTATTATTTATCTAAGGATTATAAACAAAATAAGATTAATTTAGGAGAAAAAGAAATATATTTCAAAAAAATGTATTTTTCAAAAATATATTTTAACCAGTCTTTTCTCACATAATATAAGATTATTTTTTTACCGATAATATAAAATATATTTTTATAAAATTAAAATATCTTTTTAAATAATTATTTAAAAATAATATTAGAGTTTGTTTTTTTATTTTTCTAAAATAATTTATTTTTCAATGTATAGTGAAAAATACATATTTTTTTGAAAAAATAATTTTCATTCAATTAAAAATTGAATAATAAAAAATAATTTATTTTATTTTAAAAACAGTTAGTTGAATTGTTTTTAATTTTAACTAAATTATTTCCATTTTAATCAATTTTATAATTTTTTTTAATGAAACATTCATTAATTATCTGAATTTTCTCTTTAGAAACTATCTTTTTAATCACATATGATGGTATAATTTAAAATTTGATACAAAAAATTCAGTTTATTAAATTAAGAAAAAAAGATTATATATTTTAAATAATAATAATTTACTTTATAAAATATTTCCAAAATAATTTTTTAACATTAATAATATTAAAAATATTAAAAGTTATTTACTATGGTTGAAGTAAAAACTGATTTTTAGAGGGTTAAAATAAAATTATATTGGTCAAAATAACATAAAAACTTATCCTAACTTCATTTTATGGTCATATTCTGACATTGAGGCCTATATGTTTTTTTAATGAAATCTTACTGTGGTTTTTTGAATAATAAATGCATCGATGTAATTGATTATGTTCAAATAGTCATCGTGTGTCTTTCTCCCATATATAGTAGGTCACAAACTCTCTTACTCAATTCCAAAAAATAAATCCCCTTATTTTAGAAAATATAGTACCAAATAAATTCCTAAATCCCCACCCAAAATATTATATCCATTTTTATCATAAATTTAAACTAAAATGGTTTTTTGTGCAAAATATAGAACATTATCAGACAAATGTATCATTCTTGAATGGACATTTTTTTTATTTCTACTTCCACCATCATAAATAAATACAAAAACATAATAATATAATACATTAAGTATTGTTAATATAATTATATGTTATTATATTATATTAATGACATATATACATCTCCCCTTCCATCAAATGGAAAATGAAACTAATAATCGTGTGTGAGACAAACTACCTCTTCGCAAACCGATTTAATTCATTTTCCCGTCACACCTTTCAAGGATATATACTATTATAAATATATAAATTTTATATATTATTTGTGATATAGTTATATTTCTCTAATTATAATAACACATATAACTTTTCACATTCCATTCCATTTAAATTACAATAATGTTTCTCGTGTGTGTGGAGGACTACCACCTCATTATGCGATGTAAATCATTTTTTACTTACCCTTTACATGGAATGTAATAAGGTTAAATTAAATTAATATATGTGATATATATAAAATTATATTAATTATTGAAAAATAATATATCACTACACAAAAATTTTAACCTTTCTCCCATTAAGGAATTAATATTTTCATTCAAGCGAACATATGGAATATTGTCTCTATGAAGCGATGTGAAAAATTATGCATGTTCACATTTCAATAATGTTTATAAAATTATATATAATGAAAATAAATTAAACTAAAAATTTAAAAATATTATTATGAGGACGTAACTAAATAATATGGATAACAAATGAATCTTTGGTGACAAAACATGCATGAGACAACAAGACAATTAACACCTTAAAAATTTAAAATAAATAAATATTGTTTACAAAATTCTTGGAAAATGTTATAATTGTATCATACATGATATAAAAAATTGGATATGATTCTATTAAAAATTAAAAACGTTCATAGAAAAAATAAAAATTAGGTTAACTAATTTTCAACAAGACAGAAGCATGAGGTAATTGACATCAACTCAATTTCCTATTATTAAGAAATATTATAATGTGATATTACAAACCAATTTTATAGGATGTATATGGAACCGATTATTCAGGTAATATAATGAATTAATAATAGTTCATATTAGTTTATGTATAATTTCAATTATTTTATCGATGTAGATATTAATTGAAAATTTCCAAGTGGTAAATAAAATCACAACTCGGTTTCTTTTCATTAGGTCATATGATTTTTTTTTTGACATTGATATTATAAGAATATGTATGTAATGAATTTTTATTATATTATAGTTTATTTATAATTATATTTGTTTATTTACATTTTATATGCATAATCGATTCATTTATTAATTCTCACTTCTATATTATGATCATTATAAGACATTTAGTCTCAATTTCCATCTCATTGAGACATATTTATAATATGAACCTATTCAAATTTATGTGTTGTACATAATGACCATATGATCTATTTTACATGAATAAAAATATATTCATTTAGATAAATTATTCAACAGAAATTTATACTTTTAAAAAGTTATACATAGGAAGATATATAATATATAAAATTTCATTTTACAATCTCAAATTATTTTGGAATTCATTTGAATCATTGTCAGAGAGTATTATTATTTTTCCTTAGTATGATCAATTCATTCTCATAAATTACAATATTCTTTTTATAATTTAAATGATTATTTTGTAAACCATATTCAATTTGGATGAATAGTCTTTACTTTGAATGATATTTGATTATCTGGGAAAATATAGATAAATATATATTCTTTACTCAATATAGATAATCAATGATAAGGAAAATTGATCGTGAAATAATCATATTATTCAATCTATTAAAAATTAATAGGACATGAAGTGATGAGTGGGGATCATAATTGTATATCCCCTTGATGTAATAGTTTTCCCCTGAGGAAAATCTGTGAGATATCATTAAATGGGGATTTAAAAATAGTTTTAAGTTGTCTTTTCCATGGTATTAACAATGGAGGTATCATGATGCCTAAGATGACAAGGTCAGATAATTATAAATTTCCCTTCGTTATGAATTTAGTTATTATTAACCTTGATATTTTCACAATGATATTATATCTGGATACATTTATTCATATTTATTAATTAAATTTTATGTGCCTTCAGTTACTAACCCTTCCTTATTAAATATTATTTATCTAATTAGGATTGTCAAGTTATTCATAAATTATTATTTGGGTAAAGGTATATAACATTTTATATTGATTATGACTTATTGGTTATTGTTAATTTATGCAAGATAGAATCTACTTTACATAACTCTTATTGTTCATCTGATCTCACCCATATATTTTTCCCTTTCCCATTAATCTAGGAAGTGTATTATGAATGAAATGCAAGGATATTCTAGATGGAATGATGAAATTAGTTTAAAAAAATATTTGATAATTTTTATATTCAATTATATTATTGGAATTATGTATCTATATTGTTTTCAAATACTACTAAACTATTTGGTCTTTTAGGGTGTGATCACTTGTATCTTGTGCCAATACAGTACAGTAGACACTAAATCTGGTAAACTAAGATATGATTCTCTAAAAATTTTATTGTTGGAAATTTTTTAAAAACCATGGATACTAGATTAAGGAACCAATAGATTATAGAACATATATTATAAATATTATTTGGTGAAAATTATAGATGAACATCCAAATATTCTTTTAAGGGAGAAATTTTGTGGTTCTTTCATGAAATTTGACCCTATCAAGATACAATATTTTGATGTGTTTTTAGAAAATATGTACCTAAGATTAATAACATTTAATGAATCATGTAGGGATTCACTCAACCATTACATAGAACACAGAAATTGGCATTCTTCGGCACATAGTTTGACCCTTTTATGGGATATTATTTAGATAATATACATTTTATTTTCAAACTCTCATGGAATATTTGAATAGATGATGATTATGAATTAAATATGTTAATAATAATATGTATTATATTGAAAATAAGATGTCATGATTTATAAAACCTAGAAATGATTATATTTTTTCCACTATTATTAGTATTTCACACACTTTGATGTTTAGTTTTAGAAAATAGATTTTCTTGATGGAATAATGTTAACATTAAATATGAATTATAATATTATAACTATATGTAACCAAATGGGATTCTTAATGACATGAAATATATTATCATTATGCTAAAGTAGTTTTCACCAAATAATATTAACAACCTTTACCTTTAATAACTCTAAAAATCACCAAAGAAGAGAATAATAGACTTATATAAGAGCTTGTGTGATGGAGACTATAAAGGATAGAATGTTTTATTTCCTTCATGTAATAATTATGTAATCATACACCCAAGAAAGTGTCTCAATTTAATGGGAAAATTCTTTATGTGTGGAAACTAAGTTCATAAATAAAATAATTTTTTTTGGAAAAATTATTTGTTTGATAGAAGGAAAACAATATCATAATTGGGTTACACTAATAGTTATCTTTAATAAATGTGTTGAATTATGGCATTATCTGAGTCAATTACCTCTTTTAAATATCAATTCCTTGACCAGGGAAGGACGTATGTTGAAATATTATCGATGAAGTATTCATGTATTGAAATTAGTGAATTAAATTCTAGAATTATTTTTTACCAATTCTATTTTAGTTATATGAATATTGAAACATCTATGATATGTATAATTTTTTTTAATCATATATTTCATCATTTACTTATGATATATGGATACTATCATGGGTTTATGATTTTAATATTAATCACAAGATTGAATTCATAGGCACACTTTTTATGTTTTATGTAATTGGATTTTACTAATATTAAGGATATATTTGGACACATTTATGGAAAACAAACCCACTGGATTTGAATAAATTTTATTGAAATTATTATTTAACTATAACATCCATTACTGTTTCTGAAATATGATTAAAGGTATTGGAATCTTTTATGGTTTTTCATATCATTTAATTTGAGTTAATTATGAGTAATTACATAATGTGAATGTTATAACATTGATAATAATATAGTTTTATAAAAATTAAAACTATAATTTTGGGTGACAACACATCATATCTAATATGGAATAGATTATTAAACCCATAACAGAATGGAAATAAGGGTTTAATGCCTACCACTAGACTACAAGTTGTTCCGATTAATATGAAAATATTTTTATATAAAATATTTAATGAATAAAGATTAATGATGAACCTGTGTTGTTAATATTTATTTGTAGAAACTAAGTTATTATTTTATATAACATGGTCTAATGATATTGATTTTGGAAAATATTTATAAATCTTTCAAAATAAATGTCTCTCTTTTACGAATCATATGATATGTGAAAAGATCATTTTAGTGCTTCAGGCACATCAATTTCATTTTTGGATATTCATTTCATATAATATGAGATAAATTGAGAATTGATTTATTCAAAACAAAAGTATGAGATTGTAATTATAAAATAGAAATATATGAATTATTTATATTTCTTCATATTAACAAATTTTAAAAGAATTATCCAACATTAGATAAAGTATTTTGAAAAATTGATATCATATTGACTACATATCTGATGAATAAAATGGAATTAGAAATCATGACTTAATTATTTTATGGGGACATCTAATTTCCATTTATCATTGAAATTATTATAATAAATTACTGATAATACTCCATATAATTATTTATTCTCTTCATCCGTATACATATCATCACATTCCACCAATGGTTTCCTAATTGGAAACAATGTTATGTGTTATTATGGATGAACATTGAATTTTAATTTATCTATTATCACAATGAAGTTTTAATAACCCTTTTTTTATATGCGTTTTCAATAATGGTATTTTTTAATTCCAAATACATTATTAGTATTATCATGTAAAAAAAGAGAGGAAACTATTTATTGAATGCGTGGAGAATTTAATACCCAGAAATTTTTGAGGAATAATATGGGTATAAATACTTCTTATTATATGTAATAACAATCTCATAGAATAATCCAACATCTAAAATATATATGATATTGTTTATTTAAAATAAAATTGATCCCTTCTAAATCTTGTAGAACATAGAACCCCGAGTTTAACAAAAAACACAATATAATATATCATTATAACCTATATGTTTATTTGTAGTGTATGAATACTAATTAAAAAATTATGAAATTTAAAAGGTTTAAAAATTTATTCTCAATTTAATTTCTTATCTATTTTTTATAAATATGTGAAAAATCAACTTACAGAAAAAAATTTTGAAAAAAATATTTTCCTAATAAATGGTTTAATTACACATTTGACAAGTAATTTAGAATGATTTTTACAATAAAAATCAAATTTATTTAAAAAAAATAAATTAATTTTTGAAATTGTAATTTCAATATTAACTTAGGGTGATTTTTTCATATTTTTAATTAACGGTAAACTTTTTTAATAAATACTGATAAACATGGATTTTTATTAAATGTTTTTTTTCATTTAAATAAATTAAAGGGATAAATAATATTTTAAATTAATTTCAATTAATTTTAAATTAAAATATATATAATTTTATTAAATTTTAGACAATTTAAATCATTTGAAACATTTTTTTATTTTATCTTGATATTATAAAGTCATTAATTATGGGAATTCTCTCTTTCAAACCCACCTTTTCATCATGTATATAAGTATAATTATAAATATTATTATAATTATTTGTCAAATTTCAATTAAAAAAAATTATTACATATTTCGAATTAGAAAATTTATATTATATAATATGTTTAACATAATGTTGACCACCATGAATAATAAAAGCAATAAAAATTAATTATGGTTGGTAAAATTAATATTTATTTACTGAGGGGTTAAATAAAAATGATAATGGTAAAAATGACCTAAGAACTATCCAAAAACACATTTTATAGAAGTATTTTTACCTTATAACCTATTTTTTTAATAAACCATTTTTTGGCTTCATTCCAAATAAAGAAGGCGAGTGTAATTGATTGTTTAAAAAAGTCATATGCCTCATCTCCACCACTTGTAAAAGGACACACACTCTCCTCACCTATTATAATATCCAAAACAATTTTTTTAATAAAATACCATCACAAATCACCTCTTTACTGACATAAAATCATCATATATCACTTGGTTTGATTAAGAATACACCGTATTTATTATTTTTTTCCAAACCTAAAGTTGTTTTCTGAAGAAGAGGTAACATCTTAAATACTTGTTTTTATACTATTTCAACTTCAAGCTCCATAAAATATTAATAAACCATTATAATATTATAACACCAATATATTAAATATATTGATATATTAAAACGTTATTTTAATGATCTATATTCATATCCTCTTCCATCAAATAGGAAACTAAACCATTGATCATGAGTATAGTGGATTACCACTGTGTGATCAGATGTAATTTGTGTTCCATTACCACATTTCATGTATAAATATATTGAAATATTTAAAATAAATTAAATGAAATATTTTATATTATTAATTGTATGGAACTATAATATCTCTTATACCATCTTAATTTATATATCGTTTAAATTATGGTATCTTCAATTATGTGTATAGCACACCACCGACTCAGAAAGAGATGTGAATCATTTACACATACACTTAAATGGAATTTAATAATGATATATTTTGGGAATATATGTGGTAAATATGAAATTATATTGTTTCATAAAATTAATATATCATGCACTTCCCAACCCTTTCACCCAATGGGAATATGTTTATGTCGCTCAATCGTCTCTATGACCTATCGTCTCCATGAGGAGATGTGATCCATTATCCATGTTCAAATATGAATAATTATAATAAAATTTTATATGTAGAGAAAAATTATATTTAAAACATTATTATCATTCAATATATGATGAAACTATATAATATTCAAAATAACTAAAACATTCATGACAAAACACACCTGCGAAAACAAGAAAATTATCCCCCAAAAGAATGAAAATAATGAAGTATTATTAATAAAGGGTATTAAAATGTTATAAGGGGGTGATATAAGGAATTATAATTATTTATATGGTTCTTTTATTAATTAATTTCTTGATTAAAACTATTATATAGGAGTATAATTCATTTTTAACCAACTGAAGCGTGAGGTAAACAACTTCATTAGAAATTCCCTTCTTTGAGAAATATTCAAATGTTATTCACCTTATTTATTTTAAATGGAATATATAATTCGAATTTTTCATGAAAAAATATTATTAATTAATAATTAACTCTATTTTATGTTTTAATTTTATTTATTTCACCAAGGGTTATTTTAATTGAATCAAATGGTCCATAATTTTATAATATAATTTATTTTCTTTGATTTATATTACATCTTCAATGTCTTTGATGTTATATGATTTTGTTATTAATTTCCATCATATTCTGTTTCATTTTAACTTCTATAATTTGGAATTACAATTAATGTGAATAATCGATTCATTAATTAAATCTCACGTCAACATTACGACCATTGTAAGTGACTTTTCTTCAATTTTCACTTTATTAAGACAGATTTTTTTAATATACACCTATATAATTTTATGTGATTTATGTATTACACATGAAATTTTTTTAACATAAAAACCTATTTATTAATTATTTCAAATGATAGAATAAAAAATATTATTTTAAAGGGTTAAAATTTGAATGTTAACAAAGATGTTCGAATATATATTTACAATCACAATTTCATTTTCAATTAATTTTACTCTTTTTAAATGTGCCTTATCATTTATACTACAAAAGATAGAATTATTATATTTTATATCCATGTTATCTTTATCATGGATATGTTTTTTTATAAACCTTATCACATTTTTTACATATGATTCTTGTTTTTAATTTTATTTGATTATCTTTGGAAATATTGATAAATATGTATTCTCTACTCAATAAAATATTTGATAATATGGAACATAGTTCATGATTTAAATTTATTATTTTATATATGAGGAGTTATTAGGATATATAGTTTTGGGTGGTTCCTATAATTATATACCAATCGATTCATTGTTATTCTTAAGATACAAATAGGTATGCATGAATAATTTTTTTATACTCATTGTTTAAAACTACATTATGAAAGGTCTTAACAATAGAGGTATCATGATGCCTAAAAGCATGATATCAAATAATTAACAAATTACTTGATTAATAATTTATTCATCATCATCCATAATATTTTAGCAATAATATTATCACTGGTTGTGTTACATTCTTAATTATTATTTAAATATAACGTGTTATTAGTTTATTAACCTTCCATGTTAATCAAGCCTTATATAATCAACATGCTCCTGTTATGGATCAAATTAAATGTGTCTGTAGATATTTACCACGTGATATTGAATATACCTTATTGATTAATCTTCAATTAATTATAACAGATTCTAAATTATATATCTCTTACTAGGAATCTAATCACACAATCATTTTTTCTTTTCCTATGAATCAAGGACGTATACTATGAATGATAAAAAAGAAAATTCTATTGGGGATAATTATATTCATGAAAAAAACTACGTTATAATTGGTATATTAAAATTTATTATTAGATCCATGTAGGTATATAGTTTATTACAACTAATAAACTATTAATTCATTTGTGATTTTATTATATTTTTCTTATAAAAATGCAATAATAAAGACCCCAAATTTGGGATACTATGTTCGGGGTTACAAATCTATCATGGCAAAAGAAAATATTCATTATTAAAGATAATGCATGTAATGTCCCGGAAATTTGAAGGAAATTTTTTTCTTAATTTTCTTTGGAATTTTACAAGAACGTAGTTTCTGACGGCGCCTGATTCTGAGGCCCGGTGTGCCTGGAATCATTTTCCGAAGTTTAGATCGGGTACGTTCAGTGAACGAATGAGCGGGTTTTTCTAACTTTTGAACCGGTGCTCAGAATCGAATTCTAAGGGCACCGATGAAACTGCAGTGCCGGTAATTGATTACAAATACCTTTTCCGGAGTTGCGTTTTCACGAGAGTGGTTGATAATAATTGTGGATGTTAGAATATAAATTTAACTACAATTTTTATTTTCTCTAAGTGGATTTAAGCTTTGGGTGGAAGTTGGGTAACTACACAACTTCCCACGGATGGTTATGAGAGTGGTGGGGCCCACACGAACCCCACCCCTTCACATTCCTTAACTCCCGGAACTCACATTTTAATTTGATAACTTACATTTTGATAACTAAGGATATTAATGATGTGTGTTTAATGTTAGTGTTTGAATTTCAAACTCTTGAATTTCAAACCTTAAGTTGTGTTGATAAAATAGGTAAGGGACTTATTTTATTTTGGGTTGGAGGATTGTTGCTTGAGAGCTTTGGGAGAAAAGCTAAGGGAGACTTGAGTTTCTTCATCTTCTTCAACGAAGAACATGAAGAACACAAAGAACGCGAAGAACGTTAGATTCCTCAGAGGTCGATGTCTTCATCCGCGACGTCTCCTTCTGTGACGCCTCTTACCACGATGCCTCTTGCCGCGACGCCGATGACGTCTTCTTTCGTGACGTCTCGTTCCAAGACGAATCCTCGTTCGACGAACCTCCTTTCAAGAAACGTCGAGGTAGGGAATTAATTTTGAGAATGATTTTATTCCCTTGTTTCTTTCTTTATAAAGAAAAGAAAGAACACGGATCAACTTATTACCAAGTTGATCCATGAACATTTTCCTTACGGGTTGGGAATATTATGTTGAGGAAAATTGTAGGGGTTGTTTCTTTTTAAATCTTTGTGATTTATATCCCCGGTTGTTAAATATGATTGTTGTGAGACTTTAAAAAATCGCTAACGCGGTGGGTGTGGATCAACAAACAAGTTCGAACCCACCGCCCTTTTTGTTGTTATGCGTGGATTGGCAGGTGACAACAAACAGGGCCGCAAGTTAATTTTGAAGGCTTTTCAGTGAAGAATGAATCTCGGGACAAGCACTGCTGAAGACCGCGTGCAAATCGGACCACCAGAGCACGTCCTGTGGTCCGCGGAACCCCCCGCCGGCACGCTACGCTAGCGCGGCGGCGCCAGCGGCCAGAGGAGGCGGCCGGGAAGACCCAACGTGGCTGAAGCCGCGGCGGCGCTGGCCGGTCCCATGGCAGAGTGGGACCGCGGAGGTGGGACGCGGCTTAAGCCGCGACCGGGTGTCACGGAGCGGCCCCCGCGCGGGGGGCCGCGGCTGCCTTGTGCGGCGCCTGTCCCGCGCCAGCGCACAGGCCGAGCCGCCCGGTCGGACATCCGGGCCGCGCCGCGCTAGCCGGGTCGGCCCCGGGCCCGGGTCGAGTCGACCCGGTTCGGGCCGACCCAGGGGGGGTTGGGCCGGGTCGGACCGGACCCAGACCCCCCGTTTTCGGCCCCTTTTCGGTCTTTTTCCCATATCTTGAGCTACGGACCTCCAATCGATGCACCGTCAGTGGAGATTTGATCCTTGGATCAAGACAGTCGTTTTGGTTTATCGCACTCAAGGTTTTGGAATACTTTGGGTTCGGCTGGGTTGGTTCGTACACGAAACCAACCGGGCCCTCAGAGCGGAAACGCTCATATCTTGAGCTCCGGATGTCTGATTGACGTGTTGTTGACTTCATTGAATTCCTCTTGATGAGACAGAACTTTTGACATACTTCTCTTGAGTTTTGGATGCAGTTGGATAGTGGCCTGGTTGGATTGCATCCGAAATCCAACCGGGCCCAAGGAACGGAAAAGATGATATCCTTCAGACCGGACGTCCGTTTGACGAACCTTCAACGGCGTTGGTGATCACGTTGAGAAACGGTCCCTATGAGTATACCCTATGAGAGTTCGGGGTACAGTTGAGATATGGATGGGTTGGTTCGCTCATGAAACCAACCAGGCCCCTGTGACGAAAAGTCTAATAACTCACAGACCAGGCGTCCGATTGATGCGCCGTCTGTTGTGTTGAGACCCCTATGACGAGGCGGTCCTTTGAGATACTTCTTCGTGGCACTTTGTGATACTTGGAGTATCGACCTATAGCTCGTGGAGCAGACCCTCCCAAAGACATGCGTGCGGAGTACGTAGACCGTCTAGCTGACTGAGACCTGAACACTGCTTGACCGACTCGACTTGGAGTCAGTCGACTAGCCCAGTGGATGGAGCACTACACTGTTTTGGTGCATACCCATGGTGGACGGAGCACTACCTGTGTGACAGTTCAGACCCGCGGTACACATCCGGAGAGTACCTCTGTAGGCTACTAGGGGGTTTGCACTACTGTGTTTAGGTGGCATACCCCAGAGGAAAGCACTATTGTGTTTGTGTGGCTGACCTGCGGTACTCGACAGGAGGAGTACCTCGGCAGTCTTAGGTTAGTGAGCAGTACCTCGGAGTCGTGACAGGACCACTATACACTCCGGAGACGGGGCTCTTCAGCAGTTACAGTTTCGATAATGAAAATCATGGTTTGAGCTGAGTCTATGACCTTTGTGTTACCTCTTGATTGAGAGGGTTCACTTGATAACTTAGGTATATATATGGGCGTATACCTGGGTAGTGGTTATCTGTTGATTTCATAATATTTGTGTTTCCTCATGATTGAGATGAGTTACTTGATAACTTAGGTATATGTATGGGTATATACCGATGTAGTGGTTATCTGTTTAGATCTTTCTTGTGGTTATCCTTGTTGGTTTTAGTGAGACCATGAGGGTCTCGGGGTCCCTAATGAGTATCGTTATACTCACCCCTGCACAGGCTATGCCCGCACCTCGTTGTGTTGGTTGCAGATGAAGGGTAGTGCTGACGGAGGCCAAGTGTTTGAGGACTGGACGGTACCCAGAGGTGGACTACACGACGAGTCAGTATCCGGAGGTGGACTTCATGGTGAGACGACACACGGAGGAGGTTGACGGGCGAGAGCGTTGTGGAGGCTATCTGTACCTACCCTTCAGGTAGGATCCGAGGAGGACGACCCAGGATCTGCTTCTGTTCTTCCAGTTGTTTCCATTTTCTGTTGTACTTTTGTTCAGTTGTAGTTTTACTTTCAGTTGGGTTTGTATTCTGGCCCATTTACTTTTCAGAACATCACTTTGTTATTAGTGTCTTACTTCCTCTTGTACTCTATGGTGTTTTGTTTACTTTTATAAAGGCAATGCCTACCCAGTTATCGGGATTTACACCTTTGGTGCTAGTCGCCAGCCCCTGGCCTATGGAAGGAGGGCTTAGGGTAGTCACGGAACGGGCCCCAAGGACGGGTCATGACAAATTGTTATCAAAGGAGTCCGATCTACCGCAGAACATATAACTCTGTTATTTTTATTGCTGTGAAGAAATAGTGTTAAGTGTACCATGTGTGGTTTTCAGTTCAGCGAGTCCAGTGTTGGTGCGGGCGGCCGACGTATCCATAAACCAGGACCCTGACAACTGATTGGAGACTTTGTGCATGAAAACAATAATTTCGTGTGTGTTTCCATAAGTTTTTAAATGTCAGCTCAACCCAGGTCAGCTCACCAGGTATAATAGTTTGACTGTGTCACGTTGTTTCTTCAGGATTCCTTTTCACACACGACTAGCTAGAGCCCAAAGGGATGTGCGTACTGATAGCCTGTCAAGCGACGAGGCTTTGGTACAGGGCCCTCTTGCAGTTGAGGCATCAGCGGAGGCACCAGCGGTACCACCATACGTTGGGCCACCGATGCCACTAGCCCCAGCAGTTGGCGATGCACACCACTTGAGCACGCTGCACGAGTTCCAGCGCCAGAGGCCACCCAGGTTCCGAGGATATAAGGACCCGCAGGCGGCTTAGGATTGGCTGGAGGCTATGGTGAGAGTCTTCAGGCTAGTGGGGATGCCTGAAGAATTAATGGTGATATTTTCTTCCATCCTTCTTCAGGCAGCTGCAGGCAGGTGGTGGACACACTTGTTCTAGTTTTGCGACTGGATGACCTTAAAATGGGAAGACTTCGAGACCTTCTTCAGGGTGGAGTTTGTGCCAGTAGCTCTACACCCTGAGCATGTTCAGAAGCTTCTGCCTTTTCTGCGTGTTTTTCGATCAGTAGCCGATTCATCTGTGGCAGTAGACAGATTATGCAGAGGTCCAGGAGGACCAGACCAGTAGTTGGGCGATCTTGGGTTTTAGCATCGGTGGTGTGGGGCACCCGGTGTGGGGACAAAGCTAGGCGTTCCAGAAACAGATAGTGTTACTCAGGCGGCAGGAACAGTCACCTGGCACGTGACTGTCCGACCCCCCGTACTGTCGATCCTCTGGCGTTGGAGGAGCCACCGAGGCAGAAGAAGCGACGAGTGCTTGAGCAACAGCCGAGCAGTGGAAAAGGCAGTAGAGCTCCGAGAGTATGTGGATAAGAGAAGAACTAGTGGATACGTCCCTTGTACTCCAAGTTCAATATTGTTGTTGTATTCATGTCTTTGTACTATGAGCTGCAATAATAAAAAGACACTTATCTTTGTGTTGTTTGGTTTCCTGTCCTTTTGTTTATTTGATACTGAGAGTTCCCGGTTAAAAACTATTGACATGACACTCAATTTCAAGATTTCTACAGGTGGAGACCCACTGACCTCACACTGATGCCGATAGCATGACTCGACCCTTATAGGCGAGAGTGATGGTTGGATCTCTTGGTAGTTACGTTGAGGCCTTACGAAATCATCCATGGCATGAATGCATCATTCATGTCAGGATTGACTGTATAAGGCAATGGGCATGGTTCATACAGGGGATTAGACCGAGTTTCTCTTTTCGAAAAAGGAGAAATTTTAGCAGCACTTTCAGATCATAGGCATAGAAGGTGCAGATCATCCAGGAGCAGATGAAGACTACACAATGCAGCAATAAACTGGAAATCGGTGACAGTCTTAGAGACTCAAGCGTGTTAAATGTTTCAATAAAAGGAAGATTTAAGGAAAGATGAGTCTGCGAATCAGCTGAAGTAGAGGCAGAGCTAGGAGAGCAGCATGAGGTGGTGTACATCTTATCATGCTACAACCACCCTCCTTAGGTATCCTTGCCAGGCTCAGGGAGATGGAGGGCGGAGGAAGAGTGCAGCTTTATGCGGTCAAGGAGTGTGACCCAATGACTCTAAAAATGAATCAAGGGACAGTCTATGTCCACTACTAGCTGCTGTAGTAACGGACGTCGATATGAATCATTCCTTACTTTCACAAATCTTGTTCCAGACCTAGAGTTTCTGGTAAGCTGTGGGCTTGACCCTCACATCTGGAGATTCCATGGGAGAAGACTCGATAATCACACTTACACAAATGGTGTGGTCAGACCCTCGAGGTGTGATTTTCTATTGGAATATCTTGGTGGAAGTGTCGAGGCCTTACGAAGTTAGTTTGAGTATGAAATGGGCAATAACTGTTCATACTCAAATTGACGGTTTTAGGAAAACGTCGGGATGGGTTTTCCTTGGTCAGCGGAAAGGAAACCCCAGGCAGCACAAGATAAACTCTTGCACAGGAGGGTGCGACCGATCACTCTTGAGTCGGTCAACCTTACCCTCGTGGCAGTCGTCGTTTTAGTTTCAGTTCTAAAAGGAATTGGAGACCTCTAGATTTCGAGGATGACGATCACGTCCTTATACGTGTCTCACATCGACGAGGTTTACGGAGATGTGGCCAAGGTGGAAAGTTATCTATGAGGTTCAACGAACCTTTATAGGTCCTCAGGTGGGTAGGTCATGTGGTTTACCGCTTGACCCATCCACCTCAGTTACACCAGGTGCACGACGTTTTCCAAGTATCTCAACTGAGGAGATATGTGCTTGACCCTTAGCATATCATCGACCATGAAGATCAGGACGATGGCGATGGGGTTACTTCCACGGAGGTTCCAGTGGGGATCGAGGATCGACATGAGCGGATCCTACGAGGATGTTCGATTCCTTGGGTGTGCTTTCTTTGGCATTACGGGAATTTTCAGGTAAGCATATGGGAGCGGAAGGCTCAGATGCGTTCTAAATACCGCTTTTGTGACCCTAGATTGTGTTAAAGCTTTACGGGGACGTAAAGACCTAAGGTTCGAGTAATGTAAAGACCCAGAAATTTCAAGGAAATTTTTTTATTAATTTTCTATGGAATTTTACAAGAACGCAATTTCAGACGGCGCCTGATTCTGAGGCCTGGTGTGCCCAGAATCATTTTCCGAAGTTTGGCTCGAGTAATTTCCATGAACGAACGAGCGGGTTTTTCTAACTTTTGAACCAGTGATCAGAATCGAATTCTGAGGGCACAGATGAAACTGCAGCACCGGTAATTGCTTACAAACACCTTTTCCGGAGTTTCATTTTCACGAGAGAGGTTGATAAAAATTGTGGAAGTTAGAATAAAAATTTCACTACAATTTTTATTTTCTCTAAGTGGATTTATGCTTTGGGGGAAGATGGGTAACTACCCAACTTCCCATGAAAGGTTATGAGAGTTGTGGGGCCCACACGAACCCCACCCCTTCACATTACTTAACTCCCTAAACTCACATTTTAATTTGATAACTTATGTTTTGATAACATATGATATTAATGAAGTTTGTTTAATGTGAGTGTTTGAATTTCAAACTCTTGAATTTCAAACCATAAGTTGTGTTGATAAAATAAGTAAGGGAATTATTTTATTTTGGGTTGGAGGCTTGTTTCTTGAGAGCTTTGGGAGAAAAGCTAAGGGAGACTTGAGTTTCTTCATCTTCTTCATTGAAGAACACGAAGAACACGAAGAACGCAAAGAACTCTGGATTCCTCGGAGGTCGGCGTCTTCTTCTGCGACGTCTCCTTCCGTGACGCCTCTTACTGCGACGTTGCCGACGTCTTCTTTCGCGGTGTCTCTTTCCGCGACGAATCCTCGTTCGACGAACCTCCGTTCAAGCAATGTCGAGGTAGGGAATTAATTTTGAGAATTATTTTATTCCCTTGTATCTTTCTTTCTAAAGAAATCAATGAACACTGATCAAATTATTACCAAGTTGATTCGTGAATTTTTTCCTTGCGGGTTGGGAATATTTTGTTGCGGAAAATTGTAGGGGTTGTTTCTTTTTAAATATTTGTGATTTATATCCCTGGTTGTTAAATATGATTGTTGTGAGACATTAAAAAACCGCAAACGCGGTGGGTGCGGACCAACGAACAAGTCCGAACCCTCCGCCCTTTTTGTTGTTATGCGCGGATTGGCGGGCGATGACAAATGGGGCCGCAAGTTAATTTTGAATGCTTTGCAGTGAAGAACGAGTGTTGGGACGAGCACTGGTGAAGACCGCGCACAAAACGGACCACCGGAGCGCCACGCCAGCACGGTGGTGCCGGCAGCTAGAGGCGGCAGCCGGCAGCGGCCGGCCGCCAGGATGCGGCGGCGCTGGCTGGACCCGCGGCCGCGCGGGACCACGGTGGGGGGGGGGGGGGGACGCGGCTTAAGCTACGTCTGGCTGTCACGGAGCGGCCCCCGTGCAGGGGGCCACGGCTACCTTGCACGGCGCCTGGCCAGTGCCTGCGCACCTGCCGAGCCGCCCAGTCGGACCACCGGGCCGGGCCGTGCCCAGCCACGCCGTGCCGCGCTAGCCGGGTCGGCCCGGGCCCAGACCCCCCATTTTCGGCCCATTTTCGGTCTTTTGCCCATATCTTGGGCTAAGGAACACCGATCGACACGCCGTCAATGGCGATGCGATCCTTGGATCGAGATGGTCGTTTCGATATATCGCACTCAAAGTTTGGGAATACTTTGGGTTCGGCCGGGTTGGTTCGTACACGAAACCAACCAGGACCTCGGAGCGGAAACGCTCATATCTTGAGCTCTGGACGTCCGATTGACGTGTCGCTGACTTCGTTGAATTCCTCTTGATGAGATGGAACTTTTGGCATACTTCCATTGAGTTTTGGATGCAGTTGGATAGTGTCCGGGTCAGATTGCACTCGAAATCCAACCAGGCCCTTGGAACAGAAAAGATGATATCTTTCAGACCAGACGTCTGTTTGAAGAACCGTCAGCGGTGTTGGTGATCACGTTGAGAAACGGTCCCTATGAGTATACCCTATGAGAGTTGAGGGTACAGTTGAGATACATCCGGGTTGGTTCGCTCATGAAACCAACCGGACCCCTGGGACGAAAAGGCTAATAACTCACAGACCGGGCATCCGATTGACGCACCGTCTATTGCGTTGAGACCCATATGATGAGGCGGTACTTTGAGATACTTCTTAGTGGGACATTGAGATACTTGGAGTATCGACCTGTAGCTCGTGGAGAGGACCCTCCCAAAGACAAGAACGTGGAGTACGAAGACCGTGTAGCCGACTGAGACCTGACGACTGCTTGACCGACTCGTCTTGGAGTGAGTCGACTAACCCAGTGGACGGAGCACTACTTTGTTTGGGTGGAGACCCATGGCGGACGGAGCACTACCTGTGTGACAGTGCAGACCCACTGTACACGTCCAGAGATTACCTCTGCAGGCTACTAGGGGGTGTGCACTACTGTGTTTGGGTGGCATACCTCGGCGGGAAGCACTACTGTGTTTGGGTGGCTGATCTGTGGTACTCGATATGAGGAGTACCTCAGCAGTCTTAGGTTAGTGAGCAGTACCTCGGAGTTATGACAGGACCACTGTACACTCCAGAGACATGGCTCTTCAGCAGTTATGGTTTTGATAATGAAAAGCCTGGTTTGAGCTGAGTCTATGACCTTTGTGTTACCTCTTGATTGAGATGGGTCACTTGATAACTTAGTTATATGTATGGGCGTATACCTGGGTAGTGTTTATCCGTTGATTTCATTATCTTTGTGTTTCCTCATGATTGAGATGAGTTACTTGATAACTTATGTATATGTATGGGAATATACCAAAGTAGAGGTTATCTGTTGAGATCTTCCTTGTGGTTATCATTGTTGGTTTTAGTGAGAACTTGAGGGTATCGGGGTCCCTACTGAGTATCGTTATACTCACCCCTGCATGGGATATGCTCGCACCTCGTTGTGTTGGTTGCAGACGACGGGCAGTGTGGACGGAGGCCGAGTGTTCGAGGACTGGACGGTACCCAGAGGTGGACTACGCGACGAGTCGGTATCCAGAGGTGGAGTTCACGGCGAGACGACACACGGAGGAGGTTAACAGGCGAGAGCATTGTGGAGGCTATCTGTATCTACCCTTCAGGTAGGATCCGAAGAGGACGACCTAGGATCCGCTTCCATTTTTCTAGCTGTTGCCTTTTTCTGTTGTACTTTTGTTTAGTCGTAGTTTTACTTTCAGTTGGGTTTGTATTTTGGCCCATTTACTTTTCAACACTTCTCTTTGTACTTACTGTTTTACATCTTCTTGTACTCTGTCGTGTTTTGTTTACTTTTATAAAGTCAATGCCTTCCCAGTTATCGGGATTTACACCTTTGGTGCCAGTCGCCAGCCCCTGGCCTATGGAAGGCAGGCTTGGGGTAGTCACAGCACGGGCCCCGAGGACGGGTCGTGAAGATGCAGTAGTTAAATGAATGAACAACAAAATATAATGGGATTTATATGTAAAACACAAGTGGATATTTCTATGAATATATAATGAGGTATGATTAACAACCTAAACATAGGTTATTTTCAAAATTAAATAGAATGGTTAAAAATGGTGTTTCAAGAATGATCAGTTGATAATGATCATGATGAAAAAAAAGTTAATGTATTTAATGTTACGAATTTTTTAATAATTTCTAAAACAAAAGATTCAAAATAATTGGATTTGTTTTGTTTTGAGGATAGAATTAACTATTAGACATCCTTGTCTAATGTAATATTGTGGATTACACTATATAGTTGAATAATGTTATTCCAAGGGTATCAATATATTATTTTAAAAATAAGGGTTATAGAAATTATAAAAAAATTATAGGTAAAAATCACAAGAAGGATGAAAAAAAGATCTTTTGAATATTGGTTTGGTGAGGTTATATTATTATGATGAAGAAATATCAAATGGAAGACAAAAAATATGAATTATATTTGGGATTATGATTTGAGATTATTTAATCAATGGACATGATTCACATATTTTTTTGTAGAAAGTATGCAATAAGGAATTAGATGATATGTCCTAGTTAAAGGTTTATGACATAAAGTGAATAATTTTAGTGGTAACATAAAGGTATTCTAGAGTTGTGATGTATTGGTATTTTATTTAATGATAGATAATTTAAATTTTGATCATATGATAAAAATTATATGTCATTTTTTTCTAAAGTAATTGTATTCAAACGTGATTAGTGACATATATTATTTGATAAATTTATTATGTTTTAATAGATTATTGTGGTATACGAAATCCATGTTATTGACATTAGTTTTTAGTGAAAACTTAATTTGCGAAATTATTGTATTATATTTTTTGGAGATATGTTTAATGTTATTTTTTATATTTCGGGTAAATATTATATTTTATGAAGAGTGAATTATTTTTTATTAGGATAAATGGTCATTATATTTTGGGAACATGTTATTATTTTGCAGAAAACCAGGGGATGAAAATTGGTTTGGTGCATAAGTGATAAAAGAAATTTTTATAGAAGATGGCTATATTTGTACTGACATATGATTAAGGTTAATAGAATATTATTGTATAAAATATGTTTTTATTTGGGGAATAATTGTTAAATTAATATTTTTATGATTATATGATTTTATTTTGACTTTATGGTATTTCTTTTATTTTGATATGATTATTTTTCATAGTAGGATAAAAGGATTTAATTCGTGAGAGATTTAATTTTTTAGAGATAATGTTCAGATGATATTAGAATAACATGTGATCAACTCTATCTATTTTTTGTGTTTTGAATCATGTATAATACATTTTGAAATGTTTTATGAATACTTATTTTGAATGATTTTGGTTGAGTAGTGGGTGTAATTATTGATGTCTTGGATAATGATATATATACGATAAACCATATTAGATATTATTTTAACATGAATAAGACACTTTGTTTTCGGTAAATGTTTTTTCATATGAGGAATAACTTTTCATCCTTTTATGGATCTTATTATCCATTAAAATTTAATATTAATCCTTTAGGCATGGAAAAGTAGTAACTTTCATTCATCATTTGGAATATAAGATATACCATATATATATAACATCATGAAGAACAAAAAATATATTAAATTGTTATTACTGTATTAATGGAAATCATGTATGTATATTTTGACATATTATCTATCTAAATGGAAAATGAATTCATTAACTCAAGAAAGATGAAGATAAATCTATCATGTTTCATCACTCAGATTTTAATGTATACTTTTAGAAACCCATTCACTTGTATGAATGTGATAATATTAAATTCATGGTTAAATAAATATTAAGTAAATGATATTTTTCCAAGTATAAACATAAATAATAAAATTATTTCAAAAAATAAGATTTATTGATTTATTTTCATTAAAAAAATTGAAGTGTTACTACATTCCAAATATGTATAATAATCTACTATAACTTTTAAATGTATAGAAAAATGTTTTAGACAATTCTTATCCAACATGAGATAAAATTTTGTGAAAACAACTTTCATAATGGTGGTTTAATATAGGACTATTATTTTTGATGTTATGTAAATAATATATTTGATAACATGTGGTATATATAGCACCAAACTTAAAAAAACCATGAGACACTAGAGAAAAGTTATTTTTTAAATATGACTATTATGAAAATTTATTGGTTGTTTATGTATGATAGGAATACCAATTATTGTAGATTAGATTTAGGTAAAAAATATATTTTATAATTAAATTAAAAATTATTTATAAATTATTAATCAATTAACTGTAAATGATTATAAAATTTTTTACTATAAAAGTCATATTTTTCATAATTTTTTTATATATGCAATATGTTTTTATCTTAATAAATTTAATTAGTAAATAATGGTGAATAATTCACATGAAATCATTATATTATAGTATATTTTATTTAGTGAATAGTGTAATAAATGATTTTTTTAAAAAAAAATCACTTCATTTAATAAAGAAATTTATAAGTACTATTTCAAAATCCCGCCACAAATAACCACTAACTAGTGACTAAATTTTATGTAAAAGTTATACCTTAGTTGAACATTTCTGAATTATAGGGGAATCCAACTAACCTCAGGGTGTGAGGTGGTACATTGGGGAGGCTATACTCTATTTATCTGAGTGTGAAATCATAAATATATATCCAATAATAACATTTATATCATATGAATAATTAATTAAGATTAATTAAAATAAAATTAAACCTAATATGGAAAATAATTAATTATAAATGAATTATAATGATGAACAAATTTTCATTCCATAAATAAAAATAATGGCCTCAAATGGGGATTCTAATAAATATATATATAAAATAATAAAATAAAATAAATATGCATGATTTTATACCTCAATTATCCTCACCTCATCCGGACATATTCAAAATTTGAGAAATCTCAAATGAAAATATTATCTTAGACCCCAACCCAATATTTGTTCTTGTAATAATAATGTAAGTGATTCTCATGTATACATATTCAATATAGGTATGAGTTGGGTGTTAGTTCTAAACTTTGTAGGTATCCAATAATGTGGTATCATAATAACTAGAATATGTAAAGAAATGTTCATGTGATAGTCTCAGAATAATTAAAAAATTCAATGAAATGAAAAAATAATTCCACCATTAATAGAATATTCTTCCAAATATTGAAATTTCTCTAAGAACATAATGGGGACTAGGTAAGCCATAATATCAGAAAAACACAAGGGTATATACGCATAATCTAGGAAATCCAAAAACAAACATTGATCCTCATTTATAAGACCCTGATCAACCATATATATTACATCTTGTCCCAGGGTGTGTCTATGAAACTACTGTGATTAGGGAAATGAAGATAAAAATCCCACGTCACCCTTTGGTGCATATAATTTATATTAGAAACCTCTGTTATTGGAGTTTTCTTATTCGAGGAATATGCACAACAAAAATCTATACTATGGAATTAGCCCTTTTAAATCACATACATATATCCAAGAACACATGGATATAAAAGACTAGAAACATCAAAATAGATTTTCAACCCCACCAAAAATTTCAAGATGTGATCCCCTAAAAAAATACACAGACTAAGATAGCATATGACAGGTCACTCTAATATCCCGACTCAAAATCATGGAAGGAAAAATCATTATATCATAGTCCTCTATACAAGTAAATTTTCTTTTAATTTATTAAAAGTACACAAGTATTATAAAATTTCAAAAATCAAATAAAAAATTCTACATATGGGTAGAAATATTACTTACTTTACATAAACAATATTTTTATACTTCCCCGAGTGAATGCCAGCTCCAAACACCATAATCATGCTGAAAACATTGATTTCATCACTGTGGTGGAACTTCTGATCATCTATACCCCTCAAATTTACCCCCTAAAAATAGGGTTATAAAGTCTTATATATCCTATTAGGGTATCCTAGACCTCCTTATGACTTATTTATCTTTTAGGAACAAAACTATGTAGATGGACTTAATCAAATTCCATTCACAAGGAATTAGTGGTCTTTCTAAACACCCAACCGTTATCCTAGAATCTTTAGGTTTTACATAAATATTTATTAATATTCATGTGGGTATGGAAAAATCATCCCTCATTAATCCCAACGAACCAAGTGGATATAGGGAATATCAAGGTCCATCATGGTTTAAATCTCTTAAAAATTATAGCTCAACATATTCTATAATAATGAATAGTATTCAGAAAAACTATACAGGGACCACTATTTCCTAATAGGTCTATTCAATCATCCATACAGTTCAATTGGTAACCTAAAGATAGATAGACTAGGTATTTATACCCCACATACACCACTCATGGAGTTTACACATCCTGAGACAAACATTTATAACTCATGTCTCAACAATCGGTTACTGAGCAATGACACTCAAGTTCCAAGGCCCATCATATCCTTATCCCTTTATAAATCAGAGTAAATAAAATCTAATTTAATCATTTAATAGTGTTTAATTATTTCAAAAACTATTATTAATGATTTAATTATTTAATTCATTTAATTAAAACATTTTTATCTCCTCGGTGGAGATACTCTATTCCTGATGAATAAATGAAGTCCTTAAAACCCACTGGTGAATGTATGAAGACCAACGATGATTATTCAGTTCATTATAATTATCAGCTTAGGTTGGAGGTTTCTGATTTGTCCCACCAATTAATTCCCATTATTATCCCATCTTATGTCACCAACCTATCTTCTAACTTAGTCCATGAAACTCAATCAATTAATTATATCAGTTAAAACTAATTATAATAATAAATTAATTTTTTTAATATTCAATTAAAAAAACCATGTTACAACACCACAATAAAACCATGTTTCACAACCTTGAAAAATCATGTTTGGATCTACCCAAATCAATCCCATGGAAATCCCTTCCCAACAATCCAAAAAAATTCAATTTCACTTCATATTGTCTACCAACACAAGAAACATTATTAAGGTGGCATAATTTTAGTAGTATCCAAGTAATGATTTTTGGATATTGTCTCAGGTTTCTGTCAACCATTATTCCAAAAAACCTCCATGATAATTATGTTATTCTACTTCGCTCAGGTGGAATTGAAAACCAAAATCTAGCTTGTTAGGATGAAAATTATTGAACGTGGAAGGGTAGGGTAGTGGATGCCTATATAACTAAATAAATAACATGATCCTATGATTAAATCCCTTTGAGGAAAACCCTTCAATTTATTTAAGATAATATAAATGGGAGGTAGCTCCATTGAATTTTAGAGGAAAAATGTGAAATAGGACTCTAATCACCTAAAAACACTATGAGAATAGAGTAATTTTACTCTTTGATGAGTGAAATGGTGAGTAGGTTGATAGCACCAGGTAACCAGTGGCTCTTCTAAATCATGGGATGCATTGGTCCTCTAACTCATAAAGAGACCCTCTCAATCTACCAGGAGAACTTCTAAAGCTCGTTCCTCCTCCAAAAAAATGAAATCATGGTACCAGATATTTTCGAATTGTATTTAGAATCTAGGTTTTAAAAATATCCCATCCATCATTCATTAAAATTAAAATTTTCTATCTTTCTATGACCTGTTTACAAGAATATGATATTAAATCCTCCACCACAATAATAATTCTAATTACCTAGAATCCTTGGTCCTTATCCATTTATATCACTTCACATATTTTTGTCATATGTTCTCAATAAAATCATTGTGTGCGAAATTGAAAATCTAAGTATAATACTAAATAACAACCTCAAAAAATCACAATCGAATCCTTTCAACCATGATCTTATAAGAAGATAAATTTTAGGAACTCAAGGATAGTTAACCATGGAACCTATCCATTTCAAGATACCACTACATCATTGCCCAATTATTTAATCAACAAGTGGTGATCCTCTCAAAAGGCCATAATACATAACATTAAGACTATAATTATCTAAAAACACATCTATTGGAATTTCCAATTAGAATAACATACCCAAATTCAATGTATAATCCAACATGGTTATATTTTCTACTATTTTAAAACCTTTTTGAAACCACCATTATAATTTTAGATCCACGCATCAATATAAATATATTAGTTAAACAGATAAATCACCTTTATTAGTGTGTTGATCAAATAACCAGAAGAATTAAACATTAATTCCTACCACAATGTCACCCACCACACCAAGCCAAATTCTATTTCTGGTTCCCATCAATACTACTAATCACCAAATCAGTATTTATTGATTTATTTCTCATGGGCTCTATATCTTCCACATATCCAAACCAGGACTCACAATGGTCATAAATAATGAGGTAGTACACATTGAAGCCATAAAAGAAGTCTCACTACATCACATTCAAAGTAAATATTCAAGGGCCTCCCTATAGGTCAACTCATACAAAACATATCGTATTACCATATCAGAAAATGATAAGAATATTTTACCAATGAACCCATGTAACACAATATTTTTTGAAATAAAACTATTTTCATTATCTTCTTTAACACATAACATTATGCTTTATGAAAATAGGGATATAATGTTAAAATATTATTATTTAAATGTGAATTTTATATCATAGTAATTGAATTTATAGTTATAAATAGGGATTATACTACTTTTGAAATATATATGATGGTGATAATAAATACAATGTTATTTATATGTTATCAGTAAATAATCAGTCAATTTTTTTATGTCTTTTTATTCTTCAAAAATGAATTTTTATCATAAACAAATTTTAAAAATATTATTATAAATATTAATTGAAATTTTATAAATATTAAATTATAAAAAGGGTGAATATTTTTCTAAAATTATAATATCCATGTTATATTATCCTACATTATTATATATTTCAGGAAAGTTTACTATTTTTATGGAATAGGGAAAAAAATTTTATTAATGAAAAAAATATTTTTATTTATTGTTTTTGAAAAATCCAATTCAATATTGGATTTTTTTTGAAATTTTAATTGTTATATTTGATTAAAAATAATATAATAATATAAATTAATGTTGTAAAAAATTTTATTTTCTCATAATTTTTTTTCCTAAAAAATTCTTTTCACTGTTTATGAATTTAAATAAAAAATTATATTCATGAATAACTATAAAATTAATCACAAAAAATATATTTTACATTTGGAAATAGGATTTCCATAGTTGGTATATTAGTCCCCTATCATTATTGTTAGTATGATTAGTAATCGTGTTAATTTTATCACCATGTTAATGAATAAATCGAATAATTAATGATAAAAATAAGGTAATAATCCATTGGAAATGTTCTAAACACGTAATTTAATTTTTATAGAAAGAAAGTAAATTTTTTTAATTATAATTATTTTATTAAATTTAATTTATTTGTATAATGATAAAAATGGGATATGATCAGTTATAAAAGTATTTTTTGAGTGATAAATTATTTTATTTATCATTGTAATTTAGAATATTTTTTTGAAATAATTAACATAAATGATTACTAAATGTCAACTCTTTGTTAATTCAGTTAAAGAAAAGATAAAATAAATTATTTTAAAAACAATAAAATAATTTAGTTTTATTTAATTAGTGTGTTACATGAATTTTTCGATGAATATAGCATGATAGTATTGTGTGAAATGATTAGATTCAAATTCCATATTTATCATGATTTTTTTAGAGTCAAATTAAATAAACAATGATAAATGATTTTAATGATATTCTCCACTAAATAATATTTTTTCAAATTATTTAAACATTATAAAAATCCAATAATTATCCAAATGGTTGGAATTTGGTTTAAAATATCTTAAATTGTCCATTTATTGGAAAATTTAACATTAATATTGACTATATATACCACTAATGTGTAAAAACATTATTATGAGGGTAATTAAAAAAAGGGTTAAGGCAGGTTAAAAAATATATATAATGTTAAAAAACTAATATATACATGAAAAAAATTACTGATATTATTTCGACTCGTAATCATTAAATATTTAAATTATATCATTTTTATACTTTTTTCATGAAAACAAATTTATATTAATTTAGAACATGTATACAATGAACATATCCCCTATTTTAAAAGAGGACTTCATATCCTCCTTTTTTAACACTTAAAAATGCATTTGGATCAAACTATTCCTTAAAAATACCTACCTAAAATTTATCCCCATGGTCAATATTTCTTATTTTGGGAAGAATACAGAATTTATTATGATTAAGGTGTAAGGATAATTTTTTTTCCAAATAATAGTTTATTTAATTATTCAAAGTATTTATTTTTAAATCATCTCCTACAAAATTAAAATATAAATAAAACATGATAAACTAATAAAAAATGTATCTGTTATACAATGATATGTTATTATGTCAATGTAATCACATTAATGAATCTACACTTACATAAATTGGGAAATGAAATCATCTTTCTTGTGTATAACAGACTATCACCTCATAAACAAATTTAATTAATTATCTATAAATGCCTCACTTTATGGCTTATAATGATGGATTTAATAAATATATATGTAATATATTATATTATAAATATTCTAAAATGTTTATTTATTATTTACCTTTATTTTTTTCATCCATTGAATGTATAAACAACATTAATACATATGTATGTCTTATTGTCTCTATGAATAGTGTCTTTCACTATTTACCTCTATCTTTTATCGATGAATATATATATACACATAATGAATATATATTAAATTTTTATCATTTATAAAATTATGGAAATTATGGAACCATGACCAATCTATAAACACATTGACTATTGATAAAAAATATACATGGAAAATGAATTGGTTCTCAACTGAGATAGTGAGAGTAATAATGAATTATTAATAAATTGGTAATAATATATTATAATAAAATCATATATTATATGATATATATGAGTATGTTTTTGCAATATATTTATAAAAAATATATAGTTATTTTAATATATTTTCTAAAATTAATGAAAATATTAAACACATACGGTAAGAGATTTCTCTAAACCAACATTTTTCTTTAGTTTATGAACATTATATCCCTAACAGACATTCAATCCCTATTTAATGTTATTTGATGATTATAAATTTTTTATATATCTATCTCACATATATAAATATCTTAATATCCATTAATTTAATGGGTTAATACATTTATTATAATCATTTCATAAATAACTTCATTATGAAAGAACCATTGATTATCATATGAAAAAAAAAATTTTAACCCAATTCCTTACATCAAAAAAACTTGTGTTTATACCATATCTTTAATTTCCTTTAGTGGAATAAAAAATCACGAAAATTTTGTGATGGTTGTGCACATTTAGAATTCTAATGAACTTGGTAATGTTTTCTTTTCCACGTATGTTATTAATTGGATTAAGGAGTAAATGTAATCCACTATGGGACTCTGTCCACTATGTGATGTTGTCTTAAAAGATGGCATCAACTTAATCTTATGTCATGTTTTGGGTTTATATAACATTTCTAGTGGTTTTGTAATCATATTATGCCATGTTATTTATTTTATTCTCCCATTTGATTAATTATGATCTTTTTCCTCTATTATATCGTGTTATACAATTACCTCACATGTTATGATTCCTAATCACGTTTATTCTGGTTATAGGATTTTTATCTCAGTTTTGTTTTCTATATATTCCCTAGGTTATCCTATTTTGTTTTCAGTGATCAATGGGACTTATGATCAAAATATAGATATTATAATACATATATTTTATTTTCATGTTGATGTTTTATATAACGTTTCTACCAAATACAAAATTCCCCATGATCTCTTGGTTGTATTTATCAGATGTGTTTCATAAAAATATTAAAATATTATGTGTAAAATGATGGATTCAGGATAATTTATATCAAATAATGGCCTTGTTATTTTTGGACAATATAACTAGAATACAATGTTTTTTAACATGGGGGATTTTTTAATGCATCATAAATAAACCTAGAAATTGGTACATTATAGAGTAAGTGTGTTCTATGAAAATGAATCCATATATAAATACTTTTGTGGATGTAGTATTTTTATAGAAAAATCTATTGGTTATAACCCAAAAAATTGTTAATCAAGTATTTCATGCCCATAATTGTGGTTGTTTTTCACTACTAAGAGATATTTTTTTGAAAATTCACAATCTCTTTATGATCCATTATATTGGAATTTAATAGATTGTTATCATTGATATTTTAATATGGAAATTACTATGGAGTACCAAGATTGAATCATAGAAACTCATAATATAGGATATGTTTTTTATTTGTAAGTTATTCTATTTATATTCATAGTTTCAATTTTATATGTTTACTAGTTAAAGTATTCACATACCATTTTTAATTTATATTTACTAATAGTGGAAATTATAATGAAAAGTTTTAAATAAAAAAATTTTATTGGAGCTGTGATGTTATCCCCAATGTAATTCAGGGACATAAGGGTGCTGGTTCTAGAATAACATTGAATTTACGCTTTACTAAATCATACTATGAATGAAAAAATGAATCATACAGAATGTGCTCTAACTAATAAGGATGGAAATGTTGTGGTCAAGTATATTTTGTGAGAAGCAAATCCTTCTTTATGGTTATCTTATCTTACCCATGTCAGGAAACACTAATATTTCTCCATTCATAATAGAATTTATGTACTGCAATTCTAAAAATAAGGGAACGATGGTTTGGCTGTTTATCATAGGGAGGGGAAGTCAATAAATGTTAGAAACTGATTAAGAACATGAATCCCAAAAATGATATTGATATCATGAAATGGGAAGAATTCATTAAAATATTTTTCAATATATATTTTCCCCAAATACAGCATCTACAGATAGTGATGTGTTTCTGTGGACATAATAAAAATGAAGATGATTATTTTTTTGGTGTATAAAGGAAATTTGACATTTCATGGATCATATGTCCTGAAAATTGACATTAGCATTGAATATAAGGTGAGATGATTCATTATTGTATTGAATCCATGTCTATGAAAAAAAATTAGGATCAGAGAAATTGATAAATGTTATGATATTTTTGGTTATTAACCTTAGGTAATGATATAGATTGGTGACTCTAAGTAGTCTAATGGGAATTTATATAAAGAGTGTGAAATGGGGATTTATTTAGAAGATTCAATAGATAAATATTTTATAGTAAAGATAAAGAAACATCTCATGTGCTACAATTATGGGTAGAAGCATCCTAGAAACTATTTGAATAGAACCCAGAGATACTTCATTTCTGAAACTTATGGGAATAGGGATAATAAATCCCAATGGGATACAAAAAATACCACTAAGGAGATAGGTAAAATAAGTGTAAGATAAAATCTTACTCTGTGGTATAGTGATTCAACTAAAAGGAACAAGTTCATTAGGAATGAAAATCCTATTAAACAAAGGTTTTTAGTCAAAATCAATGACAACAACATCCAAGGATTATTGATAAAGGAAGTATATATGCTATCACAACAAGTGAGGTAGATCTAAAAATGGTGTGGTTACAAGTATGTTAGATATTCAATCAAGAATATTGAATTTAAATTTTGATTTTGGTTCTACCAAATCAATCACATATTTATAATTTAGTATAAGTATTATAAATTCATGTCAAGAAATGGTGGTTGAGCTATCTACTGGAATAAAATATAGAGACATTACTACATCATGGGTCTAAAACTCATCCCTAGAAAATGTCTGTGGATGGAAAAATCCATTAAATCTCAACTATCTTCGTTTAATGTATTTTAATACTATATTGGGAATGGATTGGTATTCCTAAAATAAATCCAACATCAATTAAAAGGGTACTAATATCTCTCTTTGAATCCCATTTCATCATATAGCTCTACACAAGTGTAAGGTGGAGGATTAATCTATCATGGAATATTTTACTCAATTGTGGATATTTCAGAATTATGATAAAGAGTATATTTCATAAATTATTTTGATAGATGAGATAATCATACATGATGATAATCCCATTATAGGAGAATCTACTAAAATATTCCACATAGATTTTCTTGGCTTTCCTCTTGACTGAGAGGTTGGGTTCTAAAATTAATTTATATGTGTATGTCTACCCATATAGAATAATTATTATAGAATTTTTATCGAGAGTTAAAACAAATGAAAAATCTATTAAAATAGAATATGGAAAAAAGTTTTTTATGACTGACTGATTTACCATGGGGTGTGGCAGTCATCTATTCCATGGAAAAGTATGTATATTGTTTCCACAATATTGATAATCATGAACACCAAAAATCACGACGAATATGTAGCCCCTTACAGAAATAGACGATATGTTCGATCGACTACATGGGGCCTGGTATTTCTCTATGATGGGATTTTAGTTATGATTTCACCAATTAATATTGAAGATGGAATATTTTCCGATAATTTCCATTCAAATATGTTCTGGTAACTATGAGTTTATAATGGTTTACTAAGGACTCATTAATGCTCCTAAAATAATTTTGTACTTGATGAATATAGTCTTTAAAAATTACCTTTAATATTTGTTGATCATGTCTAAAAATTTTATAGGCCTTTAATGCATTGGGTATGAAATATGGTTGTATGAATATTCTATTTGTAAGAGTGACACGTGTGGAAGTCAACCACATGTTTATTCCATTTATAAGTATGAAATGTATAATATAGCTCCTATGTACCTTTATGTGATTCTTTATAATTGCTATATGTTTATGTGTATCTAATGATCAGGATTGATAACACTTTACGAATGATCCTTCATTTTGGTGACCATTTCCTTTCAGATGGATTCAAATTTTATGATCTATGTATTGTTGTATATGAGTTGTTTTAGGATTTTTTTTAATTTAGTATTATTAATTCCTCATTCCATTATGCACATTTATGATTATTTATGGAATTAAAATTTTAATGCAGATGTTTACCCTTACAGACCATTTGAGATCACCCTTCTTATGATTCCTTTTACGTAGGTTTTATATAATGTAATTGAATTATTTAGGTCAATAATTGATTTCACAAGAATAATTTTGATGGAATATTATAAAATATAAAAATATTTGTTCAATTGGATAATTGTTTTTTGGATAACCTATGATTCCTTGCTGATATGAGTAGTTTATATAAGAGTTTTCAAAATTTTATAACTAATAAATCTAAAAGTTCTTATAGTATGTAGGTGATAAAAGTTATACTTTTTATGTTTTAGTGTTTTCATGGAGAAATTTGGGTCATAATTGTCTTCATAACAACTACAAATATATTGTTATGGATTTGATCATAGGATACATGAGTGTGGGTTCTGGGCTATTATACCTATGTTGTCCTGATATTCTGATACTGTGTTCTTCCTATTATAATCCCATATAATTACTCATGAAATATATCTGTAAGGATATCATGTTAAATTTTGTGTGACATGATATATATTTTTTTCTCAGTTTTTTCCGTTACTAAGTTTTTTAGCTCACACTTTTCTTGTATATATTCCTTAGGTTATCCCATGCAGTTTTAGGAGATCAACATGACTTAGGATCTCATTATGGATATTATAATTATTTTATTTTATTTTAATATTTATTTTTTAATTGAATAGTCATTCATGGAAACTATGTCTCGTGAAATTTGGGTTTTATTTTTATGATATTTATCTAAAATATATTGTAAGAATATGTGTTATAAGCTTATTTTTCTATAGCTCATATCACAGGTCCCATGTTTGAAAAGGTTAGGCAAAACATCCCCATTCATTAGACCGCTGGGGAATTGATTCTAAATGATAATCCACCATGAGGACTACTCCATCGAGTGTTATGTAATCGACTGTCGATAGGTATACATACAATGAAATCTCCCAAGTTGAACCATGTCAAGAAATTTTGGGTAGATGTCTATATTATGTATAATTTCATTCAAATGTATATGTAAAAACAAAAAATATGATTTATTTACATTTAATTTAACATAACATGTATAACGATAACCCAATAGTGTTTTTAGATTAGATAATCAAGTGCCTCAGTGACCTACTATGTTCATTGTACCTATAGTGCTCAAATTATTTCATCATCATCAAGTACCACACAATTCATCAACATAACCATTCCTTAAAAAAAATAAAACTATAATACTCAACACAAATATGTATAATTCCACTATAAACATCAATAACAAAACACCATATGATAAAATTGTGACACATTAAAAATTTGAGGCTTAGTTTTCATGGGAAATAATCGCCCAAAAAGGCATACATCATGTGAATCCTTTATTCCTAAAACAATTCATTGGATTACACATTACTCTATATGATAAGTGCTAAAAAGAAAATAAATAGTCTATTTGTCACATTCAAAGTTCTCTGGACATGTCAAAACAAGCCTTATAACCTCCCTAGGCACAATGCCTTGATCTTGAAAAAGCCTCTAGGCCTATCACATGAGCCTTGTGATGTCCTTTTGATCCATCGTCTGACCCATGTATCGATGAAATCTTCAATTATCCATGTCTCACTCCCAAATTTGGGTATGTCGTCTAGGTCATGAGACTCCCTCTATGCATGTCAGTTGAGAACTATGATGCCCTCCATATATATTGGCCAGATCTCTTGATGAACTATCGGGATGTTATCCATGATATGTGACAACACCCCGAGCCATGTCACATATAATCTTGAAACAATCTATCTATGTGTCTACATAGGTCATTCAATGGCTTCGATGAAAAGGAAACCATGTCTTGTTATGTACTTTAGAAGATTCAAATTGGTCCTGCGACACCCTATGGACAAGAAGACATGGTCATAAGGAGATCCATATATTTGTAACCTGTGTATATCCTCCGTGTGTTAGACCCAAATACAAGGGATGACTCAACGTTTAAGACCCTAATATATAATGAACTATGAGAACAAAAATTACCGCTATTTTCATGAAACGTAGGAGTCCTTTTTAACACATGTTCTATATACCAAACACCCAATAGACTGTCCCAATAATGAAGTCCCAAATGTATATATGCCATGAGACTGATCATTTTTCCCCTTCTTTCCCAAGACGATCAAAAAACATGTGGGCCTAGGGATATACAATGAGAACCTCATTTAGCATCATGAATCTATACCCACAGGGGATATCCTAACATGTAAGCCTTCATGAGTGGAGTGATATGAATACCCCTCTTAAACAGGAATATACCTTTGGGCCAGTCCCATGGGAAAAATAGAACAACAAATAATATAATTTCTACCATATTCAAGATATGTTGTCCACCCATCCATGAGGTTTGAGCTACATATTAATCATACATGGAAATCCCAGTATCTAAGTACCTTATTTAGGGAAATGAAAATGATTACTCACTACCCCTTGATTCGCACAATGTTCATGGATCACATGGGCTTATGGAGTTGAAAATATCATAAAATCTACACATTAAACCTCCATAACGGTATGTGAAACATCAGTGTGTAAGACCCAATATATTTAACTATAAGTAATCTGATTCTTCCCATCACCAAGATATATAGGAAGTCTTCCTAAGACCCAATCTCAAACATTTAGCATCTCAATACCCACAAATATATCTTTTCTACATTATGATAAACTGAACAGGATAAAAAAATACATGAGTTTTGATTCATACAATAACCAGGATATATAGGTTGCCTCATAATGGCTCTATCCCCTCTTAGAAATATTAACCACCTCTTCACGTGGTAGCACATTATAAAGCATTTGTTCATACGACTTCATCACATGAAGTAATTATTCACCTTAAAGAAGATGTAAGAAGAACCAAAAATACATATAGATGGATTAAATAATGAGACCACACTCACCTCAGTTCATAAATGAGACAACTTTTCCATGTTTAATGAATAAATTAACCAATGAATCATTTTTTCATGGTAACCAATCACATTACATGATTAATAAGTGATATACAAACAAATCATGAATCTCTAAGAGTCCATGTGTTGGAAACATATCCGTCAAAAAATTATTTGATGCACCTGAATCCCATCCTCTCGACCAATATGAGTCCCCATGAGTCGCTAGGCCTGAAAACCCATATGAACTTTATCCTTTGGAAACTAATTCTGTACCCAAACATAGTGGGGGAACCATTGGGTGTTTTTGAGAAAACTGAAAATGGTATCCTGATAAGAGAAACATATTTCATGCCACAAAACCCTGAGGAATCATAAATAGTAAACATGATGTGAATCTCTCAAAAAAAATAAATGATCTATTATTATTCATCAGGACATTTAATTTTCCCCTATATACTAACAAAATTATAGAACCATATGGGAAATCGGTATAAATAGAATGATTAATTTATAATGTTTCATGAACCTTTTTTTAAAAATATTGGATAAAAAAATTTTAAAATGTGAACAATCTTATAGATGGTCCTATGTAACCAGGGATCTCATTAAATAATTCAATTCCCTTTTGACAAGTCCAAACGGGAAAAATGTATAAATCAAAGTATATCATGAAATGAATGTTAACCATTTTAATATCAATGATCACATTATACCTATGATATTTACCTAATTGGAAAACATTTTTAATTTTTGTCTTCATGTCTAAAGATATTGATAACATCTCTGTTCAAGACATTGTATTCATCATCTAGTATTTGCTCCCAAAAATAATTTACCAATGCATCCTCTTCGGGCCAGAAAATGATTTCACCTTCTTGAAAACTCTAATGATATCTGGAGAAGACAATGGTCCAGGAGTTCCACAAAAATGTTGCAATCATTACTATGGAAGCTTCTTGTGATGATCTCTGAGAATTATGACTAGAACGTTTGCATCTTTGGGAAAGGCTGTTGTTAATCCAATGGATCTCATCACCAAAACCAACTATTTTTTTATGTTTATCTCTGGAGTTCGATAACCACAACCTTACATATCTGAGAAAGGCGGACCAGGAGGCCAACTACCACTCCCTTTCAGTTCAGTTGCCACTAAAGGGGGAACATATAAACCATCCTCACCAATATCATTTCATTGGTACCCATTAAGCGTCTAATGAAGGTACAATCTAATAGAACTCTGCCTATGATACCCACACATGATCTACAAGGAAGACTCACCAGAGGAGGAAGGCATTGGATATCCAATATATGGATCATATCCCCACTTCTTCCAGCGATAACTACCAACATATTCATGATAGAACTAGTAAGAAGGATCATATCCCTTCTCGTTATGATCATATATGCATACATATCCCAAAAAAGGCATGGGAGAGGCTCATACACCTACTCAGGTGCAGGAATACTATTGAAATATTCGAGTGGACAAGGAGTAAAGATGTTGGAATATATCCCACCTTCAATTGAAGACAACTGTCTCTTCGTCTAATAGAAAAAAATTTGCAGGATCATATCCCCGTAAAATATTTTCTAAAATGACATGTATTTTATCAATAGTTGAAGAAATACACCATCATATTACAACTCTATTTCAAATGAAGGGACAAGATCATACTTTTATCCCTATAGTCTAGAAATCTCTACACATTGGCCATCACGAATGGGTTATTGTATTGGAGAAATTACACATTCTTCCTCACACATGGGAGGATTATTGACATATTATGATGAAGCATAAGGAATCAGACTAGGATCTTATCAAAATTCTAACTCGGGCTCTCCATGTTAGAGCGGAACACGCATTTGGATAGGGGAACATGCTAGTTATAAAATTATACTGGAATTTTACAAAGTCCTAGGATCGGGCTCATATCCCAATTCTGGATGGGGCTCACCATGTGAAAAGGGAACATGCCTTAGGACATGCCCATATTCTTGTCCAAGATGACTAGTGACATACTACAAAAGACAAGGATAGGGCACATGTTCCGGTTCTAACTGGAACTAAAAAAATAATAGGAGAACATGGATCAGGACTGGTTCACATTCCTAATGGGTAATCTACCTAGAATAATCTGACATATCGTGGATGCTAGATACATATTCCTACTTCCTCTAATGAATTACTGTGTTATAATCATTCTAAGGAAACACAGTTGAAGTTTCATATTCATTCCCCATTCTGGAGGTTGATCGATATATTCCACTAGGGAATGCATATTCAGAAAAGGACCATATTATTGATCCAATTGGGGCTCACCATGTGTGAGTGTAATTTACCTTAGGGAATAAAAACATTCCTTCTATGATAGACTAGTATTATAGTCCAAAGGCTCGGGATTAGGCTTGTATTCCTCTCCTGAACGACGCTCACCTAGTGAGAATGGAACATGCCATAGAACATGATCTTATTCCTATCAATAATGATACAAATCATCATAATATTTTAGTAGTTTCACTATATAATTCACATAATTTGGACGCACTAGAAATACATATTAATGTTTTAGTAACCATTACACAATGGGATCATATCCCGGTGTGATTACAAATGGAAGGCCATCATATTCCGACCATGAGAGAAAACACAACCCATCTTACAAATCTGCTCAATTCTAGTTTCCTTGAGGTCATTCAAGACACATTATAAACACAATATGGATACATGGGCTATTATATTGAATCAAATGTAGAAGATGTTAATTACTGAGATATTTCTCCTTGTGGTCTTGTGGGGATGGATAACACAGACTTTACTCCTTACATCCAATGTGGTCAACCTCCCCCCGAAGATAGCTCCCATTGACATGGAAACATTCCTTTTTCAAGACACCTATATATATAGGTGAACTAAACTCTAGAACCATCATATAGATAGGTTCTATAATCATCAGGTTAAACTGTATATTGTTCCCCATCAACTTCTAGCAAAAATCCACTCCCACTGGCCAGTGACAATAAGAGCCATATTCTATTGTCTGACCAAATGGAGGAATGTAAATCTAGTTTAGAGGAGTCCAACATTCAAATATGGCAAGAAATATCTTCAAACAACCTCCCCATCACGTTATGGCCCCTCACTACAACTGACTCATATATCCTATCTGAACTGAAAATGGAGGCAAGCCTTATATATTCCAGAATATGTGGGATTCTCATCAGAAACCGAAGGATCAAAATCTGACTTATCTGGGATACAATTTTATCATTTAGACAATGAGTATAACCTTTTTTAGAAGACCTATCTGATATCACCATGGCCCAGGATCCAAAATCAAAAAAAATATGCAAATATACAACATTATTTTCACAATTTCATTAGAATTATTCAGTCGGGGATCTTCATAGCAATGTTAGGCATATGTATTCAAGGCTGGGGATGTTATGGAGTGTCAAAATTTTCTTCTCCCCTAGAAGATAAAAACCCCTTAGGTACAACATCCATCAATATTATAGTTTCTGTGAAAATTAGGTGACAATGTAAAGTTTGATCTAGTTGGTCATGACAGTAGAATTCCCCCACTTCAATGGTTCCCAAACACCAGGGAATGGGATAGATATGATAAAAAATATGACTTCAAACTGGGACAATCAATATAATAGGGTGAAATTCCTAAAACCATGAATAATGTTGTGATCAACCAAAAAAACATCCTTTACTTTATAGATCTTACCATGCATATCCATCACACCCAGCTCCCATGCGAGCACAGCTACGCCACATCACGCAGACTATAGTATCAGCTTCCTTAATAGTTTTCCATGAGGGGAATCATCCACCTAGTATGGAGGAATATCTACCACTACCTCATCCCCTCGGATAATACATCCCCAAGACGATTCCCGGCATACCCTTAGAAGATGTATGTGAGACCTATGCCACTGGTCTTGGGCTATTTATCTTATAATAAACATCAACAGACTCATTATCCTGTCATAGGATGCTGGAGATATCAATAGTGATCCTAAAAAATACCCACCCCATTGGGCTGGAGGAATTTATATCATTATGTACATACTGATAATCATTAAATACCTAATTAGAGCCATTGTATCGTAAATTAGTAGACCAATCGATACCAAATGTGGTCACCAAAATGACCCACATCCCATATGGCTATGAAATTTTCATTATTAACCCCACCACAGTGGAAATAATTCTTCTCCAGGATGGGAGGAATTAATAAATGGTAATCTTTCTTTTATGTCCTCTCATCATAAGAAACCCCCATGTTGGTTTATATACATTCACCAACCATGAACAAAAACTCCTTCAGATTCAGTGTTCATAGAACTGAAAAGGAGGAACTAAAGACAATGACAGGCAAACACCATCGGAGTTACAAGAAAAAATGACCCAACAGAACCTTGGGTTCAAATAATTACCCTGAAGAAGATAGTGTACAATCAAAATGTTGTAATGAAAATAATGGAACAACCACCGTTTCCAGATATGCCATTTAGAGATTCATCACTGTCAGCATAGAAGATATTTATCAAGATGCTAGTGTAGATGTCCACATCATAGAAGACATTCCTCGGGTGGACGGTAAATTTGATGGACCAAATGCATTTTCATGCACTATTAATAAATGATAGCTCAAAAACATAGAACCACATAATATTGAGTTTCCACATCCATGATGGAATATTACCAATTGGAATGGTAAAACCACATCCTAATAACCCCCAAATAGATATGGGGTCCCTCCCATGGAGGAATTGTTATCACAATATTAAATTGAAATAAAAACTCAATGAAAAATCAATGAGGAGATACTTAGTGGAAAAATTCTTGCAAGGTATCATTTTTAGTTTGAGATGATTTTTCTCTCTCCCATGGAAAATCGACCATGAAGATTGGAATCTAAGAATCATGTTGGATCTAGATCTAGATATTCGATACATATAAATTTGAAATGTCACAGATGATATGGACATCCCTCTATTTCAGAAATACCTCCCATCACCATGAAAACCATTCAATAATGGGAATAATTGAAAATAAACATGAGATAAAATTAGAGATACATATTCAACCCCTACCATATCCCAATGGAAGAGATATAACATCAGAAATTGTTCCCCCAAAAATAGTTAACATCATCAATTCCCGGGTTATTCAAACTAAAGTCATGGAAGGGCAGCATGAACCTATATAGCCTAAGAAGAATCCATATCCCGATTTTGTGGAAAACACTTTTCCTCATCCCAGTATTTAATTTCCTTCCTTCTCCACATTTTATTGTATGATAATCCCCCAAAAAATCTCAAACACATTGTATACCGATGTGGGCTGATGATGGGCCCTTGATATTAATATAATGAAATAAAGAAGATGTGTTTGTATAGACTCTAACATTGCCATCATTTTTTCTATAATAGTATACTAGTAGGATATGTGTCAGAATGGGATAACCTTTATTGTCAATTCATTCATCAATTCATTTATATAATGAGAATGACACAGATATTCCACCTGAAAGATTCTAATAATGTGATAATGATATGGTGTCTATCTTCATAGAATGGTGGAAGGGTTTGACTCACTCACTAATCATCCCTCTCATTCAAGAGAAAATATTGAAACTCTGTGATGAAAATTATTAGGGTGAGTTGTAGAAAAATCTGAATCTAATGAATATCTTGGGGGATTCAACAAGTTTTTCATATTCTCCAAATGTTTAGAAGAATCCATCCAGTGGACCCGATCCAATAATTTACACAAGCCTACAATAGAGGGAAAAGGAAAACCAAAGTATAAGATATAGTTTTCACTCTCAAGATTCAAATTTAACCTATCTAAAATACCTAGGTCGGCCCTGAACCACCCAACACATCATATTGAGTGGTGAAAACTATAGAATCACATCAGACATAATCACATAAAAAATAGGCTCATCAAGGATTTGAATAGCAGATAAATAAGGAATACTACTTCATGAATGAAAAAGACTACAGTTATTTCATGGCGACAATAGATATTAATAAACTCACACTTCCTCAAAATAGGAGGCCTGATGTGTTTGACCTAACTGACTGGCCGAATTAATTCCCTTTCCATAGTGGTATGGTTCATATTATCTAGAACATATTCATATATAAATATGACATTTAAGGGATGATTGATTTTAGCCAGGTGGTGCTAGTTAAATCCCCAGAGCCAATGTCTTGAATAAATAGGATCTGACTAGAAGAATTGGGTGATTTGAAGAAGGTACCAACTAGACATGTGTGAAAATTTGACAAGATGATAACTCGAAAGGTAGTTGATCGAGCCCATGCCACTATAGAAGCACATTTTTGCGGACAAAAAATACATCCACAACCCAAGTAGGAGGAACTATCAAATAGAATTTTCAATGGTATAAGTGACCACAAATATCATGATGAAATAGATGTGTAAGAGTCATATTATCCTTTAAAGTGATCCTTTAGTCTCACTGGCATCTTTCCTATAATATCATAAATGTACACATCACCCCACCAAATAGAATCCTTTTTAGAAGAAAAGCTCATATTTGGTTCTATCAACATGATAAACTTTTCAAGACCCTTCACGGGTGATGTTTTTCCCCAGATCATGAGTTTCCCACACATAATCATGGAATGAGTGCCTATATGCATTAGAGTTGAAGATATAGTGTACAACACAGATGTGGTCGGACACAATATTCTGGTGACAACTCTATAAAGGATATATATGTATCTAAAACTAATGGGAATCATCTAAAATATGCCAATAATGGCGTGGAGTAACCTAAGTGCCATCTGATATTTTCCTACATCTGATTGTCTTACATGAACACTTAGAGGGGGCACAATCTGATCTACCAAGTAGTGGGCAGGGCTGGAATAACCTATTCCACTGGAAAAAGATAATTTCTCAGTCTCTACAAAAGAACTAGATCCATCTAACTCAAATTCCTCATCTCCACAACCACACATCCTTGAGAAATCCTCTATCTGGAAGCTCCACCCTCTGGCACAATCATAAAATGTTCTAAAACAGATTGTGGAAGTCTTAATCAATCTCTCAGTCGTCAATGCACTCCATCATTAAAAATAAATCAGAGAGGCACTTGTTGAATCCCCCCATATCCCACAATTTTTTGAGACATAATTCTCTTCATCCATGGACTATCGAGTTGAGGCCATGTCATAATAATTTCACATCATCATCTAATTTTCTAATTAATATTGGGATGGTCCCTATATTAACACATCAGACCCCTATATTTCTCAAGAACATCCATTAATATAATATTCCAAAGGGAACCGATTGATAATAGGGATGGGATTAATCAAACACAATTACAATTCCAATGATATTGAGGGCATGGAAAAGGGGAAGTGGGTTCAACTAAGAGAACCCTCCAAGGGTAAGATAATCACAAGAAAAGACCCCTCGGGAAGATCTAGCTCGGAACCCAGTTTGGGGATGTCACGTCAGATGCTGATTTTATAGAAATCCAGCAAGACCCCACATATAACACTCTTCATAGAAGGGTATATCCTCATAGCCACTTGGATATACCATTAACATTTCACCAAGTTAGGATGTATAGCATTAATGGAAAAGTAGACATACTAGTTGGTGATAATGCTCTATTTGAAACTTGTGGGGCCACATATGCTAATGTAAATTTCTATTAGAAGGGTTGTAAACAACAAGTGTTGGATAGTGATATATAGTTATCCACTCCCAATTTCTTGGGGAACAAACATATAAATATCTAGAGTATGCTTGATGACGACTATGTGCTCCCCACAAGCCTGGTCCAGGTCAAAAATATAATCCTATAGGTCCAAGACTCTCATGTCTATGGTGATATAATTGAAGAATATTAGCTCCAAAATATCCCTACAATGACTTAGTTAATAGGGGATGATAATTTCTCATATCACGATCTCTCCCATACTGAAATTGATATTTAATCCCATAGATTTCTATCATTACCTACAAATACCTACACAGACTCAGAATGGATGAATAAAAAGATAACCTTAGGAACACCCCTCTAGTATTTGAGGAATGTGTTTCCACCACCCTTAATGATCTCATGAAGATAAATTTCATAATAGATAAAGACCATAGAATTATTATTTTTTATTCCCCAAATGATCCTCTATGTGTAAGATAAGTAAATTGTGGGTATAATGCAACATTGATATGTGTTCATGTGGAACTACACTTAAATGACCAGACTGAATCCATATGTGGATACGCACCATATCAGGATAACATAAGATCATCAAGGCTTCAAACATGATGTGATGAGTACTGTCCCCTCTCATGCCACCAAAAACAATATATAGGTCTAAATGTTGATTGAGTAAAACATTATCCGAGAGGTGAAACCCCCATGGTTGATTTAAAATAACGTCCCTATTAAGAATAACATTGGGAAGATTAGGGTCTACGTTGAATTCAAAGACCTTAATTGGAATTGACCAATGTATGATTTCCCATTACTCATCACAGAACTCTTGATCAAAGAAGATACTAGTTTCCCATGCCTTTCATTCATGGATGGGTACTTGGGG
Organism: Viscum album; assembly: GCA_963277665.1. Lineage (NCBI taxonomy): Eukaryota > Viridiplantae > Streptophyta > Magnoliopsida > Santalales > Viscaceae > Viscum > Viscum album. The sequence continues at coordinate 1,500,464,131 of OY728146.1, read as the reverse complement.
TATGATATGATAGAGATGTCCCCTTAGGATGATGAAGCCACTAACATTATATTTCCTCAAGGGATATTTTTTTATCAAGTCACTCCCTTAATATTAATGAATTATGCTATGAAATATATATGGGACATGCTCCACATTTTCGGAACATCCATTGAAATATTGTTTAATTCTATGTAGATGACCTGGTGGTTAAATCTTGATTGTGATGTGATCATGTCAGAGACCCTAAAACAATTTTCAGTAAGCTGAAACAACACAGTTTGAATATGAATCTGTTGAAATGCACATTCAATGTAACGTTAGGAAATTTTCTCTATTTTGTGGTATTCCATTTCAACATTGAGTTCAAAAAATAGATTTATAATTATATCTTAGTAATTGTCACCCCTATAAATTTCCCACAATTGAGGGGGGTTAAAGGGATCCTTTCCTACATTGGGTAGTTCATTCCCAACAAATCCAGAAAGGCTCTCCCCTTCATTGGGCTATTACATAATTGAATCATCTACCAATAAAATGATTATTTCCAAAAATAATTTTAATGTCTCATGCATTAACTATTTAACCCACTATTATTTGTGCCTCTAATGGAAGGGATGTCACTGAAAAAATATTTTTCCGCCACTGAATTCCCATTGGGAACCCTCACAAAAAATTATGATGCAATAAGCAATATTAGTCTCTAATACATTGACCAGACTATGTTAGGTACAGAGTCCCAATACTATAATGTCATGTAGAACTGCATATCCATCCTCATTATAGTGAGAAGTATGAGGCATTAGAAGCATCACAAAAATTTCCATTTAGTTACTTTCATTGATATGATCATGTACATCCTTGGACATCAGATACTGACTGGGTTCTTGGTTCGTTGGGGCTCCATTCTTCATCAGTATGAAATCATGTTTTTTTTCACAAAATTAAATTAGAGGAGAATATCTATTTTATTTTCATGAAACACTTAGTGTCATGGATTATTCATTTGATAACACTATGATTATTGGTGAAGAGTCAGTATATTTCCATGACACTCCCTAGACATTGGAGATATATTTTGATAGTGCCTCATGGAGTCCTATTGGAACAGGGATGGAAGGACCAACTCTCAACCAGGTTGTCTTAGGGAATGCGTTTTTTCTCTCCAGACAAAGAGGTTTTTACCTACTCTTTATCACTATCTGAAATCTGCACAAATAATGAGGCATAATACGAAGCCCTTGTCAATGGCTTGAAACTGTCCATATAGTTTCAAATAGCATACATGTGCATCAAATGGGATTTAGAGATAGTAATCTAGTTGTTCAATGGTGAATACACTATAAAAAAGAATGAACTGGACCCTCTCACTGTGAATGTTAGGATACTAATGTCTGAGTTTTCTTTCAAACCCATGTTTCATTATGTTCCCTAATAACCAAATTCTCACATGAATGTATTGTCCAATGTAGTGAATTATGACGATTATCCTGATCATGAAGAAGAAATATTCTATATCTCATAATAGAGAATGTTCATGGAAATCATTATATGTAATTTAGATGAAGTCAAATGGTTTAACACTAACCCATAGAGTAAATAACCCATAACCACCCATAGATGGATGGACCCCATTTTTAAAAATTTACATAATGGGACTCTTCAAACAGACAAAGCCATAAGGCAACATATTCGGTTTAGTGGAGAAAACTTTATACTCCATGAAAACCTGAATGAGAATAAGACTCAATATAATAGTGGATTCGATGAGATCCTCCTTAGGTGCATAGTAGATGAAGATTTTTTCCATCATGGAAGATTTCCCCACGATCTCATTCAACGCCCATCAATCCGGGACAAGATATCCCATTATATCTTGTTGAGAAGATATTACTTGAAAATAATGATAGAAGAATATGTGTAATTCCCCAATAATTTCAATTCATTCCAAATACATGAGATCTTAATCCATCAATCTCATATGTTTTTACATATATCTATATATTCCTATACATTTTTTGTTTGGGAGGATGAATGTCTTTATTCCATATCACCTAACCGCAACACAATAGTTCAAATACATCCTAAATTCAACCAACATCACTTCCAAATGGGATAAGGAAATATCCCTTAAGGAAGTTGGGATGAATAACCTCATAATCATCATAAAGTTCCTTATCATCACAAGGATTGGGGTCCCTCAAAGAATATTTATTGACAATGACACAAATTTCTTTTCCATGGAGTTGAAAAATATATATTAGGAGTACAATATTGGGTCTAATCACACATCTCGCTATCAAGAAGTATTAAAGGGAAATATAGCAGTCTTCAATAAGATTCTATCAAATATAATTTAAATGATATTGGATAGGGATAAGTAATCTTGGAAAAAATAACTCCTCGATGATTTATGGGCCTACCATGCTACCACATGTACTAATAGACAAGAAAAACCATACTAATTAGTATATAGATATTATGATGTATTACCAATGGATGTCCAAATTCCCTCACTCTGAGTATCCATATGTGGAAAACTCTATGATGATGATAAATCACAAAAGTGACATGATTAAGTTGAATTTCTAGTCTAAAATATTTTCCACACACTAGACAACCTTCAAATCCAACAGAATCATATTGGGCGAGTCGTCAACAAAAGGGTTAACCTCTGGTCATTCCTTAATGGAGAACTAATGTTCATTTTTAGATTTCCCAATTATACCAGAATAGAATCCCACAAATAAAGAACCCAAATTGGGGAGACCTTATTTCATACATAAGGTTTTCCCAAATGGGGCTTACTCATTGTCCCCTATAGATGAGGAGTGTGTCACACCTCCAACTAATGAATGATTAATCATGAAATACTTTGCATAGTATTCATCAAAAGGGAATCCAAATTATTCTATGTCCCAATGATAATCCTAGTTACATGATGTTAAACTGTAAAAATTGTTCCTGGAAGCAATACCTTAAATCGAAAGACATCTTTCATTCTAGAATCTAGAAGATAAACTGGAGAACATATTTCATCCTGGAAGAAACACATTAAACACCAAGACATCGTTCTTTTTAGGAGAAATATGTTAAAATACCCAAAACCTTTTGTCTTTACCATAAGACATTAAACTACAAGACCAATGTCCTTAACTCATGACATAAAATATCATAGATCTATGATTTCCATCTATCTTCACATCAAGTAACTATATCTATTATATGGAACATAAAAATCATTGAGTATTTTACAAATATGTATGGCTTGATTCTCATCTTTGTGAGATACATAAGTATCCCTTGATCCAATATCTTGGTCCAATAGCTACATGACACAAATTTCCCTCATTATACCTAAAATTGTATCCAAATTTTAGGGAAACTAGTTTATTTATTGTTTCTCACATAGATCATAGCTCACATGAGCGTAAGAATTATGGTTGGGACATACCCTCCCATGAAAGGCATAAAATTACAAATCTGTTCATTTTGGTCTTGAATGAAATATTATAAATGTAATACAAAGAGTCCTTGATACATGATGTTAAACTGCATGGTAAATATCATGCCACATGACTTCCAAATGCATGGTTATTCATTACTATCCCTGGTACGATTCACATTCTCTTAAGATACATAGTGATTCCCGAACATCCAACCTCATGCGCAACTGCAATATTCCCGTAAATTCATACTGGTTAGCCTCCTTCCTCATTATATTATGTTAAACTACATGGGATTTCATGAACTATGTGTGGGCTGATTTTCAATCACATTGGATATATAGTGACACCCAGACATTAAACTTTGGGAACAACTAAAAAATTTCTATTTATTCACATCAGTTCATCTTCATCATCATCACATGAAGTTAAAATACATGAAGCCACTAAAACTACATGAATATTGATTCATATTTTCACTAGAAAGATAGTGATGCCAAAATATCCAATACTAGGCCCAACTATAATGGTGAAAGAAAATAATGTCAACCTCTATATATGGGCCAGACCTATGTAGTGTATTTCTCATTCAATAACTATGTGTAAATTATTATTTACCTCACAAGATATGTAGTGATACCATATTTCTATTCATAATCCTAGAAACAATTAAAAAATATAAAAATTCCGCCTCCCTGAATAAGGATCAGACCAATTTAGTAGGATTCATTTAGATGAATGTGTGGCTTGATTCAGGTCTTATGATATTTTTAGTGACACCTTAGTTTCCATATTTAGTCTCATCCGCAACATCCTCATTTCCACATCAGTCCACCTACATCCTTGATGAATTAAGCTAAACATCATATAAGTTAATCCAAACCGCATGATGTTAAAATGCATGGAACTACATCCTTATCAAATGATGTTAAACTGTATAGATATATGTCCTTACCAAATGACATTAAATTACATTTAAGTATGACCTTACTACATAATGTTAAATTGAATTGAAGTGCATCATTACTACAAAACGTTAAAATAAACAGTGGAATGTATGTCCACACTACATGATATAAAAATGTGAAAACCATTTCCTATTAACCCATTCATATCAAAGAACCCAAGAGACTTACCTAGGTTAACCAGAGTACGAGATGATTCCACCATCTTTTAAATAACCTCAATCCATAAACCCCACATCATTCCTCAGGTGTCTCAGATCACTAAAATATTCCATCACCTCTTTAAAAGGTACCTGAATTCAAGGACCTTTTTCATTAATATACATACATGCATATGGCTCCTGCATATGAACCTATGGAAATCATCCAAATGATTCACTTTGAAAAAGGACATTCTTCTCCTTGGGATCCCTAACATCACTATGGTGGAACTCATCACCTTAGAATGTATGAATTAATCCTAGTATTATTGTTCCATATCATTAATCATTATCAAAGGACATTAATCCATTATTTATTACATTTCCATATCTTATATATAATGATGTTGGGGTCTACTTGAGCCGAGGTATAGATTAATCTATTGTGTAACATCTCCCATATTAGGTCCATGGGTGTTATGACCCTAAACTGCATGTGTTTTGATAAATGGTGTATGGCCTTAAAATCATTCTCATAATGGTCCAAAATACATGACATTAAACTAGTAATGAAAGAGACACAAAATGATTTATTTTCAAAACCTAAAAATGGTGACCTGATCAAATGTAGGGTCTATACCTACTAATCTCCTCATTCTCAGAGATCTCTAAAAAACTAGTGCCAAACATATAAGGCATAAATCATAGAGTGTTTACCTTGTATACATAGAAAAATCCTATCTATTCTAGTTTGGAACCCTATATAAATAAAAATGATAGATAAATGATTTTCAAATATCCTCTCCACAAGAATTCATTCATTAAAAAGTGGAACAAAATTTACGGTACTCATACCCTCCTTGTATTTTAAACTTCTCAAAGATCAAACATCCTGAGTGGGGGTGTCCTAGATCATAAAAAACATTCATGGCCCATTGAAATGATATATGGGTTCAAGGTCCCTTTTCATTACTATGCATAAATGATTATGGCTATTTCATATGTGCATATGTCCATCACCCCAATATGTCACTCTAGAAAAGAATATTCCATTACTCGTGAGCCCTAACATAATTTTGGATGCAATCAACACCTAAGTGTGTCTGAAATACTCCATGTATGACAATCCCATTTCATTTATCAGACTTAATATCTCTAGGTCATGATTTATTGTCCCCGCACCAAACTATCCCAGAGGATTTTTTTATCCTCAATGTTACATCACCCTGTTTCATAACCTTTATCATGAAAATTCTACGACACTCTATTCCAAATATGTTGATAGCCCAAACATCATGATTCAAACAACATGGATTAAGGATTGATCTTTATGTTTAAATTGATAATTTTCTTAGGGTTCCAGAACTCTCTTTGGGAAACCTTTTTTCTATACCCAACATCATCATCTAGATACTTGAGAATTCTCAAACCATTCATGTCCCTCGAAGATAGGAATATATCATCTATCTCTTTCCAATCTACTAACACATATGTTCCTTTCCCTAAAAAATAAAGGCATCTTCTCCTTGATAGAGAGGACCCTGAATACTTGTGAGCCATATAAAAACTTTTGTGGAAGCTGAAAACATAGAATCTCATGGGACATATCCACTACAGCAGCACAATGTCATATTCATGGACTCAAACTTCCTTGTTGTGATTTAAATTACCAATCTTCTAACTATCTAGGTGGACCATGATCACCTAATATTTCTCCTTAAATAAATAATAGAATCCATAAAACTTCTATAACCGCTAAAAATGATACATGGAGTCAAGGTACCTTTTCATGACTACGAATGAATGCATATTGCTGAGGAATATGATGCTATGGTTTTCAGCCATGTGTATCCCTCTGAAAAAAGGGAATTCCGATCCTTGTGATCCTTAGAAACACCTTGGGGAAACCAAATAACCATTTTGTGTTTTATGTCATTTCTAAAACGTATTCACCATATCATATGATCATATAGAAAGTGAGAGCTAGTATACCATAACCTAAATCAATAGTGGGTATGAGTTGAAATTCTACAAAATAAATGTGATACTTGGTCAAAGATAAATGACTTAAACTAATGTAAAATAAGGTTTGAGCTAAAAGACTATAATCTAAAAGTAACATTAGGTTTGAGATAAATGAATTAAAAATAAATCAATAGGATGTCGAATCTAAAAGTACTTAATATAAATGTTGCATTATGTCTGATCTAAAATACCTTATACCAAAAAAATATAATGTTTGAGCTAAATGACCTTAAAATAAAAGCGGTATTAGGTCAAAGAAAAATACCTTAATCTAATGAAATAGACGTTTCGAGAAAAAATACATTAAACCAAATAATTAGAATGTCTGATCTAAAAGACCCTCAACTAAATTGATAGTAGTTATGAGATAAAATACCCTAAATTTAATATCATGAAAATTATTTATCCAGTGAGATATTATAATGATCGACATATGGCCTTAAAAAATAAATTCAAGATCACTATGCATATCAGTTTGGGAAAATAATGGAGCAATCTCCCTGTAGGATATATATTCTACCAATTTATCCCTCTTTAAATCAAGTGATCTCTTGACCGTTAGTAGATAATCTCATGGAATGTGGTCATTCCTGAGCACTCCTCGAAACAAAATTCTATTATGATCCTAATATCTCAATCATACATTTAGCTTTTTCTGTTGGTATTAAAATGATGGGTATTGTTGAATATTTTCATGATATCAGAATAAAAAATATCATCGAAATCATATGTAATGTGAAATGGAAATACATCATATGATTTTTAGAAAAAATGTTCATTGGTACCACATAAAATGAGGGATATCCACATACTGAAACCTCTCTTATGAATGTAAGAGCCAAAATGTGATTGATATTTTTTCCAACATTATAGAATTTACATATTTGAGTATTCTAGATAATAATATATTCTATATAATAAAACTATAGATTGGTATAGTTGATCGACACGTTCAGTCTCCGCCTTTGTAACACGTTGGAGTACCTCTATTTTAGCGATGACATAAAGTCCATATTTATCTTCTATTTCCAAGAGTTCTTTCTACCCAAGAATGATCTTTCCCAAAATCTATAACACATATTAAAACTGGGATTTCTCTGTTTGAAGATGCTAAATTTTAGACTAATGGAAATTAATTTTAGCTTGGAGATGATCAATTTGAGGGTTTCTTGCATTAATTATGTCCTGTTGAGTAGTATACTATACCAAGCATTGGGTAGATTCTTTAACACATCTACTCAAAATCAACTTTGCTAAAGAAGATGGCCCATCAATTGAAACTATAAATTCAAGTACCCTCTTATGGGGTCATATAAATATCACCACCTTTACTTGAGAATGAATGGAAAATTAGTCAAAACCATCATAGTTGACCTTAGGAAACATGAATCATAGATGACCCAATAAATCATTCAACTCATTCTATGAGGATTATGACATTAAAATTTATATCTCCATCCACATATATCATCGCATTCACTAATAATGTGGTGAAGAACATGGGCCATGGTCTTAGATTATGTTGAGAATGGGAACATATTTTAGAACAATGTCACTTAGAGATAGGGTTGTGACTATGGTCTTAAATGGTCAGGGAAGAGAACCAAGCACTCCATTGGTTGACTCAGATGAAGGAAATCCTAGAGGAGAAGGCACCAAAGCCTATGAGATTTGGGGAAAGGTTGTTATGGAAATGGTGGTAGGAGTATGTCTATTATAGGATAGCTCATGCAGCATTTTCAAATATCAGGAGACATGAATGAGGTTAGAAGAATTTCTTCTTTAGTCATGTCACTGGCAGCATCCATTGCCTCAATTCCATCTGTAGGAGAAGACACAACACCTTCTGATGTTAAATGACATTGTGGTACATTTGACACTTTTTATAAAGAACTACTTCACTCTCCATTCTAATGGACTACAGGAATAAAAGATGATATAATGAGGTATGATACTTGTAAACAAAAGGGTATGGCTATGAATAAGCATTTACCTTCTTGAAAACTTATCTCACAAATGGATAATGTATTGGAAGAATATATACATATTATAGAACCCTCTAAAAATGAATCTATCTATGCCATATTAGATTGTACACTCACTAAAATGTATGTGACAAGAATGAAATATGATTGAACCATCCCATATCCCCTATCTGTTAATTGTTTGATTAATTCTAGTAGTGGAGGATATATTGGAGACACCAAATTCTAATCCCAATCCTTGGAAATAGACATTTTCTCCTCTAAATGAGCTCGGCGGGGGCCTACACATTTCATAAAATCCCTAATTCACTTCCCGGATAATTCAAAATAAGAGGGGAATCGATTACCCTGCTTAATTGGGGATTTCTAAGGAGAAGGATCATACAATAGTACTTGCATCCTTTTCTTCTTTCCCTTCCTTTAAGTATAATTTCATTATGAAAATGGTTAATCCGAAATCATTGCCTCATTAGACGAAACCATCGCCCTTATCAGAGGCTATTGACCAAGGGACCATTCATCATCAGCTCTCAGGTCGCTAAACAATTCCATGGCCATGACCATACCACTAGGATTATATTCAAGAGATGAAAGAGCCAAATTATCATTAAGAACCTCCCTTATGACCACACATATAAAATATTTCAATACAATTTCCAAAGTGTATAGAATATTAAGAGCCACAATATAATTGAACTCACCACTTCCTCAGTAATAGGGTAACCCTATTCATCCATAGAAATATAAAGCATGAATGGGAGGACCATTTGGTGGAATAATGAATAATAAAATATCTTAACCCTAGAAATCACCAAAACTAAAACAATATCTTCTTATAAGACCCTCACTTTATCAGGATGTTATTTATTTTTAATGTCATGTGGTGCACTGATGCAGTCAAAAACCTCTAAATGCACCTCTTAGAGGTCCTATATCCCCCAAATCACATCATCATAATACATATCCATCTAGTGTGCCCATTTTTGAGATGAGAAAAGAAACATTATATCTTGTGAATCCCTTATAGATATAGAAAAATTTTCCTCTAACAATAGTGGTAAACAATTGATTTCCTTGAAAGGTGTTACATAAAGAAGAAAACTATTTTCTATGATTGGGATTATATTCAACCAATAGGTTTCGGAAGCCCCCACATACCAAACTAGATGATTTCCATTGGGATGTGAGGAAATAAAAATATCTACAAAACCTTTTGATAGGCTGATTGACGCATTTTGAGGAGGGAGACCTACTTTTTCACCCGTTTCTTCTCTAGAAATCATAATCCAAAATTTTTCGAGCTAACATCGGATGTTCCTTAGCTCTAACGTAAATTTAAATAGGAAACCATGATTGAATGCCTAAAATTTTGCTGATAAACCCACATGGTTCATAACACTAACAAATAATGTCCTTATACAAATGGGTAGAATGAACCCCCTCATGATGTGACATCATGTATGCATGTTGTTCAATATTATCCTTACCATTGTAACAAAAAAATTCTGTCAGCATAGGTCCAAACATCTCGATGGAGAAATGGTCATGAAATTTCACAATGTGGCGAATTTACAAATCTTTCAAAATGATGGGACTTACCCCACTAATTAATCATATATATTCTATGATGAAAATATCTTGGATTTTCCAAATTTTTATATACTCATAATCACCCGATTGAGCCACCATCTAACCCCATAAAACTTGTAAATGGTCTGAGACTCTCTAAGGGGTGACCAACATATAAAAATGATATTTGAGGAAGTAGGGATTTTCTAACACTAGGATATCTAGACTAATGTTCTCCCCCTAACTATCATAGTTTTAATCTAAATGGAGGATATCCTAAGTAACCCATTCTCATTAATCGAAATCAAGTACCAAATTATATAAAAGGAAATGAAACCAACCAATAGGACCAAATGATCAATTCCAGGGAAAATCTTCCATCCCAAATATCTAAACGTATCTCCTTCAACTAGAGTCCAATGAGAATCCTATGCACTATGGTAATCCTTCGTGAGTAATTCCTTCGGCTTAATAACCTCTGGAATAGAATAAGTCTTTTTAATGAAGTACTTTTACCATGTTTTGAATGATATATTCTCCACAGTAATCACCCCCTTTTGATGGTGTTTCACTTCCAGTATAATCAGCTACTATGTTAAAGGAGGAGTCCTCATCAATTCATTCCAAGAGGATTAAGGAGGAAATAAATTGTTATGCATTCCACCGTGTATCGGTACACTATATATTGGTTCCATGTCCCGGAGAGAGATTCCAACCATTCCATTTATATGATGGAAGGTGTTCATGTCAGGACTAAAATGGCTATGTAGCTCCACTATCAAACTCTTGTTTCAATATGTCGATGAATGAGATATTAAAAAAGCCTCATACATTAAAATTATATTCATCTCCTTGTGTAATTAATATATAATATATTGAACCTATAAGGGTCATCTCTAGTCCAATCCATAACTACCCCCCACCCGATCAGATATCCTGGTTAAAGATCCATCCAAATGTTTGATCAGAGGCAGAAAATAATATTATTAAAATATATATATTGAAATCATTATAAGATGTATGATTGGTCCCATCAATGTATATGGGCATTGAAGTTAGAAGGTGGCCACACTCATAGTCTATTTTATATATAAAGTTCTCCCCTATAGAAATGATTATTCAGAGAGTGTTTTGGGACCCCCAGAACTAGGAAGAGGGTATGGATGATGACTTTATCAGAGGAATAGGAGATTCATTGTTGACAAAAAACTAGAAAATAGGTAATAAGTACAAAATGAGATTGTTTTAGATTTCTTATCTCATCAACTTCAACATACCCTATTGATATTTCTTGAATGAACGACGACAAGACATATCCACACTATCCACTATAGATTCATGGTGGGAAATTCCTTCCATTGCCTCCCTCATTGTGCCCTTGGGAGATGATTAATGAGAACAAAATTCCATTTGAAAATGTGTAAGATTAACATGTTAGAAGAATAACGTAAATATTTTCAAATCATTATACGATCCAATGACATTAGGTATATCACATGAATCAGTGAGGAATACATGAATCACATGAAGACTTTTCAAATCAACTGATCACTAGAGGACCCACGGGGCACATAACCCCCCATGGGAATGATGAAAATATGATGAATCCAATTGATGAATGCGACCGCATGTCCTGAACATGGTCACCCGAGTCGTAAGAGATCAAGTGATGGGGCCAATGACTCTTTAAAATTCCTCAAGTCAACCATAACATACATAGCAGAACATTAAGAAATTATCAAGGTACAGTTTTTGATCGGATATGACAAAAATCTGGGAAAGATAAACTATTGTGAGAGAGTTCTAATGAAAGGATCATGCATATGGGACTCCTGAATAGATCTCATCATCAGGGTTCATGAAATGGTACCACGAAGGAGGCACATAGAGGATGTGAAAACGAGGGAACTCTAGAGAAGGGATTAATATTGGATTGAATTGTCCCCCACCCCAATATAAATTACATTTTGTTGAACAACATATGTCACCTGTTAGACCTAGTATCAACTAATGTACTGGTTCGTGACACCACCAAACACTCTAGAGGGAATTATGTTTCCTCAAAACTAACTCCATGTCCCTATAGACATCTCTCTTGAGGGGGGTACTTGTTGACCCCCACCAAATAAGAATTAACCAATTCACAATGGAAGGAATACCTGAATATTATAATTACCTTATCCACCAATGTAGAGGAACCAAGACTTCCGGATCACATGAGCATCCAAGGAACTCGTGATATAGTGTCCATTTCATAGTCACACAAAGGATCCATTCAAAATTCATAGATTGTAGATAATTCCATGAATTCCCCTTCAACTACCATTTCTGGTCATATGAAGGCTCCCAAGACAACCAATGGCTACATGGTGACAATAGAAGGAGCTTCTTCAAGCCATATGTGTTTTTATTGGAATGTTCCTGAAAATTATCTTAAATAATTTAAACAATTAATAAGGAATGATATCTAAAGTAATATAGACTATATAGTAGAAGATATCATGTTATATATAATAATTTAGAAGAATGAAATTCTCTACTAATATCCCAAAAATGCACATGACCTATGGACCATTGTAGGATAAAACAAAGGATATAAATTTTTAGAGGTGCTCACAGTCACTAAAGGACATGTGAAAGACCTCTTTCAACTAATGGGACACCTCGAGGCCATGTTGTCATGTACACATCATCACATGAAAGCACTTAGCCTTTTCATCTTTTCCACATGGAAGTCCTCAGGTATGCCCATATAATTCCCCTGAACACTAGGGACAGAAAGATAGATTTCTCCATGATATTCATGCACACTCTCGTGTAACCCATATTGGCCACACAAGGCATCCTAAAAAAATGAGTAAATTTCCTTGAAATTACTCATGGAAATTCACATTATTCCCCAACCATTATCATTAAAAATGGAAATAAACAGGAGGTGGAGAGAGGTACTTTCCCTCACATAAGGACATGTGGCACACCCTTGGTGGTCCACAGGATGCTCCAAGACCACAACGACACACTCACCTTATTTCTTGATATCATTTTTACTTGTCATCCATATAAAATAGAATTCCATAGGAATGTTCATGAAATTTCGAAAAACCCTAATCTATATGAGTCACATGACACATCACCAATAAATAGAGTAATTTTCCATGACATTTAATATTACATATTGCATGAATCCTAACATATCTCACATAAGACAATGGAACTAAAAGAGGGGATAGGTGGAAGGTACTCATGATTGATGAAAGACACATGACACACCTTGGAATACTACACAATGGTCCCTCAAGACCCCCAAACAAACCATCAATGTCTTGTGGAAGGCCCGATACAAGTCACCCGACATCTCATGAATTTCGTTCAATATCCACCTTCGATATATCCAACACCCTATGTCATGTCCATTGTACGAGAAGACAAGTAATTTTACATAAACACATAATAAAACGAGTATTCATTAATTATTAATAATCTTATAAAGGAGGTGTTAAAGGAATAGACTCACAAACACTAAATATAAGTTAACGAAATTAGAATAGTCAATGGTAGAGACTCACAAAACTGAGTGGTGTTGGAACCCTACACCGACTCCATCATAGATCTATGCTGTAAAAACTAGAGACTACCAATGGTGGTGATACCTATAAATTACTAATCCCAACAAAAAAATCACCAATGACTATGTGAAGAAAAACTATCGTGTGAAATAATCCCAATAATTGATGTAGACTTCTCAGAGGGACCAACCACATAACGAGATAGAATTTATCCGGGTAATATATCAACAGGTAGACTAAGTATTAATGAGATAGGCATATGTCACATCACGTGATCATTCATAGATTAGGAAAACATTACCTAGTAGGCTATGTGAATAAAATCTTTTGTCCCCCTAGAATACTGAAGAACTAAAATAAACTGATACTAAACAAGCCTAAGTCACTCATAATAAAAGGGATAGATGTAAGTTCAAATGTGTAAAACTTAAACCAAATGAATGCTCGATATACCTCATGTTCTTTTTCTGGGTCATAAAATTACACATGACATCACCATGACACATTCCCTTGATCTAACGATCTTCCATCAGTATGTTATTTAGGACACATAAACTCTTTTAAGAATGTCAAAACAAGTCATATGACCCCCAGGGGTGAACATCCTTGGTCTTGAGAAACACAATGGGTTTATAAATTGATCATTGCGATGTACATCAGATATATATCCAGACTCATATATCGATGTTCAGCTTTTTTAGTCAAGCCTCACTGCTACATCTGGTCATGTCGTCCGGGTCTTGCGACAAACTCTGGATGGTAATCAGAGACTTTCAACACCTTATAAACATGTTTTATCAATAGCGAATTGAACTCTAGGGTTGTTATACATGATATGTGACATCCTATGAGCCATTCCATTCTGAATCATTGGACACATTCCATGCGATTATTGAAATTTCATTCGAGGCTTCATGAAAATACAGACAGGTAATGTGATGTCCCCCGAAGAAGTTGACTAGGTCATGTGACACGCTCCAGACAAGCATACTAGATCAAAGGGCATCCCATTACATGACACCTATAACCATTTAATGTGAAATTCTCAAAAAGAGTAAATCCATGGTGTGAAAACGCCAATATAAAATAATCTAAAAGAAATCATATTCCCTCTATATCAAAGATATGTTGGATTCCTTTTTAAGGCTCAAGCATTATACCAAATAACCCATGTACTATCCTAGTTCAAAATTCCCTTACATATATATTCCATGAGACAGTTTGTTTATTCCCCCTTTCTTCTCACATCAATAATACATCAAATGGTAATAGTGGGGTGTAATGATCACCTCATAAGAAATCATGAATTTCCATTACCCAGGGAAATCTCGTCATGTAAGCCCCAATGGGAGGTGTGGTATGAACACCCCTCATATAAAAGAATTTACATTGGGGCCAGTCTCAAGGACAGAAGATAATTTTGATGACTCTAAAACTTGATATATTTAGGATACATAAGATACCTTTATGTGAAGTTCGAGCTGCATAGTAATCATCTTGGGAAATCCCATCATCAATGTCCCTTATTTAGATAAATTTCATTGATAACACATTACCCATTATTTCCCACAAAGAGCATGGAACACTTGAGCTTAGGGAGTTTCAATGATCTTAACATCTATACTATAAACCTACATAATGGTATGAGAATCCACAATTTGTAATCCCCAATCAATTTAAGTATGATGAATCTGATTCCTTCCATAACAAGGACACATAAGACATCTCCCAAAGACCCATGTTAAATCATTTAGGGTCTCATTAACCCAACATATTTCCTTCCCACATGACTCTAATCTACATGGTGTTAACAAAATACTTGTGTTTTGATTCATGCAATTACCATTATATGTAGGACACATTATAATGGCTGAGTCCCCTAAAAATATTAACCACCTCCTCGCATGGTGGCACATTCCAAAGAAATTTTTTATACAACTTCAACACATGAAGATATTATTAAACTTTATGGAGATGGATGAAGAACCATAGATACATATAAATGGATTACCCAATGAGACCTCATTCGCCTCAATTCATCAATGAGACACCATTTCTTTATGGAATGATAAAATTAACCGATGAATAATTTTTTCTGGGTATCTAGTCATGTATCGTGGTTAGAAATAATTACATGAATATATCATATATATATATGAAATTCCTAAAGTAGGATATAGTACCCCCTCACCTAAGGGTTATATGAGCTTGACCAACCGTCCTCTTGACCAATGTGAGTCTCTTGGAGTCACTGGTACAAAAAACCCAAATGACATAAGGCATTTGGAAAATAGGTTTGTAACTAACTATAGATGGGGGAACAATTGGGAGATTATGGGAAAATTTACAATGGTAGAAAGATAATAGAAACCCATTTCTAACCTCGAAAACCTAAAAAAACAACTACACCTACTTCATTTAGAGTTAGGTTGTCTCTAAAAAGGTCAAGTAATTTTTAAAATCAATAAATAAAACCCAAGTCACCTCGCATTGTATATAATTGGTATTAAAGACCACCACTGTGGGAGTTTTCTCTTATAGAGAATATTATATATACAAATCTAAGATAATCCATATGCCTTCGAAATCGCATACTGAAATCCATGTTCACCCTAGTATACTACACCATTAATTCCTAAATATAAAGTAGGTAGAACAAAAAATCAATCAATAATCCAATATCTAATGTTCCATGTTATGATAACATCTAATATCCCACTCTAAAAAATCAGCTCCAACTCATGAATCCCAGATTTTCATATCAAATAAATCAATATTATGGATGTTTTCCATTGATTTATAAAATTTACCCTTGCCATATATCATATAAAAAATTAAATTTAACATTTAAAAATATCAATGGCAATATTTCTTACCAATAGTAAAATCTATAGTCATACTCTAGAGTGTAACCTATCTCATCATCAGTTAAACGGACTCAAAACATTGATCCATGTTCTTAGGTTTTAGTTGTAATAATATCTTCCCCTCTAATATTCCCCCTCAAACTAGTTTACCACGTAACATCATAACCATTAGGGCATCTTAGTTCTCACCGGTCTCTCCATGGGCTCCCTGAATACACAAACTAGTTAGATAGCCTTATCCCCATTTTTTCCACTATCATCCTAGGTCGTTATGAACATATATCCTACCTAACACTATTTAAAGGGTCTAAAGACCCACATATTAACCATCTATTTGAGTAGGAATACCCTCCTCTCATTAAACTCAGTGATCATAGTGAATTTAAAAAATTTCAAGGTCCATCATGGCCCACATTGGTTAAAATTTGTAGCTCAAAACAGTATTCACAATGATGGGACCTTATGTCACCTACACAAGGTTTACAATGGACAACTAAGTCTTCTTTCCCTTCCCTAAAATATTTTAATTTTTTACCCTAGTTGGGAACCACTTCGGAGGAAAACTAACAATATATAAATGAACATCACAACTCATGTAATTAACACATCCCATGAACAAAATTAACAACAAAGCCATCAACCATCAGTACCTGAGATGAGAAAATATAGTTCCAAGGTTCATCGTAGCCATTGAAATATTTGTATTTAATTCAGTGGAAAAAAAAATTAATTACTTAATTGATTTTATATAAATAAATTAATAAATTCAATACATTTGTTAATAAATTCATTTATATTTTACAAATTCATTACCTTAGTATCAATATTGTATACCTCACCCAGATATAAAATTATTAAATACCACACGATAAGAAAGGGGAGGCAGGGGCCTAAATTCAATGACGCTATTCTAGAAAGAGGTAGAAAGCAAGGAGAACTGAGTGCACTTACATTGAGGAACAGATTTGAAGGCCTTTCCGAGGAGTGTTCAGAGCTTGTTAGTGGAGGAGAGGAAGATGGAGTTAATGGGATGGCTCTCAACCGGAGTATTCACCGACACTCTGCTGATGAGGCTCTAAACCCAAAGAGCACTAGGGGTCCCAGAAGAAGGAAGGGGAGGATGGATTACTCCTCACTATATCCTCCTATGAAGACTCGCTCGGCGAAGAATATGGATGACAAGAGAACTCCGGTAGAACCTTTGTGTCATTTGAGACCGGGTGAACAGGAATGTCAGCCCTTGGTCTTGATCTTAAGCTCTAAATAAGAAGTTATTGAATAGGTACTATTGCTAAATGCTACTGAAGAGGAGGCTGCTAGGATGATGGGGAGATATCTTGAGGTTCCCCTTACTGAGGATCAATATTATTTGATTGACAAACAGGTCTCAATTCTGGTAGGTGGAATCAATCATGGGAAGATCAGTGTTTAGGAATACATCCAGACTTGGGATCATCTTGTGTCAGCTTTTGAGAAGTGGCTATTGGTAGACGTAGAATTAATACTATCATAGTTAACATGGAAGATTTTTAGGGAAATAGAGATGGGTAATATTAAATTATTCGTTAGCGATGTTGTTTAAGCATGTGGTTTTGGTTGGCTCGTGCGATTGTTTGGTCTGTGTTAGTCGTGGTTGCTTCGAGTTCCTTGCAGTTCAGTTTGCATGTTTCCCGTACGCTTTTGGACTACTCCGAATGAGGATTAGTGCACTATGTCTTCATTGATGCAGGTCTCTTGGAATTGGATGCTTGAGAGGGTATGGCTTCGCCATCGGTTCCATGCCATTGCTTCTGCATGGGACTGCTCGCCGAGGGGTCCTGTGTTGGTGAATAATTTTTATTGGCACACTTGCTGGTTTGGAGTGGTCTAATTGTTTGTTTTGGTTTTATGTGGTTTCTCACTTTCCCATTAAAAAGTGTTTTAATAACAAAAAGTAATTTTCAGGTCAAATACCACAAGAAACTATATGGAGACAAGATAACATTATTCTATTCATTACAATTATTTTAATTTTCTAGAAGTGTCTTCCATTACATTCTATGGTCCCCCATTCTCTGTACCAGCCCACATCACCATCTAATCTCCGAAATAATTCTTAAAATATTAAACATTTAATAATATCCCTTTAAATTAATAAAAAATTATATTTTAAATTTGGATTATTTGGTGAAAACAATGAATTTCAAATTTCCAAATCATAATAAATTCAAACCCACATAAAAGGACCAAAGTTAAATTGAAACCCATAATATGTGAATCTATTTACAAAAAATACTAGTTGGCTATTTAATTTAATTTTATCCAAAAAACAGTCAAAATTAATAAAAGTGACATACCTTGATGATTCATTGAGAAACAATGTCTCAACTGCTTCTTGGGTTTCCATCGTTCTACATTATATGATATCCCATTGAGAATTTTATTATTTCACCTTGATATAGTCTATTATCTCATGGTAACTATTGTTTAGAGGAAATAATTTAGAGAATGATGAATAGAAGGATAGCAGAGGCATATAGATTTGAAGAAATATCTTAATTGATGGTTTAATCTTTATGAGACACCCCCTTCAAGGGTCTTGGAGAGTAGAGGTAGTCGATGGAACACCCTAGATAAATGATATAATAACAAGGGACAGAGCATTCTACCCTAATAAAACCCCATGGGGGATTAACAATTACGTCTCCCATTAGTGAGACTAACAATGAGTCGGTGGAGGCCATCGGCTAATTACTGGCTCTATTGTGTCCCAAGATTCAACATCCACCCAACTCCACCACAAACCCTTATGAGCTGAAATATAATTCTTAAAAAACATATATTCACCAATAGCATGAAATATATGTATTTAAACAGCCTAAATTGTGTTTTGATTCCACATTTTAAAAAATACCCA
Source organism: Viscum album (assembly GCA_963277665.1). Lineage (NCBI taxonomy): Eukaryota > Viridiplantae > Streptophyta > Magnoliopsida > Santalales > Viscaceae > Viscum > Viscum album. Next base: position 1,500,444,693 of record OY728146.1, on the reverse strand, counting down.
TCCACCAAACATAAAAACTTTTTACTGCCTTTTATCATCAAATCCCCAAATAATCATTAGTTATTACACCCATTATATAATTGATTTTTTAATGTTACCTACATAAAATTTTATAAAACATAATCCAATTATTTCCATTTTTATTCATATTATATTTGATTTTTGAATAAAATAATTGTTATGCATAAAATATTCATTTATTTAAAAATAGTTTTTTCTGTACATTTTTCAAAATTATATTAAAATTATTTTGTGTATTTTATAATACATTAAGCATCAAAATTTTATATAGTGATTGATAACAAGATATTAATATTTATTAATATGTCTTATTTAATTTTTGGTCCTCAAAAATACTAATGTTAATTATTTTTTTCATTATAGTAAACCGGTAATATGGGTTACATAAAGTTAAAGCTACATGATATGGTCACAAAAAGTAAACTTAAATATTACTGGATGATATTATTTCGACCCATATCACCTTATATTTGAAATAAATGGTTTTTTAGAGCTATTATCCTTTTATTAAAACCTTTTTTAATTTAATGTAATGAGTAATTCCAAAATATCACTATTTCACAAGTATTTTGTTGTGAGGATATAGATATCAATAAAAATTACATATAAAAAAATATAGATGATTAAAAATATGCCTAATAAATTATAATTTATATATTAATTTTTTATTTTAATTTGGTGTGATTTTATAATTACATAATGTTCATATATAATAATGATACAACACATGTCCAAGACATTGAAAAATTAATTAAATTATGTTAAAACCCAAAAATGTAATTATTTTTTTAATCAATTTTGACATCACACAAATCTAACATAAAATCCAAGAAATATTTCTTTAAAAAAAATTTCTTATTTGAATTATGTTGTTATATTTATGCCTTTAAAATCAAAATATGTGAATAGTCATGAATGTGTTATTAAATGTTATTAAATAGTTAAAATTATATTAATATTCTATTTAATACATTAAAATTGTATCATAACCTAATTTTATTGGGTAATTTAGTGACTAAAATTAATTTTACAATTATGATCCTCCTTAATGTTATAAAATTAATTTTATAAAACAAAAATATATAAATATTTGCACAACAGTTAACGTTAAACATGTATAATTAAGAGTTCAAACCAAAATATAATGTTTAAAAATTAAACATAACCTTATATATATTTTATTGTTTAATTATATTTCAAAATTTTACTCTTTATTTTAATATATATATATATATATATCTTTGGAAATGTATTACTTGAGTTAGAATCACATTATATATTAATATTTTGTGTATTTGGTATATTGTTATCCACATCACATACAAAAAAGAACCACTAATCCTCTCTAAATAACAAATTTTGAGACATTTATCTTGAAATATAATTACCTAAATTACATCCCATAATTCCAATCCATGTTATATATGATTTTTATCAAAAAAATACCAAGCGAGAATAATATTAACTGACTGTATTCTTGTTTATTTCTCCTTTTAACTGCAAAAAATAATATTTAACCAAGAATATATAATAAAATATTAATCCTACATACACATAAATGTTATTATATTTATGGTACAACCCTTTTCACCTCAGTTTCCTTCCCATGGTAAATGTGAGAATCACTTGTGCATACTTGTGGATTACCAAATCTATGGAGCGATGTGTTTCATTTTTCAAAAAAAATATTAAAATAATGGTCAATATGTTTGATTTAATTAATATATATTACATTCATGAAATATTTTTTCTTATATAAATATAATATATTACCTTTATTCCCTTCCCATAATTGAAAAAAGATAACTTCTTTCATGCGTTCATTATGATATCTATATCTTTGAAGCAATGTGAATTATTTTTCATGCACTCATGTCTTGAAAATTAAAAAAAATTAATGTGAAAATAATTTATTTATGTATTGATTAGTATTCCTAATAGGATTGGATAATGACCCAATTGACCATTGTCAACCCAAAAAATTAGTTTTTATATTTTGTAACAAACATACAAAAAATCCCCATCATGAACAGAAATGATTTCAAAAAGATATAACATATAATGATAAATGAATTATAAGGGTTAATCATAAGTTAATTAATAATAAAATGTTTTGTAAGAAATTAAATAATTATTGTATGTTTATTACAGATGGTTTAAATTATTTAAATGGTTAGTCTAACTTTTGGTAATGTATTTATCATCAAAATATCTATTCATTGTGATTTAAGACATGTTCTCTACATGTTTTTTTATAGTTTATAAACATCCTTATGGATTTTTTTATCATATATATATATAAATTCAATTGGATTAATATTAATTAAATTTATCCCTTTTAATTATTTTTAATTAAAATGAAACTAAAGTGGTAGTGTATTTGTCAATAAAACTTTTTTAAAATGTTTTAATTTATTTCCTTATCTTTTTTCCATTATATAAATGTTTATGAACTTTGTTTTAATGTCATTAAAATTATAAACTAATGTTTAAAAATTTTTTAAACAATTTTTTACTTTAATTATGAGTTTTTATAAATATTACATTTAATTTTTTGGTGAAGTGTTATTATTTACATTTTGAAAATTGGGTGTAATGAATTTTTTATAGTATATGAAAGTTGAATAATGTTCAAATAACATAGTAGTTTTTGATTTATTATATTTATATTAATGTTATCATGGGTTTCTAAACAATATTCTATTTACCTTTATTATATATTTTTTTTAATTTTAATAGTGTTCAATGAAAAATTATATTTCTCATAGTTATTACTTGATGACACAAAATTCATCTTCATAAGTAATAAATAAAATCATTTATAAGATTTTACCATGTAAATTCATGATTTAATGACTTTTATTTACGTTATTGTCCTTTTAAATTATTCATTACTATATGTAACCTCGATAAATCTTTCAAATGAATTGGGTGATGGTTTTCATCACAGAGGAATATGTGTGGTAATTAATCAGTTATTTTTTATAATTTTAAGAGTTATTGTAATAGTTCTTATAAGAGTGATGTGGATAAGATGTCCCAAGGTACCTACATGAATATTGTTATTCTTCCTAATGTGTACTCATGAAAATATATATTTTTTAATAATGTAAGATAATGAGAATAGGATTATAATAATGATTATGTAACATTTAACAGTGAGAAATATGTTTTTTCATATAATATTTCCCTGAGTTCCACTATATTAAGAAAAAACATCATGATCATGATTTTCCCTTTATTATTACTTATGAGAGGTTTTATTAAATGTTTAAGAAATAATTTTTATTTTCTAGGTATGTAAAATTATATCTTAGTTTAATTTTTACATAGAAAATGAGAGATATTTATAATGGTTTTCATTAATTTTCAAATTGAGTAATGTGTTTTCATTATTTTTATATACCTTTTAATGATTTTTTTTATTAATACCAAGTTTCTTTTTTTATCATGGGGTCTAAGTAAGATTAGGAACTATAAGAAAGACTATAATTTCAAATAATAATTCATCTGAATAGAGGTGAAATTGTTTGGATTGTAATAGATTCTTAAATTTGAGAACCATGTTTTGGTTAAAAATGATATTAAGTTGAATTATCAACATTTTTGTATTGGTTTTATTTTTAAAAAAATTCCCTTATATTATTAAATTATAAACTGAAATGATTCTAAAAATGTATCAAAGTGATAAAATTATGTTAAAAATTTTAATAATGGGTAATTTATATTATGGGTATTTATAAATGAGATATTGAATCATTCTTATACGATATATCTTTGGTTAGTTGGTTGAGGTTTGTATTATGTCATTACCTGAGTTTTTAGGTATGATCAGTACACAATGTATGAGTGTGTTGTAATAAATCAGTGAATGGGTTTCAACATGGTACCAAAGATGGTATCGTCGAGTGTCAAAGAGGACTTATTATCACTCGATGACTTAAAGAGCATGTGTCACTCGTCTAGTTCCTTGGAATCCTAGATTGTGCATCCCCACTATATGAATATTTTTTACGAATGTTATTCTATTTACTATTGAATACACATACATATAAACATGTATATTAGGGATTATTGGAGAGGCCCTACTAAATTATATTATCCGACACTTCATAGGAATATTAGTACACATGAAAACATTATATCTAGTTTCATGTTAGAGAACAATATGTGTAGTGGATCTGGCCGGTATAGCATGAGAGTATCAAGAGATAAAAATGGGGAAAGAGATTATAGTAGGTTTAGTGTTCTTGTGTTTTATTTTGGCCTATTTTATATTTGAGTTTTTACCATTTTTAAATAAGTACATGTATGTATTGTTTGAAAATAACATGTCTAATTTTATATTTGTTAGTTGTTAATTTGTATTTTTGGGTTATTATATGTTGGTGTGTATAGATATTTCCCATTTTTAAATGACTTTGATTGGGGGAATAATATCCTAATGCATTATTTATGCCATCATTTCTATTATACATTATCTAAAGTATGGTAAGGTTTAATTTGACGAAATGTAGAACATTAGACAAAGACACTATCTATTGTGTCTTGGGACTCTGGTGTTATAACATTTTACTTTACTCAAGAGAGACATTAATTCCATAGTATCATTAAAAAAAATTAAATAAAAAAAATATCACTTCTTAATTCAATATGATGAATACCTAATAACATACATTTAGTGTAAAAGTATAATAAATCAAATATAATTGCTATCATTTAACTCATTATAAAATTATTTGAGAAATGATCGAACAATTTTACTTTTTTTGAAATGATGTCACTATTCATAAATTATAAAACATTATATTGATTAGTAATGTATGTAATGAAAATAAATAATTGAATAATTTATATATTTTATCATGAGATAAAAATATCATCGATAATTTTATAAATAATTAAATAATAAAATCATTTTAATTTTTCTATTATTTTTAGAAATTCCATAAAAAATAAAGATAAATAAATTATATTAATTTACATTATGAACAATTTCATATTTTATCATAAAATGGAAATCCACTTAAATATGTGATATATAAAGTAATAAAAATTGTATATATTTTAAATATATGTTATAAATAACTTATATAATATAAATATAACTTATTTCAAATTATTTCAACCTTCATCATAATAGTTATCAAAAATCATTTTGACATGTTTTAAACTTTTTCAACATGAGGACATTACTTTAAAAATTAAATATTAAATATTTTGAAAACTTCATACTCTTTATGTTAAACTCCTTTATTTTTGACCAAATTTTTTATTCATGAACATGTTTTTAAATTACAGTTTCCATTTTTATATTGAAATTTTATATACAATTTATAATCCACTCCATATAGTTTTATAGATATTTATTTATTATGTCTTTAATAAGTATTTAATTTTTTAAATATATATGTATTTAAAAAGTTAAAATTTAATAAATGTTTAAATTTACTACAGATCCCAAAATACAATTTTTCATAATTTATAAATAATTTATAAATTTTATAATTCTATTCCTAATTGATGTTCAAAATAATTAATTTTTTTGTGATATCATTTTTAATGATATAAATTTTTTCATAAAGAGATATATTTCTTATTATCCATAAAATTCAATGATAGATAATTAAGAAGATGGGAAATAACCATAAGTACATAGAAATTCCCAAATTTTAATATACCCAATAACATTTCAATGATATGAGGATATTCTTTTTAGGGGTACACAAGTGCAACCATACAAAATGATTACCAATATCATAAATTATGTTATAATGAAAACCATAGAAATTCAGGTATTTATCTGCCTAGGATATTTTATATCATATATAAATGAATCATCATATACTACTACATCCCATTTTACAGAGAAATAAATCTGAAGAATTTATAATAATTTCTCAAAACACTAAATATTACAAAAAGAAAATATAAAATGTCATCATTTTTAAAAATTTGTTATGATAATTAGGGAGAATAAAAAATATTTGAAAACAATAATGGGTTTTAATGATAATGAAACACTCTTTGAATATTTTTGAATGCAATAACGTCCTAAAATTACAAATATCTTCATGATTTAAAAAACTAAATCCATGAATATGTAAATGAATAATAAATATATCCATCATTGTAGATTCTTGGTCACCTTTCTTCAAACACTTCGATTGATTATGGTCATAAAAGAATAAATAAAGTGAATCATTTCATTATATCATATCCATGAATCAATTTAATCCCCCATGATTGGTTTGGATTGTCCTTTCATCCAAGGTGATCATGATTCTATTTAGAGTTTTTAATAGAGAAATAAAATAGGTTTAGAGACAATAATAAAATTGTAAGGATGATTGGGAATGATTGAAAATCCCACTATAATGAAAAATACCTTTTTATATAGGATTCATCACACATGGAGGGATTCTCAAGCATTTAGTCATACATTAAATATTATTCTAGAATATATTTAGTTTTTCATAATTTTTTTCATAAAAAAAACCATTGATTCACCCCCTTTTAATCTTATAGAACATCTCCCTTGTTCATCAGATTGTGAGGAAAATATATACAAAAATATAAATATTAACACTCTTTTGGTGATGTTATTCATAAACTATAATTCAGAAATAAAATAAAAAATGTTATATTTATATGATGCATAATACCACCTATATAATGGTTATATAATAAATGATGTGATATATCTTTATCACACCATAAAATATTTCCTACTGTGGTATAAAATATTAATTACTTTTTACGCTTATCATAAACTATAGAAAATATACATCATCACATGGCACATAGAATTAATATATCATATTTATTTTTAGATGAATGTCATATCACCATTAGATCGTGACATTGGGAGGAACTATAATCATTATAGTGTATTTAAATCCTTTAATACAACCACAAAATGTAATAATTATTTCTCCAATTTATCTTGATCTGGATCCTTGATTATATATATATATATATATTATCACCACCCAATGTGTTTTATATCATGATCCATACAACCATCCTAAAATTTATCTCTTTTCTTGATAATGACTGTTAAATCAAAATTTTCCTCCCCAACTACAGACCCAATTACTCTATCTCATATTAGATAAAAGAAAAAACCACTAATGAATTGTCCCACTCACCCATATTCAATATTTTGTGTCCATACTATAAATCATCATAATATTGGGACTACATCACACAAAAATTATAATTTCAATCACATGGGATCTCATTTAAGAAATAAGTAGTCCAACCACACCTTATGGGTGCCAATCACTTCCTAAATGCTAATAATGAATAGTTTCAACCAACTCTAGATAAATTCTTGGTGACCCAATCAATCCTAAGGGATATTCCAAACATGATAATAAAAAAATTTTGATTTCAAAAGAATAATAAATTTAATCTGACAATATTTCCCAATATATCGGCATAAAATTAGTCTATGGCATTAACTTTGTTCATAATGATTCATTGTACAGGCCCACATACCTACAAATATCAATAACCAATTAGAAATTAAAAACCTGGTCTAACCACCTATTTCAAAGGTAAATGGATCACTTATAGTCAATGTATCATCATGAGACAATATTTATTAGGTTACACCATATATGGACCTGATCAACCATGTGCAAATAAACCTTCAAACAAGAATTCTGTAATAAAGCACTGCATACACGTGGTTATTTAGACAAAACTATTTAACAAAAGAGGTTTAATTTTTAATTCCATAAATTAACGATGAAAAGAAAATTGAGATAATTTAAAAAGGTATTCCATTTCCTAAATTAATTTATGAATGAATTTTTTCAAGAGTTATTGACTACCAATTTATTCAGAAAACATTGTTTAGAGATTAAATTTCAAAACCCATCATTAAAATCAATATTTTCATTAGAAAATTTTCTACAATAAATATCTTTAAAACCTAAGAATTTAATGATAAAAAAATTATAAAAAAAGGAGTAAAATATCAACTCACACTTCAATGAATACCATAATATGGGAAATTGAAGATTTGGTTACCAGGTAGACACCCAATGAATCATTTAATAAGATATATGTTCCTTTGGTAATTAGTAGGATGATGTTATTTAGTCAGATTTATGGAGTAAACCTACACTAGGTCAGATAATCTTATCAAATATTATAATAACACATAAAAAACCCAATGAGAATCAAAAAATATACAATACAATTACTATTATCAATATTGATATACTGCATATCTTATATCAACATCTAGTTAAAAATCCCGGATCATGCTAAAAAGAATTAATGCCAAAAATCGTATAAATAACTAATTATCCTAAATTTTCTGATAAAAAAATTAATAATGGATTATACTTTTATCCTAAATATTGAAAACCCACCACTAAATGTTATTATGCTTAAATATAAAATAATTAAACAAATTATGAAACAAAACGACCCCCTAGTAATTTATAACTAAAAAATCTGAAAAAAATTCCCATATTAATAATATGTTTCAGCAAAAATCCCAGAATAACATAAATAAATTCAATGAACATGGAAAAATATGCTAATAAGATTTATATGATGTCAAATCATCCATATTTTCCCTCCCATATTCTTTTTTACATGAATGATGAATGAATGTTACATTATTTTAGCACGGTTTCAATCGAATCAATCCTCCATCCATCCAACATTACGATTTTCATTTCAAAAGAGGCAAATAAAAGTACCACCCAATTACAACATGTGAGACCCCATCTAAGGATGCCAGAAATAATGAAGTCCCAGGGCATCACCCCTAATCAGGTTTCACTCTCTGCGGCTTAATAGTAGAAACATTAGAGTAACAAATCAAAAGAACTTAAGGGACCCCAATGAAGGCCATGTAATCTTCCACATTGTTCCCTTCATTCTAAGTAAGAGTGACCCTAACATTGTTAGAGTGGATAGACATACAATGTCTAATGGTATAGGTGATCGACCAAGGAGTGGTACCCCTCCCATGAAAAGCATCCTGGAAGACCTTTGAGTATTTTTCAACCTACGTGACATTAAGGTTCTTCTGTTTACACACAAAAAGTCTTATGAGAACCGCAAGAGCCTCCACCCAGACCGAACAACTACTACCATTGTGAGCTGAGAAATCCAACACCACACTTCCACTATGATCGCGTAAGACCCCACCTCCACGCATGACATACGCAACATAGGACCCATCCGTATTCATCTTAATACCTTCCACAAGAGGAAACCAACGGATCCAGCTCCCCTACACCCTGGAACCATTTCTCCTAGCCTCAGCTACCAGAGATTACAAAAAATGAAATCAAGGTGACTCCTTCCCAATAACCGCCACACCAACAAGATCGATTAGCATGAACCCAGTTTTGGCCACCACTTCCCTCCCTATAGACGCATCCCTTCATACCTAGCATGGTTCCTAGCTTGCCATAACACCCAGCAACCCACGTTGTAAATGAACTCCCGTGCCTCTGCCTCCCTCATATTATCGATGCCTCTTTGAAGCCATTTCTCTGTGTACTTCTCATGATTCCAACATGGGAATAAAACCTTGCGGACCCCATAATGAAACTCCAAACCTCACAGGCCTAATCGCAATCGGAGAAAATATGATTCATCCAGTCCTCCTTTCTGTATTCACTCCTCAAATCCCTAAAAATAATCAAAAATTAATTAAAATATGATATTAGAAAAAAAAATTATGGTTATTTCGAAGATCCTTCATCTAGTCGGAGAGATTAAATACATAATAATAAACATGAAAATTTAAGGATAAAGTGAATAAATAGTAGAGAAAATGGATGGATTCCACCTATACTACAGTTTGAAAAAAACATCCACGTGTGAATATAAAAATTAATATGAAAAATTCATTTCTTAATTATTTCTATAAAGATGGAATGATAACACTAGACATCTAGATTCCCCCATTTTATATTTGATGAGGCCATCAAATTCTTTATGCATCGAATATGGAATACATTGGTGGGGACCTCACTTCTTAGACACAAAAAGGTTGATAGCCACCTATTAGGATTATTGCTCCATTTTAATACAACACATCAAGACTGGTTTTTACATCTTTAATGAGATGATTTTTCAAGACATTCCCCCATGATATCCATTTCTATAAAATCTATTTAGGCTATCAAAAAATGTCCCAAAAAACATCCTCTTAATATATTTTAAAAAATTCCAATTTTCCATGTAGCTAGATCAACATGACTTTTACACCCTCCCATTATACTGAAATCATCTGGTTTGGGAAATTATAAACATACTACTATAATGTTTCTCATCACCAAGAAACACCACCGCAAATGTTTACATGATTCCTAACCTATATTGATATGTAATTCAACCTCATCACATAGATTGATATCCCAAAATTCTAATTTATCTCTCAATACAAAACTAAAAATTACTATATACAATTCACCAAAACAACACTACCCAAATAGAGATATTTCTATCTATATCTCTATCATTAAAAACTTATCACTGGTTTCACCATAATTTTATTCACAAATAACCCCCTTTATATCATAACCATAATCACCTAATGACTATGGTCATAACCAAATTCCATATGCTAAGATGGTGTACAAATTCATATGCTGAATCTAAAACAAAAATTTTCAACACATATATTTCCATATGGAACTCCCCTATTAAGTACAAGATCCCATGATCTAATTAGATTTAATGGATCTATCCATAATAATTATTGGGTACTGAATTATCAACAAATTTGGTTCAATCTATGAAAATATTGGTTTCTATATCTTATATAATTATCTTTAACTAAAACAAATTAATATATCCAAAATCCTTTGACCATAAAATATTAGATATGGAACACAATCTCAGCCACACAATTGAGAATAATTGGGAAACTCTACATAAAAATTATAATAAATAATGAATACCCCATTATACCACACTAGTTTTCTATTTTAAAAACCAATTAGAAAATTTTATCACAAACTAATCAAAATTATTGTTTTCCAAAAAAAGAATGATATTAAATGGATTTAATTAAAATAAATTATAAATAAATCAATATAATTATCAATATTATCCTTGAAATCCATTTTTCGTTGACATATCTATTTTCGTAACCATTCCCTCAGTATTCTCATAAACATAAATTCCAAATGTTCCAAGACATACATGACATTTAAAAAAATAAACCTTTTAAAAAATAAACTTGAATCTTTCAATCACAAAGATGCGCATGTTTTAAAAAAGGACTTAAAAAAATCTATTTCAAAATCACTACATATATATTTTTAGTTAAACAAAAATGTAAAATAATTATTCATAAGTATTATTTGACCATAAACGTTATTCCTTTCAAAAAATGTGTTTTTATAAGAATACATAATAGAAAAAATTAAATTTACCTTATAGAATCCAAAAATAACATAAAATTATTCACAAAATCCATTCAAATTATTTCTTTGATTAAAATTAGTATAGTAATCCTTAATATTATAAAATATAAATAAAGTTAGTTGTTAGTTTTTTTAATAAATAATAGACCTTCTAAAGGTAGTAATATATAAATGTTTGTCTGTATATCATGCATTAAGAATGCCACTCTCATGATGTTTGAAAAATGTAACATGAATATAATTGATTAATAAAGAACATTCATAGTTATTTTTATCTTAAAATTCATAAAATTGCTAAAACTCAACTAAAAGTGTCTACTATGGATATTGTATTTTCTATAGAATAATGGGTTTAATCAGCATCCATATTGCATGGGAACTCCCATGGTATACCTACCAAGTCCTATCATCATATATCCAAATAAGACAAATATATTCTATGTGAAACATAATTTCTAACAAAATTTTTTAATATCTCATCCTGATACACAACAATAATTCTCAATCCATATCACCATCAGTCCTCATGAACTCCACCCCTTATTCTAGAGGCTATCAATTAATATTGAGAAGATAAATAAGTCATGGGAATTTTATGTTATCCAAATAATCATATATGGTTCACACAAAAATATAACATATATTTGGAAATAGCAATTGGTACTTTTGATATGCCCAAATATTGTGGAAATAATGTAATTAATTAAGATGGAATCTGACATTATTTATTACAAATGTAAATAGTATATACTATTAGTTGACATATAATTGAAAAATTGAATCAAATATAAATATAATTCATTATAAATAAATAAATCCATTGATAACATCTATAATAAATATATAGTATATCATAAAATATATAATTTAAATAAAATGAATCCAACGGAAACTGACAATAAACATCAATTGATACATCATAAAACACAATTATAATCATGTATTATAAATTTAGATATAAGATAAAACATTTATTAGTCATGAAATCATAACATCAAACAACATATATAATATCCCAAAAAATGCACACCGGTTAGTGTTGAGTCTAAAAAATCTATAGAATTCAACTACACTCTATGACACCCTAATTAATAATAATTAATTAGATGTACATAAATGATTTTGGTTAGGAACACATAACCTCCCCAAAAACCCATTCATGAAAATTCAAGGTTGTAATTACATTATATAATTGAAAAGAAGAACCACATACCCAAAAGACTAAATTTTTTAAATCTGCTCAGGTCATGTACTGCCTACTAATATTAAAAAGACTATACGAAATAATAACATGATGACATGTACATTACAGTGGCTCCCACCTCCTTAGATATTATCACTATGATATATCCCTTTTAATAAAAGAAGAATCTATCATCATATTCCTTCTTAACCCCTAATAATTTAACTACTATTCAAGTAACAAAGCCCAATCTATCATGAGAAATTATCATAGTTAGAAGAAAAAGATTAGTGGGGAGTCTTATCAAGAAAACCCATCATTAACAATGATCTAATGACAACGAAATAAAGAAGCGATTTCAATGGGGGATGAATACAAAAAATATATATTCTAAACCACAATATAATTATTAATCCAATGTAAAAAATAATGAATATGTCATGTTTTTATAATTTTTATATTGGTTTTCAATAATATTTTTTTAAAATGATATAATTTTTTTAATTAAATAAATATGAATAAACTTAAATTTTTTATTTTCGGTAGAATGAGAAATCATTTTTTGAAATTTTTTATTTGGAAATAATATTGAATTAATCATTAAAAAAAACCTCAATTTGAGAGGTATTTTTTAGGCATGTATTTTTTAATTTTTTAAATTGTTAATAATTAATTAATTCATGTGACAATGTTGTAAATATTAATAATCATATTGGTATTATAGACTTAATAGACAACGAGTTCAAAACATGGCTAGCCACCCAAAGACTCATTGATACCCTTGTGAATGGGAAAGTAAAAAATCATAAGAATAATACATTGTGTGAATTTAAAGGCCCATATACATATTTATGAACCAACGATGAATCATGGTGGTAATGGACCATAGAAGGGGTGGAACTTTGGAACACGTGGGAGAAAAACATGGTGAGAAACTTCACTAGAGACATATACACAAACTCAACCAACATTTTCCAGAGTTAGTGGCCGAATCACATAATATTAAGAGGTGATCATAATAATAAATCTTTAATATAGGATGGGGGAATTTTATTCATTATATTATGTAAGAATGGTCTGAACACAAACCTCCATAGGATTATACTCAACATTAAATCACATCCATATCACATCCATTTCATACACAACATCACCCTCGTAAAAATAAATCTGGAATGATTTATAATTCTGATTTCCTCTTCAAAAATTGTAAATTTATTACCACATTCAACAAATCCACTTGAATCTCATCAATGGAAGAACATGATTACCAAATGATCATTCAATAAATGTTTTTATGTAAATGGAAGTGGCATTCCATACCATTTCATAAGATCCCTTAATGATATTTATGTCTACCATTTTTGAATAGTGGGGGGATAATAATGAAACCAAGAAGGTCCAGTAACGAATGTATCTCCAAAAAGAATCCAAAGTGACATCGCATTTTTAAGACTCTCTAAAGGATTATAAATCATAGAAATGTCCACTTTAATTATCAATGGTACATCAACCTATTTAATATCATTGCACAAGTCTAATAAAATCTTCGGTACTTATGAAACCTTAACTGTATTAATGGTTTCTCAAGTCCAAACTATTGTTAAAGCTAACCAAACTAAAAATTACTTGGACTATTATATAAATTAATTGTATTGGAGACCATTATGAAAAAACAAGAGTTGATGATCTGATTTATAATACATACAAAAAATATAAAAATGGAAGAATATATTGATGTGAGTTTGTTTTAGTAAAACACAAATTGTGGGAAAATATTTTCCCCTCTAAAACATCATAGAATATCAATGACATCATACCATGATGGATAATTTATGTTTACAATAATATTATTTTAAGTTCAATTTTAGGCGACTATAATCTAGGAGATTGGATACATTTCTATATCCCCCACTATCATACTCATTCTCATTTATGACAAACCATCATCAATTAAATCTCATATACACCCATATTTATTTATATGTCTCATTCATCCAAAATGATTGTGACATAGAAACATACAAACCAAATTATATTTACTAGTATAAATCACCTATATTATAATTTATTATTACATTAACTCATTCTATCACAACACATTTATACTCACTGAATTTTATCAAAACAATAATGGAATATGTACCTTCCATATTCTTCTCGTCGGCCCTAGAATTTGGAAATACATTAATTTTCCTTAAGAGACATACCCAATATACCAATGGCAGTATATAAATTCCAAGGAATTCATGGACATGTGGAGAAGTATTTTACCTTATTCAAAAACACATCTATCCAAACAAAGTAACAACTAAATAAAACACTGCATGATTGATGATATCAACAAAAGAAAACTCAAATCATACCATATATTTAAAAATAAAACATCAAAATTGTAAAATAATATAATAGTACAAAACAAAGAATTAAATAGTGGAAAACTACAAAACAAAAATGTATTTAGAAAAATATTACAAAACCAAAAAAACTCAATGAGAACCAATATTCCAAAGCTCTGCTGTAATCTAGGATGCCACTCAAAAGAAGAGTACTTTTATCACTATGTTGTACTATTGAAGTGTGATACCTTACCTTTTATTATGTCCTAGTAAATGTTACCTATAAAAGAAACAATGTTCCAAAGAAGGGGTGGGTGATGAAACTTAATCAGATTTTCCTGAATTAATTCCCTAGTCAAACCACTATGATAGATCATGTTATCATAATAATATTAAATAGTTTATATAAATCTATTTCAACAAATATTTTATGTTATAAGATAAAAATTTCCATAAAAAGGTTTTCTGAAAAATCCCAATTTCAAAGAATGTAACAAAAATAATTCTCCAAAACAATTTCATAAATTCCAATTCGGCATAATCTATTCCTTTACACATAACACAACATCCAAGAATGCATGGAACCATGAACTCAAATATACCCATGATTGGTGCGTCACCCATTCACTAATTTGTTACGTAGTGTACCATTTTGATGTAGGATATCTATGACCCTTATCCATCCCACTAATTATGGTGGTGACTTCTTACCCTTAGACATCCTAAATTTACATGAAAAGACACTCCAATTATGGAAAAAACTAGTTCCGAAAAACTATTTCATCCTTTTTGAATAAAACTATTCTTTTAAAGAAAATCATTAAAAATTACATTTTCAACCAAACCAAAATTTTAGTAACAGCCCTTTTATGTCCATCAAAAGCAAACAATAATGTAAAAATAATTATTTTAAAATCATGTTACCAATTCAACTTTTCAAAAAAATACCCAATTTTCAAAATCCAACAACTCGTTAATATGTAGAGTTTACATCATGTAATTTACATCAATTTAAAAAATAATTATATCAAATTAATAAATATGAAATCAATCCTTCCCAATCTATATAGAGGATTCAAGAGTGAAACTTCCAACCAAAGAGAGCATGGTGAAAACCAAATTCATCATGAAATCATCCATATAGACTAGTTGAATCTCCAAAACCACACTGTAGATCTATTCCCGTGACATATAAATAGAAAAATAAAATCCTGTTTTGAATATGCTACCATAGATAAATCCAAAAAGTATTTAGATCTATGAAATAAAGATAGAGAGAGGAGTATGTTAGTGGAAAATCAAGGAAAACTATGATTACAAAATGCTTACCAACAGTATAACGTCCTGCAATTAATACATACATAATCTTGAATTTATTCAAGAAAAAACTTCCTTTTACATTGGGGAACTTTTCAAGTTTAGAGATTTAGATAATTACGACATAATACATTCATAACATTACACATTGTTACATAGTGGATACCATAAAATTAGTTTCCATTTTTCTTAGAATATAAAACATTAAAACATAAATCATGACTCCTTGACAATTCTTAAAAATTGAAAATGTCTTCCTTCCTTGTATTACTCTTCCATTAACCTGTGAAAAATCAATTCAAAACTTGGGATTAGCACAAAAGCTCAGTAAGGTACGAAAAATATGGAAAAATCACATTGTCCATGAATACACATAACGTATGAAAACATTTTCAAAAGACATGATTTCCACCCATAAATACATACATCGTGTAACATGAGATTTACACAAGATCCACACAAACATAAATATGATCATAGAGGTATCTTGGGGCATTACGTACATAATCTTGTAACCATTCTTGGCTATCTTAAAATTTGTAACCCTCACGGCTACCATAGTTTGTGTAACCATCAAAGTTACACTTGGAGTAACTATACGGCCGACCTCCAACTTTCTCATAACCAATGCATTGGAAGGAAATATAGGTCCCAACCTTCATTATAAACATTTCCCAATAACCAAAACATAATCATAAAACATAAATAATATCATAAAAACATTGTTTTTGATTATCGTAAAACAGAATTTTAAAAGAGGATTTTAGAAGAAAAGTCCCTTATAAACATCATATAATTGAAGCGAGAATTAACAGAGTGGAAGGAATATGTATTTAATCAGTAAATACGCATTATTAAACATATTATAATCATAAGTCATCACACAAACAATTTAAATACCACATAAATAATGAAGTAGAATGTTAACCCAAAGAATGGCAATCGGGTTAAGAATTCCCTTACCTTAAGCTTGTATTACTTAAAACTTGTTAAACCCTCCTGTATAATGGTTAAAATAGTGTTATTATTATTTTAAAGAAACGTGTTTATGTGTATAACATCTTATATGGTCATTTTATATCCTCATTTCACCCCTTAATTGTTAGTATTTTGTTCCTTGCATTATTTTGGGTGAGTTCTTTTGTGATTTTCACGATCGGTTCATGATGAATCATTCTTGTTGATTGGAAGTGAAACTCTAGAATTGGAATGGAGTAGTATTTAAATATTTCTAGTACCATAATTTATACCATTTATCACTTTTATTATTTATATGAGGATGATTCTTTAGATAAAACATTAATGTTCTTTGTTTAGATCATTTAAGTGTTTTTTTATAATAACAACATCATTTTGTCTATTAAATTAGAACCATGAGTACAGAAGAATTCCAGAACCTTATATGAGTCATAGAACATATATTATAACCTGTTTCAACAATATAAATGGTTTCATGACCAGACTTGAAATAATTAATAGAAATTGAAAATACATTGTCCATGATGTCGGTAATTCGACAGAAATGGACAATATTTTTATTGATTCTTTAAATAAGTGGAAGAGGAGAATAATACTGATGAGAAATTTTCCATAATCATGAGAACATAATGAATATACATGATTATGGATATTTCATGCCTCTTCTTATAAGAGGGAGTGAGTAAAGAAGGAAAACGAATCATGAAATAATAGAAAATCTTGAGAAATTTCTCATGAAAATTTGGCAGCCTAACAGTGTCCCTTAAAATTTCATAAAAACAAGATGGATGAGAGGAATGGAATATATCATCATTCAAACAATATATGGACATTAAGGGGTAATATTTATGAAATATCCAAACACAATACAAAGGGAATGGAAGAGAATAACAAAAAATGAAAGAAAATAAAGAAAATAAAAGAGGTCGTTTACCTCTTGATCTCTTTTCCTTGAGATCCTTCTTAAGGGCTTCTATTTTGGTCTTTTGGTGAGACCAGCAGCTATAGGACGTGGGGAAGAATATTAGGGAGGGAATTTGGTAGAAATTAGTCAATGATCAAGGCTTGAGATGTGTGGGAGGAAGAGGGGAGTGAGGGTGGTTTTTATAGTGGAGGAGGGGACGTATTTTAGATTATTTTAATCATTATTATAATATTTTTATCAAGACTATTAATAATCTCAAATCAAGTGGCCCCAAATAGTGATAATATCATGTGAGTTCGAAGAAAGTGGCCTTGCATCACTTATGATGTCATAAATAGTTCATTTTTACTAATAAATTGATTATACGATATTTTATCGTATTCCACTATTCACTTAAAATTCAAGAGTTTCAGAAAAATACCAAAAATTTACCCCATCCATTTTTTGACGTGTATAATTAAAAAGTGAAATCCATTTTTCAAAAATATTATTCTAAATATTATTAATTTAATTTTTAAATAAGGTCACATTTAATTTGAAAAATAACAATATTGAAGTGCATTTAGTTTTATGTGACATTGGAAAATTTATTAAGATCCCATTATCCTATTGCCTTGGGAAAATAAAACAATATTATTATTTACTATTCATGAGGTCATATTACTATTCATATTACTAATCATAAGGGTATGTTACTATTCAACAAAAAACAAGTTTGTTTCATCAGACTCTAAATAACATACTAAACACAATTGTAGATGACAGTTTCTTGAAATTCAAAACATAGAAGAAATAAAATTATGTTTAAAGGATACTTATAAATATATACCTCAAAAAAATTTCAACCATTTTCAATTTATTTATAGAAAACCTTAGGATGTTACATTATCCCCACCTTCTTGAAATTGCTTCCTCGCAATTTTATTTACTTATTAAACAACTGAGGGTATTTTTACCTTATAGCATTTTCAGACTCCCATGTTGCTTCTTCAACCATGTGGTTTCTCCAAAAAATCTTTACCTAGTGGATTACCTTATTCCTCAATACCTGTTCTCTTCGATCAAGAATCTGAACTGGATTTTCTTCATAAGAATGGTTCTCTACCAGCTGAACTGCTTCCGGCCTCAAGACATGTGATGAATCTGGAACATACTTTCTCAACATCGAAACATGAAAAACATTATGTACCTGAAACAAACTCGGAAGCAAAGCTACATGGTATGCAACTGTTCCAACTTTATCCAAGATTTCAAAAGGACCGATGAATCGTGGACTTAGTTTCCCATTCTTAGCGAAACACATCACACTTTTCTAAGGAGAGATTTTAAGGAAAACATGGCCAGCTACCTCAAAAGAGAAGTCTTTCCTTCTGTTATCTGCATAACTTTTCTGCCTACTCTGAGCTGTCCTCATGTGTTCCTGGATCATCCTCACTTTCTCAGCCACTTCTTCTACTAATTCTGGACCCATCAACATTCTTTCACTGACTTCATCCCAAAACACAGGATTCCAACACCGCTTTCCATACAAGGCCTCAAAAGGTTCCATCTAAATACTTTAATGGAAACTGTTATTATAAGAAAACTAAACTAAAGAAAGATGATGATCCCAACTTCCCTGATAGTCCATTGAACAAGCTCGAAGCATATCCTCCAATGTTTGAAACGTTCGTTCTGACTGCCCATCTGATTGAGGATGAAAAGATATACTGAAATTCAACTCTGTGCCCAATGACTTCTGAAGTCCCTTCCAAAATTTAGAGGTGAACCTGGGATCTCAGTCAGACACAATGGAAAGAGGAACTCCATGTAACCTGAAAATCTCTTTGAGGTACAATCGAGAAAGCTGATCCAAAGGCACTGTATCTCGAATTGAATGAAAATGCATAGACTTTTTTAAACAATCAAAAATAACCTAAATCGCATTGTTACCTCAAAAAGTCTTTGCTAGTCCTACCACAAAATCCATGGATATATTCTCCCATTTCCACTCTGGAACTGGCAAAGGGTGAAGCATCCCCTTTGGTAACTGTCACTCTTCTTTAACCTGCTGACATGTCAAACATTTCATTATAAAATCAGCAATATCTCCTTTCATTCAATTCCACCAATAATACTCCCTATGTTCTCTGTACATCTCAGTACTTCCAGGATGAACAGAAAATGGATAACTATGAGCTTCACGCAAAAATTATTTCTTCAACTGGGAATCACAAGGCACACAAAACCTTTTTTCAAATCTTAAAACACAATCTTTATCAAGATTAAATTCTGTCAACTTACCCATTTTAACCAATTCTACCTTTTTCTATAGCTCACGGTCTTCCCTCTATGCTTTCATAATTCTGTCTGACAACGAAGACTCCACTGAAACCTGAAACAAAAGAGAGGTATTCCCTGCACCAACAACTTTCAGTCCAAAATTCATCAAATCATTAATCAAGGGATCATGTTCCAAATGTAGCTTGGTTAATGATGCATGATGTTTCCGAATTAAGGCATCCGCTACATTGTTTGCTTTTCCAGGATGGTAATTGATCGTGCAGTCATAATCCATTATCAGTTCTATCCATCTTCTCTGCCTCATGTTTAATTCCTTCTGAGTTAATATATACTTTAGAATTTTATGGTAATTATATATTGGGAATTTGGTTCCGTATAGATGATGCCTCCATATTTTCAAAACAAAAACCACAGCTGCCAATTCCAAATCATATGTGGGATAATTTAGCTCATTAGGTTTAAGTTGTCTTGAAGCATAGGAAATTACCTAATCATTTTGCATCAAAACACAACCAAGTCCCTTCAAAGAAGCATCACTGTAGATGACAAACTCACCATTCCGGGAAGGTAAGGCCAAAACTAAACCATTCACCAATCACTTCTTCAATTCCTGAAAGAAAACATCACATTCCTCTGTCCAAAGAAATTTAACCCAATACCATGTTAACTTAGTTATCGGGCTAGATAACCGTGCAAAGTTCTTAACACACCGTTGTTAATAACTTGCTAAGCCCAGAAAACTACGAATCTCGGTAACATTTGTGGGTCTTGGCCATTCATCAACTACTTTTTTTGGCAGGATCAACTATTATTCCATCCTTATTTACAATGTTCCTAAGAAAAGAAATCGGTTGTAACCAAAAAATCACACTTTCTTATTTTTCCATATAGTTTCTTTTCTTTTAAAGTTTGAAAAACAACCCTTAGATGTTTTTCGTGCTCCTGTTCAGTATCTTTGTTCCTTCTATGGAAAACCATTCTGAACAAACATTTCCTAGATGAAGCAACTTGGTTATCATTAAATACTATAACAAATTAATCATAGAGTAAAAATCATTTATGGTATTTTATTAACATCACCCTAACCCCTAAAGTTATCTAATCTATCCTTTGATACCAACTATAACGACCTACAATTAATATATACATAATCTTGAATTTATTCAAGAAAACACTTCCTTTTACATTGAGGATCTTTTAAAGTTTAGAGCTTTAGAGAATTAGGACATAATACATTCATAACATTACACATTGTTATATAGTGGATACCATAAAATCAGTTTCCTTTTTTCTCAGAATATAAAACATTAAAAAATAAAACAAGACTCCTTGAGAATTCTTAAACATTTAACATGTCTTCTTTTCTTGTATTAATCTTCCATTAACCTGTGAAAAAACAATTCAAAACATGGGATGATCACAAAAGGTCAGTAAGGTATGAAAAATAAGGAAAAATCACATTAGTCCATGAATACACATAACGTATGAAAACATTTTCAAAAGACATGATTTCTACCCATAAATACTTACTTCGTGTAACATGAGATTTATAAAAGATCCAAACAAACATAAATATTATCATAGAGGTATCTTGGGGCATTACATACATAATCTTGTAACCATTCTTGGCTACCTTAAAATTTGTATCCCTCACGGCTACCATACTTTGTGTAACCATCAGAGTTACACTTGGAGTAACCATATGGCCGACCTCCAACATACTCATACCCAATGAATTGGAGGGAAATATAAGTCCCACCCTTCATCATAAACAATTCCCAATAACCAAAACATAATCATACAACATAAATTATATCATAAAAACATTTCTTTTGATTATCGTAAAACAGAATTTTAAAGGAGGATTTTAGAAGAAAAGTCCCTTATAAACATCATATAATTGAAGAGAGAATTAATAGAGTGGAAGGAATATGTATTTGTTCTATAAATAGACATTATTAAACATTTTATAATCATATTTCATCACACAAACAATTTAAATACCACATAAATAACGAAGTAGAATGTTATCCCAAAGAATGGAAATCGGGTTAAGAATTCCCTTACCTTAAGCTTGTCTTACTTCAAACATGTTAAAAACTCATGTATAATGGTTAAAATAGTGGTATTATAATTTTAAAGAAACATGTTCATGTTTATAACATCTTATATGGTCATTTAATAACCTCATTTCACCCCTTAATTGTTAGTATTTTGTTCCTTGCATTATTTTGGGTGAGTTATTTTGTGATTTTCACGATCGGTTCATGATGAATCGTTCTTGATGATTGGAAGTGAAACTCCAGAATTGGAATGGAGTAGTATTTAAATATTTCAAGTACTATAATTTATACCATTTATATCTCTGATTCTTTATATGAGGATGATTCTTTAGATAAAACATTAATGATGTTCGTTTAGATCATTTAAGTGGTTCTTTGATAATAACAATGTCATTTTTTCTTTTAAATTAAAAACATCACTAAAAAAAGAATTCCAGAACCTTATATGAGTCATAAAACATATATTATAACCCGTTTAAACCATATAAATGGTTTCATGACCAGAATTGAAAGAATTAATTGAAATTGAAAATACATTGTCCACGATGTCGGTAATTCGACACAAATGGACAATGTTTTTTTTGATACTTTAAATAAGTTTAAGTGGAGAATAATTCTCATGAAGAATTTTCCATAATAATGATAAAATAATGAATATACATGATTCTGGATTTTTCATGCCTTTTGGATAAGATTTAGTGAAGAAAGAAGAAAAACGAATCATGAAATAAAAGAAAATCATGAGAAATTCCTCACAAAAATTCGGCAGCCTAACGACGTCCATTAAAATATCATAAAAACAAGATTGATGAGAGGAATGGAATATATAATCATTAAAAGAAGATATTGATAGTAGGGGGGGAATATTTAATGAAATATCCCAACACAATACAAATGGAATGGAAGAGAATAACAAAAAATGAAAGAAAAGAAAGAAAATAAAAGAGGTTGTTTACATCTTGATCTCTTCCCCTTGAGATCTTTCTTAAGTGCTTCAATTTTGGCCTTTTGGTGAGACCAGTAGCTCTAGGAAGTTGGGAAGAAGATTGGGGAGGGAATTTGGCAGAAATTAGACAATGATAAAGGCTTGAGAGGTGTGGTAGGAAGATGGGAGTGAAGGTGGTATTTATAGTGGAGGAGGGGAGGTAATTTAGATTATTTTAATCATTTTTATAATATTTTTTTCAAGACTATGAATAATCTCAAATCAAGTGGCCCTAAACAGTGATAATATCATGTGAGTTCGATGCAAGTGGCCTTGCATCACTTAGGATGTCATAAATAGTTCATTTTTACTGATAAATTGACTATACGGTATTTTACCGTATTTCACTATTCACCGAAAACTCAAGAGTTTCAGAAAAATACCAAAAATTTACCCCAACCATTTTACGACGTGTAGAATTAAAAAGTGAAATCCATTTTTCAAAAATAATTTTCTAAATATTATTAATTTAATTTTTAAATAAGGTCACAGTTAATTCGAAAAATAACAATATTGAAGTGCAATTAGTTTTATTTGACATTGGAAAATTAATTAAGATCCCATTATCCTATTGCCTTGGGAAAATAAAACAATATAAATATTTACTATTCATGAAGTCATACTGCAATTCATATTACTATTCATATTAATATTCATAAGGTTATGTTACTATTCACCAAAAAACAAGTTTGTTTTATCAGACTCTAAATAACATTTGGAACACAATTGTAGATGACAGTTTCTTGAAATTCAAAACATAGAAGAAATAAAATTATGTTTAAAGGATACTTATAAATATAAACCTCAAACAAAATTTGAAGCATTTTAAATTTATTTTTAGAAGACCTTGGGATGTTACAAATAGAACCCTACTTCAATGCACCAATAGAATCGTTCATATCCCCTATAGATTTATGGGAGAGGCCTCTACAACTATTGAAAGGATAAACTCTCCAATTAGTAATATTTTGGTGAGAATACAAGGCATTAATTATATATCACGACCTAGATCCAAAATTTGAGGATATTTATTTAAACCATTTATGATTACTCACATGGGTAAGAAAACCATGTGCTATCCCCATGACAGATTCTACCCTAAAGTGGAACCCCATGTAGTTTCCTTTCACATTTTCCAAAGTGTGTATCTATGGTGCCAAATACCTCTATCTAAAGTTTTACGATTTCTCTTAGGTGGCATCAGAGTTTGAACAAACCGTGCACCTACATGTACACCTTCCCCATATCCTTTGTCTCATTTTTGATGGTTTATTTGAGGAGTTTCATGGTTTCTACTAGCCATACTCCAACTATGAACCTTTATAAAATCAAAAAAGCATCTCAAAAGGTCTACAATCCCTTCCTATCACCACCAAAACACATTATATACATAAAATAAATAGATTAATGGTTAATTACATGAAACCATAGGAGATGAATTCTCATCACCATTATTCTTTTTGTCTCTTGAACATTGAAAAAAATTTATTCTCTTAAAGTGTTTTGGCCATTTCACTTTCATTTTCTTCTCCCATTCACAAGACTCTTCTCGAATCTTACCATGTTTGGGTAAAAATTACAGTAGAATAGTACTTTTAACAGTCATGAATATCTATTTATTATTCAAAATATAAACTATAATTTAATCCAACGAAGCATATTACACTAGGTCAACATGACCCCATCTGATTACAAGGTTAGGATTAGGCTGATACTTTTTAAACTGAGGAACATAGAACACATTATGACCAACCCTGAACCATGATGACAAATCCAACTAGAATAAAACCTCTCCAACCCATTTAATTATCTCAAAAGGTCAAGTGAATGGAGGACATAAATATACCTCTATCAAAAAAATGTTCAATTCTATGACCTTTACATATCTCTAAGAACACATGATAACTCACCTCAAACAACAATAGACATCAAAGTTGATCCACATAAAATTTCATAGGGATATGGGAAGTCTCTGTCCATTTACTTCTTAACTAAATCTCTTATGTTCCCTCTTCGACAAGGATTAAACCATCTAGTGAAGTTTCAACAATTTCCACCCAATAATGTTGAGAATGTCAAGGACACTCATACAATGCCTAAAAATAATCCATCTATATTGATGCCTGTTAGAAATTTTTATATCATAACTCCACTAACTGGACTTTATCATCCTATGTGCCTCCAAAATCATTTGCATAATCTAAAAACACATTTTACATCATTTGAATTGTCCTTTCGTATTCCCCATTGTCTTATGACGATATATAGTACTCATGGAAAACTAAGACCCTAGGTAATTATATAGGTATTTCCAAAATAGATATTTAAGCATCTGATCTCTTTACAATACTATTTAAACTAGTACACCATTTTTATTTACCACATATTGGATATATATTTGGTATATGTATTACACTATAAGAGATTCATGAATAGTGATGGAATGGACTGACTTTGTGAGCTTCTCTAATATCACACATAGGGAATCATGTTTACAAACCATTATTGGGAAACCTATTACAAAATAAATAGCTAGATTATACCATTTAAAAATTGGAATATGTAATTAATGTAACATAACTTCTAGTCTCGGATTCTCTACCTTAACGTTCTGATAAGTTAAGCATCTTAAAACAAAGTCCTCCAACATTCTTTTCCTATATACCCACAAATTCTATGATTTCAACATCTTACACTTATTTTGTATCAAAGGATGAAAAGGACAGATTGTATGGTTTTATGCATGAAGAAGTTTTTCATGACTAGACATAAGAATGAGTATATGATTTTTGAATCATAGAACAAAACAATGACCTGCTTCAAGGCCTGAATAGTCTCCCCACCATTGAGTTTTGACATCAAATACACACATTATAAACTGTTTGTATGTTCCTATTTATACATCTAACCAATATATGGAACAAAATAAATTATAAATAAGTCTAAAAATTCATATCTATAATCACATTCAAAATGCATGTCGGCTAGGGCGGACATCAACTGCCACTCATCTAAAGATTCTTTTTGCAACTAAGCATTTGAATTTCAACTTAATGCATTATACATTTAATTTATATTACATAGCTTATAAATCATGTATAATTAAAAAATAGGAGTTATTCAATCCATTTTTTGGGTTCAAATCACTCTATGATAAAATATGTTTGAAGATATTATGATCTATGACCATAGTCAATTTATCACTTTAGAGGTAATGAAGATAAGACATAGAATAATGGACTTCAGATGTTAGCTCCAAATTTTTTGTTCTATAGTTTTTATAATAGGTCCTTAACTTCATTTATCCATAATATAAAACATGGTATCCTTTCATGGGAACCTATCCCATCCATGATCTTGAATAATCACAATACACCATGTACCATTGTCATGATTCTGAAAGAATTATGATTGGTAGAAATGGATGGTGAAAATTAAGATTTTTATGAATTCTTGCCTTCCAATTTATATTTTAATAGACCATTATTCTTTGAAAAACTATCATGAGTTATTATAGTAACAAAATACCATGAAAAAAACATTGGTGCTAACAAAACAGTCCAACGAAACTAGGTATTTCAAAGGCATTCATAGGAAGTTTCTAAGAGATAACTACTACTGTCTTTTTTGGATCCAAATAAACCCCTTTTTTAAATATTACATGGCCAAAAAACGACGTCATGTATCAATAAATATAACGTTTATTATTTTTCATAGGGAAGATGATCATGGAAGATTTATAAAACTATCTCTAAGTGTTTCTCATTCTCATCCCTTATCCATAAATACACTAATATCAAAAACACCACCAAAAAAGAATCTTGATACCAATGAAATATACAATTCATTCATACTATATGTACAAATTTTGAATTAGAAAGAATTAAATGAAATTCCATGTACTTATAATGGACATATCTACTTCTAATAGATATCTTTGGAATGTCCTCCTCCTGAAAGAGCTTCGAATCGTATAGATAATGATACCACGATGCCTGATCTTCACATTAATCCAAAATGTTTTCATCACCGCGGACAGTCGGTGATTTCTTTCTCTGAAAACGAGGTAAAAATTCTTGCTGCTGACTTTCGATTTGTGCTTTTTGGTAGATTTCCGTCCCATAGACTATCTCTGAAATACTTGCCAAATTCTCTTGAATCTATTGGCTTTACGGGTTTTCATCTCTGTCTTCTGAAATCTTCGAATATGATTTTTCATATTTCCTCTGAGAGAGATTATTAACGTCTTTGGGAGAGAAAAACATGGTCCTTTGGGGGATTTTCTATGAGTGTTATCAAGTGGACCCTAGATTTTGATCCCTTTTCTGAACCCCCGATTGTTCCGATTTGGATCAGCTTCCCCTTTCTTCCGCTTCACCAGTTTAATAAAGAAGCACTATTTCCAATCTCCATGCTTATTGGAAATCCATTAAAAATGGATTCGACAGCGAGGAATCTTACAAGACCATCAGTTGCTCAAATATGTGTTGAAATACATGTATCCAAGAATCGTCCTTCCTATATTTGGATTCAGAATGCTGAGTCTGGTTTCTTCCAGGATGTTGTCGATGAAAATTTACCTGTTTACTCCCATTCATGCCTTAGTATTGGGCATGACCAGAAGGAATGTGTCTGCAAAACAACACATACTGAGGTCAAGAAGGTCACTTGGGTCGAAAAAAAAGAATCTGAATAGAGGAATTGATGAGAGAAATTTAGGTCAGGAAGATATTGTTGGCCCTTTGGCTAATAATGAGCAAAATGCATATGTGCATAAGGTTCCTATATCTTCCAATGCCCAGGCTTCTCTTCTAGCATTCCACTCTGTGTATATGTCAGTATTCATAGATGCTCTTCCTAAAGATGTAAGTGTCTGCAATGTTCCCTCTGACTGGGGGAAAGAGAAGGAGCATTATCTTGCTTCACATGACCCTGGAGACAAGGAGAAAGAATCTCTCTCTAGTTCAAGTGAATCCTAGATTGAGGATGATGATCAACCTAATCAGTTTCAGGAAAATTTCCTCATATCGAGTGCTAGAAAAGGTAAAAATCCAATTGTGGATGTTGATGGTTTCATTACCACAATCCCAAAAAAATAAGGAAGAAAAGGGATTTTTCTCACAGTGAAGGAACATTTGTCACTATATCTCCGGTAGTCACTAAGAAGAAGACCCCATCACTCCCTTCTATGGATGATCAATTGAGTGAAACCTTTGGTTTAGAAGAGGAAGATGACGTTTCCAGATTAGTTGAGGAAGATGACCTAAGGAACCAACATTCTATTTACAATGATTTCTATGTCAATGAGGAACCGGTGGGTAATGCAGGGGATGCTTGGATGGATGAACAAGCCACTATCACATTCAACAAATATCTAGCGGGTAGCATTACTGGTGACAAATACCTTGAAATTGGAAAGCGCATGTTCATTAAGATGTTGGATGAGCATAAAAGAAATCCTGATTTTGACTTCAAGGCTATACCTTGGGAGTGATTTTTCTCAAAAGGTCCTGCTTGTATTTGTGTTGATGCTGCTTGTTTGGGAGCTGGTGTGTGAGGCCTTTTTTCTCATTTTTTGTGGTTTTTTTCTTCTATGGGAAGCCAAAGATTTCAGCATGGTCATGGTTTTCCTCTTTGCTTTCTGTGGCTTTGAGATGCTTTTTCTACTTGATGGTTAGCGTTGAGGGCCTTTTTGGGTTTCTCATCGAAGAGGATTGATGATGTTTTGAAGTCCATGTGTTGTAAATGTTTGATAGAGGTAGTTTCCCCCTCAGATGCTGGTATTTTTTACAATTGGTTTGTATCCCCCTTTAATCCCTGCTGGTGTAAATTAATTACACCTCATGTTTGATCTTTCTTCTTGCATTTAAAAAAATTCCTTGGGGAATGAATTGGGCGACCAATTCATGTCACAACATTGATAAAAAATGTTCCCATAGACTCATCAGATAGAACATATATTCATTGAAGAAGATACCAAGTAATTAGCAGAACATGGTAAATATTATGAAAATCCATACACAACTGAAGAGGTCTATTTTCCCTTCTAAAAATAATTGATGTTGTTTCCCTATGAGATGTTATTGAACAAATAAACCATTTTCATTCCAAATATTCTAACTACACATTCACTTACATTATTTATATTGGTTTCATCCAATAATATAGAAGGTAAATGTAATTGTTCCCTGAAAAAATAAATCATGACCTCCACTTCCATTATAGGTGACAACTCTGATAAATTCATCAGAAAAACATCATGAATATGATGAAAACTACTATAAATTATTATTCCAGATCTCTTATTTTCGTTTCAAAGTCAATGATGTCAACTACTATGATATGTTTCCAACCTCAAGTTCCAAGAATCCTGTTTCACCATCCATTACACTCTGAACTCCTCAAAAGAGATGCTTGATGCTCTGTTTAGTTGTGAAACTATCCATTCTGGTATAACATTCAATGTGATCCTTGAATTTTTTAAACCAATATGTACCCATTAATATGTTATTAACATCCATATCAAACACATAAATATTCCATATCAACTCGTCACCATTAGTAGTTATAGAACATTCTCTACCCACAACGGATCAACATTCTTTTTGACAAAGAGGAGATTAAATTATTAACAAAGAATGAATCATCTCAAATTTTAAACTAAAAAAATCAATTAAACAAGAAAAAATAATGAAATGGGAGGCACTTATATAAAAAAGAACATTTATAAGGGTATAATTCAAAAGAACTAAACCTATCACATTTGATAGTCTAGACTAATCATCCAAAATCACCAGTCCATATCCATATAATTTCTTCCCCATCATGATTTTTTCTTTATTTTTCCATTAAAATTACAATACCTAAGGAGTCATTGCATTCCTAAAAACATCATGGCATGATAAATTCTTCTAAAGGGAGGTATTATTTTTCCCTTATCCCATTTTTTCATACAATGTCTATGACATTAGATAATTGTTCAGAACACGCACTCTTGGAGCACTACAATAATAGCATTGAATATTCCCCATTTGGTTGAAATTATGGCATGATCTATGTGGTTTTTTATAATGTTTATTCATGTGTTATAATGAATGACATTAAAATAAACATCAAGGATGGATCTTCAGTTTTTTAGGATGATTCACTAATCTATGTTTTTTATTCTAAGCCATACACCTTCCATGGAAATAGGTGTCCCTATTTCATTTCCCCCCAATATTATAGTTCACACAACTTCCCCTCAGTATAAACATATTTCCTCATCCCATAAATCGAAATATGCCACATTTTTTCATGTTTTCTCTATTTACCATCCCTTTATAATATATAATATAGAGAAAATCAATCTTTTAGTGTATTTCTTAACTAATTTATGACTAAAGGATGTGTTTCTTTAGTGATGAAATAGTTTCAAATTTATGTGAAAATAACAATAAATTATTTAATTTTACAACAAAATCCATGATAAAAATATTTTTCTTTCTTCACACCTATAAAGTCTATGGTTCATTTAATTCTGAATGTTTAGGATAGAATTTTTTGTGAAACAGTTCATCAAAATCCTCCCATAAATGAAATTGGTCCAATTTGGACTAAACTGCTAAGTCCCAGACTTGGTGTGAAATAGCCCCCATCATATTCATCTTCATATTAAATTTTATCTCTATTGTGTGGATAATGAAATCGACTATTTGATTCATCCTGTTCATACAGACATCTGTTATTTCTGGTTTAGAATCACCATCAATAACGGGTGGAGTCTACTTCTTGAATTGGATGGAATGATCCACATTCCTTGGTTTTCCTATATACTACCTTTTTTCCATATCGTAAAATTCTATGATAATAATCAAAATAAGATGTTGGTTATCATATGGATTCATTGAAACAACATTCTCATAGACTTCTTCAGGTTGAATCCTATGATATCTAACTAATACAAATTTTTAAAGAAACAAAAAAAATCAATAAGTCTCACTCCAAATAAACTGAATAATTACCGATTTCAAATTCTACAAAATAATAATATCACAAAAAATTATAAAATAAACAATAACCATTTACAAATTTTATTCAAAATTTTTTAACTTTCTTTTGAAAACAAAAAAATGATTTAATATATCCCTATTGGTCCCTTTCTATAATCTCACATTTGAAATCAAAATTATTATTTTTAAAAAATAAACACATTGCACCAAATAATATATCATTATTCAAAAATTAAATATGCGCTTTTAGTGGGAATTCATTACTACAATGCATGTCATGCTTGTCTCATTCTCTAACCCCATGACAATTATATACCAATTCCTATAAGTCTCTCCAAAACACTTATGTACCTGAATACCTGGTAACATTAAATTCAACATAAAAAGGTTAGATATATCTTTTTATGACCATCATTTTAATTTCCAATGATTCTACTCCTTTATAATGACTATACATAAAGAATATACAATAATGAATACCAACATCGAGGAAAATACAGCTAAAGACAACTTGTTAGGGAGATACCAAAAAAGAAGATACCGATTGTAACATCAATGTTCATATATTTGGCTTGAGAAGGAGAAAGTACATTTCTTGGACTTAAGTGTCTCCCCAAGACACCAATGAATGATAATGAATGAAAATTGATTCATGGGAATGTGGGTGTGATTTTACCATTTTGAAAAACGAAACCAACAAAACAAGTCACATCCATATAAACCACTACAAGATGTATGATATCAATGAAGGAAAACATGAAGAATACAATCTATCTCAAAATAAAATTGTACATAAGTACTATAGTAGAAGAAAAAAACCCTATACACATTGGAATACTACAAAACAACCAAGTACATAGTGAAAGACTAAAAAACCAAAAAACTCAAAAAAAACCACAACTCCAAAGCTCCAAAATACTCTATACTCCATCTCCAAAAAATAGTTCATGTATCTCGAAGAACCACTAGAGAAATATGATAATTTAAATTTTTGTTTTTCCTGGTAAATAACGTATGCTAAATGACTAATGTTCCAAAGCATGAGTGAGTAGTGAAACACAATAGTATTTCAACAAATGAAATCATTATCCATTCCTGTAGGATTGTAAATTTTATAAAAAATATAAAAAATATTTTATATAAAACAATTTCGACAGATATATCATGTCATATAATAAAACAATTCTTACAAAAATTATATTCTCAGATAATCCTATTAACAAGGAATGAAAAAAAATAATTCTATAAAACCCTTTCATAAAATCTCTTTTGAAGTAATCTATTCCTTTCCACTTAACCATACATCCAACCATGCATTCACTTGGACCTCCCTATACTCGCGAGTGGTGGTTCATCCTAAAAATAAGTTATATATTAGTGATATTTTTTGATGATGGAAAACCCTAAACCTTATCCATCCCATTAATGATGGGGTAGATATATTACCCTTATCTATCACGAATTTACATGAACAAAAAAATTGATTATAAAAAAAACCAATTTGAAACAACATTTAAAACCAATTCAATAAAATCAATATTTTGTTAAAAAAACATTCAAACAGACCATTTCAATAAAAAAACATTTATTAAAAGGCTATTTACAGGCGTAAAAAATTATATTTTAAAAAATCATTTTAATATATTGAAAGAAAATTCCCATTTAGAAAAAAATTCCCAACATGAAAAATTCTATACACTCTCACCAAAGAGTATTTTTAACAATAAAATCACATAAACATCTCAAAATATTTCAATCAAAAAAATCAACATAAAAAAAAGTCTTAATGTTCAAAAAATGGAGTCAATAGTGAAGCCACCTGCATAAAAAAAACATGGATAAAATGGAAATCAACACCAAAATAAGCCCAAAAATATGTTTAATAAACAAAACCCTTCCATAAATTACCTCTCCTAACATCAAAAATGTAAAATGTCATCTTATTTGGCTTCAACTGCCATAGATATATCCATAATAGATATATATCTAAAAATAATGAGAGAGGGAGAAGTTGATATATGGAAAACTATGAAGAACAAATGCTTACCTTGAGAATATAGATTTAATGCACAGTGATAATCACTAAGAACACCTCTATATTTATGGTTGAATCACAAACAAATTTTGTGAGGATAAAATATCAAGTTTTTTCCGTTTTGGGGGAAAATGAGAAGTTATTTCTTTATCCTATCCTAGATCAACAATTTTTTGATCTTTTTTTTAATCGTGAATTGTTAGTAGAATGATTAAGAGAACCATGATCTAACCATGCACCACATTTTTTCCAAGTAGGAAACTCACATGGTTGGCATATTCTGTTTCCAAACCATGCATCAATCATGTCAAAGCCCATTATCTCAAGGTGTACAGTTTCTCCATGGTAGCCTCACGCTTTTAAATAACTGTGTGCCTACCAATGTGCCTCACCCTTAGCCTATGTTGCATTGGGTATGGTTTCCTAGAGGAATTTCATTCATTCCACTAACATTGCACTAACTGTGATCCTTCATTAAATACCCAAAAACATTTCACAATGTCTCTTAACCATCCCAAGATTCAACCAAGAACATTATATACTTCGAATGAATAATTTAAATGTTCCTAACATGGAACCATGGGTGATATAGAATAGATTTATTTATTATAGGAAATGGATAAGTTGGGAAAATCCTTCAGGGGGGGCTTATTTCTCTATATTTTTATTATTTCATTTAGGATTATTTGTGAATCATTTATTGCGGGGGATGAGAGAAACTTGATCGAATCATGTGATGCATGTAATTTAGAACACAAACATGCATTTCATAATCTTATATATCAATGAATTTTAAATATTGGAAATTTTTTATTTGATTCAAGAGGGTAGGTGAAGGAATAAAAAAATTAGACCTAAACAATGAACTTATGTATTGATCACTGCATCTTGACGAATCAATATTCCCAGTGTATAGTGTAATATTACTAATTTAATAAGAAACCTATTAATTGATCATAAGGGGAAATATAAATCTTAAAAAAACTATTGAAATTGTGAGTAAGACATCTACTATGATGATATTAGATATTTGTGGACATGTGATGTTGTTAATAAATTTTTATTAGTTAATCCATTTGAAATGATTCATGAGGAAAATCACTATACCAAATCCACCCACACATAGCTCAGTTATTCATGAGTCTTATTATTTTTTCCAACATTCCACGTTTCAATACTACTTAATCTAGACAATACATAAATGAAAATCATGAATAAACTTAACTCCATGTATGGAATTGAAAACAACCTCATATACTATTGTGTTTTTGGTTGTTCATATATCAATAATGATTTTTTTGATCAACCATCCTATCCTTGCATAAATGAAAAGGTTACTCACCAGTAAAAATTTAATATTTTTCAATCTCTCTTCAAGACCCAAATCAAAATTCACTTAAATTTATTGATAGTTTTCGATTCATTTATTTACATATATTTTAATGAAAAAATATTGTCATTATTGATTAAGATTCCAATTTAAACATTTAACATACATATATATTTTTGAAAACTCAATATGGGTGTTTTTATATTCATGTTCATTTTTAATGGTATTAAAGGACCCATTTCGTCCATTCATAGACACTAATTTTTGGAAGTGAAAGGTTATATCACCGGAGAAAATAAAAAACATGTAATGAAATTAAATGAGGTGGAACCCATCAAAATTTTTATAGTAAATATTGATCAAAAATTTTTGAATTTATGAAAATATTATTTAAATAAACATTAAATAAATTGTTGAGACCTATATATATGCCTATTGAGGGGGAGATAATGATTTTTAAATTTATCACATTAGAAAATGAATTAATACTTAAGGCACTATCAGGTGGTATTTCAACCAATGTACGATGGTGTACCAAGATGATTGACTTATATATTAACCAAATAATTATTTTGAAAAGTGGTTACAACCCATATCATTGTATTAATCAATGAGGATTATAATCTAATATGTATTTCCTTTTTCATGAATGGGGAAATTCATACTGCTATTTAAACTATTGGAGGAATCTTTTGACACTTGGGGGGATTTACGTGAGGTATTTTTAAAAAAGTAAATCTGAATTGAGAATAAATATTTATTAAAGAGAAATATTATTAACATATTCAATGTGGATGAAGAGAAAATCCTTGAATCAGGGATGATATATAATGGGTAAAACATAAAATTCCCAAATGATCTACTCCAACCATTATTTCACATAAAAATTTCCTATGATGCACAAAATTTGATGGATATTTTTTAGTTGACATAGTACTTTACGATTGTTATGGAAATAATAGTTATATGGATATAAAATATTTTATTCAGCATGTTATCACTTAATACAAGGTGAAATTCTATAAGAGTAACAAAACATTTCATCGGGAAGTCTATTACCAACCATGGAGTGATATTTTAGGTTTTCAGACCTCAATAATTACATTAATTATTGATTTAAAAAAACATGAATGGATGATAAATGCATTACAATGGGAGAAAATGGGCAGAACCTAAAATGGTTTTGGAATTATTATATTATTGTATTATTTTTACCCATTTAAATAGAGGATTATCACATGTGAAACACTTAAAATCAACAATTTAAGAGTTGTACATTGCGAATTACATTAGGTGGAAGTTGGATAGAATACATTTACCATAATTTATAGAAAATTCATAATTTTGGAATTCTATAATTAATATAATTTAGTCATTATTGATTAATTTTTAAAGATAATGATATCAATATTAGGTATAGAACCTCTAAAAACAATTCATAATATATATTAACATCAATAAAACTAAAAATCATAAAATTAATGCAATAATAAAAATATTGTTATATTTGGATACAAAATTGAATTATGATTTATTAGAAAACAAATTTCCAAATTAATGGAATGAAATTGACAGAACTATATATGGGAATGTTAGCATAAAGAAATATATATAATTTTGATAAAAGTGTGATTTTAAAAAATTAATTTTAATGGATAAATGGGAATCTAGACCATAATTCAACTGAGAATAACAAGGTTAAAAATATTATTTTAAAATTTCCTTACTAAATTCAAATGATATTGTAAGATAAAAATGAAGGATTGGAAACATTAAAAAATAGAAAAAAAATAACACATCCAAGGTAGTCAATTTTATTTTTCAATAATGAATGTAATGATTAATCAATTAACCCAAAATATTAAAAATTTCTTAAAAAGTTATCAAGATGAAGTATTGATTTTTAAATATAAAAATATTTAAATTGAGAAGGAATTAATTCTAATAAAATATCAATTCAATCCTTTTGAATCTATATTTTCCAGTAACATATTGTAAGACGAAGGAATTGAAAATAGATGTCCATATGAAGATGTTTTATAGATCTAATAGATTGAAAAACCCATTGAAATTATTATAATGAAATAAGATTCTATAAAATAGGATTTGAGTAGGTTAGCCATCATGATTTTGTTAATGAGTTGTTAATATTAAAATATTACACATAAATTTTAAAATATAATTTAAAAGTTAATAAAAAATTAAATGGGTAAGACTTTTTTGGAAATTTTGATATGAAATAACCCTTTGGTCAAAATATTCCAATCAATGGAAATCATAAAAAAATTAAAATAGAGAAATAATGAATTATAAAATATTAAAATTTCTTTTAAAAAATTTATACAACACAATGAAACTAATTCAAGAAGTATTAAAGTGGGTTACAGATTTCCAATTGAAATTGTAAAGTCAATTACATCCCCAAAATATGGTGAATAAATTGAATAGAATTGACAATTGATCTCAATTGAAGAGGTTGGTAAATTATAGAAAATAACCCCTATAAAGATAAATGAAAATGGATAAAAATTAATTATCTCAATGTTGAAATAACATAAATGATTTTGGTGATATAAGTGTATTTAATAAATAATTTTCTACAATTTATATTTATTCATGTTGAATTATGATGGACTGTAAAAAAAATATTCATTCTTCAAATGGATTCAAATGGATATTTAATCAAATAGCTTATAAAAAATTTGGAAATTAAAATCTTATAAGGGAAATAAATTATTGAGTATTCTCTCGAGATCCCATTAAATAAAAATCTTTTTCCAATTAGACTATAGATGAGTTTGAAGTGGGGAATTTTTTTAATTTATTCTTAATAGAAACATCACGGGAAGAAAAAACATTTATAATATTTATCTTTTGTAATTTTTTAGTTCTTTGTAGTTTTGTCAAATAAATTCAACCACGCTATGTGTTAAATTAATTTATAATTATATTTAATGGAAATCAAGGGAATAAGTATTTTCAATGAAAATTGATCTCACAAAAATATTGAAAGAATGTTTAATTTAATGGGAGTGTTCAACTACCCATTATCTTCATGGGTGTTTTAATTAAATCATTATATAAATTCGATTTTGTTTCTTCGTACTTTTTCATAAATTTAATATACAATCTAAAAATGTTTGGGTGATTGAATAATTTTTTTTATAATTAATATAGACATTGAAAAAAGTATACACAATAAAATTCCAAGTGAAAAAATTAGCCTTCTAAACATTAAGATATTTGTTAATTAGGGATTACCATTTATAGATAATAAGAAAATAATTAGTTTCATAAAAAAATACATGCATGGATTGAGATTATAATCCTAATATTGTTTTTTTTATTTTTATTCAACATGAGTACAACTAAAATGGTTCACTTAGAACAATATTCCGAAAGTTCATTAAAATTAATAAATCGTTAGAATCAATGAGGTTATTCTGATTCTCTTGAAATTTCTTTGTATAAGAGATTGTGTCTGTGTCTATGAAAAGAAAAAAATCTATATGTAATGTTATAAAATCTATGAGTGGGATTGTTGAGAAAAATTATATGCAATGTATTATATAATTATTATTTGTAGATGATGTCATCTTTGAATTTCATTTTTTCATATTACTCACAATCAATCCTTGAATAAGTTCATTTCACATCTAATGAATAAAAATTGTATTATAATTTTCCATTTATTTGATATGTATGAATTGAATGTTTAATATATAAATAATGTGAAATGTCAAAAATGAGATCTTGTAGGTGGTAAATTGTAATTATTAATTGATTTGGTGAAATAGAGATGTGATATGATGATTTTGAGTGATGGGGAATTGAAAAGGTTGTTAAAAACCACATAAGGATACAAAATGATACACGATAAATTAAATAAAAAATATTTAGTATTTAAATTTAAAAGATATTAATTCATTGTGTGATTATTTTTGTTAAGAATCACATGAGGAAAATTAAAAATTAATTATGCATGAATTTATTTTATTTAATTTTATCATTATTACGTCTAAAAATATATAATTTTTGTTAATATATTGATAATATTTCTGTAAATATATTATAAAAATATTTTTTTTGAAAATAAATAAATATTCTATTTTTTTAATAAATTGTTATTTATAAATGATTTATTTGAAAATATCTTTTTGATAATAGTTATTAGTCATATATTTGTTGAATTTTTAATTTTATGGTCTAAAAATTAATTCCTTAGTTGATTGTGACAAATATAAAGCCATTTCGGAAAATAAATTAATTTTATACATGATAAAAAATATGTTCCACCCTAGGCTCATTGAAACCCCTATGAAGGTGCACGTGAGATTGAGCCTGGTGACTAGCCAGTGTGGTAAAATGGAGGCCTAGGGGTATACATCTTTTACATTGATGTATAGTGTTCAAAAAGACGTATTCTAGGGGAATATATTAGACACACATGAGGTGTAAATCATCGGTTCTCAATACACCAGATATTTATATACAAATAAAAATCATACTCCTTTAAGATATTGAGAGTTCCAAATATTATTAATAGTTTGATATCTCACTAAATCATTGATGTTAGATGAGTAAAATCCATATTGTATCTCCTAAGTTATAGTAGACCATATAAACACCATGGGATTCTACTCAATATTGTATCAATTCCTTATATGGTCATACTTTCCCACTATTTAACCATCATAAAAGTGTTTTTTGAATTCATGTTTATTAAGAATTCCCAAAATGATATGTTTGATTCAAGAACAGCTTCCCTGAATCCTACCGAAGATCATCCATGGACATATATGATCACCATGTGCCCAATCAATCAATGTTTTAATGAATGGGGTATCTACAGTCCTTTTTTTCTTCGGAATATCAATCCATAAAATTTCAAGCTTACAATTATTAAACCAGGGTTGGAGAATAAAGGAATAGAGCTTCAATTGTAATGTCCCAAGATTATCATATATAAATATACATCATTTTATATGAATATTTAAATCAATGAAAAACATGAATCCTATGATAATAAAGTTTTATTATCGATTGATACTAGACAAAATTGTTCTTATCACCTGAAAGATCCTCAAAATCCCTCAAAAAGACCATCCCATTTATAATTCCTCATAGACAACCCCTATTGAAAAACATTCTTAACAACCTGGGTAAAAGAATCATATGAAAGTGTGAACTCATATTCTCATTAATTATTAGCATCATTGATAACAATTAATGATCATATGTAGTATTAAGTTGTACATAGACATATAAGATCATTTAAATAAAATACATAGGTCATACATAATCAATCTAAAATCCATAATGTTAATCATATAAAAAAGAATTATCATTAAAAAATTGACTAATAAGATTGAGAAAACATCATAAATCAATAATTAAACATATGTTCATGTCATTGGAGTGTGGGGACATCATCGAAATAAAACCCATTTCATATTCCAATGTAAACTTCAATAACCATAACAATTAATGGATTATGCATCAAAACTAGTTTCCAATTGAAAATCAAGCACACCAACTCATTCTTTATAATGGACTAAGATCATCAAATTGTTTCCCATAATGGATCAATCATATTGAATTGAATCCCATTTAATATTATGGGATATGAAACATTACAAAAATCATTGGGGGTGACATATGTCCCACTCATCTTTGTTATAACATGACCAAAATACTTGATTATAATGTAATCATCATCCTTGGTTATAATATAACAAACATAATATAATAAAAACCCAACATATGTGTGGAAAAATAACGTAAAACATTCATCATATCAAAAAATCATATCCCATGAAAAAAAATGTTTTATAAAAATATAATCAATTCATCAAAGCATATGCAACGAAAAATATATGTGTTACATAAAAAATAAATATAATAAACATTAAACATCCAAATAAATAATAATAATAATATCAGTTGATCATTTCATTAAGAAAAATTAATTAACATGAATTTATTTTATCATAAAATAAAATTCATTTATAAGTGAAAATATGTTTGGGTGATATATATTTATTAAATTTGTCATTCGTACAATCTAATTGAAGAATAATGGAAAAAATTATTCACATCGCTTCATTTAGATGGTAGTCCACATGTATTCATGAACGATGTTATCATTTTCAATCACTTTATATGGTTAGATGGTATATATGATATTTTATGTAAATGTAAATAAATTTAAAAAAAATAAAATAGAATAAAATTAAACCCTTCAAACTTACCATCTATAAATGATGATAATGATAACAAAATAATTTTACACTATCTTGAGATGGTAAGTCATACATATACATGAGTGATAATTTCACTTCCCGTTTGATATAAATATGGTGTATAATAGTTTTTACAAAACATATAGAAACTTTTAGAAAATTTATGATACTAATGGTTTTATGTTATTGTAAATACCATATATATATTTATATAAGAGGTAAAATAATAATAAAAAATATGTTCTGTGGATAAATATGTTATCTCTCCTTTGAAAAGAACACATTTAGACCTCCCCGTAAATATCCAAGGGTTGGTCTTTTAGTAATATTAATACCTATATAATGTATATAACAAAGTTCAGAAGGTGTTTGAATATTTTATTTTAAATATACAATGATCAAATTGGTTATAAAAAGAGAAATGGCTGGTTCCCTTTTTTAATATATGGGAGGGGAACTTTTAGAATTTCCTAAAATATTAAATTAATATAAACTAATTTTGATGTAGAAATGGATAAAAATGCATATAATGAAAATATTATATAATTATTATTCAAAATCATATCATAAAATAAAATATTGAAATTTTTGGATCACATTTTTTTGCTTATAATTTTCTTTTCAACCCCATTAAATAATTTTATCAATAAGAGTGATATGAATATTTTTTAATCGTAAGTGGTTAATTTATTAACTATAAATTTTAAAAATGATTATAAATAGAAAAATTCAGATTTAATAAACCATATCTAATTAACGTGGGTAGATTTTTTATTTTTATGAAAATTATAATTTTTAATAAAAAAAATATTTTCATAAAATATCAGTGATGTCAATTTTGTAACTACACAATTACATTGACATTTATGACTCAAAGAAAAAAATTAAAATTAAATTAAAATTAATAAATAAATAACATCATATGATTTCTATAAAATTATTGGGTCCCCATAAATTTTTAAATTTATATTGATTTTAATATTCTCTATTTATTTTATTTTATTTTTTAATTAACTAGGGAATTACTACGCTAGCGATGTACATGAATTTATGGTAATTATTTATTCACCAAAAAAATAAAATATAATAAATTAATAAATAAAAATCATTTATATTTAAAAATAATATTTATAAGTGAACAAATCATATGGTTATCCTCATCCTAACAATATTATAGTTGTTAAAAATAGTAGTGTGAAATTTTTGACATTTATTAAAATAATATATTATAAATTTTAGAATAACATTAAAATGTTAAAAATGACATAAAAAGAATTATTTTTTAGTACGGATGAAATGAACTCATCTAATGAAAATAATAAAAGTCATATGGTAATTTTGTAGTCCATAAATTTTTTATTTTTAACATTAATTACTCGATTTATCCTTTAATGTAGAAAAAGTACAAAAATTACTATTCACTATGGCCAAAATAAAACAGAACTATTTTATAAATTTTAACCTCCTTATTCCTAATATTTAATACATTTTTTAATATTCTAAAAACATAAATTTAATGATATAATTTTAAATTAAATTCCTCAAATGTGATGAAATTTTTTTTTTCTAAAAAATACATATATTAAGTATAAACTATTTCTACGATAAATTTAGGTATAAAATTTATTAAAAATCTATAAAAAATTATTATAAATAAAAATTTACTAATAATTGTTTTAAACTGATGAAAAAAATAATTTTACTTTTTATTTAATTTGAATGGCAATAAATGATTCGATAAAAATAAGAATTTTTCACTTTTCACTAAAAACACATAATTTTTAGAAAATCCTCAATATTTGACCTTATACGGATTTTGATTTGAATATTTAAAAAATTAATTAATTTTTATCAAATAATTTTTCATTAGGATCCTAAAACTCATTATAATATTTTATAGAAAAAGTCACGATAATTCATATTTGGGGAAAACATAAATTTAGAGTAAAAAATTAATTTTCAAAAAAGTGACATCTATGAATGAAGAGTAATAAAATAAATTTTAATTATAAGGACCATTAAATATATATTTAATATTTAATTCAATCGTATTTATACCCACCAATTTAATGTAAAGGAAATAATGATCACATTAAATAATTATATTTTAACATTATATCATGGTTCATTTGAACTCAGAGTATCACGTAACATAATATGTAAAAGAAAAAAATTATATAACAAAAAATATATTTTAAAATTTCAGGTTGTTATAGTATCCCTCGCATTAATAAATTTTTCCCACTCATTTTTTCTTGGTCATTATTATTTTAATATGTTAAAATTCTTTTGGTTAAACCCACATAAAACAAGATAATAACAAAATATTCATTAAAATTGGGTAGTTGGAAACATAAAGGAAACATAGAATAATATAAAACCAAGAATATTTCGATAAAATTTTTAGGAATATAACATATGAACTTCTAAGATAAAACTATCTCCCAAGTACTAATAGGTTAGTGTTAGAGACAATGTTCAAGAGATAGTTAACCACAAGAAAAACATAAATATGTAATGAGTAAAAAAGATAATTAATTTATCCAAATGGATGGTAAACTAATGAATATTTTTATCAAGGTCAATTTCCATTTTAGGCATTTTTTCCTATCTAGATAAT
Source organism: Viscum album (assembly GCA_963277665.1). Classification (NCBI taxonomy): domain Eukaryota; kingdom Viridiplantae; phylum Streptophyta; class Magnoliopsida; order Santalales; family Viscaceae; genus Viscum; species Viscum album. Next base: position 1,500,400,970 of record OY728146.1, on the reverse strand, counting down.
CTTATATAATTTATTTCAATGTAAAAATAACAATACCATCCTTGGGATGACCTTTAATCAATTCACATATCAACTCATATTATATTAATCTGTTATTCTAGATGGATTTTTTATTTCCATAAAATCTTTTAATCATTCATAATGTTTATAAGTTATTCATTTAGGTTAAAAATATATACCAAAACAAATTTGGGGAGAACTGATTTTTAAATATGGAAAAAGAAATCATACTACAATCTCTGTATCCTGATACAAATTTCACATTTAAACATTCCATAAAAATTTACCCTTAAAATCCTTCCAAAATATGTCTAACAAAAATTGAATCCCAAATATAGGAATTATTTTACAGAATATCCTTCTATGATCAACTTTTGTATTATCTTTAAATAATTTTTTTTCACACATAAATACTTATTCAAAAATTTATATACACTAATCATTTATAAAAATGAACTCAAAATAAAATCATATAAACCTATGAAATATAATTCACCTTTTATTAATTATATAAGAAATTATCCTAACAAAAAAATTACATTTGATTTGTAGGATCAACTGTAAAATAATTGTTGATCTTATGTTAATTAAAAATATAAAATGTGATTTCCATATTCATGAATTAAAATAATGAGAGTTAAAAAATTATTAGAATTTCTTAAAACATCACTAAATGATGACATGTAATATTTTTTGTGGATGAATTCATGGAAACATAAACATGAAATCTATAACAATATATTGTACGATAAGGGTTCAATAGATATCATAATTCAGATCAACTATTGTGATTACATTATAATTCCTTTTATACTTGGGATTATGAGATAGTTAACACTAATCACAATGAACATTCAATTTCAAGAAAAATTTGGCCTAATGGCCATTATCAATGACTTTAAATAATTTGGGTGTGGGTGGTGCATTATTGTAAATCTTATTGTTTCCACTAAACAATCACATTATTCATCACCTTTCGAAAATCATGGGATTTAGGACAAGCCCATTCACATTTAAAGAACATCCATGTTCCATTAATGAAATTCCATTAATGTTTATCCACATTTATAAAAAATAAATTAAATTTATTTACACCATGTTATTTATTCATATTTTGAGGATAACTTGTATACCCTTTTTTATTAAAATAATTGTAATTATAAGATACTCCAATTTCCTTTTCCTCTTTTATATATTGTCAAATGATTTCCTCATAGAAACTAAAGTCTCTTTTTGATAATTACCTTTAGGGAATTTGTTTTAAAACACTAAAAAATTTATCAAAATTATATTTAGGTTTGATGATGATACAATTAAAATACATCACATGTCCTATGAAATTCCCCTAATAGGTACTAGTAGATTCATCATCATTTTTTTAATCTCTAGGAATTAATTCTCCATTTTTTCGAAAAACAATATGAGGTATGTACAGAATGATTAATAATATATTAAATTCAGAAAAACCCATTTGTTCAATTTATTAATGTTGCATCATATTCTTAATTAAATTCCACGATTGATATGATTCCCAATCCATATGATATATAGAAAAAATTCATTTTTCATACTTCAAACACTGAAGAATGGAAAAAAAATCCTTTTTATTATTGATCCACTACTATAGGATTAATATATCATTGGAACCACTAATGGATGGTGGATTATTCTTAATGAAGGACTCAATAATAATTTATTCCAACCTTTTTTCATGTGGATTCTTAGAATGATTTCTAGATTGAGAAAGAAGTTTGAACATTGGAAAAATATATTTTTCTCATGATTAAATTCATTTTAATGTCCATAACATTACTAATTATCATGATTCCTTCAGTTTTCATACATTAATTAAAACCAATAAGAATATTTTTAGAATAATTTAATAATAATCAAACGGAGCTATTATAATGTGATGAAATATAAATCAGAGTATGGATAAATCTTTAATCATTCTTATCAATCTATGAGACCTTAGGTTTATCCAATTTAATACATGGTCAATACAAAAACATTGGTATATTTTATTATACTTAGAAGTATCCCCTAGGTTTTCACTAAATCATTCTATTCCAAATATAAAAATATTTACTAAAACATACTCCAATTCAAAATATAAAGTCTCATGCATCTCTTATATACATATATAAATTATTATATTAATATTGAATATATTTTTTAAACACATTCCCAAATATTGTAGTGTATTAGTGTGTTTTGATACTAGATAGAAAATATTTTTATCTAGTGAAGGATATTCAACTTCTCCCACAAAAGAATTTCCATTTAGTATGGCTTATAGAAAAACCCTATATTATAAAATTATTCACAAAATAGGTATAACTATAAAAAAATGGTATATCAATTTCTCAATAAAGATAAACTTGAGAGATATCAATCGATGATCACATGAAATAATAAGATAATAAAAAGGGTATGAGTTCATTACCCTAACAGATAAATTTAATACCCAATATGTCACACTACATAAAGATAATTAATTGAATAGAAAATTTTAATTTAAAAATACCTGATTCATAAGATTCCTAAATGTTTATAAAATGATTTAAGTCTGACACGTCTAACACTGATTTTAGTTGTGAATAAATAAGTGGGAGATGATGTTGACCTATTTTTAACCCATTGGTTATGTATCTATGTTTCTAATGATAATAAACATTTATTTTTTGGAATGGATCAGAATGTTATGTAAATAATATTCATATAAAAATATGTATTTGTTAGGTATGAAAATCATGGGTCACTATAGTTTCTATATGGAAAAATATTTGTTACATTTGAAAAATGTGATGAGAAAAAAATTAGTATGAAAACAATAGATAATCAGAAGAATGAAAGTATTTCATATCTTACCCAAAATTTAGTATTGTGATTTTTCTAGAAAAAAATTCTGGTTTGGATACTATAAGTCAATATTGTATTGAAACATATACATCTAGGGGTAATAACCCAAAAATAGTTAAATCAATATATCATTACCATTATTCTACTTGATAATGATAGTTAACATATTTCACTCCTAGTATGACACTTTTAGGTGATATTTTTATGCTAATTCACATTTCATTATGATCCATTATAAACGATTTTAATAGATCAAAACTAAGGAAATTGTAGGATAAAATTATGCTGGCATAGATTAAAATTTATGTGTCTTGGGGTAGGAATATTCTACATGACTACTCAATATTATAAGGAATCCATATTGATTATAGTTGATCAAAAAATGGGTTATGGAATTATACAATTGATGGAACCCTGTTGATTCATTTTTATTGTCAATGTAAAGGAAAATAGAGTAATTATCCCCTTGATAGTATAAATAAAATATGAACTTGATATTGAAATCCTATAATTTTTATTAATCTTATATCATGATATATAATAAAATAACATAAATTTTATGTTTTTACTAAATAATTAATCTAATAGTATAATAAATGTTTTTAAATAACATGTGGTAAGGGATATAGAGGAATGAAATATCATTTTTTTCATGATAATAATGTTAGAATGAGAACCTAGGATAATGACATAGAGGAAGTGGAATATATTTTCTATATGGGAATAAATTTAAGAGAGATATTAATTAATGATTAATTAAAATTATTATTTTTGGGGAATATGTGAATTATCTAATTCAATGCCCAAATAGAAGGGTTAACTCCTTTACCAATGTAGGATATATGTTATCCCAATCATTTAAGTGAAATAATTAATGTGTGTATGTTTTGGGAATCAATAATTATGTTATATAATTTGTATATCATTTATATAATAGTTATAATAATAATATAACAAATAAGTACAATTCAATAGTTGTTTACTTTAGGTATTTGAAATATTTTGATTAATGGTACTCATAATAATGGAATGTTATTTAATGGCAATGTGATATTTTTTATGAACACATGAAAAATGACGAAATACATATTAAAATTTTATTGATGTTGTGTTACTAATTTTGACATGGGATAACAAGATGATTGAAATAGATAATGTAAATGGGATAGTATTTTTAATCATGGAATTCATTGTTTATCTAAAAAATAAATTTAGGTCATATTAGAAGATGTTTGATACATTTTTTGGACTTATATAATATATTAAATAGTCCATGATTTTATCTGAGACATATGTATAGTGGTATTATTTGGATGAATATATGTTTTCATTATGTTATTATAGTGATTCATGTTATTTCCATGTTTAAGAGAATCATGGAACCCACATGTTTGGTATGTGACATTTTGAGATACATTATGCTTTAAGGGATTAAATGTAACAGTAGATAGTGGGAAAAAGTATCTGATAAAATCCTCTAGATGTTTTATTATGAATTTTCTCTCACATATTTTGGATTAGTCATATGGTTAACTATTTATTGATTTGATAATGTTGAATATATGGTGTTATTGTTGGAATTGTACAGATTGATGTCTTGTATTTATTAATATTGCATAACTTGTGCTGACCATTTTGGATTTTATAATAACTACAGATAGAAGGAATGAATTATTACCCATTAATGAAAATTACGCCCATTAATTTTTTTTAGTTCATCTGGAATGAAAAAATATTTTTGGATCTCAATTTCATAGAGTGAGGGATAAAGTGCAAATTAATTAATAAACTACTAAATATTGAAAACGTTCTTATGAAATGGAAGGAAATTGATTACATACATTTCCACTCATTATATACCATAAAAAAATTTAATCACTAAAATATCAAAAAACAATATTTTAATAATAATTTTATCCTAATACATTAATTTTTTACAATTATATTGTCTTCTCACCAATCACTTATTTATGATTCATTTGTCATTGAAATTCTCAAAACCATGTTACCTATCATTCTCTATTTATCCTTGTAGGATATTTTTATAATACACACATATAATTTCACAACTTATAATGATATCCTTATCGAGGAAGAGGATTATATTCTATTTCAGTTAACCTTTATATTTCCCACATTCCATTTAAAAAAATGTTTTACTGGACCTCTATACAACGTCAGTTCTCAATAACAGTTTTTCAAAATCATGATAATTTTATTACCACGATAAAATTACATGAATATATTTTAATTTAGAGGAAGGGGAATTCGACACCATACAATATTTATTAATGAAAAGTAGAATCGATTTCTAAATAAATATGTAACACTGAGCTCTATGTTTTTTTAAGGTGGTGACATGAATTGGTTTCCTAATTCATGCAACCTGTGGAATTTATTAATAAACAAAAAGTAGCGTTACAAACACAAGTTGTAAAGAACATACACCAGCGGGGAGTTAATGGGGATACAAAAAAGTTAGGTCAAAAAAACCAAAAACCAAAAATAAGATAGCCAAAATGACCTTCCTTCTAGACATCAATTGAACCATCCATCTCTAACTTTCTTAGTCTTCATATTAATAAGTTGATGCAAAAAGGGGCAATGGTCCAAGCCTGCCCCATATCCACCATTTGTGTCCTCATCCATCAAAAACATCATCGCAACCCCACAAGATGTTCAACGACCTTTAGACCGAGGCTAACCAGCAATACCACCATCATATGTTTGACAGCTTAATATATAATCACCAACAAGTTGTGCGAGTACATTATCCAAAATATTCAGAATAATTGCAGTAGATAAATCATTATAGAAAGCACAGTTATCAATTTCCCCTACATCATGTATCTCTAACCCCCCATTTTCACCTTTCATCATTAAAACATAATTGTTGAGATAGAGGGTATGAATATGAGTGATGATATTTTTAAATGTTTATTTAATTGTCCAAATCAATACTAATTTGTTGATAAATGTTTAGAAAATAATCAACTAAATTTTAATAATGTTGTTTTATGCTTAAAAAGTAATTTTTCTCATAAAATAGAATTTTATAAATTTTTTGTGCGTAAATTAAAATTGATTAATGAAAAATTAATAAAAAAAATTTTAAAAAAGAAGATATTGTTTAAAAATTTTAAAATCACAATTCACATTGTTTTTTTATTAAAATGTTTGATTTTTCATTAAATTATGTAATGTACAGATTTCTCAAATACAATCATTTAAATTCATTAAAACATAAAATTTAATAGTAAAATATTATTTTGGATTTATTATTAATGTGATGTATGATCCTTTTTATTCATATTAATAAATTAAATTTGATTTTAATTTGTAATATTAATTATGTTTATTAATGTAAATTTTACGGTTTAGGAAATATTATTTGTAAAAAACTATTTTTTTTATTTATGAATTAAAATTAAAATTAATTTATTTCACTTAATGATATTTAATCCGAAAAAATGGATAGCGTGGTTTAAATCATGATTTTAAACGTTTTAAAAAAATTTCCATTTATTTTTTCTCATTATGAATAGTAATTCTTATAATTTTATCACCTTAGTAATGGTAAAATGGGTAAAAGGGTTAAACCATGAGATAAGGTCACAAAATCAACCCAAAACATTACATTATTTTAATTAATTTAATAAATTCAACCAGAGATATTAAAAAATATTATAAATGGAATTTTTGGGCCATTTTCCCCTGATAATTAAATATATTTTATTTTATGTAACGAAATTTCTAAAATGTCACTTTCTTGGCCTTAATGTGTCTAAATTTTTTATTAATGGTAAAAGAATAAAATTAATGATAATAAAATTTTAATTGACATAAAATTTAATTTTTTCTATCAAGGGAATTTATTTTCCAAACATTCAGATTTAATAATTACCTTAAATTCTTATGAAATATAGATATAATATTTATTTAATTAATAGAAAAATCAAATAATTTATAATTAAAATATTAAAAGTAGTAAAATTATGTTTATTAATTAATTTATAAAAATTTATTATGTAAATATAATTTTTTATTTATTTTTAATGTATTAGATTTTTATAAAATAAAAATCTTGTGGACTTTAAAGTCAATGTAAATTAATTGTGTTAAAATGACAATTATGATATTTTATGAAAAAAATATTATTAAATTCATAAATTTATGGAAAAACATGAAAGTAGAAAATTGGGATATTAAATGGTATCAAATTTCATCCTTATTCCATTTATGACCAATATTTTATCCTCTACATAAAATTATACCTCTTTAAGACCGAATATGTTGTTATAGTGGTTAATGTTAAAATAAGTAAAGTATGGGTTTTAAACAAATGATATTGTGTAATATGACATCTAGAAATACATAAATTTAATTATATAAGGATATTGCAAAATTATACTCTTTTTTATCTAATTTATTAATATTTTAATGAATTTTACTTGTGAAATACCAAATTGTATTTTAATCTTTTTTGAAAATCCAGGAGAAACATTTGCATCTGTTATAAAAGGACTCTCATTCCCTATTTTAAGAACATCACATTGACCCATATATATTTAAAATATCTATTAAATTTACTTATAAAATTATATATCAATGAATTAGAAGTGTGGTTTCTCTAAAAATACCATTCCATGGGTCATTGAGAATCCATATAAAGGAGGTCTCTCGAAGAAAAGGTAATTGTGTTACCCTACAGCTTTAAATTTATTTCTTCTTCAAACTATTTTAATCATATGGAATTTATCATAAAATAAAATATACTTTATTAAAATTGTAATTAAATTTTATAAGGGTCATGAAACCACAATTATACACCCTCTATTTAATCAAATGTGAAGTCAATGTATCATGCATGTGTACGTTTAGACTACCACTTCTAGATACCAATACAATTCATTTTTAATCACTATATTTAATATAAGGGTATTATGATGGTTTTAATCTTTATATATATATATATATATTATCACATTATTATGATTTTGGAGTTGTTATTCCTTTTTAACCATCTTACCTTCTAATCTGTTTGAAAATAATAAATATGATTGTAAATATATGTGGACTACAACCTCCATGAAACGATTTGATTTATTTGATTGATTCTACATCACATGGATGGAAATAATGAAATATATAGTTAATATAAATAATAAATATGTCATAATAATGATTTATGAATATTTAATAAATATTTACCTTTCTTTTTTTTATCCTTTAAAATGTGAAAATAGTGTTCTTTCATATGCATGGCTTACCGTCTTCAAAAATAGTAAAATTCATTTTTATTTATCAATATTTTTTGGATAATTATAAATATATATATATATATATATTCAATTAATATATATTATATTTATCTAATGATTAATTTTTTTTGAATAATGGAACCATGATCGATGTATAAATAATAAAATTAATGAACTAAAATTATCCTGCAAAATAAAACTGTTGAATCTCACAAACGACGATTTAAATAAATAAAATGGTGATCAAATTTTTGAAATATATATGAAGTTTTATTATAAATATTTATATTACTATTTAATGTAACTATAATAAATATTTATTTATTATCTAGGAGGTTAGATATGTTATCCCATATTTTTTTACATAAAAATTCCAATACATTGAACAAAACACCATATCCTTTAATTTATTTCTTCATGAAAATTATGATGATAACACTTAAAAACATTTTATAATACTCATGAACGTATTTTTCATGTTTTAAAACTATGTTACTTTTAATTTACCAGAAATCATGGGATCATACATCATATAATAGGGGTGATCATGAAGCCTAGTAATGATATAATAATGGTTGGCATTTGGAAAGCGATCATGAGGAATATCAACAAAAAACTTGAAGAATAAAAATATATAACTAATCAATGGAACATGAGACATAATATTATATATGGAATATTAATCTTAACATGGAAATTTGAAGACTATTTAAAAATGAATCGCTACAAGTATCTCATTATGGGGTTTCAAAAAGGTGTCAGGATTCAAAATTACCCAGATTATTCCATGAGGTAATATAAAATATAGTTCTCTAACCATATTACCATTGAGATGATGTCTACTTTATTAAATTAGAATAATATATTTAGATTCACATAAAAAATTACTGAATAGATTATTTTTCTTGGTAAACTAGATAAATACCTGAAATTCAGATAACATTTTAAAACATAAACTACACAAGGAATTATCATTGTGAATTAAATTTATCCCCTTGGTGTATCCTTATATATGAATGAAATATTCTTCCCATTATCCAAGATAAAATAAATCATAACAAAGGGTTGATTTCATATGATCGGTAAGGGTAAGAGTTAGTGAAATCTATGAATAAATATGAAATAATTAATATAGAAAGGTAAATAACAGAAAAATGTTCCATTAAATCAATGTCTTTATAATATTTTTATATGTATAAATTATGACAAAATAAATCAATATACAAATCACTTGTGGTTGAAACATAACCATGGATATTCTAGTGAATTTAATAATCACATGGAATATCAATAACTCAATTCCTAATGATGGAATTCATAACGATAGATATCTAAAACCTATTTTTGTTTCTTATGACAGGGAATCTAATACAATCAAGGTTTGTGCCATGAAATATAATACCATATACTACATTAAAAAAACATCTATGTAAATGTGTAATGCCTCATCCAGAACTGTTACTAGTTTCTCTAATTAGACCTATCAATGCATAAATGGGCTATACTATGCCCTTCATACCACCTAGAAAGGAAAATTCATTCCTCAAAGGGAAGGGGGTGTAACATAAAAAATATATAATCATTAAACCGTTATATAAAATATGAATACATTACCTAATAAATAAATAAAATAATAAACCATCCAAGGAGAAATTAATAGTGTGAAAAAAGTACATCCCCTATAAAACTAATCATAAACCATCCAGAGATATAAAAAATATTGTATCATTGGTGTATATACACATTAAATCATAAGTAACATAAACACATTTCTTCTTAAATAGAAAATTATTTTTAATTACCACTTGAAACATTTCATGAGGGAAGTAACCTTTCATCTAAAATCATCCTTTTTATTTTAAAACTATAAAATTCTAAAAATGATATCAAAATAATTTTCATTGAAAATATCTATTAAAAAAATTGAATATCAAAAATAACAGGAAAAAAATTATATGAAAATATCCTTGTAAAGATGAAATTTAAAATTAAAATAAATGATTTTCAGGATTGTAGATAATTCCATATATGCCATATAATTTACAAAAAATATTCCTTTTACACTATAAAAAGGTTAGAGAAGTTTCTCATTCAGATAATGATAGAAAATTCCATTGATAATATTTTTTTTAATAAAAATTGGATAATGAAAAAATAATTTGGAAAACATTTTATGGAAACTTGGTTTGGGATGAAAAATGATTCTCAACTGAAGATAAAAAAATAATGGATTATCTTAAATAAATTATCATAATAATTTAAAATTTCAATTAGAGAAAGATGGAAATATTACATTAAATATTTCATGAATGTTCATATTAAAATAAAATATATTGATTTTAAGATGAACATAAAATTAATTCTCTGAAGGGAGACCTAAAATTAAACAATCTTAAATAATGATGAGATTTTGAAATAAACCCTTACCACATTGATAAATTTTCAATAATTATCCCAATGGATAGAATAATATTAAATTAATCAATAAATATGTTGAAGATAATTAAATTCACGATATAATAGGAAAAATGATAGTATGTAAACCAAACCATGAAATAAGTGGTGAATATGGAACTTTTCTCGTCGAAGTTAATGTGAGATGACAAATCTATGTTTTTAGTTCAACGCATCACGTGCATTATTTAACTTATATAATAATAAAATTATGTAATTTCTTTAATTTTTTGTACATTTTTATATTTTATTATTCTTTTTATTTTACATATTATCATGTTATATGTGATTACCAAATTTATTATGTTTGCATCATATGTTTCGACAATATTTGGAATATGTGTCAAATATGACTTTGGTAAGATGACTATGGTCAAGAATGTAATTTTATAGACATATATATGTTAATAATCCTGAAATATCTATCATAGGTACACATAATTTATAATACATAATCAATTCATGAATTATAGTTATGAAAAATGAACTTTGTAAGAATCATGGAGACGGTAAGCCATACACATGCGTTATTAACCTTTCCATTTTTAATGATATTTAAATAGTGAATTTAAATGATATTTTATATATCATAAATGATCATAATATCTTAAATAACATATAATTTCTTTAAATATAATTATATATATCATCTGTGTGGTGTGGTGATGAAAGATAGTCACATCACTTTTTAAAGGAGGTTGTCCACCCGTACACGAACAATGTTATCCTTTTTTGGGTAAAAAGTAAAATGAACTTTTATCATTTTGGATGGTTAAACATGTCATTAATATCATTATTTTTTTATTTATATCACATATATTCATTAACATTAATCTTATTTCCTTATATTTAATTTTTTTTTGAAAAATAATTACATCACATTGTGAGGCGGTAGTCCATCGTACACGGATGGGACATTATTTTATCCCTTATAGAATGGAAGATAAAAAAGATATATTTTATATAATGAATATATATTTGATTAATATCATATATATATTATACCCATATTCATACTCATCCATGAGAGGTATTAATGGAAAAATAGAAGACATCAGTTCGAATGGTAGTTGTCTACTGTATACATGAATGACGATTTCCAAACCCATTTTATGGAAGTGGAGATGGTTGTAGGTCATTAAAATAAAAAAAAATTTGAGTATATTAATTATAATAATTTTATTATATATTTATTTATCAATAATCATTGAAGTATGTGGATCGATAATAAATTAAAAACGAATGTTGAAGAACATTTCATCTTCTTTAGATAACCTCTTTATGTTTTAACTAATGCATTCCTAGGTTGCCTTTATAAGATAAATAAGGATTCAAGTATTATTGAAAAGTATTTGGGAAGTTATTTTTCTAGTTAGTAGATGAAAAATATAGTATTTTATGGTGTGAAGAAGAAAGCTGGGGGGTGTCATTTTATAAGTGAGGTGAGTAGAACACTTGTAATTTTTTGAATAAAAAAGGATTACCAACGTTTTTAAAATTATAAAAGGGTCCAAATTAGATTATTATAAATCCTTATAGATGATATAGTATTTATATCCCTCGAATAAAGATTTTATATAAGTTATTATGTCAATTTAGTACTAATATTTCATGTTTAACCTGTGTTAAATCCAATTTTACCTTAACCTCAATAATTAATTTTTGTGGGTTTCACTATTGACTTTGGTCAAAAATTAATATCAACTAGCTAAAAAATATATTTTCTTATTATTAAAAATATTTCATATATTTTTCTATTTTTCATTCTCAAAATTTAGATAATAAAATTTAAAATTATACTTATTGACATGACCAGAAATCACGTTTTTAGTGAGAAAATGCTAATGGTTTACTGTGTGTTTTTTTTAAAATTCCACATTAAAAGATTGTAATGATGTAATTTTTTTAGTGGTATAATATTTAACTAATATTACAATTTATATAGTTAAAAATATAAATAATCACAATATGTAATTTAAATAAAAAGGTAATTTCCAATTTAAATTAAGAATTTTTCACTATTAATCAAATATGAATCTTTTCAAAAAATTACCAAAAAATTAAACATATGATAATATTGAAATAATCATTTAAAACAATATTAATTTTTTATAATAAATTTTTTCAATAAGGTAAAAAATAATTTTTAAATATGTTTTCAAGCCAGTACAAAATCATCTTTTAGAAAAACAATCAAATGTTTAGAAAATAGTAATTTTTCATTTTAATTATTCTAATTTCTTTCTATAAAATAATTATACAAAACTTTATTAATTTATTTCCCACTATTTATAATAGTTAATTTAAAAATAAAATTATAATGTTACGGTTTGAATAAAAATAATTTAATAAAGTTTCTTGTTTCTTCCAATCTCATGGTAGCATGCATTACATGCTATGGATGGGGCTGAATTTATTTAAAAAAGTAAATATTTAATAAAGTATCAGGATTTTATTTTCCATATTATTCTTCTTTATATGTTTCATAAACTCAATATATTATTATATAAATATATTAAAATCACTTTTTCTTATAATCTACCACTACTAAATTAATTACATCATTAGAATTTAATCTTGATCTTGGTAATCAAAGGGTTTTTATTTCAAAATAACCTTCTTGAAATCCCACATCATGATGACGGTAAATTAAACAACATCATTATAATGGAGAAAATCAAGTATAATTTTCATCTTAAATAATGCTTAACCAGTATTCCATATAAGATAACATATGGAGGAAGTTAATAAATGGACATTAAAAGAAGTCATAAATAAATTTAATGATTAATAAATATCATTGATCATAATAAATTGAATGATAAACGTAATTTTAAGGATCTCATAACTATAAATCTCTGATGATTTCAAAGATAAGCAAATTCATCATATATAAAGGTAATATGATAACATTTTTCTTCAAAGAACCTTTTCTAAAAGTTAGACAATTCATTTATTATCTAATGTTATAAGTAAATATTTTAACTTGATATTTTTGATTCATATGAAAAACATTATCTTATGGTTTTTCTTTGATCAAATTCAATTTCATCACATACTCAATGAAATTAATATCTAAGTAATAATTTTTTATTCCTGAAGATATAAAATACACTTATAATGGATTGTAATAACCATATTAGTATTATAAGTAATTTTTTCAATATCTAGTAATTATAATTAAAAATTTGTAAGAATATGTTATCCAATATAAATAAATCTATGTATGGTGATGTAATACATTTATCTCTAAAACCTCATCAAGAATTTCAATTTAATAAGTTTCATAAATGGTTAACCTTATGACCCATCCAAAATATTAAAAACCAAAAGATTATAAATATGGAAACTGAATTTTTAAACTGAACTTATCATTAAGCAGTTCCACAGTATTTATTAACATAATAGTTATGTAATCCATATCCAATATATATTTATCCCAATATCCTACTAAAAAAATTATAAATATTTTCAGGGTAATATTTCCCTCAGAAATATGTTTTACATGATTATCAACACTCTACTAAATCATTTTTCTTTTTCATTGGTACCATTCATAAAACAAATTAAATTTGGTAATGAAAATTTTTTATATTAGAAACAATATATATTTTAAAATTTTCATTAAAAAATACTTTAACATAATATTTATGAAATCCAAATAAACAATCACAATAATATTTCCACTTCTTCTATAGTAATAGGATAAGATTTCCCTTGACCCCATAGACCATTATTTTTTGTTTTTCCTTTGATCTATGGGGAATTCTTTGGTTAATTGACCCATATTATCCCATTGGACTTATTTTACAATGATAAAACATGTCTTCCTCATTAGATCATAGTTATGCTTTCCTTTCTCAAAACAAATTAGGAAAACACCTTTTCTTTTTTTTGAATGTATCCATGTGTTTCATTTTATGATTATTGTAGGTTGGTAAATACTTTATTCACTTATTATATTTATAAATTTTATTCTATATCATCATATTTTACTCTTACATCCCTTAGGATCTATTTAACATGGATAATTCATTATCTATCTAGATAGACCATGATACTATGTTATCATATAATGATAATACATAAAATTATAGTTTCCATTTAAGGAGTGGTTTAAAACCCTTAATAAAAAATTCAATCATGCTCAATGGGTTGCATACGTAGTCTACAACATCCCTTAATATATTTGTATGGTTGGCTTTGTACGTGGTAATAGATTCCACCTTTTTATTTCTTTAACTCAATAAATGTACTTCCATATCCACTTTCTTCTCATGAGGAAATTATTTTTCTATAACATTTTTCATGAAATCCTTTCACTATATGCTTGATATTTTGTCCGCATCCTTAGAGTTATGGGACCATGGTCACCTTGGATTCGCTTCCCCAGAGAGATGATAAACTACAATGACAACATCATCCTTTTAACTAATTACCCATGTGAGAAATATCTTATGTAATGAAAATATAAATTTCTCATAAAATATATATTTTTTATCCCATTGAATGAAATAGGAAGCTTCCACATGAATATGTTTTACATTTTTAAACTATTATTTCAGTATGTCAAAGATATCTGATTAAACAATGACACCTTGATCAACAAGTTCACCTAGAATTTAATTTCAAAATAAGATGCTTCCAAATAATTTCAGTGAATTTATTTTGTTAGAAAACTCTATAAGGGGTACCCTAACAATCATTTCTCATACACTTGGCCTTCTTTAAAGTAGGCCAATGTTAATCTTAGGGCCTTCTCGAAATGGATTGTGTGCAAGCAATACCCTATGAACTTCCGTACTACTCCTTGGTTGTCTCAGCCAATTTGTGATGATTCTGTTATTCCTCCACCCCTAAAGGAGACCTACAATGAATAATTTCATAGTAATTCACTAATTCACAGCATGATTCCTATTTATTTTGGCATGGAAATATCAAGGTATTATTATAAGGATTTTGAAAAATTAGTTGGGATTAACAAATTAATACCATGTTCACTATAAGGGACAACAACATGTCATTTTGTGGTGTTTCATTGGATCTTGTATCATGGGTTACAAAATTTTATAAACCCATTATCACCATTGAATCTTTGATGCTCGTCATAAAAATCTAGAAAATGAGGCTTCTGCTGCTGGCCATATTGCAGAGAGCTAGAATGAATCTGGATATGGTCTGTAAGTTTGTTTGAAATCTATGGACTTATGTAAGAAATTTTTCATTATTGTCTCTCATCCAGATCTGTTTAAGAGCTATAGAAATCCACCTAAAAAACCATTTGCAAAAAGTAGGTCCATGATATTCTCCTAAAAACCGCTTCCAGTTTGTTGTCATTCATAATTAATGCAAGAAATGCCATTATTTTTAACAGCACTACACCCAAATTTCATTGTGGTGTACTACCAATTCATTTTGAAATCTGATCGGCTTCCAATATTCAATCTGGAACCATGAGGAATGATTTTTCTGATCTTTTACTGCTGGGATTCCTTTTTTTGTGTTAGGGGTACGAACCCACTAAAGATGAAACATGTTCGATGGATTCCACCTATCTCTCGGTAGATGAAGGTAAATGTGATGGGGCAGCTTCTAGTGTACCATATCCCTCTGGATGCGATTGAGTCTTACGCACTCATCTGGGTTTTTTAATGGATATTTATTCCACTTTATTGTCAATGACTTCAAAAATGAAGCAGGGCATTGGTCTATAATAAGTGAAATCTGGTATATTGTCCATTATGGTTGGCATGACATATGGATTGAGTCAGAATCGTCTATTGCAGTTCAAATTATTAGATATTAGTCTACGAACATGACATTGTAGATGTAACCAGTTTGCATTGAATTCCTACGACTTTCAGAATGACTCTCACTTGAAATTCTACATGTTTATCATGAGGCTAATCATGTTGTCGATTCCCATTCCAAGAAGGAAATTTCTGAGGTCAGTTCTTGTTTGTCTTTTTTTACCTAAGTTTTCTAATAGCTGTGTTTGGGATTTTTATGTTGGTGAGGTTTATAATCATCTTTTTAGACTACCACATTGACATCACACTATGTACTTTTTAGTTATTTAATATATTTTATTAGGAGAAGGATTTCATTCCTCCATAATTTCTTGGTAATAATACAGTACACATTCTTTATGACATGAGCCATTTCATAATGATGGCATATAGTAGACTATATCATATCATTATGAAACCTAATGTTTAATCCCAACACTAGTAAAATACTTATCATACATTTAAAAATTTCTGCATTGCTAATATCCTAATCTAAAACATTGATTCTTTGGGGATATCCCTATTTTCAAATCCTTCATAATGGTTTTTAATGAAAATGTGAATTATCCTCAATATATTCCCATGGAGTGTCAAAATGGGTGTGTATTATGTCCCATATCAATTAACCAAGTGATAATCAGGTCAAAAGTAATGCAACCTTTTCTTATTTTTGACACCTAGGTACATATATTATAGAACCATGATTAATTCTAGTATCTATAAAGTAATGTATTTTCTCTGAAAACACCCATAATCTCTTCGTTGCAAAAAAATTATCATGCTCTTATATTCATATCCTCAAATTAAATTGTATTGTTATGTTCTCTAATCTCTGTTTCCTTAAATATTCTTATGATGTTTTTTTACTAAACATCATCTAATACCAATTATAGTGCCCTAAAACTAATATCCTGGAGCTTTTTTTTATTTTATTACAGTGGAATAAAATATGGGGAATTTAATCCCATGTGGCCAAATAGTTTGGCCACCTTTGTAAACTAGATACATACTACAAATTCCATAAATATTTTAAAATATAACATACACAAGGAATTGTATTTTTATATTCTATTATTCAAATTAGTGTATCCCAACATATCAATCATAAACTAATTCCTTGAATTTGGGAAAACCATTAGAAAGAGTGAGATCAGATTCTCAATAGGGGTAAGTGTATAGTTGAATATAATAATAAATAATTCATAATCAATTGAAAATGGTAAATAACTAAAACACATTACATTTTATCAATAACTCAAGCATAATATGATAGGAATAAAAGATGATAGAATAATACCCAATAAATATTCACATGATCTTGATACATAACCATTCATATTCTAGTTATTCAAATAATTTTATGGAATATGTATAACTAAATTCAAAATGGTTGAATTCTTAACACTAGAAATATAAGACATACCATTGACACATGTTTCAAGAAATATAATACCAAAGAGGATGGTAACAAGACATATATCACCTTCTAGGATTATTTCAAGACATCTAAAATAATCAAGTTTTATTCTGTGACAATTATATAAATTGGTATGTCCTTATCCAAAACCATATCCAATTTGTCTCATGATATCAATTGATACATCAAGAGGCTATAGAAGGTCTTACACATCACTTACAATTCCCAATGAATTCTTCATATCAAAGAAGTGAAAAATAATCAACATAATCATTTATATTAAAACTAGAAAATGAAATATAAATAATTTTCTCAGTCCATAAAGATAATCATAGACTATATAGTGTATATTGAATTATATGGACATAATACATCCCCAGTCAAACTAATCATAAACCGTCCAAAAAAATAATCAGGATGATATAATTGGATTATATCCCAATTTAATAATAAAGAACATCAAAGACTTTATTCACATATAAAAAATAATTTTCAAATTTCAATTGGAGCATTTCATGGGGGAAAATAACCATTCATTTAAAATCACCCTTTTTAAAGAATGAAAATTTTAAAATATATATAACATACTTTTTTGAAAATAACTTTAAAAAAAGAAATTAAAATAGTATTAGTGGAAAATAAGTTTTTGATAACATTGTATACTTAATATGGTAGCTTCCAAGAAAAGATGATTTTTATGGATGTTAATTTCATATATGAATTATAAGAGATAAAGAACATTCCATTTACTCTATAAAATTGATAGGGACATATATAATTCAAAAAAATACTTCCTTGAAACATATTTTTTAAGAGTAAAACATGGGTGAAAATTTATTCACTAATTTTTTTATAATTCTAAAAAAATTGAAAACAATTTTAGAAAACATTGTTTTATAAGAAAATTGATTCTTGAATGGAAATAGAAATAATGTTAGATTATCTAAAAAACATTTAAAAAAAATTAAGTATAAAAGAGATGAAAATTGTAGTATTACATGAAATAAGTCATGAATTACCATAATTCCTACAAATATATTGATTTTAATATTTAAATATCTAATGAGTTCCCCATTGGATACTTAAATAAAAAATTCAACAATAATTATGATATTGTGAAATAAACCATTGCCACTTTCATAACTTGTTATGCCATATGAACCTTGAATGAAATAAAATAAAATTTAAAAATTTATTTCCATGAATCTAAATTATTCCATCATATAAAATATAAAAATTGATGTATAAACAAAACACAAAATTAATAAGTGGTAAATAATGTGTCTATATAACAGAAGTAAAAGTGAGATCTGAAACCCATACGCTGAGTCTAAATCATGATGTAAATTGTTTAAATTCATAAATAAGAAACTTATGGTAAATTATTACATTCATAATAAAAATTTTCTTTTTTATTATACAATTTATTTTACTTATTATTATTTTATATATGATGATGCAATAAAATTTTATTACAACAAATGTTTCAATGATATAAGGCTTGTGTGTCAAAAATGACTTCGGTTGGATGACTATAGTCAAAGTGGAAATCGTTCAAACATCTTATTAATAATAATAATTAAATTATTATAATAATTTTATATAAAATATAATATTAAAACTAATCATGAAACATGTTTATGAGAAATGATCTATGTTGGAATCTGGGAGACGGTGAGTCGTACATACGAATGAGTAACATTTCCATTTTTAAATGATCATTATGAAATAATGTTAAGTAATATTTAATCATAATAAATTGATAATAATATCATATATTAATTATTAATTACTTGAATATATATATATCACCCAATTTTTGAGATGATGAAAAATATGCTCATCACTCCCAGAAGGCGGTAGTCCACATGTATTGGAATGAGGTTTTTCTTTTTTCAGTGTATAAAATAAAATGATATAGTAAAAAATTTTAATGATAATAATTTATTTATTATGATAATAATTTTATTTATATGAGATATAATAATTTAATTATACTAATTACTTTCTATGTAAATCATTAATGAAAAATGAATCGAACCCCTTCATGAGGAGGTAGTCTACTATACACATGAGTGATTTTATCGTAACCCCAATGAAATAAAAATTAAAAACGATATATAATATATAATGATTAAAAATTAATTAATATGTTATAAATAATATATATATATATACATTATATTTATTATATTACCCCATTCTTATAGGTCGTAATGGGAAAATGAATCAAAACGGTTCATAATGTGGTAGTCCTCCTAACACATGAATAATGATTTCATAACATATTTATTGTAAGTGGAGATAGTTTTATGTCATGAAATTAATTTAAAAAAATATCACTATATGTAATATGGGAATAATATAATATAAAAATTATTTAATAATAATTTAATGTGGTAGAAGAAAAAAAAATGATTTTTGAATAATGCTATATTTTCTTCTAGTGTCCCCCTTGGGTATGCACCATATCTTTCCTTGGATGGATTTATGACCAAAAAAAGGTTTATAGGATGTGATTATGGAATATGGGAAGTAATTTGGTTAGTTTATTTCTTAAATAATAGTGTTTTATACTGTGAAGAATATATTAAATGGGGTATCCTTTTATATGTGATATTAGTGGAACACTTATAATTTTTCAAGAAGAAAATGGTGTACCCATGTTTTTGTCAAGAAAAAAGGATCCAAAAGAAAGTATTATCAATAATACAGCATGATATGATCCAAATATGTACATAAAAGATAATTCTTACAATGTTTTTGGCAGATTTATCCCTTATAAGTTTTGTTTAATCCGTGTTAAATTCAGGTTTTTTCTAAACTGTGTTAATTGATTTTTAATGTTTCCACTATCCATTTTTGAAAAAAACTAAGTTGAAGTCATTATAAAATATATTTTTTTTATTTCAAAATATGAAATCAATTTCTTCAAATTCCATTCACATAAGTGAATAATTATATTTTAATATTAATCTTATAGACGTGACAAGAAAATGATGTTTCAAAGAGAAAATGATGAAACATTTTTGATGTATTTATATCACGATTCAATATAAAAATGATTCCAATTAACTATATTTGATTAATTGATATCAAATTGAATAAATTTTAAATTTAATACATTAAAATATATAGTTTATCTTTATAAATAATTTCGATAAAAAGTATATTTCCAATTAAAATTTAGTATTTTGACTATTGATCTAAAAATTATTCTCCTTAGAAAAAAACAAATGATATACCATAAGATAAAATTGATATTAATATTTAAACAATTTATTTTAATTTTTGAAATTAATTTTCTAAATTTGTTAAAAATAAATTTAATATCACATAGGCAAAGCCCGACAGAGTCAACTATTATAAAAACTATAGAATTTAAAAATGAACTTATTCATCTAAATGAATATTATTTTTTAGAAAATAAATTGATAAACAATATTTTCATAATGTAGTTATTAAAATTCATAATATCCAATTTAATTTGTAGGTTATACTATTAATTAATAAAGAATATTATTTTAATAATTTATAATGACTCGTTCAAACATAGTTTTTTATACATTACGAGATGTCAAAGAGATTCAATTTATTTCAAGAAATAAAAATTTTATAAAGTATTTTGATGTTATATTCCATTTTTGGAGTAGTGATTTAGGTCATAAACACTCTCCATTATGATTTTAATATTTCCTAATCTCTTGTTATTGAATAAAAATTTTCATCTCAAGAGAATAAATTCATTACCCAATGAATTGGAGTTCTATCAAGGAACTACCATCATATGTTTTAATTCAACTGATCCACATTTATCATAATAAATAATTTGATCAATATCATTGTAAGAATAAAGTACCTTTTTCATATAAAACCATTGAGTAATCAAGTTCTTAAATACATGACAAAAATAATTTTTAACCCACAGAAAGAGAATTCAGGTTTTGTATATGTAAATCCATGAATCAATAAATTTTATATACATAAGGGTGAAAAAACCGGGAAAATTATAAGTTTTTTTATACATGATATGATAACATATCATGAAAAAAAAATTTATGAAATTAATTTGGCGGAATGACGAGTATTTAATATAGTTTAAGGAAAGTGAAAAATGATGTGAACAATTGACTCCCATTTATAAGGGGATGCTTATTCATTAATGGGATAACATATATTTTATGAGAATAATGTAGTTTAAACATTTGAAAAAAACAGCACAAAGAACAGGACTTGAATTAAAAAGTTATCTGGAGGTTTCCCTTACCATGAATAGTATCTCCAAAAACATGAGGATGGAACATTTGGGGAATAAGGAAACCTTATAGGGGATATTTGGGAGGAAAATTCAATATAAATACATCTATGATATAATTAGTGTAAGTGGGATGGAAAAAATAGGTGTGTATTTATAGACTAAGTGGAGGAATTTGTTTATAGTTTAAAAATATAGGTCTTGGAAATATAGGTTTTTTAAATTTCTATACCGCTGTGTTATCAATAATTATTTCCCATTTTTTTATCTGATTCATTTTTTATTATATATTAATGCAATAAATATAGAAGAAAAAATTTATATATCTTTGGAAATAGAAAATTAAAATTTCGACAAAATATTGTTTCAAAATCATATATTCAATCGTAATCATTGAGAAATAACTTATATGATTGGAAATTGA
Source organism: Viscum album (assembly GCA_963277665.1). NCBI lineage: Eukaryota > Viridiplantae > Streptophyta > Magnoliopsida > Santalales > Viscaceae > Viscum > Viscum album. The sequence goes on along the minus strand of OY728146.1, from coordinate 1,500,378,508 downwards.
TTAATGTCTATGAAAATAAAAAATTTAAATAAAATAAAATATTTTACATTTTTTGTTAATTAATTATAAAATCATTATGAAATAAATATGTGGTTATACAAATAAAAAAATGAAAACTATATATTTACTATTCGTTAAAAAGTAATATATTTTAGAATGTTCTTAAAAAATCACCCTAACAAAATTTAAATTTTTCAATTTCAAAAAAATATTTATTTTATCAAAATTATTTTATAAATATGGAATTTTATATTTTAAATATATATATATGTGTTTCTAAATAAATTTTTGTTTTTACGACACAATCAAATATCTGATACCTTTTAATATTTCCTAGGCCGTTATAAATTTATTTAACCATTTTAATTTAAATAAGATATTATTAAAAGAAAATTTCATCAATATTTTTATAATTTAGAATAATTTTGTTTTTTATAAATGTGTATAGATTTTATGAACATATAATTATGTTTTAATTTTTTCCTAATATGAATTTATAAAATTCATCTTACACAGTAATATATTTCATTCAAAAATATTACTCATTGAATGTGATTCATGAAATAAACACTTTATTTATAAAAATTAAATTACAATTTAAAAACCAAATGTGTGTGCATGAAACCCCTCATTACACCCACATATGCATACGGGTAAGGTGTGTGATGGAGGTTTTTTCATGTGGTGGCATATATAACAATTAATGAGTGGTAATGTATAATAACTTGAACTTATTCTCAATTTACGTTTTAACAATCGTCCCTTTATGATGTATAGTATGGTCAGGGTCATGGGAGAAATCCATTAATTCTATCTCCCTCCCATGTTATGAAACATGGGAATCAAACCATGAGATTATATTGGTTGAGTCCATCATTTCTCATTTATGGAATAAATTATCCCTTTTCATTAATGCATATAAAAACTAGTTATAATGGTAAAATTATTACCAATTGATAAAATTACCAATGGTCAAATTGATAAATGGTTATATTGACCAATGGTCATATTTGCCCAACGGTACTGTAATGGTCGAATACCAATGGTCATTATTCCCTTCATACCTCATATGTACTTCACCAATAATCAGTATTTACTTTATATTTCACAATGTTTATTACAATTACATTGATAATTTCAATTATATTATTGATGATTCTTTTTATCTTAACAATTATCATGGGTGGTTTAATCATATTTTTAGAGTTTGAAACTATGGAGAATACCATAACATGTTAGATATTCTTTTGATTCTTTTTTCATGTTCTATTCTTATCTATTATAATTTGTATCATTTCTTGATGTGTAATATAACTTTGAAATAGAATTTCTACGTACATCTATTATGTAAAAAATATGGAGATGAAATTAGGAAAAAATTATTTTAATATTAATATAAGGGAATTTTTGGGTAATTACAATATTCCCCTCTTAAGATATTTTATACACAAAATTCCAAATAATGATCTATATTTCTAAAGTGTGATTTTACATCTATCTAATTTTATCCTTTGATTCCCACATAAAATATTCATATTTTTTGTTCCATCACAAACATTTTACAGGGGGATTTCTCTTATAGCATAGAGTATTCTCATTATAGTCTATGATTTCCATAAAAGATCATTATAAGATAGTTCATGTTCATTTTTTAAAAAATCCATATTTATTATATATATAGGATCACATATGTGTCACTCCAAGAGATATATGTGGAATATATCATGAACATGTGACCGATTTGGTCAATGTGCATGATGATCGAACACTGCTCCTAGGTGATCAGAAATTTCAGTAGGGCCAATATACCTACATCTAAGAATCAATTTATATCCAAATATCATGACTCTCTTCCTTGGGGATATCTGAATAAAAACATTACCACCAACAGAAAACTCCAAGTCCCTTTGATGGTTGTCAGCATAGCCTGTCTAGAAACTCTTACTAGATTTTATAAGTTTTTTGATGGCATGAACGATTTCTGAATTCTCATTCATAAGACCATGAAAATGTAACATTCCCGAAAAACATCATCATATAAAGAGGTAATTCAATATCAAATCAAATATACAACTTTATATAGTTCTTTTTCAATACTCAGTTTGAAGCTCTTATTGTAGGAGAAATAAACTAATGGTGAATTTTGATTTCATCCACCATTAAATCCCATTGAGAATATTATCAGAATGAACTACAGTGTCTGAATAGTCCTTTCTTATTTTCCATCTGTTTGGGGTTGATCATCCATACTAATATTCAATTCAATATTCAATGTACATTTTAAAGTTCTCTATAAAATATATTTGAACCTAGGATTCTGATCAGAGACGAATGAAAGTGACTCCCTATGTATCCTCACCACATTTTTTATGTATATTAATTAAAGTTTTTCAATTGATACATTATACTATATTGTAAAGAAATAGGCAGTCATGGAGATTTGATCCACTAAAATTCATTTCACAGTGTTTCCATTTGATGTCCTTGTGGGACCAGTGATGATGTCCATAGGGATATTGTCCCACTTCCATCTTAGTGTGGGTCGTGGTTTCAATAACCCTTTTGGGATTTGTCTCATCACCTTCACTTTTTAATATTTCAAGAACTATATAGTGTAGTCATAAAAATCCATTTTTATATTATCTCACCCATAATTATCATTTTAATCCCAACAAAGTTTAGTTATTCTTTGATATACCTATAATATTGAGCATTCAGATTAATCCATCATCTCCTTCTTTATCACATGGATAAATTATACATATAAACTTTTCTGAAATATTATGTACACCTACATGATAAATATTTAACTAAATAAATGTCAAATTTTACATATCCTCTATCATCTTTTATATCAATGTGAAATCCCTTTCAACTCTCTAAATCATCACTAGAAATTATGGTTATGAAATCATTTGGGTAATGAATGGTGATGACCCTTCCATTATGGTTACCATTTTAAAATTTAATTTTTCCTTGATAAAATGATCTCATTGAATCCTCATCACTCCCTTCACAATAGGGTCTTTTGTTTTTATGGAATTAAAGACTTTAATTTATCTTTTGGGGTGATTATGAATGAATAGTCATTGTCTATAGGTATATCCAATAATCTCATTTATATCATTTTCAACTAATTTTTATTGAATATATCCTTCAAACATCAATGGCCTATTTGTATATAACATTTCTCTCTTTAAATATTGTACCTCCAATTTTTTTGAGAAAAAATATATATAGAAATATTGAGGTCATGGGTAAGATAATTATGCACAATTGGCATTAACTATCCGAATGAGTAAGTGATCACCGTGTCATTTTTCATGAGGAAATACCCAATCCTTGAAACAGATGTATCACTATAAAAATACTTCTCCAATAAAGGGTATAATTAACATAAGTGAAGTAACCAATATCTTCTCAAGTTCTTGGGTTTTTGTTGCACTCGTTTGTATAGATGAATATATCTCCCTTTTGATTTATCTTGGACAGTGGACTATAATGTGATGAAATGTTTTTCCCAATCCTTCAATGATATTCTGCTAAAACAAGGAAACTATGAATCTCTATTATTATTTTTGTATAAGGCCACTCCTCTAAAACCTCTCTCATTGTAGGGTAAAATAATATTCCATCATTAGTTACAATGTTACCCATGAAAGAAACTTATAGTTATCATAATTCAACATTTTAGAATATTCCAAAAAAACAACACATTCTTATGAGTCATCAATATAATGCATAAATCGTCCTCATGCTACACAATAATATTGAATATATCCTAACATATTCAATAAAAGATACCATGAATTTATCAAGGAATTCTTTACTAACTATATTCATCATATCTATAAATATGGATGAATTATTCCGCATACCCAAATTCATGACAATATACTCATAATTCCTATATCTTGATCTGATGTTATTATTTATAATATCTTGTATCTTCACAACCAATTGATGATAACCACATCAGTGGCCTATCTTGGAGAAGAATTGAGTCCCCCAAATAGGTAAATCAAATCATTAATATTTCAGAGAGGGTATTTATTGGTTACTATTTTCCCATTATGTACTCTATAATAAATGAAAAACAACTTCAATTCATCTTTATCATTTAAAAACAAGACATTTTGATCCCATGGAGACACACTAGGTCAAATAAATTCTCTATATAGTTTATCTTTATTTCATTTCTCTAATTCTTATAACAACATAATATCTACTTTATATAGGATATTATATATCATCTATCATCTACTCATTATTTCCATGAATAACTCTACGTCTCATTGAATTTTATTTCTCGGTAACACATAATCAAACCATTCAATGTATTCTTAATGGATATTGAAATTTTATATCATTTTAAATTCATATAATTCTCCATCTTTTCCAATCATCACCACAAAAAAGGTTGTGGGATGTACTTCTGGAGATATATAAGGATATGATATGTCTCTATTTAAAAAAACTATATGTTTTATATTCAAGTCCAAAGAATATTTATTTTGTCTATAGTTGATCTTATAATTACTATCTCTGATAATTGAATCCCTAGTGTAGTGCCAAATCATACCATGAGAATTACCACTATATGTTTAATGATATTTACTCACAAAAGTTAATACTAGTATTACTATATACTGTTGATTCTAGGATAATCCAACTAAGACTTTTGACTGCTAAATATAGATATAGAAGCTCTAGGATTGAGTATATATTCTTTTAAAATTTTGGTTAAATAATGGAATCCATAGAACAAAAATTAATAAACATACTTTCTAGATTTACCAACACAATTTTTTTACCCTCCACCACATAATTTTGAGTCTCTATTATAGATGATTTGATTGAAAATGAATCTCCATACTCCATAACCTATGATGATGTTGATAGTGGTTTCCCACTATTATTTATTTATTTTTGGAATTGATTGTAAAATCTCCCAGTTTATCCATAATTAAATCATTTAACATCATGTTGTGCATAAAACAACTTCCCTTTATTTTTATTATAAATAAGTTCATGATTCATCTTAATAAAAATGATCTAAACTATATAACTAATCTTATTCCTTATTTCACTTTCCACACCCAAGAATGAAGGTCCCATGAATTTTTTCCCCATAATTGTTGCACAATGGATGTTTCAATTTCTTTCAACATCTTCCATGAAAAATATTATTCCTGAATTTTGCTACATTTCTCTCTTCAACTCATTTGACCAATGTGGAAACAACATCTATACCAAATGAAATTGAACAGTCATATAACTCCACACTATCTCCTCATATATTTAATACTCTAGATTTTATAAATTCATTCATAGAAAGGGTCCCAATTTAGAAAAAAATTTATCAACCATCCCCTTATGATCCATAGAAAAGATAGAAATTTATTTTTAAAGTTGAGTTATTTCCACTTCACAGCAACTCAATTATTAATTTTCCTTCTTCATTGGATTTAAAAATTCCTTCACCATTTTCTATCAAATAGGGAATTTATTTATTGAAAAATATTCTAATAAACACTTTCTACTATAAAACATCAACCTCCACTCTTGGATTCATGTTCTTTATAATATTCCAAAAATGATTATCTTTACTTATTTATGGTGTACTTATAGAGATAAATTTTTATCTATGAATAATGTATTATAGAAAATATATTTTTTATAGATGTAATACATTGTATAGAAATCAATGGATTTGTATATCTACAAAAAGAAGTCAGTTTTTGATGTGTGAATGGATCAATGTAAAGTTTACCACATTGGGTAAAATCTAGTCACTCAACCTGATTCATGTTATTATTTATAACATGAGATATAAAATTCACCCACCCCCCCCCCTTGAATTTTTTCATTTCAACTTCAATCATGATAATAAGTTCACCAATACATCATATTTTTCACTCATTATTTTTTTTCTTCCTCTTTTGTTCTTTCATTTGTTATAAGAGAATAAAAATATAGTGTGAAACATGTTATGTTAAAGTATATCATTATTATAAATGGAGTTTATGTCATAAAAAATCATGTTTGAATATATTATTCTTTAATATCTTGAAATAAAAATTTCCCTTCAAATACAAAAATCACAATGATTCATAAAAATATTGTGATTAATCTAACATAACCTTAAATAGGTTCATACTAGGTTTTTATCATGCCCCATTCTTTTTACAAGTTACCGATCATTTCTAACTCAATATTTTGTTCATAGGGTTGTTATCAATAGTCACATCAGTTCTATATCACATTCACTTGTTGTACTCGGACATGGTTTTCATTGCATATAACCACATAGATTAATTATTCAACAAAATTACATTATTTTTTCCTATATTTCGAATCATCCATAGTGTTATTCTTAAATATTTCAAGCCCTAATTTCCAAGAATTAATAAATTGTATTATGAAACCAACAATGGATTCCCTCCTTATTAACTCTTAAATATTTTATTACATAGAATAATGAAATGATCTTTTAATCCTTTTTTCAAGTAAATTTGTAATATAATAGCTATAAATTAGAATATACATTGGATCGAATTGAAATTATTCTCCATCAGTTCACAGTATGTTATTTTTATAGCATCTCATATCTTATATCCATACATGAATGAAAAGGGGTGAGTGTAAATCTTATTTAGGGACTAACAAATAGAAAATATTAGCATATTTTTATGAATAATATCAAGAAAAACATGAATCCTAATAATATAACATGAATGGAGAGAATATGAGTTATATTATAATAATAAAAAAAGGATTCATAACATGGAAATGTGAATAAAATATAAAAACAAGACATTCATAACTATATAGTGATAGTTTATCCCAAAGGTGTTGTAAATTAAAATTAACAAGGATGAACAAAAATGTTTCATAAAGCACTGCGTATTTAGATTTTAAAATTTTTACCCAATGCAATGGACATCTATTAGGGTGAACCCATTATATGTCTTAATTCATGTGAGCCAAATTTATCACAAAAAATAATTTCTCAATTAACCCAAGGATAATGAATTAAAGGTTTTATATACAATCATTTAGTCAGTACGTTATTTAAGAATTGATAATTTTATTTATTATAGGTGTTCGATGGATGTTTCATTTGTTTCTTTTGTATGATTAGGTTATATGAGTTCTAAAATATAAAATTCACATAGTGTAATGTTTATCTATTTTGTAATGGAAGACCTTATATTATTTAGCTGATAAATTCATGTATGGTTTATAATTTTAGGGGAAACATTGATATGGATTATTCCACATGTAAATTAAATTTATTATGTGTAATAAATTGATATTAATAAGCCTTAATTTTTCAATAAAGGTAGAATTTTTTGTAAAATCATGAATTACACTCTATAAAAATATTACATGACATGAACCTTTTGGTGTTCTATGTTTTAACATCTATTTGTTGGTTTATTTATCATTCATTTAGTTTAACCCATTCCACTATTGTTCTAGAAAATATCCTTTCCACCTCGAAGAGGATTTCCAAACCTATCCCCCTGCTTTGATTCGTTGGCTTTAGTGGATACCCATTAGCGATTTCTGGTGAGTTATTCTACATTCCCCATTTTGTTCATTTATTCATATCTTTGGGATTTCCATTAATGATATTTCATTAGTTTGGGGTGTTATTTGGACTACATTATGATTAGTATTTTGTATTGTTTAGATTGATCTACCTTTCTTAAGTGTTTTTAGGGTTTTCATGATTACGTTCTTTTCCCATCCAGGCATAGTGAGTTGGAAATTATCATTAATCTTGCATATCATTTTTCAAAATATTCTACATTCTATGTATGAGATATAAATTCCTTGGGTGCATATTAAATTTTTTTGAACTAATATAATTAATTGGCATGTCTGAAATTCCTGGATAAGATTATTTGTCACATGCTTTACTATATTGTTATATAATTTTTATATTGTTATGAATTATTGATTCCCATTATAAAAATAAATTATTGGATCATTTTTTGTGTTTTAGTAGTAATAAAGTGAGTAACATAGTGGTCTTTTAGTGAGATAACACCCTAAATAAAAGGACAAAGAACATGTATCTTGCTAATAATTTTTTCCCCTAGACAGTATGTCTGATTTTATAATACCCATGTTAAATTAATAATATATGTGATAATTCCCCTGAAAAAACATTGAATATGTAATATGTTATGTGATGTGTTTTTAGTGTTTACCTGTGTGGTTTGGTCCATTGTGTGATGATATATTTGACATATGGGTTATGTCGTGTGTAGGGAGGAGATGTGGTGGTTGGTTTGAATGGATACAATGTAAGATGTTGGGAACTATGGAAAAGTGGATGTGTTGTAGTGGATTTGGGGAGGAGTTTGTGGCATAGTGGTTGTGACCTAGTGGTTTTGGTGAAGTGGCTGTGACACAATCATTGTGATATAGTGGTTGGATGATGGATGAGATGTGTGGTTATTTTTTTGAGATGGATTAGCTAATGTGACACCACAATGATGAAGAAAGTGAGGTGAAATGATTTTGATGTATGTTGGGCTTGATTTATGGTGTTGTTATGATAGTTTACCGTATATCAGGGTAATAAATTATGATTTTGAATTAAATGAATAAATTACTGGATCGTTAATTTGATATAATGGGTTGTAATTTAATGTTTGGAAGATGGAATAATGGAATAATTTGGTTGAATCTATAATTCAATGTGGGAAATGTTTTGCTTCTTCTGGGGTGGTTGTGCATTGTTGTATATAATAGTGGAAGTATTTGTGATGGTTGATGTCTGATATAATGGTGGTGATGTGGTGTGATTTATTGTTCTTAATGTGATCCAATAGCTTGGGTACTGTGTGTTATCTAAATATCATGTATGTTTATGCTATTTTATATGTTCCCCACTAGTGTTGGATAACCTTACCACACGTAGAGGTGATATATTCAGGGTGTTTTCTACAACATCCAGAATTGAAGAAATATGGATGTATAGCTAACCCCTCTCCCTCTCTCTTTCATTAGCAGTGACTCGTGCCCTAGGTTTCTATGGAAGATATGTTATTTGTTTTCCTTTGTGTCTAGAAGGTAGACATGATGTCTTGTTTATGTAATATATGGTGGGGTCATTCATTATTAGAGGTGGTTATTTTGTTGATTTCCTCCACATTCATGTTACCATATTACTGTGGTTCTAGTTTTGATGTGTGCCTCAAGTGTCTTTGTGTTTTATATGATGTGATGTGATGTGATGTGATGTGATGTGATGTGATGTGATGTGATGTGATGTGATGTGATGTGATGTGATGTGATGTGATGTGATGTGATGTGATGTGATGTGATGTGATGTGATGTGATGTGATGTGATGTGATGTGATGTGATGTGATGTGATGTGATGTGATGTGATGTGATGTGATTTGATGTGATGTGATGTGATGTGATGTGATGTGATGTGATGTGATGTTATGTTATGTATGGACTTGGTATCGGATGATGGTATGTGATTTGATGTGATGTGATATGCCATGAAGGGATGAGCACAAAGGGTGTTTGATTTTGGGGTGTGATTACGGGAAATCTATGGGGAAGAGGTGGCCCATTGAATTTCATATCTATGATCTCAATGTTATATAATTATATTGGATTTTCAATTTTGTGAGTGTTCCGTGGTGTGGATAGTTTTAGATATATGACATATATATTTTCTTTTTGGTTTTGATATTTTTCACAACATTATCTTGATCTTTTCATATGGTCACTTGAGGCCTTGGTTGTGTCCCAACTAAGTATACATTTTATGCTCACCCATCATGCAGAAAATATTTTCTCGTTTCTATGAGTACTTTGGGGATTGATATGGATAGTACAATCTATGTTGGAGTTTCTGTTGGGTTTCTTCCATAGATAGTTATTTTATTTGAACGTACATTGAATACATTTATATGCATCATTATTACATAATTCACTCATTTTTGGCTATTTATTTATTTATTTTTATATTATTTTTTGTGTTTTATAGTAAATATTTATACATTATCATAATGTTGTTTCATTTATAAATGGTAATTCCACCCATACTATGAGAATAATTTTATCCACTTGGTGTTAGTAGCAAACATGTGGCCTTCTAGAGGCGGGACTCAAAGGGCATTTTCCCCCCAAGTGTTGTGGAATTTTCACTGGAAGAGGTTCATGACAGAGTCATGTTAGAGGTGTTGTTTGAGAGATAGTATTTGTTTTGTATTTGAACTAGGGATTTTAATTACTGGAAATAATTACTGGTTTTTGGTTATTTCAATCCTCATAAAGAATAATGAATGAGTATATATATGATGAGGGAGATTGAATAAAAATGGATCTTATAGTTCAAGGTGAAAATATTATTGATGGTTGTGTCTTTTCCCTATCTTGGATAAATATTTGGGATCCAAACATTAGAAGTTGACTTGAATCGAAAAAGTCTATTTTCATGAATTCAATGTGAAAATTTGAATAAGGGATGAGTTTTTGAAAAAGGTCTACATTTGTTGGGTTTCAAGAACGATTTATGAATGGTGACAGTGTGCTTTGTGATTACGATGTGCATCATGAAAAGAAGTTTTCTAAAATCAAAATTTCATAAATATGGATGAGGTATGGATTTAATGAAGTACAGGATTATGTTCATAAAGATGAGGAGCATCGTCAATAGAAATGTTGTGTCTAAGAGATTACGAGAAGAGGAGCATCATGAATGAATGATGTTTTTATAGAAGGATTTCTTACCATGATGAACATAGAAAACAATAATTTTAATTGGAGTTTCGTGTTGAGAGGAGTGTCACAAAGTGTTTTTGGATGATAAAAAAATAACGCTGGAGTTGGTGGTGCATCATGAATTTCAGGACCCATCCCCGGGGGCCCATGTCGGGACTAACTCATGCATGCCTTCCATAGGCCAGGGGACGGGGAATATCACCAATGTCATATTCCCTATAACTGGGAAGGAATTTCCTTTGTAACCTTTTAAAAAACACAATGAAGCACACAACAAGATACAAACTCAAGTAAACTTAATAGTATTCAGAGTAAATGCATTATGTAAAAGGGGCCAGAATACAATCCCAAGTGGAAAGTAAAAGGAAAGTTTGAATGTTAAAGATAGCTGATAGGTGAAAAGATTCTCCGAGATCGTCCACCATGGATCCTACCTGAAGGGTAGGTTCAACTCACAAATGGATGTCTTTGTAATTCGCCTCATCTAATGTCCACCTCCGAGCTACCTCCAATATTGGTACCCTCATCCTCAGTCAGCAATGTCAGTCATCTGCACCAAACACAACGAAGTGCAGGCATATCATGTGCAAGGGTGAGAATAATGATACTCAGTAGAGACCCCGAGACCCTCAAGGTCTCACAAAATCCACAAAGGATAACCCACAAAGGAAGGGGACAACTAATAACCCTACTTATGTATATGTCCATATATATACCTAAGTTATCACGTATACCCAAATAAATCATGAGGAAACATAGGGTCCAACCCAAAATCCAAAAGCTCAAATTTTCCAAAAATGAAGGAAAACCACAAACGAAATTACCACATAGCTACGCCACATAGAAGAATACCACAATGGAATTACCACAAAGGAATGTACCACATAGGTATAAACTCAATTCACATCTTGTATAAATTAAGTAGAGTAGTAAAGATTATTAGATGTAACTAGTGAATGATCCTAAACTATAAAGAAGCTGACCCACACAGGATCACTAGTATCTGACCAACACAAGATCTCTAAGAGCTGACCAACACAGGATCTCTAGGTGTGGACCCACATAGGATCTATAAGTGATAACCCACATAGGATCTCTAGGAGCTGACCCAAATAGGATCCATAGGAGCTGATATACATAGGATTGCTAGGAGCTGAACCACACATGATCTCTAGGAGATGACCCATACATGATCCCTAGGAGCTAACCCAAATAGAACCCTAAGAGCTGACCCACACAGGATCTCTAGGTGCTGACCCACAGAGGATCACTCTTCATTCTTCTTGTTAGAGCCAGCTACTGGGTTCCCTCACTAAGAATGCTCGTCTATAAGAGGATAAGCTTCACTAGTCATTGGTCGATACTCCAACTTCTAAAAATTCCAATGAAGAGGTATCTCAAAGGTCTGCTACGTAATAGGGGTCTCAACACAGTAGATGGCACATGAATCGAACACCCGGTCTATGAGTTATTAGTCTTTTAGTCCTGTGGGCCCAGCTAGATTCGTGCTTGATCCAACCTGACCGTACCTCAACATTACCCAACACTCCAATGGGGTAACCCAAAGGGACCATCTCACTACAAGGTTTCTGGTGTCACTGATGGTTCGTCAAATGGAATTCTGGTGCCAAAGTGACGGCCCAAGTAAAGTAATGATTCATATCATATCCGGGTCTGGTCTGACCCAGGAGGGCCGAACCGACCCGACCTGGCCTGGGCGACCTGGCTTGGGTAGACCCGGACCGTGGTGTGGCCCAGTCTACTGGGCAGCCCGACAGGCTGTGAGGGTTGCGACGGGCCACAGAGTAAGCAGGGGCAACAGGACGAAAAAGGCCACGGGGTCGGCTCGGCCGTGGATGGAGCCTCGGTTGTGGTGGTGTTGTTAGGGTGCAGGGTGTCTTGGTACGGCTCGGGGTGGCTTGGCTAGAAGGGAAGAGGTCATGGGGTGGCAAGACCGGGGGTTCCACAAGGGCGCGGGACGAATCGGTCCAGGGGGGCGAGGGTGCGGGATGGCTCGCCCGAGAGGCGGCGGCCCGATCGCAGAGGGAGGCGGCGCGGCCGCGGGGCGGCGACCCAGCCATGGGGAGGTGGTGGCCTGGCCACGATGCTGGGGGCTTGCCGCATTGCGGCAGTGGCTCAGCCGCGGGGCAGCTGCATCTTGTCCACAGGGTGGCAGCAGCTCGACCGCGGGGTGACGGCCCTGCAGCAGGGTGGTGGCGGCTCGGCCACAGGGTGGCGGTGACGTGGGGCGTAGATGTCATGGGGTGGTGGTGCCCGTGGGATGGTATCGTTGCACCATCACCTTTTTCACAACCAGCAGTGGTGTTGGACTCCATTCTCATGTCGCACCATGGTTCGTAACCATTCCTCCATCACGATCAAAAATTAACCACATTGTTTTCGGAGAGGACATGCCATGTTTTTTTGTCATGTACTCTCCGTGTTAGAACATACAAAAGTGGCTATAATTCCTTCTTTAATTATGAATAATTGTCAAGAAAGGAAGGTGTGAAGAATTTCAAACAACCTCCCTACAACTTCCCCAAAATATTCATACACAAATAAAACCCTACCTTGGATTGTTTGTTGACGTTGGCGCAAGGAGGAAATTTAAGAAGAAGAAAAGAGTGCCAATGAGTGTTGCTTTTGAAACCATGATTTGATGTTCGGATCACTCGTCGTCCTCTTCCTTGATTTAAAAAGAACGTTCTTCGATGTCATTCTTTTTTGGAGAAGTGAAATCCTCCCAATATTTCTCCTCTCCCCAAATCAGCCAAAAAAGAAAAGTAGGCAAAATTTTATGTTTCCCCACTATTATTGTTGGCTCAATTTTAGATTGGTTTAATTAACTACATACGTTGGAATAATAAATTTACAGATGTGGAAACTTTTATGTGGGGAAGTTTAAGTGCCTCTCCCACACTTATGAGAATGTTTTAGGGGATTAAAACCTCACGTGGTCCCCACTGACATAACCTCTCATGGTAGGTTTGGCTAGGTGGTCCACACTTCCATAACCTTTCATGGGAGGTTATAGTTCATGTGGTCCCCACCTGTGAAAAATCCACATGGGTGGTTTGAAAATAAAATAAAAATAAAAGGTTACACAATTTTATTTTATTTTATTCCTTCATGAAAAAACCAAAATAAATCCTTCACTCTCAACCCACTGCAGTCAAGGTGAGGGTTTCCTTAAGAGAATACCAGTGGTGTGAGTTCAAAGGTGTCCTAAAATTTAAATTTCGAGCACCGGTTCAAAAGTTTTAAAAACTAACTTGCACATTTAACAAACATACCCAAACAAAATTTCATAAATTCATTCCGAGGACACCGGGCCTCAGAATCACTCGCCGTCAATTTTCACGGACTCTTAAAATTAAAATTTAATAAAAAATTACAAGTAAATTATAGTTCTTTACATTCAACCAACCTCTAGTATTTACGTCCTCATAATCCACATCACAAAACTCGGAAAATAAGTGGGGGTACTTGGCACAAATCTGAGCCTCTTTCTCCCATGTTCTCTCCTAGAGGTTCCCGTGCTGCCAACGAACGTGCACCAGAGGTATTTAACACCCACAAAGGACCCACTCCTGTCGATTATCAATCTCTTCTTGAACCTCCATAAAAGTCTCCTCATCATTGACATCCACCTCGCCATGTTTGATGATGTGAGAAGAGTCGTACATGTGTCTCCTCAGCTAGGATATGTAGAAGACGCCGTGCACCCGGTGCAACTGAGGTGGAAGGGATAAGTGGTATGCCACCTCACCAACTATGTTGAGGATCTGAAAAGCTCCGATTAACCTCTGAGATAACTTTACTCCTTGTACAAATCTCTACAAACCTCATCGAGGTGGGACCCATAGAAATATGTGGTCGCAATCCTCGAACTCCAAAAGTCTTCGTCTGCTGTCGGCATACAAATTATACCGACTCTATGTTGTCTTCATCCACTACTGGATGATCTGAATCCTCTCTGTGGTAGCTCGTAATATCTCTAGTCCCACTTGTGTTGACTCCCCTAAGTCAGTCCAGCACAAAGGTGATCTGCAAAGTCGCCCATAATATGCCTCAAATGGTTTCATCCTAATGGTTGACTGGTTGTTGTTGTTGTATGCCAGCTCCACTAAGGGATAGTGATCCTCCTAGATGTGACCGAAGTCAAGGACAGAAGCACACAGCTTATCCCGGAGTGTTTGAATGGTCTACTTAGTCTGGCCATCCATCTGAGGATGGAAGGCGGTGCTCAAATGTAGCTGCATCCTGAAAGCCTCCTACAACCCCTTCCATAGCCAGGAAGTAAAATGTGCATTACAATTGAAGTCAATCATCAAAGTTACTCTATGTAGCCGCACAATATTTTGCACATAGAGGAATCACATGCTCTCTACTGAACCCTACTCTCTGATCGGTAGGAAGTGGGCCGACTTGGTGTGTCAGTTGATGATCACCCAAATCAAGTCATGACCCTATGATGTATGTAGAAGTTCTATCATTAAGTTCATAGATATGCCATCCCACTGCCACTCTAGGACATCTAAAGGTTAAACCAAGGCTACTGGTACCTAATGCTCCACCTTCTCTTGCTAACAAGTGAAGAATCAAGAGACACACCCTACTACTGATTTCTTCATTCCCGGCCACCAGTGATGTTGTCGGAGATACTGGTACTTCTTCGCCACTCCTAGATGTACCACTAGAGGGGATTTGTCGAACTCCGTCAACACATCCTCCCCAAGTGACACTGGTACCATGGTATATCCTCTGATGAGGATCATGTGCTCCACAACTTAAAAAAATTCATCAGGTGTTTTCCCTAGGGATATTTGAGCACGTCGTGTCTCGCAGTCAGCTCCCACACACTACACCTCCCTGACTCGGAGAAGAAGTGGGGGAGTGACTGTAAGAGATTGAAGAAAAGCTTCTCCTTCCCAATCCACAAAGGATATCTTCAAAGTGTCCAGCTTCTCTGTTGCCTCACCTAGCAGTTATATACCATATCTCTGGCTGAGTGCATCTTCTACAATGTTCCCCTTCCATGGAGTATATACTATCTCGAAGTCATGTTGTTGAAAGAACTCATGTCAACATCATTGTCTCATGTTCAGGTCCTTCTGAGAGAAGTAATCCCTGAGACTCTTATGATCATAGTACATTGTAAGACGTTCTTCCATCAGATAGTGTCACCACATCTTCAAGGTGAAGCCCACTGCTACTATCTCCAGTTCATGGGTAGCGTAGTTTTACTCATGTTGTCTTAGTTGTCGAAAACCATACGTGATCACCACTCACTCCTACATCAGTAAACATCTGAGCTCAGTCCCTGATGTGTCATAGTAGACTACATACCCTATGCCCTCCTCTGGAAGCCTCATTATGGTGGCACTAGTAAGCCTCTGCTCAGCTCTTGAAAACTCCGTCGGCATATCTCCGACCACACTAAGGGTTTCCCCTTCTTTGACAATGCCGATAGAGGTGATCAACTCTGGAGAAATTTGGCACAAACCTCTACTAGTATCCAGCCAATCCATGGAAACTTCGTACCTCTGTCACACTCTTGGGTGGCTCTTAGGAAAGTACCGCCTAAATATTCCCGGAATCCACTGCAACTCAACCCTCCAATATAACATGTCCCAAAAATTGATCCTCTCATATCCGAAACTGGAACTTTGAGATATTACCATAGAGCTGGTGCTCTCGATGTGTGTCCAGTACTACCTGAAAATAATAGGCATGATCCTCCCCAGTAGCCAAGTAGGTCAGAATATCATCAATGAAGAATATTATAAAGCAATCAAGGTATGGATGAAAGATCATGTTCATGAGTCCCATGAAAGCTGATTGAGTTTTGGTTACGCCGAATGGAATATCCAAGAACTCGTAATGTTAGTACTGACATCTCAAAGCTGTCTTCTGCATACACTCGTCTCGTACTCTGAGATAGTGAGTGCCTAATCTGAGTTCTATCTTTGAGAACCAACGTTCTCTCTTCAGCTGATCAAAGATGTCTTAAATCCTAAGATTTGGGTACTTGTTCTTCACGGTCACCTGG
The DNA here is from genome assembly GCA_963277665.1 of Viscum album. NCBI lineage: Eukaryota > Viridiplantae > Streptophyta > Magnoliopsida > Santalales > Viscaceae > Viscum > Viscum album. Next base: position 1,500,361,694 of record OY728146.1, on the reverse strand, counting down.
TTCCAGAACTGATAGTCTACCCAATGTCTCAAACTCACATCTGCCTTCTTGGAAAACCAAATTAGGGCAACCCAAAGAGAAACACCGGGCTGAATGAATCCCATCCCCTAAAAGTCATCTAGTTGTACTTGCATCTCAAAAATCTCTGCATGAGCGATCTGATACACTGTTGTTGATATATGTTTAATCCCAGGGTACAAGTCAATGTAAAAGTCCACCTCTCTGCAATGAGGTCGACCAGAAACATCAGCCGGGAAGACATCTGCGTACTGGTCCACCACCACAAGATAGCACAGACTCTCTACATCAACCACTCTGAGGGTAAGGCTAACCAACTGATGAGTTATCAGCTACACTCTCCTCCGGTTAAGTCCATATTGTGGTGTAAGTCTCTCTTCTCACTGGTGAAGGTAAACCTAGTCCCATCTATGGCGAAACACCACACTTTGTGCCTAATACAGTCTATATGAGCATGGATAATAGATATCTAGTCCATTCACAAAGTGACGTCATGAGGCCTTAACGCTACTACTAGGAGATCCCAGATGATGATATTTCCTCCTAGTGTAATCTCACACTACCGGCACCAGTGCATAATCGTCGAATCCGCTCCCATAAGAGTCTCTATAAGTAAGGATCGGGCCAATGAATCCATCAGAATCTCTGAACTCCAAATGACGAAAGTAGAAAACCAATAATGACTAGAACATGTGTCTATAAGTAAGACAGGTAAGGTAGATTAGACACAAATCATACCTCAAATCATCTCTAGATAATCATGATCATAGGCCTTAGATTCCTAAAGTGGAGCTTTCCCCAATCCTCCTGCTCCCTGTGGTCGGGATGGACCACCTGGTGGTGGTGGTGGTAACATCTCGAATCATCACCCACTTCTAGCTGCATGACGATATCCGCTTCCACGTCTGTCTTCTCCCTACGGACCTCCTCGGTGGAACTTTTGTCTCTTCCTAGGGGGTCCTTTCACCATCTTCTGATCATTTCTACGGTGGTTCGGACAGTCACGAGCCATGTAACCCTACCCACCACATGTGTAACACTGCCCGCTCCTGGTATCACTTGCTCCGACTTGGGTGCCCCGTACAACTGATCCTGATTCATGCAGTCGTCCACCTATAGTTCTGGTACACCTAGACCTCTGTGACATTTGTCTACATCCAGCTGGAGAAGAATTTTCTATGAGATTACTGGTGGTGGGTCTCGTTGTTGGTGACTGCTCAGTAAGAATACTCTCCACTAAGAGGGATTACTCTTACACCCTCGTCTGCATCGGGGTGCTAAGTGATATCATTGAAACCCCGATATCCCACTTGAGCCCCTATTTGTAGGTCTGAGCCCTGACGAATGGGTCTCATACCATATCTGTAGAGTATCATGAGAAGTTAGTGAACCTCACTGAGTACTAAGCTATAGTCATGTTTCCCTGTTGTAGATGAAGGAGCTCATGAATGCGCATTGTGTGAAGATTCACTGGAACAAACTCTTCTCAAAATAGGCTCTCAATGTCTACCCAGATAAGAAACACCACATCATGAACATGGATAATCATGCTCCTCCATCTGCATGCTGCTGCCTGTAAAAGGCCATCGTCCAGGATCACCATGAGATCGGCTGGTGTCCCAACCAGTCGGAAGACTCTCACTATAGCCTATATCCAATCCTCAGATTCCTGTGGATCCCTCTACTCCCTGAACCTGGGTGGCCTCTGGTGCTGGAACTCATAAAATGTTCTTAATAGGAATGAACCATCTTCTACTTGGGAAAGTGGAATCAGTGGCCCAACAGGAAATGGTACCACTGGTGCCTCCACTGGTGCCTCTACTGGTAGAGGGCCCTGCACTGAGGCCCCATCGCTCGTCTGGATATTACTGCGTACTACTCTCAGAACCCTAGATGGTTGTCTCTGTGGAGGTATCCTAAAACAAATTACGTCACAATCAATATGTTTTACCTGGGGATCTGAATCAAAGATATCACTATGAAAACTCTTCAAAACAGACACATAATTAGTGTTTTCATGCATTCAGTCAGAAATAATAAGTCAGGGTCCTAGTGTAGGAATACGTCGGCCACCGTACCAACACTAGATTCCCTAAACTAGTAACCACACTCACTACAATTAACACTATTGTCATTAAAAAGAAATAAAAGAGTCCTATGTTTTATGGTAGAACCTCCCTTTGATACCAATTTTTCATGACCCATCCCTCGAGGCACGTGCCATGACTACCCCAAGCCCTCCTTCCTTAGGCCTTGGGCTAGTGACTAGAACTGATGGAGTATTCATAATAACTGTGAAGGCATTGCCTTTATAAACAATAAGAACATGAAACCAATCACACAATAGGATACGAACTCAAGTAAACTGAATAGTAATCAAAGTAAGTGCAGTAAGTAAAATGGGTCAGAAAACAATCCCAACTGGAACGTATAAGGAAAACTGGAATGTACAAGACATCTGATAGGTGAAAAGAAGGTCCTGGATTGTCAACAACAGATCCTACCAGAAGGGTAGGTACATCTCATGAACAACTATCACTTCAGTTCGCCTCATCAAACATCCATCCTTGTGCTACCTCCAATCTTGTTACACTCGTCCTCGGTCAGGGATGTCTGTCGTCTCCAACAAACACAATGATGTGCGTCCATAGCCCATGAAAGGGTGAGTATAATGATACTCAGTTGGGACCCCAAGACCTTCAAGTTCTCAAATAATCTACAAAGGATAAACCATAAAGGAAGGAGACAACTGATAAACTTTATTAGGTATATTCCCATACATATGCCTAAGTTATTAGGTATACCCATCGTAATCTTGAGGAAACATAGGGTAAAACCAAAAACCTAAAAGCTCAATACTTCCATAAAGGAATGAAAACCAAAAATTAAAGTACCCCACAGTTACGCCACACAGAAGAATACCAGGAAGGTATTAACACAAAAGAAAGTACAAAATAGGTAGGAACTCAACTCACATTAGGTATAATCTAAGAACAATATTTGAGATGATTACATGTAACTACTAAATCATCATACTATGTAAAGAAGATGAACCACATAGGATCACTATGAAAAAACCCATGAATGATATCTAGGAGCTGACCCACTCAGGATCATTAGGTGCTGACCCACATAGGATTTCTAGGAGCTAACCCACATAGGATCGGTAGGAGGTGACCCACATAGGATCACTAAGAGCTGACCCGCACAGGATCACTAGGAGCTTACCCACAAAGGATCTCTATGAGATAACCCTAACCGGATCATTAGGAGCTGACCCACAGTGTATCTCTAGGAGATCACTTACACAGGATCACAAGGTGATATTCCACACAAGAATGCTCTTCATTCATCTCGTCAGAGCCAGCTACTGGGATCCCTCACTAAGCCTACTCATCTTTTGGGAGGATCATCTTCACAATTCCCTGGTCAATACTCCAATTGCTACGAATTCCCACAATGAAGTATCTCAAAGGTCGGCCATGTCTTAGGGGTCTCAACGCAATAGACAGCGCATCAATCAGACGTCCGGTCTATGAGTTATTAGCCTTTTAGTCCCAGGGGCCTTGTTGGATTTGCGCTCGATCCACCCAATCCATACCTCAACAATACCCAAAAATCCAATGTGGTATTCCAAAGGGACCGTATCACTCAAAGGTTTTTGGTGCCACTAACGGTACATCCAACGGACGTCTGGTGCCAAGGTTATTGCCCATGTAATATAATGGTTTGTATCTGGTCTGGGTCCAATCCGACCCAATCGGACCAGAATGACCCAACCTGGCCTGGGTCGACCCGGTTCGGGCGGACTCGGCCAGTGGTGCGGTCGGGCCCAACCGGCAGTTCTGCAGGCCGGGAGTGGCCGTAGAAGTCACAGGTTCCATGGGGAAGCGGAGACCGTGAGTCAGCTCGATGACAGGCAGCGACTCGACTGTGGTGGTACCGCAAGGGTACGGGCGGCTCAGCCTGGCCCGGGGCGGCTTGTCCAAGAGGGAAGATGTTGCGCGACGGCTCGATTTTGGGGTTCCACATGGGGAGAGGGCCGACTCGGGCATGGGGGTTCCATGAGGACGTGGGGAGGGCCGACCATATGCGGCGGCCCGGCTGCGAAGGGTGGATGCTCGGCCACGGGGTGGTGGCCCTGCCGCAGGTCGGTGGTTACTCGGCCACGGGGCGGTGGCCAGGCCACAGGCCACGGGTCGGCCGTAGAGGGTGGTGGTTCGAATACAGGGTGGCGGCCCGTCTTCCGGGGAGTGGCAACTCCAACCGTGGGGTGGTGCCGGCTTGACCGAGGGGAGGCAGCCCGCCCGCGAGTGGTAGTGGAGTGTGGTGCAGAGGCCATGGGGCGATGGGGCCCAACGGGCAGCACCGTTACGCCATCCCCTTCATCACGACCGGTGGTTGGGACGGTTGCCATTCTCATTCCCCACCATGGTTCTTAGTCATTCCTCTATTGACATCAACAATTTACCAAAAGATTTGCAGAGAGAACAGCATTGTTTGTTTGGCCCACACTCACAGCGTTAGAGCGGTAGCAAGCAGCTATAATTTCTTCTTTAATTATGAAGATTTATCAAGAACATAAAGAGAGACAAATTTCAAACAACAACACTATAACTTCCCGCAAATAATCATACACAGATATACCCCTAACATGGATTGTTTGTTGATGTTGGCGTGGGAAGGAAGACAAATATGATGAAGAGAGTGCCCATGATCGTTGCTTCCAAAACCATGCAACGAAGTCGGGCTCACTCGTCATCCTCTTCCATGATTTTTGATGAACGTTCTTCAATGTAGTTCTTCATTGGAGAAGGGAAATCCTACCAATATTTCTCATCTCCACAAATCCACCAAAAATTAAAGTAGTCAAAATGATATGTTTTCCCAAATTAATTGTTGGGACAAATTCAAATTGGGTTAATTAATTAAATAGGTAGCCATAATAAATTTAAGGTGATGTGAAAATTTAAGTGGGGAAGTTTAAGAGGCTCCCCCACACATATGAGGATTTTCAAGGGGTATTAAACCCCACGTGGTCCCCACCTATGAAAAATACACATTTTTTGTTTCAAAATAAAATAAAACTAAAATGTTATGCCATTTTATTTTATTTTATTCCTTCACAAAAAACAAAAAATATATCCTTCATTCTCGACCCATATTGTTTGAGGTGAAGGTCTCCTTATGTGAATATCGGCGCTGCGAGTTCAACAGTGTCTTCAGATTTTAATTCCGAGCACCGGTTCAAAAGTTAGAAAAACCCACTCTCATGTTTACTGAACGTACCCGAACAAAAGTTCATAAATTCATTCTAGGCACTTCGTGCTCCGGAATCATGCACCGTTAATTTTTTCCGGCTCGTAAAATATCCATTTAATAAAAAAAATTACATGTAAATTACGGGTCTTTACCGTGAATGACCGATCATATAAATATGATGCAACCTATCTTTAATCGGAATGAATTATAACAAGGAAAATCTGGAATAACCATAATTTCGAAAATCTAGGGGTGATTTATGAAACTATCATTATAATCAATCTTGAGAATCATGAAATTAATTATGGTGTAATAACTGATTCCATTGATTTTGGATGACAAGTACAACAAAATGAGGGGTATACGGCATTTACTGAGTTTCCATAGTGAGGGTGTTTGTTCTATGATTGAAAGGGTACTTCGTGAAGGTGTTTGTTCCACAATGGCAGGGATTCCTTGTGATGGAATCTTATTATATGATGGTAGAGAGCTTCATAATGGTATTGAGATTCAAAAAATGTAGTTTTGAATATAATATTTTATGTGGAAATGGCTTTCAATGTGAATTAAATCAGGTATACTATGAATGCATTGTCTCACACTATTTTAGGGAAAAATACATCAATGCCAAACCATTGAAGCAACCATTAAGTCAATAAACTGAGTTAAACATTTCTCCAAGAATTGTGTTAGGTGGAGTCTGTGGTAGTGTTCCGAGGGAGGTAGTGAGATATACCTAAACCCTTGTAAAGGCTGTGTGAATGGAAAAGAGTGTCAGTGGTCGAAATTTTGTAATCCATAACTACTGAAGATTAGTGTTCTTTCGTATGACTGATGCACTATCATCCTATGATTATAGTATTGTCACATATTGGTTAACCATGTAATAGTGATTGTTTTTCACTTTGCATGTGAATGTTTTTTTTATTATCGAATCTTTCATATAGTTTTCACAGGTTCCTCTTAATGTGTGAACAAGATCTATCACACTAAATTAAAAATTTGACACTATGATTCTCCCCTCCCCACTCAGGGTACTCTAGGGTATTAAAAGTGGTATCATAGGAAAGGTTCACATATATTTTATTTTCTATATCCAATGTGTTCTTATTTGGAGATTTCAACTTCATTCCTAGGTCAACAATTAAGTGAAGTTTTGATGAAGATTCTTAGTAGATGTTTGTATCTAAAAAGAAAATGAGGAATATGAAAAAGAAATAGAAGAGAAATTTGAAGAATTACCAACAATATAAATAAAATGTATCATAAGTCTCTCCACGCCTTTTTGAAAATAATGATATACCAGACATAAAAATTAATGAACAGGTGGATTAGGTTTCCATTAATGATATTGAAATCATTTTTACCTCGTGAAAATCAAAAAAAATAAAATAAAATGATTATGCGGTATGTGTCAAATACATTGAATGTTGTCTTCTAGATAAAGATAAAAGATGAAGTGGGAATGTTGATCAATCTATACCCTTAGAATGAATTGAATGATTTTGAAAATATATTCATGATATTCCAAAAGAAAGAGCCATATTTTTTTGTATGATTTTTCAATATATGAATGATGTGGTCTCCCAGTTGGAAGGAGAAGTTGATTCTAATGAAAAGGTCTTAGAAGGAAATGTTCATGAATGTTTTGAGCTCTCCTGAATAGTTAAATCTATTGGAGAAACAAAAATGTAACTTCAAATAAGATTCAGTAAGAACCTCAAAGAATATGAAGATAATGTGGGGGTAAAAAATGACCTAAAAGAAAATATAAATGTTTATGAAAAAAAATAAGAAAAAATAATTTCAAGGATCTATTGATGGATGGAATATCCTAGAATATCAAGGAATATGACTCTTTGATTCACAATAATTTGATTCTACCTAAAGAAATTAACACATTAAAGAAGGATTCTAATAAAAAGATGATTATGACTGAATATTCAAAAATCATCATTGATATGAAATGTGTAAATTTGAAAGCCTAGATGGTCAAAATTGAAAGACATATATTGATATTTCTCAATAGAAAGAAACAATTTCTGTTTCTACTCAATGATCACAAGAGGATTCCAATGTTTAAATACCTCCAACATGTTATAGAAATTACATGACATATTTTGATGATCTATCTCATGCTTCTAAGAAGAAATAGGTACCATCCAAACAATCTTGTGTTAATTCCTCTAAACAAATTATCATGAAGAGTTTAGGTTGTAAGAAAAATATTGGACAAGTATGGATAATGAAATTAGATACGAAACCAACCACTATGACTAGGGTTGATATGAAAAATTGTTTGGAAGTCATTTTCCACACTTAGATCTCAAAAAATCATAATGAAAAGAAAATAACCATATATAAGAGATACACCTAAATATAGGTTTGGTTATCAATAAATGTGTTGCCACAGATTTGGTCATAATGCATTAAAATGTGGGTACAATCCCCAAAATATTAAATCAAAAAAGAATACTATATCATGGGGTAGGAATCAATATATGGATAAGGAACATAAACATATTCAAAAGAATATTTTAACTAAAAACATATTCTTAAATCTTGATAACATCATTGATGATTGAAATGGAAGTGGTCACATGGTTGGAATATGATAATTTCAATATGCATTCAATTTTGATAAGAAAAGAAGACACCAAATGTTGTAAAAGTATAACGATTCTATATTGGAAAAAATCGGAAGAATATTGTGAACCCAAATTCCCCCATGATCATTTCATGTAAGGAAGCTGAGAAGAACGTGGAATTTAAATCCATGAAATAGTAGGGCAGTTCATACAAAAGTGCTACTAAGATTGATGACACTCATATGAACCCATGTGTATGATCAAAACTTTCTTCCATAGTGTCAAACGACATGTTATTTTCTTGGCCAAAAGATATTAAATAATGACTAATGTTGAAAATGCATAGTCTAATGCTGGTGAAAGTGGGGAAAAGTCCCCACATGATGAGAAAAAAGGTCATTTTTTTCTAAAAAAACAAAAATCACATTCTAAATATGTTTTGTGTGAGGGATTCACAAAATATAGTCACATTTCCATTGGATTTTTAACCATAATAACAGAGAAATATGAAATCATTAATGGGTGTAGGAATGTATCATTCTCGATGGAATCTAAGAAGAATACTTATCTACACAGAGAATAAGATAATTTGATTATATCGACGCCACATCAACACATATTAGAACATATGTATAGATGTGAGAGAATGAGTAATAGAGAAAATGGAGGATCTTGGTAGAGAAATTCATCTCAATTGTGTAGTTTATATTGATGATTCAAGAAGGATCCACCTTATTTGGTTAAATATTTTTTGTATATTAATCGTTCTTATAATGAAGGGAATTGAAGGTGAAGTATGTTTTCAGGGGGAGAACCTAATATGAAGATAGAGCTATGAATTCGTGATATCCATGATGAATAATGTATGATCTTTAAATGATTCCTCAATGTGGTATTGAAATACCAACTTGATGTAGGACGATTTTTGGATGAATCTGAATATAATCTACTATGGATAACTTAGATAAATAAGATTCCATCGTGGCCTAATATTATTTCTAGTATCATGAAGATAAATGGTTCAATAAGATTATCCTTGGTGAAATTGAAGAAGTTTTCCTACGCAGATAGTCACACTATGAATAATCATTCTATTTTTTTCTCCATGCCGAAATTTCATGAAATCCATTCATGAAGAGATTACATACTATGAAGATGCTGAGAATTATTTCCCATGAGAGGGATACAAATTAATTATTAAGAATATGCTTGTATAATTATTATTTAAACTATTATCTAACATGATTATTATCAAAATTTCATGTATGTCATGTCATTGTATAATGAGTTTTTTGTATCATAATATGTGGTCAAAATAAATATTAAGATTTATACATAGTGGAAGACTTGTAATACATTTTGTACTTACATAATTAATATATTTATGACTGAGAATTATAAGAGGAAACCATTATTGATAAACTTCATCTAAACCATGGAAAAGTCTCTCTAAGGGATGATGCAGGAATAACATACCTGTGATTCTCGACTAGATGCTTATATGAAGAAGCTCCAATTCAAAAGAGGTGGTTTTCATCAAATTATACATGTGAATAATTTATAGGAAAACAAATTTATAGTGTTGGTGTATATAGACAATATCATTTTTGGTGGCAACAGGCATGGATTAGTGGAATAATTTTCTTAACACATAAATTTAAAATTTTAATGATATATGATTGGTGAACTCACATAGTTCATATAGAATCTTGTTATATAGAAGAGATATTTCACTTTTATGTATTAGGATATGTATGCAAGTGAACTACAGAAGAAAATCAACATTCATGATCCCAAACCAATGCTGACTCCAAAAATGGTTGAAACAAACATGGAAAACATGTGGATGGGTCATTTGTGGATCCCATTATGTACCAAAAAATCAATGTAAGATTATTATACTTGATAGAGACATGAAAAAATATTTAATTTGAGATATCCTTACCATCTTAATTTAAAATATATAAAATATAAGGACATATGGTTCTAGTGAAAAGAATAATGAGGTATATTCAACGTACTCAGAATTATGGATTATACGTAGTTGTAGAAAGATATATTCAGCTATCAGTATTTTTTGATGCTCACATGGCTAGAAATAATTTTTGTAGATTGTTCTTGAGGGATGGAGAATTATTTATTTCCATCAAATGTGTGAAATGGTTTAATAAGAACCATGAAACTACTTCTCTTAGTACTCAAGAGGATGAGTATATCTCTACTAAAATGTTGTGCACACAACTACTTCAGATGAAGAAACAACTGAATGATATTGGTGATGAGGTGAAATAATAAATGATGATTAACTATGATAACAAGAGTGCGATTGATCTTACAAAAAATAATATTCATCTTTCATGTATGGAACACATTTAAATTGTATATAACATCATTAATGAAAAACCTGAAAAAGGTCAAATTAAAATGGACCATTTTTGAACTGATGATCATTTGGCTGACATTCTGACCAAGCTATTGTCTGCACATGTGTTTAAGAGGAATCAGTTGAATATCATTGTTCAACCACCACCCAGTGCATGAGGAGGTTATGAGGGTTCCCCTCTCCCATGCTATTTTAACTATTTTAATCTATTTGAGGAAGTGATGTAGGATTGTAGGGGTGGTATGATCTAGGGGAGTGTGTTTTCCCCACATCAGGTCAACATCAGGTTCTTTGGGTACATTTCCAATGGGGGAATGGATAAATTATGTGGATCAACATAGGAGAATGCAATTTTTTCTAATTTTTTTAAATTAAATTAATCAATAGAGGAGAATGAAAGATTTTTCTGGTGGATGGATAATAAAGAATATAAAAACAAAAAAATGTTCCAAAACATGATAACATAATTTATATCCTCCATATTGTTTTCTAAACCATGAATTTATCACATAGACATAGAGTGTTAGAGTAGTGGTTTGTTTCATATTAGGTATTAATAGAGGTTGGTGCTTAATTTTATTAACATATAGATTTCCAAAAAACCAAAAGAAGAATATTATTGGACCTAAGGTTGTTATTTTCTAGAAATGATCTTTTATTTATGTTTATTTTAAATCTAAATCAAGAAAAATTGTCGTATAGAAGTATGATTTGGGATATTGAATGAAAATAGGTCTTACAGTTCATGTTAAAAATAAAATTTAAGGGGGTATCATTTTCCATTGCAAAATTTTTGCGATCTAAAATTTGAATGTAGGCTTTCATTGAAAAAAGTGTATTTTCATGAAATCCTTATGAAAATATATAAATTTCATGTTTTTCAGAAGGAAGGGATACATGAGTATTGTTTCGTGAAATATTTATCAATTCTGACGGTGTTCTCAACAATTACGATGCACATCCTAAATGGTATTTTTTGGGAATAATGATTTCATAAATATGGTAATGGAATGGATTTTGGGAAGGCTGGGATTATGTTCGTGAGGATTAGGAAAATTGGGAAAAAGGATGGTAAGTCTACCCGATTATTAGTAGAGGAGAATCACTACTACATGATATTTTGATAAAAGGAATTATGACTACAACTAGCATCACGAACAATGGATTTCAATACACCACCGTGAAGGGAGGAGTTCCATGAAGGTTTTTTTAAAAGATCTAAAAATCACACTAGAGGTGTTTGAGATGCGTGAATGACCAAGCCTATAAATATGTTTCTACGCATATTAACCCTAAGAAAATTCTTCCAGGGAAAATCCTAAAATCGTTCTGCTTTTGTAAAGTTAGGGGAGCTCCATGAAACATAAATTCTATGAGATCTTGAGAATCATCAAAAATAATTTTTGATTGTTAACTAATGCCAATGATTTTGGGTATTTAGTACTTCATAATGATGTGGTATAGCCTCGACAATGTCTGTTCAATGAAGTAATGGGTTCTTCACAAAGGAGTGAGTTCCACAATTGAATGGGTGATTCATAAAGGAATTTTATTCTGTGAATGTAAGGAGAATCGTAAAGGTAGAGAGCCTCATGAAAGAGCTTTATGAAAGGATGTTTTGAATATGATTTTTATGTGGATGGGTCTTTCAATGCACATCAACTTAGATATACAGTGAAATCATAGTTGCATGTGATGTTAGGAAAAATTACATTAATTCCAAACCAATTAGGAGGACTTCATGTGGATGGACTAATTTACACTTATCTCAAATCACTGAGCTAGGGGGAGTGGGTGGAAGTGTTTTAAGGGATGCAGTTAGATATCCCAAAAACCATGTAATGGTATATTGATTTGAATAGAGTGACTATGGAAGATATTTTTTATTGCAAAATTAGTAGAGATTATGGTCTTTTTGTATGAACGACACATTATTGGGGTATGCACCTTAGACTAGAACATAGTGGAGAACCATGTAAAGGTGTTGTGTTTTCACTATTCATGTGATTGTTTGAGTTCTTATCGAATCCATCATACTATTTGAACATGTTCCTACCAATGTGGGAACTAGATCAGTCACATTAAAAGAAATAGCTAACCCTAATTCACCCCCCCCATCCTAGGGTGCTCTGGGTCTTACAGTTTTGAGGTAGGAATAATGAGGAATATATGGGTAGGTATAGAAGTAGTGAATGTTATCAATTTTATGTGATATTTTCCATTGATACTTGCTAAGTTTATGATTTTAGGTCCCCAATGATCTAGTGCATAAACTAGGAGCATATTGGATCAGAAAGTTAGATGGGACTATTAGTAGAGTAGATACCTTGTAGAGTTAAATTCCTCATGATAAATGTTTCTCCTTTTTGAATTCGATGTTCTAGGAAAATACAATGAATTAATTAAACAATATTCGATAAATTTTCATGCTTACGAGAATAGGATGTTATTCTTATTTTCAATAATTGAACATGTTCATCTACTATGAGTTTGTCATGAAATTGTGGTTCATTTGGAATATAAAATTGGTCATCAGAGGGTCGACCACAAGAAGAGTTTCAGTTTCCATTATAATGTATACATATGTGGGGAGCTTCGTGTTAGTGAGGGTTGTTGTTTTTTACTGACGACAAAGAGGAAGATTTTTTGTTGATGAACTATCAATGGGGGTTTCAGGTAGATTTTGTTTCATAAAAAATGAGAGATGACAATAGGTTGAAGTTAATATCGTTTCAACAAGGGAGTTCAAGTAGTTAGGATCTTGGGATCAACTTCAATAACATCTTCAATTTTTCTCTAGATGTTTTACCATATGAGGAGTTCATAGCACAAGGCTGAGGTTAGGTTTTTCAAATAATTATCAAGTGTGAGGTCAAATTTTTTACGATTGTGATGTATCTATAGGGTATATAAAAAGTACAGAGTTATGGAATTTATTCATTCCATGGGAGTTGAGTAACGACATGGTGTCCAAGAGGGTATTTCGGGGAGTAGGGATTCATGTAGTGGGTTATAGGTGTTTAGGAAGTCAAGGTTTTATTTTTTTAGGGATCCATCCCTTATACTTTTTCCAATAACATTATGGATTTTTGGTATTTGATATTATGGAATGTTTTTTTGGTATTTGGTAAGTATTTATGGGAGATATTGGATCTTAAAGATTAAGTTTTCAACGGCCAAATGGTTCTAGTTTCCAATTGGTGGTTAGGTCCCTTTTTGGCAGCATTTACTACAATTGGAAAAATCAATTGGAATAAACTATAGGATGTTGTTTAGAATGTAAGATTAGGTTTTTTTGTCAATGAAAATCCTAATTATGGTCCCCATATAGAGGGATCCATGACCGATCATGCAAGTAGAGGATGGAGGGAGAGAGGTATCGGATTTGGGTGCCTTCAAATGTAGGCATTAAAGGTACTGACGACAACGAATATATATGTTTTGTGGTACAATTAGTTAATCATTTATCCTTATGTGTTATTTGTTTGATTTAGGACTACCGAACTATATTGTTTCTCCCTATTTTGTTCATATTTTGGGAATGGATGTAGATAGGTTTATAGTTCACATGGTATTATCTAAACTAGTTAGAGTCCATTCCTCCTTGTTTGATATGTGAATGGAATGTAGATTACTGATGGGGATGATCTAGTTAGTGGGGGAATTATTCTCTCTACAGATACAACCATATGATTTTATCCTAGTATATATTTGATATATTAAATTTGTGTAGTCATCTTCTTCATTCATAGAGGAGTCTTGTTTTCTAATGTGGAGGGCCAATATATGGCCCCAACGTTGAAAATTACATAACCCATAGTTTTCATAAAGAATTTTTTTTCCATCACTTTGATGATATTTCCATGTCTATTGTTTCCTTGAATTAGGTCCTAACTCAAGTATAACAAAACCATAAAGTACTAATTGGACACATCTTATCAGTATTAATCTATTCCATAAAAAAACTCCTAAAATAAAGAAGTAATTATTTTCTAGAGAATCTCCAGGACATTAATCTTTATTTCTTCATTTTTCTTACCCATCCAAAAAATCATTTACAAACATTTTAATAATATGGAATAAAAAAAATCTCAATAAGTTGTATTAAAAGAAAAAGAACTGGTAGTTCAGTAAATACATAAAAACTCAAATAACTCATACCATCACCATAAAATAAAACATTAAGACATGAAAAACAACCACACAAATAAAATCATTAAAACCCATTCCAATCAATTAAAATTACTTTAGGTGACAAGGATAATCATATTCATAAAACCCTTCCAAAACACATTCAATAACCATTCAATTTGAATAACCATATGGATGAAATAGAATATAATAATTGCCCAAAAAATTTGAGATCTATAATGGGCTAACACATTGGTATCTGGTCCGCCCCATCATTTAATATATAACGGGATGAACCGACACTATCTCGACAACCTCATAATGTAGGATTTAAATGGAATAATTGATTCCTTCTAGGTCGCCCCATCATGTCATCTATAATAGGAGGATCCAATGATATGTGGGATAAGACATCATGTACGTTATAATGGGACCACCCAACAATATCTCAGTTATCCCATCGCGTAACTAGTGATAGGCTCGCCTGATGTTATCTAGGCCTTCATACTATGTAATCTATAATGGGATCACTCAATGTTATATTGTGCCCCTCATCATCTAACTTGTAATGGGATCACCTAATGCTATCGGGGTAACCCCTTCATTTAAGATGATATAGGATTTACCATTTCTATATGGGCTACCCAATCATGTTATTCCTAAGTACTAATTCATGAATAAATCACTTTCATAATATGACCCTTTTAAAAAATCATTGATACTCACATGAATACCCTTTTGGATAAAAATATTATTTTATTTTAAAACCCCATTTTCAATACCCAAGCAATAATTTCTAGAAAAATCCATTTCAATAACTAAATACAAATAAATGTAAAGAATAATTTTCCTTCAAAAAATATGTATATTTTAAAATTAATCTATAGATTAGATAAAAATTTTTACAACATGAAAGGTCAACGTCCTCATACATTAAAAATAGGACATTTCTTTTTTTTATCGTTAAAATATTTTATATACAAGAAATAAAAAGATTCATTTTGGATAATATTGAGGGAAATTCAAAATAGTCATAATTGTTTCATTAAATAATTTTATATGTATATAAATAAATATGTAAAAGAATACCAAGATTATTGAAATCAGGGAATTTATAACAAAATTAAATCATAAAACATTTAATAAGATAATTTTGAATAAATGTGTCCTATACCACATGGAAATACTTGAATCAAAAGTCCCCTAAAGGAATAACATTTAATGAGACAATAAATAAAATAAATAAATTCATGACCGGATTTTTCAAAGGGGGTGTATATACTCTTTATAAAAGAAGTTTTGTGTATAACATCATGATATGCCTCAATGAAAGTTTATTGAGATAAAATTTCATACCTTATGTCTGACATTTCACGTATGTCTTCACTGTAAAAACCTAAAATTTTATCAATGAAAATCCCTTTATTAGAGTTATTAAGTATAATATACATAAAGGTCACATTAAGAACCCAATACAGAAATTTTAAATGAAAAATGAATGAAATAAGTTGTATTTATATAAGTAAAGGAACCTATACTCATGAAATAGTAACACTGCATATGGAATAGTAATATGACCAAAATGAATAGTAAACCATCCAATAGAATAGTAACTCTACATATGAATGTATAAATAAAATTTTAGATTCTTATAAATTTTAAAATGATACAATTATAACATATTTTATGTAAATTATTTTTTAAAATTTTATTAATTATTTGTTAATATTTTATAAGTCATAAATTAAATTAAAATTTTATTATTAATTTTTTTAATTTAAAAGAAAAAGAATTTTCATAAAATGTATTCATAAGATAATAAATTTTTACATTATAATTATAATATTACTTTATGATACTTGATTTAATTTTCCATCCTGTTATTAGATTACTTATAATTTTAAATTATGTATTTTTAGAGTAAATAATGATTTTTATTAAAAAATTAAATCCCATTTATTTATAAAATTATTTTCAAAAAAATGGGTATCATTTTTAAATTCTACATGTTTAAAAATGGTTAGGTTTATTTTTTCTAAAAAAGTTTATTTTTTAATGAATATTAAAATACTCTAATTTAATGTATTTATACATTAAAATCTAAATACACGATTTCTTGAGTCCCCGTTGATGTAAAAAAGAATAATATCGAACATTCCAACATTATTTTATTATATTTCATGATAATTCTCTATGGATTCATAGTCTTGAGCCAAAAATAAAATACTAATTATGAAAATAATGATAAAACACTTATATCCTTTGCTATAAATACCACCTATAACCACCTCTTCTCCTTAGACCATCCAAGATTTGAGAGTTGTCCAAATTATACCCAATACTCCTCCCAATCCCCTCCCATACTTCCAAAATCTCTTGTCTTGTCAAAATATAAAAATTATTTTCTTAAAGGGTTTTGAAGGAGGAGAAATTCATGAAGTAAATTCCGCTTTTCATTTCTTTTATTTTCGTTTAAGGTAATTTATTTCATCTCTAATAAACTACCCTCATCCAAATGGTGTGGTGAATCTTGTAACTAACATATAAAATAATTTTATAATTTTTAGGTAATATTGTATCATAAATTCTTTACCCTCTTCTTTTTGATAAAAAATGAAAACATCATCCATTATTTTTAAATTTATCACATTCAAGGACGATGAGTTTTCAATTTCTATTAGCATCTTCAAGGATAGTCCGGAAACCAATTTTATGGTCTCACTAGATTATAATATATGTATTATATCATATTTAGTGTTTTAGAACCATTATATTTACAAGATAATAAATAATATAAAAAATAAATTTTTTATGATCAATGAACCGCTAAAATTAACCCAAACGATTATCATTACCATGTTATCTAATTATTCATCCCCATGTATAGAAAAAAATAATACAAATTACACTTATTTTTTTCATTAATAACATATTATTTCAATTATGGATAATTTTACCCATTCTACATGAACATCCATACTCATATACAAGCCAACCAATAATAAGAACTCGGAAAACGAACCCTCTCGAACAATGAAGTTAAACTCTCTATCCCATCAAAATTTCCATCAGTGAAATTAATAAAATTATATAAAAACAATAACATGTATAAAATTTTATTTAATTATTAATTGATAAATCTAATTTTATTTTTCATTACAATATGATCATGTGAAGAAACGTTTCAAACCTCTGGAAAGTGATCATTTCTGAACCTCCATATTTCTTTTGGGTTACATTTTATCTCTATTTTCTAAATGTATCTATTATTTATTTCATGTAATTATTATAAACTAGTTTATATATTCCAATATCATGTATCCATATAATACCACCCTTATTTTATGGGTTAATAAATTTTTTGATTTGGTTCTGTTCGGAAATCATCTTGAAAAGAAAACCTTATTCAGGGGAACATCATGATTTCTTACTCGTTTTAGGTTCACTACATAATTAGTTTTAAGAGAGATTTATTTTTCTAGAATCATAAATTTTATCTTATAAAACAATATTGGTTCTATTATGGTTTTATTCTGAAAATTATTCCTTTTCTATTTTAAATAATAATGAAATTTTACCTTAACTATACTAAAATGTTTTATTTCTAATGATTTTTAAACACTCTCCTTAAATATTCTCACTTTGGTTTGACATCACATAAAATTATGTATGACTATATTACCAAATTATTTTCCATGTATGATTTCATTCTATCATTTCATGGATACAATTTTTATATTCCCTTTTTATATTCCTTTTGACATGATTATGATACCCAATTTCTTTTTATGGGTAACCTTTATGTTTATGTCTGATTACTTATGTATGATTATTAAAGGGTAAAAATATTCATGAACATGTTATTATGGGTTCACCTAGATATCACCTTAATTCATTGGTTAATTTTTTGTCTCATGATACTTTATATTCAATGATTTTGGTGGTTAGCCTAGACTCGTGCACCATGTGCAGTGGTCTTGGTGGTAATCCTTGACTTGTCATCCTCCATGTCCAATGAGCCTTGAATCATGCAAAAATTATCATATATGATTCTATCACATAAGTATAATTCCATTATTATGTTGTTACATGTTCTATATATTATGATACCATATGTTTAATCATGTTCCATGGATTTTTATATCAATATGTTATGCCATCTTTTTCCCGACCCGTCCCAGTGGGGCCCGAGCTACAACTCCCCAAACCTGCCTCCAACAGGCCAGGGGCTGGTGACTAGCACCGAGTAGTCATGATACTAACATGGGAGGCATTGCCTATAAAACTGGACACATGCACACACATATCCAATCTCACAAATCTGAAAATTAAAAACTATTGAAAATGGAAAAGATGAATGCATACACTAAAACCCAACCGACAGAGTATGATAGGAAAGTAAAGTACAGAAAGTGTAAATCCCTGGGCCAAAAGTAAAAGCGCACCAAAAGAGAGTCTGTAACAAAGTACAACTTATAATGAAAGTGGTAGGAATGCAGTCTATAGCCATAGGGACGCACCTCGGCCTGTCTGATCTCACTGAGTACCGTCTGGTCCTGGTCTTCCTAGAATCCTGTTAAAGGCTCTCTCGTCTACACAAGACACGACACGTGCGGGCAAAGCCCTTGTATGGGTGAGTATAAAAATACCCAGTAGGACACCCTTAAATTACAAAGAAAATACAAAAAGGGAAAATAACACAAAGGAAAGGTACAGTCATCTCAACATTGTATATGTCTATAGAACATATCACAAGAATATCCAGATATACTCATACACAAATGACCATCACGATACCGCCACTAGGATCTTGCTCGAATATTTCCACTAAGAATTAAATAGGGATAACACACTCCAAGTTCTGAAGAGAGAGATAGGAAGTACTAATTTCAGGAGAACACACTCCACATGTAATTTGAGAACATGATGCTTAGATGAGGATCACAGCCAAGTCACGGGGTGATTCCAACAACTCAGTCTGCGCTAATCCGCTAAGAAGAGGATCGGCGCTCAAGAAAAGTTGGTCACTTCGATAACAAGAACTCTACCTGGGGTTCCAGAAATGATAATTGGATCCAGCTCATAGTATCACAGAGGGTATTCCAACAACACTATTCAGTATGTTCTGCTGAAGGGATCATACTCTTGTGTAAAGGAAATGATACAAAAACCTTCAGGGAAAAGACCAAGGGTATGAACCCTAAGAAAACTAGTCCAAGTCACAAAAGGCAAGTGGCTCGATCCTTGAAGAATTTATTACACGGTGTGTAGTATGGTTACACGCCGTGTTCCTTGACCCTGGGTACTGCCCGTGTAAATGAACCTTATCGTCCGTTCAGGTTGTGTAAAACTCAACTACACAGCATGTAGGAAATTACATGCCGTGTTCCTGACTCCGGGTGATGCCTTTGTAAATGGAATGTGTCATTCGGCTTGTCATATAGTAAGTAACTGCATGGCATGTAGAGGAATCACACACCATGCCGAGCACCTGGGTCTCGCTCTGTGTATGTTGGCCTTGTGCCCGTACACGGTCTCTACTCGTGTTCGTTTCGCCTGCCCGTGTACCAGTACCCGGGGTATCCCGTGTATCTGGTCGGGTCTAGCCGGGGAGGGGTATAAACGGTGTGTCCTTGGCCGTGTACCCTTCCCGTTCATATGTACTCCCGAAGTACATTCCTAGTGGTCCACCGATGAATACACGTCGTGTAGCCCATAATACACGGCATGTAGTCGAAAAATTTCTAGAATCGTCGTCTTCTTCCTCGTGCTTCGGACGATCTTTCGAATCTCTTTTCTTTGGTTTGTTTGTAGCGAAACTCAAGATCAAAGGTCACCTCGACGACATGATACCAAATTCGTGGGTTTTCGTCCTTCGATCGTCTCCTAAATCTGATTCCGGTCACGCGTGCAGAAATCGTTTGGAGAATGATTTCTTCCAATCCACATTGATCCATCCTTCGCCACCGCAGCCGCACCTCCGTAGGGCCTTACCAACACCAGATCTTCAATTTGGGACCATTGCATCACACAACGGGTGTGCAATGATCCATCATTCGTATACCCATGAATAACACATAGAACGTAGCAAAGAACGCAAGAATTTGGGGAAGGAGAACAAAACAAAACGATAGGGATGAACCTTGATCGATGTTCATGTCGGTCTTCGTCTTTCACCATTAGAAGGATGAATGAAACTAAAAAAATTCCAAGAATTAAATCCCCAAAATTCCAAAAAAATATCATCTCGCAAGAATGATCGATCCACAGCCTAATCTGCTGATGGATTGGTCCGCATTTGTCATGGAAGTAAAAAACGGGGAAGAAAAATAAAAAGAAAAACATCCTACCTGGATCTGCGGTGTTCGTCGGCAATAATCTGGTCACTGAGTCATCATCGCCGTGTTGGGAGGTTTTCTATAGAGCCTCTAGGGGAATTCAGGTTTATGGAAATTATAACCATGATCCCCAACAAAATCTCTATTTAAAGGATAAGAGATTTCACTATAATAAGGATTTTAAATAAAATATTTTAATTAAATATTTATTATGGTTGCGTCCAAAAACCAGATTTCACCACCGACCTATGTCGGACGATGTTAGGCCTCGCCTAAGGTGAAAATGCTGTTCTGAATGCATCGGTGCCCTTAGATTTATGATCCGAGCACCCGTTCGGTAGTTATTATACTTTTTCAGGAAAACCTCACACGAGTGTAATTTAATTATTAAATTAAATCCATACACTTGTTTTGGGCTCACCGGGCCTCGGATCTGCATTCCATGTCAGAGCCTGGTCTCGAAAGAATTCCCATATAATATCATAATAATACATGAAAAAATATAAGACATTATATCATACCCACCTTATGAATTTTACATCCCTGAAAATCCAAAACAAGGGCTACTCAAAATGATATGGGTACTGCACACGAATCTGAGCCTCCTGCTCCCACATGCTCTCCTGGAGATTCTCGTGCTGCCACCGGACACACACCGAGGGAATAGCTTATCCATGAAGGATCTTCTCCTGCCGATCCTCGATCTCTACTGGGTACTCAGTAAAGGACGATCCATCATCGATGTCCAGCTCGCCCCAGTCGATGACATGCGATGGATCATGCACGTACCTACGTAGCTGCGACACATGGAAGACGTTGCGTACCTGATCCATCTTTGAAGGATGAGCCAAGAGATACGCCACCTCGACAACTCTACCCAGAATTTGAAAAGGGACGACAATCCTTGGAGATAGCTTGATGCCTCATCCAAATCTCTACAATCCCCGTCGAGGTGAGACCCGTAGGAACACATGGTCTCCCTCCTCGAACTCCAAGGGCCTCGGCCTCCTGTTTGCATAAGACTTTTTCCAACTCTGTGCAGACTTCATCTGCTCCTGGATGACCTACACCTTCTCTATTGTAGCTTTCCCCTTCTCTGGCCCCATAAGTGCTGACTCTCTTG
Organism: Viscum album; assembly: GCA_963277665.1. NCBI lineage: Eukaryota > Viridiplantae > Streptophyta > Magnoliopsida > Santalales > Viscaceae > Viscum > Viscum album. Next base: position 1,500,339,851 of record OY728146.1, on the reverse strand, counting down.
GGCCTGTCCAGCAAAGCGGTGACCTAAAAGGTCACCCGTACAGAGCCTCGAATGGTGCCATACCAATAATGGAATGATAACTTTTGTTATAAGAAAATTCCACCAGTGGTAGGTGATCCTCCCATCTATGACTGAAGTCATGTATGCAAGCTCGAATCATATCATCCAGGACCCGGATGGTCCGCTCTGTCTGACAATCAGTCTGATGAAACGTTGTGCTCAAGCATAACTGAGTCCCAAAATCTTCCTACAATCCCTTCCACAACCAGGATGTGAAACGAGCATCACGATCTGAGATGATTGTGGATGGCACTCCATGAAGTCGAACTATTTTTTGGATGTAGAGGAATCCCATGCTCTCTACTGAACTCTTCTCCTATATGGCTAGGAAGTGGGCCGACTTTGTGAGTCGATCAACGATCACCTATATGGAATCATGTCTCATGGACGTACGTTGTAAACCCATCTCTAAGTCCATGGATATTCCATCTCACTTCCACTCTGGAACCTCAAGGGGCTGAGTCAAACTTGCTATCACCTGGTGGTCATCCTTTACTTGCTGACAAGTAAGACACCGAGAAAAAAACATTGCCACACTATTCTTCATTCCTGGCCACCAGAACTGACGTCTGAGGTCCTAATACATCTTTTACACGCCTGGATGCACTGCCAAAGGAGACGTATGGAAATACCATAAAACCTCCTCTCGTAATTTCACTAGTACTTCCGTACTACCTCTGAAAAGAATAATGTTCTCCCCACCTTCTGAAAATCCATCAGCAGCAACGCCTGTTGACACCTGAGCACATAGAGTCTCACAGCTAGCATCCTTGAGATATGCTTCCCTGACTTGCTATTAGAGTGGGGGGGGGGGGGGGTAACAACCATCGACTGAAGGTATGCTCCCTCATCTCTATCCATGAAGGATAACTGTAAAGAGGCTAGCTGCCTTGTCCCCTCTTCCAGAAACTGCAAATTGGATTTCCTACTGAGAGCATATTCCACAACGTTACCCTTCCCAGGTGTATAAACATTCTCAAAGTCATAATCCTGGAGGAACTCAACCCATCGCCTCTGTCTCAAATTCAGATCCTTCTGAGAAAAGATATATCTGAGACTCTTGTGATTAGAGTAGATGGTAAACCGCTCTCCCATCAGGAAGTGCCAACACATCATTAATCTGAAGACTACCGCTGCCAACTCAAGATCATGGGTGGCGTAGTTCTGCTCGTGTGAACTCAACTGACGTCAGCCATAGGCAATCACCGCTTGCCTCTGCACCAGGACACAAACCAGCCCGATTCTTGATGCGTCACAGAACACTAAGTACTCGACACCCTCCTTCGGTAATCTCAAGATCAGGGCACTTGTAAAACTCCGTCTCAACTACTGGAAATCCTGTTGGAATCTCTCTGTCCACACAAAAGGCTGCCCTTTTCGGGTCAAATCCGTCATGGGTGCTGCAATCCTGGAGAAATCAAGGATGAATCTAAAATAGTAGCATTCCAACCCAAGGAAACTCTGCATCTCCATAACGCTCCAGGGTGGATCCCATGCTAGCACTGCCTCCACCTTGGCTGGGTCCAATGCTACACCATCTTCTGAGATAACATGTCCCAGAAAGATAACCTCCTGTAACCAGAACTGACACTTCGAGAGTTTCCATTACAACTGGTGCTCTCGGAGTGTGATCCCAACCATCCTTAAGTGTCTCGCGTGCTCGTCCTTAGATGCATAGTACAAAAGGATTTCATTGATGAAGTCCACTATAAACCGGTCTAGATAGGGCCGAAAGATCTGGTTCATGAGTCCCATGATCACTACTAGGGCATTCATCATGCCGAAGTGCATCACCAAGTACTCATAGTGATCTTAACTTCTTCTAAAATTCGCCTATAGTATATCCTCATCCCGTACTCATAACTGGTGATAGCCTGATCATGGATCAACCTTTGAGAACCATCGTGCGCCTCTAAACTGGTCTAAGAGGTCATCGATCCTCAGTAGTGTATACCGGTTCTTCACGGTCACCTGATTCAAGCACCGGTAATCCACACATAGCCTCAGGCTCCCGTCTGTCTTCTTGGAAAACAACATTAGGGCCACCTAGGGAGAAACAGAGAGTCTCACAATGCCCTTCTTTTGCAAGTTGTCCAAATACGCTCTCAGCTTACAAAGCTCTGCAGGAGCCATCCGATATGCTGATGCTGTTATCGGTGTTGTCCCAGGTTGCAACTCAATGTAGAAATCTATCTCCGGACAGGGAGGTAGCCTGGGGACATCCTCTGAAAATAAATATTCGTAATCATCCACTTCTACTAGAAACTGGAAACTCGTAACATCTGATGCGCCAAGGGTTAGAATATCCAACTGATGTGAAATCTGTTGTGCCCTCCTATGCATGAGTCCATCCTGCACTGCCTAGGTCTCTCTTTCACTGATAAAGGAGAACCCCTTTCCATCACTGCGGACACACCACACCCTTTTCCTAAAACAGTCGATCTGGGAATGAACTGTGGATGGCCAATCCATACCAAGAATGACATTGTGTGGCCTCGATGCTACCACCAAGATGTTCTAACCGAAACTCTCACCTCCAAGGTTTAGGTCAGACTGTCTACAGTAGTGTGTGATCTCTGATTCTTCCCCATTCGGTGTTTCTAGGCGTAAGGGTCGACTCAACTCCTCAACCGGAATCTCAAAGTCTCAAACAAGATAAGCAAATAGAAATGAATTTCTAACACATTTGTCTATCAATACGGAATCCAAAGTAGAGAAGACACAGATAGTACATCTAGTCATTCCAGGAGTACCTGGGTCATAAGCCTCTGTTGCCTGCAACTGTCCCTACCTCTGTCCACCAGCTCCCTGAGCCTGGGGTGGACCTCCTGGGGGTGGTGGTGGTAAATGGTAGAAACGCCGACCAACTCTAGCTTCTCTCCCAGCTCTTCTAACACGTCCGCCGCCCCGCGGAATTTCTTCTCCACGCATTGCCTCTACTTCGGTGGTCCATCCACTACTCCTTTGTCAGTAGTACGGTGGGTCAGACAATCTCGAGTGAGATGTCCCCTGCCATCACATGACTAGAATAGCCTCCCTCGAGGCTGGATGGATGCGCCCTACGAACCCTGTACGGTAGATCACCTGTCCTAGGATCTCCTCTAAAAAAGTCTTCCACGCCTGGGTCCCTGACATCGGCTCCATGATGTCGAGGTCTCTGCTCCAGCTCGCCCACTACAAACATCTACTGGTTGTCTCTTCTCTGCCAAGAAGTTCTTGACCACCAGAGCCCTCTTGAGAACCCCATCATAAGTAGGAATTCTCATAGGGATGATGCTAGCTCTGATATCTCTATGCAAGCCCCTCTCAAGAGTCTGAGCTCTGATATACTGATCTCTGACCATATCCACTGAGTATAGTGAGAGGTTGGTAAATCTCGACTAATAGTCAGCCACCGTCATGGTTCCCTGTTAGAGCTGAAGAAGTTCCTGTATGCGTAATGCTCTCAGGGTAACCGGTGAAAACTCCTATCTGATGAGATGGAAAAACATTGAACATGGAAGATTCACCTCATCATGAGTCTGGATAACCAAAATCCACCATCGTCCTGCCGAGCCCTGCAGAAGGCTTGCTACCAGGATCACCATCTGTCCTGTTGGTGTCCGGACCAAACGGAAGACTCTGGCCACTACCTCAAGCTGGTCCTCTGCTGCCTGAGGGTCAAGCTCACCTCGAAACCTGAGGGGTATATTACTCTGAAACGTGTGGAGTGCGCTCAGTCTTCACTCCTCCTCCACTAGTACAGAAGGCACTAAACACTGCTCGACAGGTGGCGGGATAACTAGCACATCACCTGATGGTAAAACTGGGGGATCCAGTCCCTGTATCGATGATTCGTCACTGAGGGGGTCATCCTTTTGTTTGAGCTTCTAGATCCTAGAGGGTGCACATCGTGGAGGCATCCTGTAAAGAAAACAAGATGTATCTCAGTCAGTGAGTATATCTGGAGAGCTGACTCAAGAAGGACATGGAAACCACAACCCATTCCCATATAATTAATCTACCATTATTTTCCCATGTAACTAGTTTTATCATGTTTCGAGTCAAAAATCAAGTTATCAGGGCCTTGGTGTATGGATACGTCGGCCGCCCGCACAAACACTTGGGTCCCTATCCTGAAAGTCGAACTCGAAACACTAAACATTGTTCCCCCAATCTAACTCACAGAATCTCTATCCTCTAGTAGAACCAACCCCCTCTGATACCACTCTATCACGACCCGTCCCAGTGGGGCCTGAGTCGCAACTCCTCAAGCCCGCCTCCAATTGGCCAGGGGCTGGTGAATAACACCGAGTAGACATGCTACTAACATGGGAGGCATTTCTTATAAACCTGTACACACGCACACACATCTCCACGCCCACATAGCTGAAAAGTGAAAACTGCTAAACATGGAAAAGATTCATGCATACACTAAAACCCAACCAACAGAGTATGACAGGAAAGTAATGTACATCAAGTGTAAAACCCTGGTAAAAAATTACAAGCCCATCAAAAGAGAGTTCATAAAAAAGTCTAACTTCTAATGAATGGTGCTGGGACTGCAGTCTGTAGCCGTAGGGATGCACCTCGGCCTGTCTGATCTCACTGAGTACCATCCGGTCCTGGTCCGCCTAGAATCCTATCAATGGCTCGCTCATCTTCACAAGACACGACACGTGCGAGAAAAGCCCGTGCAGGGGTGAGTATAACAATACCCAGTAGGACACCCTGAAACCACAAAGGAAATACAACAAGGGAAAATACCACAAATGAAAGGTACCAAAATCTCCACACAGTATATTTCTACAGAACATATCACATGAATATCCAGATATACTCATACATAAACGACCATCGCAATACCACAACTAGGATCCTGCTCGAAGATTTCCACTAATCATGCAACCTCGAGAACACACTCCTAGGTCTGAAGAAAGAGATACGAAGTAATCGTTCCGAGAGAACAGACTCCACAAGTAATTTGAGAACATAATGCTCAGATGAGGATCAAAGCCATGTCATGGGGTGATTCCGACAACTCAGTCTGAGCTAATCCGCTAAGCAGAGGATCGGTGCCCGAGTAAAGTTGGTCACGTCGATACCAAAAACTCTACATAGGGTTCCAGAAATGAATAGAGGATCCGGATCTAAGTCTCATAGAGGGGATTCCAACAAATATATTTAGGATGTTATGCTGAAGGGATCATACTCCCGTGTAAAGGAAATGATACCAGAAACATCAGGGAAAATATCTAGGGTACGAACCTTAAGAAAACTAGTCCAAGTCATAGAATAAAAGTCACTCAAGCCTTAAAGAATTTATTACATGGCGTGTTGTATGGTTACACGCCGTGCTCCTTGAACCTGGGTACTGCCCGTGTAAACAACCCGTGTCATCCATTCAGGTTGTGTAAAACTCAACTACACGGCAAGTAGAAAAGTACACGCTGTGTTCCTGACTCTGGGTGCTGCCCGTGTAAATGACTCGTTTCATTTTTATTGTCGGATATAAAGTAACTAAATTATGTGTACAAGAATCACATGCCATGTTCGAGCACCTAGGGCTCTCTCTGTGTACATTGGCCATGTGCCCGTACACGGTCTCTGCCCGTGTCTGTTTCGGCTGCCCATGTACTAGTACACGGGGTATCCCATGTATCTGGCTGGGTCTGGCCAAGGAGTGGTATACACGGCGTGTCCTTGGCCATGTACCCTTCATGTGCCCGTGTACTCCCGAAGTACATTCCAGGTGGTCCGCCGACGAACACGCGCCATGTATCCCATACTACACAGCATGTAGTCAGGAAATTTCTTGAAATGTTGTCTTCTTCCTCATGCTTTGGCCGATCTTCCAGATCATGTTTCTATGGTCCTTTTGCAGTGAATCTAAAGATCAAGGGTCTCCTCAAGATCGCAATACCGAATCTGAGGATTTTGGAACTTCGATTGGCTGTGAAATCCGATTTCGTTCACCTGTGCAGAAATAGTTCGAAGAATAATTTATTATAATCTGCTTCGATCCGTCTGTCGCCACCGCAGCCACACCTCCCTAGGGTCGTACTGACGCCATATCTTCAATTTGGGACCTTTGCATCACCTAACAGGTTCGGAAAGATCCATCGTTCATATCCGCATGAATAATGGGTAGAACGTATAAAAGAACTCGAGAATTTGGGGAAGGAGAACACAACATAACGAGAGGGATGAACCTCAATCGATGTTCGTGTCGATCTTGGTCTGTCACTGTTAGGAGGATGAAAGAAACAAAAACAATTCCAAGAATTAAATCCCCATGATTCCCGCAAAATCCCATCCTGCAAGAACGATCGATCAGCGGGCTAATATGTTCGTGTATTAGTCTGTGTTCGTCGTGGAAATAAAAAATGGGGAAGAAAAATCATAAGCAAAACATCCTACCTAGATCTGCGGCGTTCGTCAGCGATGATCCGGTCATTGCGTCATCGTCGCCGCATTGGGAGGATTTCTCCAGAGCCTCCAGGGGAATTCAGGGTTATGGAAATTGTAACCCCGATCCCCTGTGAAATATCCATTTAAAAGATAAGGGATTTCACTGTAATAAGAATTTTAAATGAAATATTTTAATTCAATATTTTATTACGGTTGCGTCCAAAAACAAGATTTCACCACTGACCTGTGCCGACTGATGTTAGGCCTCACCTAAGGTAAAAAACGCTGTTATGAACGCAACTGTGCCCTTATATTTCTGATCCGAGCACCCGTTCGGGAGTTATTCCACTTTTTCCGGAAAACCACACGCGTGCGTAATTTAATTATTAAATTATATTCATAGACTTGTTCCGGGTTCGCCGGGCCTCAGAACTGCACGCCATCTATGAGCCTAGTATCGAAAGAATTCCCATTTAATATCAGAATTATACATGGAAAAATACGAGACATTACAATCTTACTCATGTGCTAAGATTTATTTTAATTTTTATTTCATTACTGAGTATTTCAGATCATACCTTTGTTCATGGATTCTCCCATGTTTCCATTAAAAATTAAATGGATCAAGTACAGTTATTATATATTTAGTATGATTAAATTATTGATGTAATTATTTTGGAATCATTCTAATTAATTATGTATATAATCTCCAAGAAGCTATACTTTACGATCCTTATCTTGTAATTTGATGTTCAATTATGATTAAAATCATATAATGATACATGTAAATGGATACGGTCACTATAGTTGGTAATATAGGTTGGTTTATTTATTTTTGGAGACTAGGAATAGATCCCTTTAGTAATAAACCATGGGATAAGTCTATGTATCAGAAAACAACCCTAAATTTTTGTTACTATAAAGTAAGCAGTTTATTAAAAAAATGCATCCCTATCTAGATAATACATATAGATGTGGTAATAGCACATATGTACCTAGGAGGAAAAACTATAACAAAGGGATTCGTGTCTGACTTATGGTAACCCAGTACATGAGCATAGAATTACAGTTAACCTTGTTTGAAAACCCTAGGTGATATACTTTGGTAAACTCATAATCTACCTATGAACTCTTTTTACTGAAAAAATGATTCCCATTAGATTATATGTTAGAAAATAGGTCGTGTATAACAGATATTGAAACCTAGGAAATCAAATGTTAATATATACTTTTCGTTTAAAATTTTATCATTTTGTGTTCATTGTTTATTTTTGTTATTATTATTATATATCTATTCAATCCCCAAAATTTTAATTTCTTTTTAATAGTTAATAGTTATGAATATAAAAACCTGTTTGAACAATCAAATTGATAGAAAATGTTAAAATTTTTGTAATGATATCCCAAATATAGTGGGAATGATTGGTCAAAACATCATGATTGTATTTTATCAACTGTCTCAAGTTATGAATAATAACATGAATCATGTGACACTCCCTCATTATCTTAACAGAGAGAAAGTTTACGTTAAATCATTCATGTTTAAAAAGTATCCCATGTTTAGTGGATATTTCGTTCTACTCGTCATAGAACAGTGGATTAAGTTCAATGAAAAGTTATTCACTATCCTCTAGTGCTATGAAGAAGGTAATGTTGTGTTGTTGTTCTATCTTTTTGATGCTTAAGCTAGTCAGTGTTGGACACTCATAAAAAACATGATGTGCATGGAGGAAATTGATTCAATGGAGTTCTAATATATGAAGATTTTTTTTAAAAAAAATTATTTCCTTAATCCATCCATCCAAAGAGATAAAGGGAATTTTTCAGACTCATGTAGAAGAAAAACAAGCCTATGAGGGTGTATGAGTGATGTTTACAAGGCTTGCAAGAGAAGCATCTAGTTTTGTCCAAAACACTGAAATCAAGCCGGGTCAATTCTTTATAAGATGAAATTTAGGTATATGAAAAGTGATGAAAATTCGATTCATTGCTAGATATGAAGAAATTGACCCTTTTTCATTACGGTTGATATATGGATTAGATACTCTTAATGGTCTCATGGGTGAATTTTCAAAAAGAGGAAGATGGAGTTTCATATGTGTGGATAAATAAATAAATCCATTAATTGAAGGAAACCCCAATATCTCACGTTCCAAAATTTTGGGAAGATGTATCCTTGGAACTATTTATAGGGATCCACGAAATGATTCTACTGTGGAAGAATGTGGCATCTGGATAATAAATACCAAAGGGATATGAACAATCCCACTAATATGAATGAAAACGGGGATGTTCAGATCCAAACTCATTCTATAGTTTTGTGTTACAACTACAAGTAACATGGGAATTATGCAAGATATTTCCCTAATCCACAAGTTGTTAGTTTCAATCAACAATACAATCCTTGGAGGCAACAAGGATGTTCAGATTCTATCACTACTGCTGAAGTGGAGCCAAAAAATAATATGGTTACAGGTACACTACATATTTCTTCACAAAAAGAGAATGTACTATTTGAGCCTAGTTCTACACAATACTTTATATCATGAAATATTGGATGAAATATTCAAACACCATCTCAAAATTTTTAGGTTGAGTTATCTGTGATAATAGAAAATGGAGAAATTATGGCATCCATAGTTTAAAACTCCTTCCCAGTAAAAGTTTGTTGCCTAAACTGCCCAGATAATCAATTTATACTCCATTTGGTTGAGTTTGACACAATTTTACACATTTATTAGATATATTTATATAAATCAAGTATCACATTTTAGGAAAGGTATATTACACCACACATCCCAAAGAATCCTTCAATTATATAGAAGTGTAAGGAGGAGGAAGAATCTCTATCAGAATCATTGTCTTAAAAGGGGATATTATTTACTTATGAGAATGAAAATATAGATCAAATGATTGAGAAAACGTATAGAATCATGCTTGAAAACATGACCATTGTAATGGAATACAATAATGTGTTCGATATAGAGTGGAATGGTCTTCCACTTGATAGATAGGTTGAGTTCACAATTGAAATAATATGTGGATCTTTTTTTATTTATATGACTCCTTATATACAAGCCACCATTAAATTGGAAGAAATGAATACCATGATATAGGAGAATCTGGAAAAGAATTTTATATGCCTTAGTGCATCACCATGGGGTGCACCATTACTCCTTTTCAAGAATAAATAAGGATCAATTCTCCTCTACATTGATTATCTTGTGATAAATAAAATCATGATGAACAACATATATCCCATATCATATGGAGATTATTTGATCGATAAACTATGTGGGGATATTTGTTTCACTAGGGAGGAGCTTCGGTCGGGATATCCCCAATTAATTGTAAGTAAAGAACATATTCCATTGACTACATTTCAAACGAGGTGTGGATGCTATGAGTTCATCTTGATGTACTTCAGACTCCGTAATGCTCTATCAATTTTTCTGATCAAAATGAATATAGACCATACATATTACCTTGATAAAATGGTAGTTGTCTTTATTGATTATATCAAAATATTCTCTATGTGTAAGTAAAAGTATTAGGATCATTTTAATATTTTGCTGATGACTTTGTGAAGGGAGAACATTTAGTAAAATTATAGAAAATGTGAGTACTAGATAAAGGAATTACATTATTGGGGAATGTTATTTATAGACATAGAATATCATTGGACCCTTCCAAGACAAAAGAAATCAAAAAGTAGACCAATCCAATATTAGTAACGAATATATGTATTTTCCTTGATTTAGCAGGTTATTACTGACAATTAATGGAGAACATATAATGATTTTCAAAACCACTAACTAAGATGACTTGAAAGGTTGAGATGTTTTTCTAAACGATTGAATGTCAAGACAGCATCAAAGAGTTGAAAAATAGGATTCTCCCTGAACATGTTCTCACACTACTTACAAGTAGAGAACTCATTGTAGTATACATTAATTATTGAAAGAAGGTTTTTTGTTTTTTACTAATAAAAAATGATAAATTAGTATCCTACACTAAATGGAAGTTGATAATTCATGATCAATACTATAAAATACAAGATCAAATGTTGGTAGTAATGATCTTTGAATTAAAAATATAACAACAATATATCTATGGGTAGAACTATCATATATATAAATTTCACAATAATCTAAAAAATATATTCACATAGAAGGAGCTTAGTATGCACCAGTAAATATGGTTAGATATCCTCAAAAACTATGATTCCTCAATACACTACAATCAAGGTAAGTAAAATAAGGTGGTAGATTCTCTATTTAGAAAGGATGATGTATCTTTACCAATGATGAAAAATGAGAAGGGTCAAATCCTCTAATGCCTTCAATGGATGGACATAGAAATTTTTATGGAAAGAACAACATCAATAATTACTCAAATTAATGCTAAACAATACCATATGGAGAAAATAATTTATTGTAATGAAAATATGTGGAAATACAAAATATGATGGAAGTTATGAGAAAGTGGAAATCCATATAGTTTAAAATAGATAATGAAGGAGTTGTAATATTTGGGTCATGAATTTGTATACCATCTGATCCAAAGATAAAGAAGGATATTCTGAATGAATCACATAGCTCAACCTTCTTTATTAATCTATGGAGGAAATGGATGATTCGAGATCTTTTAGGGAACTATTGGTGGGACAATATGAATTACGATATCACTGAATATACCTTAATGTTCCTACTATGTAAGTAAGTGAAAGATAAAATAATGCCAAATAGGATGATGTGACCACTACCCATACTAACATGGATGTAGGAGAATATTTAAATGGACATGATCATTAGATTTACAAAGAAATCCAAAGGAAACAATGTTATATGCGTTATAGTGGAACATCTTACAATAAAAACTCACTTTATCATAATTTGAGGGGACTTATCGCTGGATCAACTTGTATGGATACATAGAAAACTAGTGGTAAGGATTCATGGTGTACCACTATTTATAGTATCCTATTGAGATCTGAAATTCACCTAAACTTATTGTAAAATCCTCCAACAGTATCATAGAACATTGATGGACTTCAGTGTGGCCTATAGTCCTCAATCTTATGTCCAATTTCAAATGAATATTTTGAAATTGGAGGAAATGTTGAGAGCATATTCTATGGACATAAATTAAGAATGGGACCCTCATATTAAACTAAAAAAATTCTCTTACAACAATATTTTTCACTCAAGTATGCAAATGGATCCATATGAAAACATTTGTGGGAAAATATGTTAACCATTACCAAGATGGTATGAGGTCAGGGAAATTATGATTCTAGGACATGAAATGGTCAAAGAGATGTTGTAAAAGGTAAAAATCATTCAGCATCACATGAATGATTCCCGATGTGGAAAAAAGAGTTATACTGTTATTTATCGATGAGACATTGAGTTTAAAGTTTAAGACAAGGTATTCCTCTATAAGTCTCCATGGAAGAGGATCATGATATTTGCGAATGAAAGAAATCTAAGTCCCATGTACATCATCCTCTTCGAGATCATTGATCATGTTAGTGCCAGGGGCTATAAACAAGCACATCCACCTACCATATCTCAGGTATAGGTTTTATTCCATATATCACTCTGGATGATGTACATACTACAACTTTTAGATATACTAAATTCAGAGGTGGTATAGGTGGAATTTTATCCCTCATATGATGATTATCCACTAATGATCATAGATCTTAATGTTAATGGTCTATGAAAAATACCATGCACCCGATCAAAGTATTATGGTAGGACAATAAGTAAAAAAAGATAACATGGAAACCTATGTAATGAAGGTGAATCACCCACACATGTTTTAAAATTATAATTTCAAATGAAATTTCGAGGGTAAAATTTAACAAGGGGGAAAATGTAACAACCCAAAATTTTATCAATGTAAATCTTTTTCTTATAGTTATGAAATATAGTATAAATCACAAAACAAAATCACATTAAGAACATAATAAAATCATTACAAATGATGAATAAATGAAATAAGAGGTATTTATATAAGTTAATGAAGCTATACCGATGAAATAACAACTCTACATTAGAATTGTAATGTCACCATTATGAATAGTAAACCGACCAATAGAATAGTAACCCTTCCGATGAAAGTCTAAATAAATTTTTTTTTCATCTTATAAATGGTAATATGATACAATTATATCATAGTTTTTGTAAATTAATTTTTTATAGTTTTTTAATTAATCGTTGGTTTTTTATAAGTCATAAATATTAAATTATAATTTTATTATTAATAAAATATATTAAAAGAAAATATATTTTTATAAAATGAAGTAATAAATTAATATTTTGTTATATTATAATTATAATATACTTTTAGGAGACAATATTTTATTTTTTAAATTGTTATAAAATTAGTTGAAATTTTAATATCAGTATTTTCTCACTAAAAGAATATTTTAATTATTAGTAAATTTCTAATTTTCAGTTATATATTTTAATTAAATTGGGCTAATTTTTGAATTATACATGAGTAAATATGTTTTAGGGTGAATTTTTTAGATTTTTCTAAAATAGATGATTTTTTTATAATAAAATACGATAATATGTGTGTAACACCCCAAGCTTCTACAATACGCTTCTCTTTGAATAATGTGATAGCGTGTGTTGTACGCAACACCGAGTTCTAACACACCATAACCAACCAAACTAGCCGTTATAAATAGTAATACATACTTTTTGAAATTATATATATTTTATATTTCAAAATGGACTTAATTTTTGGATTCGGAATATCGAATTTATCCTAAGGTGAAATTTAAGTACTTTTCGGATAACATTAATATTTTGATGAATAGTGAAAATTACTAAATTTTAATTAAAAACAACTTTTTTAATCAAAATAATTAATAGTGATAAATTATGAATTTGAGTGGTTTTAAAGTATATTTAGAATATATTTTTACCATTTAATACAATTTTGGTCATTGGACATAATTTTACAATTAAACCAGACATAAACAAGTGTCAATCTTTTGATAGTTATTATCTCTTAAAAACACGCTTTTTGTTTTAACAACGGGAATTAATTTTAAAGTAATTTCTGCCTCTTATATGTTTTGAATTTGGAAAAATGGATTCCATATTTAGAATAAGGATGCTCAAATTGTGTAAATAGGTAAATTTTATTTTTAGAGCTTTTGAATAATTACTTCGGTAAATATTTTATTTACCATAGTTAAAGGTAAATCTGGTAAATAAGGGTCAAAAATAATATTATAATAATAATAAATTAACCTAAAACGGGTCCTAGCCTTATTGGTTGATACATGTTCGACCATAGAAATCTTGGGGTTGATTTTTGGACCCCATAGAGCCACTTGTAGGTGATAGGGACACTTTATTTTAATTAAGTTAAAATGAATACAAAAATGACACAAGCATATATCTTTTAGAAAAAGAATTGTTACATAGGGTTATATATGTTGTATTTCTGAATATAAGTATTCAATATAAAGATAAACAAATTTCATACATAATTATATTTTATTTATAATTTTTAGACATTAAATAATTTAATTTATTTATGACACTATGGTGAGGCAGTAATTACCATAATAGTGAAAAATTAGAATAATTGATATTATATATACCCAAATAAATATAATTTGAGACTTTTATTTAATTAAAGTAATTTTATAAGTTAATAAGACATATTATTATTTATTTAATTAACTTTTTTCGAAGTAATCATTCTGTTATGTGTTTCACAAAAATCAACTATTGAATAGTGTCAAAATTGACCTAAAAGAGTTTTTAAACCAAATATTATATTATTAATTGATATTAAATTCCTAAAAATATATGGTTCGTCCAAGAGACTTATATCATGATATGTGTATCATTAATGAACCACTTGGGGGTCTCTTGGATGTATATGGTAAGTTTATTAACCATATAATATAAAAAGACAAAGAGACATTGTAAAAGTGAAACTAATTAACTAAGAGTTAATACTTAAATATAAGGTTAATATAATGATCCAAACCTGTCTAAATTCTATTTTTTGAGTTTTTTTCGACCCATCCCCACCTTAACCTTTAAATAATCAACTTTGGAGGCATTATAAATCGAATATGAATTTATTATAAATTAATATTTCTAGCTTTTCTAAAGGTTCCCCTCACCCCTCTTATAAAAGGGCACTCCTCCTTCTCATTTCTTCACACCTTAAAAGCCTTTTGGTTCGCCCAAACCCTGCCCAAATACTCTCCCAACTTCCCTCACTACAACCTAGAGGCCTTAGTTTTATCATAAAGCCAACATAATGATCCCTTTTGATCAAATTAAAAGGAAGAACCCGAAGAAGAGGTAATGTTTTCACCACCCCTTTTCAAGTTCCTTTCTTCTTCCAATTATTCTTTCATTGTTATTACCATTCTAATATAATAAATACTGTATCTTATATATATTGTGATGTTATTATAAAAATGGTACAACCATATTCAGTATTCTATCCACCCTTTGAATAACATGTCACCATACGTGTGTACGTACGGCTTACCGTCTCCACGTCGTGGTGTAATTATTATTCAATATATTATTATTTGGGTGGGTATACTAATGATGTGTAACTCATGAAAATAATTAATATAACATGATAATGATTCTGTATATATGATATACCATCCAATTATATATTATTTTAATATCAAAAGAATGATATTGTCGCTCGTGCGTACGTACGGACTACCGTCTCCACAAACATGATGAGATTCATTTTCTATCGTATCCACTCAAGTATAATTATCATTTTATGATTTAAAAATAATTTTTAAGAACATGATATCATTATGGATATGAATTAGATACAACCTATCCATGAAAACCACGACTTACGTAACAAAACATATAAAAAAACGAGTAAGTTAACACCGGAAACGACGACAATTCTAAGATAATATTAACAAATCAATGTTAAAAGATCATATATGATATCATATTAATGAATATTGTTCTTTTATAATTAAATAAAAATTATTTCACCATTGTACAGGAGGTTAACCTAACTTCGACCAAGGAAAATTTACAAAGTAAGGGGTTTCTTAACTCACTCTTAATTTCGTGAGAATTCCATTGTTCACCACTTAATTATTTCATGTGGTGTATGTGTACTGCCCATGATTGTATTCATTATGTAATATACTTTTATTTATGGGTATTTAAATCATCATGGTATGATCCTTCTTTCTTGGGTGTATGTTTCATAAGTTACCTAATCGATAAGGGAATTTGAAATTTCAATTTCAACTCATTTGGCTTTACGCATATTTCATTGATTATATTACCCCAAGATTATGTGTGGAATCATTATTCATTTTATTATGTCATAATTTCCACTCCCCTTACTGTGGATATACTTTTGATACACATAATCACTCCATTTATAATTTCTCAAGTCATTGATATGAATTTGATAAGAGTAATTTTAACTCATTCTCCATTTGTTGAGTTAAACATCCAATTCATTGGTGTTGTTTTTACAAGAATATGTGTGAATGTTCTTTGATTGTTTTATACTGAAAATCCAATCATATTTAGTGTATTTTTATTTTTCACACATAATTATGTTGTTGATCTATCCTTAACCTAAGGATACGGCCTTTATGAGATATTTCATCTCAATTTACATTCCTTTGAGACTTCTTTGTTGTTATTCACCAAATCACTTTTATGTGGTGTATATAATGTACTTTGACATAGTATATCATGAATTTATTTATTCTCATGATATTACAATGTTTTGATTACCTCAGTCATTTGTATTCAAGTGTCTCTCTTTTGGTTAGAAACTCTAATTAAAATACCATTTTTAAATGTTTTAAAGACTTATTCTTCTAAATCTTGCTCATTAATGTCCATGTTTTAAAAATGGTTTTAAGGATTTATTTATATGGACATTACAGTTTTAAAATTAAAACTCCTTTTAAATGTTTCAAATTGGTATGGGACACTTTGATTCAAACATCTATTTTTAAATTACTCCTTGACAAATACTGTGACTTTTAAATGTTTTCATGAAAAGGGGACTATTTATCTCAAACATTTTTGATGGTTATTTTCTTCTATGTCAATAACTTTCATTAATATCGAGTACAATACAATCTTCCATATTGTATTGAATGAGTTATGTTTGACTGTGGATGTGCTATTTTTATACCATTCATGGTTTGTGGTTAAAGTATTGACATTTCATATGCTAGTTTAAATACGAATGTTTATGTTATGTTTAAACATGTTCATATTAGGAATGCATTGGACTTAATAAGTGATGGGGGGAGCCCACTATAGCTCCTCGATGCATCGGTAGGTCTCATGAGACAAACTAGTGTCTTGGCACAAGGCCTTGGAAAAATTTTATTTGTAGTCTTGGCACGAGGCCTTGGCTATGTGGTTATGATAGTCTGAATTATGTATTCCATCATTATGAAAGTGGTTATTGATATTTCATGTGACCATTCGACTAGTAGAATATCCATGTGAGTAAGTAAATTGAATTATTTTATTTTATCTTTTCCATCTTATGCTGAAGTTCAAGTTTAAAAGGCATTCGTTTTAGTTATAAACTGCCTTAAGTGTTTATGCTTATCTATGAAATCTTTTGCTATAATGTTATCCTTACTGAGCATCTGAGCTCACCCCTTTCAATGTTTTATTTTTCCCAGGATTATGAAGAAGTAGTTTATGAATGACCTGCAGGGATAGTATGAGGGGATATGAATACAAGATGTTGTTATAGTTTTTTTACCTTATGATGTAATGTAAGACTTATGAATATATCTAGTGTTTCCAAGACTACTAAACTAATCGGTCTTTCGAGACTTGATCCTTTGGGATCATGCCAATGTTATGTAATAACGCACTGACTCTAGGTAACTGGGGTCGGGGAATTACAGTTAGTATCAGAGGAAGTTTAGTACAAACCTTGGAAGCTATATTTTCATAAACTCTGATTAGAGCACGTAGACCTAAGATGAACTTTGAGGATTAGTATAGAAGAACATCCTAGAATTTTGGTATTTTAGAAGATTTTGTGAGTTTTCCGAGCAATACATCCCTTTCTGGATACGAGCAGGTAGAGGTGGCTCTGGCACAGATGTACGTTTGGGTAAAACCTGAAAACACCGCTTTGAGCTAGACTGGAACGGGAAGTGGTGCACGACAACAGGCCTTGCTGCACTCTTGGTTACGACACTCCCGGGGGATATGCTCTGGTAAATTCAAAAGATTAGTATAAACCATTATTAAGGGAATGCAAAAAATTCCCCCAAGAATATATGTCGGAAAATAGATAGTGGATAACCTAGATTTTAACAGAGCGTACCCCAAGTTAGGATATATTGTTCAATTACAAGATTATCCTATTATGCCTATTTTTTTACATTATTATTAGATAAGTATTCAAAAACCCTAATTGTATTTTCTTTTTGATAGTTGAAACATGGAGGGAGCAAGATCACAAACAACTCTTCTCTCTCTTCCTGAAGAACTACTTACAATTATTAACCAGAAATCATGCGCATGCGATGTTGAAACTTTTTCAAATGTCCAAGTTACATGCAAACAACTTTATGAGACATCAAATACCTCTAGCATTGGACGATTATTTCAAGGATCAAGTAATGACTATGGGATAATGTTACCCTCTCAACTTTCTTACCACACTAAGCGTGGGAAGTACCATTAGGGTCTTTTCAAATTATTCACTTTATTTAAAAATTACGATGTACTAAATGATTTTCTAGATGCTTCAGAAGAGGGAGACCTTCTAGCAGCCGAAATGTATCAAATTAAATATTTATGTCTTTTGGAATATACGAAAACTGATTTACCAAAACCTTATTTTGAAATATTTGAAGATGAATCAGTGAGAATTTTTCTAAAAAAAACATGTTAAAGACGATGTCTCAAAATTATATATATGAAGTACCTATTTTTTTATGTTTCATCGATGCTTCCATTGATATAATCCAAGATGGATGAGGAGTTTTTGGGTAAATGAAGTAGATGATTTTGAAAAATTCCTGAGGTACCATTATGACACATGAACGCATTCTACCAAAAGGAAAATCTGCCTAGTCTCTCCAGAGGTCATGTTGTGATCCACATATCTCTAGTTACAAAATACATGCCTGACCCCATGCATGTATACACCTATGAAGAATTTGAACCGGAACACGATCTATATTATTGTGGAGAGCCTATCATAATTCTTCATACCAAAGATCAAGTGTTGAGAAACTGGATGACTTGTCAGGTAAAAGATCTATGGAGAAATCATAAGATGGAAGAGGCAATGTGGGAACCCGAGGAACATATTATAAAGAACCTATGTCGAAATAGATGGATGGTGAAATGTTTAAAAGTTTTAGTGCTATTTATTGATGGGATTACTTTCGAATAATTTTCTCCTGTATGTGTAAACCTGCAATTTATCATGTGAAAATGATATTTGATGAAGAATTATTTTTTCTGTTGCGGATATAATTATAAATAAACATTTAGTCTTATATGATCCTTGGGTTTGAGGAAATTATAAGTTATTATAATTTGGGATGAAAATGCAAGGTATGAGATAAGATTTGTGGTTAAATTATGTTATGGTATTTTTAGGAATTTATCTCATTTTTGTAATATTATAAAATATAGTTTTTGAAAAAGGACAACACGTAGACCGTGTGACAACACGTCGCATCAGACAAAGCTGTGGGAATCGAAGCCACAACCAAAGTGCGATTGGGATTTATCGCCTACTACTGGACTACGTGAAGTCCCTTGTTAGTGTGACAACTATTTTTAGTTAAATGATTTTATTGATCAATAATAATTTGATTTGGGATATTATGTCTTATCAAATGAATACTAATAGTATAGGAAAATGATTTGGTGATTAAGTGATAAATGTTATTTTGTAAGTTGTTCACTTTAATGAGAACACTATATGCCAAAGGAAAATAGAGTAGTATGGGATTTCATTTGAGGAGTAATGGTGGATTTTTATCTATGTTTTTATTGTGTATTTATAATGATTTGGGTTATTTATGGAAATGATTAGGTTAATTACTTTTAAGTATGTGACTTTAAGAGTAATTAATGTCATTTGGAGATACAATTTAATGTGGAAGACTACATTCATAATAAGTTCTGGTTTTCAATATTAGTTTTGATTATATTAAAGGATTTTAAGGACAATTGATTATTGAATTCTATTTATTTAACTTTAGGGTATTGTTGGTTTAATTTTGGAAATTAAGATTAGTGTTTATTTCTCTCAAGTAATATCCTTTTGGGGGATCATTAGATCTTGTTCAAACCATTTTGGTTTTGATTAATCTCTAAAGACAATGTAAATATATAGTTCATCCTGCATGGATCATGTGATTCTATATAAGTTTATTCATGCTCTTCCAGTGTGACCAAGTCCTCTTGAATACTCATCGTTTAAAAAAAATGAGTTTGTGGTGGAAATTTATTAAAGAATGAAACTCTACTTAAAATGAAATTATATATCTTTATATTCTTAATCAATATCATAAATTAATGTAAGTTAAAACAAAAAAATGTTGTCCATTTACTTTCCTACTAGGAGACTAATGGTCCTTTGTCCCAACACAAGTTTGTGGCTTTCTTATTGTTAACTTTCTCTTGATCATGATTTCTATCCCTCTCCATCAGAACATGAAACATAGTTTATCATCCATATCCATGTTTTCTTACATGGAATCTGAGTATGGGTTATCTTGGTTGACCCGTATACCTCTCTTTCTTTCTTTTAAAGTGATAGTTTTGTTGACTCTTTTTCCGATGTGGGACTTTCCATTATATTCCCAAGAAAAATTTTAAAAATTGAGAGGACTCAATTTATTAAAGGTGGGGAGAATGTAACACCTCATGCTTCTACGGTACGCTTCTCTTTGAATAATGTGATAGCGTGTGTTGTACGCAACACCGAGTTCTAACACACCATAACGAACCAAACTAGCAGTTATGAATAGTAATACCTACTTTTTGAAATTATATATATTTTATATTTCAAAATGGACTTCATTTTTGGATTTGGAATATCGAATTTAGCATAAGGTGAAATTTTGGTACTTTTCGGATAACATTAATATTTTGATGAATAGTGAAAATTACTAAATTTTAATTAAAAACAACTTCTTTAATCAAAATAATTAATAGTGATAAATTATGGATTTGAGTGGTTTTAAAGTATATTTAGAATATATTTTTACCATTTAATACAATGTTGGTCATTGGACATAATTTTACAATTAAACCGGACATAAACAACTGTCAATCTTTTGATAGTTATTATCTCTTAAACACACGCTTTTTGTTTTAACAACGGGAATTAATTTTAAATTAATTTCGGCCACTTATGTGTTTTGAATTTGGAAAAATGGATTCCATATTTGGAATCATGATGTTAAAATTGTGTAAATTGGTAACTTTTATTTTTAGACATTTTGAATAATTACTTCGGTAAATATTTTATTTACCATAGTTAAGGGTAAATCCGGTAAATAAGGGTTAAAAAATAATATTATAAAAATAATAATTACCCTAAAACGTGTCCTAGACTTATTGGTTGATACATGTTCGACCATAGGTATCTTTGGGTCGATTTGGGGACTCCATGGAGCCACTTGTAGGTGATAGAGACACTTTATTTTAATTAAGTTAAAATGAATACAAAAATGACACAAGCATATATCTTTTGGAAAAACAATTGTTACATATGGTTATATATGTTGTATTTTAGACTATAAATATTCCATAGAAAGATAAAACGATTTTCTACATAATTATATTTTATTTATAATTTTTAGACATTATATAAGTTAATTTATTTATGACACAATGGTGATGCAGTAATTACCATAATAGTGAAAAGTTAGAATAATTGATATTATAAATGCCAAAATAAATATAATTTGAGACTTTTATTGAATTAAAATAATTTTATAAGTTACTATGACATATTAGTATTGATTTAATTAACTTTTTTCGTAGTAATCATTCTGTTATGTTTTTCACAAAAATCTACTATTGAATAGTGTCAAAATTGACATAAAAGAGTTTTTAAAACAAATATTATATTATTAATTGATATTAAATTCATAAAAATCTAAAGTTCTTCCAAGAGACTTATATCATGATATTTGTATCATTAATGAACCACTTGGGGGTCTCTTGGATGTATATGGTAAGTTTATTAACAATATAATATAAAAATTCAAAGAGACATTGTAAAAGTGAAACAAATTAACTAAGAGTTAATACTTAATGATAAGGTTAATATAATAACCCAAACCTGTTTAAATTATATTGGTCGAGTTTTTTTCGACCCATCCCCACCTTAACCTTTAAATAATAAACTTTGAAGCCATTATAAACCTAATATGAATATATTATAAATTAATATTTCTAGCTTTTCTAAAGGTGCCCTTCACCCCTCTTATAAAAGGGCACTCCTCCTTCTCATTTCTTCACACCATAAAAGCCTTTTGGTTCGGCCAACCCCTGCCCAAATACTCTCCCAACTTCCCTCACTACAACATAGAGGCATTAGTTTTATCATAAAGCCAACCTAAGGAGCCCTTTTGATCAAATCAAAATGAAGAACCCGGAGAAGAGGTAATGTTTTCACCACCCCTTTTCAAATTCCATTCTTCTTCCACTTCTTCTTTCTTTGTTTTTAGCATTATAAAATAATAACTCCAGTATCTTATATATACTGTGATTTTATTATAAAAATGGTACAACCATATTCAGTATTCTGTACACCCTTTGAATAACATTTCACCATACGTGTGTACGTACGGCTTACCGTCTCCACGTCGTGGTGTAATTGTTATTCAATATATTATTATTTGGGTGGGTATAATAATGATGTTTAACTCATGAAAATAATAAATATAACATGATAATTATTCTTTATATATGATATACCATCCAATTATATATTATTTTAATATCAAGAGAATGATATTGTCACTCGTGCGTACGTACGGACTACCGTCTCTACGAACGTGATGAGATTCATTCTCTATCATATCCACTCAAGTATAATTATCATTTTATGATTTAAAAATAAGGTTTAAGGACTTGATATCATTATGGATATGAATAACATACAACCTATCCATGAAGACCACCGCTTACATAACAAAACATATAAAAGAAAACGAGTAAGTTAACACCTGAAACGACGATAATTCTAAGATATTATTAACAAATCAATGTTAAAAGATCATATATGATATCATATTAATGAATATGATTCTTGTATAATTAAATAACAATTATTTCATCATTATACAAGAGGTTAACCTACCTTCGTCCAAGGAAAAAGTACAAAGTAAGGGGTTTCTTAACTCACTCTTAATTTTGTGAGAATTCCATTGTTCACCACTTAATAATTTCATGTGGTGTATGTGTACTTCCCATGATTGTATTAATTGTGTAATATAATTTATTTTATGGGTATTTAAATCATAATTGTATGATCCTTCTTTCATGGGTGTATGTTTATTAAGTTAACTAATCGATAAGGGAATTTGAAATTTCAATTTCCACTCATTTGGATTTACGCATATTTCATTTATTATATTACCCCAAGATTATGTATGGAATCACTATTCATTTGATTATGTCATAATTTCCACTCCCCTTCTTGTGGATATACTTTTGATACACATAATCACTCCATTGATAATTTCTCAAGCCATTGATATTTAATTGATAAGAGTAATTTTAACTCATTCTCCATTTGTTGAGTTAAACATCCAATTCATTGGTGTTGTTTTTACAAGAATATGTGTGAATGTTCTTTGATTGTTTTACACTAAATATCCAATCATATTTAGTGTATTTATATTTTTCACACATAATTATGTTTTTGATCTGTCCTTAACCTAAGGATACGTCTTTTATGAGATATTTCATCTCAATTTACATTCCATTGATACTTCTTTGTTGTTATACACCAAATCACTTTTATGTGGTGTATATAATGTACTTTGACATAGTATATCATGAATTCCTTTATTCTCATGATATTACAATGATTTGATTACCTCAATCATTTGTACTCAAGTGTCTCTCTTTTGGTTAGAAACTCTAACTAAAATACCATTTTTAAATGTTTTAAATTCTTATTCTTCTAAATCCTTCTCATTAATGTCCATGTTTTAAAAATGGTTTTAAGGATTTATTTATATGGACATTAAAGTTTTAAAATTAAAACTCCTTTTAAAAGTTTCAAATTTGTATGGGAAACTTTGATTCAAAAATATATTTTTAAATGGCTTCTTGACAAAAAGTGTGACTATTAAATGTTTTCAAGAAAAGGGGGATATTTATCTCAAACAGTTTTGATGGTTATTTTCATCTATGTCAATATCATTCATTATTATCGATTGAGGTAAAATACAATATTCTATATTGTATTGAATGAGTTATGCTTGACTGTGGATGTAATATTTTTATACCATTCATGGTTTGTGGTTAAAGTATTGGCATTTCGTATGCTAGTTTAAATACGAATGTTTATGTTTTGTTTAAACATTTTCATATGAGGAATGCATTGGACTTAATAAGTGACGGGTGGAGCCCGCTATAGCTCCTCGATGCATCGGTAGGTCTCATGAGACAAACTAGTGACTTGGCACAAGGCCTTGGCAAAATCTTATTTGTAGTCTTGGCAAGAGGCCTTGGCTATGTGGTTATGATAGTCTGGTATTATGCATTCCATCATTATGAAAGTGGTTATTGATATTGCATGTGATCATTCGACTAGTAGAGTAACCATGTGAGTAAGTAAATGGAATTATTTTATTTTATCTTTGCCATTTTATGCTGATGTTCATGTTTAAAAGGCTTTCGTTTTAGTTATAAACTGCCTTAAGTGTTTATGCTTATCTATGAAATCTTCTGCTATAATGTTATCCTTACGGAGCTTATGAGCTCACCCCTTTCAATGTTTTATTTTTCCCTAGATTATGAAGAAGTAATTTATGAATGACCTGCAGGGATAGTATGAGGGGATATGAAGACAAGATGTTGTTGTTGTTTTTTTACCTTATGATGTAATGTAAGACTTATGAATATATCTAGTGTTTCCAAGACTACTAAACTAATCGGTCCTTCGAGACTGGATCCTTTGTGATCATGCCAATGTTATGTAATAACGCACTGACTCTGGGTAACTGGGGTCGGGGCATTACAATGTGGCATAAATTAATTATAAGTTAAATAAATTATTCCTTGAGTCATTGTGGATATAAGAACCCTAATAAATAATTCAATTAATTTTTTAAATTTTTTTTGATATTTCAAAAACTATTCAAATTCTTTATCCAAAATAATAAACTAATGAACAAAATAATGAGAAAAACACCCCTCCCCTCCACTATAAATAACAACCCTCACCACCTATTCTATTCGCACCATCCATGCTTTGAGACTTGTCAAAAATATTCCAAATACTCTTCCCAATACCCTACCCCATTTCTTGGAGATATTGGTATCATAAAAGTTTCAAAACCATTTCGTTATGTAGGTTCTCTAGTTTGATAAATTAAAGAGTTAAATTCCACATTTCTTTTCATTTATTTTCTTTTCATGTTTTTTTTAATTTCTCCTCACCTTACCTCTTGAAAATGGAATTATATCTCTAGTTCTATACATATCATATAATTTTAGTTTTTTTTGGAATAATCCAATATCAATTATTTCCCATATCCTTTTTATGAAAATTAAAACATCAGCTGTGATATGCTAATTTATAACATTCATGGAAAACAAGTTATTAATTTCTATTATCATCTTCATTTATGGTATTGAAAAAAATATTATGGTCGAACCAGACTATAATATATGTATTATATTTTTTAATGTTTTGAAACAATTATATTTACATTATATTAAATAATATAACAAAAAGAGTTCATTGTGATCGAAAAACCTCTAAAATTTATCAAAACGATTATCGTTAACATGTTATCAAAAGATTCATCCTCATATCAAGAAAAATAATAATATATAACACCAATTAGACATGTTTTTTTCATGAATAACATATAATTTCATTTATGTATTATTTTAAAAATTCTACATGAACTTCCATAGTCATATACAAGTGAACTAATCATTAAAACTATGAAATTAAGCACTTTTGAATGAAGAAATTGAAAATTATATCTCATCAAAATTCCATAAATTAACATAATTAAATTATAATAGATATATTTCATTTAGTAAGAGATATGTAGTAAGTAAGTAATTAATATATTTTTATTATCAAGGACATTAAGATCATGTAAATAATGGTGTTAGAAATTAAGTTAGGGATCCTTTCTAAACCTCCATCATTCTTTTGAGTTACAATTTTTCTCTATTTCCTCATTGAAACTATTATTTATTTATTTTTGTAATTATTAAATATTCTATTTCTCTTTTCTAAATTCATATATTCATATCATATCATCCTTATTTTTTTGGTTAATATATGTTTAAATAATCTTCCCTTCTTAAATCTACCTGAAATGAAAACCCAGTTCAAGGGAACATCCTAATTTCATAAATGTTTCCTATGCACTCCATAATCAGTTTTAAGCCACCATTTTTTTATAAAATATTCCTTTTTTTGAAAAAACTATATTGGATCAATTATTAGTATATAAAAATAATTATTACTTATTTGATTTTATAAAATCATGATACATTCTCTTAAACCGTACTGAAATCATTTCATTCTAAAGTTTCATAAACACTATTTTTACATATTTTCACATATTTTTACATCACTTATAATGATATATGCATATATTCACTAATTAATAATCATTTTTGATTTAAATAAATCTTTACGTGGACACCATTATGGTATTCCTTTTTTACATTCCTTCTGGAATGATTTCAAAACCCAATTCATTCCATGGGTAACCCTTATGTTTATGAATGATTTATTATATATGATTATTTATGTGGAAAATATATTCCATAAAATGTTATGATGAGTGCGTCCATATAGCACTCCATTTTATTATATAATATTTGGTCTCATGAGATGTCATGTGCAATGATCTTGGTTGTTAGCCTTGACTTATGCTCCATGCAATGGTCATGGTGGTTAGTCATGACTCATGTGCCACTATGTGTAATAAGCCTTGACTCATGCTAAATTCTTGGTTTATTTATCAAAAAAATTAATATGATCATATAATCATATAGTTCTATGTTTTATATATTATTATTCCATATGATAAAACATGTTCCATGTATTTTTATATCATTATCTTGTTCATCTTTACCCATATGATAATTTTTATTTTAATTATTATTTCATACTTGGATTTTTAGCACATCCCACTATTCATTTAACCCCCTAGGTTGTTCTGGACTGATGTAAGGGCTCAATGGATTTTGGTATCTCTTTATGAAGATTAAATAAAATATATACCTATTTTGGAATCATTTTTATTAGTTATGTACCTAATCACCAAGACACTATACATTTTGATCCTGGGCATGTAATTTGATATATAATTATTCTTCAAATAATTTAATGATATGTGTAAAAGGATAGAGGATATATTTTTATCTTCATGAATAATAAAATTATTATTTTTATATAACTTATTAATAAGTTTTTTCTGGTTTATAATTACTTTTATTTTCACTTATTAAAAATTTGCACACAAATACTTAATCTATAATGTTTAGGTCGAGTGTGTTTGACCATATTCGTATTCTGTTTAAAAAACAAATTTAGAAGGTTGAAAATGATCAAAGGGTTTATTATTTAAAACATATTTAGAATAATAATCATAACATTATTATAATATTTTTACAGAAAATAAAATTTTAAAATGCATTATGAAATATGGTTATTAAAAATGAACCATCATTACAATCATTGAGACTGTAGGCCATATGTACGCTTGAGTGACATTTCCATTAATCAATTATCATTTTTGAAAAAAGGTAAGAAATATTAATATTTCCATAATGATTATTATATATTTAATAAAACATTATTTAATTATATATATATATATATATAATTATAGTTCCATTAAAGGAATCACTTCGCTTCGAGGAGGAGGTGGTTCACATATCCACAAATGATCTTATCACTTTTTCTGTGTGTGAAATGGTAATAAATATTATACTCCTAGAAATATAATAATTTCATTAATATAATATTTATTTCATTTATATAACATGTTTTTATTAAAACCATCTATAATATATTCTGTCTATGTTTTGAACAAATCAAATCTTTTCGAGGAGGTGATAGTCCCCACATCCACAAATGATTTTATCATATTATAACAAAATGAAAAACAAGAATATGTCTATTATTTATTAATTGATAATGTATTAATAATTAATAAGAAATATAAATAGATAAATATATATATATCATATAAAAATAAAATATTCATCATAATTTCCAACCATGATAAGTGGAAAGGGAAAAATGGATGACATCGTTTCATGAGGAGGTAGTCTTTTGTACACAAAAATTGTGATTTCATTACACATTTAAGGAATTTGTTTATAGGTGTTGGAATAAACCATAATATAAAAACACATAATTATATTTAATATACATACAACTTTTTATAATCCTGATATAAAGATAAATAAATTGGTATTATAGGGAAATAAATAAAAAATCACTTTGATGAACGTTATCTCTTCTTCCAGTAACTAGTTTAGATTTTCACCAATGGGCTTACTTAGCGTATTTATTCCCAAAGTGATTATTCTAGGATAATTGTTGTTGTTTTTGTATATTTATAGGTATATTTTTGGATTATAAAATTTATTTAGAGGTGTGAATAAGTGGGGATAGGTTGGAGCCTTTTATAAGATAGGGTGAGGGCACAATTTGTATTTTTGTAAATAAAGATAGTTGTAACCATGTTTTTATCTAAGAAGATGATTCTATAAAACAAGTAATTAAATAATATATGTTTAATGGTAAATATATTTCCATAAAATTGATTTTGTACTAGTGTAGGGTCATTTTTACACCTTAATAATAATTTTAAACCAGTATGTAAACTCATTTTGCCTTAATAATTTATTTATTTTTAATTAATTTCTATTATCCTTTTTATGTAAAAATAATTTCACCATATTATAAATTTTATATTATATGGATTCCCAATATGGAATCCATTTTTCTAAATCATGGTTTCATTTTTAGATGAATTTAAATGAAATTTAATCTTGTTGATGGAACAAGAATGCAGGTTTTTAAAATAAAAATTTCAGAAAAATCAAATATTTTATATCCAATTTAACGGTAAAATTGATTCTATATTCCAAAATTGGATTAAAAGATATTTAATTTATATAATTATGCATTAAATCCAATTAAAAAATATTTTTCACACAATAAATTATTTAGATGAAAAATTGGTTTCCAATTAAAATTTTCTAATATTTAATATTTATAAAAATATGAATATTCACATAAATATTAAATAAACTCCCAATGTACATTTTCATATACAAATATAAAAATAAAATTTATTTTTTCTAAAAAATTTATAAAATTTTCAAAATTTAGTTCTATATTATGTATTATGTTAAAAGGTATTAAATGCGCCTTTAAAAAATATACGACTTTTTATACATAAAATTTGATATTATTTGTTTTATTAACCCTAAAAAACATAATTGATGTATTTGAAACCATATTACTAAATTTATAACATTTAATTTTCATTTAAATATTTCACTAATATGTATTAATTTAATTTATTATGACAAAAATATATTCTTGTCAGAAAAATACTTTTCCTAAATACACACCCCTTATATTAAATTTGAATTTATATTCATTTCTAATTATTTATTATTCATTGATTTCATTGTATAAAAATGTGTAAAGTATAATATCATAATTTATTAAATCTCAATAATTCCATCTAATATAATGTCTTGGTGATAACTATCATAGTAATATTAATTGGATATTGTTGTTTGGTATGACATGGGCTGGTAAGTAATAAAAGCCATTGAAAGAACACAATGTTGTGTAAAATTCAAGATAAACAGGATGTTTCATGTGATAAAATCAAAACAATGTTTTACAGGTAATGAAATCTATTAATGAATTTAAATTAATTTGAAAAAATATATTCCATAAAATTTAGGGTTGTTACATCCTACCCCCTTAAAATGATTTCCTCCTGAGAAATTCATCTTAGTAATCAAATGATTATCATTTTTAGAATTACTTTTTTTAAACCCATATCAAATAATGTTTTAATGACCCACACTCTTAAAAAGAGTAATATTGAAACATAATGGCCACCTGAGGATACATATAACAATGATTTCTCATTGGGAGAACATTTTTGGGAAATTAAATGAAGGATTTGGATAGGAAAACTAATTCTTATAGACTAATAGAAAGTGGTAAAGAATAAGGTCCAGAGATATTAAATGAAGAAAAAACCACATGAAAAATATTTGTGGAAAAGTTCATTAATATTTTCATAAAGTATAATAATATGATAAAATTTTATTTAAAGATCATTTTCATAGAGTTGAAGGATTGTGTCACCATCTATACTAAGAAAATAAGTAAATATACATATTTGATGAGTAATGATTAATGTTTTAATAAACTTGTACCATTAAATCATTTCATACTCCAAACAATGAGTATCCAAGATTTCTTGCATGCTTGACAACAACAATAAACATATGAAATATCACATAATACCCAAAAATAATAATATTATATCCCTCCTATCTATAAATATTAACTTAACCCAATATTTATAGAACATAGTATTTTAATAGAAACATTCATGTAGTGAGATAATACATTAGTCTCAAATATTAAAATGTAAATTCATAGCTCCCAGTAAACTAAAATCTTATATAACCGTAAACCAAACTAAACATCTCATAAATGGATAATAATCACATTATGACCATATCACATGAAAACTCAAAAGGAGTGTCAAAAACCATGAAAATTGGAGTAATCATGGAAGAAAATATTCTCTATAATCCTTCCATAACATCACCAGAGGGATCAACATCAATAATAGTAGTATAGAATGACTATTCTATAACATTTTTATTCTGGTCATGTGGATTCCACTCCTGTGAAACTAACTTAAAATATGAATTAGAATAATTAAATATCTAATTAAAACCAACAAAACTCACAATGGGTGGATATAAGTTACCCCATTCTTTTATTATTCATAACCCTTTCCTTTATAGTCACTTACCCTTTTTCTAGAGTAACAACACCAAAACTAATCCATGATCTTGAAAAACATTCCTTGAAATTTTTTCCATACATGGAACACATTGGGGGCTTACTTCTAGATGTCATATATAATTGTTTCTTGATTTCCTACACCTTTAAAATTTCTTATTATTGTCATCTTGAGTAACATACTACTTAGAAATCTCCATCTCAAAATTCACGTCACAACAAACCACATTCTCATAACAGTTAGACTCTATTGCGTAAAAAACTCTTCATAAAGTTGGTTCCAACACTAATAAATACATATTAATCATTTTATTAGTTTCTGAAATGTAATCTAGTACATACCTGAAAATTATTTTTATGATATCTTTATTTTTGGAATGTGAATCATTATTCTATTTATCTAATTAAAATATTTATTTCTCCATCATAAGAAAAACCACAACAAGGAAATATTAATGAAGAAAAATATCCCTAAATCTATTCTATTTCATGGAATGATTATCATCTTTATATCTTGTTTTCATCTCCAAATAACTCCATCAATCAACTTCACCTTCAAAATTATATATGGAAAGGGTTACCTTCTGATGATCTGAACCACCCATGATATCAAATATCTTTTCTAGAGAATTTATCCATCCTTCAATAGCCACATGAATAGTTGATCCATTGCATTATTGGGGATGTTTCCTCATAAAGTACACCACTATATACATGTTCTTTCATGGTACACAAGTTTCCTCTCTATCATGGATACCACCACCATTTAAAACTTATGTAAACTAATCAATACAAACATCAAACAAATATATTTTAAATCAAACCATATCAAGATGATTAATTGGGAGGATGTTTTACTCTTGGTGACTTCCCACTATACCTTCCTTGGTTCCCCTAAGAAAAAATATTCTAAAAAATAATTTAAATTAATTATCATGGAAATATCAAAATTCTACATCATTTAAACTTAACTATAATGAAAAATATTATAAGGGTATAATTTTAAAACTACCCTAACATAAAATTCATTTTAAACCATTCAGTTATTACCTACTATAAGGAAATATCCTTAATCATTTCATTATCATGAGTTTTGAGGATGAATTTTCTATCATTCACATTCATGATCTTTCAAGAATGGTGTTTTGGTGAATTTGGCCACAAATCGGACATAAAATAACCATAAAATACAATGTGGAATCCTTCAATAAGTAATTTTTTTCAATAATATAAATCATAAAATAAATAACAAAATCATTTGACAGAAAATATATATGACTATCTACATTATTTCATCCTTTCCATTATCCATCATTTAAATCAAGTGAAAGTTTTTAAAAATAGGGGATGATCATAGAACCTCATTATGGGATATAAAAATAAACAAAACTATTAGTTTAGTAAAAAATGAAAATCATATAAAATTTAACTTGATATTAATATAAAACATTTCACATTGAAAAAAACATACAAATAAAATAATTATAACCCATAAAAAGAAATTATAACTATTTAGGTGACTTAGAGAATCATTTTTATAAAACCCTTTAAAACCCTTTTGAAACCATTTCATTTGGAATAACTATACAACTGACTTCCAAAATAATCATTACAAAAATAATTGGAGATCTATAACAACTTCACCCTATGCTACATGGGATAACCCATTTTGAAAGCTATAATAGGCTTAGTCATAACTATATGGACCACCCAATCAGGTATGTTTTAATGGTCTCACCAGATGTTATCTAGGACACCCATCATGTATGATAAAATAGGCTCACACAACACTCTATGGGTTACCCCCATCATGTAATGTATAATATGAGAAACCAGTGTTATAAGGGACACCCCATCATGTATGTTGTAATGGGGTCACAAGACGAAATCTTGTCTACCTCATCGTGTAAGCTATAATGGGATCACCCAACACTATCTGGGGCACCCCATCATCTAAGATGTATCAGAATAACCTAGAGCTATCTTGTTTACCCATCAAGTATGTTTTAATGGCCTCACCCGATTTTAAATGGTCCACCCCACCATGAAATGATCAAGTAACACTTCATGAGAAAAACATTTTTGTATTAACCCTTTGAAAAAAACACTTTTTAACTAATATAAAATCATATATGAAAAAAATACTACCTTCCTTTAAAACCAAATTTTCAATACCAATAGACAATATTATTTGAAAACCCATTTACAATACCACAATACCAAAAAATTAGAATAATTATTTTCACATACAAAAAAAGGTCAGATAGAATGGAATCCTGAAATAAAATAAATTTAATGAAGACATGAAAGGTCAATATCTCCATACTTTAAAAATAAAGAATTTTTTTGTTTCCCAAAATTTTCTCTAAATATTCATAAAAAGGATAATTTTCAAAAACACTGAATGAAATTAAAAATTAACATAAATTTAATTAGTAATCCTTTTATGCCAATATAAATAAATATATAAAATTGTACAAATAATAATTACATTACGTAAATGATATTAAAATTAAATCTTGAAACATTTTAGAAGATATTTTTTAATCAAAGTGTTCCATACCACATTGAAATTGTTGAATCGTATGCCCCATGAGTGAATAAATTTAAAAAAATAACATATCAAAATTCATTATATGATGTTTCTTTAGTGTTTTATATACACCAAATAAAATATTGTGGGTGTATAACAACAAAATGTGCCCAATTAAAAGGAGACTAATATGAAATCACTTACCATGAGTGTGAAATATAACAAATTTCTATATCTTCATGAATAATAAATTTATGTTAATTATGTACTTACCTTAGAATCATTTCCAATTTTATCCATAATTTTCTATGAATTATTATAATTCATTATACAAATACATAAAAAATTAAATTTATGTTTAGAAAATAACATTTGTAGTGTTAGGTATATATTTTTTTTAATATATATTTTTTTCAATAGAAAAATATTTTAATTATGTTGCATAAATAAATATTGTACTGATATCCCAATTTAGGAATAGTGATTGTGTAAAAAAATACAATCGGATATAGACTATCAGTCAAGGGAGAAGACTCTCCATAGTTATCATAAAGCATCTTGTGTTATATTTTATAGTTCAGGAAATTTAAAAGAAGAAAATAAATCCACTTAAATTTTAAAGGTTTGTGATTAGACTCTCAATACTAAATATGTTGTCAAATAAAAAATAATAATAGCTTTTAGTGGATTGAGAAGATTTTTTTGGAAGAAAAGGTTCATCAGACTCAGATTGAGTTTAGAAATGAATGTTGTGGTCATAGTAAGGAATTACATTTGGTTCTTCCTGAACTAAAAAAAATATAACAATGATTTTTAATAAAGGAGTTATCATAAAATTTTTTATTCTCATAGAATATTGTGATGCAATATATTTTAATGAAAGGGGGATAAAAATTATGCCCAATACACTTAAAGATTTATTTGAAGTAAATATGTTTGTGAAAGGATTAAAAATGGAAATACATCTCAATATTTGAAACAAAATGCTATGTAGATCCTAAATGTTTTATATTTAATGAGAAGGTCATTATAAAATTAAATTTTTGTGGAATAAGGATGTTGTTAATGTAAAGTAATTCTGATCTCAGTTCATTGGTGTGATATTACTAAAGGAATACTTGGTTTGTGGATGGGAAGGTTGATCAGATCATAAGATGGTGATGATTATTGTTTTTAGATAGACCAATAAGATATGAGATACAAATTTTTATAAAAATAATTTAATTTCAATTTAAATAAATGTGGAAATATGTTGCTAAAGACGAACCTGATGCCCCCAGTCCATCAGACATGGTGTGCCACCGATCATGAATTTGCCTTGTCCTAAATCATCAGAAGTGGTGGAGATTGAAATAGAAAATTGTTGGATGAATGGTTTCCTGAAGAAGTCCAATATGAATTGTTTTTGGGACGTGGGAATAATTTGAAGATATAGAAACTGATGAAAAATGGAATCAAAGATCAATAAACAATATAGTGAACCATTGTCACCAAGATATACTATTGATGTCTTCAATTGGGTTAATTGAAAAAGAAATTATCTGATTTGTTTTCTTAACAAGTGGATTAGGAGTTAAATAAGTAATCTGGTATAGTAAAAAAAATTTCAAGAATCTTCACACTACCTCTAACAACGATTATTAATGTGAGGTAGAGACTATTTCATTCGATACTAGATGACACTGATTAAAAAAAATTCTAATTTATGATCATAGGGTTGCGGGAAAAAAGAGGCACATTCATAAAAAAATTGAAAAAGTTTTCTCAAGTGGTTTTTGATGTTTAAATATTTGAGGGAAATTTTTTTTAAACAAGTGTGATGTTGGTTCTAATGTATTTCTAAAAAAGTTTTAGAATCATTAGAAGTTTCTACTATATTAATGGAAAAAAGTGAACAAGAGTCTAATAACGTTGAAAATATTTATTTTAGTATAATGGTTTCAATGTTTATAGTCATCCTTTACTATGAATTATCAAAACATTTAGATTGTTTTTAAGTTGGTATTGAGAATCATAATTGAAATATATTTTTTAGTTTATTGTGAGGATTATAATGATATGTCATCTTTTTTCCGTATGATTCAATTGGTGTAGAGAAATATAATAAATAGCTTTCTCTCTTCAGAATAATAGGTAAATAATATTTTATATTTGAATCAGACTAAATATTTTCAATATTTTTAAACACAATATAATTTTTCTATAGGATCTGAGAATATTTTCGAAGAAATGAGAAGAGTTTAGAAGCACTGTAGAAGTCAAATATACTCTAGAAATTTATGGTAAATTCATGTTTATGGAAATTTTGTATTTCTAGAATGTTTTTTATAGTCCCACCAAAACCTCTTTTGTAACCCCTATAAAAATTGGATATAATTTTAACATTCAACTAACAAAGAAACTATACATTGGTTAAGATGGAAGGAGGACCGTGAAATGTTCACAAAAGTGGTTTTCATATTGGGATTTCCTATGAAAGTTTACTAGTCAAAAGAAGAATAATATAGTTGATAATATTCAATGATTTTCTATCTGACTGAGTAATCAAATGGGTAATTATGTACTAGGATAAAATTAGTTTAGGTCTATCTAAATGGTATTCAGGGAGAGTAACACTGTTGGGATGAGCAATCAGACTAGAGAATCACACTAGGTATCAAACTGAGTAACATTACAATATCCAGAGATGTTCATACCTTCTTGCTGGGTAGAAATGTGAAGAATAGTTTGGAATATCATATCTTAGAAATTTTATAAGGAAGTATAGAAACATTTTAAGAATCAACTAGTAGAAGTTTCTTAACTTTTTACACAAATTGTATTACAACATTTTCTGATACATTAATCACATGAAAATTTTTATGGAACATGGTATACATGACTGTAAATGAATATACAACTTATTTTATCCACACTAAAGGATTTTTTTTCTGGTGGATTGTGTTGTTATGATTGTTTCCATACTATACTAAGGGTGTATATACTCTTGTTGAAAAGTGAACCTTGTAAATTTGTGTGTTCATATGGATATGTTGTTGTTTTTGTTTTTAGAAAGTTAAAAAATTTCTAACATGATGTAAATGTTGTTTAAAAATCTAGGATACATAAAAGAAAAATATATCACTGCTTCTCCCAGACCCCTCTCAATTATACTATGATCTTGGGTGGGATATTATAAGTGGAATTAGAGGGAAGATTCCCTTAATTGACCCTTTTCTACGGTTTTTTGAAGAATAAGTTGTTATGGAATATCAGAAATTTTTGAATAATAAGTGTATTCTAGTCATAAATGGCTTGAATTATCATATCTAGAATAATATAATGATGTAATATCTTATGCCTCTTTGGAATGATGTTTCAAAAGTTGATATATAAGGTTTTTCCCCACAGTTACTGAATTCTTCTCATACAGCTACTGATAAGGTGGATCAGTAGAATGATGAAATAGATAAAAATTTATTTCACTAATAATAAATTGAATATGGTTTTATTATAGTAAATGAAGTATCTATTATAAAATGTATCTAGGATAAGTTGGAGAACATTAATGAAGGAAGTATAAAAATTAAATAAGGAAACATTACAAATATGGAGATTGGAGAATGAGAATCTAAATATGGGTGAGTATGAATCTAATGAAGACATATAAACAATGGTGGGTTTCATTTTTATCACTATTATATGTATTCGTAAAAAGTTTGATGATTATATTATAGAAGAAAATTTGTTTAGAAATATTCTTGACATGGTTGATAATAATGGGTTTTCATTGGAAGATATATATCTAGTAACATTATCTCTAAATGATTTTCATATTACACTCATTTCATAATAATGTTTATGGGAGAATTTTATGAATGGAAAAGAAAAATATTATTGTGACATTTCTTTCATGATTTGCATGAAATAAATGACTAATAATATTATTAAATATGAATATGTGGATTATAATTCCAAAATTTATGTATGTAATAATATTTATGAAATTTTATCCATGCTTTCCAAAAATCATAAAATAGGTACATGAAATAATAAGGGGAAACATACCATTAAATGTAATATATATGGGGCCATCAGGTACTTTTTTAAATGTTTTTAAAAAGAGATGAAAATGATTAAAGTGAAGAAGTAGAAATTGAGGAAGAAGAAATAATTAAAAGTAGATATTTCAAGATATAAGAAGGTATGAGAAAACATGTTCCATGGGGCAAGATAAGATGTTCCCTAAATCCAAAATGATAATTATTTTTTCTATGGATGATGATTTTGAAGAGTTTACAAATTATGTTACAGGAAACATGATTATTTAATTAGTTAATGAGAAATGTTTTCCAAATATAAAATACATTTATTCTTGAATATGAATATAGTGAATCTGAATATGTGAATTATTTTAAAAATGTTAGAGTGATTAATTTCATTGAAATAGTTTATAATGAAGAGTTTGAAATCAACAGTCTTCAAAATAACGAAATTCAATTAGAATTTGATATGAAATAAGAATTAAATGAGTGTATTATAAATATTTTAAGGCATGAGAATGAAATAAAGATCTAAAGAATGAAAAAAATTCAATAAAAAATAATTATTTTTCCCTGAAAAAAATATAATGATGTTGGAAGAGATTGATGATTTGAGGGAATCTCTTACGAAAGGGATGAATCATTATGAACATATTGAATTACTATAGAATGAAAATTAATAAGAGTTGGTACTAACTACAAAAACATTCTAAAGATGAGTTGAGTGTCCCATATTTTACGAACTATATTTCTGAATTTAGTGTAATCTCAATAAATGGTAAATCTAAGAAGTGTAAAGGGTTAGAATCAATGGTTGACAAAAAATCCATTTTTTTGGCAAAAATAAATCTGGAAAAGTTAGGTATTTTTCCAAAACAAAAATATATATAGAAATCATAAGTTTCTAATGTTTAGAGATAACACATTTTTTTGTTACTTCTAATTTTGATATAGATGAAATGATAAATAAGCTGATTAAGAAGATGAATTTTGATAATATAATTTTTGGTGGTCAATAATATTCTGATATGAAAAATAAGAAGTTTTCAGAGAAACATGTTCACAACTCTAGATGGTATGTATTTTATAGAGGAATATATTATTTGTATTAATAATGCTGGTATTGTGGTGGATTTAAGAACATGTAAAATATATTTTGGTTCATTAAATAAAATTATTATTATTCCAAAAATTAAAGAAGGTAATGTTAGAGAGGATTTAATCATCTCATAGGAGGAATTTTGAGAATTGTTCTTTAAAATTTAGAAAAAGTGAACATGTTTTGTTCGTAAAGGAAGAGTACATAGCTATCTTCCCAACATAAGTCGACATGGCTAGAAAGCTAAAAGAATCAAAATATAAAAAGGACAAAAATATGTAGAAAATTAATACACAAAATGTAATAAAATATTATAAAAGGGTATGAAAATATTGTTGTTTTATGATTACCAAAAAAATGTAGGTGATGTGAGAAAAAAGGGAATGCTACCAAAAGTGCTTTTACTATTTTTACATATTTAAAAGGTAAAATGGAATTTTTTAAACAAATAATTGTGACAATGTAATTTCTAAAAATATGTAGAAGTTTATAGCCTCATCATAAAATTCTATAGATGTGAATTTAAAAAAAAAATTAAGGATAAATAAAAGAAAGAAAACACATATGGTGTTAGATTTATGAAAAAGAATAAAAAGTAAACACACATATTGGACTCTCATTATGATTGTTTCATCTATGGAACAAATAATTTTCCTCCATATTCACTAAATTTTTGTATAATTTTAATGATATTTAGGGAATTTATAGAGTTAAAATAAAAAAATCAATTGTTGATGAGTATCTTACTATAATTGTAAAATAAATAAACCAGGTTATGAAGAATTATTTTTTGGGAATGATCTCTTTATGCAAAGAGATATTCTCATTTTTTAGATATGAGTGAAGGTTACTTTTATCTAGATCAAATCTACTTTATTTTTCTTTTGTTATGATAATTTGAAAATATTTTACTAATAATTTATATTATATATTACATTAATAACGTTGATTATAAACACTTTTTTCTTCCCTTGTTTTACCCATGTAGAATTATAATTGTTTACTTAATGGCTAATTGTTACATAAATCATGTGAAACTTATATTTTTAGGAATAAGAGCTAAAAATTTTTTACATTAAGAAATATTATATTGAGTGTACCCTTTGAATTTAATTATCAATAAGGGGGAGAGATTAAAAATTGGGGGAGAATGATCGGAATGGGGAAAATAAATAAAGGTAAAATGATATAGTAAGTGGTATTGGCTTTAATAGGGTATTAAGAATAAATATAATGGTGGAGACTGTCAGGGCCATAATGGGTTTTGAATGTATTTTTTTAAATATAACAATATGATGATAATTTTCAGGAAATGAAAAATGTAATGGAATATATATTGAGGAATTTTTTGTGTGAAAATATATCAATTATATCTAGACCATTTGATACGGGATCATATTCACTGTCACGATCAAAAATTTGTTTTTTTGTTTCTTTAAGGAAATATCAAAAAACAAAAGTGATCACATTAGACTGTAAAAGTTTGTAATCTGAATGGAAATTATAATTAGGTCATTATACAAAAAAACCATATCAAATTTTAGTTTCTTGAGGTGAATTATTATAGAAAGATAGGATTCATCAGGCTCACCATGAGTCTGCGAATGAAAGTTCTTATCATAGTGAGTAATTACATAGGAGTCTTCATTAATATATTGAAAATAAGAGAACTCTTTCAAAATCGTGGATTTCTCATAAATAATATGTTTTCTAGAAAACATGTGATGAATATCTTATGATGGGATTGGGGGCAGTGTTTCTAATCACACTGAGTTTTGATTGGAATCAAATAATTTATTGGATGGATTGGATTTCACAATTCTTCTCAATAGAAGTCATAAAATTCTATGTTGATCATAAACATATTCATATTCAAGTGGAATTCATGATACTAGAGAATTTTGATGAAAACGGATGTTTTTGAACTCAAGGCTTCTTAGTCTTGATTCATATATCTAAGAATATTGTAGGTATATTTGTTTAATTTCATGTAACATTGATCCAATAGTAAGAAGCTAAAGATAATAGTATTCAGTCAAAACAATAATCCATGTGATATAAATCTTCTCTGAAAGAAGTTGATGTGAATTATAATAAAAACAGAGAAATATGTAGTTGATGATGAAGCTTCTGACACCAGTCCATTGGGTACGGAGTTCCACCGATCAATAATGTAACCATGTCGCAAATCATCACACACAATAGTGGATAAAATATAATATTGGTGGAAGAAAGTTTTGTAGAAATGTTCAGTATTAAAAGTTTTTTGGGACTGATGAATAAGATAAATTTTTTGAAACTAATGTAAAATGGAATCCGAGATCAATCAAAAGTGAATTTATCCATTTTAATCTATATTAATTTTTGGTTGAATTAAATTCGGTGATGATAAAAAAATATGCTTTTTTCCATAACCTGTTGTTCATGAGAGAAAGGAAAACTCTAGTATGGTTTAATTTGGGTCATGATTCGTTAGAACAACAATAACATTGATTATTAGTGTATGAAGTAGATTAATTCATGTAAAATAAGATGTCACTGATAAACATTATTAGATATAGGATCATCATAGTGAGGACACAAATAAAAGAGATAATTTCTTATTGAAATTTGCAATGTTTTGTCAACGGGAGATTGAAGATTGAATATCAAAGAGAATAAGTTAACTAATGAAGTGAGAAGATATTTATCAAGTCTTAAAGAGGATGTAAAATAATACATGGATGTTTACCTAATTTTAATTGGAATTAAAGAGAAACTAATATTTAATGATGTAATATAAAGGTATATGAAAGAATAGTTTTAATGATTTATATTTATTTTTTTGCATAAAGAATAAGAAAAAAAG
The DNA here is from genome assembly GCA_963277665.1 of Viscum album. Taxonomy (NCBI): domain Eukaryota; kingdom Viridiplantae; phylum Streptophyta; class Magnoliopsida; order Santalales; family Viscaceae; genus Viscum; species Viscum album. The sequence continues at coordinate 1,500,298,596 of OY728146.1, read as the reverse complement.
ATTGATTTTTAGTTTTTATAGAGAATAAAAATTGGGGGTTTGTTTTTAGTTGGTTAGGTGTGACATTATGATATGTAATCACTTTCTTCCATAAACAGCTTTTTAACACCTAAAAATAGTTGAAGTACTTATTATATTCATTGAACATAAGTATTGTTTAAGAGGGAAGGGAAAAGGCGGAGCAATAAATGTTTATAGAGAGAATGAGTTTCCATATTATTTTTTATGAGGAAGTTTACCCAAAAAACTAAAAACAAGATAGATGATTGTTTTCAATGTTTCTGGATCAGCTCGAGTAATCGAACTGGGATTTATAGACTGGGATAGAATCAGTTAAGATTTCTTTCAAAAGTATTATGGAAATGTTATTTTATTGGAATGAGAAATTAGACTAGGGAATTAGATTGGGTATCATACTGAGTAACATTATGATGTCCATATAATTTCATACCATTTTATAGGTAGGAATGTGATTAATAGTTTTGACTATGATATTTATGACATTTGGCCATGCAACATAATAACTTGATTTAAAGAATCTAGTGAAAGTTTCATAAAATGATACACAAATTGTATTAAATTTATTCATGTTACATGAATAAAGTGATTTTTTTATTGAATATAGTTTTACACAAGTGTAATTGAATATCCTACTCATTGTATTCACTTCAAAGTACTAGTTTCAATTGTATATATTTTATTGAATTGTTTCCATACCATATCAAAGATATAGGTACTCTTGTTGAGTGGTAGACTTTATATATTTTATGTTTTTATGGATGTGTGATTTTTTTATTTTTATAATCGTTAAAACTATTTAAAAAAAAGATAATGTTATTTCAAATGAAAGGAAACTTAAATAAAAATTATATCATTGATTCACTCCCTCCCAATCACCGTCATTCTTAAATCCTAGATGGGAAATTATATGTAGTTTTATTGAGGACAAATGGGTCATTATTTAAATTAGTTGTAGAATAATAATTATTATATAATTAACATATTTATAAAAAAATATATTTTTAAAATTAATAATGAAATATGGTTTTGAGAAAGGAACCTACGTTAAAATCATGGAGACCGAAGTCCGTATTTAGGAATGAGTAATGATTCCATTTTTCAATGATCATTATGGAAAAAAGGTAAGTAACATTTATCATTCCAGAATGGAAATTTTATCATTAATAAGAAATTATTTAGTCATATATACAAATATATACATATATAGAATTATTTTGATGTAATAATAATAAAATTAGTTCGAGGAGGCGACATTCCACACATCTACAAATGACATTATCATTTTTGATTGTGTGAAATTGTAATAAATAATGTTATATATTATATTTCGTGAAATTTAATTTTGTCTTCAATATCATATAAATTTCCATTTCTTGAAATATATTTATTATACCCATCCTCAATACATTCCATGAAAAGTGTGAATTAATCACATCGTTTTGAGAAGGCAGTAGTCCACAAGTCCAAAGATGATGTTATCATATTCCTAAATAATGTAGGGAATGAAGGAATCAATTACTAAATAATTATATAATTATTAATAAATAATGAATATCATAAATATAGTATAATAATAGTTTTTCCATCTTATTTCCCAAACATGATATGTGGTAATGGAAAAACGAACAACATCATTTTACGAGGTAGTAGTCCATAGTACACCCGAACTATGATTTCCATATCCATTTGATGGTTGTGTGTATTGGTGTAGGTTGATCCCATAACATAAAAACATATAAATATATGGAATATTTTAATTTAATTATATAATAATAATGAGAATATAAATTAAGGGAAGGGAGAAATAAATAAAATAAAAATTCATGTTAATGAATGCTACCTGTTATTTGGGTAACACCATTATGTTTTTACCAAAGAACATATTTTTATAGATTTATTTGAAAATTATGGTTTACAAGTGGGGCGTAGTGATTTTTGGATATTATTTGATCAGTTTTATGATTATATAAATGCCTTGATAGATGTGAACAAGTGGTGAGAGGTGGTAGTTTTTTAAAAATGAGGGAGAGGACCAACTTTGTATTTTTGAAAATAAATTTATGTGTACCAACATTACCACATACAAAGAGGCTTTCATAACACATAGAATTATATCGTAGAGGTGTAATGGTTGTAAAATGGCCTAAAAATGGGGGTTGGACTAGTTTAGATTCATTTTTAGACTTTAATATTAATGTTTAACCACTTAATAAACTATTTTTTCCTTAATCACAATAATTAATTTTCATTACATTCAATAATATTTTTTATAAAATAAAATGATTAATCTATTAGAAATTATAAAATATTCTGTTTCAAAATATGGTATCCACTTTTCTAAATTCCAAAAAATAGGATCGGTATAACATAATTTAAAATTATTCATATAGAGAGAATGAGAAAGATGGGTTTTAATGTAAAACGTCCCAAAGGATAAAATGTATTATATCTGATTTAAATGTGAAATCCATTCCATAGACCTATATTGGTTTAAATGATATTAATCTTAAGTATTTATACTTTTAAACCATTTAAAAATATTATTTAAAAATATTATTTATTTATATGAATAATAAGTTTTCAATTATTATTGAGTATTAAATATGGTTTAAAAAAATATGAAAGATAATATAAAAATAAAAAAAATAATTGAGACTAAATGTATATATCCCTATATAAAATATTAAGTTTATATTTTAATATATAATCTATAATATTTCATCTTTTATTTTTAAGGATAGTGTGCCATTAAAAGGAAGTAAAGATTACTTTTAGAAACATTATAGGTTTTATGTTATCAATTGTATTTTTTATCTAAATCCTAAAAAACTATTTGTTGAATTTGAAATTTTTTTATTAAATATATAAAATATAATTTTCATTAAAAAATTTCAATAATAGTGATTAATTTAATTTTATAAGATAAAACACCATTATTTTTATGATATCTTTCAGAAATAAACATCCTTTATATTCAATTAATCTTTATTTTAATTTTTATGAAATTAATAACCAATTAAATCATTTTATAATAATTTTTTAACTATAATTTATTGATTTAGTTAATCTCATACATTCCCACTATTAAAATGAGTATGCAAAAGTATCATAAAAATATTAATAGTATATTGTTATCTTGTAAGACTCAGCTTGTGTATAACATAATTCATCAAAGGAACTCGATGTTTTAGTAATTGTATGATAAATTTGGTGTTGTGTTTGAATCAATATAAACTATTTAGTTCATGTTACAAGGTCTATTAGAGAATTTAATTTAATTTGAATGAATATATTTTATAAAATATTGGGATGTTAAATCTAACATGTGGTGTTATTTGGTGATAAAGGACATCGGTTAGTTGGTAGGAAAGTGGAGCCTGTTGATTCACAGTTGGTAGAGATTTCAGTTGAAAGTTTGGTTGGGGATTATCTAAGTATTTTTTGAGGAGTTCCCATATGTTTACCCATATGAGGTTATTCTTCTACCACATCAACATGATGTTGAGTTTTTTATATAGTTGTAGGCGGGTTTGTCTCAAAATTATATGGACCAGTTTCCAATATTTCCCTAAAGTCACATGAGTTGTAGATCTAGGAGGATGCTATTATGTGGAGGGGTTTCATATGAACTAGTTTGTCACCGTGTGGTGTTACATAGTTTTTCACCATGAAGAGGGGTGATATTACTTGAATTTCTATAATCTAATGGTGGTCGAGTCTGGTAATGGTCATGAATCATTACTCTATTATCTAAAGATATGATTATTTTGACTAGTTGATAATAGATTCTTTCTTTTATAAGTTTAATATAAAGAAAAAATATCCCTATTATAGGGTAAAATATGAGGGTATTCAGAAGAATCCCTTCTGATACTAGTATGGGCTCATCGAGATAGTGGTCATTCAATTTTGTGGTGTGAATTCACTAGCCATGTTCTGGGGCTTATGAACTCTATGTTTCATGATTTCATCGATCAGCTCTACATTTTATTAAACCAATAAATATTGGCTGACTCATTTAAATAGTAGGATCATTTATATCCCCACAGAGTTGTTTTCCAATCACTTCGTGACCACTATTATTATAGGATGTTTTCCAAATGTGAGTTTTGGATGTGAGATTTGCATTTCCTTGGAAATATGTTGTCTCAATAGGTTGTGGTAGTGGACTCCTTGATGGTTGATGTAGTTTTTCCTAGGAATCACCCATGAATTTGGTATAGATTCGTAGTTTCCTTTATCCTAGGGTATACTATATGAGGTTCTTATAGGATTTACTTCGATTTATTTCTCCATTGATATGGTCAACCCAAAAGAACCTGGTTTTGTGTGGATAAATCAATTCTCCTATGTTTTTAGTTAGAAAAATTATACCTATGGTATTAATACATTGATTCATTTTCTGAGAGACTATAATTTTTAGGTTTTATATGATGCATCAGATTAGGGATTGGTATGCATATTGATGAAGAAAATTGTAATAGTATGTTATGTGTCTATGAAGTTATTTCCTCACAAGTGTAACTATACCACCAATGATCATGAATTGGTGTAATAATTTTCCGGATAAATTTTTCATGACATTACCTAACCTGTGATCATTTTTTAGTTTTCATGGACCAAAAGAGCCTAATGTATACTTTCTCTCAATTTGATATGAATCCATGACAGCATAGATGTATTGGGTTTATTTAGGATTATAATTTTGATATATATGACAACCCTATGAAATGTAATATTGTTTCTAATTAGTGGCGTTATAATCGATGGAAGGATGTGGCTCAGGAGTCTACGGATGTTGGCAATTGAATGGAGGAGTATGTTGAACTGCACATTGACATTAGATAGAGAAGTTTCCATGTTTTTTATTATCAGATGATCGTTAATTGATATTCAATGCAGTTCAATGAAAATTATTAGGGTGGATACTTAGAATAATAGGTGATTTGTGATAGTGTTTTCCAGGGTGACCCTCCTGACGTATTGTTAGAGGATGGATGGATCTGTGTGTTGTTTTAGGAGAGGACAGTTATCCGAGAGGAGAAGATTGAGGGTGTTCAATTTGAGCTTCACATATACCCATTATAATTACTTAATGGTGTGTAAAATATGTATCATGTAATGAACAGATAGATTTGTTGTCCAAATATGAAACTAGCAGTAGTAGAGTTTGTGGAAGTATTCCTATTTTCTTAGAAGGTGTAAGAAGATAACTTTGTTCTAGGAGTATTTTTTCATTCCTCAAATAACCACAAGTGGAGATGGGAGGAAACCTCGATGGAATTGTTCATATGGTAACCATGAGATCAGGGATGTTGTGAGGTTGTTTCCGTGATAGACGACCAGATTAAAAAATTTGCTCACTTTTTTTGATATCCATGAGTCAATTTCCATTGATGTTTTTGTGAGGCGGTATATGGATTATGTGGTTATGATTTATAGGGTACTGCGGAACATAATAATGGATTATTATTCTTATTTTACCTCAAGATTATGTGGGGAATTGTACCATTAATTGTTCTCCAAATTTTACCATAGAGAATTTTTCCACCCAATGATAGATAGGAAGACCGTGTGAACCATCTATATGTTATAGGATCTGTAGCGGGAATGCGTCTTTGAATTTGGTGTATCTTAGGTATGAAACCTAAATTTTGTTGAGTATTAATTAAAAATACATATCACTCATTCTTTGGTTTTTATCCATTTCAGGTTTTATATGAGTGGTCATGTCACTCTTCACTGTACTGGACATAGGTTAGAGAGTCGGCAGTTCATGTTCCTTATGTGGTGAGAGAGAAATCAAGAATATCCAATTAGTTTGTGATCCAATACGGGATCAAAAACACCATCATGTGAACTATGATGATTGATGATGAGGCCCTTATAGTTCATGTTTAGAGAAGATGTGTCCTTGAGAGACTCTCATTAGTTTGGGAAAAAGTGGTCTGGAATGAGGAGTATGATTTCTCCCATGACTGTTGGGACTTTTGAGGTGTTGGGATGAATCGTCAAGGTGGATTATCAGTTGAAATTTCCATCATCGTTGGAGGGGATCCAAAATTTATTCCACCTGTCCCAAATTCTTCAATATCTTGATGATGACTCCCACGTTATTCACTAGAGAGAGTTTGATATCATGAAAGATATGACATTTGTCAAACAACTTGTAGAGATGCCATATCATTGAGAGATAGTGGTGCCTGGTCAGACCATTCCTTTAGTCGATGTGTTTTGGAGGAATGGTGGCTTGTAAAAGAGTACATAGGAATGAGAGACATTGATTCATGCACAGTACATAGATCTATTTTGAGTTTTTATATGTTCTATATTTTGTATGATGTGATGTTTGGTTCTTTCTATGTCATGATATCCATTGTTTTTCCTTGATGTTTGATGTGTAATAAAACCCTCAACTTTTTTAAAGTGGATAGAATGATTTAAGGCCGGGAATAAATAATTTTTATCTCATTAAACCCATGTCATAGTTTTACTGAATACCATTGAAGAAATTATTTTGACATAATGAATGTAATTCCATAGTTTTTATCTTCACGGATGTGTGGTTTGTTTGTTGCAATGGTTGTTGGCTTGAGATGTGCGGTGGATGGATGGTTGTTTGAGTAGTTATGTGTTGTCGGGTGGAATGTGGATGATATGAGATGTTCAGGTGATGTGTATTTATAGTAATGTGGTTTTGAGATTTTTTTCTTGTCCATTGTGGTTGGATGCGTTGTTTGGTGACAACGTTGAAAAGTTATGAGATATTTGAGAGGTATATCATTGGGTGTTTGTTTGTGCCACATTCCTTCTACATTTGGTTTTAGAATATTGTTGGAAATAATATTTTATGAGGTATATAATTTAATGTTATGTTCCTTCCATACTATCTATATTGCCATTTTTTGTGGTCATAGTTGTTCATTGTAGGATCTAAATCTTTCTGGTGGAGTGTGGAGTATCATGAATGCTTATACAATTAATTAACGTCATATAATGTTTATAGGTTGTTTAAACATGGTAAATGATTATTCAACCAACTAGATCATGTATGTTATTTATATTTGGGGAAACCATGAGATGTATTATACATCCAACAAATGAAATTAATGACATGTAAAAAATAAATGTTGAGGTACCTTAATTTTAAGTGAAATTTGACTTTTTTAAAACAAATTGTGGATTACATGTTGTGTAAATGTTTCCATGATGTGAACCTAGTGGGGTTCCGCATTTTATGTTCTTTTTTCATTCAATTTCTAATTTATTTAGCTTACTCCTTTACTCTATCACTCCAAGAAACCCCTAGGTTCCGTGATATGGATTTCTAGACCTCCTCTCTATGCTTAGATCCATATGTTCTTGTGGATCACTATTAGTGATATGTGGAATGTTCTTCTCCCTTAAACATGCATATCATTAATTATTATCTTTGTTTTTTTCAATAGAGATGTGTTTTTTGTTTATGGTGTGATTTTAATATCATTTTGATGAGTATTCGGAATGATGTAGGTGGATCTGCTATTTCTCATCAGGTGTTATGGTTTTTGGGCATTTCTACGTAGCCCTTAAGTGCACAACAATTTGGGAATCTTATTTGAGGTAGAGGGTCCTTGTTATCACTATTATATATTATTTGTGTCATATCATCATATTTTATTATTACCTTTTGTAGGAGAGTATGGGTTTTCAATGTCTCATATAAAAAATATAAATGTCTAAAATTTATGGTTATTGGGTGTTATCACATTAGGTAATACATTGTTATATATTAATGAGATTATTATGCATGTTTATTTCCTATACAGAAAATTTATATAGTTAAGATAATTTTTTCACTATAGTATTAATTTTTTGATGGCCCTTAAGATGTTTTTACGTGATCTCACAATAAATATAAGGTTACATAAAACAAATTTGGATAATAATTTGTTTGAAAAATAAATTCATGATAATTTTATAATACCCATTCAATATTATGGAAATGTTTAACAAATACCTATAAAAAATAAATATGGAATCATTGTAGTGATATCTTCTTATGTTTTTTTGTTGTGATGCATATTTTGGGATGTTTTTCATGATATATATTACCAGATGTGTTTTGATGTGTTCATGGAATTGGTGTGGTTGTTCATTATCATGTATTCAATGCAAGAAGTTTTGTAATATTTCATTGTGGTTATGGAGAAGAGGTTGTGGCACAATGGTTTTTGAATAGTGGTTATGGCACATAGGTTTTGTAGTAATGGTTTTCATGCAGTGTTTGAGTTACGTAGTGGTTGTGGTTGTGAGAGGGATGGTATTTGTTGTTTTTTTGTCCTGATATAGACTTAGTGATGTTATGTAATGATGATATATGATGTGTGGTGCTATGATAGTTGATGTGTGTTTTGCTGGTTGTGTAGTGTGGCTGTGTTTGTTGAATGAGCGGTGTTGGAAGAATTTGTCACCGCTGATGTATGGAATGGTGGTTGAGATTTGGTGTGTGTTAGTTTTGTGGTTTTTAAACCATTGGTTATGTATTGTCTACTATATATACAGATATATATATATTTTTATATTATATATGATTTTGTTAATTTTTATTCACCCGAACCTGAGTTGGATAAAATTTCCCATGCTAAGAGGTGTTGAGTTCTGGGTGTCTTTCCCAATATCTAGGATAGATTAAATAAAAATGGTCAGATTCCTTTTCTCCCCCTCTCTTCCTTTCGAAGATATTTTTGGATTTCATTTCTATGTGAGACATTTGTTGTATTGGATGAGGTTCATATGAGCAAAAAATGTTGTGGTTGTGATTTTATATATGGTGGGGGTCATGTGTGTAGAAAGGCACAAGGTTGAGGTATTTCACATTCACAGAAACCTATAACTCTATATCTGGATGTGATGTGTGTCCGATGTGCTCTAGGATAGATGTATTGTGATGTGGTGTGATGTGATGAGTGGCCAATTTTTTTATGAGAGGGATGTGATGTGTGGACCATGTATCAGTGGGCGAGATGTGATACGATGGTATGTGATATGTGTGGAAGGGAAGAGATCCTTAGATGCTCAACGTTGGGGAATGAGAGAGGAAAATTATTGTAGAAGTTGTAGCTATGAAAAAATATTTTTTTCTACTATATATTATTTTAATATATTATGTGGGTTATTTTTTGAGTGAGCCATGTTGAATCTAGGTTTAGTTAGATAAGACTCATAGGGCCTTGTTGGTTATGTAGTTTGATCACTAGAGCATTAGCATTATCTGTTAGTATGTTAAATTTAGTCCTTGGTTGTATCCCAATTAATTGTAATCACTATGACCACCCGATGTTTATAAATTGTTTTTAGGTTTCCAAGGGGGATTTGGGGACCAATCTGAACATTGCTAGATGTGATGGATTTTCTGTCATAGACTTTCCTTTTTTTCCCTTTTTTAAATAGGAGAATTTTATATCTATCAATATTTATTTATCCCTGTGTTGTGGGAAGGTGTATGGTTTTCCATTATGTTTTATTTTGGAGTTTTTTTGTGATTGTTTATCTTATATCATGATCCAATTTTATTTATAGCGGGTAATTGCTCTAGTACTGTGAGATATTTTTATGCCGTCGGTGATTGTTGTGAACCTGAGATCTACAAGAGGAGGGAATCAAGGGGTAATTATCTATCTCAATTCATTGTTTAATCATTCGTGGGAGGGGTTTTTAACCACTCCCTCAAAATTTATAAATTCATGTGAGCCACATTTATCCATAAAATCATTTAACTGATAACCCATGGAGAATAATGTAACAATTTAACATAAATGCATTTAGTACGAAAGTACATAAAGAATTTTCCATAAGATCAATTTTAACTAGTGGAAATGGAATATGGGTTATATATATAAATAACCAAATAAATAAATTATATTTCAACCTTGGGGAATAAAAATGAATAAATATAGGTTATGTTATTCATGATATGATAAATTCTCATGAAAAAATACAGAAATTTAATAATTGCATTTTGAAGAATGACTGCTGAAAAAGATGGTTTAAGGAAAGTGAATAATGAGGGGAAATGAAGGAGTGCCGTTGAATTTTTTTTTTAAATTTGATAATAGAAATATGATTAAAATAATCTACATTAGCAATTTGAAATCATACCACTAATAAGGGTGCATGAACGGAAAAGATAAGTGGAGTATTCCCTTACATTGAACAGTTTCTCCTATAACATATGTATAAAACCTGGGGGGTTTAAGGAAACCATAGAGGGATTCTTTGGGAGTAAAAATGGACATTACATCATGGTGGATGGATTTTTATTTAATGGGAAGGGGTAAATGTGTGGGTATTTATATAAAAAGTGGATTAATTGTTTAACAATTTTCAAATATACGTCCTTTAAATCTAGATTGTGGAAAATGAAAAACCATTTTCTTACCCAAGTATATTGCACATTATTTATGATATTTGAGTCTTATATTATGTATTTTAATCAATTATAAACAAGGAAACTTTTTAATAATTATTTTTTAATGGAAATGTAAATTTTCAACAAAATAGTATTTTTAAAATAAAATTTTCCATTTTAGAATTTGGAATGAAACACATAGTCTTGGAAATTGATTAATATTTTTTGAAATACATAGCATTAATAAAATAAAATATTTTAGGTCTTGTATTGTGGTTACTTATATATTATGTTCTTATGATATAAATATGAGTTTATAAAACATATCAAAACATAAAATTTTATTTTTACAATTCCTTGAAAAATAATGTATTTTCCAAAATTATATAAATTCACCCTTATATAATTTTAATTTCATAAATTAAATGATAATATTTATTTTATCAAAATTATTTTATAAATATGAAAATTTTATAATTTAATTATTAATATCTTTACTTAAAAGAAAATATAGTTTTTATGACACAATCATCGATCATGCAGTTAAAATAATTTACCAGTGCAATATAATTATTTTCCATATATATTTAAACAATAGTGTTTTAAAATAAAATTTCAGAAAAAAATTATGTACAATACATTTGATTATGTGATTTTATTCGTGCCTCACATATTGAATATAATATTTCGATTGGTCTAGGGTAAACCCTAGTGATGTTACCTCTCTCCCAATTTCATAAAAATGTGATTCAATTGATATAAATCTATTAATTGAGTCTATTTTCCCCTTTTTTCATGAGTTATTATTTTTCATTACTACATATAAACAATAAATATGTGGGTAAAACTATTAAAAAAATTATATTTGCCAACATTCAAATATTCCAATGTTTATATCGACCAATGGTTATATTTTCCCAACAGTCAGGTTATAGTTGAACCCCAATGGTCACATTTCCCTTTATATAATATATATACATCCCCAATCACAATAAATTTACTACTTCATTATAAATAGTTTTTATAATTGCTTCTATAATTTAAATTTTTTTATTTATGATTATGATTCTCATAAATTTTTCTCTAAAAGGTTTAATAATATTTTGAGTGTTCGAACATATGAATTATACCATTTTATGGTCAATATTCATTGGATTCTATATTTGTTTTTACTATTTTTAGCTATAGGAATTGGTATCATTATGTTTCATTTAATATTTATTTGGAAATTTTATTTATATGGTCACCCAATATAAGAAAAAATGAAACAAATATATGAAAATAATTATTTGATTAATCGATGATTGAATTCATGGACAATTACAAAAATGTGACTTAACATAAAATGGAAATTTATATATGGTAGTTATATTATGATATCATTTATTAATGTGATTTCTTATGATTAAGTTACCAATATTGAAATATCATTATTTACCTATCATGAATATTATTAATTTTCTTTTTTTCCAGTTCTTTTTAGAGAATATATGATTCGTGTTCATTTTCTTTTTTTAATATAATACATAAGTAGAAATAATTTTTTTAGAAAAAATAATTTTATTTCTCTTTTAAGTGGAAAATAGTCTTTCAGATATGTTTCAATTTTCTAAAAATTATTTCTAGAATGATTTTATTCTCATAGTAATGTTCAATTTCCTTTTGCACCCATGATTAAATTTTTAAAAAGTGGATTAAAAATCTACTAGAATTTATCTAAATGATGTACTTTTGAGTTTTTATAAAAAATGTCAAAGGAATATTTTTTTTAACTCACACAACATGAATGATATTACCATATATCATGACCAATCAATTATATAATATTTCATTTAACAGATTCAAAAGATTCCATAAATGAAAAAAAAAATTCCTTCAAATTTAAGAATTCTCTAGAATTTAATGAAGGGATTTAAAAATAAAATGTTTATTATCCACCCGAAATATTCTTAATATCTTCAAATAGTATTATAATATAATATTACAAACATTGAACATTCATATGCTTTTGTAGTTATATTATCTAATGATACCACCAATATTCATTACATAAATGGATTATGATAAAGATAATTTAAAGATAATTATAAGAAACACTTATCTTTCCAAATGGCTAATTACATTATGATGAATCCTTCTAATAACTTGTTTATTTTCAATAGTATATCTCATTATGAATTGATGAAATTTTATTGAATCGTATTTATCTATCATGGGTCATTTTATGATTAATTATTTGTGATCTTATAGATTATATATGTATTGTTTTCATTATGTGATCGGTGGTTCGGGAATAATATATCCTTCTAATGCATTAGGTGAAGATAGATGTAGTATGAGATAATAATGAATAAAATGGGGAGATAAACTATATTATTAAGGTATGTTTTCTAGTACAACACTCATGAGAGTGATTCTTGAATAAAGATATCATTTCTTTGGGAGTGAATAAAATCCACTGTGATTGGGTGGGAACTAATCCTTGACTAGTATTGAAATTATTTTTTATTCATATGTGTATGCCACAAACTTTTCTAAAAATCTAATGATGTGATATCATTGACATTTTCCTATGATTATTTTTTATTCATTCAATACAAACATCCATCATTTATTACATGAATCATGATAATTATCCTAGATATGTATGGTGTGGTTTTCAAATCCTAGGTTAACATTTTAATAACCTTAATATCATGTTATAATTAAGTGGTCATTTTTTCTCCATTTTGAAACCTTACTATAAATCTTATATCACAAATTATTACACTTTCAATTTCTATAGATATGAAAAAAATTAAGAATGTTTTGTCTAATAAGGGTAAAACATGTGAAGATTTATGTGGGAAGTGATTGAGATAAATTATAAATTAGTTTATTATCTACCAATGTAACTAATGTCACAATGAATATAGTGTTTTACTATGGATATTAAATTTAGGGTACGAATATTCCTCTCATAAGATATAATAACAATTTATAAAAATTATGGACTGTAATAAGAAGGTGGTATATGTATCATGGTCATATTTTTAGAATGGGTTTGGTTTGGAATTATTGTCATCAATGATAATGTCATAAAATAATAATGACATGATATCTTATTAGGAGGGAAAGATAAGTGTGAATTACATTGGCGTCATGTTTAATAACGTCCCACATTTTTCTTTTGATGATTTACATGATCTGGATTCTATATTGTGGCGTCTAGAGGATTCATTGATCCAAGTTGTTAGATATAATTTAACTCAATGTAGACATAATATATAATGGGTTCTGAAAAAAACTATAGTGGTTATTAGGTTGATTCATTATTTTAGGGTGAGCATTAATTTTGTGGCCAGCTAGGCATCTTGATGAGCAAATCATCTAGAAGTGGAACATGTATATTTAAAAAGTTTTGGATTCTAATGGGGGTAAAAATACTTTTTAAGACCCATTGAAAACATTTTTATGATGAAAGATCCTAAAAAATCAATCAAGGGATTCCAGTCTTTTTTCAATTTTTGTTCGGGAAGATTTTATCATATAGATGATTGTAAATAATTTCGTGTGGTTTACTATCAGCTGGGCATTGAGGACTGATTTCAGAAATTATAGTGGTTTCTTATAATGATATCTCACCAGTATGGACCACCAGTGTAGATTCAATGGTTTGGAAATTATGATTTTATTTTTCCAAGGAATATAGTGATGATAAAGGGTATCCTCAAGATGGACCCCTTTATTAGTGACCGATAGTGGGGCATGTTCATGTAGGATATTAGGAGATAGTAAGAGGAAATTTTCATGCACAAATTCATGATATATAATTTGTAGGGAAAATAATTTTAGAGGTAGTTTGAGAAAATAATATTTAATATAAACCATACTTCATACCATACTATATTATGCCCCTTTTCACTCAATTTATGCTCATTTTATGGACCACTATTTGGAAGTTTTGTTGGAGAGAATTTGTTACCCTAGGTGTTATATATGTAGTTGGAGGTTAGGATGCCTTTTTCATTGTGTTTCATTAATATAGACTATTGATCTAGAATCACCATTCATTGGGGGATTTCTTATTATTGAATATACACCCATATTATATCATCATTATCAAGTATTATCTATATTTTGTTCATGAGGATAACAACTTCATTAATACTATTTTGTCCTTTAAGGACATGGAGGGATAGCATGTGGGCTTCATTGAATAGTGGGGTTACCAGATAAATGAATGATAGGTGAATAATTTATTGTCTCAGTTGGTGAATATATTATTATAATCTCATTTAAAGGATGTTTCTTGGGTTATATAGTATATTCCAGAAATATTACCATTTAAGGTTATGAAAACACCCCATTCAGGTGATGTTAATTTCAGGATAGAGTAGAAACCATATGTGCATTCGGTATTGATGGACCCCTATCAAATGAAACCAATTCAATTATTTTATTTATGAATAAAGATTGATAATATGATGTAGCAGGGTTTCATCTAACCCAGTTCATCTTCATACAGAGCTCTAGTCATATTTACTAGAATGAAATATGGCAGGCTTTGGTTGTTGGTAAAGTACAGTAGGTTGAATTTGGTGAAAATCATGAACCATTATCCCCATATATGCATATTTGATATTTTCAAACAAATAAAGAGAGTAAATTCGTTTTAGATGATTTATTTGGTAAAGACACAAAATTCTTGGTCAAAAATATTCTTATTTTAATCTTAATCTTCAATAAATTTAAAAAATACTCATATGCCGAATATATAGGTTTACTGTTTTTGGAAACTAGATTAACTATATTTTCATTTCATGATTTATGTTCTGTGTATCTAATAATGATCATCCTAATTGGTACTCTATATATATACAGAATCTAGATAAATCATTTCTTCCTAACTTAGGGAAGGTAAGCATAATAAATGGTGATCATCAATTCTCTATAAGTGTAAATAGGGGACATATTAATATATTTATGCCATATTGGCCAGGTAGCATAAGAATAACATTTGAAAACAATACACTACATATATTAAATCAATAACTTCATTCAAGGATAGAATGATGGGATTTTAGAAGACATGAATCATTATGGTATTAAAGAACATTATCCATGGGAGTATAAAATTTTCATAAGACATAGATATTTGTAATACACATATTCATTGAAAATAATTTTATTATCAGTATATTATCATTACCAAAACAATTATTATGGATTTGGTTCACTCCCTAATCCTTTGTAGTAATCATGTTTCACTCCCAAGACTATCATTATGGATAGAGTCCCTGGTTGAACTACGTGCACTCCCCATTAAATTCCATTTTATATTTTATGGCATATAAATTTTCCTAATAAATTAGAGGGAAATATATTCCCCACCATTAATATAAATAAAATCATACATACATGTTCCATAATATCATATAATATTCATCATATTGAAACCCTAGAAAAAAATGGGTTTCAAAATAATTTCTTCAAAGGATAACATTTGGAAAGGAAACATGTTTCATAATAATTTAGAGATTTATTCATAAAATAAAGAACTAAAAATATGTGGGAATCTTATTTTTTTTTATGGTATTATGTATTTACAGAAAATGGTTTTTATTAAAAAAATTTCATTATAATAATAGACCATATAATGAAATATTTTTAATGTTATCCATGGATCATATCCCCAATTAATCATAAGTAACATCAATGTATGTTATCATCAATGTGAAATGATTTCAATATATCATTTCATACACTTCAGGAGAAATATATTATTTGCGTGATGAAATAATATTTTTAAGACATAATGAAAATTTTGATTCCTTTTCATTAAAAATAAACTTGGATAATTATAAATGAATCATTGGATATAATATAGAACACTACCTGAAGAAATAAACATCTTTGAAAATAAATTTTCAAAATAATAAATTTATAAAAAAAATGGTAATCATTTTCATTAAGATAAATTTAAACATACACAGTATTCTTTAAATAATTTTGCATTCATGATGATGGGATGTATCATACATATTAAAATAATGATTCCTTTCACATTTTTAGTAAATGGTTGATAAGCCTTATTTGGATAAATAAATAAATATTCCATTCAATTAAATATTTCTATTTTAA
This sequence comes from Viscum album, assembly GCA_963277665.1. Lineage (NCBI taxonomy): Eukaryota > Viridiplantae > Streptophyta > Magnoliopsida > Santalales > Viscaceae > Viscum > Viscum album. The sequence goes on along the minus strand of OY728146.1, from coordinate 1,500,282,062 downwards.
AAAATGGGTATAAATATATATACTATATTATTTTGAGGACGTAAAAATCATTTCCCATAATATTTTTGGATAACATGGTTTTGGAATAAAATAAAATTTTCTATAGAAGGGATAAATAATAATGATTTTTTGTAAAAAATTCATTTGAAACCATGAGAACATAAAGAGACAAACATAAGATTAAACATGTACTATCATGAAAAAACCTATTTAGATGAAAATTAATTAGTTTTTTGAAATTTCTTTCATAATATTTAGTCACATGAAGCAAAAAAATATACAATCCTGATAAATGATGAGATTGTATCATAAAACCATTACCCCTTTGGTAACAATGAATCATAATCCCAAGGAAATAATTACATTAAATGAAACATAAAATATTATGGTAATAATTAAATTTATTGTGTTACTTATTAAATGGGTTGTATATACACCTCATAAAATGTGATAGGTACATAACGTAATGTATGTCCTAGAAAATACAAATAGATACAACAACCCCTTACCACATTGGTAACATATAAACTATAAACCCTGTGAAAGACAGATTTAAAAATGGATATGTAATAAATAATAAAATATAATTATAATCATAATAATATCCATTAAAGGAAAATATCTACACAACATAAAAAATAGGTGGTGAATATGACTTGTGTTTCAAAAAAGTAAATAGTGAGACATAAATCCATTACCTTATGTCTAGAATATATTCATACACATTATAACCTCTTAAATAATAAATATAATTTTATAATTTTTCTATTAATGTGTAATAATTATATATACAATAAATTATATGATTTACTTGTCCCTGTTTATTACTCTTTTATTATCAATTCAATGTTAAAACCACATTTCGGGAAAAAACTATGTTGTAGTTAACGTATGTTTTTTTCATTATTTTCATTCTTATTACCTTAATAATCGATACATCGTATAAATATTAATAAAAATGGTATAAATATTATTTATATTCATTTTATTAATATTTATAATAATCAATATATTCTAGTGATATGAAATAAAATACACTATTAATTGAGATTGTAGGCCATCTGTATGTAAGAATATTGATTACATTTTTTGAAATGATGATGAAAATTATAGTTTATTAATATATTTCCTTTAAAATTTCATTTATATTTCATATATATCACATATACTCAATATATATATATATATCCCTTATTACCTTCAATATAAAAAATAACTGAAAAATACGTCGCTTCAAGTGGTGGTAGGCCACCGTACACAATAATGATGTTATAATATCCCCTAAGAAATGGAATTAGAGAAATTATATGTGAGATAATAACATATGAAGTATATTTATATTTAAAATATTGTATTTATTCATTTAATTTATCTTTATCCTGATCCAGGTTAAAAAATTAAAAACACATCACATCATTTCGTGAGACAGTAGTCCACCCTAAACATGTGTGATGTAATTTTAGTGCAACATGTTATGAAGTAAGAAGGTAGATAAGGTATTGAATTATACAGGTATAATAATATCATATATATCTCATTTAAACATTAAATATAACTCTATATAGATTCATCGGAGGTGGTCCTGGAAAAAAATACATGAGTTAATGAGGCTGTAGTCTGCTATACACACAAATGATGATTTTGTATCCCATTTTATGGAAGAGGATAAGGATTTTTGTTATGAAATTAAAATATTAAAAAAAATATGAGATAAAATATGTTATTATTTCATAAAAAAATATGAAAAGTATATTAATGTGGATAATTTAATGAAATAATAATGTTCGATTCTACATGATACATTCTCTTCAGACAACCTCCTTATGTAGGCAACAAAATGCTTCATATGAAGGATTTATGAAATTAATAAGATATATAGATTGTGTATTGTTAATTAATTATAATATTATGGATTTTATTTTTCAAAAATTAGAATCTAATTTCTTCAGATAATAGGAGAGGGGTGGTCTTTTATAAATGAGGTGAGTGACAATGTTATAATATTAGAAAAGAAAAATGTGTGCCAATATTTTTCACCAGAAAAATGTTTCAAAAATTTAACATTAAAGAACTTTATTGGTGATAATTTCCATATATTTATATAAACATAATTTTGGACTAGTTACTATGTCATTTTACATGTTTTCATTATAGTTTAACAACCAATAATCCCATTTTCACATCGAAAGGGTAATTAATTTTTACAAATTTTTCTACTCATGAGGGTTAAAAATTATGTTGACCATATTAGATAATTTATATTATTTAGATTCAATATTTGGAATTTATTATTCTAAATTATATTCATACAAGTGTAAATTTTAAATTTAATATTAAACACCCATATGTGAAGTGAATGTATTTTCAAGAAAAATGAATAAATGTTGAAAATTTTATTACATAAAAATTCAACATATAATTGATTAAAATTAAATAAATGGGACTAATATATATATATTAGAGATAATTTTAAATTTAAAACAATCTTAAAATAAATTTATTTTTCAATTCTATAAAATTATAGATAATTCTTAGTGAAAATTGAATTATAATTAGTCATCGAATAATTTATATTTTCTAAAAATTATATAAAAATTACTCTAAAAAAATTATCCCATCATGATATAAAAATTGAAATTTTTTCATTGAATTTTTTTTTCTAAAATTAGAATAATATTATTTCAAAATAAGTTCACAAAATCGTAAAAAACTCAGTTTCAGAAAATTACATTCCTTATGAATAATATTTTATTTATTTTTATTTTTATCAAGAAAAAAATATTATAAATGAAAAAAAAATTATTGAACATATAATATATAAATTTATTTTTTATAATTAAATAAAATAAATTTTATAAATTTTATTGAGGTAAAACAGGTTTCTATTTAGAAAATATGTTTTTGAGGAAAAAATCAATTTAATTTCAAAAAGTTATATATTCATTTCTAACTAATTATAAACAAAATTAATTAATTTTATATAAATTTTTAATCCTTTTATTTTTATAATTTAGTTGACTATATTTATATCCACTATTCTAATGAATTTGGAATAAGTATCATAATAAATAATAATTTTTTAGTAATTAGTCAAATTTTGTTTACATTCAATGTTTCATATAATGTAATCAAAACTATTTTCATTGTGTGTATATGATAAACTCTATGATTATGGTAACTAAAAATATCTAAAATATTAGATTTATTTTTATTAAAATTTCAAATAAAAATGAGGTGTTACATTCGACCAGCTTAAATACATTATATCCTCATAATTTGAACTTGTTCTTTGTAAACAAGTGTTTATCATTTCGAAACTGCTTTGTGGGAATCCCACATTGTATAATGGGTTAATAAAATATCCTCTTCAAAATAGATAAAGGGGTGTGTGAATGTTATCTATAATATCACATACTAAATCTAAGGAAAATGAAAACATAGGTGGGAAGTGATGATATAGACATGAATGAAAAACAGTGTCCAAATAAAGATAGAGAGTGATACAGATCATTGATTATGAAAAAGTGAATTATCATGTTAATATCAAAAACCCCAAAACCATAAACCAAATTCATGATATAATTTTATTGATAAAATTAGAAATAATGGTATTAGAATAAAATATTATTTGATGTTCCATTTCCTAATGTTGGGTAATTTACACGAGAATTTATACATAATATATTTCTTTTTTTCATATGTGCAATCTCAAAATTTGGTTGTTCATATATCACTTTCCATATAAAAACATACCTTATGTATTGAAGATATGCTTTCCATGATTGACATAGTAGTGATCAAAATATTGATAAATGAATTATATTTTATTAAATTTTTATATTATAATTATCAAAACCAGAATTGTTAGTGCTAGTTGTTCAATAACAATCAATGTTCAACTAAATCCATTTCATTAATAGTCATAAATAATTCTCCTATAATTTGAAATAAAATTAAAATCCAAATTGTTATAAATATGTGTAAAATATATTTAATGTAAACTTATCATTAATACCCAAATTAATATGAAGTAACTATTAATTTCATATACCCAAAATGTGAACATGTTGATCATAAATATTTATGGATTACGATAATGAAAAGAATTACCATAAAAGTATATATGAAATATAAAATCATAAATACACAAATAAAAAATATATTATTACATATATTCCATATCCAAAAAATGTTATAAAATACATCAATGATTCCATAAAAGAATTGAAAAACAAATCATTCATCATTTTGAAGGTAATCAGTTTTATTCAATTTATATTATCTATATAAATCATACATCAATCCAAAAATAATTATCTCTTCATAAATAACAAATTTAGGTATATATTTCAATTAATAATATGTTTTCAATGAAATGTCAAATATCTATTAAAATAATTTTATATTTCATAATTAATATTCTATATATTATTAAATATCCTTAATGAAAAATATATATGAAAAATTTCTTAATATTTCATGAATCAAATAATATTAATCTTGATTCTCAATACATATATTTTTCAATAATTCCACTTCAATCATAAAAAATTAACTATAAATCATCACCATAATCATTAATAACTCAATTTATTCATATGTCATTTTTAGTCTCGTCATCATCCACAAAAGAACAATTAATGGCATGAATTATATTATCCTCTAAATGAGGTTTCCCCCAAGGAAATTAATTATCATAATTCCAATATTTTCCATAGTTATAAATTTCCTTAGTTTATAATACTATAGGGAGACTATTATTCACATTAATTTCATTATCTTATCCTTTTATTTTTATTCAAAAATTAATTTATATAACCCTTTATTCATCACACACAAAACCTATTCTCAAAAATTTTAAAAATTCACATGAGTTATTTTTCCCCCATTCACAACATATAAGAAATTGAATATTCTTTCCTCCATAGTCTCTAACACCAAAATTCAGAATGACTTATATATTTATCATTATTAGTGAGTCAGATAGTAGGTTAGGGTGAAATATTTTAATCATATATCACGATAATTTATCATAAAAAATCATTTACTATATTCATAATCCCATTTATTTTCTTATATATTTAATGTCTATCATATTTAATGGTAATTTAATTATATATGGTACCCACTATTTACTAAAACCAATAGACTATGTGTGAGTAAAATTAATAATAATGGGAAACTACATAACCATTTTAAATAATTTATTATATTTCTAAATAATTAAAAATTATTTTTATTCTACGAAATGAAAATTTTATGTTATGTTATTCATGACAATCGTCTATTAAAATCCATCTTGATGTATTGGAATGTGTTTATTAATTATCGATGCATATACCACGGTAGTGTAAAAATAGGTGTAAAACATGGTCTATTATAATAAACAAGGTCATGATCAAGTCCATATCAATGATCCATTTTGATGTAATTACCATTATGTACATTTTTTCTAGAAGAAGATCAACTTTTAGTATCTAGACAGGGATGTAACTTTCTATAAACTACTCACTCTGTTATTTAACAAAATTCTAGGATATTTATAGTATTTTGAATAATAAATATAAATATCCCATTAAATACCCTTGGAAACATTCTTTGGGATCTCACTAATATTTTCTCATCTGTGCTTATAATGTTTATAAATGAATTTCCTCTAATACTAATATTAATGACCCCAAACTATCATAAAGAAATATTAAATCACATTATAATATTATTCGACACATTCGGTAAATATAGTTCCACAGATTGAATGGGTTTAGTTTTTTTGATGTCTATATTCACTGTCTTATTGTTTCTTTTGTGATCATCAATGTTTCTCACATTTATTTTATCACTTAGTACTCTTTATAGAGATACTTAACAAAATACCTTTCCTCATAACCAAGAAAAAAAATAGAATAATGTGTATTCTAAGATTATCAATAAGGGAAAAAGGATGATATAAAACTTACATGATCATATGTGCATGATAAAATGAGAATAATATTTGAAAACCATAACCTAGGTATCTTGGATCATAAAAATGCTCCATGACATAAATATTGGTAGTTCATAAGACATTAATCACAATGGGATCAAAAAACATAATTCATGAGAGAATAATATTTCCATAATACATAGATGTATACCATACACATAATAATATGAAATAATTAACATAGTATCCTATGGTCATTGAAAAAACTATCCCGGGATAATGGTTTCACTCCATAAAATATTATTGTATTAAAGGATCACTCCAAATACTATTATAGTGGATAGAGTCCCTTACTAAATAGCTGTTCAATCCATATTCCATTCCTATTTATCTGGTTCCAAATAATGCATTATCCAATATATTTCAGGGAAATATTTGTCCCACACTATAATATTTGATATCATATATATGTCTTTCACAGGATCATGAAAACGTTATCATATCAAAACACATGAAAATAAATTGGTTTGATAAATAATTCTTCATAGTATATCATTTAGAAGACTCATAGGATTCCTGATCATTTCATCATTTCATATATCATAATCCATAGTAAATGAAGTGGGGTTAATATTTATTTTAACATGGTATAAGAGTTGTTTGGGAAATGGAACTATTAAAAATATTTTCACCATAAACATAAACCATATTGAGAAAGAATAAGAATTGTATCCTTGGATCATATCCCCATAAAATCATAACAATAATCAATGACTATCATACTAAATGGAAAATAATTTTGAAATTTACTTGAGAACATTTTTGGAGTTAAATAACCTCTCTATGTTGATAATCATTTTGAAATCATAAAATAATTTCAAAATCATATTCATAAAAAATAATCATAAAAACATATAATTTCATCCATAATAATCATTTAAAATTTTCTTAATGGTAAATTATTTTATTATAAAACACATTTCAATGAAAAAAAATCAAAATACAATTTAGATATCTTATTCTTTAAGATAAATAAAAACATATAATGTACACTTTTAAAATTTTGGGTTATTATGACAGCTGTAAATGTTTTACATCGTAAAATTATAATTCCATTAATGTTTTTTGTAAAAGAAAAATAAGGATTGTTTGGGAATATATATGAATATTTCATTAAAACATTTATATAAAAAAATTTAAAAAATACATTTATAATTTTTTTCAGTTTTAAATCATTTTTTAATTTTTTTAGAAAAGAAGGTTTTGGAAGAAAATGTGTTTTTGATATAATACGTATATAAAATAATTATATCTTAAAACTATTCCATAAAAATCGTGATAAAATAAATATGGAATAATTAAGAGAAAACATTTATTCTCATGTAATAAATAATGTATAATTCTATTAATTTGTTTCTTGAGAGATATATCAACATATTTCGTCATCATAAGCATAAACATATACAGTCTTGATTAGTGATGAGATTTTATCATAAAACCATTACCACTATGGTAAAATTAAATCATAAGAATAGTGAAATAATATTATTAAAAAATCAAAAATAACATGATAATAGATAATTTCATGATATGAAATATCAATGGGTCTTTATATACACTTTATAAATGTATATTGGATCATGAAAGAACATATACCCCAAAGGAAAAAAATTGAGACAAAAGTGAATTCCTGTAATGGTATCATTAAAACTATAAAACACATGAAAATAGAGATCTTAAAATGAATATGAAAAAAACAACATTTTTCTGGATAATAATCATAAAATAAATAAATTGTCAATATATACACCCCATATAAGAAATAGTTATTCAATATGGAATGTGTCTCATCAAAGTGAATAGTGAGATGGAAATCCATTATATTAAGTCTTAGCCTCCTTCATAAATAATAATAACAAATATAGAATAAATAAAAGTTTATTAGTAATATATTAATGAAACATAATTATATATATATTTTGACATATTATTTACTTGTGACATTTAATTACTGGTTGTAAAAAATTCCATGTTAAAATAATATTTCAAGTAATCGCTGCTTTGTTTTTCATATATGTTTTAATTTTTTAATTTTAGTTATCCTACATTGATCATGGTTCAATAATATCTAAATTTTTACACATATATTAATATAATATATATTCAATATATATATGTAGTAATATATAAAAATTGGAGACAAAAAATGAAATACACTATTCATTGATAAGGTAGGTCATATGTACTCAAGAACACTATTTCCATTTTATCAATGTATAAAGTGACTAAAATGGAAAAATATTACCATTCCATAATAATTGATATGTAATATATATCATATATTTTAATTATATTTTTTCCTTATTACATTCAATCTGAAATTGATGTAAAAATGAATTGCATCACTTCGTGAAGCGATATTCTATCGTGCACATGAACAACATTATCATCTCCCCTAAGAAATGGGTTGTAATAAGGTATATGTTATATAATAATTATTTATGTATAATTATTTTAAAAATATTGTATGGTTTAATTTAATATATCATTATTACAATTCATATAAAACAAAAGTGAAAGACTCATCACATTGGTTCACGGGGAACTAGTATGATGTATAAGCAAGAGAAATTGTTTTTTTCCTATAGGTTTGGTGGTAAGAAGGCACTTGTGGTATTCTGACTATATGGGTATAATAATAATAATAGAAATATCTGATGTAAACAATCAATTCCTAACTATATGCATCCATGATTTTTGTGAAAGAAAAGAAATAACATCAGCCTATGAGTCAGCATTTCACTATACACACGAATGATGATTTTGTATCCCATTTGATGAAAGATGTGATAGATTTATGTTTTCAATGTTAATTAATAATATATTAGTATATAATAGATACTACTATTTTTATATTATCATAATTGATGATATTTTTATTGTGGTGGAAGAAAAAAGAAAATAATGGTTCTCGATTATAAATGACACCTCTTCATCAAAAAACCTCCATAGGGAAGAAACAAAATGCTATGTTGGATGGAATTATTAAAAAAGTATGATATATTGTTCATTAGGAGGTAATTATGGAAGATATGTTTTCCTGTAATTTTCTGAAATAATTTTTATTTATGTTGCAATGAGAGGAGGAGAGAGTGTGACCTTTTATATGTGAGAAGAGTTTCACCCTTGTAAATTTTAAAAATAAAATGGAATATATAAATTTTTCACATGATAAATTGATATAAAATGGTTTATAATAAAATATGGGGTTATAAGGTGTAAATAATTCTATAAAATTTGTTTTACATGTTCTTATTTTAATTTACACCTTATATGTTTATTTTAGCCCTCCTATAATCCCAATATCACCTTAAGTGGAATAAATATGTTTTTATAGATTTTACCATTATTAATGTTCTAAAATTAATTTCACAATAATAGAAAAAATAAATTGTTATGATTCCAAATATAGAATAAATTTTCCCAATTTTTATTGATATAAGAGAAAAAATTTAATTTAAAATCAATCCCACACATGGGAAGGGAAAATGGTTTTACTAATTGAAAATGATCTAATGTTTAATAAGGTTTTATATGAAAATTTATTATGAAGTTTAATCTAATGATTTCAATAGGATTAATATATATAATTGTACTTTTTTTACCTTTAAACCCATCTTATTATTGTTTTAAAATTAATAAATTCATCAAATGAAATTATAAATCTTAATAAAAACAGTTCTAATTACTATTCATTGAAAATTTCATTCTTTCTAAAAAAATTTAAAACACACAAAAACATTATTTTTTTAAATTTTTTATAAAATTACGTATATTTACTCCAATAAATTTTATTAAACTGGAAAAATTAATTTCACAAAATTTTAAAAAAATTATAATAAACCTATTTTAGGATAAAATCTTTTTTTAGGTGTAAATTTTTTTTATTCTTATCTCTTCTATAGAAAACATGTATGATAAATATTAATAATTTTATTTAATATATAAAAAATTAATTTAATTATAATCATTATAGAAATTATATTTTTTTAATTTCTTGAGGAAAAAAGTTTTGTTACAATAAACATTATTTTTTAAAAAAATATTCCTTTATTTTGAAAATTTTTTTATGTTCAGTTATAATTACATGGTCAATATAGAAATCATTTTTTATACATGGGTAAACCACAAAATTTCATGATTTAGTTTACACTATTCCTACCATCTGTTCCAATGGCTATGCAATTAATTTCATGTAAAATAATCGTTTTTTAATAGTATGTCACCTTTAGTTTAAACTCATTGTTTCGTGTAAAAAAAGTTAAAATCAAGGTTTCATGTAGTGGGATATAAAATATATGTTATGTAGATAGAAAAATATGAAAAAGGCTAAATTTATTTGAAAAATAAAACTCGAGAAATCTTAGAGTGCTGTTTATTATTGGTCTAGAAATTATGAATTTATTTTGAAAGATGTGGCTATCTTGAAGACTAAATTCATGATGTATTTGGACACATTGAGTTCATATTCAATCAATTTGGTGTCATTAGTGCACTAGTAGTGTTTGTGGGACTCGTGAACTTTATCTTCCATGATTCCCTAGACCAGTTTGTGGTCGTTTTCATCAATGAAATTTTGATCTACTAAAAGTCATAGTATGAGTTAACATATCATTTTAGTATTGTCCTCTAGGTCGTTCAACGTCATCATCACTATGGAAATATTTCATAATGAAAATTTTGGATGTGAGAGGTTCATTTCATTAGGAATTTGTTGTTCTTAAGGGGTGAGTTCATGAACCCTTCTAATATTGAGGTATTTTTTTCATTTGAAGAGCCCCATGAATTTGGAATAGGTTCATAGTTTCCTTGGTCTTATACGTTATTAACATAGGTTTATACATGACTCCCCTTGAATTATATCCTTATTTTAAACTTTTAACATATTATAATTAACCTTTATTTGTAATATTCAGTTCTATGTGTCACATTATTACCTTAAAAAGTGTAATCAGTAGCCAAGTGGTTTTTTTCCTAAGGATTGTGTATTGTTAAAGATGTTTTGGGACACCTCTAGTCTAGCCTTTGGATGAAAATTTATCTAATAATGGGTAGTGATATATTATGAGACTAGTAAATTACTCTCCACATGAGTTAAATTATTCTACCAATGAACTAGAGTTGTTTAAAAAAAAATTTCATTGAATTTGTGAATGTATATTCTCATTGATGACTTCATTATTTTTTTGATAACCACAAGAGCCTAAAATACATTTTACTATAGTGGGATCTGAATTGATTGTAGTGAAATTGTATAGATTATAACCCATATTATTATTTTAGATATCCTCCAAATCAAATTGGAATGTAATTTCATATTCACAATGACATATTTCCTTGGGATATTTGGTTTGGGAGTCCATGGATATTTGTAGAGGGATGAAATATCTTGTAATGATACATCTTGATGTGCTGGAAGAAAGTTATAGTGGTTTTTTACCATTTGAATACAAAATCATCCATGGTATTGTAGGTAGAGTACTGTTTTTGGATATAAGTATATTTAAAGGTAATATGAGATTATTTTGTCAATAGTGACTACTCAAGGATGGTAATAGGTTGGTGAAAAAAACTGATGTTTTTTACGGAGGTCATTTTTTCCATTGGAAAATAATCACATAATTCCCCATAAATTTAAAATATAACCTTTAAAATTATTTCCCTATGTATATAATATGTTTCATGGATAGAGGAGATAGCTTTGGTGGACTGGGAATACTCATTTAGATGCAGATTTAATTCCACAATTCTTGGTATGTTTACGTATGAAACCCACACAATGTGTTCATAGAGGGGTTTTAAAACCCTTGTATGTTCCCATGTGTAAGTGGTGGTACATAAAGTGGGATTTAATAGTCAGGTTAACCATGTATTATGTATGACATGATACATTTTTTGGTATAGTGGTCCAACTAAAAAATATGGTTCATGAGTTGAAAATCTATGATTCGAGTGCGAAAATTCTTTTCAATGTGGTATGGGGATGATGATAATTTTCATTATGATTTAAAAAAGATCAATCATCTATGTTTGAGATCATTATTTCATATCATGATTTCTAAATGAAATTTTGTGAATTTTTTAGTTCTATTTATGCCTTACCAGATGTTTTTTCCTCAGACTGATGGGAAGAAGTAGCGGACAAACTGAAGAATAGAATATATTTTTTGTTTATTAATAATGGATTTTTCTTAGTCATGGTTAATGATCCTAACCTTGGATAATGTTTCCTATTACTATACCTATGAATCATCCATCATTATAGATCATTATAGTTGTTTTATTTATTTATTATCCATAATATAATGTACTATATTGATGTTGGATAATCAATAGTCCTCAGTTATGATTTTGTTTAGATAATGACCAAGAAGTTTTATATGATTTGAGAGTGGATAATGGTATTGATAGAACATCATGTAAACTTTTCTAATCATAGTAGATGACCCCTATAGTAAGAGTTTTAAGAGAATGTGTTCTTGACAATCTCCCCTCATCGTGAGAAGTAGAGTATTTTCTGTAGGAGTGATCTTTTTTCCATGGATCATTAGGCCTTCTAATATGTCTGATCACATTGTATTGGTGTTTATTAGTTTGAACTCCCACCATGAATAGAATGGATTTTCAATATATATGAAATTTATTAGCATCATTAGTGTATTCATAATGAATCCAATGTTTCTAAATAGGGATGGTAATATATTGAGGATGATGTGATATTCATGGAATGATTCATATATATATACATGATTATTGATAGAAGGTGCTACATTTGTGAACCATCCCCTTGGATCATATATTGTGGATACATGGTGGCTTAGAAAATATTTCATGGAATCCTGATAAGTAGATGTGTGACTAGTAGCAGGCCTTTTTGAGATTTTAATAAGTTTATTTAACAAATGATGTGATCAGTAATTATTCCTGAGATGTTAATTGTTCTATATTCCCTAATGTGATGGGATAAAATTTGTGTTTTAGTTTAAATTACATGACTAAGAGGTATATCATGAGATTTTATCTTGGATGTTACCCTTTCCATTATTTTTGTTTGGTATTGATTCTAATTGTTAAGAATAATTTGAGATGTATCCAATGTAATTTTTCACACATTCATATCCTGTTTGATTATTATTTTTGGGGTTGGATATGATCGAAGGATGATTGAGGTTTATTTAAATGGGGTTTGAGATGAATTTATATGACGCAACCCAATTTATTGTGTAAATATCTGTTCATAATGTTAATTAATTTGAAATTGAGGAACAATGATTTTTGTAATATGATCATAGTGTTTTTAAATGAATTCATTCATAACATGAACAGACATCACATATTAAATTATTGGGCATCCGAAAAAATTAAAAATTTGAATTATTATTTAATGAATTAAATGTGTCAAGTTATATCCTATTTATAAATTTTGGAAAACCTAATATTTTTCTCATTCTTCTCCCATTTATCTTGAGATAGAGGATAATTCTATATTTATTTGGAGAACATTTCATCCCATATCATCAATCATTGATCTGTAGACTATAATGGTTTTATAATGGAAATTTTTAATGAGTTTGTCTAATCTCTCTATTTATTGTTACTATTCCAATCTTTGGGAGTTCATATTATATAAGTTATTTTTAGTTGGGAAGTTATGGGGTAATGGTATTAATGATCCATTGGTATAATTGATTTTTATCTCGAGTCTCATTTTTCAATTATGGTCATCAAATGAATTATTATTTTCACAATTGTGCATAGCGAATTATAATTCCTCCTTGAGGCAGGGGATCCATGTTATCTGCAGTTTACTTTTATATATGTGGATATCATTATGTTGAGATCCAATAGGTGGATAGTATGGGATAACATAATTAGAAAAATAATTTCATTAATCAGAAATTTTGGTGTATGGGATTTTCCACATGCACATTTTTATTGTTTTATATTTCATAAATGATTATCAATATTTTTTTCATTAATAAAAACTCATCCATTGGGATAATTATTTTTCATTGGTATTACATCGATTTGGGAATATTTTATTGCACTGATTTATTAATCTCACCAGGTATAAAATACTATAGAATATACTTAAATATAACATAATAGTTTCCCATGATCATGTATAATTTTTTAAACATTTCCATGGAATTGACGAAGTAATATTATGAAAGAACATTATATGAATCTAAAAACACAATTCTTGTAGAATCCAAATTTAATTTTAAGGGAATATAAGATTGATGAATTTATTATAATCTATACTGTTGGGATCTATATGGAAATAGTTTGGTGATGGGGGTTAATATGTTCACATATGGAATGTTATGTATATGAGGCTTTACTACTTTAGATAGGGGCGATTAGGGATAATATGAAATTATTTATTTATGATGTTTTTTATGTGGTTATTGTAGTGGTATGGCTGTATTGAGGTGATATATTAGATTGTGTTGTGATTTGGAATTGATTAATGTTGGGTGGATGAGATCTAGTGTGGCATGATTGTGTTAGTTACTATGTTATACATTCAATGAATTTGATATAAATAAAATGATTTTTTTTGGGCTGGTTTTAACTAATCATATGATAATATTGATTTTTTAACTGGTTTTGATTAATTGAAAGATAAATGAATGTTATTTTTTAATGTGAACTGATATGTATTATAAAATTCGAGTTACTACAAACTCAATAATTATAGAAAATGTGGAACTTGTAATTTAAAAGTGAGATTATGTGTCTTGTGTTTGAATGTTTTGTGGTTTAAGGAATTTCTTATGGATTCAATTGATATTCAAGGACTTGAGTTGTTTTTTTGGTTTTTTGGAATGTGAAAATGGAGTTAGATGTTAACCCATAAGATGAGTGATGTGTAATACCTAGCTCTCATTAATTTAAAATTAATTTCTATATATGGCCCACCCATGTTGGATAACCATAAAAATTACAAAATATTATGGGTTCTATGTTTTTATCAATATATATGTTACTATAGAATTATATGGATGACTACTCGATATTATTTTCTTTTCGTTTAGTATTAGTAAAGATAATGGGGCTTTGTTAGAGATGACCCAGTGATAGTGATAATGTGATATGTGTTGGGGCTCATTCATAGTTGGAGGATGACATGAGTTTGATGTCCTTAATTCTTATAATAACATACTTCCCTAGATATGAAGTGTTGTGATGTAATGAATATGTGATGAGTATATATGAATAATTTATAACGTTATTATAGATGGTGGTCGGGATTCATATGTACAGATGTGTCATAGACCACATTAGAGATGAATTATTTTCTGATCTGATATTCGTAGATGTTATTTGAGAATAGGAAATTTGAAGTTGGGGTGTGATAGAGGAAAATAAATTAGAAAGTGGTTATAGGGTTCCTTGATAATATTATCTTTATGTTGTATTATTATTTACTGTAATCCCATAAAATTATTTTATTTTTATAGCCTTAGTTATATTCACCATCCAAGGGTCTATAGAATGTGGGACTCTAGGGATATTAGTTATCACAGCTCAATGTCGGCCTAGGAGGGGTACCCATTGAGGGAGGGGATCAAGACATGATACTTATATTTTTATCAATTTTAGGTCAATTTGTATTTATATAGGGAAATATAAAGAACCACATTATATATCTAGAGTTCTATGATCTTTTACTCTATACGGATGACTACATCCCTATTGTATGATGTTTTTTATGCACCCAAAAAAACTCCCCATCTTGTTATATAAGAAAACATGAGAACGTGTAATTAATTGAACTCATTATCATTCACAAAACCATGATTTTTAAATGTGTATAAAAATAAGCAGTAATATAAAAATTTAATCTTAATATTTAAAGGTTTTCATATTATGGATTCATATTTATTAATTTTTTATAAATAATTTTCTAAAATTATGTTGTAGAAAATTGAATTGTTTTAATTAACTAAATTATTATTCCATGAAACATGAGAATTTATTCGAATGATTTATTTCCAAATTATAGAATATAAAATTGATAAAATTTTCTTCCTTTTTAATATCATCACATCAAAAAAAATTATGTATATGAATATGATTTATTTTTTCTAGAAAAATTGAATTTTTGGTAAAGAGTTAACAATGTCAATTTTTTCCAAACTGTCATTTCATTTAGTAAAATAAATAATATAAAACTCATATTCTATTTTTTATTTTTCTTCAATGTGACATAATATCCATTTAAAAATATTATTTTTAATATTTTTATATTAATCAATGATAAATTGTATTTTTATATATGTTGATTTTCAATCATAAAAATACATTTTTCAAAAAAAGATTTTCCATTGTGTTTTATAAATATATATGAAAAGAAATTTCAACCACTTCTAAAGATTTAATCATAAAAAATATATTCCAATTTTAATATGGAGTATTAATTTATTTTTAGGCCATTTTTATTATTTGTAATTATTAATTGTAACCATGTTACCAATATGTAATCATATTAAAACATAAATAATGCTAATTATGGTGAATATTATATGATCTGGACATAAAATTTCGTCCTAAATACTATTTGTGAATAAATTTAGAACCACGTAATCATATCTTATAAATTGTATAGTATTCAAGCCACATGACCTTGAGTAATATATTTATAATATTTTTAGGGTTATAAAAATTATAAGTGTTCTGATCCCATCATAATAAGAAGGAACCTCCCCTCCCCTCAAAATTAAATTTTTTTGGTGAACTCTGTCTTGTGAATTTCTTAAAGAATTACCTCCCAAAAATCCATCCCCATTTCTTAGTGGGTTTTCTCACTATTATAACATCTTAATAAGGAATATGCTGTAATCTAAGTGATATTTTCAAAAGAAGGGGTATAATTATAAATTGAGTTTCTCATGATTATTTCTTCCAATAAATCACCGAAATATTCCAAAAGATTCTGAAATAATAAAATTAAAATCTTCCATACATAAAAATTTTATCATACTTATGCTAAAACCCTTTTTCATCTCCATTTCAATACTTTAGTAAAATAAAATGTCACTCGTGCGAAACTGTAAACTACCACATCCAAAACGTTCATTTTCTTTCTTTATCACTAGATCATATTGATGAATAAAATGATAGAGAAAAATTATATATAAAAAATGTATGACATAATTTAGGTTCTATAACTATAATATACTATATACATTATTTACCTTGGTAGCCATTGGAAAACAATAATGTTACTCGTGTGTACATGTGGAATACAACCTCAATGAAGCCATGTGATTTATTTTTCAACTCCACCATGAAAGGATGGTAATAAAGGTGGATTTAAATACTAAATAATACATTTATGAGATATTTATGATTCTTGAAAAGTGAAATATTATATTCTTTATTTTATTAACAACCATTTGAAAAATAAAAATACTATTCGTGTGTATATACGAAATATCATATCTAATAAACAATGTTGTTCATTATTTTTTATGGATTTAAATGGGTGGTATTAATGACAAAAAATATCACAATGGGGCACATTGAATGATTACCCCATTCCCACCTCAAATATTCTAGGGGCTGATGACTAACACTGAGTAAGATTGACTCACAAATTGGGGAATTTTCCTAAGTACTTGTACACATGCACTCATCTCCAAACCCAAATTATTGAAATGTGAAATCACTAAATAAAAAATGTTTAAATACACTATGATACCAATAATTGTGTAAATAATTTGATTTAATGTGTACAAAATTAAACATGGTCTAGAATTCATGCCCACCAAAAGAAAGAGTATGAAAAAATCTAATTCACAAGTTCCTGAAACTCATTTTCAGAAAAACCTACCTGAAGGGAAAGGTACTGGTCAGGTATCGAGAGACATAGGATCACACCTTGACTGTATGGTCTCTCTAAGAACCACCTATTCTTTATCGACCTAATAATCCATCAATGTATCAACCATCTACAAAATATACGACAACTGCAGGACAAACCCATGCAACGATGAGTAAAACAACAGCTTTTAGGGCCACCCAAAAAAAGTAAACACCAAAAATGGAACACCACAATGAAGATATATTCTTATAATAATTGGTATGTGTCAAAATCACATATATGAATAATATATAGGTATAATCATTAATGATTCCAATCCTCAATGTCTCATCCACTATCAGATACATGGTTCTGATCGTAGATCACTCGTATCGGGAAATCTCACTCTACAAGCTTTCTGATAGAAGCATGTAGAAAAAGTATAACAAAATTAACCAAAGTGATGAATAGTCTCGATATGTCTTTTTTTTTTCAATGATACATTCAGTCTATATAATACACAAAGTCTTGATACATCATAGAAAAACATCAACCACTAAAAACATCCTGAATCACCCTCAACAGGTCTAGTCCCATAGAACAGAATAAATCTTATTTCGATATAAATATAGGGGGTATACCTTACCAAGGGATCACTATGGGGACTCTTGAACCTAACGTTGACATATTCGTAGATAATGGATATGTTCCCGTATATATATTGGTCACATCATCAGCACAAAACCTATCTATGGTACCACAAAGACAAGTGAGGACCTATTAGGACTCTTGGTGTGATATATGCTCCAACACGTTGAGTCAAATATCAATGTCTGCTTGAGACAAATCAGATTTGAACACATTTCATTATCTATGATGGGAATAATATCCAACATTTATCCCTCATAGTTAAACACAATAGGTATTCTCTTAAGCTCGTTTTTTCATCCTCTATAGAGGGAATAGGATCATGTATCGATCCCTCATAGGAATAGAAAATTGAATGCTACCAACCTCTTCAATTCAAACTAAAAACCCACCAAGCCATCTCAAAAATAACTTAGGCCACATATGGTTAATCAAATGGAT
Organism: Viscum album; assembly: GCA_963277665.1. Classification (NCBI taxonomy): domain Eukaryota; kingdom Viridiplantae; phylum Streptophyta; class Magnoliopsida; order Santalales; family Viscaceae; genus Viscum; species Viscum album. Next base: position 1,500,263,178 of record OY728146.1, on the reverse strand, counting down.
TCTTCATTTGAAAGTTAGGGCAGTTTTACTGAAAACACTAACTCATGTGTGGTACGTGTCTGACATAAACTAGGTCAACCCAACTGAAGTGGCCCAGCCCAAAAGGCCTCTAGTCAGACATCTTCTAAATCACAAGACCTAGCCCACTAGGATAGTAGAGTGTCCTGACCCCTCTTCTCTAGCCGACACACGTGGGTTGGTCTTGCTACGTTGCATGAGGTTCTCTAGAATATGTGCCTCGAGTCAATGTGGCACTACCGCTTTCAACTCGGACTACTCGTTTATCTAGTTACCCTTTATCCTTATCATCACAGGTTCCTCCAATGTGGCTATGTCGTGGTTTACGCAGCTACCACCGGCATGCTAGTAGCCCCTTTTTTGGGCCATTGCTTCCCATCTAGTTCCCCATTTATTGAATCATAGGTGTGCCTACGATCCATGGGTCACATTCTTTACTTCCATGGTCTTGGATCAACATCATGATTCATCCCAAAGATGTTCCCATCAAATAGATATATCTCTTGACTCAATTTCATTTGTTCGTCACCATCCTCATAACAACTCTGATAGTTCATCCCAACATTGGATCACAGATTTCGGATCGTTTCCCCAAGAAATGGAGGCACAACGATCATCCACTCATAAAAAGTGAACAACATTAAGAATTAAAAGAACATCAATGAGAAAGAATATAAAGCATCCCAAGAAATGAACCTCATCTTTTGTTCCTTCTGGACTCGATCCATTCCTTAATACAAATTCATGAACAAAGAATATATTAATAAACAACCCCCAATAATAAAACCCCAAATATATAATCCCAACCAGAAAAACACATGACAAATGAATTATTCTGTTCATCAGTTGATTTAATTTCATTATTGGAAAAAATAATAGGGATGAAATTAATTTAAAGAACACTCCCAAACCCAATTTGGTTTGATCATTAACGAAGAACGTTCATCACGTCGTAACTATGGTAATGATCCTTCAAATATAAGGATTTTCAATCATGAATTTCTTTTCCTTAGACATTCAATGAATACAGATCCATCTTCTTATCATAGAAGATCTCGTTGGTTATATCGTAAAACAGGATTCTGGAAACTAAGAAATACAAAAATAAATCCAATATTTTTTCCAAAAATAAAATTTTATTAAAATATTTTAATGATTTTTACATAAAAAATTATCTTCCATAGTTTCCTTATGTTGGCCGATGTTAGGACTTAACTAAAGAATACACCGCCTTAAGAACTCAATGGTGGTTTTAGATTTCCAATCCGACTAATTGTTTATGAATATTTGGTATTTAATATAAAAAAAGTAATTATTTATTTTATTTATGGTCATGTACATGGTGATTTATTCATTAGATGACCCATGTTATCCACAAATAGGTCAATCCTATGGTAAAGACACAATTTGGATCTCAATGATGCCCTTATATTTTATATCTATGAAACTGATTAAAAGTGATTTTATTTTTTATGAAAAATTTTATGTGCATTCTATTAAAAACATAATAGATTTCAACAATTTTTTCCTAGAACACTGATCCCCAAAATGTCACACAATCTATGTTCTTGGTCTCTATATTTTCCAAAATAATTTGAAAAATTAAATTTTATAATATAAATGTAATTAAATACCCCACACCTTCGGTATTTATGACTTTGAAAACCAAAAAAAAATGATACCCATACAATTGAGGGTACTGAGCATGAATCTAAGCCTCCTCCCCCATGTTATCTCCTTGAGATTCCCCTATTTCCACTAAAACAACACCAGTGTAATGAAATGAATGTGAATGATCCTCTCCTACCAGTCCATAAAATCCATTGGGTACATAGAAACAATTTTATCCATCCACGATGTCATGCTCCCCTAGTCGATGATGTGTAATGGGTCATGCACGTACCTCCACAGTTGAGACACGTTGAATTCATCATATACCTAATGCAAATTTAGGGGTAGATATTAGTATTACACCACCTCACGAACTCTTCATATTATCCAAAAAGGGTTGATGACCCTTAGAGATAACTTGTCCTTTTGGGGAAAATATCTATATATTGTGGATAGGAGAGATCAAATGTAACGCATGGTCTCCATTCTCTAACTCCAAAGTCCATTATCTCCTATCAGAAAAATATTTAATATGTATCTATGAAATTTTCATCTCCTCCATGATGACATTCATGTTCTCTGTACATTCATTCACCCACTCTGGGCCTATGGGTGTCGAACCTCTTGGGTTTGTCCAAAATATGTGGTGAATGGAAGGAGATATTGTAGAAATCCAGAAATGGTTCCATACCAATGGTGGAGGGGTAAATATTTTTTATTCCAAATACCCTGTAGGTAAGCTATCCACCTAACTACATCCAAAACATAACATAAAATCCCAAATAATGTTCTCTAAAGCCTGAATGTACCACTCAGTCTAGCCATCCTCTTGTGAGTGAATCTCTATGCTCAGTCATAACCGATTCCAAACCACCTCATGTAATCTCTTCCACGATCTGGATGTGAAATTTGAATCACAATATGAATCAATAAACAATGATAATCCATGTAGTCGAACTATGTAATGCACATTGGGGTATCTCATGATATCTAAAGAACTCTACTCCAAGATAGCTAGGAAGTGGGTTGAGTTGGTGAGTTGGTCAATGATCACCAAGATGTTATCATCCCCCCTAGAACTATATTGTTAACCCTTCATAAATTCAACTATTATCACATCCCACATCCACTTTGGAACCTCAATGGGTTGAGTCAAACCCAATGGAACCTGATGCACAACCTTCACTTGTCGAAATGCAGGGTATTGATACAAAAACACTTCAACTTCCATCATCATCCCTAGACACCAAACTGATGTCAGAGGTCCTAGTGCAATATTTCAACCCTTGATGTACCAGTAAATGGGATTCATGAAATTCCCTTAGAACCACCTCTCACAACACCACTGGTACAATCATCCATCCTCTAAAATGAACATTGTGTTGTCTAACTTTTGAATATCCATGATGGGAATTCCCTGTTTATATTTGATCTTGTATAGCCTTGATGATGGTATCTTTATGTTGTGACACCTAGAATCTTTGTATGAGTAGAGGGGTGAAAACCAATAACTGAGGATAAGATACTCCATGTTCTTTCATAATTGTAATCTATAATGAGGATAACTGCTATAATGCCTCATTCTGAAACGATTGGCTATATCTTCTTCTAAGATATCTTTCTACCACATTCCACATCTTCAGAGAATAGAAAATATCCAAGTCATAGTCTTTGATAAACTCTAGTTTTCACCTTTATCATAAGATACAATCCTTCTAGGAGAAGATATACTTAAGAATCTTCTGGTCAAATAAGACGATATAATACCTTCCCATCAGGTAGTGTCACCACATATTCAATGATAAGACAAAAATTGATAACTCAAGATCATGTGTCATGTAGTTCATCTCATGTAATTTTAAATTGTGTTAACCATAGATAATCACTAAATTATTTTTCATCAAGATACAACCAAGACCAGTTAATAATGCATTAGAGAACACTACGTCCTCGACACCCTTCTCTAGAGACCACAAGATGAGAGAGCTCGTCAAAATATTCCCCAAATATTTCTAGATCCATTTCAAATCCAGTCTCTAAGATGAAATATCCACGAATGAAAAAGACCTCTCAAATAAATGTCTAGCGCTTCAAGAGATTACCATGTAGTTGGTGCTCTCAAAGTGTGTCCAGGACCATCCTCAAGTGTCATGTGTGATCCTTATTGGATGTCAGGTACACTAAGAAATTATCAATGAAGACCACTTAGGTCTTCCCAGGTTTAATCAATAAGTCTCACGAATCCAATCATCTATAATTCTTCCAACTACACCCTCATCTCATGATGCTCTGCAGAGACAATATGATATGCAGTTGTATATATGTGTATCATCCCAGGATGTAGATCAATGAAAATTTATATCTCTTATTGGAGAGTTAAAACAAGAACATTTTTAGTGAATCTGTTTTTAAAAACATCATCCTTTAAAGGAAACTGAGAACTCAAAACACCCACTACATTTAGGTTTATGATAGCCAAATGAAGATTAATAGGCTCCACCCTCTTATGCGTGAGTCCATATTGAGTAGTAAAGAGTTCCCTTTAACAGAAAAAGGGTAATCTAGTAATATTAATATAGAAAAACCAAACTTGTTGCCTAAAACAATCAATACAACCATGAACAATGGTTATCAGTGCATACCAAGAGAAACATCACAAGGCCTTGACGATACAACCAATATATCCCAATATAATCTCTCACCTTTAAGAGTTAAGTCACACTGTCAGCACTACTTTATGATCATCAAGTCTATTCTAGTTGTATTTTCTAAGCATAAGGGTCAAATAAATGTTAAAAAAATATCTTTACGTATCAAATAAAGAAAGTGGTTGGAATGGAAGGCAACATCACTAGTTTCTATCTACTGCAACTAATGTTGAAAGACATATATTGTAGTTTGAGCTATTCCTGGATTCATGGGGTCATAAGCCTCAAAATCCTTCCATTGTCTCCTCCCCTATCCTCTAACTCCAAGAGTCTTTTGTGGACCTCCTAGGGATGGTGGTGGTGACATGATAAAACGTTAGCCACCTTCTAATTCTTCCCCTACTCCCCGGCCACATCTTCCGCCTGAGGAATCTATCTGATCTTGCTATTTCATCTTCCATGGTGGCTCATGAACTACCTCTATAGAAGAAGCATGAATAGGGGTACAATATTTCATGGAATGTAACTCCTAATACAAGAATAAAAATTCTCCATCCATTATGAAGTTAAATTCCCCTTGAAACATCCAAAGAACCCTCAAATTCTATAGCTTACGTTGTGAACCTGCAATCGATAAATCCTGCTGACATTGAATCCTATAAAATCACTACCTTGGATGCCTATAATACTTTCTCAAACCCTATGTATCATTAAAAAAATCCAAAAAAATAGACAACTTTGATTGGAATGTTTCGTCCACATGAACCACTGTTGGCGGGTGTACAAACTGATCAACATGAGAAAGCTCCACCTGCTAACCATCCTGAAGAAAAACGCTTTTGTGAATGGATCCCCTCAAGTAGTCCTCATCAAACCTTAGGTTAAACTCCCGATCCTGCTTTGAAAACCTCAGTAGATGTCATCATGAATACATTCGATAATAAAATAATATATTAATAGTCAAAATAGTATACATGGTGAGCTGACAGAAGAAGGAAAAGGAAAACACAACCCATTCCTATATGTTGCACATACCTGTATTTTTAAATGAAACCAATTTTTTCATGTGACAATTCAAAAAAAAGATTTCCAGAGTCATGATGTATGGATGTGTTAGCTACCTCACCAACATAGGAGTCCCTATCCTAAAATCCAAACAGGAAATACGTAACACTGTTGACCCAAACAAATCGCACATACTATTGGTCCTAATGTATAATCAAACCCCTATAATACCACTTGGTCAAGACATGTCCCGGAGGGGCCCATGTAATGACTACCCCCAACCTATCTCCTATAGTTTAGGGGATGGTGACTAGTATAAAGTTGGAATATCACAAAAATTAGAGGCATTTTCCTAAGAATAAGTTAAAACACACACATCTCCATGCCTAAAATACTAAAACACTAAAAAACTAAGTAAAAAAAGGTTAATATACACTATGATACCAACCATGGGGTATGATAAGAGTGAAAATTTATGTAATGTTCAACTAGGATAGAATACAAGTCCAAAAAACAAAAAATTCTGAAAATATGGGTGCAGATATTCCTAAAACTCATTCATTGAAAACCCTACCTAAAGGGAATGGTACTGATCAGCTGCCTAAAGACGTAGGATCACACCCTATATTTCTAGTGTCTACACGAACCACCTGGTCCTAGTAAACCAAGGACACCATCAATTTATCGATCATCTTCACAAGACCTGACATGTGTGGGAAAATCCTCTATAGGGTTTAATAAAATAATACTTAGTAGGAAACATTGAAAACAAAAAGTAACTACAACAAAGGAAACCACACTAAGAATATATTTTCATCCCAATAATGGAATGGGTCAACAACACATATAATAAGAACGACTAGTAATTCTCATTGGGGGTTTCCAGCCTCGAAGAATCATCTACTACTAGCTACACAGTTCCACTCGTAGCACCCTCGTCCAAGGAGATATCAATTCTCGATCTATTTAATATAATCACCTAGAACATGTCTACCAAAAGAAAAAATGGTGATGCATGGTATCGATAAGTCACATAGTTCCCATGAGACATTTATTCTCTCAAATACAAGGAGGATCGATACATCACAACAAACCATCAACAACTAAATAGAGCCTGAACCACAATATTGAGGTCTAATCATGATGAATAGAAATAATTGGATCTCAATACATATATAGGGGGTCCATCGCATCCAGTGATCATTGGGGGGACTCCATGTCCTATTGGAAACATCATCTAATATATGAGACAGTTTACTGTTTCAATATTGGTCACACCTTCTCCACAAACCCAACAGAATGTACCACGAAGAGAAGTGAGGACCTACTAGGCCTCACAGTTTGATACATGCTCCAAAAAGTTGAGTTAACTATCGATACCAGGTTGAGACAACTCAAATCGAAACATAAGAAAATTATTAGGATGGGAATGGGATCCCACAACCCAACCACCTAGTAAAATACCAAGGGTATGCTTTTAACCTCTATTTTCATCCTCTATAGAGGAATAACTTCTTACCTCAAACTCTCATTATGATTTAAAATATAATTATCCCCACCTATTATGGTCCAAATAAAATCCCTAAAAGGCAGCTCAAAAATAATTCCTCATCTCAAGTGTCCCGACACCATAGATGACTTTTCAACAAGATGCATAAATTGAATGTTATGGCTGTTTTACATAAAAATGACAGAGTCAGGTCTAGTCTGGGTCTAACTACAACTGGATTAGCCTGATAGAACTGGCCATACCCATTGAACTATAGGCCCTAGCTTTTTCGGCTGTAGGACCTGGCCTATCAGGTTTCTGGGACCGGCCTGCAGTACCCCTGGGCTATAGTGTGCTAGATGACTAGCCCCGGACTGTGAGTCCACTTGGAAAGATCCACTCCTCTACTCCAGCACACAAGTGTGGTTTGGTCTTTCGATGTTGCTCATAGTCCATTGTTATGTGTTTCATCGTTCAAATAATCACCTATATATTCATCAAAGATGACCAATGCCTCTTACTACTCCCATTCTTCTTATCTCAGATACAGCTAATGCGGTTGAGTATTTTTTTTATGTGGATAATAATGTCTTGTGCCACCACTAACACTGGTCACCCGCACCAGTGCACCTTGGTTCCCTTTTGTAGGCCATTGGTTCCCTTTTGGTGCTCTATTTTTAAAAACGAAGGAAAACTTGGAATCCTCAAGTTTCATTCTTCACTACCCTGGTCTTGAATCTACATTACGATTCATCCCAAATTAAAACCAATAAAATAGATATTTTTGCCGACTCACTTCGACATGTCTATCATAATCCTCATAGCTTCTTTGGTAGGTTTTCCTAACATCGGATCATCAATTTCTGATAGTTATGATGAGAAATACATGCACAATGATCATCCGGTCATATACCATGAAGAAAATGAAGAATGTGAAGAATATCAGAAGAGAAATGAACATTAAAAAACAATAGAACTTACCTTATTCATTGTTAATTCATCCTCGATCCATTCAATAAGAAAAATCAAGAAAATAAATTCATATCTCCATAAAAAACCACTAAATAAATACCCACAAATATATTCATAACCAGAAATATGGATTACCGATGAATTAATTTTTTCATCAATTGATTCATGTTCATGATATCAAATAAAAACGTCAATGAAATCAATTTAAAGAACTCACCATAGCTCAATTCAGTTTGATCTATGATGAAGAATGGTCCCTTCATTTTTTTTGGTCAATATCTTTTGATTCCGAGGATCGTAGTTCTTAATTTTCCTGTTTGTCGACATTCTTTGGAAATAGATATTTCTACTTTAATCATTGAATTTATTTATTATGTCATATCCATATATTGTTGAAAATAAAATATATTAAATGAAAAACCAAAATTTCATAAATATAAATTTCTATTAAATTATTTTAAGGCCATTTTCATTCAAAAATTACCTTCCATTTCAAGCCCATTCTAGCTAATGTTATGCCTCACCTAAAAAAACACCACCTTAAGAACTAAATTGTGGTATTAGATTTCTAATTCATGTTTTAATTTATGAGTTTTTCGTATTTTAAAATAAAATAATTTTATTTAGTTATTTTATTTATGGTTATGTCAAATGATTATTTATTTACATAGGACCTCCACCAAAAAATTTGGTCGCACTCATGGTGAATCCATTATTCTGAGCTCAACTGTGTCCTTGCATTTAGGATCTGGGAACTACTTAAATGTTATTTCACATTTTATGAATAGTCATAGAGACATAATATTGAAAATATTTCATTTTCTGACCATTTATTCTGAGCATGTTGGGCCTTAGAATCACACATCGTCTCAGTTCCTAGTCTCAGAATTTTCCCAAATAATTACAATGATATATTCTGGGAAATCTATGTCATCAAAATTAAAAGGGTATATAATTTATCGTTGTGAAATTTAAAAATATTTTCATAATATATAGTTATTTTATCCCTTATCCCTTTGACCATATTCAACAAACAAATGTTATTTTGAGGGTATAAACATTACATCATCAAAATTTTCATTATGAATAGAACAATCTTAAAAAAACATGATAATGAATAAATTAAATTGCAAATGATTCGGGAATAAAAATAAATTTATTTCTAGAAAAATTATCACACGTAAATAAATTTTTTATAAAGGATAGTAGAAAAATGAATGAAATGATTCATGACTCAAAGTGAAGGATCTTTATTTGAAACATTGATTTAAATGTTTTAACCACTTTCTCCTCCATATATGTATTCATTTAACATTTCCAATAATGCTATTATATAGCATCTAATGGTCTATGAATTTAGTTTTAAAATATATTTTTATTTATTTAATAATATTTTAAAGGATTATTTTCAATGTTTACTATATTTTTATATTAAATTTTTTAAAAAGTTGAAAAATAATGTTTTTTAATGTATACAACCTGACTGATTTTTTACATAATATAAATCATTATTTTATAGTTATTCCTATATATGTAAATATAATTTATTAATTTATATCTTATTTAATATCTATTGGTATCATATCATTTTTCATATTTTTAAAAGAAAACATGTATTTCCCATGTTGTTAGTTTGATAATGGAATGTGCTTTTCTTGTGGGTTTTACTGAGATTTTTTTATTATAAAAATAATAGAATAAATTTTATTATTTATATGGTAATTGATAATTACAAATGATGAAGGTTGATCTATATATAAATAATGTCTATGGGTTATCAATATTTAACTATGCATTGGGTAATGATTTAGTCTTTGAAGGTAAAAATATGGGAGTTCAGCAGGTGGGCCACTATAAAGGAATTAATGGGGGTATTTTGATGTTATATCTAGTCAATAACATGTGAAAATGGGTTATTAATATCATGATACAGGATTCATATATTATTATATAAAAATGTATTTTATGGAAATCATTTTATTTCATATAGTATGGAACATTTTTGAGTTTTTAAAGGTGATATATTTCAAAACGCTCTCATGATTTCGCGGGTGCATCAAGATGCCTTCATGATTTTACAATTAATAATAATAAAATATTATATGTTTTATTTGATAAATTTTTTATTTTCATATGTAGGAATGTTTTATATAATTTCTAATTATTTTTTGAATAAATGGTAAATGCAATTTTGGGATTTCAAGTTTTTCATTAAATAAAAGAGGTACATTTATTTTAACATCCAAAAATAAATATTATTTTTATCTTATAGTTTTTTTAAAATGATTCATAGGATCTTGAGATGATTAAAAAAATTATTAAGTACATTATTTCTACTTATATGATTCATATTAAATAAAGAAAAACTATTTGTAATTAATTTTGTATATAGGCATAAAGAACAGCTTTGTTGTAGAAAAACATACACTTTGTGAATGTGACCACTTTTTAATATAATTTTTCCCAAATTCTATAATGTGATAAAGTAAAAATATCCTAAATTATTTAAAAGTGAAAAAATTATTATAAATCATGATATTATGGGTTGAATATGTAATATTGTTTTATAGTTGGTATCGAAGAAAATGATCAGATATATATAGAAGTTAGAGTTATTTTAAAAGAAACATTTATGTTATTAAAAATTATAATATAATATCGTGATAGTGATTATTATTTATTCCATCTTAAATCATGTAGTTGTTATCTATTCAAAATAGTTTTTATAGAGTAATAAAGTAGATTATTAATAAAGATTCCATGAGGATAATAACCTTGAGATTTGTAAAACTATATTGACTAAAATTGATTAGTTTATTATAGCATTGAAAAAGTTAATATGGGATATTAATGGTATCACTAATTATATTAAGGGGCCGAATTCTCTATATAGGTGGATGACTATTATTGAGAAAATCATGAAATAGAATCCTCTACCATTTGGTGGATCTTCATACCCAAAAAATGTGTTCGGATAAATATATTATAAATTATTTTTATGTTTTTGGATGTATAGAACATCAAAAAGAATCAATGAATATTTATCAATTTGAAGGATTGGTTGATTTATGGTTGTATATAGTTTAAAATACGTACGAAAAAAGAATATATATAATTTATTGAGTGTGTAGACATTAATGATCATTATCGTTGGATGTATTTTCTAAAATCTTTATATCTTAGAATGGAAAAAAAATTATTTGACGAAAAAACATGTAAAAATCCTAGATACTTTGAGGAATATTATACTAAAATATTCTTGTAACGAGAATATATATTATGATATATTTATCTTGAAAGAACATTAATTATTTTGATAGATTATGATGCATTAAATCCTATGAATAAATTTACTATAATAGATTATATCAGTATAACCAAAATTTTATAATGAAAGAATGAATCAAAAATAATCAAAAATTTAAAATAAGATATAAAATGATTTATAAAAAAATATTGAAACAAATGTTTTAGTATTCTGTATATGCCATAAAAATATGTTTTCCAAATAAATTATTTTTCTAGTTTTTATGAGAAATTAAAATAAATAAATTCTTACAACATTTAGAAAATTTATTTATAAAAAAATTCAAATCAATATATAAAAACTATCATATACTGAATAATTCAAAATGTGATGAAAATATTGGATTTTTGATCAATAGTGAAATTAATGAATATTATTAAAAACTATCTTTTTTTATAGAATTTACAATGTACAATGTTTTATTTAAAATAAAATAAAAGAAAAAATATTTCAAAAATATTATAAATAATACAATTAACGTGATTGGAATCGATTTTATTTTTTATTTTTTATAAATACATTTTTTACAGACCATAATAGTTTTTTATGTAAAAACATTTTCCTTCAAATTTTAAGGATTTAGTTTAAAAATAAATTATTCTAGTTTTGAGAGTTTAATTCTATAAATTTAATTACATATTTTGAATTAAATTTTAAAATTCTGATAATTAAGACACTATCATTTTATGTCTAAAATAAAAGTGAGACCATTATAATTTTGATACAATGGTTATGGATAAAACTCGTATAGTGGGTGAAAAAATAATATATAAGGGTATATTTTCATATTAAATATGGGTAAATAATATTCTATGTCCATGATTATACCTTATCCTATCACACCTTCAAATATGTATTCATTGGGACGAATTTTTCTTGAGTATGTTGTTATTATATTAAAATATTTTATCAAATTCAAAGTGTTTTCTCTCCCACACTTATAAAATTACACCCCTACATTCTATTCATTACACCACCTTGAGTTAACTATATTGACCTAACCATGTCCAATTCTCTTCACAGTTTTCATATACATACTTTAGTGGTTTTTTTATTAAGAAAATAACAATCAAAGATTGTTTAGTCGAGGATATAATGGAGGCCTAATGAATAAGTGGTATTTGTATTACCCAACTTCATTCAATATATTTGTTATTCAAACATTTTATATCATTCATAATATACTAAATTCTATATCATAATTATAATAAAATGTTACTATGATCAAGTGATAACAATGATATTCAATCTATTCTACCAAATGCGAAGTGAAAGTATATCTTGTGTATATGTGTGGACTATTACTTCTGTATAGGAAACAAAATTCCATCACAATATACCATAAACAATTCCTATGATGAGATTATGTTTTATAAAATAGATTTTTGATATATTTGTTATTGTGGAATTATAATATCAAATTTAACTTCTTACCTTCCAATCTGATGGATAACAATAATGTTTCTTGTGTGTACATGTGGACTACCGCCTCTATAAAGTAATGTTATTCATTCAATTATACTTTACATGTATGGTAATAAGAATATATTTGATGAAAATATTTGATATATTATATATAATTTTAATTCATTAAAGTTGAAATTTTATTTTCCATTCATTTTCTATATCTTATGAAAATTAATAAAAATATTTTGTTGTACGTATGACCTATCATCTCAAGGAATGGTGTTATTTATTTTTCAATATCTACCATTTATGGATGAATTTAAATAAAAATCTATTAAATATGGATGATATTTAACTCATGAAAAAGATTATATATATTCTGATCCATTATCAAATAATAATTACTAGGACTGCTGAATTGAAATTTTAATGAAAAATTTATTCATTTACACCAAAAAAATGGTAACTGTAATAACGAATTATTACATAATAGGTGTTAAAATGTTATAAGTGGATAATATTTAATATTATAAGTATCTAAATTATCTTGTTATAGATTATCGTTGGTTTAAAATAATTATAATGTTGGTTTGATAATGTTCAATGCAATCAAAACATGAGATAATATATTTTTGTCTCACTTTTATTTCGGTGAGACACATTAAATTTCAAAACATGGTACCTTTATGTGGTGAATATAATTCCGTTGAATGTATTTTTTATTCAAAATCATGATCATTAAATGTATTTCTATATCCAAAAAAGTTTTTCTCTAATTTGATGCTTTAATTTTAAATTTACCATATTGGTTCTGGATTAATCTTACAATCTAATTATTTATTGAGATTGATTTTTAATAAGTTTCTAATGAAGAATTACTCGGCACTATCTCTTCAAAACCGAACAATTTTCTCATAAAATGGTTAATTTTTAGAATTATACGTATTCTTATCATTTTCATCAACTTATGGTCAAAAAATATTGATGAAATATCTTTAAAAATATAATTTAATTTCTCTATTTGGACAAGAATAAGTTTTCTTCTATATCAATTTTTTTCTAAAAATTTATTCAATAATAAATTTATATTCCTATAGGATTATTTAATATCATTATTACCAATGATTTGATATTTTAAAATATACTGGAAATTGAATTTATATTTTTCTTGAATGAAGTAGTTTTAGGTTTATACCAAAAATACAAAGGGAATATATATTGTAATATGCATAATAAGAATATAATTTACCACCATAATAGAAAATCAATAATTATTTTAATCATTAAAATTATTCCACTGTAATATTTAAATAAAATTATTTCCTTAATATTTGACAAATATTTAGATTTTATATATTTTAATTAAAATGAGAAAGGTATTATCCTCACTAAGTATTCAAACTTCCCTTTTATTTTTTTTCCATTTCTGATGACATAATTTGATGTCACATTATATTTTATGGGGATATGATCTTATGATACATCTAATATTCTTTAAATTCATTTATTATGATTAAGATAGAGATATTTTTATGAAACCTGTCTATTTTATTTTGGATATGTTATTAATAAATGTTTAAATCATTATTAAACAAATTTAAATTACATGGGCTATGAAATATAATTAATAATTTATGATCTTGTGGATTTACTAATGTGGGGGGATCTCAGCTACAACCGAGAGCTCTCCACAACTTTTTAGGTTTCAACCATGGATTCAATGAATTATATTGGCATTGATTCCAGTAGATTTTCTCTGGCATGGTACAATGTTCGTCACTTTTGGCGATGTGTTGGGTAGTGGTCGGGTGTCTCTAGGTCACCAATGGTATTTCTTGGCATTTTATGTAGGTATAGAGATCTGGTTATGATGGTCTTCCTCTAAAAATAGTGGAAATGGTGATCTGGATGTTTGAAGGAAGATCTGACTATGATGGTATATTAGGAGGAAGATGATTGTGGTGGTCCATATCATTGGTGAGAGTGATGTTTGTTCAAAGTTGGGTTTCTTACGGGACCTCTATTTCAGATCTGGTTCTGATATGATGTCTCTGACCAGATAAGGAAAATTTTTCAGATTCATAGTCGATCGATAATGTAATGATCCTCAGGTGTGGTGGCTAGCCTCAGTGTACATCGGCTATAGAGAATCTATAAGGAGCATGTGGTGGAGGTCACAGTAGTGTGGATGGGGGCGTGGTATGTTGTTGACTCATGTGATCATTTTGTAGATGATGATTGGTGGCCTCAAGATTTGGTAGGGGATAGTGAATTCTGTTGTCGGTGGGATGGTGGGGAGAATCTTGCTACTGTGCAGCATCAATAAAGATGTCATAGTGGCTGCATCATTAGGGTATTTTACTAATTTTGGATCTTTTGTTCTAGTCATGGCCAATGTAAATACATTTTTGTTAGGTTTTATTATAATTGGTTTTGTACCATTGGTCATTCCACTCAAATCTAAGGCTTCATGCCACTGGCCTTCATGATTATAATGGGTTCTCACTTAACCTAGTTTAAAAGAAAATCATGATATATTTTTTAAATAAATTGGGATCATCGCTATTTGTTCTGGTATGATCTTCTTGAACATATATGAAAAAATTATGATCATTTAATGGGTGGGGTGTGAATTATAGATCCATATAATGAATTGGGTAAATATGTATATCTCATGATATAGTAAGGGATGAAACTGGTATTGATCTATGTTCCACAAGGGACCATATCCTATATAATAGTCTTTGTAGTGATCCTTGATTAAGGATATGGTATAATGGGAAGTGAACCTAATCCACAATGATTGTATTGGAAGTGATCCTTGAGTAAGGAAATGATTTTTTATGCTTATGTGTATGGAACAAGTTTATGTATCACACTATGTTTATGCTCTTAATACTCATTTTATTTGAAAACAATATTATTCATGTATTATTAACTTTAATGAATTATTCAATGACTCATGATTTTGATATATGATATGCATTTTATGGTTATCAATTCTTATCATCATGTTCAAATTCCCTTAAGATGATGTTACACATTTGTGTTCATTAATATCAACTTTTTTTACCATTATTTTGTATCTGTTCTCACCATTTCTTATTTTTAATTTCGCCATGTGATGAATAAAGGTTTTATGTATGGTATCTCTTGTATGGGGTCATGTAATGATGAACTTGGTGGGAGATGATGATGATATCTTATGAAGGATTTTATTACATATCTATGTTTCTAATGGAAAAAATATTATTCTACAATGGATAACTATGTTATGTTCAGAATATAAATATTATAAGATTCATTATATAGGTTTGAATTGTATGGTGAACCATAGTTACTGTTTGAAAATTTTTTAGTAACCTTTAGAATCATTGATGAGAAAACATTAGAGATAACCATTAGGACAATCCAATTTATCGAAAAATATCTTCTGTAATAGTAAATAAAGTACTGTGGTTTTATTATATAAATATCCCTTTTAGGATAATACATGTTGACTTGTTAATTGAATAGATACATCAATGTGTAATAACCTTGAATTGTGCTGGTGGAGTATTTGACGGCCTTCATTCTTGTATATAGTGACTATGACCATATTGAACACATTGTGGTAAACTCATTAGTGATATTCTTAGGTTAACCCTCATTTTCACTATAAACTGTTATGAATGATTTTAATAGAGCATGGTCAATAATTACCTTGTTTAATCTTAAGGTATCATATATTGAGAATAATGTGTCTTGATTTAGGCATAATATGAATCATTATTCGTGACAGATCACTCTAATATTAGGAATTTGATGACCGTGATGCCCATTTTGGATTTTTATAGGATTATAGATTGAACAATAATGTTGACGTAATAATAGGTATTCTCAAAAATTTATTTTCTATATTTGTACACAGTTATATGTATTCCATTATAAATAGAAATTTCTCTGCGAATTTCAATTCCAAATAGTAATGATAAGATATTGAACAAATAGTGAAAACATATAATGGTATTATAATTTCATGTAAAGTATATGAGTTTTCTAATATTTAATTTTTATGAAATGGGATTCATTAAAATATTTGTATTTCCACTCTAGTTGAATTTTTAATATTTCTTAGGCGTGGATTAGTTTTCTGTCCATAAATCCTACTTTAATTTACAAAAGAAGTAATGTTTTATATTATAAAACATCCAATAATAATCTATTAGTTTGATAATAAATATTTAAATACAATGTTAATTTAATCCATTGTAAATAATTTATTCACATTCAAAAGGGATTTTATCTCAGTGGATTAGAGAGAAAATAAAAATAAATGATATGCCTCTTTCATGAGAGTTTGATGATGCTTTTTTAGAAGAGTTTCATAGTATTAATTGAAATTTCTGATGTTCAGTATTTAATAGAACTAATTATTTCTACTAAATACATTTAAAATACTCAATATTCAAATTCCCATAATGATTTTTGATAATTGATGAATAAACCCTAAGAGAATATTGATAAGGTATTCATTTGTTAAAGTGCACTGATTGTTTGAAACTAATTAAGATCCCAATCAGTAATAAGTATCTTATGCATTATATTAATTATTTATTTGATCAATTATAAAGAGATCAATATTTATTAATGATTAGTCATCAATATTGAAAATATCATTTGTCAAAAAAATTGAATACAATCCCAATATATCCTTACATATGACGTATGGAAACTATGAATTTTTAGAGATTCCATTTAGTCTTACTAATTCCCCCACAATATTCTGGGATTTATTGAATAAATTATTTTGTTATTACCTTGATCAATATTTGGAGGTCAATGTTGAATATATTATTATATATTCTATTATTATGTAAGAGTATGAATATCCATTTAGGACACTACAAATTACACTATGAATGGAAAGAATATAGGAAAATTTATTAATTGTGAACTGTATCTACATAATGTTTTTTTGGGGTCATATAACCTCAATAGAGGGTATATTAGTGGTTCCATTACATACTAAAGCTATAGAATAGTTCTTTTAACCAAACACTATGATTTAGATCCACAGTTTTCTTGGGAGTTGTTGATATTATTGAATAATTTTGGATAATTTATCATTGTTCCATAATCCAATGACTATGAAAAATCATAAGGGAACTAAGTAACATAGAAAAGAAGAATGTTAATAAGACATAAAGGAACTGAATAGAATTTTAGACATTTAACCTATTCGTAAACTACCCTATAGTCGATAAGGGTTTGTAAACTTTGGTGACATAATGATGAATGAAATTTGATGCATACTCAAGAATAATGATATGGTGATAGAATATGGCTTATAATAAATGAAAGGTCATGATAATTGTTATCAATATCATAATTTGGAATTATCTATGTTAAATTTCATATGTTAAATATGCTCAGTCATTATCATTTTGGTTAATATTGTGATATAAATACATATCATAAAATTTTACAGAATATATTCACTCAGATAGATCACAATATGAACTATAGAAGATGTTTGTTGTTGATTAATGATTTTTACTATCCAAAACATGACAACCCTATGAAAAAAGGTCGTATATTCTTTGAGTTTAAACGACAATTACATATTATCTATGAGGAGGATAAAAAAGATAAAATATTGACACATTTGAAAAGGATGGGTCTGGAAATATTAAATAAAGGGGAAAATTTTCATCTTTCTCAAATTAGTGTTCAACCATATATCGAAATTAAAATTAAAGTTTTTCCAATATAATTTTTAGAAATAAAAAACAAAATGAGAACTGTTATTGATTTAAACTATTATTATTATTTAATGATATGGTTTAGGATCATCGAATGTGTTCCTTCCAAACTATATTTTAATAATGAGAAACTAGAGAAAGATCTCAATTGATCATTATATATTCATCTTAAATGTATCAAGATGTGTAATGATTTAATGGAATATTTATAGTTAGATAACACAAAGGAAGATATTAAAGAGTATATATCTTTGTGATTGTTTTATCCTAAACTTATGGCTGAGATAGTGATTTCTAAGGGGGTGTTACACCCATTTCCCATACCTTAATGGAAATGGAAAAACATTACCATATATTTCATCATGAGAGTCACAAAAACATCTAAAGGCCTAATGATATTGGGGTTGTTATAATTTTCGATAGTATGTAAGAACAATATATTACAATAATTAAATTTATATTTATTGATTTGAATTAAAAAAATATACATTATGTTGGTGGTAAGGTTTCATGAAGTACCACATTCCATTTAATAATATGGGGATCCACGGTTTTCCTAGAATATTAGTTGAGTTATTCAACAATATCTTGATTCGGAGTGTTATTTTTGTGATTTTTATCAACCTTAGTTATAGGGATAGTCCAATAAACCACTAAAATCATATAGGTCATATTGTAGACTTGATGAATGGTATTCCATGGTTGTTGGTATTAACACTTTCCTCTAATAAAGTTTTATGACAAAAATATCTTTTACTCAAGTAATAAGATGTCTATTTTTGTATTCCAGTATGAGAATATGCTAGGAACAACCATTTGATGCGAAACATTTTAAAAAATAAAGCTATAGGGACATAAGATAGTTTGAGAAATAGATGTTAAACTAATTTTCATTCTATAACAGAACAGGGTAGATCAATGTCAATAGAAACATTATGAATGAAATCATTTTTAAAATATAGATTTCTAATTTGGTATAAAATGTATTACTATTAATATCTCAATGAAATAACATTATTATATAATGTATTCTGTGAAATATAAACCTTGGAATATTGTCCCCTTAAATAATTTTGATTGAGTTGTGATTGTAGCATATCACATAACGCTTCTATCGAACATCTATCAAGTTCACAGTCTATTCCATGAACCTCTCATGTGTAAGTACATACCTAAGTAGTCACATGAAATTAAATCAATTTTTTTATGAAAAAATCCAAATATTTTCTACAAATAAAAATTTGATGAAATCTAGAATAATAGAGATAACTTTTAGTGAACCAGTATACTCACACTGTAAAAGTTATCTGGGGGAATTATAATTCAAATAAGTTAAATGGGAGCCTAAGGAAGTGATGAAACAAATATATTCAAATTTTTCATCATTGTGATAAAATTTTGAGGGAAAAATTCATTTAAATGGATTTATAAAATAAAAAATTAACAAATATATACATTTTTCTTCAAATAAATTTAATAATCATCAATATCTTGAGTCACACACATCCCCATTTCCAAATAAATCATAATATATCACACCATTATAATATAGATGATATATATTTTGAATTAATAAACATAACCATGTTTTAAATATAATATACAATATTTTTAGATAAAAATTATATCTTGATAAAAAGGTATACAATTTTTAGTAAATTTATTATTTCATTGAATATACAATTTCCCCAAAAATTGGTTTTATTACATTTTTGAGAAATTAATATTAATTTATTCCAATTTTTAAAATTTATTTCACATAATGTTTTAAATCATAAAAATTTTCATATAAATATTATAATAGAGTAAATATTTTAGAATTTAATGCAAGGACTGATTTTTTTATAAATGGTGAAAAATATAGATTTTTATTGGAAATTATCATTTAATTTAAATCAAATAGCAAGATCAATTTTATAATTTATTTCAACAAAAAATTAGTTCCTATATATTAATGATAATCTAATTATGGAAATTCCAATAAATTTTAGTTTGGATTTTTATATAAAAACCATTCATATTTAAGAAAAAAATTATTGATAACAATGTTACATTGAATTTTATGTGTTTAATATTTAATTTTAATTAACTATTTTTGGGAATTGAATTGAAAAATAAATTAATTACATTTTAGGAATTATTAGTTTCAAATATTTTACTGATACTAATTACATTTTTTTCAAAATGAATTATAAAAACCATAAATAGTTGTTTCCATGATTAAGGTTAAAACCAGTTTACTATGGCGTTAAACCAAGTGATAACGTTATTTTAGAAAATTAAACTTGAATAAATATTTTTTATCCATATTTCTACCTTATACTATCACACATTATAATATTTATTCAATTTTAATCTCATAAGATTAGTATAAAATTATTTTATTTTAATGTTATGAAAAAAATCAGATTGTGCTTTATCCCCGCTTATAAAAGGATACCCCTACATTATCTTTTTTACCCACCATTGAGACATCTAGATCGACTAACCACTGAAAAATTTTAATAAAAAAAACTATATTAAATAATTTTTTGAACTTAACATCTAAAAATTCAATTGAAATTGTCCTTTGGAATGTTTGTAAATGTTGTCTAATGAATAAGTTGTAATCATCTTACCTGGCCTCATTCAATTTATTTCATTTTTTACAACCTATAATGATATGTTATTTATAAAAAATTAAAAAATTAATGATCATAAATATACATAAATATTATTATTATTATTATTTATCCTCTAGTATGTCCCTACTATTCCAATAAATTGGAAGTGAATGTGTTGTTCGTGCATACATGTTGACTACAACCTCTACAAAACTATGAAATTATTTATTCCATCAACATTTTTCATGGATGCTTATTATGAAAATTTTAATGATTTTAAATAATATTTATGAAATAGTTATTATTATTTTATTGTAGTTTCTTATATACCTTCTTCTATTCTAGTTAGTTGGAACATGATAATGTCGTTTGTGAGTAAGTGTAAACTACCACCATCACAGAGCATTGTGATTATTATTTAGATTCCAGATTATATGGATTGTAATAAGAATATTTTGAAAGAATATATATGATAAATATAATATAATAACAATTCTTTAATTTTGAACTATAATATACCATTCTTTCTTTCAAATCATTAAAAACTGAAAACAGTGTTCATCTATATGTATGGCATACCATCTCTATAGATGGTGTCATTCATTTTTAGATATTTAATTACAATGGATAACTATATATATGAATATAATGAATATTATGGATATTTACATAATTTTTAAAAATTATATTAGTGTGGATCCATTATTGATGTAGAAAGAATGGAACTACCAAAATAAAATTTTGATAAAAAATGAAACAGTTTAAGCCAAGAACGAATTAATTTTAATAATAATTGTTAATAATTTATTTGAAATTTATTATAATTAAAAAATACAATATTATAAGTTCATTGTATATTATGAAATATAATTATCATTTATTATAATTTTTTATATAGGTGGATTTATAATTTTCAAAGGAAGTCATACTCAAGGGAATAGAAATTCGTTTTCATATTATTTCTCTAATAAATATTCTATACTAACCACTTACTTTTTCTATGTGGTTTATATACTATAATGAAGATATTTTATGAAAATTCACATGATAATTTTAGGGATTCACATATACATATAATTTTTCTCTTTTATGATTTTTTATTTGAAATTTAACAAAGTGGTATAAGATTTATGTTACAATATAATGATTTATTAGGATTGTAAATGATTATGTTTCAAAAGATGAAATTTTATAACTAATGTAATACGAATCCTAGGATTTTTATTATCCTGTGGTTATTTATAAAGATTATGTTTTTTTCATTAATTTTCTACTCTTTATAAACTCTTGAGAATGAATGAATATTTATATGGAAAACTGACATTTATTTTTATCTTTGGTTGAAAATATTTTTTCTTGCCTATGAATGTTTTAAAAAATAATTTTAAAATTTTTTATATATTATTATATGATTTTTCATATTTATTATTATCTATGGTCAAATTTTTACAAAATATTTTAATTTGAATATTCTATTGATTTTCGGAATGTGTTACTTTTTTACTTTTCAGTAAAAACGTTACAGGAATATTTTTTATGTAACTGACATGAAATAAATTTCATGTCATCATGAATTTTAATTATATTTAACCATTCATTACAATATTCCAAGTTTTATTTAAATGGAAATTTGTACATAATATTTGGGAAATATTTAGATTTTAAAGAATTTATTTTAAAATTAATTTTTATTTTCATCAAGTAATATTCCATGATCTTTTATATAGGATTCATTTCCACTAATATAAAGTCATTTTATGTTAATTATAAATTACAACAGATATGTTCATATTATATAATAAAAGGATATATGATAAATGATTTATAATAATTTAGAACATATTTTATTAGATAAGGTTTATGTTTTGGATTGAAAAATAATTATATAGACCTCTAATTAATTTTGTAAAGATGGATGTCTCATAAGATAATATAGAAACCAATGTGGAGTGAAAATAGTTAATTAAAGATATATATCTGGTATTATAGTATTGGGAGTGAACCTTTACTATGGATGATATTGAATGGGGAGTGAACCCAAACAACTATGACTGTTTTGTTAGAGTGTATGTTGATGCCCCTTTCCGTCACAAAGTCTTAATGACTTAAAAAAGGGAAATACATGTGTCCAAATTGATTTATCCTTTGAAGAAACATCAAAAATCGACAAAGGCATAAGAAAGATTTTTTCCCCTTAGGTCGCGCAAGTTTTATCATAGTTGCGCCAGTATACTTGCGCGATGCCTAGTGGTCGCGCAAGTGACTTATGCACCCTATCTGAAATTCACCCAGGTTCTTCACTAGCCTATAAATACCCCCTGTGGGCCCCCCATTTAGGGTGAAAAATTCCGGAAACTCAGATTTTAACTCCCGTCACCCTAGTCTCTTCTCAAAGCTTCCAAACACTTCTAAGGTAATTTCATACCTAGAACGGAAGATCTAAAGAGGGGGAGTAAGGCCTAAGTGTTGAACATCATCAAAACATGCACGCCTAAGTGGCCATCCCTTAAGGGAAATGTCCACACTTGCGCACTGCCTTACCCCATCCATAGAACTTGCGCGCCCCTCTTCTGGAAGCCTCTAGGGATAATACTAAGGGCTTGAGCCTAGTCTCGCCCATGTATTACCCTAAGGGTTAACAATCGTGCAAGTACCCATGTGTCATGCAAGTATACTTGCATGACCAGGAATTGCGCACCCACCCAGGACTTGCACGCCACCTTTTTTTGGGTGCCCCTCCTGCCTATTTCACCTCTCTTAGGTCTATCCACCTATCCTCTTCATGATTATGCCTTCAGAACTCTCTCCAAAGACATTCATGGAATGATTTCCTTGTGGGATTCCTTATCTGAAAGTAATTATATGTAAAATCTCTCCAAACCTAGTGATTTACATATCTCTATATCACTAAGGGTGAATATTTCATTCATTCAACCTCATCCTTTAAAGATGAGAGATTCCTTTAAGCTGTGACTCCTTTTCAGGAGTAAGCCCCAGTCATAATTTCTCTAAATGGGCCTCCTCCTCAGGAGTAAGTCCCAATCTCAAAATTCTATATGTGGGAATCCTCTTTAGGAGTAAGCCCCATGTTCCCTAACCTAGGCTTCCTTTTCAAGTGTAAGCCCCAGTCTTCAGGTTTCTTTAAATTTTGGGCATCCTCTTTATGATTAAGTCCCAATCATAAGTTAATGTTACCTTTAATATGGTCATCCTCCTTATGAGTAATTCCCAAGTTATAAGTCCCATTAACTTGGGCCTCCTCCTTAGGAGTAAGACCCAATTCTCTAATCCATTTACCTGGGCCTCCTTCTCTGGAATAATCCCCAGTTCGAAAATCCTTTAACCTTGGCCTCCTTCTCGGGAATAATTCCCAGTCATAATTTCTCTTAACTAGTCTTCATTTACATTTCATTTGAGCTTCCTTCTCAAGAGTAAAACCCAACCATAGGTCCCCTCTTAATTTGGGCATCTTCCTCAGGAGTAAGCCCCAAGTTAGAGTATCCAAATCACCATATAGTAGATATACCTTTGTGGACCTTTTTCCCAGGTTTATTCCCTGATGTAAATCCTAATATTTATCTGTTCGAGAATTCATACATACATAATCCCCACATAATTTCTTATGATGGCACAATTTTCTGGTTTTAACAATTCTTCTTGTTTCTCACACCGATCATGACTCACATGAGCTTAGAGTGTAAAAGTAATTATGGCATCTTTCTTTAAGCCATCAATCATGCATAAACCTCATACTTAATTAATCAAAATATGTGGTTTCTGATTCATTTTCCAAAACAAAGGATATGTAGGTAGCCCTTATATGGGTATGATCCCAACTCTGAAATAATCCATGTCCTTCTGAATGACAATAAACTTCAAGTTCCCCACTAAGTGGATTTAAAACCAGTATGGTTGTCATAATGACCAAGATACTTCTATGTATTTAAGGATACCATTGACTAAGAATCTATTACAAATATAAGTGATTTTATATTGATGAAGAACCTCGAAAACAAATAAAAGATTCTATAAATTTCAATCATACTAATTATTGATTGTCAGGTCTAAAGGAATGCTCATTTTTATACTTGGTAATGTAATAAGGATTCATGAACATAAACTATAATCTATAAAGAGAGTCCTGTAGTAGACAATAATTCCCTCCAAAAAGGTGTTATGAGTCCGACCTACCATCCTATCGACCATTGAAAATTGTTAAGCCTCATCAGTTTATAACTAGTGAGCACCTACCTTTGGAAAGTATGTCCAAATGGATACGGAATCATTGAATGTTTCCAGTTCTCTGAATAGGAACGTTAGGAACATCTTGGAATATTTGATCCTTAAATCAATGATTTCATCCCCATTTCCAGAGGAAACAAAAAATGGTGAACCCGACGAGAATTCATAACCAATTTAAAATGATGTTTTACATATTTGTTAGGCCGCTATTTAAAAATCAATGAGAGGGAGAAAAAAGAAATCAATAACATATGTGCTCATCCAAATGATGTAATAGCCGAACTTATCATGATTATGTTTGTTCTATCAAACAGGAATTCTCTTCAAAGATCTTCTACATTATAAGAACAACATTTCTTAAGTTCACGTCTGTGAATGCATCTACTAATACTTCTATTGGATCATCGTCTGCTCTGAGGAAGACACCACCTACTCAACATCTTCAACACTGGGTATCAAATGCGCTGGTTGAGGAGTATCGTCAACACGGTACCATTCCAACTATGGAGGCCTCTAGAAAAGTCCTCCAAGTCAATAACTCACCCTAGTCGTTTGGACAGTGATGACCAATGATCAAGAAGCAGTTGGTGGTAACTACCATCTCCAGCCGTTTCAGGTCGTTATCCCCAGAATGCAATCTCCATTCCCTCCCGTATTCTGGGGAGTTGAATGAGAAGGTCCCTCAGGGCCTTAACTCAAAGATATATGAGTCCTTCCCGAGGGCTCCCATCAACAATCGTCACCAGACTCGTGCGGCAGTGCGCCCTCAACATGATGAGGGTGTTGTTTACAGGCATTAGGCTTAGGTTCCTCGAACCCGAGCAGGCAAGACGAACCACCAGAGGTGACAAAAACTTAATAGTGAGTAGGTTCTTATCTCTACCATTTCTGGAGAAGTCCACCAACATAACTTTGTGGAAAGCAACGAGCGGGCACAAAAACCTATCCTTTTTAATTCAACTGTCCAGCAGACTCATCTTGAATAAGCACGCCAATACCACCAGGAAATTCTAGTGGAGTACTATAGACAGGAACATACACCTGTTTATAAATCATCGGCTAGTCAACAGGCTTGTCTGACACATACGATGGATCCCACCAACCCAATGCGTTGACAGCTGGTAAACATGCTCATACACCTGCTAACACTCATCAATCCTGCCAGCAGCCTCGTCTATCAGTATTGAAGGATGCTCATCAACCACATTTGGTGGAGTTAAATATATAGGCACATACACCTGCTATTATTGATCAAGCCTACCAACAGTCTCGTTTGGTAGAATTCGGAGAAATCAGTTGGAAAGCTCCAACGATAAACATGAGGAAGACTCAACTATCTGCCCCCAAACATGAGTACATTCAGAATTCACTAATAGGAAAAGGAAAACAGGAGCAGGAACATACACCTACTAAAAGTACAGAATGGACGTATATCCCCGTTCCATCCATTGAAGTCACCAAGCACATTCTGTCAATGGTGAAAGACCAGAAGAAAATTCTTGCTCATATTTTGGATGCCTTCTAGGATATTATAACAACTTCAGCAGCATCTCAGGGAAATACACATAAATAAATCCCTACCAGTGGATTGACACATCAACAGTTCACTCCATAACAGACACACACATATGTTCCAGTACAAGAGTTTTGTGGGGCGTACTCCCCCATATCATATGGACAACCATGTCAGGAACAGAAACCTAATTCGAGTGGAGATAATCAGCCTAACCTGATCATTTCTCCTGAGAAGGTACATACACCTTTCCAAAATGACCACTTTCGTCAAAAAATGGTTCCATAATTGAGTAAGAAGGTGTCTAAGAAGAAGACCCACCCAGCAAAGTCAATAAATCAAGGGCCAATATGTAATGAATCCTTACTCGATGATGGAGTTCTTGATGAACTCATAAAATTATCATTTTCAACTCAAGATTCTACTCTATCAGTTCCCAATAGTGGGAACATTAATTCCGAAGGTCTGTACCAGACACTTCCTCATGAAGGCTTTCTTCATGACAATTCAGTCGATCTCAAAGTTTCATCTTCAGATGAGATCCACAATAACCCTCTGTGTGATCAGAATACTAAGGAGAAAAATGTTTCATCTTTTGATCTAATCCACCATGGTGTTCATCCCCATGATGATGAATTTAGCTATGAATTTACTCTCCACAGTAATAATGCACATTGCCTGGAAAATGATCCAATGGACAATGTAGTGATGACAAATCCCTCTTATGTTGAGACACTTGAAAATGTAAATCTAGTAATGTCTGATTCTTTATCACTAGTAGGTGACACACTTTCTCAATCAGAAGATAGCCAGGGGTGTAGGCCATTCTCTGAAATAACCCTGATTCATGAATATTCTAGCTTGATAAGTGAATTCTATACCAATCTTGTTGAATCCGAGGAAGTAAAAAGGAAGCACCAGCTCTGGCCTAATAAGGTATAAGAATATTCATTGAATGATAAAGAGGAATTACTGAATTTGAGAAAAAAACTGGCAAGAGGTGAAGAGCTAGTTATGTTTTGGACTTTGGCTGATTCTCAGTATGACATTCCATTGATTTTGAAGGTAGATGGAATTCATGATATTCATCTCAACATATGGAAAACTCTTTGTCAGTTGAAAAAGAAAATATTATCTTATGATGAATATGAAAATCATTTCAAGATAATAGAAGGGTTACAATGCATAATTGATTTGGTATCTCTCTCAGTTTCTCGATATTCAATGGCTGAAAAGCAGTAGAGAGCCCTTCAGTGTTCATGCCTTGGCACACTAAGAAGGTTGCTCCAGTTAATTTCTAATGACTCATCTAGTATTCATATTAGGGGATGAGTTGTTCATGGAGCACTACATTTCACTGTACTCACTAGTCATCAAAGCCCGTCGAAAATGGTCTCATGCAATGTTATTGCCCATGGCCAGCAATAGCCAATGGGCTTTGTTTTGTAATCAAAGACTCGCTCAAGAACATGCCTCAACTAGTTCTTCTGTAAATCATGTATACAGAGAAAAAGTTTTTGAATTACTCCTGCATCAAGAAAATGAGAATATTGAATAGTCCTCTAATTTGGAGCAAGCACATCATCAAGTGACAGATGTGTCAGAAATCATCCAACGGTATATTGAGCCGGGTTATAAAAGTAGATGCAGGTTGATGCATCCAGCTAATTCTTGGACAAAAGTCCAAAAGAACAGGATAGATTTCAAGAAAGTATCTGATATAGTAAATAAAGAACCACCCCAGCTTGCTAGACTGGGGACTCTTTTAACCCAAACCTCAGAATCAACAAATAGGGTTCGAGGAGTTGTGCATAAACCACATGAACAGACCCAGTCCACCGGACTGGGGACTTTTTCAGATCCTCAATCTCGTCCTAAGTGAAAGTCAGTTTTGTCTCGATTAGGGTAGAATCCCCAATAGGAACAATGATCCAAATTATCAAGAGATTACCTCCACATTACAGTTCGTTAAGAAGTTCCTGAGGGATCAAATTAGCAAAAGGAAGTGTCTCAACAAGGACATAGAAGAAGGTAATATCGTAGAAATGCTGATTGAAGCGATGCAATGCATTATGAATCAACTAATTTCATCAACACTATTGTTTCTTATCATCCATATGAGGCTCACTCAAAGGGATCAGATGAAGAGATTCATGTTCATGAAGTTGTACGCACAGACAAAAATAAAGAAGGTGTGTGTACATGAAATCAAATGATCACCCAGAATCTGGTTATTCCTTCAAATAACCAACTTCCCCTCTCCAAAAGGAATTCAAAAAAGGAAAAGGGAATAATCAGGTTACATACCCTTCCATTAGAGAAGGCGAATCGCTCTTATTAGAGGAAAGATTTTCACAACAATAGGAAAAGATGAAGGAATTAAGGAGGTTGAATGCAGAACTACTTCAAAGTAGTCTTCCTCCAAAACAAGATGGTGTCAGTTAGCCAAGGGAATTTGTTGCAGATACTTAGATGGATCAAGATTATCCTCTTTTATTATTACACCCTCATAGGTATTCACCTATGGGTCAGGTGAAACAAAAACCGGTGGTGTTATACTCAGTTGTTGTACCAATCCCCACACTTATCCAAGATACAGTTATTGCACCTGCACAAGTCCAAGATCAACTGGATGTTACTAAAAAGTTAATGACTACCATTGAATCATTAACAACTCAGTTGGAAGCTATATAAGTAAAGCGTGCATGGTTTAGCCAGAGAAAAGAGCTTACCCTGAATGGGTAGATGCAATTCCTCCCCAATCAAATTTTAAATGTACCACATTCCCAATATTTAATGGTTCAAAAGCCCCAGAGAAACACTTAACACATTTTGTTTCTCATTGTGATCCTATGATGGGAACCCCTCAGAAACAATAAGTAGGTAAGCTCAGGTGTTTTGTATAGTCATTACAAGGGCCTACTTTTGTCTGGTATACAAGCTTGCAATCCCAGTCAATTACCAGGTGGGGGGATCTTCGTTAACAATACCTTCTTCAATTCAGCTCAACATTGCCAAAGAAAACAGTTTTTGATCTGAAAAACTATAAGAAAAGTGATAATTAAAGGGTTTCAGACTTCGTTGCTCGCTGGAAAGGATTAACCTATTCCCTGAGCATAGCACTCCCTCAAGAAGAATTGTTGCCAATCTGTGTGGCGAATTTGCGGGATGAGTTGCACACACTGTTGATCCCTATGAAATACACAGGAGGGTTTCGAGACCTTACATTGATCGCTCAACATATTATATACTCTCTTATAAAGACTAAGGATAATGCTCGTGTAATTCCATCATATCCAGGAAGGATAATGGGTAAATAATATTCTGCAACAGTTATGCTTAAACAAGCACCTGTACCTGCTTCTACTTCAAGGCATTCTTCTTCTTCTTGAAGGGCTCCACATCCTAAGCATCAACAACAGAGGCCGTTTCATCAAGATGATCAATGATATCAAAGAAAACAAAAATTTGAGGATTTAAAGAGAAAAACATACACTTTCTGAAATGAACTAGTTCCTGGTTACTTAATTTCGTCTATGGAAAATAC
The DNA here is from genome assembly GCA_963277665.1 of Viscum album. Taxonomy (NCBI): domain Eukaryota; kingdom Viridiplantae; phylum Streptophyta; class Magnoliopsida; order Santalales; family Viscaceae; genus Viscum; species Viscum album. Next base: position 1,500,233,072 of record OY728146.1, on the reverse strand, counting down.
TTTGTTTCCATTGTCAAGGCCCAAAAGGTCGAACATGGAAGGAGATAAAGATCGCCCCAACTATTTCCCATTTCATCAGATGTTGGGGCATCCCATTCACGAGTGTTTTGTCTTCAAAGACCTCCTACATAAAATGGTGGACTCAGGACAAGTCAAGTTGAAAGGTTCTACAGCTTAGGTAGCATGTGTAACTGCTACGAATCCTGAGGAAGAGGGCGAGTGGAAAAAAGTCAAGAACAAAAATGCACAAAAATATGATGATTGGATGGTCAGAAAAATGATCAACCGAACTAATGTCATTTTTCTAAAACAATTGAAGAAACCAATTGTGTCTTTTATAATGAATTCCATAGAAAAACCCTCTTCATCAGAGGGAAAATCTTCAAAAGGACGACATAATTCAAAGAAAGAGGAACAATCTGATGAAGATTAAATAGTGTCAAAGCCCAAATCGTCTTTGACTATGGTAGATTTTATTCAATCTACATTGAAGCAACGGGCACCATCCCACTAAACGGAACAGCCTAAATTGTCTAATCAGGAAGAGTCTTCATCAGACGAAGAGTTGATCTTTGGTTCTCTTAATATGATTCATTTAACAAATCCGTATGCTAGTCGCAGTTTCGATATTGACGAGCCTTCATTCCTTATATAAAACAGAAGAATCTGATAGATTTCTAGAGGCTCAGGGTACAGGGGAAGATGTGGATCTTTTAGAGGCCAATATTCTAATTCTACCCCTGCTAGAACTGTGTATGCAGCAGAAACTCATGGCAGAGCCCTTCAACAATCTCAAAAACAAAAAAAAGTTCTTCTACACATGGTAGATTCAGTCCTTGCATAGTTATTCTAGATGATCAGTGCAAGGTTCCACCTTCTTCCTCTTAGCATGTAAATTGACCCAATCAGTCTAATATTCCAAATCCAGGAGTATTACCAACTCCTATACCGATACAAGATGCATCAACTTCCAAAGAATAAAATTTTAAGGCACCAGCGAAACCACATGCCCCTGATAGGAAACTCAGATATTTGGATCAAAAGTATGATGTAGTGAAACTGTTTTCCCAAGTACCAGCCAAGTTATCAATTATGGATGCCTTGAATTTATCAAAGGATCTTTGGGAGACACTCATCGAGGCATTGTCATGTCCCCGGAAGTTTGAAACTGAAATTGTTACGGTTGAAGCCTACCATGTTGAGAATAATCCTGCACAATTCCTTGCAGTGATATCTTTCATAGATCAAGATTAAGATGATGCCGTACATGGACATATTAGACCATTGTACTTATCTTGCAAGGTCAATGGTGTAGAAGTACGGAGATTCTTCATTGATAATGTTTCAAGAGTCAACATCATCCCCATTCGTAGACTTCGTCGATTGGGCCTCACAAAATCTGATTTGTCTCCTTCTACTTTAATGTTACAAGGATATGATAAACATTAACAGGAACCACTAGGCGAGATTACAATCAAAACTCAGTTTGGAGATCTTGTATCTAATTCGTATTTCAAGGTTGTTGATCAAGATTCATCCTTCAATATCTTTCTTGGTAGACCCTGGCTACATCAACATGCGGTTATCCCTTCATTATACCATCAATGTCTCAAATATTGTTTCGATGGTCAAATTGGGACATTGTATGGTGATAAGTCCTCATTCAAGACTTGTGAATATCAATACATTGAGGTAGAATTCTATCACATTAAGGGAAATGAGAAATCCATGATAAGGGAGATTACCAAATTTAATGCTCCATATGGTTTGGAAAAGATTCTATCAAACCCATTTACACATGTGAGTATATATTATGTTTTGCTTATCAGTAAAATTGAGAGGATAGACCCAAATCAAAATACTCTTATGGAACCTTCCATAATGTCAATTATGGCTATCAAGCCAGACAACATGGGAGAAAGTGGTGATCCACCAAGCAATGATGATAGCTCAAATGGAGATGTCTTCATTTTATCCGATGAAATTTAGAAAGTATATACTTCACCAATCAGGCCAGAAGAAGTTATAGCAATGTCCGAGGTGTACAATGATGTTGATTCACAATCCATTATATTCTCTACATTACCCAAGGAAGACTCTTCACCATCAATTGGGTCAGAAATTGATGCTTCTTCTTCAAGATGTTCAAATTTTAACATCTCTTATGATCATGAAAATTATACTTCATCATCTACTATGAAAGTAGAAATAGAAGAAATAACACGTGTTGAATAAGAAGAGGAAGATCTTAGGGATGGTCCTCCAGCATTTGAAGAGGGTATCTCTACCACCGTGGATGAACTCAGAAAAATAAATCTGGGTACAAAAGAAGATCCATGCCCCACTTTAATTAGTCCATCCCTGACTCTTGAAGAGAAAGAGATGTATATTTCCTTTTTAAAGCAAAATCGAGATATATTTGCTTGGAACTATACCGAGACTCCAGGGCTTGATCCGGATGTTGCCACTCATCGTTTGGGTCTTTCAGAAGAACATAGAGGATTCAAACAAGCCGCTAGAATAACACACCCAACCTATGCTTCCAAAATTAAGGGTGAAGTGGATAATATTATCAAAGATAACATCATCAGAGAAGTTAAATAACCCAAATGGTTGGCTAATATTGTCCCAGTGAAAAAGAAGAATGGGAAAATTAGATTTTCCATTGATTTCATAGATCTTAATCATTATTTTCCTAAGGATGATTTTCGAATACCTATTACTGAACTCTTAGTTGATGAATAGATGGCTATGAAGCACTTTCCTTCATGGATAGATATTTAGGATATAATCAAATCTGAATGGCTCTATAAGATAAGGAATCTACAGTACTTAGAGCCCCTCGGGGTGTGTTTTCGTATCAGGTATTTCCCTTTGGATTGAATAATGTGGGCGAAACATATCAGCGTGCCATGCATCATATCATCAAACCCATTTTAGGAATGTTTGTTGAATGTTATGTGGATGATATGGTGTTTAAATCCAAAAAAATGTACTTATCACATAGCTAATTTGGAAATCATATTCCACAAACTCCAGCAATATATTTTGAAAATGAAAAACATAAAATGTGTTGTTGGGGAAACCTCAGGAAAATTTCTCAGCTTTTTTGTACGCCATCATGGTATCGAAGTCAATCCTAAGAAGACAAAGTCAATCCTTGGTATTTCACCTCCTTGAAAATTAAAAGAATTAAGAGGACATCAAGAAAACATGGCCTATATTCGGCGTTTCATCGCTAATTTGGCAGGAAAAAGTTTACCCTTCACCAAATTGTTGAAGAAAGGAGTCACTAACAAGTGGACTGAAGAATTTCAAGAAGCATTCGATATTATCCGGAAGTATATCTTGAGTCCACTAGTGTTAATGCCACCTGTTGAAGAAATACCACTTATCCTATATGTGATATATTTAGAGCAATCAATTGGTGCCTTTCTTTCTCAGAAGAATGATGCTGGAAATGAAAATTGCCTCTACTATCTCAGTTAGACTATGCTTGATGTAGAAACCCGTACTCAAATATGGAGAAGTGTTGTCTAGCATTAATATTTGTAGTTCAGAAGTTGAGACACCACCTGCAACATCACGAGGTCCAATTAGAATTATGAAATAACTCGCTGAAATTCATCCTTAGTAGTAAAATGCTTATAGGATTTCTGGAAAGGTGGGATGTTATTTTTCAGCAATTTGATATTCAATATGTGTCACAAAAGGTAATAAAAGGACATGATCTTGCTGATTTTCATGCTGAACATTCTTCTGCAGAAGATACATCTTCAGATATTGAACTTCATAATATAGTAGTCTTTTCTATTCATGGTCGTCTTGAAACAAGGGAAATGTACATTGATGGTGCTTCCAGAAGTCCAAAAGGGTGGAAAATGGATGATCCTAAGTTCAACAAAGTTGGGTTAGGAGTTGTACTAATTTCACCAGAAAAGGAATTTCTACCTTATTCCTTTTCATTTTTGGGAGGCAGTACAAATAATTAAGTAGAATACCAAGATCTTATCGCAGTATTGGAGTTTTCACTTCAAGAAAAATTGAATCACTTAAAGGTGAAAGGTGATTCATACCTAGAAATCAAACAATTCAATGGGGATTATGCAACCAGAACAGAATAACTAATCCCGTTTTATGATTACGTCAGAGAGTTAATGGCGGAATTTCCAACAAAACTGACAGTTTCTTGTGTCCTGCGATCACAAAATGCCAAATTTGATGCACTGGCTAATATATCTATAGCTCTGGTAGATCAAAATCAGGTTGATACAACCATCAATATTTCCCACCGTTGTACAATTTCACCTTATGTTCAAACCAGAACAGAGGAAATCAATGAAATTAGTCCCATTACTAAACCATATGGTCGTACTAATGGATGGATGACACCTATTAGGGAATACCTTCAAAATGGAACAGTTACACCTGATAGATCAAGGAAAGAACAAGTTCAGATACGTGTGGTCAATTTTACTCTTTAGGAAAACCCTGATCACCTAGGAAAAATTCTCTACAAAAGAGGTTTTGATGGAATTCTCTTCAGATGCATTGATGGCGAAGAGACAATGGATGTAATGAAATAAGTACATTCATGAGTCTGTAGTGCCCTTCAGTATGGACATAGACTATCTAATCAAATTCAAAGGCTTGGATACATTTGGCCTTCAATGATACAAGATTGTGTTGATTTCACAAAGAAGGGTCATTCTTTCCATGTACATGCCAACTTCATTCATCAACCCCAGGTGTTTCTTCATATAGATAAATACTCATGGCCAATTGCCACATGGGGAATGGATGTAGTGGGAAATTATCCTTCGGCTACATCCAAGCAGTTTAAGAACATTCTTACTGCTACTGACATCTTTTCCAAATGAGCAGAGGTAATACACCTCAAAAAATTCTTTTCTAAATGAATTGTTAGCTTCATCAAGTATAACATCATTACCAGATTTGGTGTCCCTCATACCATATTGAGGGACAATGGCACCAACTTATATTCATCTGAGGTGAGGAAGTTGTATCAAGAATACAACATTAAATCGAATCATTCTTCTCGGTATCATGCAGTGGCCAATGTCCAGATATTATTTTTCAACCAAACTCTTTCAAACATACTGAAAAAGATGGTGGATAAAGATAAGAAATCATGGCATGATAAACTCTTTCAGGCTTTATGGGCTTATCAAACCACAACCTGCACTGCAACGCGGTCAACTCCATATTATTTGGTATATGGAACGGAAGGAGTCTTGCCTATTGAGATTCAATTACCCTCTCTCAGAGTATCCATTTTTGAACATTCATCTACAGATGAAGAATATCAAAAGAGATTGGATGGATTGGAACAGTTAGATGAGAAAAGGTTGTGCACCCTGCACTACATGGAAGTCGATCAAAATCAAATTGCATGAGCTTTCAATAAAAAGGTTCATCTTCGTTCATTCATTTAGGGAGAATTGGTATTGGTTCTCAGAACTCCAATGATACCAAGAAAGAAACCACCCATGCTGGAACCAAAATTGGAAGGACCTTATACAATACATAAGATCTACTCCAATGGAGTATATTCTTTAATCTCAATGGATAGAGAACTCATCACCACTCCAACCAATGCCGGATTTCTGTAGAATTAATTTGTGTAACACAAATACTCTATCGTCCAAGATGACGTTAAACTATGCTATCGTCCAGTAAGACGTTAAACTACAACATCAACAGTCCAAGCATATGACCTTAAACTATTTTCACCCTCGTCCAACATGACATGAAACTGTGACGTCCTAGCAACATGATTCTAAACTATATAGAAGACCCTTACGTCCAGCAAGATGTTATACATCATAATCCCTGGTCCATGCATATGACTTTAAACTATTCTCACCATCATCCAACATGATGTTAAACTGTGGAAAAGTCCCTAATACGTCCAACATGATGTTAAATTGTGTCCCTTTTGTCCTCACTGCAAGAAATTAAACTACAGAGTCCCCCTTTCATCCAAGAAGATATTAAATTGTATTGTCCTCATCATCTTAGCTACAAGACGCTAAACTATACAACACCCTTATGTCTAACATGACGTTAAACTGTGTCCCTATATTTTTCCTAGATGACGTTAAATTGTATTTTGTCCCTACTACATGACACTAAACTATGTAGCAGAAATAGTCTTCACTGCAAGACTTTAACAGACATTGTCCCTTCATATGTCTTACATGATGTTAAACCATGCATCGTTAAGGTTGTTGCTACCTCTTGTTTCTCACACCGATTATGACTAATGTGAGCTTAGACCAAACTTCAACTATAACACCCTCTCTAGGCCGCTAACCATGTGTAAGTCCTAACACTATTTTTTATGTCGTTGTCCCCAAAAACAACTTGATCACTAATTCGTTCTTTAATTGAACTACACAAACTATGATCCTTGCCTTCTAGGATGGGTACGTAGGAAACCTTCTGAGGTTCAAGAAAAAAAAAATCTCTTCACATCAGTTCACCTCCATCTCATATGATATAGATTCATGAAGCATCCCTCAGAACCAATATTGTTTCATTGGTTCACCCTTGTCCTTGCTACATGACATTAAACTATGAAGAACTTTTGTCATGAATGACAATAAACTACAAAATTCTTTGACACCCTCACCTAGGAGGGAATCATTATTTACATTGATCTTTAGTCATGTTATATTCCAAATACTACGTGCATACATGGAAATGCATGAACCTTTTATCTTGGGTCAAACCATCATTTCACTAAAGTCCCCTTTTCATCCTTCATATCTATGAACCAAAATTGTACAGAGGGTATTTCGAGAACAATGTCTGGCTTGATTCCCATACTTATGGGATACATTGGAACACTCGATAATCCCTCGAATCCAGCCCCAAGTATATGGCCCTAACCCCAAATTTTACTTTCAGTCCCCTGGATAAAATGTCCCTGTGAAAACACACGTTGTGTATTCATTATTATGGTCCGAGTTCTATGACCCTAAACTAAGATTTCCCAAACTTTCATCCCACATGACATTAAATAGTATTTCAAGAACTACGTATGGCTTCATTCCCATCCTTATGGGATACATATTGAAGACCATCACCTCAATTCAGGACCCAACCACAACATGATTATGGTTAGCATTGATCAATGTATTTCTTTCATGCATTGAACAATAAAAATTTTCATGTGTCGTATTCCTAATCTTAAATACTTCCAGATCTCCATAACTCTTTTCTTGAATTATGGTCAACAAAATTTCCAATTTATGAGAGTTCTTTTTCCTGACCATGAAGCATGTTCCCGTAGGAGACCTTGCATAAACAGTCTACATAACAGACGTGTCAGCCAAAAGATGCTATTATTTTACTATGCAGCCAATGCCCTTAGGCGGCCTTGCATAATTCAACCCACTAATGGGTTTGTCAAATATTGGTAACTTCATTCTTGGGAAGAAAATCACTTTTGTCCTTAGTGGTATTAATGAAATTATATAGGGATCCACAAAAAATGTATATCCTTGAAATATTTGTCCCATACTATTTTTCATGATCTGAAAGTATTCAACTGTATGGTTTATATTTTCCTTCCCTATGTTTAGGTCAGACCTTCATAGCAGTGACATTTATCTAGTTCTTAGACAATAAAATTTGGAAACATCTATTCCATATTTAAGTACCTCTCTCCTTACAACAAACACTATGCTTTGGAAAATTTTAATCCCCATAAACTTCCACTGAATTTTTAGAAGTAGAAAGGTAAATTTTTGAGACTCCTTTTGCATGACTATGCAGCACGTGCCCTTAGGCGTCCTTGCATAAATAGTGTACATAACAGACTTGTAATCCAAAATATGTCATTATTTGACTATGTAGCCAATTCCCTTAGGTGGCCTTGCATAATTCAACCCCCTAACGGGTTTGTTAAATAGTGGTAACATAATTCTTGGGAACTAATTCTTCCAATGCCTTTTTAGCCATTTTTCATATCATTGCTCAGATTAAAAATTTCTTAAGTAATTGTTAACATTTTTTCCCTCATACTTGAACATGGTAATTTGTTTTTAGATAAATTATCAAGGAATTGAGTCAATGTTAATCCATTTGGTCAAAGATATATCGACCTTAAACATTATCCTTTTTATGTCCGATATTCATGACTTTAAACCACCAATAACCAAAAAGAACCCTTGTTTCTCCATTTTTCCTCAGAGTCAAATCCCCTTTTCTCTCCAGATCCAACTCTGAGGGGGGACTTTTGTTGACGCTCCTTTCTATCACAATGTCTAAACAACTTAAAAAGGGAAATACATGTGTCCAAAGTGATTCATCCTTTGAAGAAACATCAAAAATTAAATAAGGAATAAAGAAGAATTTCCTTTCCCTTAGGTCACACAAGTTTTATCATAGTCACACAAGTATACTTGCACGCCACCCAGTGGTGGTGAAAGTCACTTGCGAACCCTATCTGAAATTATCTCCGGGTCTTCCCTAGCCTATAAATACCCCCTATGGGCCCCCCATTTAGGATGAAAAATTCCAGAAACACATATTTGAGCTCCCAGTTCCCTAGTCTCTTCTCAAATCTTCTCATAACTTCTAAGGTAATTTTTTACCTAGAACGGAAGATCTAAAGAGGGGCAGTAAGGCCTAAGTGTTGAAACTAAACAGCACATGCATGCCTGTGTGGCCAACACTTAAGGGAAATGGCCACACTTTCACGCCACCTTACCCCTTCCATATTACTTGTATGCTCCTCTTATGGAAGCCTCTAGGGATTATACTAAGGGCTTGATCTATTTCTCACCCTTATATTACCCTAAGGGTTAACCATCGTGCAACTACCCATATGTCACGCAAGTATACTTCTGTGACCAGGACTTGCGCGCCCATGCAGGACATGCGTGCCGCCTTCTTTTTGGGTGCCCCTTCTACCTATTTTACCTCTCTTATGCCTATCCACCTATCCTATTAAATATTAATCCTTCAGAACTCTCTCCAAATCCATTCATGGCATGATTTACTTGTTGGATTCCTTATCTGAAGGTATTCCGTGGAACATCTCTCAAAACCTAGTGATTTACATATCTTTATATCACTACGGTTAGAGATTTCATTCATTCAAACACATCCTTTAAAGATGAGATATTCCTTTAACCGGGGCCTCCTTTTCAGGAGTAAGCCCCATTCATAATTTTTCTAAATGGGCCTCCTCCCCAAGAGTAAGTCCCAATCTCAAAATTCCTAATGTGGGAATCCTCCTTAGGAGTAAGCCCCATGTTCCCTAACATGGGATTCCTTTTTAAGAGTAAGCCCCAGTCTTCAGGTTTCTTTAAATTTTTGGCATCCTCTTCAGGAGTAAGTCCCAATAATAAGTTAAAGTTCCCCTTTAATCTGGGCATCCTCCTTCAGAGTAAGCCCAAAGTTATAAGTCCCTTTCTCCTGGGCCTCCTCCTTAGGAGTAAACCCCAGTTCTCAAATCCTTTAACATGGGCCTCCTTATCAGGAATATTCCTCAGTTCTCAAATCATTTAACCTGGGCCTCCTTCTGAGGAATATTCCCCAATCAAAATTTCTCTTAACTAGTCTTAATTTACTTTTGATTTGGGCTTCCTTCTCAGGAGTAAAACCCAACTATAAGTCCCCTCCTAATTTGGGCATCTTCCTCACGAGTAATCCCCAAGTTAGAGTATCCAAATCTCTATAAAGTACATATACCCCTGTGGACCTTGTTCCCGGGTTTCTTCCCTGAAGTAAATCCCAATCTTCATCTATTTGTGCAGTCATACATACATAATCCCCACATCATTTCTTATGATGGAACAATTTTCTAGTTTTTCCAATACCTCTTGTTTCTCACACCGAGCATGACTCACGTGAGCTTAGAGTGTAAAAGTTATTATGACATCTTTCTTTGAGCCATCAATCATGCATAAACCTCACACTTCTTTACTTGAACTACATGGATTCTGATTCTTTTTCCAAAACAAAGGATACGTAGGTAGCCCATACGCCGGTAGGATCCCAACACTGAAATAATCCATGTCCTTCTAAATGAAAATAAACATCAAGTTCCCCACTGATTGAAATGAAAACCAGTATGGTCATTATAATGACCAAGAGACTTTTATGTATTGAAGGATACCATTGACTATGAATCTATAAAAAATACAGATGATTCCTTATTGATGAATAACCTCGAATACATATAAAATATTCTATAAATTTCATTCATAGTAATTATTGATTGTCATATCTAAAGGAAATATCATTTTTATACCTGGTAATGTAATAAGGATTCACAAACATAAACATAAATCTATAAAGAGAGTCCTAGAGTAGACAATAATTCCCCCCAAAAAGGTGTGATGAATCCAACCTCCCATCCTCTCGACCAATGAAAATTCTTAAGCCTCATCGGTTCATAACTAGTGAGCACCTAACTTTGGAAAGTATTTCCAAATGGATATAAAAACATTGGATGTTTCCGGTTCTAAGAACAAGCCCGATAGAAACTGCTTTGAATGTTTGAACCTTAAATCAATGAGGTCATCCCCATTTCCAAAGGAAACAGTGTCATAATTAAGAAACTTATTTTATAGACTTATTTTTAAGATACATACCTATGTATTATTCTAATGTTAGTATATCATGGTTTGATTTATTCAATTCCTTTATGGTTCACGACCTATAAACTAACATGATTTATTCCATTACTGGATATTACGATCTATCATATTGTTGATAAGGATTGTAGATGTTAATTCCTTATTCTAATACCCTTATTCTTATTTCATGCCTTAGTAATCCTTGATCTCTATTTCTTGGCCCTTACAAAGCATATGAGATCCCCCATTCTTATTTTTTATTATCCCATGTTATGAAGAAATTCTTTACATATGAAATATCTATGACATTTTCTAGTTATTAGTAACTTAGTGGGATATAATCTACATCTCTTATCAATCATTTTGTATGTATACATGTTTCCATAAAGACTAAACTCATATTATCTGGGACTACATCATTAAGTTATGTATTAAATTTTAATATAATAATATTAACATTTAGTGCAATAATCATATGGTTTTATATACTCTAAGAATTAAATGAATTTTTTTTTGGATAATGAGAGTAAATTTGAAGGATTTTATGTAGGTCTAAAATCATGCTTATAAGTAATGTTGGCCTCTCATGAATTTGAATGTAAGGAGGAATATTTTCTCTGTGATGAGAATGTTGAGATAGAGTTATTGAAAAATAATGTAGTTTGTGGTAATAAATGAATTAAGTGGTCAAGGTAGATTGAAATAGAGAAGCATTCAACCACTAAATATATACGTAATCCCCAAAAAAATTCCAAAATGATTTTAAATTTTATCTAAAAATTTTATTTTATGAACTATAAAGTGTTTTTGAAGTAATAATATTGGTCATTTTGATTATTACTATAGAGAAAATATTTCCAATCATTCCATTTTAGTGAAAATATTTAGTCATATAGTAGTGTTATTATTTTATTGAGACATGTTGGATAATGAATATAATGTACATATGAGTTTAGTTTCTCATAAAGGGAATCATCAATAGTAAAACAATAATGGTTTGGAAATTAAGTTTCCTACTACTATGATATATTCTGGACCATCAAATGAAGTTGTTTCCTGTAAATTATTTTTATTTTAATGTTATGATAATTTATTTTATTATTTACGATCCAAAAATTCTATTTATTTCGAAGATATTTGAAATTAAATTAGAAATAATATGTCACAAAATTATGGTATAACGTTAGGTGAAAACACATTAGGGTAGTGTTAAGGTAACTAGAATTTATAGAATCCTTCCAATTATTATCTGTTGAATGGTTTTTCTTTGAAATATTTTTCATTCCAACTGTAGAATATGATGCTATATTCATTGTGGATTGGATTAAAATTTATCATTTAGAATATATTTTAAAGATAATGAATTCATAATCAATATTTTATATGAATATCATTTCCTTTATAACAATGATTTTACACAGTTGATAAAATATCAATATGCAAGGAATCAAAAAAAATATGGGGTTGTAAATAAAAATGAAAATATTATAAAAAAGGTATAAATATTTAAAATTAGTTGTGTGTGAGTAGTGAATGAATAGGTAGATGTATATCATAATGATTTTATTAGTTTTATTCCTACTTTTGGGCTTGATGTTACTATTATCTATATGCAATATGTAAAATAAAATTTCAAAACCCATTATCATATTTTATCTGTTGTATGGGTAGAATTTAATGAGGAGTTATAAGAATTATTTTAGAGTTTTATTTAACCAACCACTTCTCCATGGAGTGATCCAATTTGAATTTTCAAAATGTGGGATATTTGTATGAGACATTTATTCGATTATAAATCACTCAATAAGACCATTGTTCTGAATAAGTATGAGTTTCCTCATATTAGAAATATGTTTTGATATCTCTAGGGAGATTTATATTTTTTAAGGACTATCATAGTTATGGTGTTCATCATTTTATAGTGATGGAAGAATAAATTCTAAAGAAAAAAAATCATATTAGTTATATTCATTATTATTTTTTGGTTATACCATTCATGTAAAAAACCTGAATGTATTTATATATCATATAAATATAGTATTCAATGATTATTTGGGTAAATATATTATGGGTTTAAATGATTAATTTTTTATATATTATATGATATTTTTGGAACATGATATATAAATACCCGACCATAAAACATTATATAATCATGACTCAATTAAGGAATTATACTTTCTCTCGAATTGAAGATCCTTTCATGATTAGAGTTTTAGAGAACTAGGATATAACTCATATATAAAAAACCATTAAATACCATGTGTGAAATTTCCATTGGTATCCATTTTTTCACCATATAAAACATTAAAAAACTAAACACAATCCCTTTTATGACAACTCTTCATGGCTATCAACATGAATTCATTCAATCCCATACTCAACCTTAAGACATGTGAAAACAATTAAAAATCATGGTATGAGAACAAAAATATAAGTAAGGGTAATAAAAATAAGGGAGCTATTAGTCCATTTATAAACATTAACAATGTATTGAAACTGTAACATGAAGTAATAATTTGCACATTGATAAGTTGTAAATACATTCCTATGATAATAACCTCATTTCATAATTTTTTTATAATCACATGATTTTCATAAAACACATAACATGCGTAGAGAATGTATTATGGTAACATGGATCATCATTATAATTTTCACTATCATAAATGGAATAACAATATATTATATTTCTATACATGTCACATTTATAAATGGAATGGTCATACAGCTGACTTCCAAACCCAATGGACTGCATGGTTGTCACAGACCAATCGAACATTGGTTTATCACATAACCACCAATCATTGGTTTATTATGCAACTAACCATCAAAATTTCAATGTATTATTATATAATGATAAAACATAGAATTTTCAAATTTCCACGTTTTCAAAATTCCACACTTAAAATATTATTTTCAATCACAAGAAATCATTTTAATATATTAATATAAACTATCCATTTCCAAAACCTATTTTCAGTACAGAAGTACCCAAAAAAAGGATGGGATTAATTTTCTTAAACCATAGAGGATTGTAAAGGAATCCAAATATAAAAATAGAAATAAAATTTCATTTATTGTATTTTCATATTCTTATAATTAAATATATATAACAATATCACGAGTATTGATATGAGTAAAGGATTATATATTTAATCTTTCAAGTCATCCCATAACACTTTAAACATTTACACCATAGTCCCCATGAAATGATAAAATTTAAAAAATCATGAAATATCATTATAATAGATAAAATATTTATATATAACATCAATGGTACTTTATATACACCTTATAAAAGAATAGTGGATCATATAATCAATAAATGTCTCAATGAAAGGAGATTGAGATAATACCCCTTACATTGTGTCAGATTTGTCTCATATGTCATCACCTTCATAAATAATAAGTGTATATTAATAGTATTATTGATTGAGAAAAATTATCATGTTTATTTTAACACTAATTTCACTAATAAATTGTTTTATACAAATACATAAAAATTAATTTTACATTGGGTGTTTTGATCATGTTCAGTTTATGTGTCATAATGACTTTGGTAGGATAGCTATGGTCAAAGGTTTTATTATATAAACTTATAACAGTTAATAATCATGAAGTAATTATCATAAATATACATTAATTAATCATTAAATACCAATTAAAAATATTGATATCAATATTAACCAACATTAAAATCCTAGAGACGGTATTTCATATGTACGCATGAGTAACGTTCCTATTTTTCCATGATCATAATTGAAAAATTGTTAGTAACATTATATCATTACTAAATCGTTATTATAATTAAAATAAAATATTATTTAATATTATAAACATACTTGTATCATTCAGGTGATGTAAAATGAATCAAATCACTTTCAGGATGAGGTTGTTGACACATTCACGGATGACTTTATCACTTTATTAGTGTGTGGAAAATTATTAGATAAATGATGTGTTATAATTACATAATGTTAATTCTGTTTGGAATATCATATATTGGTTATGTATGTCAAATATATTTAATTTACCCAATATTTAATATGTTACATATAGTGTGTGAATGTATCATATCTCTTTGAAGAGGCGGTAGTCCACACTTCCACAAATTATGTTATCATAAATACATAAAATGTAATGTATAAATGTATGTGTTATAAAATTATTTCCTAAAAATGAAGACATAAAAATAATATATATCATATAGAAAAAACTTTTCCATCATTTTTCCAACCATTAATGGTGGTAGAGGAATCAATAAACAACATCATTTCGTGAGGCGGTAGTTATCCATACATATGATTGGTATGTTTGATACCCTATAGATGGATTTGTTTTTTTGATTAGGAAAAAATATTATAATAAAAAAATTAATGTATATTTAGGATACATAATATATTATTTATTCATTTTATATAAATATTTGATGTTGTGGATAATTAAAATAAAATAATATAGTGTGGGGAATGGTGTAACCTCTTATTCAGGTATCTCCTTTTAGTTTTCACAAAAATGATTTATTAGACAATATTCATAACAAGTTGAGGATTCTATGATGAAGGGATGTATTTTTTTGGTCTCTATAGGTATATATTGGGGTATCCATAGTGTATTAAGAGTATTTAGGAACGGTTATAAGAGGATTTCATTTTATCGTGGACGGGGACTAGAACACTTTTAACTTCTAGAAAAAGGGAATTCCTACCACATTTTACCATTTAATGTTTCTCCAATAGTAGAATAAATTAAATAAAAGTGAGGATATGGTCTATATATGGTCAAAAATTTTTTTTAAACATTTAGTATAATTTTATGCCTGTAATATTATGGTTTTGTATCTTGTTAAGCCAATATTTCCCTTAATTGTTGTAATTAATTTTAACAAGTTTTACTAATAAAATTATTAAAACTGTAATTTGACCATATTAGACATTGTGAATTATTTTAAATCCAAATATATAATTCATTATTCAAAATTCCAATCACAACTGTGTTATAAATTAATTTAAATTTAATCCCACATAGGGGATGTGCCGGTTGGTTTTTAAATTAAAAATAGTCAAAATAATACTTAGTTTTTATATTCAATTACAAATTGAAATAGATCCCTATAAACAAAATTGGGTAAATTGGTAATAAACTATTATAATTAAACTATAATACCATAAAAAAATAACATTTATCCCAATAAATAAATTATGTGAAAATATATTTTCATTTCAAATTCATTATTTTTCAATATTAATTAAATAACTAAACATCACTGAAGAATAAAAAATTCACAATATCTCAATATTAAACTTTCGATTTCTAAAATAATTTTTATTTCGTCATATAAAATAAATAAATGATCCCAAAATTTTATTTCAAATGGTATCTCCTTTAAAAGGCTAAAAAAATTCCTTTTAGAAATATACATAAATATTTTGGTTAAAATTGGATTGATTCATATTTTAAATATATCTAATTTATGGATGAATAAAGAGAATTATAAAAATGTATTAAAACAATATATATAGAATAATTAATTCTTTGTTTGAAAATTTATAGAAGGTAACTACCCCTTAATATAAAAATAAAAACAATATATTATTTTTCTGTATAACTCATTCATGCATGTAAACAAAGATTTCAGAGACCCTCATTGTTTCATCTTATGCATGCTATCGGACATATCATTCATACTATAGGAAAATTACAATTTAATTAACAAATATTATTAAATAATGGAATTTTTTATTCTATAGTTATATGGAGTGTTATATCCTTCCCCGTTTAGGAAATTCAGTCCTCACAATTTAATTCACTAAACAAATAAGGGGAAATATTTATCCAACATATCATATTCAGCTTCCTAGGTTTCCTATTCAACCATTTGACTTTTACATAAAACCATAACCTGGTCAATTAACCTATTCCAAAATAATTTATCTCTATGGTCAAGAATTGGAACTGCATATTTCTCTTAAGAATTATTCTCTTCTAGGTCATCTACTCTGGGGCTCAATACATGAGATGAGTCTCATACCAATTTCTTTAACATTTAAACATGAAATACGTTTTGTGTCTGTTATACAATTAGAGGTAAGTTCACATTATAAGAAACTTTTCTAACATTATATAGTATTTCATATATTTCTATTGAAATATGGATTCATCTTCCCCTTCTTACCAAAATTAATCACAATTATCCATTGATAAAATTTCAATATCACCTAATCTCCTACCTAAAAAGAAATATATTCCTCTCTATTTGTACACATAACTCTTATTAAACTTTGAATTAAAACATTATATAGTAATTTTTGCTCTCTTTTAACCTATATACAATTCAAACACTTCACAATAAATTCATTAATACCCCTTTACATTCCATCCAACACATAATACTCCTAATGGTTTCAAAACAATATAGTACTAAATAGATGAATGGAAAATAGAGAACTGTGATCTTTAATCCACAAATATTTTCTCAACTGTGAATCATATGGCATGTATAATATTTTCCCAAATCATAAAACACCAACTTTATTAATATTAAAATACAGAAAACATTCAATTCTTAACATATTCTACCATTTCATGGAAACATTGATCCACCTTTTAATCATTCTTAATTTTTTTTGAATGTTTACTACACCAAAACCTAAAAAAATAGAGGATGTGATTGCATCCAAATAATATAGTCTAATGATAATTAAATCATTAACCAAAGGGTCACTCTCCAAATAAAACAAGGTTAATGTGGCATTACATTTTTAACTAAAAGTATGATACACCCTATTTGATATTCCAGGATGATAATAAATCGAGAAATCATCATTCTTGATTAGTTTCATCCATATCCAATGTACTATGTTCACTTTTTTGAGTGAATGTATACTTCCAATTTTTTTAATCTTTAAATATTTCACACATAAAACCAAAGAAATGATGCCTCTAGATTTCTAATGAAAAACTATAGAAGTTAATTCCAAATAATGTGTAAGATAATTTAACTCTTTAATTTTTATTATATGTGGAGAATAAGAAATTACCTATTAATTCTTCATCAGGACACAACCATGCCCGATTAACGTTGCATCACAGAAGATGAATAATTCTTCATTTCAAGAAGGCAAAGAAAAAAGTGGTTCATTAAATAACCATATGAAAATAAATACAAAATCATAATTTCCATATCTCATTTTAATTGTTGTATTTAAAATGTAATCATCTTTCACCCTTAGTTGAGGATACTTGGACCTCATATCAATCATCAAAATACACTGATCTCCCCAGATCTGTCACAACTTCTTTTGATGGACCAAAATCAACTTGAGTAGTAGAAAAATATTTTTCCATAATTTTTTTTTAATTTTTAATCATGATTGTTTATAAAATGGGTAATAAATTTGGATACATATTGGCATAATTCCCTAACTCTTTACAACTAAAACATCTTTGTGTTTGCTTCTGATTGCTTGTCTGATCACCTTCCTTATAGTCACAAATTATATGACCAATATTACTACATCAGAAGAACTACCGAGACATTGAAATACATTCTCTAGGAAGATTTTTAATATACTCCTAACAAGTTGGTAATTTTGTTTTCTTACCTCAAAACACATTGGATGAATTATTTCCTATTTCCGACCAACTAGACCAATTATGTTGCTTGTTGTCATGAGAAACATGATGGTTGGAAAACTCTATTTCCACCTTCTCAATGAATCTAAAAAGTTCCTCAAATATCTTGAACTCACAATAAACCTATTATATTATTTATCATGGAATAAATAATTAGTAAAAATAGTTTATTTTTCTATCAATATCATATTAAAATTTTGGGACAAACCTCAATAGTCATGTAAATTTTTTTGTATGCATCAAACGAAAATTTATTTTTTTCTAAATTACATAAATTATATCCATCATACATCAAATAACCATGTGAAATTATTTCCCAAAGAAAATATTCTTTAATTCCTCACATTTCGGGTAATCAATCTCTTTAGTTTCCCTGAAATTATTAACCATTTACCACCACTGAATGGTTTCACCAACACAATGATAAATTGAAAGAGTTAACTTTTGGTGATCCAAACAACCCATGAAATAAAAAGTATTTTCTAGTTATATAATTTTTCCTTCAGTTATCATGTGGTCATATGATCCTCTAACTTAAGGGGGTTGATGTCGCATAAAATGCTCCAATATCTTCATGTTCCTCTATGATCAATTTTGTTTTTCTGTATCATACATACCACCACCATATATGTCTTGATTTCACAGATCCATCAACACAACAAACTCCTCAATTATAATTCCAACCTTCAAGGTAAAGTGATTCTAAAAGATATTTTCTTCTAGTTTCCATTCCACTATATATTCCTTGTTTCTTCTATGAGAAAAAAATATAAAAAAATAAAATTTACTTTAAAAAAAATGGTAGTCCTCAAATACTACGTCATTTTAACTTAACCATAATTTAAAATCTTCAAAGATAATTCTACTAATATTATCCCAAACACTAATGTTAACTAAATATTTCATCTAATACAAACTAAAAAGAACCTAAATTAGAACATTACATAATCTTGGGTAGAGCCATGAATTTTTCCTTATCTCATATTGAGTATCATTTCATGTTTAGGGTTTTAGATAATTCATCCATAACTCATACATAACAAAACAATAAAATAAAATGTGGATAATTCCAATTGGTATCCATTTTTTCACCATATAAAACATTAAAATATTAATATATGATCGCTTTTATGAAAATTATTCTAGTCAATCAACTTGAATTATTCCAATACCTTACTCATTATTAATTCATGTGAAAAACATTATAAATGTTGGATTATCATAAAATATTCAGTAAAGGATATAAAATTATAGAAAATAGAAGGGTATTTATAAACATTAAAAACATATAAAGGCCTTAACGTGATGCAATAATTTTCACCATGAAAAGTAGTTAATATATTCTTTTGATAATAATTTCATATAATTATTTATTAAAATCACTAAATTACCATAAAACCCGAAAGAAGTATTGATAATACATAAAGATAACTTAGAACATCATTACACTTATTAGTTTTATTAATAGAATTATTATATGGTCAAATTCTAAACAAGTCACTCAAATAAATGGAATATTCATATGGAAAATTTACATACTGAATTCCTTGGAGGGATTTCATGGACCCACCTATCATTGGCTTGTCATGCAACCAAAAATCCTTGGTTTATTACAGAACCACCATTCAATTGTACATGTAAGATTATATAATCCTAAAAATTAAAAAAATTTAGTTTTCTACATTTAACTCATTAAATTACATATTTCATTCACATTAAATCATTACAATATCTAAAAATAATCAATCATATTTCAAAACCTATTTTAAATAAATAAACAATTGAAAGGCGTAGTGGGTTTAATTTTATTGTAAATAATGGATGATGTTAATAGAATCTAAATATAAAAATAGATATACAATTTCATTTATATTATATTTATATCAATGTAAATAAATATTTATAAAAATATCACAAACATTTACACGATTAATGGATTCTATATTTAAACCATCTATTTATCCCATATAACTCTAAAAATTAAAATCATAATCCCTGTGACATATTAACATTTAATAAATCATTAAACAACATGAGGTGAGATAAAATATTAATATATAATGTTATAGTGACTTTATATAAACCTTATAGCAGAGTAAATGTGCATATACTCATTAAATAACTCAATGGAAGTATATTGAGATGAAATCCCTTACCATGGGACTGACATGTTTCATTTGTTTAGATTCCTAAATAATAAACATATGTTAATTATCTAAATTATTTATGAACATATTCATGTTTATTTTTACTTTTATTTCACTTGTTACAATTTTTTATAGGACTACTAATACAATTGCATTTATATCTGGTGTTTTGACCATATTTGGTTTATGTGACAAAAGACTCTAGATGGCTTTCTATGGAGAAAGGGGTTATTATATAAACATATAAAGAATAAAAATCATGAAATAATTATTATATATATATATATTAATTATAATATTAAACCCAATAAATAAATAGGTATTTGAAAAATTGACCAACATTACAATCATGGAGACGGTAGGCCGTACGAATGCGTGAGTAACATTCCCATTTTTCAATGATCATTATGTAAAGTGGTAAAGTAACATTATATATACCTATAATTATAATTATATCACAAATAACATATTATTTAACCATATATAATTATATATCTAATTATATTTATTGAAAAGTAAACAAATTGCTTTGAGGAGGCGGTAGTTTACATGTTAATGAATGACGTTATCACTTTTTCAGTGTGTGGAAAAGTATTAAATAAAATGACATGTTATGTTTTCTGAAAGTTTATTATTCCATTAATATATTATAGTATCTATTTATTTCACATATATTAAATTAATCACATTTTTATTATGTTCTATGTATTTTGTGAATGTATCACATTACGTTAATGATGTGGTTGTCCACACTTCACCAAATGATGTTATGGTGGTTACAAAAAATGGAACATATAAAGGTATGTGTTGTAAAAGAATTACAGAATAATAAATATATAATAAATATAATAAATATCATATAACAACATCATGTCCATCATAATTCACAACCATGAAATGTGGTAAAGTAAAAATGAACAACATCGTTTTGTTTGGCGGTAGTTCACTGTAGGCAAGAATGGTAAGTTTGTTTCCCATTAGATGATTTTTTAAGTAAGAATAGGTAGATGAACAATTATAAAAACATTAATGTATATTGAGGATAATAATTTTATTATTTATTCATATAATTATAATATGTTAAGGTGTGCATAATGAAAACAATACAAAATATCTTGAGGGTAGATGTTACCTCTTATTCGGGAAAACTCCTTTTGATTTTCTAAAATGTTATTCCTTTGATGGATTTATATGTAATGATATTATTATAGGTTGAGTTTGAGATTTTTATGAGCTATTTGGTCTGATATTTGTTGGCCAATGTGTCTTGAGATGATTGAGGAAGTGAGAGGGGAGGAGATAATTTAATAGTGGAAGAGGAGAAGAACTCTAGTAATGTTTTTAAAGGGAATTCCAAAAATATTTTCCCATTTAATTTGGATCCAATAATTTGAAAAATTACAAACAAGGGAAGATAGGGTCTATATATAAAGCCATAAATTATATTATTGAAAATTTTTTAGGTCTCTTAGTCTCTTAAGTTTAAGGTTTGGTCTCTTGTTAAGCTTTGTTTTCTCTTAATTTGTGTAATTAATTTTTATCACATTCAGAAATATTATTGGGAATTTTTTTAAAATATATAGACATAATAAATTATGATTATTTCATTTAAAGAATCCATTTCTAAAAATTCCAATTACATGAGTTTAATAAGTAAATTTAACTTTAATCTCATATATGTGATGCGACAGTGTATTTTTAATGTAAAAATTATCAAAATATTTATCTGTTTTTATGTTCAATTTCTATGTTAAATTGATTCCATTGACCTTAATTTTGTAAATTTATATTAAAAATTAATCCAATTAATGTTAAAAATATTCTAGAAATATTATTTATCCATATAAATAAATTATATGAAAAATAATTATTGAATGAAAGTTCATTATTTTTCAATATTCATTAAAAATGAAACTTCAAAAAATACCAAAAATTAGCCCTAATCTAGTTTCTATTTTTTATTTTAAAAAATGAAGTCTATTTTCACATAAAAAATCAATAAAACTTCCAAATATATTATTTTAAATGGGTTCTCCATTAAGCGTCTACAAAACTACTTTTAAAAAATATAAAGGTTTTTATGTTTAATATTGAATAAATTCATATCTTAAGACTATCAAATTTATTAGATGCATATAACATTATTTTTAAAATAATGTGTTATCATAATATATTTTGTCCTATTTATTCCTTCTAATACAATATCAAGGTGATAACTAGCACATAAAATACTAATATTGACAATATATTAATTTTTTATTATAACTCAATCTTGTGTCCAACATAAGATTTCAGAGACACTCATTGTTATGTGATAGGTAAGTTATTAGACATAAATTTGGATATAAGAGAAAATTAATATTTATTTCATAATTATTAATAAAAAATAAAAAGACTTATTCTATAATTACTTGGGTTGTTAAATGATTAATATATATATATTTTTTCATACATTAAAATAAATGAAACATCATGGAAAATATTGATAATGATATTTTAGGTTGTTGCAGGTTTATATTCATATTACAATTAATTGTAAATATTATTCAACTATGGATCATGCTAAAAACAATATTCTAGAAAAATGTCCAAGATACTCAAATTTCACTACTATTGAATGTTTTCTTGTATTATCATGATACAATAGTTTGTTTCTTATAAAATCATCTCAGATATCTTTTCCATTAAAAATATTAACTCAAAATGAAATTAAATTCATATTTATAATGGAATGTGTTTAATTCTTATATTATTTGAAATAATGATTGAATAACGAAAATGTGTTAACCATTCCATTGAGAATATGACAACATTTTATTTATAATGATGAAACAATGAATGTATATGGTTCTATTTTAAAAAAAATTATTGGTTAACTGAATGTTCATTATATCAACTGAAACACCATGAGAATAATTACCATAAACACGATCTTGATATTTAAAAACTAGTTTTCTATTTATAATATTTGAGTAATGGGATTTAATTTAAAATATAAACTACAATAAAATTTTAACATATAAATTCATGAAAAAATATTTAATCAATGGATGCTGATATGGTTAGAAGTGATAATGGATTATGATTGAATGATTCTCCATCATTTAGGAAAATAAAATATTTAACTCCTTAAGTCCATATGATAATTATCATTAGCCATGTTATGTTGGGAGTATAATAATTTAATTATTAATTTAATATATCTTCATGTAAAAATTATTAATGGGGGAACTCTCTCTCAATTCGTTCAAGTTTGAGTAAAATTATATTTGGGAAATATAATTAATAAATATTAGATTAAATATCATGCATTAAAATAAGATGTATATTTGGTTAGTGAAGGAAAACTACAAAACATGAATGTTGAATGGAAAATTGTTATTAGGTTTTCAATGTGATTGTGTGTGCCAAATGATTTCCAATTGAATAAGTAACAATTGAGTGAATCTCGTAGATATCATTTTACTATTAATCCTGGAAAAACAATGTTTTACTGATCCCTTTTGAAATATTACTAATGGAATGTAATGAAAAGGTATATTACTAAATTTACCAAGTAATTTTTGACTTTTAAATAATATGAAGCTAATTAACAACTACTTAAGGGTTTTTTCATTCTTTTTCATCATCTAAATAGAAATATAATAATATATCCAATAATTTTATTGTGGAATTATCAAATACATCTCATGGTAATAGTGTGATTATTTTAATTATTGATCAATTGAATAAATATTTGAATTTTATACATATTAGTGATATTTTTAATTTGGATAATATTGATAGAAATTATATTAATTATAAGGCTATATTACATGAATTACTTCTCTGTATAGTTTTTTATAGTGATACTAGATTAACCTCAACTTTCCATAAAGGGATTCAAAACCTTTTTTTGACTAAAATGAATTTTATTACAACCATTTGTACTCAATCTAATCAATAATAATATAATAAAAATTTATATTTGGAGGATATACATTTATCTTTGTCATTTTTTTGGTTTTTTTGGATCAAAATGTTTCATTAATTAAATTATAAAATAATAAAAGTCTCTATTTTAGTATATAGATTTAAACATTTGAGGCATTGTGTGAAAATCAGTGATGAAATCCAATATTTTGGGATGAAATTGGGGAGAGATTATTTTAGGGACCAAAAAAATTATAGAATGTTTTTTATAAGGTAAAGATGATTTATCACCATATGATAGAATCACAAAGTTGGTATAAAATTTAAGCGTATATCGAGAGGGATGTTCTATTATTTAATGTTGAAGATTATGTTTTTCAAAGATTTTCTCAACAGAAAAGTGTTAAGTGTTTTTATAGGAAAGGAAAATTAATTCCCAAATATATATGTCCAATTAAAACTCTAGATTAGTCTGATATGTTTCATAATAAGTGTCCTTACCTTGGATTTCATCTTAGGTACATGGAGTGTTTTATTATTCATTGATAATTTATTACATATGAGGGGCATCTCATGTTCTATGACATGAAGTGGTATAGTTAGAGGAAAATCACTTTTATAAAGGTAACTATAACAAAATTTCATATCATAGAAATAAGTTACCCCAAATATGTTGATTCCTTTGGTTATGGTTTTATAGAAGAACCACATGACTAAATAAGAAACATGGGAGTTGGAAAAATCATTAATGGATAAATACTCTCAATTTATTATGCAATTAATAAATTTTTTAGGACATAATTTCTTAATTTTGGATGAATGTGAAAACCCATATTATCAAAAAAAATTAATCAAACTTATTATTTATTAATATTAAATTTATTCATTCATATTAATCATAGTTTTATAAATGATTTTATAAATGACATTAGTTAAAAAATGGAATATTATTAATTAAAAAATAGTTTATCCATGAATTATATTTATATATATAGGATATGTTTATTGTTTTTATATATTAAATTCTATAATATGGAAATTATTTTTTAATTTATCATATAAAATATATTATATGATTTAATATTTTTATTTTTTAATATATTTATATTTGAGTGAATAGTAAAACATGGTTAATTTTTCTATACTATCATTTTATTTGTTTAAATAAAACAAGTAATAATTGAAAATATGTTTTTTATTTGGATTCAAGGGTTTATAATATCCATTTGATTAAAACTAATCCAACTAATTCAATATAAATCACCATTATATTAGGTTTGAATATGTTATTCTTATAAAAAAAATAAAATTTTATAAAAAAAATGTTTTTCATTGATTTTTTGAAATAATATTATATGTTATTTATTCCACGAATATATATTGATGAAAAAAAATTAATTCTATATTGGGAATATTTATTTGAAATTTATAAATGAGTTTAATTTCATCTTTTTCGATATAAATAGTCACCACTTTTAAAATTAGTCTCCTAGGTAAAGGGTACATAAGCTTAATAAAGGTAAATAAATTTTGATAATGCTTTTAAAAATACTGCAAAATATTATTCGATGAGAAATTTTGAAGCTTAAACCTTATAGTTTCAATTAGATATTTTTTATCCTCATGACTATAAGCATGAAATTTAAAATACTACAATAGTTAGAAAAATTACAAATGTTTCACTACTCTAACATTGAAAAGGGGTCATCCACTCATATATTACTTACATATTTTGAGAATAATATCATAGAAAATAAAAAAAATTATCATAAATCCCTAAAAATTTCGTGGATGTTTTTTTAATAAAAGGTTAACTAAAATATGATAACAGTGTAAGGCAATGGATGTTTTTCATTATAGAGGTATAATTGATAACCAAGTGTTTCAAAATTATTTAATCTTATAAAACCTTCAAATACTCAATAACGATGAAATAATAAAATAAATATCGTTAATATAATTATATTATAATATAATTAGAGTGAAATCCATTTTTTTCTCATTTTTTTGCTTATACGAAATGAAAACTTTTCCCATGAATACATGTGAATAGCCACCTCTAAGGAGCAATGTGTTTTCTTTTCCATAAATGCATCATATGGTTGTTCAAAATGATATAAAATATTAATATATATGATATTAATTATATAATTATGATTCTTTTATGATTATATATAATTTCTATTCTTCTCTATCACCCATTGAAGAACAACAAAATTTATGATGTATTTGAGTATACGACCACCACCCCAAATTGATGTGACCTGTTTTACATCTCCACCAAACAAATAACATACTATAGATGGGAATAATAAATAAATATTAAATTTATTTCATATTTTTCATTTCAAAATATAAATAATTATTTATAAAATCTCTTTTCTACACACTAGAAAAATCAAATCGTTTTCATTCATACATATGGACTATCGTCTCCATGGAACGATGTGGTTCATTTTCAGGAATGTATTACATGGTTGATTTTAAAATTGTATCTCATTAAAAAATTAAATAATTATAACATGTTTAAAATTTATTATTTAATTTTATCCTGACTTATTTTACCACATCCCATACACCATTATTATTTGTGGTTATAAACGGGGCATCCTCAAAAAGAACGACATGAAATTAACCATTATAGTGACTAAATAAATATGGTAACAATTATAATAAATGGAATAATGATGGTGGAAAATGAATGAAAATTTATCTAAATAAAGTATCAAAGTAATATAATTTTATTAATTTATTTGTTCTATATATTCTTGAAATTAGTTTGGACTTTAGGGGATAGATATTCATTTGATCATTATTTTAAAAATTTTAACCTCTTTATCTTATATTTACACATACTTTTAAAATTATTAAGAATGTTCATATTTATGACTAAATGATTGATAAATTTCATTTTTACTATATATAACTATATATAACTTTTATTAACAATTAATCCTTACTACATTTTAATTATGTTTTATTTTTAACTTCTTATAAAACTAAAAAAGAATGTTTCATAACATATATGGATTGAAAAAAAATCCCACGTGCATAAAAGATAATTTTTTATAAATATTTCTCTATAAGAAAACTTTTCTTTTAAAATTACATCATATAACCACATTTCTAAAAAATTATTTATTAATAGTCTTCACTAAAAACAATATTCCTTATTATAATAATGTGAAAAAGTTAATTTTTTTACATAGGGGTTCAAATATGGTACTCTAATAAAAAATAAAATATTTAAATTTTGTTTAATGATATAGTACATGAAAAATTATATATGATGGTGGATGAGACTGATATATCTCTCTAATTAATTATATAATTACTTATCCAATGATGTTGAAAATGTGGAAGATAACAATGTAGGAAAGTATAATGAAATTGGTTGTGCATCATTTATTCTGGAACAAGTTAGAATTTATTGAAGATTATTATGAATATGATTCTATACTATACTAATATTAATCTTCAAATTAGTTTTTATGGCAATAGTTTGATTTCATGAGGTAACTAATTCTTATAGTTTTTTATGGTGATATATTTTCAAATATTTTCATGAATTCCTACATGCCTCAATATAAATTCTTGGATTTATAATAATTAAAAATAGGTTCTCCAATGTATCATTGGAGAGAATATTGATATCTGTGCATGAAAAGTTTTATATTTATCTTATCATGATTTATTGATACAATGTTGAAGGTCTCCATTGGATTTCATGTTTTTAACTAGAGTAAGAAGATTCATTTATTTTTGTATCCCTTGATTAGCTTTTTTGACCTCTTCCTATGGTTTAAAATATCCTATGTTATATGTAATAATGTATAAAATTTTTAGTAAGGTCATTATTTGTTAAATGATGGATTTTCATAAACATAAGAAAATTACTTGTCTAAAAAATAATTATATAATTAATTTCTTATATATATAAAACAATTACACCATGTGAAATAGTCCTATTTATTTTTTATTGGTTTTCAGAATTATATATAACACTAAAAAATGACCATGGAAGTGGAAAATTGAGTAACCCTTGTTATAAAAAATAAAATTAAGGGTTGAATATGTTATGGGGAATTATATTATGTGATTTATTTCTATCCCTATGTAAAATTTAATATATTTTAAATTACCTGGATCATGATAAAAAATTGATGGATTTAGTCCCTCATTAACTATTTTTGTTGATCTCACTCCTCAATTACATCAATCAGATGGGGTATATCAATGTTTAGTAATCCTCAATATTGACTACCCATTATTTATAATTCAATGGAATAATATTTTAGTAAAACTCCATCATTATTATTGTCCAATATATAATATTTTATATTTATATGTCTTATTCTTTCAAATATTACATATATATAGTGTGTAATAAACCAGTTATTTTAGACGAATCTATTCTCAAATTCACTATTTATTATAATTAATTATTATTTTTAGTATTAATAGGTTAAAATTTCCTTCCATTATACTTCTTATATTACAGTTTGTAATGGACTAAATCATTATATCACCTTATTATTTTCATAGACTCATTCAATATTAAATACTATATAGATTCAAGATTCATTCAGTTTATTACATATTCTCAAATTATTTATATAAGTGTCCCATGAAATTATGCCCCATCAGATATCCTTTAATCTTAGTATTTATGTTATAGAAATATCAGTCAATGATAGAACATGATTCCATTGAATGATCTTTTGAATTATCACAACCATAATATCTTCCCACCAAATCAAAAAATGTACATTCCATGTGTGCATCAGAAACAATTTTATTATAGTCTTCATCACTTGTAGATTTTTAGTGCAAGACTCTCTATAAACCATTTATTTTCCAATTATTCATGATTCATG
Organism: Viscum album; assembly: GCA_963277665.1. Taxonomy (NCBI): domain Eukaryota; kingdom Viridiplantae; phylum Streptophyta; class Magnoliopsida; order Santalales; family Viscaceae; genus Viscum; species Viscum album. The sequence continues at coordinate 1,500,203,882 of OY728146.1, read as the reverse complement.
GATAAAATAGAATATTCATCATATAAATAATTTAAACTTTTGGTTTATCATCCATCTATTAGGATATTTTATGTCATTAAAAGAAATAAAATCTAAATACATATATCCAATTACTAGAGAATAATGGCATAAAATAAAAACTCAAAGGCATACACACAACTTCATAAATAATATGATTGAAGACATACATTTATAAAAAATACGATCTATGTAGTATTATAAATATGGCTAAATCATAAAAAATTAATTCAAATCCATATATTGTATACCTATGATCACATAAATGTTATATTTTCATGAAACTCAAATTAGGATAGTCATACCATGAACACTTCATACTCAGACTTTGTTATTTTTAACCTACATTTACTTATTGACTGATAATGTTGCTTATGGATCAACACTATAGTACATAGATTAACATCAAACTATTTTGAAGGAAAAAATCTGGTTATGTATTTCCTTATAGAGTTGTCTCAATCTGGATCATATTTAGTAGTAAATATGAGATTATCTTCAATGTGATTTTCTCTGCTTCTTTGTGGTGTGTTTCATGACACTATACCATCTCAAGATTATATATATTTTATCTTCTTTATCTGAAATTTAGTTCATTAGAAAATGAATCATGGCACATTTTAAATGTGAAATTTTTCCATTATTTCACTACATTTACAATATCTAATTTATATTTTAATCAAAATATATAAAATCATTGAAACATAGAAAATCTCCATTAATAACACCATTACACATATTAGTGACATTATTCATTACAGTCATATAAGCCATTAATTTTTAAAGTATCCTTATGTAGATACAATATTTGTTTACACATCTTTATCCACATATAGATATTGTTTACATATATGGTAGATGTTCTCTATACATATCTTAGATGGTTTTTACGGACATGCACACTTCTAGATAATCATGTTTACCCACTATTTTCTATTTTATATAATTACTTTTTGGATAATCACTATATTTTTTTTACATTTCTGAATCTACAGAAAGTGTATATATTGACATGAATTTTTTTTTACCTAGAAATGGACTATCCAAATTTCATCCTCAGAATAATAAATAATAGAATACCATTATAATAAAAATTAAACATTTTAAATAAACATTAGGACTTATTAAACACTAATAATAATATAAAACAATATCCATGGGATCTTTATTTATTGAATGTGTCCTCTACTAAACTTTTTAGCCTCCTATGTAAACACAACATCCAATATAATCTTCAAATATTTCATAAAACCTCAATAATATATAAATTATTATAGACATAACTTCCAGATTATCAATAGTTATATTTAACATGAATTGTAGTTAATTAATTGTCACATTTAAATCCAATATAATTGATGTATATTTTAAATTGGATGTAACTCAACTTTTTAAAAAATTTAATTGTATTAGATATACATGTGAAATTCAATCTTTTTATTTCTTAATACCATATTTCAATTAAAGTGATTATTCAGTGATAATTAAATGGTAGAAACTCCAATACTCTAATCTTCATTATTGTAATTCAATTCTCATAAAATACATTATACTTAGTAAAAATCATATTTTCTTTTCTTGGAAAAAACATTAACCATATCATGATTAATGGGTTCAAGACATTCCTTCTAAATTATCCTACCTCTTATCATATTTATATCATTCATGTTTCTTCATTTATTTAAAAAATATAACTAAAACCGAAATTTATTTCATTAATACCATATTTTCTATTTTTTTAATGCCAATTCTTAAAAATTAATGTCAATATTTTAACTAATTTCTTTACTCTATCCCAATTTGAAATCATTAACTATTTTTTTCATATCTCTCCATAATAATTTCAATAATTATATATTATACGATAGAGGATGATATCATTTCATTGTAAATATATTTTCCATTAACCATTATACTCATGGTATACATGATATTATTTTCAACAGAAAATATGAGGGTTTGATTTAGATAGCAAGGATGTCCATAATCAACTAAATTTTTTACCAAATGTCACCATTTTAAATTATCATCCTCATGAGTTTTTAAAATGTTTATAAGATGATATTTAATTTTTATATAATGTTTTATAGATGTTCATAATAAATTTCAATATTAATTTTCAACACATACTTAATATATAATTTTAAAAATCAAGTGAAACAGAATGTATTTTTTTAAATCATCCCCTAAACACTACTTATTTCATCAAACATTTCTATTGATTAAGAAAAAATTATCATCTCAAATATCAAAAATAATTCATTGAAAAATAAATATGAGGGAATAATCATTCATACATTTCTGAGGACTATTTTTCAAGATCCTTCCGTATTTATATTTGTTATAAACTATATCAACATTTCAATATTCACACCAAATCACGGGATAATCTCCTTAAAAAAATTAAGAATTTTTTGATTAGTAAATATTATTTATGATTTAATCTTTAGGATAGATCCTTGATATTTAAATTTATTATTTTCTCATCAGGGTATATCAAATTCTTCCAACAATATTCAGTGTATCAGGTATTTTATTTAATCCATTATTGGTAATTTTATCACTCTATTATCTAGTTTTAGTAATCCTATTTACCTTCATCATGGTTTTTAATTTCTCTATATATTTTTTAAAATGTAATTTGAAAAATCATACCACGATGGGGATAAATTTTGATCCATAATTTTTATCTCAACATACTTCCTTTTAGTTGTTTTTAATTTGAGAACCTACTTCACCTTCAATTATCTTTCATGGTTATCTCAAAAATGAAAAAACTGATTTAGGGAATAAGGTTGACCTCTATTATCACTAATGAGATAATTTTGATGGAGAATTTTTCCATGAATAATATTCACATTCAATTTTTCTCCATGTCTTAATGGAGTATTCATTCTTCCATTACTATCCATCATATATTAATTTCATTTAGTCTACATGGATATTTTCTTATTTCTTATGTGGGACCATCATTTTAAATTGATCCATCAAGCCATGTGTATCACTCGGTCTATTAATATTATTTTTCCAAAATTATTCTTGAGATGTAATAATTATTGCACAATCAATAAAGCTATGTTATATATTATTAATCCTCCAATATAGCTCCACTAGTTATTTTATTTCCCTCTTTTAAAAACCTCTTAGGAATTTTGATTTCTTATTTATGTAAAATATTCAGTTTCCCATTAGTTGTTTCCATCTCTTGGGATTATAATTCTTATACATACACCAAGTAAGATTCTTAATTTAAAAACACACTATATTAATATACAAGTTGTTTTTTATTATTATAAATTTATCCATAGATGTTCTATTGACCAATTCAAACCATTTTATACATTAGTATTTTTCTATTTCACTCTTGGTTGCATATATTAATATTAACACTTATGGGTTGTTTTCATAAGTCAATGGTGTATACATTTTATCCTAAAAATAAGTATCTAGTTCTTATTTTTGGTGGAACATTATTATTCAACTTCTTATGTTTTTTTTGAACTGGATTCCACATCGACTTATATATCATCTATAACTCACTAAACTTCAACATGATCTTCTTGGGTATGTTATTCTTAACGTGTTTCTCATTATTTCATCACAAGGGGATCAAATCACTATTATTTAGATTATATATTATTTTCATCTCATTTTTTAATTTCATTCTTGAATTTCTGATATTTCCATGCCTTTTCACTAGTCCCGCTTCTTTTGAAAACATCAAATTGATCGATGCTAGTTTCTAATATATTTGAGGTGCAATTATTTTCACTATTCCCCGGTGTGTTTTTCCTCTGCTCAACAATGATCACCCTTCATATTGTCCCTTAATGTATTCACTAAGTTGAAAAATTATACTAGTATTCGAAATATGTATAATTGAATCGAATATAGAAAAACTATAACAAAAAATATATGAAAATCCAACATATAAATACAAAACAATTACATACTCATAATTAGGTACCGTGTTATTTTTTAGAGTTTCTATCAACTATTTTTTATTCTTTTATGGATACATATTTTATAAAAATGATTATCTCAATCATTTATATGATAGTAGGATTCACTATTATTTTATTTATTCATTTTTGTATCAATTTTATGATTCCTTCTATTTTGTGTTCAAAATTATAATTAGAATAGTTAAATTTATCTGATATAGAAACTACCTTCAACGTTATGGATTGTATATTTAGATCAGAAGATAATCCCTAGAAATCAATTATAATAGATGTAGTAATTTTACCATCATTTTTTTAATATTATTTTTGTTATAGTATAATTATTTTAACCTTGTTTCTAATACATTGATTTAATTTACTCTAGATTCATTAAGTTAATAGTAAGATCAATTAATTTCTAATTAAGGATGCTACACTAATTCTCCACAAATTTCAAATTACCGTCACAATCCAATCTTATCAACATTAGATTCATGAATATTTTTCTTTCCTATTATTTGGTTTTCTATCATTTTAATATTATTTTCATTGACCTCATATTGGGAATCATTTATAGTAATTAAAACTTCAGATGTGTTGATTCATTATTCAGGACTATTCTTGGATTATTCTCTCTCATGTATTTTTTGGAGCAATTCCTTAAAAAATAGAATATTATTCAGGATCCTTATTCTGATTTTTAAGGGTCTTACATATGTGTGGAACTTTGTAGTCATAAAAATCCTTATCTTTAATACATTATCTAATAATTTATTATTATCCTCAAGCTCTGTGATTTACTCCTACATGATATTGATGGATCCATATAAAAGGGGATATATCACATGTTAAATTGTATAGTGTTTTTTTTAAAAATGAACATGAATCATTATATTAACTATCACAATATTCTACAAAGTAGTGGTCTTGAATATGTTTTCTTATCTATCAATCGTTCTGGTATAATTTAACTAGATGAAAACCACTTGTTACAAACACTAATATTTCATCAGTTTTAGAGGAGAGGGATGGATTCATATCACTGATTTAGTTAATGAACTTATAATTGATTAAAATAATATAATTTCATCTATATTTAGTGCCATAAAATATAAGTGAGTCCTTATTCCCTCATATTATAGATTATTCCTTTCTATTTTTTCCTTGCCTTTTGATGGTGTTATTTATTATCATTGAATATATAAATTCCATGGTATACATGATTGGAAATTAATATGAAACATCAAATTTTCACATCATCTATCAAATAAAAAATAAATTGAGATCTTAAAATTATACAATATAATCCAATAGAGGAGTGACCTACTATACTAAAAATAATTAATATCGCATATGGATGTATCGAACATTGAAAATTATGATCAAATATGGGTTGGTATAATTCTAGTACAAATTTTCATTATTTTCATTATCATCACTTTAATTATCAACTATGAAGGTATATCTCCTTTTATCATTACTACGGTTTGTATGTATAAAATTAATTATAAATAATTTAGCACATGACAATGCTAAAATTAATGATAAATAATACACCACTATTGAAGACTAAGGCCCTAGTGTATGGGTATATTTATACCATTCACACATATAATCATCATTATTATCGTATAAATCAAAACATGGTTATGGACATGAAATAATTATCCTTACACTTAACTAGGTACCATGAAAGTTATATTTTTCTATACTTTGTACAGGATTGTAAACATACCCATCCATGATGAAAGATCGCAGGTGATGGATTGAGTCCCTCCTAGAATATTTGGATTGATATTATTCCTCACATTATACATTAATATGGTCTCCCTCAATATTCAAAAATATTTAGTGATTAACCACCATATTTACGGATTTCAACAAAGAATATTATAGAATGACCCTAAAATCATTCATTGTTTGTATATATATTGAATATGTGTATCTTATACTATTTCTATTCTTTACTTATTATCCAGTGAATTAGAAACTACTTATTCCTATAAAACAAGTTCTCAATGTTTAATTGGCCTTAGAATAATTATTACAAGTAGATAGATATTCTTATATCCGGCTCTTATTCTTCTTCAATGTTCAATCTAATACCACAATTGAATATCCTATTTGATTCTAGACATCACATATTTCAAATTGATACACTCTTTCAAGATTATATCTATATATTTATTCTTATATGAATATGTAGACAACATCCAGTATAAATATAACCCTTTGAATTTCCATTATTCTCGACAATAATGTTTTGATAATCTTGGTTGAATACTAGTATTTTTTTCAATTTCAGGGTATTGTGAATTATCATGATCTCATTTTATTTCCAAATAAAACACATATTTTCATTATCTTTGTATGTGAGATCTCATTTAATTATAGCTGTGATTACTCCTTGATTTGAAAAATAACACTACTTATAAATATCACCATAAAATTTAATACATGAATTGTTAATAGAATCAACACTTCAAGGTATTTTTTATTTTAATTTCAAATTTTGAGTCATCATATTCCGATATAGTAGGTTTTCAAAAGAAATATGAACTATATTCATATGATAAAATACTTATCATTATAGTCATATGATCCAAAATAAAATTCATACACTCAATATCAAATTTAATATTTTTGATTGCATGATTTTATAAGTCGTATGATTTATTATTTAATTTGGTGAAGAATATTATACCTTTTATTCATAGATATTCTCTATAAAATTGTGAACTTTTAAAATTAATACTCTCTTACAACTAAAAGTCGGATTATAATAACATAAATCCTTTGAAACAATATTTTATCATGGTTATTGTTCAAAAATTTTATCACTAAAACACTTATATAATGGTCTTCCCAATGTCATAGAGTTTAACAACATGCCATTTTGGTACAACAAATATCCATATTTTTCCTATAAATTGGTATAAACCCAATTCCAAATATGTAGTTAATAAGAAACCCTCTATGGTTCAGTTTCATATCTTTCAGTTTGGCCACTCTCAAGGTACAACTATGATCTCTAGCTGATATATATTCTACCTTCATTCTTCACCACCATGTTCATTTTAGAATAAATAACATATTATAATCATCTTGGTTATCCAATTTTAATAAAAATTATTTTGTTCAATTGGTTTATTCATACATTATAATATATATTTATATAATTTAAAAATATATCATTTACCATACCTTTATGTAAATTAATTTAATCCAAAGTAACCTTTAGATAATTCATGATTTGTTAAAGTTCACTTTATGTGGGTAAATATATTTTATTTTACAATAATAATGTTCCACTCAATGTTTATATAGATTGATCCCAAGAATACGTTGTTTATATGGATGGAAAATGTTGTCTACATAGAATAAAGGAAATTTAAATCTCATAAAATCTTTTAGAGAATCTCTTTTACATAGTATTATCTAATGTCTATGTAAAATGTTTGATCATAACTCTAGATTGTTTTATGTTTACGTAATTTAAAACAATACATATATAGCACTAAAAATATTGTTTACAAAGTATGGTACTTTTTCAAATTTCTTCATCAAGAATATAATATCTAGATTACCACTTAAATGAAAAAGAACCTTTTCATCTCAGATCCATGTTTTCTTAAATACTAATAAGAACAATAATCTTTATCTTGGGGGTATTAATTAACATAATGGTATCTAATGTTTCTTTAGTAGGTGAATGATCAATCATGAAATAAAATATCAAAATTCACTCATTCTTGATGCATCCATCTTCTATATATTTTTATAGAAAACAGTTCATCTTTTTCACGACTAGTATTTTTCTTAAATTGAATATCCTAAAAATCACAAATGAATTAAACATCATTAATCTATATTTTAACAATGATGGAACTATTATTTTTTTAAAATCATATTCAGTAATATATCTTTCTGAAATTCCAAATAACACCATCTTCCAAACAAAACTTCCACCAAGTGAATGATTCTTAAAAAATAAAATGGTTATAACTCTAATAAACCAAACATTAAGGATTTAAAAAAATTATAATATAACATTTGACACTCACTAAAAATAATATATTCTATCTATGGAATGTGATGAACCTTGTAATGTTTCTTGGATAATACACATTCCTTCAATGTATTCCTAATTCATATCATATTTATATCATTCATGTTTCTTCATTTATTGAAAAATATGACATCTCAAACAGGATGTGGGTTTATCACCCACCATAATAAATGTTGTATGGGTATTATTCCAATATTTACTTCCAGGATAATAATTACTCTTATAAGGATCATATAATAATATTTACTGGAATAAATAAAGACAATATTCTCATAACTTTTGATAAATCAATTCTTATGAAAAATATACGACATACCTTTTTTTAATAAGATAATCATATTGAATATAGATTATATTGAATTTAAAATAATATATTATTTTAAAATGTGTTTTGGATTGATAAGAAATCATTTTAGGAATGTGAAAAGAATCTAAAATAATGTAATGTGAATGAACCATCAAATTGAATTGTATGTATTTAGAAATATTTTTCTTCTTGTCGGGTTAACAAATAATCATGATGGTTTCGACAAAAATTATGCCTTTTTATTTTAATGATATATATAATGGAGATAAATCAACATTTTGAAACGTTTCTAAATTAAACCATGAATAATGAGACACACTCAAGGAAAACAAATAAATTTTGGATTATTTCAAAACAATTTTGTATCACGTGATCGATTAAAATCGAAGGATAAAGGAGATGATGTTGTCTATAGTGGAACATCATATTAGTAAATTTGATATAATTTAAGAACCCCTCTTCCAATGAATTTAATTTATATAAATATTATTGAAGTTATTTAGGTTTTGGGGAGATGAAATACATAGGAATATAGAATCAAATGATATTGTAATGTATTGTATAATGATTAATTGAATGTATGATTTAAGAAATCGATTTTACAGAAATAAAAATTATTATCAAGTAATAATTGATGTTTTGGTGTTATGAAAAAATATTACTAATTTGGAATTGGATATTAATGATGTAATAAGCCATTTTTATTTAGAATGAAAGAATAATAGTTTACAATATATATTATTTACTCTTACATGTAATTTAATATAATATTTTTTATGATATCAAACGGTAATATTTCTAGATAACTCCTAAAATAAATATCTATTCAAAATTTATAGTCATATATGAGAAATTAGGGAGCAGTTTTAATCTTAATAACTTAAATGATGTATACTCATCAACCATGGAAATATAATAAATGGATGTAAAGAGAAATATTTTTTTTCGAATTTTATGTTTAGAAATTATCTATAGAGTTCAAAACATTAATTAATTAGTTATATAATGATTAATAAATTATTCACAAATTTTTTAGTGAAATTATGATTGATTTTACAAGGAGTGTTAGTTTATAGATGCTAAAATTATGTTGCAACATAAAATATATTGAATTAAGATAATGAAATAGAAATAATTGATGTTACTAAATATAAATCCTATTTCATATATCAATTTTTGATACAAACTTATTAGTGTTTTTATTAATAAATTTTTTATAACTGTTATGTTCGCCAACTATAATTTATTAAGAATGAAACCATAGTGGAAAAAAGTTTTATTTTAAAGGAGTTATTATTTTAACCAACATTTACAGATGGATAAATGATTCTTGGAAGGATGTTACATTAGGTATAGGGTTTTCTGAGCCCTATGTGATTGATATAATTGGTTTATGTGTACACGAATCATTCTATTGGTGAATATCGGTCCTTCTAAATATTGATTAAATATCCTATAGACAATATGGGATAAAATCTATTGGGATCTACCCTATAAACATCATCGATAAGTGAGAAAGTGTTCATTGAAATATAACATGGGGTCAATGGAATAAAGGACTGAAATGAATTGATATACTTGTACATAAAAATATATAAGGAAGATTATAATGAAATTTAATAGGATAACATTTTATCTAAAAGTGAATTATTATTCAATCAGTCAAAATTTTTAAATATTTAGATTGTTTTTCATTTTTATGTTATATAAATGGGTGGTTTGGTTGTGTCATGAAACCATAAAACTGGTTGTCCCATGAATGATAATTTTGAAGTATATTTTTTTGATTGTAAAATTAATGAACAAATATATCTAATTAGGTATTCATTATAGTTTTTTTTAAATAATATACTACTTCCTACAAATCCATATAGGGAGATTATTATCTACCAAAATGAGAGTTGGTTCCACTGTGGGTCGTATTTTTTGCCAAAATTTATATGGTGAACTATAATTTATTGCATTTTCGTCAAAATTTTAATAGTTTATTATGGTGTTAGATTTAGAATTAGACCACACATTGGAGAAACATATTGATGAACACATGGAATGGATGATTGATAGAAAATAACATAGAAATATAAAGGTTTATATTGATATATAATATTTAGTTCTTGTATTGTGGTAGATGGAGCATTTTATATGGATGTGGTGACGAAATAATTACATAGAAGACTACACCATTTTATTCGGATATGGAAATATATATCCAGACTAGTATATGTATAAGAGGGATGATGAATATTGAATTAATTCCTAGGATATAAAATGGTATGCAATTTTTTATTGGTGGCTTACTTTAGTGGTAGGAATTAAAGACTTGTAAAACATATAGGAGAATTAATAAATATATATGAATTTGAACATATATGAACGTGTCATGAAATTTTAATGGTTTGATGCTTTGGGAGGTGTTTTTCAAAAATGTTGGTCTAACAAGTTCACGGACTATGAATGCCTTCCGATAATTATAAAATACTGTTTCTAGAGGTTTCTTAATGGTTTCAATAAGTTTTCAAAATAATTCAATGAAAGGAATATATTTTTTACAAAAAATATTTAGATTACATGTAGAATTTTGATGATTTATAAATTCCTGATCATTAGAAAAATAGTTTCTCTATTGAACGTTGTTGTTTTGTGTGTCATAAGTATGTGAATCAAATTTTTACAAAGAAAGGATTTAATTAAATGTTGTATATGGAAATTTTTTCAATTAATACAAATGATTTGAATAGTGAAATAGGGAATGGTGTTGGATAATTAATATTATAAGATGTATATTTTAACTAATTTAATAAAATAAGATGTTTCTTGAAAGGGTATTTTGAAAATTTTGGTAACTAATGTATATTGTGAAAACCATTGTGTTTTGAAAAAAAAATGAACTATTTTATTATTATTAAGGCTTCAAAAAAATTACTAATATTGTATAGGTAATTACTTATAGATTTAAAATGACATGCTTATGTTGAATTATTTTCTTCTTACAAGATAGTATTGTAAATAAAAAATAAATATAACATATAAAAAGTGAATTTAAATGAATTAAATACCTACCCAATTGAATGAGATAATCCTTATAGATTTATTAGAGATCATTGGGGAAAGTGAATATACTGTCATGAAGTATTTCCCCTTTCATGTATGTAAGAGAAATTTATAATGATTATTAAGGATCGAAACATACTTATTGCAACAAAGATAATACGAAATCATATATTGGAATTCATAACAAAGTATTTTATTCTTATAATGAAAGCATTGGAGAATAATTAGTGAGTAACCCTTAGGGTGAGAGGAGATCAAAACCTAAAATTTTATAATGATACTGAACACATGCTTTGAGTGTCGTAGTTTATAACAACAAATAATATTAGGAAAATAGATTTTTGTGCAAGAGTACAATATCATTGAATAATGTTTTAGGTATTTTATTTTGTATGGGAACCAATTAAAATTATTTGGTCTTTGTGCATGCATTTCAAATTTTTAGAAGGGAAATATTTCGTGGATAAATTATATTGATGAAACTAATTCATGTAAAGATAATGATAAAATTCCAAATCATTATAAATAAAATAATCTAAATTTGTCCACACTAATAATTATGTATGATCATTTTCACATATTTAATGTAATGAGGTTTATGTTGATTAAAAATTTAATGATATTTTATCTCCTCATTCACCTCCCTAATAGGGTGTCTCTCACTATAGACCCATTTGGACCAAAAACCAGTATTTATAAACAATTTATTAGTAGAATGCGGAATATATAAAAAAGATAAAAATTATGTAAGATTCTAAATATAATTTATATATATTAGTAATAAGAGAAACTGAAACTTTATTTGACCTTTCAAATTTAGAAACCAATCAACAAAATGTTTTTATAGTAAATTGGATCATATAATATTTGAATAAAAAATTATTAAATTTTATGAATTGAAATATTTTTAACATATTTTAAGTTATATTTTTGTTTACTAATTTTTAGGTTGATTCCAAGAAATGGTTTTCTATATATTAATTTATTATTTGTTCAATTTCAGAATTCATCTATATTAAATTATGTTTTTGTACCTCGTATATATCTACATTGTGACCTCAGAAAAAATTAAATATAACAAATTATTATATTAATTAGAAATTTAGAATTTAAATATATATAAATATATATATGTGTGTGAATTTAATTGTATACATTTAATTATTCCAGTGAGGAACACAAAATATTTTGGGGATATCTTGGTCAAGAGATTGTTGTTTGATTTCATATAATTCATATGTGATCTACTGGGTAAAATTTTGAATTTAAATGATATGATCATATATGTTGGAAAATAATCATGTAACCTTAAAAGTTTTATTTAGAAAACATATAATAATTAGAGATTGAATGAACTAGTTTAAATTATTTTCTAACTCCTGTGGATAAATAGTGGAATAATGGACAAGTAATTTATAACACTATGATTATTGACATGAATTTAATTGAATTTTTTAATAAAATGACTGATATAATTACATTTATTATTACTGAGATTAATTTATTAATATAAATAAATCATTTAATATTTTCCTACTGTGAATTGGTCCTACCTTATATATTTAAACAAAACATGCTAATATATTTTATATTCCATATCATATAAAAATATTCTGGAATAAATATATTAAGACATTACTGAAGAGTGAAAATGTATATGTGGTGATTTATGATGAGTTACTTTTACTCAATATTATTAACACAAATAACATCTCATTTGAAATCATTGAGTGAATAAATTTGGATGATTATGATGATTTGAGCATTTATCATAATATTGGAACCATTCCCTTAATATCCCGATTTGACAATGTTTTGTTATTTTTTCATAAAAATAAATACACTGGTCCAAATTGTAATTTTTATATGCTTTTATTTTCGTTATAATTTTATTTAGTCAAATAGAAAAAATTGATGATATAATACATTGGGTACCAAATATATCATCAAAGATGATTAAATTCTGGAATGAATGATATATCTAACTTACTATATGGGATATGATTATCCAAAATGGATGATTCAACTAAAAGTTGAAATAATTAAAAATTTCAGTAATAATAATATAATTTATTTAGTATTGAAATATTAAGTTGATCTCTCATAAAGACATCGTAGATGAGGCATATTAATTTCAATGAGTCACATACCCCACACATACTGTTAAATTCTCTTGGGTCTATCTTTTATTAAAATTATTTAAATTCTGCAATGACCACATTGTGTATATTTAAATATCTACGATATTGTTAGACTAGAATATGATATCTTTATTTGATCAGTTTTATTATTGTATTCATCCCCATGATCTTCTAAATTGATAATAGTCTTTCCAAATGAGTGGATGTTTATTTAATCCATAGATATATCTTTGACATATTTTGAAGGAAATTTAATTTATATTTTTGTTTTATATATTTCATAATTTATTCTGAATATTTTTCTATTTATACTAGTATGATTACATATGAATGAAAGAAACGTGAATTATTATTCATAATGGAAATAAAAAAAATCATATGATGTGTTCTAATTTTGTTACTCTTTTGTTGCAATTTAATTTTTCTAAAATTCATATGGAATAGTTTTCTAGATTAAATTAAGAATATAAAATGTAAAAATTTTATGTTTAGATCATGAGAATAATGTAAATATAAAAAAATATACTAATAACTTCAATTTTTTTATTTGATACAATAATGATTTCTGATCTTACATCGAACACAATTTTATTGATTTTTAATGTTCATTAATAGTAAATATAATTGGTGTTGTCAAAAAAAGGTGTGAAATACATAGGATCTAATATGATATGTTGGTTTTAGTAGTTATAAAAAATGTAATAAATGATCTATCATATATACGAAGTGTGTAATCATAGTTGAGAATCAATGGATAATTAACTAGGTTTATCTAAATTTCCATGACTATATATTTCTTTTCAAAACACAGTTTTATTAATAGTTTATCTATCCTAAACCCCATAATATCAATCCTAATAATATAAATTCCAAGTAGTTTAATAAATTATTTTATATTAATTTTTTGATTCCTTGTAAAATTTATATGGTAATATATAATAAAACCCCAGTATTCTTATATTAATTTTGATAACCTTGACTTAAAGACTAACCATTAAATATTATTTTCCATCTACAGAATTCAAATTAGATTCTATAATTGTTTAATTTCTATATCTATAAATATGAGTAAAATATTTAACATAAGGAAAACTATAAAAATTGTTCTTTTGAAATATATATAGATCTCATTTTCTTGTATATTTTCAAATTAGATTTTTTAATGATAATTGTGTTACCTTCATTTCATTAACATGAAATAAAACATTCCTTTGTAAAAAAATTATTTTCACCTACTAATCAATTCATAAAAGAGTGTATAACAGTGGACTTATTTATAATGATATCACAACCTATACATAGTGTTGGGTTATCCAAATTTGAGGTTAGATCATTCCAACACATCTTGTAAAAAAGTAAAGAGGTTTTAACTCATATGAACTTATGTATATATAATGTATGAAATTTTTTATTATATATTCCATATCATATATCAATTCAATAACATATATCCTCCCATGTTTTATATCATCAAAATTTGTTTATGATAATCATTTTTTATTTTATTTTCCTTTATATTACATATATAATATAAATCCCATTTTATGTTTTTGATTGGTTATAGTAAATGAAAAAACCTTTTGGACCATCGAGGACACCTAAGATGGGGGTGGGTGTGGAATCAAGTGTTTTCTACTTTTCAATAATTAAAAATGTATTTTTATAAGTATTTACCCACATGGCATTTGATCCTCCCATGTAATTTATTATAATAGCTAATATATTTTGTATTTACTATTAAAAAAATTATATTACATAATTGAAGTAAAGGATGGAATGAAGTTTATTTATATTTTTCAACACCGATGTGGTAAAAATAATAATTATTTTGAATATTTATTCACCCCGATCATAAAATCTACAATAAAATTAATCGGATGTTACAATGGTGTGGGAAATTACCATCTTAACCCCTGATGCATCACACAGTTACTCACAAAGTCAGATTGTGCATAAAATTTATAGCATAAAACTAGATATCAAAATTTCTCACCATACATTAGTCATTATGATTGAAATTAAAATTATCCATATAACATCATGAAGTGGATCACCAATATATATAGATATTTTACAACCACAATAATCAGTTTTATTTCACCACTAGGATCCTTTGAGTTACCTATTAATACAATATACACATCATGAAACTCTCCATTTGAATACAATACCACTTCCCAAATCATTATCATAATTTTTTTATCCAACTCTCAACTAAAAGAAACTATTGTGATCATTATTGATTGAATATATTTATTATATTTGTAATTATTTAATATCTAATCATAAACACTGAGAAAAAATTTACTTTATCTTAATATTATTCTTCCTTTTTCATTATACAAATATAAAGAAATGGTAGATTTTGGAACTTATAATATATTTTTCATTCATAAAATAATTGGGAGTATTCTTCATTATAGGATGGGAATTCACTATTTCTTTTTAATTGAGATCTTTTTTGTTCTCTGTGTTCTAAATACTCGAATTCATTACCTTATATCCTTCCCCTTCCCTTTTACACATAAGTCACTGAGAAAATTATTCTCTATATTTATAATATAGAAATTCACCATAATATTCTCTTCTAGAATCTTATACACATTATTGTATTGATTTTCTGTAAGATAACATGTCAGATTACCATTATAGAGATGTGAATACTATTGTTCTTAGTTATTTGTGTCAAATAATTTTAATGATTTTCTTTTTACATTATTTTACCATATTATTTGTCATTGTATTAGTTTAAAATAACATATAAAATTTCCAATAGAACCAAGATAAACATTTTCATCACATTCCATATAATCTATAAATTATAAAAATCATCCTAAGATATAATAAATAAAATAAATCAGTTTTGTTTCATGTCATAGTCTTCACTTGATGAGAGGTTCAATAAAGATAGTATAGATACCATGAAAAATTCAATGAAATTCCCACAGTTTCTGAACACAAAATTCAACATCCATAACATGAATCAAAACAATGTTTTGATAATTTAATCCAATAAATCACAAAAGCCAAATATATTATGTTTATTTACAGATTTAATTAATCATAAATTTAATTTTTTTGTATCCATTAATATCTTAGATGCTCAACCAACTTTGATCCTCTTGTTAATAATTTCATTGATCATCATATCATCAAACATAAATGGATGAAAATTAATTATTTGATAGTAAATTAATTCATAATATGTCAAGCATCATTATATTTATTTTTCATTTAGACTATAGATATTGGACTTCACATATTCATATTTCAAATTTATTTCTTTATAAAATTAATTATATACTATCTATTATTTTCATTTAATATTTCAAAAATCATGATTCGATCATGGTTCCTAAAATATTTATGACGTTTTGAACAAGTTATAACTTCATTAACGTCATACCATTTTATATTTTCTTCTAAATAGTCATTTTTTGTAGATTCTTATGTTTTCACCATTAATTTAATAATGAGAGTATTCTTATATTGATAGGACTCTTACATAAGTCTCTATAAACATAAAACTCTTATGTGGATATAATTTTGTTGGGGAATAACTATTATATAAATATTATTATGTGTGTTGATGTATCATGTGTTAATCTTCATCCCAACTTATATCCTAATATGTGATGCTAATATAGTACCTAGTTATTCAAACAAAGACGAATCATTTGAGAGTCTCGATACAAGATGAATCACATGTGAATCTGTTTAGATTGTATTTCATATTCTAAATTCCCTTAAATGAGGGAATATAAAATTTTCTAAAATTTTTAACATAATTCTAGATTACTTTTCTTCAAAAAAAATAATTCTTCATTCACTTAAAATTACATCAAGGCATTATCAAACATTAAAATAAGCTCATTTTTTCAAATTTTAAAAATATTCTTGAAATATTTATTACCATTATCAATGCCTTATAACCTCTAAATAGTCAAATTTATTTTATCCTGAGATCATATGATTTATAATTTCTTATGTTCAATATCATTTTTCATAATCCATCATTCAAGAGTAGTATGTTCATAGGTTTAGAAGCACTCACTGTCACTTTTTCTTGGAAAACACATCCAATAATTAAGATTTACTTCATTGAAATACGAACAGATTTTAAAACTTTTTAATAAATACTATAATTGTATAATATTAATAGGTCAGTAAACTATCTTTTTCACACATCCTACACTTGTAACATGTTATAGAAAGTTATACTCTATTATTTAATTCGTCTATTTTACCTTAGTGACATATATACAATCGTATTATTTATATGGATTCTAATATAGTGTCCAAATTATCCAAAATCATTTTATAACATGGTATAATGTCTTCATATAGAAAGCCACATTTTCCATTAATCGTTTAATACAAATGAAACCAATACAACACTTTAGGAACATCAATATTCTTTTTTTTGTTAGTCCCATTTAACACCAATTCAAATGAATGAAACTTTTAGTTCACACCATTTATATAACTTATTTATAACAAATATAGAGAATGTAAAAAAAAATTGTTCCATTTTGACACTATAGTGTTAGGATAAAATATACTTCTCAAAACCATCTTCACTCCTTTATTCTTTCTCTTTATATGTTCTGCCACATGCTTGAGGGATTCAAGAAATTACTTGAGAAAAAGGAGGATTCAAATGTTCTCTTATAAATGTAACATAAATCAATCTATTCTACCTATAAATAAACAATATTATGTAAGAAAAATGATAATTGTTTGGAAAACTGTGTTTACAATTTACTAATAACACTGGAAAACTGATTCGACATTCTTCTTTAAGGGGATGTATGAGTAAATATTTCAGAATACATATAATTATTCATTCCAATTGAACAGACCAATAAAAACATTCCAGAAAAAGTAAATTTATTCCCCCATTGTGTATGATAATTACTACCCCAAGATAAAATTGTATAATATAATTTAAAATAATGATGGTAAAGTAAAAAAACATTCCAAATCATCATGTTATATCTATGGATTGCCATATTTTCATATTTAGTAGAGATAACTGAATATTTGAATGATTATCATCATTAATAGCGACCATTTAAGGATTATCTACATGATAATACATGGTTTTTTTTATCCTCTTAGGTATTCTAGAATCATTTTGATATGTGTTTGGATGTCTCTTATGAATTGTGATCTAATTGAATTTGAGATGGTATTTGTGATGGATTATATTATTTCTCACAATATAGATTACAACATACATCATCACTAATTTATTCATGATTCAACTAAAATTACATATTTAGTCATACAAAACCAATAAAATATGGTAATAATAGGGGTATTCATATGTTCCTTAGATATATAAATAGTTATGAGATGATTCCCTCAACCAAGATAAACAATTCTTTACATCACTAAAATGTTTATACCTTTTCATGATTGTATCACATTGAATTTTCCAAATCTATAATTTTGTGGTAATTATGGATTTATTTTTTTAATTTTCAACTTTAATATTATTTAAAAAAAATATATATAATTTTTTAAACAGTGAATTTTATTTTTTTTATTCTTCCATATTCTTATCAAATTCCAAATGATCTAATCATATGGTAATGTAAAATTGTGGTATTTTATCATTATTTATTTAGATTATTGACATCATATAAATAGCTTCCTTTTAAAAATGGAATAATTTAACATTTAATGTATTCATAAATAAATTCTAATGTTCATGATTCCATTACTTATATCTGAAAAAATTATATTTTATCTATTATCTCCTTCCATAATCTTTTTAATAATCTTTTCAATTAAAATTTTGGGGAAATATTTTATGTTCTTCATTAGGAATGTCAACCACTTTTCTACTCCAAATATCTATCTCTTTTATAGATTACCTTTATGTTTAAATATTTATAACTTTTTTTAGTATTAATTTTATTTTGACAATGATCCATACTGTTACAACTCTTACTAAAGTAGAATAATCCCCACCATGGTTCAAAATCCACTGCATATTTATTTTATGAATCTTGGTTTCATGTAGTTCAATAGATTTATTTTGTTTCTTTCCAAATAATTGTAAACTATTTTTATATGATTCCTTTTCAGTTATCATCTTCCATTGAATTAAAAGAAGTTGTTTTTCATAGATGGTGCATAATGGTATACTTTATAATAATGAAATAAAATATTATAAATATAAGAAATCTCGACATGTTAATCAAAACTTTTTTTAAAAAATAATTTTTCCCTGGTAGACAATGTCATTATATGTCTAATATATATTTTTTAGGTATGCCCCATGATTTTTTATACTTCCCATAATTTTTATAATCTGAATTTATTTTACATTAATAAATGTCCCTATTCTCAAATATCCAACAACACTATCACCTTATTTCCAATTTTTTTTTTTGGGAAAGAGTTTTCAAATATTTTATATCTTCTATAACATAGTGTATATGGGTTTAAACAACTATCTCTTGGTGTCACTATATTGAAATTCATTTCTTGGACTTTCTAACTTCCACTCTTAAAAAATTGTATGGTTTATTATAAACTTTCATATTTTAAATTTTATTATATTTTTATTTCAATCCCATACTAGAATAAAATTAAATTATAAAAAATATAATATTTATGTTATAAAGATGTCATTCTTATAATTTTTTTGTGTATTGATGAAGGAATGATTAATAACTCTTCATACCAATTATTTTAGAATATTTTAATTGAAAAACATTATAAAATATTTAGTTAAATTACACATATTCTAAGCTTATATAGAATTTCAAATTTAGGTTTCTTCCACACTTTTCTGTTTAATTTAAATCTAAAAAATTTTGGTTGTGTTTATTATTTTCATAATAATTTTATCTCAGAAAACCTTCCCACTCAAATTTTATCACCTTAATTTATTCCTCAGGGATCATTCAACTTCCGTTTATAAAATCATTTAGGGATATTATCTTCCATTTTTGATAACTAGTTATTAATCCATGAAACTTATAAAACCTCAATTTTAATTCTCTAATTCACTATTAATAAGAGTAATAAATTTTTCAAAACATTCTTATCACATTAATCACCATTATAATATTAATAGTCTATATTAAATATTTCCTTAAAAATTGTAATAAATTCTTCTCTAGATGGAACTAGATTTCAGAGAGTATTTTCTTTTCATTCCACCTAAATTGATAATTATTATATTTCATTATCCTTTATCTATTTCTATGATTTTTCAATCCATACTCCCCAAATATATACATGTATAAATGTAGTAACATCAATATGGAACATTTAAAGACAATCATTTACATTAGAATAAAAACAAAAAATGGTTTAAACATGAACATATTCCTTATATTTATCACAATAAAAACATAAATCAACAGATGAATAATGATTAACATATTTAAAAAAACCCATTTTGGTTAAATTAAATTATTTTTCATTCCTAGTTTTTTTTGTTATCATCATAATTAACTATAGCTTCTTCCAATTCTTATATGTACTAATTGAAACATCAAAATATATTTAACCATATATGGAATCAATTCTTCCTTATATATGAACATATATTTCAAATTATAAAAATTAAAATTGAAATAAAAAAATAAAAAATGAAAAATAAGATATAATATGGATAACCCAAAGTCTTATACCAATTTAAATACCCCTTATGATTTGTGAAAAAACCCAAAATTAGGGGTGAATCATGTGTTGTCTATTTTTTTACCAAATTCCAATTTCTTTTTTATATATTTTTTCCTTTGGTATTTGAACTGATTTTTATGTTTTAGAAAATTATTGGATATGTTTATAATTTAACAATAAACTAAACAACATGATATTTATAATATTAATTATAGGATGAGGTATGTTATTTTTATAATGTTATTCCCCGATTTAGGAAACCTACTCTTTGTTGGGATCAGTTATTATCCATGATCATTGTTTATCCCATATAATCAGTCTTCGAAGACTATGGTATGGGTTGCTATCAACCTAACCCATGATGAATTCAACACATATATAAATCCCCACACTCTATTAGAAATTTATAGTATTCCACTACACTTGAGTGATTCCCACATTACATGAGGTTTCACAACATATATTGAATGCTTCCTTACAAAAAATTAATGTAGATCCTCTATAAGTATAGGGATATCACTACAAAAAACAAAATAATATTATTCCTCCCTTGTATCCTTTTATATCAACGTGAATAAACTTTACACCGAATTCAACATGGTATCTAAATATAGCACAAAATCCCAAATGAGATCTTGTGATACTTAATGAATATAGTGGATACTCAATCTTTGATAGTCTCAAAACAGAAATAATAAAATCATAATTTTAATTCCATAACCTCATCGTCGTTATATTTCATCTTATTTTAAGGATTTTACAATATTATATGTTACATAATATTCATTAATAATTTTATTTGAAACCAATATGGTGAATCTTATAACACACATGATCAATAACTATTTCTTATTCATTGAAATATTGGACTCTCTCTATTAAGAATATAAAAATTTATTTTCCTCACTGTTTAGTTTAAAATTTTACACATATTCAACCAGAAACTATATTTTTTATATTTTTAATATAAAAAATATCTATCAAATTTTATAATATAATATAATGCATGTTTTACAATTTTTTCAAGGCTATCTTGTGGTTTTATCTACAAGATATCATATAAATAATTATATTATATCTCTTGTCTCTAGTAATTTTTTAGGAATTCCCATTAAAATATTTTATTATATTATTATATTTATATTAATAAAATACATCTTCAAATAATTATAGTAGTATCAAGAGACTCTATATTATTATATTCCTTATTCACCTAAAAGAAAAGAAATTACTTTGTTATTAAAAAATAAAGAAAATAATTTTTATGGCTTAGATAAATCCCCACTTCTTAATAGAATACATAAAAATTTAGTTTAAATTATATGATTATTTATAAAATATTTTCAAAGAAACCTTTGTGTGATGTTTATTTCCAAAAAATAATATTATAAGTACCTACTAATTTGATGTAAAATTCATCTAATTTTGAATTTATTGATTTGAATCACCATTAATTTATTAAAAACCAAGATATCTATAATCTTATTATCAATCATATAATGGTTATTTGAATTACCTAAAAAATGATAATAATTCATTAATTCATTATTTAATCCTGAATAATGGATTTATCATCTTTAAATTTGAACTATATTTTAGTCACAGTTATTGGGTTCCCAATATTTTCATTAGGAAATCAATGCATTAAAGAAATAATATCCTTCTACCACTTCGTCCAAAAAAATATTTCTCAAATTAGGCTTTGATCATGGATCATCAAATAATTATGATCTGTTTTTACATGTTATAATTTCTCCTTCGTCATCCAACATGATTTTAACATTAAAATACTATGTCCTAGAAACATTTAAATAAATTATTAATATTTTAAGCATACTATATTCATTACATGGAGTGAACTCCCATATCTATATTCATGTATTGACCACTAGAATATCAATTTTATTACATGATTCACTAACAATTACATTGATCCAAATATATGATTGGATGAATCATATTTCTATCTATAACCTTATGTAGATCAACTTTCTGGTTTCATGTAACACTATGTTACCTTTATTCCGGTATTCCGTGGCTTCTTTTTTTATGTTATCCCATTATTTTTGGGTAAATAGTTGGATTCTAGATAATGGAGAACACTTTATAGGGAAATTGAAATAACACATTGGAATGTATTTTTTTAATTATTTAGGTTTTTTTATATGTGTGAAAAATGATTTGTATGGTCCTACCTATGTTTGGAGAACACAAGTTGCGGATTGGGTTTTTTTGTAGAATCTAGGCTCGTTTTTGTTTGATTTATGTTTTTATTTATTGAACTATTTATCTGATATAAAAACTTTTTCTAGATGATGTCATAAATCATTTAAATAAATGAATTCTTTAAACCACATGAAGTAGTTTCACTATTAAAAATGGTCAATAATCGATATTTCAATCTAATGTGATATTTTTTCATCACCTATTATAAATTGATTAATTCACTTCATGAATCATTATCAAGACATGAATTTTTTGGACTTATGGTTTTTTGGAGTTACATGTGAGGTTATTTTTTTATTTGACAATGTTATTTCCCTCCCAAACTTATGATCCATCCTTGTAAATTTTAGCGATCTATTCTACATTCGTACAATTATTTTAGTGATTTAATCTCAAGGTTGTTGTAGTGAATCTCTCTAATATAATTGGTCATTATACCAATTTATTTCCATTGGTTTAGGCTATGGAATTGGCTATATTTTTCATTTAAATTCATTATTGATCAGTGTTTTTGGTCAATTATTTCCATTTTATTATTCCCCTAGTATTTCTAATATTGATCCTTGGTATATCAGTCTCCAAAATGGAAGTAAAATAGGTTTCCATCGTTATTGAGGTACATGGTTCTATGTAAGTGTTTCTTATTTTTGAATTATTGCATATTATTTTTGATTCTAGTAGGTGTTTATTTCAATTAAATTTTATTCTAGAAAGGGTATTAATTAAATGTGATATTGTTTTTTAAAATTTATTGGAAAAAACATGTTATATTGGGAACCGTGGGTGTGTTGGGAGATATACATATGAGACGATAGTGTGTGATGAATCACTAGGTTTTAATTTTTTGATATTGATGTAAGGACTAAAGATTCATTAGAAACAACATATACTGGGTTTGGGATTCATTAATGTATACTACATCAACCCATAGAATAGATTACAAATAGTTTTCATTTCCCTTTATAATAGTTTTATCACCTTATTGTTTATTTGAGGGATATTTTCTCACTTCTGTAATTTATAGGTTTTTCATTTATACCTAATATATTAATCAATTTTTTAGTTTTGGTAGGAATTTATTAAAAAAAATTAGTATTTAAAATGTTTTTATTGAAGAAAATGATTTTAAATAGGAATTTCTTTTTATATCATGTTCATATAAATTCTTAATATTATAACTTGTATAAATATTTTAGTGGTATCATATAAGGATTTTTTCTAAAACAATTATTTTTTTCATTGTATGGTTGTATATCATTCTTTTCTAGAGTCAAGGAATGGGATAAGCTGCATCTCGCATGAAAGGTACTCTTGTATGTTTTTTCCTTCATAGCAAGATGGATTGGAGGAGGCTATTTGTCGCGTAGATTCTTTTTGGTCTTGCCTATCCATTATCATACTATTTATCCTTTTTCATGAGCTATATGAATCTTATTATATATTGTTATACCATATTTTATGCTTGTTTTATGTCTTATTTTCATATATTTGTGAATTCTTTCTATTATCTTTTATTAACTCACCACATGGATATCACATTGTGTGACTTGTCTATTTGACCTAGGTGAATCTACTACAAAATGTAATAATAGGTTAATAGTCAGACTAAAGTGTATTAACACTACCAGATTTTAGTTTAGATTCATGGGTATATTTATTTTTGGAATATTTTATTAAAATTACTTATTATGGGAATATATCCTAGCTAGCTCAAATCTAGGATTGAACTCAGGTTACCTTGGTGTTCAAAAAATTATTAACAGGTTTCAAACATGGTGTTTGAGGAATTTTGAATGAACTATATGGGAATTTAATTTAAATTAATCTTTTATTTTTTTTGGAAATTTTCTTTTTAAGATTAATTCATATTTACTTTAAATTATTATTGTTTAAAATCATTAATATTGATTACAAAATTTGGTCCAATCATTTTAAAATATGCTCAATATTGATTGGTTCATGTCTTGTGATATTAGAAAATGCCTCCAATATGAGATATTCCAAATTCAAGTGAGGATATTATGATATTTGTTTCATAGAAACATTAAATGATGGAACCTCCTTTTATAGATGATGTGATCCATACTATTTATTCTATTGGTCAAACTAGTTTGAAGAACCTAAAATTATTAGTGGATCATGAATCAAAATTTACAAAGAAACTTCCAACTCCCATTCTAGGTTATAAAGACAGATATTAATATGATGAATAGATTGAGTGGATTGAGAGGATATTTGAAATATTAATGACTTGTAAAGGATCTAAAGTTATTTTTTCGATGTATATTATTGAAGTATTGAGAATGATATATTGGGACTCTATTGTTAAAACAATGTTTCATGGAGATCATACCTAGGATTCATTAAATAATATACAACAAGAATATCAATAATTATATATTATAATGGTAAAAGACCAAGAAGATCTTGACCATAGAGCATTGAGAGTGTATTGGTATCTAGTATTCCATAGATTATGTTGAGTTTGTGCACTTGGAACTGGATATAGTCACTAATGATCCATAAAGGCTCGGTGGTTTGTGTTTGAGTTTAGGGATGATGTTTAGTTGACGTAGATTCTTATATACCTTCTAACCATCACAGACTATGTTGATGTGGTATCTCTTATATAGGTTTACATAGTAAAAAAAATAAGGAGTTTTAGTTGGTATTGTCTTTATCCAGGTTGTATATTATGGCCAAAAGGGGAATTGAAAAAGTAACAAGTTTTTCTCGGACTAGTTTCATGGGATTAATCAAGATAGTAGGACGTTTGTTTCTATCATTGTAGGACGTTTGGTCATACCATGAAAAATTGTGATGAGGATCCTTTTAATTATCATAATTTGTGATAATCTAATAATCAAAAAAAATTGAGACGATGTCACAATGTACTACGGTTGGATCGACATTCCCTTAGGGATTGTAGATCCGTACAAATGCTTCTAATGATGTGGGTCTTAATCTCAAGTTACGGGGGTGTTCATGGGTCTATGAAATCTCACAGAGGAGCTGAGAATATATGTATTTAGGAATTTTAGTATGACCAGACCAAATCTAAAGCATGTTCATCCATACCTAGAGTAATAGTGTTTATTTAAAAATTTAATCTTTTAAATTTCATTGATATAAGTGAAAATAATTCATTAATATCATTATTTTAATTTTTGGGTTAGTTTTTTTTATATCATTTCATTCTTTTTGGATATTTACTTTCCATTGAGAAGATGTCTAAACTAGGTTCCATGTTTCCCACATGTTAGGTGATGATAGCCAACTATGATGTGAACTGGGACAACATAGTGCTTGATCTAGACATCGTTGACTTTATTATCAGCAAGGGATTGATGAAAAGTTGTAATGATGAGATAAGATGTAATTTATATCATGATTTGTTCTTTTCTTTTTTGAGGTTCTCATGTTTGTCAAGGTGAGTGGGATAGTAGATGAGAATGTTGGCGAATACTATTCACTATGTGGGGTAATCTATTGCTAGTTCTAAGAGGTGTTTCTTGATTTTTTAGAACTTTTTTGGGTATTAATATACTTATTATAGTGTGTGTGTACATTGAAGCCTTTCTATATTCTTTTTATTATTTACCATAATAGAGATTGTTCATGTTTAGTCTAGACATTCTCTCTAGCATTATGGACATTTCTATGCCATCATATTTTATATCACCTATTGAGTTGGATGAATATAAGGAACATCTAGAATATATTGAGGACAAAGGATTTATTCATCCTAGATTTTTATCACGTGCATCACATGTCCTCTTTTTTAATAAGTAATAAGTGAGACTCAGATATTTTATTGACTATCAGATGTAAAATTAGGTTACTATTAATAACATATATTTTTTACCATGTATTGATGATCTATTTGATAAACTTATATATGGACACTTTTTAAAAATATTGGTATACATTCTTTATACCATTGTATGGATTTTTGATATAAGGGTATTCTTGAGACACTATTTAGGTGGTAATATGGTCATTAGATTTTATGGGTATTCCATTCAGACTAACTAACACACTTGTGATATTTATGGAATTGATGAACTGTATATTTCATTAGTTTAAATATTATTTTTTTGTGTTTTTCAGGGATGATTCTTTGGTATATTCCATGTCATTGGATGATCAAAAACAGAATTTTAATATCATTCTTATAAATTTGATAAAATATCAACAATATGGTAATATTTCCAAATGTGAGTTTTGGGTTCAATAATTAATGTTCCTGGGAAAAAATATATATATAAGAGGAGTTTTAGTGAATTTTAAAATTGTAAAAACAATAATTTTCTAGGTCAATCATAATAAAGGGTTTTGATATTTGAAGATTCTTTTGGTTTTTTGGTTATTACATGCGGTTTTTTATACATCCCCATGAATATGACTCCAGTTACATCTTCAACAACTATGGGTGTATATTTTTAATGGAATTTTATGTGTCAGAGATATTTGGTGGAACCAAATATGATATTGACTTCATCCATAATTTGTATTATTCATTAATCAGTTTTGGGTAATGATGTTTTAAGTGATGTTTCTAGAATGTGTTTGGTATGTGACTTGATGTAAGGGAAACATGTGATGTTTTATGTCTCATGATAGTTATTCCATCATGAGGATAACTACTATAACCACATTATTGATTTAATAATTTTTATTTTTTAACACAAAAATTAGCGTCACGAACTCATTGGATAATGTTTTACGATATATTTTAATCATACGAACATGAGGTATATTTTCACTTAAAAGGATGTGAACGTGGGAAAATGATTCTAGGTGGAGTATCTTATTCCATTTTATTTAGATATTTCATATAATCTTAGGAATGTTAATATAGTACTTGATTAAATTATAAGAGAAAAAACATAAAAAATACATGAAATAATCAATTGAGAAGATGTCTTTGATGAGTTTTTTTGTTGATAATAGCTTGGAAATGGAAGAGGTTTGTGGTCATGTTTTCTTGTATTCGTGGAAATAATATGATTCATATGATGAGAATATTATTCTTAGGAAGCTGATAAACATAGAGTGAGAGCCCTTTAATGAAATCCTTTTTGGTGTAGATACCTTGGGTGAGTGGCCTCGGTCTACCAGTGGAGATTTATGTTTATGTACAAGGTTGTTTGTTCCAAATTCATGGAGGAATAAGTTGATGGATAGTGGAATTAATTATTTTTTGTTTGTATGTCTAGGTGATACAATGATGTTTCATAGATTTATAAATCTTCATTATTGTCCTTGGATGATGTGGTATATAACATATTTTTTTCATTTTTTCTTTCTTGTTAGAGAAATATTATGGAATACCTATCTGATGCTAGTTTTTAAGATGTTTTACAATTTCTGGTATGAAAATTTGATAGAATTTTAGTGTATTTTTTTGTTACCTAAACATGGATTCCAAGTCGAAAAGTCGTTTTGGGGAGATATTTCATTCAATAATGAAGTATGATCACCTCCTTCCTAGTATGGATATGATGAAGGAGAAATGGATTAGGGACATGTACTTTCATGATATTGTGAGACCTTATGGGGTTCCCTCTACAATTGTATTTTACTGTTACCTGAGGTTCACATCCATGTTTTGGAGAAAAAATGTGGTAATGGGTTCCCAATTGAAATTAAGAATAGCATATCATCCACATATGGTATAAGGCCCCAGCATTAATCCTTACTTAATATTGAATTAAAAGAATAATTCACGTTGAGGATCTTTTCAGGTTTAGAGTTTTAGAGAATTAGAACATAACTATTACATCTCAAAAGATTACAAAGTAGTCACTTCTACTAAGTTTCCATAATAAAAAACTCTTAAAAAGAAACATGTCTAGTTCCATGTTTTATATAGCATGACATTCCATTGATCCCATCCTTGAACGTATTCCACATTAAGTCCTGTGAAAAACATTTCAATAAACTTGGGGTGAGCATAAAAAGCTTAGTAAGGGATACAGAAAGAATGAAAACCGTTAGTTTATCAAAACAACAATTAAACCATTATAATTTATCAAAGTAATACTTTTCACCTTTATGAAGTAATAAAAACTCTCCAAGGAATAAAGTATCATTACTTACCTTTTTGTAACCAAAGGATTACCATAAAACCCATATAAAGAACACATAACATATATAAAGGTAACTTGGGACATAAACATACTTAAGTGGAGTAACCATACGGTCGACTTCCACACATATCACTTAATGGAATAGCCATACGGCCAATTTCCATACATACATAATGGAATATCCATACGGCCGACTTCCATACCCAATACATTGGAGGTTATAACGTAACCACCCGTCCTGGTATTCACGGCACCACTCGTCATATGGTTTATAACGTAACCACCCGTTAAAATGTCCAAGTACCAATATAAAATCATAAAACATAAAACCAATATAAAGGAAAGATAACATTTCCACATTTCAATCATGATATAACATAAATATATTAACATAATAGAATCCTTTATCAAAACCATTTTCAATACCAAAATACATAAAAGAGTATATGGTATTTATTTTATTCTAAAAACAATACGGCTTGTTGAGGAAGCCAAAGACCAAATAATACTCGCGACGGCGGAAAAAGTCATTGTCATCGCGTACGTTAAAAAAACATTCTTTTTTGTCGTTTAGTAAAATGCTTCGTAGAAAAATATTCCTTTTGTATAAAAGTAAAATCCAATGGAGTTTATACACCGTATAAAAGAAATTTGTGTATAAAACGAAATATACCTCAATGAAAGGAGATTGAGACGAAGTCCCTTACCTTGGGTCCGACTTGACTCGATCGTTCTTCAACGTCCTGAATAATAAACTTGAGTTAATTTATACTTGATTAAGAACCTTATTAAAGTTCATTACTCTTTTTATATCACTTATTTCCATGTTATAAACATTATGTAACCATTTAAGTTAATAATGTTTGTTTTGTCAATATTTGGTTCTTAAGTCGAAAGTTGACTTCTTACAATTACAAGTTGTTCATGTGGTCAAAAGTTCATTATATCCAGAATGAAATTCCTGATTTGGATATCATATATATCATATATATCCAGCATGTACATGTATTTATAATATTACATAATCATTTAGAGGAATGAAATGAGATGCACCGTTCATGGAGACGGTAAGTCGTACGTACACATGAACGCTACTTTCATTTCCTTGTCATATTAGTGGAATTAAAACTAAATGAGAGGTATGTATATTTTAATTCCAGAATTATATTCATAATTTAGATATATCATTAATTATATATATACATTATATACATTTAATTTTAATAGTACATTACATTTGGGGATAAGAAATTAAATGCACCGTTCATGGAGACGGTAAGCCGTACGTACGCATGAACGCTACTTTCATTTCTATCTCATACATTAATGGAAATAAATAATAATTATATAGAGGTATATTATAATTACAGTATAACATCATATATAAAAACTTTAAATCCATCCTTTACACGTCCCACATATGGCATTAACGAATCACATCACTTTGAGGGGGCGGTAGTCCGCACTTACTTAAATGAAGATATCGTGTTTACCCACAATGGAAACCATAAAGGTATTCCAAAAATGAAAAATACAGAAGCTTAAGGAAAACATAAACATATTATATATCATATATAAAAATAGTGACATCATAATTTCCACCTTTGAAGGTGTTAAATGAGTATTGAGCAATCATCGTTTCGGGAGGCAGAATTTCGACATCCACGGAAACCGTATGTTCTTTAACCATTTGATGTAGTTTTGTGAGAGTGTAGCTCAAATAAATCTTATAACAACATCCTAGTATATTTTAGATACTGGTTTTGTTACAAAATAAGTAAATAAAAAGAGTTTAGAGGGTTGGAGAAGCAAAATAAAACAAATGAACAAGAGAGAATGAATTACCTTTAAATGTGTAACTCCCTTTTGATTTGAGACTAAAGGCTTCCTTTGAAAGGATTCTGCCCAAATGGAATCCTCTAGGATGAGGATAGGGATGTGGAGAGAGTAATTGGGCAGGGTTTGGCCGAGCCAAAGGCTTGAGAAGTGTGTGAAATGAGGTAGAGGTGGGGGCCTTTTATAAGAGGATAGGAGGGGCACTTTTGGAAAGTAAAGAAATATTACTTTATTTGAAAATGTGTTTCGGTTTTAAAAGGTCCCACATTGATATAATTCGTGGATAAGGTGATAAGGGTTCGAAATCCACTCATCCAATTTGTTTTGGCCATGTGTAGGTTTTAGATTTTTCATTATCTTTCCATTTTATTTAAATTGTCAAATAATGATGTCATTGCTGCATCATTATTATGTCATAAATAATTTAATTTATTTAATGTTTAAAAATTATAAATAAAATACTATGATGTAGGAAATCTTTTTATCTTTCCAATGACTTTTTATAATCAAACTTTGGACTTGTATAACCCCACTCACAAATTATTTTAGTAAAACAATTTATGTTATTGTCATTTTCACTTTAACATTAAATAAAAATATATTAATGTCATTTTCCAACTAAAGTGGCTCCATGGGGTCCCCAAGTTGGCCCATTACTTGTCTTGGTCTGCCATGACTCACCCAATAGGTGTAAGACAAGTTTCATGGTGTTTTCACATTCTTATAATAACATTTTTACCTTAAACTACACTAATTACCTCTAATCGCGATTATTGAAAAAAAGTTACTATTCACCAAAAAATTATTTTAATCTCATTGAACCACATTTTACTTTTTAATGAAAATCATGTATGTCGGATTTTCAAAATTCAATACACATTAGTGTTAAACTTTCATTTAACTGAAAAATCAGTTTGCATGATTACCACTTAGTGGTTTCACTATTCATCAAAAATTGAAGTTTTTCAGAAAATTACCAAAAATTCACCCTAAGCAATATTTGATATTCCGAATTCAAAAATGAAGTCCATTTTACAAAATTCAAAACATATAATTCAAATTAATTAATTTAATAATTAATTTCCGCTGTCATGACAAATAGCGTGTTTTTGTGAAACAATAAGTATCAAAAGATTGACACCAGTTTAAGTCCAATTTAAAAATGAAATTGATTCCAATGACCACCATTGGATTAACTGGTAAAAATATTTTCTAATTTCACTTTAAAAAAATTAAAATAATAATCTAATCATATAAATAATTTAGATTGAAAATAGGTTTTGAATTAAAATACAACATTTTACACTATTCATAAAAAAATGAACTTTATCAGAAAGGTACCAAAAATTTACACAAAGTAAATTTTGATGTCCCGATTCTAAAGAAGAGTTATATTTGGTCCAAAAAAAAGTATAAGAGTGATCAAAACTATATTTAATGACAGTTCACCATTAAAAGGTGATAAGTGAACCTTTAGTGAAAATTAGAGTATATATGCCCGAAAATTGAACTCTTTCCGTATTTTAAGCCTTTATCTTTTATTGGGTAAATGTATAAACATTTAAAAACATATATAATCATATTTTAGTTATTTCTATCCATTCCCGCCAGTACAATGGCTACTTGTTAACTAACATTTAAAATAATATTATTTTATTACTAGTGTACTACGTAAGTTTCAAAGAAACTCATCGTTGAGTATCGGGTACGCTATCGAACATAGAAACCCCTTTAAAATAAAATTAATATTTAATTCGTAAATATTAATAAATATGAAAATTCTTTATTCTTTATTTACCTGGGATGTTACATCCTTCCCCCCTTTTGGGAATTGCGTCCTCGCAATTTTATTCACTTATCAAAATAAGTGGGGGTATTTATCCCTCATAGCATTTTCAGATTCCCACGTTGCCTCTTAAATCACATGGGTTTTCCACAAAACCTTTACCTGATGAATCACCTTATTCCGTAACACTTGCTCCCTGTGGTCAAGAATCTGGGCCGGTTGTTCCTCATAAGATAGGTTCTCTTCCAGCTGAACTACCTCTCGGCTCAAAACATGAGATGGATCTGGCATATACATTCTCAACATCGAAACGTGAAAAACATTGTGTACCTGAGATAAACTCGGAGGTAAATCCACTCGGTATGCAACTGATCCAACTCTTTCCAGAATTTTGCATGGTCCAATAAACCTTGGACTCAGCTTTCCTTTCTTACCATATCTCATCACACTTTTCCAAGGAGAAACCTTGAGAAAAACAAGATCACCTACCTCGAAAGATAGATCCTTCCTCCGGTTATCCGCATAACTCTTCTGCCTGCTCTGAGCTGTTCTCATGTGTTTCTGAATCAGCTGAACTTTTTCTGCCAACTCTTCTACCAATTCTGGTCCCATCAACTTCCTTTCACCCACTTAATCATAAAAAGCTGGAGTTCGACAATGCTTCCCATATAATGCCTGAAATGGTTCCATCTGTATACTGGAATGAAAACTGTTATTATAAGAAAACTCAACCAAAAAAGATGTTGGTCCCAACTTCCCTGATAATCCATCGAACAAGCTCGTAGCATATCCTCCAAGGTCTGAATTGTTCGTTCTGACTGCCCATCTGATTGAGGATGAAAAGCTGTACTAAAATTTAATTCAGTACCCTACGACTTCTGAAGGCCTTTCCAAAAGTTAGAAGTAAACCTGGGATCACGATCCGATATAATGGAGAGAGGAACTCCATGTAACCTGACTATCTCTTTAAGTTACAAATGGGAAAGTTGATCTAGAGAGAAAGTATCTCGTATAGAAAGGAAATGAGCAGATTTGGTCAAGCGATCAACAATAACCCAGATTGCATTATTACCTCGAGATGTCCTCGGTAATCCCACAACAAAGTCCATGGATATGTTTTCCCATTTCCACTCTGGCACTGGTAAAGGCTGAAGCATCCCTGCCGCTCTGCTTTAACCTGCTGACAAGTCAAACACTTCACAGTAAAATCAGCAATATCTTTTTTCATTCCATCCCACCAGTAATACTCCCGCAGATCTCTGTACATCATAGTACTGCCAGGATGAACTGAAAACGGGGAACTATGAGCCTCACATAACAACTCAGTCTTCAACTGTGAATCACAAGGCACACATAACCTCTTCCCAAACCTCAAAACACAAACAAAAACTTATCCAAGAACTCATGGAAAATTTTATTCATAAGGTCCATGAATAGAGTAGGTGCATTGGTTAACCCAAAAGGCATAACTAAAAATTCAAAATGACCATATCTAGTACGGAACACAGTCTTCGGAACGTCTTCTTATTTTACTTTCAACTGATGGTACCCCGACCTCAAGTCAATCTTTGAAAAATACTGAGCTCCCTGGAGCTGATACCACTTCATTCGATGGCCCAACATCTGCTGAAGTTGTTGCAAAAGATTTCACCACCCCTTTCTGCTTGTAGTCTGGCTGCATTCCCCCAGTTGAGTTCTTCGTTGGACACTCGTTTGCATAATGACCCATTTCATTACACTTAAAACATCTCACCGTTGGCTTTTCATTTCCTGCTTGATCATCTTCCTTACAGTTACGAGCAATATGACCAGACTTACCACACCGAAAGCACTTACCAGACTTGGATAAAAATTCTCCAGGATGCATTTTACCACACTTCTCACAGGATGGATATTTGATATTCTTACCTCCTTGCTTATTTGATGAATTATTCCCCTTTTCCTGCCAACTAGACCTCTTATTCTGTTGTTTTTCATAGAACACCTGATCATCGGCAAACTCCATTTCCACCTTCTCCGCACATCGAACAAGTTTTTCATAACTTTTGAACTCACGAGAAGCTAAAGCCCTTCGATAATTTGGCTTTAACCTTGAGTAAAAACGGTTTATTTTACTATCAAGATCTCGTATGAAGTTTGGAGCATACCTTGCCAATCAAGTGAACTTTTCTTCATAAGCAGCCACTGAATCATCCTCCTGCATCAATTCTAGGAACTGTTTTTCCATCCTAAGACGAACCACCTTAGGAAAATATTTCTCATGAAACATACCTTTGAATTCATCCCAGTGAAGATCCTCAATTTCATCACTATCCCTTAGATTTTTCACCATCGACCACCACTGATCAGCTTCACCTTCAAAACGGTAAACAGCAAGACTATCATTTTGTTGTTCTGAACACCCCATGACATCAAAAATCTTCTCCAGTGCATTAATCCACCCTTCAGCTTGCACAGGGTCAGATGATCCTCTGAATGATGGGGGATGTTGCCTCATGAAGTGTTCCACCACTGACATGTTCCTCTGTGGTTGATCTGGCTGATCTCGTACATGTATACCACCACCATTTATAGCCTGAGTCAACTGTGCCATCACTGCAACAAACTGTTTAGTTCCGATTTCGACCATCTCAGGTTGCTGATTTGGAAGGTTATCTTCCTCCTGATGTCGTCCCAACATAGCTGCTTTGTTTCCTCTGCGGAAAACCATTCTGAACACAGAAATATCTTAGGCGAAGCAACATGGTAATCCGTAAATTCTATATCATTTCAATCATATTATAATTTAACACTTTTCTAACTCCTAAAGTTGTCTAAACCGACCTCTGATACCAACTATAAGGCCCCAGCCTTAATATTGAATTAAAAGAATAATTCACGTTGAGGATCTTTTCAGGTTTAGAGTTTTAGAGAATTATAACATAACTATTACATCTCAAAAGATTACAAAGTAGTCACTTCTACTAAGTTTCCATAATAAAAAAACTCTTAAAAAGAAACATGTCTAGTTCCATGTTTCATATAGCATGAAATTCCATTGATCCCATCCTTGACCTTATTCGACATTAAGTCCTGTGAAAAACATTTCAAAAAACTTGGGGTGAGCATAAAAAGCTCAGTAAGGGATACAGAAAGAATGAAAACTGTTAGTTTATCAAAACAACAAGTAAACCATGTATACTCTATCAAAGTAATAATTTTCACCTTTATGAAGTAATAAAAACTCTTCACTGAATAAAGTATCATTACATACCTTTTTGTAACCAAAGGATTACCATAAAACCCATATAAAGAACACATAACATATATAAAGGTAACTTGGGATATAAACATACTTAAGTGGAGTAACCATACGGTCGACTTCCACACATATCACTTAATGGAATAGTCATACGGCCAATTTCCATACATACATAATGGAATAGCCATACGGCCGACTTCCATACCCAATGCATTGGAGGTTATAACGTAACCACCCGTCCTGGTATTCACGGCACCACCCGTCATATGGTTTATAACGTAACCACCCATTAAAATGTCCAAGTACCAATATAAAATCATAAAACATAAAACCAATATAAAGGAATGATAACATTTCCACATTTCAATCATGATATAACATAAATATATTGACATAATAGAATCCTTTATCAAAACCATTTTCAATACCAAAATACATAAAAGAGTATATGGTATTTATTTTATTCTAAAAACAATACGGCTTGTTGAGGAAGCCAAAGACCAAATAATACTCGTGGCGGCGGAAAAAGTCATTTTCACCGCGTACATTAAAAATAACATTCCATTTTGTCGTTTAGTAAAACACTTCGTAGAAAAAGATTCCTTTTGTATAAAAGTAAAAGTCAAAGGAGTTTATACACCGTATAAAAGAAATTTGTGTATAAAACGAAATATTCCTCAATGAAAGGAGATTGAGACGATGTCCCTTACCTTGGGTCCGACTTGACTCGATCGTTCATTAACGTCCTGAATAATAAACTTGAGTTAATTAATACTTGATTAAGAACCTTTTTAAAGTTCATTATTCTTTTTATATCACGTATTTCCATGTTATAAACATTATGTAACCATTTAAGTTAATAATGTTTGTTTTGTCAATATTTGGTTCTTAAGTCGAAAGTTGACTTCTTACAATTACATGTTGTTCATGTGGTCAAAAGTTCTTTATATCCAGAATGAAATTCCTGATTTGGATATCATATATACCATATATATCCATCATGTAAATGAATTTATAATATTACATAATCATTTAGAGGTATGAAATGAGATGCACCGTTCATGGAGACGGTAAGCCGTACGTACGCATGAACGCTACTTTCATTTCTTTGTCATATTAGTGGAATTAAAACTAAATGAGAGGTATGTATATTTTAATTACAGAATTATATTAATCATTTAGATATATCATTAATTATATATATATATTATATACATGTAATTTTAATAGTACATTACATTTGGGGATAAGAAATGAAATGCACCGTTCATGGAGACGGTAAGCCGTACGTACGCATGAACGCTACTTTCATTTCTATCTCAAACATTAATGGAAATAAATAATAATTATATGGAGGTATATTATAATTACAATATAACATAATATATAAAAACTTTAAATCCATCCTTTACACGTCCCACATATGGCATTAACGAATCACATCACTTTGAGGGGGCGGTAGTCCGCACTTCCTTAAATGAAGATATCATGTTTACCCACAATGGAAACCATAAAGGTATGCCAAAAATGAAAAATACAGAAGCTTAAGGAAAACATAAACATATTATATATCATATATAAAAATAGTGACATCATAATGGCTACCTTTGAAGGTGTTAAATGAGTATTGAACAATCATCGTTTCGGGAGGCAGAATTTCGCCATCCACGGAAACCGTATGTTCTTTAACCATTTGATGTAGTTGTGTGAGAGTTTAGCTCAAATAAATCTTATAACAACATCCTATTATATTGAGATACTGGTGTTGTTACAAAAGAAGTAAATAAAAAGAATTTAGAGGGTTGGAGAAGCAAAATAAAACAAATGAACAAGAGAGAATGAATTACCTTTAAAAGTGTAACTCCCTTTTGATTTGAGACTAAAGGCTTCCTTTGAAAGGATTATTCCCAAAGGGAATCCTCTAGGATGAGGAGAGGGATGTGGAGAGAGTAATTGGGCAGGTTTTGGCCGAGCCAAAGGCTTGAGAAGTGTGTGAAATGAGGTAGAGGTGGGGGCCTTTTTTAAGAGAAGAGGAGGGGCACTTTTGGAAAGTAAAGAAATATTATTTTATTTGAAAATTTGTGTCGGTTTTAAAAGGTCCCACATTGATATAATTCGTGTTTATGGTGATAAGGGTTCGAAATCCACTCATACAATTGGTTTTGTCCATGTGTAGGTTTTATATTTTTCATTATCTTTCCATTTTATTTAAATTGTCAAATAATGATGTCATCGCTGCATCATTATTATGTCATAAATAATTTAATTTATTTAATGTCTAAAAATTATAAAACAAATACTATGATGTAGGAAATCTTTTTAGCTTTCCAATTACTATTTAGAATCAAAATTTGGACTTGTATAACCCCACTCAAAAATTATTTTAGTAAAACAATTTATGTTAGTGTCATTTTCACTTTAACATTAAATAAAAATATATTAATGTCATTTTCCAACTATTGTGGCTCCATGGGGTCCCCAAGTTGGCCCATGACTTTTCTTGGTCGGCCATGACTCAACCAATAGGTGTAGGAAAAGTGTCATGGTGTTTTCACATTCTTATAATACAATTTTTACCTTAAACTACACTAATTACCTCTAATCGCGATTAATGAAAAAAAGTTACTATTCACCAAAAAATTATTTTAATCTCATTGAACCACATTTTACTTCTTAATGAGAACCATGTATGTCGGATTTTCAAAATTCAATACACATTAGTGGTAAACTTTCATTTAACTGAAAAATCAGTTTGCTTGATTACCACTTAGTGGTTTCACTATTCATCAAAAATTGAAGTTTTTCAGAAAATTACCAAAAATTCACCCTAAGCTATATTTGATATTCAGAATTCAAAAATGAAGTCCATTTTACAAAATTCAAAAAATATAAGTCAAATTAATTAATTTAATAATTAATTCCCGCTGTCATGACAAATAGCGTGTTTTTGTGAAACAATAAGTATCAAAAGATTGACACCAGTTTAAGTCCAATTTCAAAGTGAAATTGATTCCAATGACCACCATTGGATTAACTGGTAAAAATATTTTCTAATTTCACTTTTAAAAAAATTAAAATAATAATCTAATCATATAAATAATTTAGATTAAAAAGAGGTTTTGAATTAAAATACAACATTTTACACTATTCATAAAAAAAATGAACTTTATCAGAAAGGTACCAAAAATTTACACAAAGTAAATTTTGATGTCCCGATTCTAAAGAAGAGTTATATTTGGTCTAAAATAAAGTATAAGAGTGATAAAAACTATATTTAATGACGGTTCACCATTAAAAGGTGATAAGTGAACCTTTAGTGAAAATTAGAGTATATATGCCCTAAAATTGAACTCTTTCTGTATTTTAAGCCTTTATATTTTATTGGGTAAATGTATAAGCATTTAAAAACATATATAATCATATTTTAGTTATTTCTATCCATTCCCGCCAGTACAACGGCTACTTTTTAACTAACATTTAAAATAATATTATTTTATTACTAGTGTGCTACGTAAGTTTCAAAGAAACTCATCGTTGCGTATCGGGTACGCTATCGAACATAGCAACCCCTTTAAAATAAAATTAATATTTAATTCGTAAATATTAATAAATATGAAAATTCATTAGTCTTTATTTACCTGGGATGTTACATATGGATGGACAGATATAGTGGAACATTGAAGTTATTGTTGATATTCCCTATGAATTTGTTCATAGTTTTAGTGGATCTTTGGAGAAGGATTTTTATCTAGTTGTATGTTACTATAAAAATAGTTATCAGTTATTGATAAGGATTTTACACTTTTTTGGATTTGGATGGGAATCCTAGTTAATATAACATATACTAGAAGGAGTCCACAGATCCTTCGTTATATGGGTCTAGTCTTGGTCAAGATATGACAGAGAGGGAATAATTTATTGGGAGTAGATTCATCACAGCACAAAGTCATCATAACTCATTTTCAAATCTTTTTTGTTTTCTGATTATGTTTTAGACTAGTGATTAGTTCTTTCATAGAGTTTCACATCTCTTGGGACATCATCTATTATGTAAGTAAGGGAATTTGGCACTAACGTCTATGGCACCCTTTGAGATAATTGGATGAATGGGAATAGTGGCATACTAGTTATACATATTTTCTCATTTGACGTCAATAAATGATTTGATACATGTTGACTAGATGATGAGTTATTAACTGGATACTTCCCATTTGATTGGATGGGAGGATTTTGATCTTGATCCCTATATCAATGTGATTCAAAAACAAGTTCACATTATAGAATTCCCAGAGAAAACTATACATGGAAAAATGATACCTTTAGCTTAGGTACTATTTTAGTGATGAGTAGATAGCTACGAGTTGTGGGTGTGAGAATTATTTATGAGGATAAATGGAATTCACTTTCTATGATTCTAGGGTCTTGATGTCTTTTTGGCTATAGAGAAAATATATGGTGAGTGAAATATAAAATATTGTTACCTTACATCATGTAATCCATGTCTTTTCTAATTGTGTCCCTTTTAATTTGGGATCATTACATAATTTTTTGGAATGTAGAGATTTTACTGAGAAAAATTACCAAACATTATGGACATATGATTTTTTGAATCAATGGAGTCTAGTTGTAATCATGTAAAATGTCTTCCAGGTTTCATATGATGTTCATAGAACACCATAGGAGGTTTGGGTTCATGTGTAGAATTTGGGATCTTTTTTATATTTGTGGGATTCTATGATATTGCTAATCGTTACCACAATTTGAAATCATTGTTGAAAGGATTTCATGAATCAGTTCAATGAGTGAAATTTTTACCTTCCAAGAATAATTCTGTAAAATGAAATGGTCGAAATTTAGATTTCAATCTTTTAAAATCACATTTTTTCTCTTCTATAAACTGATAAATTCACATCAAAAAACATTTTTTCTCCATGAATTTTATTAGATACATGGGATTTTAGGGAACTATGTGTGGAGTTATTCTTTCATTTGTTTTTTGGGAATTTCCTCCCAGACCTAGGATATATCCAATGAAATTTTGGGGATCTTCACTCCTTCCAGATCATTTACTCAGTGATTGATCATAATGATTGTTTCTATTTATCACTCCAATGTAAGTGGTGCTTTAGATTCGTTATGGTATTTGGTATGGGGTGTAGTGATGGATGTGTTTATGGTTCAGATTCTTGGTGAAATTTTGTTTTCAATATATCATTCATAGTTTTTTGTTCCTTTTCATTCAATATTCTATCTATTTTTACTTGATTTTTTTTAT
Source organism: Viscum album (assembly GCA_963277665.1). Classification (NCBI taxonomy): domain Eukaryota; kingdom Viridiplantae; phylum Streptophyta; class Magnoliopsida; order Santalales; family Viscaceae; genus Viscum; species Viscum album. The sequence continues at coordinate 1,500,162,249 of OY728146.1, read as the reverse complement.
TTAAAGGATATTGGCATCCATGGTTATTGTGGTAGGTGGACGTATTCAAGAATTTCTAACAATTAATTTTCTATATGTTCTTGTTGATTCCTATATGTTTTTTGTTTGGCTGGAATTAATTTAGTGAAAAGGGTTTTAATTATACGTGAGAATGATTTTGGTAATGGTTTTCAAAAATCCTGGAACAATAAGAACCATGAGTACATCATGAAATATACTTACATGGAGATAGTGTGTTTGGGACCAGTAGCGGTTAATTTTTTTATATAAAATCACTCTAATATGAATTGATATCAGTTGGAAGAAACTTATGCCCATTTTTTCCTGTTATAATATCTACAATATATTTCATTATGATAGAGACCAAATGGAGTTGGTTGTTCTTTTTACCTAGTTTATCACATTACAGTTTATTTCATGGATATTTTGAAACTTGTTTAATTTTCTGGTTTTTATTTTATAACTGATATATTCCTGTATTTTGTGGATATTGATTACATTTTTGGAAAACAATGGAAACATATACAAATGGATTTATTTGATAAACTACTTTATAAAATTAAATTCTCCTAAAATTTAGAGCTTCTATATTCATGATATGAAAACATGAATAGATCCTATTTTATATCCCACTATGATTTTTTTCACACACTACTATTTCCATAGGTTATTTATAGGCCTTGTCCTGTTTGACTCGAGTGAAGGGAAGGGTATCATGCATCATGTAAGGTTCTCTTGTCTCTTGTTCCATTCGTAGTAGTATAGTTTTGTGTAGATATGTAACCCCTTGAGATTTCATGATTTTTTTGAATTAATTAAATTTCTTTGATATCTTTCATTACACACAACACCATGTTAATCTTCCACAAGATGCAACACTGGTTTAGCTTGTGTTATATAAATCACTGAGTTTTAATAAAACCATGATAGGTTATTGATGTGAACGATATAACCAACTCATTAATAATAGTGATATGAATATTGATAAATAATTATAGTATATTATGTATAGTGGATTCTTATTTGGAAAACATATTGATAATAAAATAGGTAATTTTTGGCATAGTCTTTATATGTTTCAAGAATACTATTTTTCAATAAAATCGTAAAATTTATTTTTGAGAAAAATAATAAATTTTTTTAATTTAGGAATATTAATATGGTAAAATAAACACTTTTTTTAATTTAATATTTCAAAATTATCTTAGGGTGTATTTATAGTATTTTTTAAAAAAGTTTCAATTTTTGATAAATAGTGAAAAATACAGAATTTTAATTGAAAACTAACATTTCATTTAATTTAATGATAACATAAATTTATATTTTAGATAGGTTTTTTTGTATAAATATTGTGATTTTATATTTATTAATCTAATTTACTTCATTAGAACCACTTTCATATTTAATTCAGATATAAAATCATTGTAGACATTATTATATATTCAACTTACAACCCGACATTCTCGACATGTCTATATGATTAATTTGAAAATTCTATTTTTCCACTTATGGGAATTGGATTTGGATAAAATTGATTCCATAATTATAATTATTATTTTTTATAATGTCAAAAAATGTCAATTTATTTTTGGGACAAAATGAATAGTGAATATAGTAAAAATTAATTATCAAGATTAAGGTTAAAATATGTTTATCGATGGTTAAACTAAAAAGATTAGCGGCTAAAATGGCCAACCAATTTGTCCAAAACCCATTTCATGAACATATATCATCCTTTAATACCATAGGATCAATTTTTATGATTTTTGGGACACATTAGTAAGAATGTTCCATGTATAATAAGTTATGTAAAAAATAAAAAAAAAGTAACCTTCCGTGATTTTTATATCTATAAATCATTAGGATTTGTAAAAAATATCATATGTTAGTTTATAGATATTATTTTTAAATATAAATTATTTTTCATATTATGATAAATTATTTTATTATTTTAGAGATTAAATAATTACTTTAAATGCTTACGAAACACCAACACACGAATTATTTAGTTAATAATAAAATATAAATAATGATTCTAAATACATTAAAATTAATTAAATTTTCTGAATTATTATGTTCCATTAATATATGATATTATTAAATTATTTTACACAATATTCGCCATTTTATATTTTAATTCCTTCATTTTTTTATTTTATTCATTTCAAATGAAATTAAAATTGTCAAAATTGACATTAATTGTTTATTATAATAAAAGATATTTTATTAAATAATTTAAATTTTCTAAAAATATTTTAACAATACCGTGTAATTTATAAATGATAATAAATATCAAATATATTCTAATAATTAACCAATTATTCTTTTATAATGACTATATTCAGGGCTGAACAGTAACAACTTAATTATAATGGTTAATGTTAAAATATTTTCTTTACTGGTTACAAGCACTCATGTTAAAATTAATTTTCAAAAAACATAGTATTTTTTGGAATTAGATTTAATATTTATAATAAATGGTTTGAAATTATTTTATAAAAATAATTTTAATTTTTTCTTAAAGGATAATTTATTTACATTAAAAGGCTCGTTACCATAGGGAAATGAAAAATGCTAAAAATAAGGAAATATAGAATTTAAGAAAAAACATGTATAAAATATACATTTTTTGATGTTTTTATTGAAAAAATAATACACACCCCCCATTAACAATTAAATTTTGTGAAACATGAGGTATGCTCCACCTCCCAATAGTGAATACTTATGTGTATTTCCAAATAATCCACTCTTCCTCAACTGTAAAAAGTCACCCACTATCTTCCCTTATTTACACCATAACTCATATTTTTTTATACCAAAACAAGACCAAATATCTTCATAAATTCCTTACACTAATTTTAGGATCCTTATTTTGGGAATAAATCCACACTATGAATCAATTTTGGGAAACATATATTACATACCTGAATAATCAGTAATATTCACCAATGAGAAATTATGTTTTCTTTCTTCCTACACCACATTACCTTCATAATATTTAATAATTATATAATATAATTAGTATATTACATATATTGATATTTTTTTATTTTTTTAATGACCTAAAAACAACACCACTTTCATCAAATAGGTTACGAAATAATCATTTAGGTTTATGTCATACTACCACCTCACGAACTGATGTATTATGTTCTTACATTACAGCATATCAACACTAGAGATAAAATTTTTATAATTTTAAAATATGATATATGTGATTATTATAATTTCAGTGTTTTTCTTTAATTATTATATCACACATACGTTTGTACTCTATATTTTTTGGAAGAAGATAATGTCTTTGGTGTGTACTGTGGTCTACCACCTCGCAATGCGAATTGATTCATTCATGATTGACCTGGAATGTATTAAGTATGGTATTAATGAACATATTTGATATATTTTACACACAATGTATTCTTTAATGATAATATATTATTTAATTTTCTTTATTTTAATTCTATAAGAAAATCAAAACATCATTCATGTATATGTATGGCCCACCATCTCACTGGAAGTTGTATTTCATTTATTATCACTAACATTTTGGTATATATATAATTAAAATATAATTAATATATATAATATTAATATCATTTTATAAATTATCTATATTATTTATCCATGATCTATTTAATAAATTAATAAATTAAAACGTATATGAAAACCATAGCATTTATTACCCAAAATGTAACATTAACATAGAATTGGTAATAAATGGGAAATAAAAGGTGAAAATAAAATAATATAATGTATGATATATTTTAATATGGTTCATTAATATATTTATAATAAAAATATATTTATTTTACTAGTTTATTGAATTTTTACGATAGAAGTTAATACATAAGGTAAGGGATTTCGTCTCACTTTTTTCTTTCGTGAGACACATGCCATATTTCCCACCTATTTCTTTTATATTGTATATATTATTCCCATAAATGTATATGATGATTATTATCCAGAATAATATTGGGTTTTACCAATCAACTTGAGGAAATCACTTTCATATGGTTTACAGTCCAATAGTGAACAAATCAGTTAGATATTTTTGTCACAAAACCCCTTATTTGAGACGTATGTTATGTTATGCACCTATATTATTTCATGATGTGTATATAAAGCCTAGTTGACATGTAATTTCATCAAATTTTCACTCTCATGATATTTTTGTGATTAATTTAATGTTATTTTTTCATGGGTCTTATGATTCAATGTTACCAAAGTGGTATTGGTTTCATGTTACAGTTTCATCGTTTTTCTTGGATATTTATGATTTTGATTCCAATAATAAAATCCTATTACACATAACTAAAGTACAGTAAATATTATATTCTCATATGATTTTCAATAATATAATAATCGAATAATATATATTTTACACTCACTGTTAATTAATATTATTAAAAACTTTTTATGAAAATATGACTTTATTTTTACATTCGGTCGATAAAGAAATTTCAGCCAAATTTATGTTTTTAAAACTATTCAAAAATAATTACTTATCTATTATTATTTTTATAATAAAAATTTCCATCTATGTTTTAAATTTTTAATGAAAAATTAATTGAATATATTTTTTCATTTTCGTAACAATTATTATCCGGATTTAAATAAAATTTGAAATGTATCCTCATTTTAACCTCATACATCATAAACAAAATATTATAACATCATGAAAAATTATTACATTGAATATTAATTATTATGTTTTCAATGGTATTTTAAAATAAAAATGTTTTTTAAATTTTTTTTTTATAAAAATTATTTTACAAACCAGAGAGGATATTTTACTCAATAATTGTTTTAAATGATTTTTAAATAATCCTTTATAATTTTTCAAGATTATATTAAATGAAAAGGATTTCCGAAAAAAAGTTATAATTTTAGGTTTTAAAATGTAATTTTAAATGAAATATTATTTTCTTACATAATGTTCCAACTGATTTTTATTCATAGTTCTTATCTTCCCAAGATGACATCCTTTAATATTAAGCATGTTTTACTATAGATGTGATCTTAGGATACAGTTTGTATTCAATCTATTAATTGATTATTTTTATTATTATAAGATGTTTATGAAACTCATTTCTTATCCATGGTTTATAATATCATATAATTTTATGAAACTATATTATTTTTCTATAGGTTGTTCTTTGATGAAATGATGAACTAAAAACAAATCCACCCTATTTTCTAGAGGTTATGTTATGATATGATTTTTTTGAAACCTATTTAATTTATGGTTTTTGATTTGATAAATATTTTACGCCCTTATGGAACATATATGTATGATTTTTATTATGTGATACTGGATACATTATAATTTATAATGGTGGATACATTTTAGCTAAGGATGGTGGTTATGTTATTACTAAATATGGTTGGTAATTGTATCTATTTCCAATGCATTAGGTAAAATTTTATATCTCATGAGATTGACATGACTAGAATGGGTGTGGATTCGGTTTAGTAAGACATGGCTAGAATGTGTAGTGAAATTTATTTGTTAAGGGGTTATATATTATTTTATTTTCTTTTGTGTGAACCATTACTTCTATATTTTCATGAATTAACCTCATTACATGTTCCAAATTTTCCACATTAACCTGATTATATGTTCAAAAATCTATGCGTACACCTGTCTTTCATGTTAATTTTGTCATGTGTAGAAATGGTTTCACTTACATATGATTATGTGAATGTCTAATTTAGTTTACATAACATGGTGAGTGAATTATAATTTATTTACACATGTTCGTAATGTTATAGGATTATTTTTATGTAGAAAATTTATGTTTTTTCCTAACTTTATAATCTCATGGCTCATGTTCTAATTACCTTATTATTAATTTCTAATGAACTAACAACCCTTATTCTATGAATCATGTTTATCTTTTATGATATGTTGTGTATGATCATCACATTTGTTTCTATTATCACATACCAATACACTAATCTTATGATTTAAAATGATCATATATTTATATCAATTCTATTTACCATTACTAAGCATTTCATCACACCCTTTCTTATGTTTCCTTTCCCTATGTTTTAAATCATAGTACTATGTATCATATTTTTATGAATAATACTAAATGATAATATATTTTTGTAATACATTTGATATATTTCACCAAATAAAAATACTAACAAACATGTTTCAAATACCATTATACTATTGCCATCTTTAGGTGTTTATATTTGAGATTTAAGTAATATTCATCTAATATTATATAATTTTCATGTATGATAAGCCTATAAATATATTGTTTGTATCAATGGAAATTTTTTTATTTCATTTTAAACAAGGATGAGAAAACATTATTTAGATTGTTAGGGTTATCTCTAAGGATATGTCTATGGATGTATCTAATGTGAATTTGTTGGATGGTTCAAGGTATATAAAAATGTCTCATAATTTTGGGAAATGGTATATTGAGTAGTCACACTGAAATTTAATCCTTGTCTAGATACAATAGGTTGATTTGGCTCTATCATTGATGTACCTTTGGCTAACAACCCTGACAACATCATCTTGAGCTATACTCAATTGACCAATGGTGCATGAAAATGGGGCTTGTTTCACACTGGGGTTGTCACTCCGATGGTATATGATTTGGAACCCCATATACTATTTATCAACCAAAAAAGAGGACTTAAATATATTTTGACTCTTAATAACCAAATATATCATATAATTAATATTTTTTCATGATTTAGACTTATTATGAGAGATTTCTCATGACTATGTAGTTCTCCACTATTATAATTATTTCTAACACTATAACAATGGTTTTAGTTGATGGTTGGAACCCAAAGAATACATGATAATGATGAGTGTGATGGATAATTTTATGATGATTAGTCAAATGGGATGATTACTCAAGTAAAATAGATTGTGATTATTTGAAATCGGATTTCACAAAACATGAATAACATTATATATCCTAACCAACTCTTAGACTCACCAAATCTTAGAAAGAAAGAGTTATCTATGATTTCTTATTTTGGAGATGATAAATGATAAGAAGATTAAGTATATTTTGGGTTGAGAGAGTGAGAAGAATCAAACAAGTGTATTTCTCAGAGGAACAATAATATATTTTGACTATAGAAAATATTAAAACAAATCATCAAAGAATGAGTGGAAAATTAACAGTTTAGTTAATGTAACTGATACGAATATTAGTCCCCCGAATATATTTTCAACTATTGATTTTTTTTTAATTTGAACTGTTTTGGAATTTTGAAAATCAATATCTTAAGTGGAAATCTCAATATGAATTCCCAAAAGGATACTTGGGTATGGGTTATATTGATGAATATTAGGAGACTACATATGAAATAGGAAATGAAATAAGTATTAAGAAGTAATAGATATAACCTAGATAACTGTTTTGGGAAAAAAGTGGTATCATTAAATAATTTTTGTATTAGGATTTAAGAATTATGAAATATATCGGGATTCTTCACTATAATATTTTCATTGAGGATTCGAAATAATCTGTTTAATGAAGTTGTGGAAAAATAAAATTGAATTAAATGTAAGGCTATATTTAATGAAAAATGTGTGATTAATGGAATTTCACAATTAATATGTTCTTAATATTTTTAAAATGGTTTCTATTTTGAATAAATAGATATTGGATAAGAATGAAGAAAATTTAATATTACTGATTATCATGTAATTTATTAATGGTTTGTCGAAAAACATGTTCATGCAATCATGGATGCTGTTTATTTTTTTGGATTTATGTTATATATGGAATAATATATTTTCATTATAAATAATTAAGAATCATGTACTTTTTCTATATTTCTTTATTTTAAATCATTTTATTACCATGGTTCAAGAGAATATAAGTTGAAGGTATTCACATATTTTTACGTAAAAATCAAGAGATACACTATGATATATGGGGGATTAATGTTATGATTATTTTGAGAAATTTAAGGACCAAATTTATAAATATTTGAATATTTATCCTTTGGAATGGTCCAAAGGTTACCCATTTATGAAATGGTTTTTTACTTTGAAAGGTTATTTTTAGGTTAATGTATTATTTCACCATTTAAAATTTTTTGTATATTTTAATCATAAAAAAAAGATATACAGAATGTATTATCATTCTATCAATGGATACTAAGATATATAAGTGATTTGGTAATAAAAAAATCACTTATATTTCTTAGAGTAAAATAGGATGTTGAAATTGATTAAGTTCCAACCATAGGGTGATATTTTTCTTATAAAATTTTATTAAATCAAGTAATTATATATATTCCATTCAAAATTTAGCAAATATAGGAAACGGTTTTTGAAATAAAATTTTATCCTATTGTAATCATTTATTATTATATCAAAGAACATTAAAAATCAACTTTTTAGTTTTTTATTTATCATTATATTTATCTTAACCAATATCATTATAAATATCCATTAGTATTTTAGTGTTAGATTTCTCTTATATATTTATGTTTTCACATCTCGCCAATGTTATCATAATAAGAAACATAGTATGTGTTATTAAATATTACTTTAACACATACCTTACTCTTTTTCATGTTTATTTTTATTAACCCTTTTTATAATGTTGGTTTCTATGAAAGGAACACAAAATTATTAATCATTTGATGATGGAGATCAAATTTAATGGGAGAAATTAATTTTGAGGGGGGCAGTATGTAATAACCAATGTTATCATGAATTATTATTTTTATACTAAATTAAATTTTGATTATTTAATTAATTACATTAAACAAAAAGGTAATATAGAATTATAATAAACACTAGATTAGTTACAGTTACACGCAACCCATAGTTATAACAGAACCATGGTATATTGTAAAAACTACCATTACAACCGAGACATTATACATTGTGATATAAATATTAGAAACTAATTATTCAATATTATATTTATTGGTTTTATATATTTAAAACATATTAATAATAAAATTCATATTTATTAGTATTGGGAATATATGTTTCAAAGATATGATTTTTCGGAATAGTGTTTTTTAAGAATTTCTATAAACGATATTAGAAAAAATATATATATTTTTATAAAATTGATTTAATAAAATAATTTTTTTATTTTAATTCATAATGTTTAAAATACAATAGGATAATGTTTTATATTTTTTATGAAATGTTGCATTTTTTGTTGAATAGTGAAAAATTCTGTCAATATGTGAATTTTTCATTAATCTGAGAAAAGATTAAAAAATATGAAAAGTGAGTGAGGAATACACAAGGAGCCCTTAAATATAGAATTATTAGTGTTTCATACCTAATAATATATTTACACTAATGGGGAATGTATACATTGGATGAATAAATAATGAAATGATCACAATGGTTTCTATGGGAAGACACACACTCTTGGACAATGTTACCCTTGAGCCAAGTGTAGTCCAATTGATCAAAAATAATGTAGTTCATGAATATATACATAATATAAATTATTTACCAAGGGGATTTTTTCCTTCCATAAAATGATTTTAAATAACTAATTAGTTGGTTTTTATTTAATTGAGGATGGAATCCCTCGCATTTTACATTTGATGTCCGGTAAGCATCACCTTGGCCTCCTCTACAGGCAAGTATCCTTTTCCATAGTATCTACTGATAGTGATAATAATTAAACCAATTGTGTCCTAGAAAACACCTCCCACGATCCTGATTCCAAGAATACAGTATCCATAAATGTTGAGTTAGAGTCTATTTTTAGGAGGGTTCTAGTGACCCCATCTACGTGGTGTAGATAACCTTCGAGAAATTTGAAGAGTGCTTCTTCTGATCATGATCAGGATCATGGATTGAGCAGTAACCTATCATTTTAATGATAAATGTTCTCAAAATCTCATCAAAATTATTTTTAAAATAAAATTTTACACTTTTTTTAATTAAATTCAGTAAAAATGGATTTCATATTTGCAATAATTATAATTTTTAATATCTAATATGTTCAGTATAATTTTTTACCAATATAGTTATTGAATAAAATAAAAATTAATTAATATTATTAAAGTAAAAATGAGTTTATTGGGGGTTAAACTAAAAATATTAGGGTTTAAAATGACCTACCAATTTTTCCAATACCCATTAGATTTCCATATGTCATCCCTTGTGAATATAAGTTCAATTTTTATGAGTTTTGGTATTCTTAACCATGAAATTGACCTATATTATAATTCAATTGAATATAATTAAAAAAAGACTCATTCATTAATTTTAATAACTATAAACCCATTGTAGAGGAACAAAAATATCATATATTTAGTTATAGATATTATTTTGAAATTGAAATTTTTTTTAGTACCATGGTAATTTATATTAGTTTTTTAGATATGAAATAATTACTTTAATATCATTAGAAACACCAACAGACGAACAATTAAGTTAATAATTAATTAAAATTAATGATACTAAAAGTATTAAAAGTGATGTAAATTTAATTAATTAATTTTTTCAATTATAGTTTTAGAAGATTATATACTAATAAAAATGAGTGCAAATGATATATTGAAACTCCATAATTTTATATATTTTTTTAAATTGAAATTGTAGAAATAATATTTGAATTTATATTGATGCTATATTATATTAAATTATATTTTATTAAATGATTTTAGTTTACTTAAAATACTATATTATTATAAGTAATTTTTAAATTTTAAAAAAAAGTGATCCATTCATGGACCATTTTTTATTTTATCATGACTAATTTGTCTTTGAAATGTTAATATCTTTTTAGCCAAATTATGGTTAAAATGGTGTTGTTTCACATTACATGTTCTTATGTTAAAAATAATGTTAAAAACACATAGTATTTTTATTTGATAAATTATCTTTAATATTAATAATAAATGGTTATAAATTATATCATAAGTTTTATTCTAATTTTTTATTATTTTACAAATTATGTAGGATTAAAATACTAGTTTCCATAGTAAAACAAATGGTAAAATTAGGGAATCTTAAACTTTTTTTAACTAAATGATTAAACCATGTGTTATATTTTTTATTTGAGGTTTTTATAAACCATATAATCCCTAAAATACTTATATAATCAATTTTGGATCCACTTTATCTTATATTCAGTGGTCAATAGTGAATAAGTTTGGGTATTCTAATAAATGTCACTCCGGAAATATAAAATGAAACTCACTCTCCCCATTCTTTACTACATAAAAAATTGTTTGTTTTTCCATTTCCTAACAAATTAACTTATCAAATTACCTTAACACATTATAAGTTCATTATTCTTGGAATAAATCCAACCTTGTAAGGGTTTTTGTGAAAACCTAAAGATGATACCTGAATAAGAGGTAACATTCATCAACGAGCGTTACTGTTATATTTCATCCTCCACTAGAAAAAAATAAATATTATATAATTAATATATAATAAATTAATTTTATTACATATACATAGATGTTATTATGTTTAAGTAATTACCAAAAACCATTTCAACTTCCAAAAAATCTGTTATGAAATCATAAATCATTTGTACGAAAAATAACATTCTCACAAAATGAGGTCATTTTTAATTTAATTACACCAATTGAGGTGAGAATATGGATGGATATATAATTTATATAAGATATATATTATTTTTATAATTTTATTATTATTATATCATTGTTATATAACATACACCTTTATACTCATCTTTTGTGGGAATACAAAAATATCATTTGTTTGTACTGTAGAATCTCTCCTCGCAAGGTGATGTGATTCATTTATTCTTGACATAAAATATATTACGATTGGTTTTAATTATATATGTGATATATATGACATAAATGTGGTTATTTAGTGATAATATATTATTTACAATTATTATTTTTATTCCAACAAGGAAATGGAAACGATATTCATGTGTACATATGACATACCCACTCCATGAAAGATTTATTTTATTTTATATCACTAAGTTTTATGTATTAATATAATTAAATATATATATTATATATATGATATTTAAATCATGGATTAAAATATGGACATTTTGGAACCATGATCAATGTTTTTTGATGAAAAAACAAATCCAAATATTTATATAAAAATCATGGGTTATTACGTGAAACAAAACATTAACATAAAATTGATAATGAAATGTTAATTAAAGGTGATAATAAAATAATATAAGGTTTGTTATATATGAATATGGTTCATTAAAATATTTATAATAAAATTGTATTTATTAAATAGTATTTTTGAACATATATAATGTAATTCAAGATGTAGGCTATGAGATCTCTGTCTCACTTTTTTATATGAGTCACATTCTATATTAATCATATTTCTCTTTTCTATGTTTTATATAATTCCTTTAAATTTATATTATTATTAATATAATAAAAACAATTTGTTCTTACTGGTAAAATTTTCAATCTATCATTAATATGATTTTAATTTCAATGTTAACAAATCAATAAAGGGTTTTTGTCTCATTTTTTTATTGAGACGTATGTTATATTATGGACCTGTATTCTTTCATTTGGGGTGTATATATCTCCTATTACATGTAATATAATTAATTTATTCATCCTAATTATATTTTTATGTTTCATATAATGTTATGCTTTCATGGATCTTATCATTCAATGTTATTAAAGTGGGAAGGATTTTATATTATACTTGTATCTCTTATCAAGACTTTGTTAGGTTATATTTCCAATTATAAAATATATTAACCCATCAATCAATAATTCTAATTAATCTTACTCTTATATGGTAATCCATGATATATTCATGTTATAGTGCCATTTTTCACCTCTTTGGTACTTAAAATTATTAATTAAATTTTTTAAGAAAATTGGACTCTATTTCTCTCTTTGGTCAATAATAAACATTCATCCTAAAACATGTTTTAAAAAAATTGATTTTTTTAAAATCTTATGATATTTAAAAAATATTTCCCATTTATGAGTTTTTCCAAAAAAAAAATTGAGTCGTCATTTAATATTCCAAAAATTTCATGTTTATATTTTACTAAAAATGTGAATGGAATATTCATTTTAACCATGCATGAATAGATTGAAATATTTTGAAGTCATGTTTAATCTATTTTCTGAATCGTCGTTTGTAATTTTTGTACTTTATTTTTAAATAATTTTTTTTAATGTTTTAATTTTTAAAAATTATATTTTCAATACAGAAAGTATATTTATCTAAAGAAATTTCTAAATTATTTTTAAACATTCATTATAAAATTACAGGATTATATTAAAAAAATTATTACCAAAATATTATAAAATAAATTTAGTTTTAAAAAGTGATTTTTAAATGAAGTGGTATTTTCTTCAAGAAATTTCACTACTGTATTTTCAATCAAAATACTTCACTACATGTGATGAAATCTGTTTATGTTACTTATTATCTCCAGGTTATATGATATTAGGATACCATTTTTATTTTTTTATAAATAGTAAATATTTATAAAGAATTTTTGTTTACAAAACTTTTTTATATTCCACATGTTATACCATGAGAGAGTTATTTTGAAATCCCCATCCTTTTCTATGGGTTATGCTTTGATGAATTGATTAAATTGTTTTTAAAAAGAAATTTCATCCAAATGTTATGTTATTAGAAACATTAATCCAAATTTTTTTGAATTAATGTGTTAATTCCCATGTTTTATTAAAATGAAATGGAAGAAAAATATAAATCTATTTTGTCATCCACATATAGTTATACTAAAAAGTAATACAATAATATTATTATTATTTTAAAGGATAGTTAAAACGCACCATTGTATTTTTATGAATAAACATAAATAACTAAAATATGGTAACATATTTTTGTTAATTTATTTAAAAAAATTTGTACTAAAATATATAGGCTTAAAATGAGAATTAATATAATTTTAGGAAAAAAATTCTCTAATATTTTTTTAATGGTCATTTTACCACAATTTGAGGGTGAACCCTTTTATAATCAATTCATTTTTACATTTTCATATTAAATTTTATTAAATAAACTTCTTCTTTATATGAAGGACATCAAAATATCCATTGGTTTAAATTTTGTTATTTTTTTGATAAAATCCATATTTTAATAAATAGTAAAAAAGACAACATTTTAATTCAAAACTACATTTTCATAAAATTTATTTATATAGTTAGATTGTCTTATTAATTTTTTTTACCATTTATCTAGGTTATAGTTTCCTCCATTATTCCAATTTTGGACATTATAGGTAATTTCACATTGAAATTAGATATAAACACATGTCAATATTTTGGCAGTTTTATCTTCGTAAATACCAGATTTCTGGCTTTGAATACAAGAATTAATTTTAAATTAATTTCTGCCAGTATATTTTTTTGGATTTAAAATAGGGGATTCCATATTTTTAATAAGAATATTTTTTTGAATTAGTAGCTTTTATTTTTTGACATTATTTATAGTAACTTTAATAATTATTTTTATTTACCAATGGTTAAAGGATAAATCTTTTAAATTAGGGTAAAATATAATTTTATAATCATATAAAACTACACGAACATAGGTACTAATCCAATTGTATGATATTTGGATGACCATGGGAACCCTTGTGTATATTTTAGGATCCCATGTAGCTACTTGGATATGATAATGACATGTTATAATAATTAATTTAAAATAAAGAGAAATATAAAATAAACATATATCATTTTAAAAAATTGATTTTAAGGTGGGGTAATATAAATTACATCTATGAATATAAATATTAATTATAATGATAAAAATATTTCCTAAATCCTATTATTTTATTTATTGTTTTTATACTTTAGATAAATAACAGTATTTATGACACAATGATGATGTAGTGAGAACTTTATTAATGAAATATTCAAATAAATGATATTATAAATAATAAAAAACAATTAACTTGAAAATTTTAATTCCATCAAAGATTTTTTGGATTCCATTGATATTCTAGAAACTATATAACACTTTTTTTATAAGGAATCATGTTATTATGTATTTATAAAAATCAATTACTAAATAGTGCAAAATTTTCATAAATGAGTTTTTAAAAGAGATACTATTTTATTAAATGATATAATAGTCCCAACAATCCATTATTTGTTAAAATGACTTATATAATGTTAAAAATTTCATTATGTATCCACCTGTGTTTATTATGGAATTTTATATTATTTAAAGTAACCATATATTATGAAAATATAATCAGAATAGTAATACCTACGGTTTTTAGCTAAGGGATAAACCTATAATGTTGAGATTAATTTTGTGACATAAACAGGTATAGAACTATTTGGATGAGATTATTTAGACATATAGTCATCCTATCCCAGAAAATTATCACATTTTAACTTTTATAATTTGAAAATAAATTTATAATAAAATAATATTTCAACACTTTCCAAAAGTGCCCCTCCTCCCTCTTATAAAAGGCCACCACTTCTACCCCATCACACACACCTATCAAGCCTCACTACTCATCAAACTTATCCTCAAATAAGAATATAACATCCCTATATTATTCCTAGATGTCTTTCCATTAGAATAAGTCATCTCATGGAATTCTTTCGTCTCAAATCAAAAAGAGTTACCTGGTTTAAAGGCAACGTCTTCTGTCAAACTCCTTTCATTTATTTTCCTTCTCCAAACCACTATAAAATAATTATTACATAGTTTTATGACAAAAAAGTGTCCTAAATTAACTGAGATGTTTTTATGTTAATTTTATGACAAAAAATTATGCACACCTATAAATAATGGATATCGAACATATTGTTTCTGGGTATGGTGATAAATTGTGTCACGAAGCGATGATGGTTCAAATTTTTGCTTCCAACGCTCATGAAGTACTTTAAGATTAAACTATATTTATATATGACATATATTTATACTATTTATATTATTATTTAATATTTATTTAAAACATAAATTTATTCATTCCATAATGTCTAAATTCGATAATTTCATGTGGGGAATTGTGGACTACCACCCCATCCAAGTGATATGACTAATTCATACGATACATAGAATGTATAAAGGATACAATTAATGAATGTATGTAACATATATACCATATATATTATAATTTATTTATAATATACCTATGTATAATTTTTTTTTCATTCCATTAATATGACAATGAAATGATTGTAGCGTTCATGCTTACGTACGACTTAATGCCTACCTGAACAGTTCATTTCATTTCTTATCTTGAAATATTATAGACAATTATAAATATAAATATGATTAATATATATAATATTTAAATAATTAATACTATTATTAAGATAATTTAAAATTGACCACATTGCCAATTTTTAATTATAACAACTTCATGTTTGACTCATGTTCTGAACATTGACAAAACGTCTGATTTGAACTCAAATAATTGACTAATTGAAATATCATTTTAAAAATTAATATAAAATGAATAATAAAATTTAATAAAATTTTTATGAAAATATAAATTAACCTATTTTTTATTAAGGAACATATATGACGAACGAGACAATTCGGACTCGAGGTAAGAGAATTTCTAAACTCAATTTCCACTCATTGGGTTTCATGTATACTTCGTTGATTATATTATTCCATGATTATGTATGGAATAATTTTTTATTTATTTGTGTTTTTATTTAAAAGTAAATTTGCGTGGATATAATATTTCTATGAATAATCACCATATTTTAAATTCATACATCATTTATATGAACATGGTAATGGATCTTCTAAACCTAATTTCTATTCTAGGGGTTAATCTTCTACTTATTGATTATATAATTCTATAATTATGCGAGAAATAAATTTTGAAATATTATCTTTTAGTTATAATTTTTTTATGTTTATGTATAGGAAATAAACATAATCTATCTATTTTATTAAAAAATATATCTTTTTATGATAAATTTTAACTCAGTTTCCATTTTTTGAGTTAAATATCGCTGTCATTGGTTTTGTTTTTTCAAAAATATGTGTGAATGAACAATGATTGTTTAAAAAAATATAAACATGTATTGGATGTATTTATATTTTTCAAACTTAATTATGTAATTGAATTATTGTTAATATAATGATAAAATCATTGTATGTGATTTCATCTCAGCCTATATTCATTTATCATATCTTGATAATATGCACCTTTATAATCATATAAGGTGTATATAAAAAACATTTGACATGTTATATCATGAATTATTATATTCTAATGATCTTTAAAGTTATTTTTAATATTATTCCATAATAATTTCTCTTCGGTTGTTTTTCAAGTGTCAATTTACTCTTCAACTTAAACATCATTTTAAATGCATTAAATATTTATTCTTTTAAAACCTTCAATTTTAGGGCCATGTTTACAAATGGTTTTTAAGAATTTATTTTTATAGACTTGTATTTTTTAAAATATGAAATTGTTTCAATAGTTTAAGATTTCTATGAGACACTTGGATTCCGAATTCATTTTATTAAATGTTTTAAATTGTTTTTGAAATTGATATAATATTTCAATATCTTCGAATTTTTTCTTGTAATTGAAAATGAATTTTTTTTAGTGAACTGTTTATAATTTAAATTTTTTATATAATGGTACTTAGAAATTGGATGGGAAGTTATGCGATAAACCATTGACGGGTGGTTATGTGATAAAAAAAATATGGGTGGTTACATGATAAATCAATGAAAGGTGGTTCCCTGATAAACCAAATATGGGTGGTTATGTTATAACCTCCAATGTATTGGGTATGGAAGTAGACCGTATCGAGATTCCATTTATTGATAGGTGTGGAATTTTACCATAGGGTTATTCTATTTATGTTTGTTTATGTTCCAATTTTCCTTTATATGTCAGATGTTTAATTCTATAGGCTTTATGGTAAACTTTTGGTCCCAAAAATGATAAGAAATGAGCTTATATTTAGTGATGTATTTTTTCTACTTCTTAAATGTGAAAATTGTTACATTATAATAAAATATTAATTGTTTACATGTATTCTCAAGACTAATAATTTTAATTATTTATGTACCCATTACTAATCTTTAAATTCCTATCCAAATTTCTAAAATGTTTTTCATGATATTTAATGCAGAATAGAGTCAATGATGGGATCAAGGAAAAGTTGTGATGTTTAATTGTGAAACAAATTCATGTTATTTTTAAAAAAATTATTAAAATAAATATTATAGTGAGTATAAGTGTCTAATTTTAATATAGGAGATGTTCTGTAATATTTATGGAGTAATTATATAAAAATTTAATCATGAAAATATCCTCAATTTGAATTATTGACTTAATTTAATATTATTTAAGGATTAATGTAGGGGAAATATACTTGGTATCAAAGGATGGTTTAGAAAACATTGGATATTGGGATGTTTTATTAAGAGATAGGGATATCTTCATGGGGTTATAATTTTCAACTTCATCATAATATCAATATCATAGAAACCCATTTTAAGGCTTTATGCTATAAAATATTAAGGTGACTAATGGTATTTATAATGATATTATGTGTTATTATTTTTTGGAATGTAATATGAGAAGTATAAAATATAATTTGAAGTTAATAAATTTTATGGTTATTTTTTATGATTTTATCTTATTTTATAAATTTTATAAGAATAATATAGATTTTGAAAAAGAACAACATGCAGACTTTGTGAAAACAAGTCACGTCAAACAAGGCTGTGGGAATCAATCCCACAACAGGAGTTCGACATGCCTTTATATCCAACCATTGGCCTACATGATTTCACTGGTTAGAATGCCCTATTATTTTTAGTTAAATGATTTCACAGAAAAATAATTAGTTGATTTGGGATACATATATTTTATCAAATAGATATCTTTAGTACTGGAGAATTAATAGGGGACAGTAGCATAAATATGATTTTTGAAGATGTTCACTATTGTAATAACTTTATAGGATTATCGTAAATATAATACTATAGTATTATTAACTAATAGTAATGTTTAAAAATTATTTTGGTATAATATAGTATTTTAATTGTGGAGTAGTGGGAGTTCAGGTTATTTATCTAAATGATTAATCTATCAAGGAAAACTTGTAATTAGATTAAGTACATTTTATTATAAGACATATCGAGTGGTTGATGTTATTTAGGGACAAATGATAAAAAAAAATTTGGAAAACCATGAGACCAAATCCCTTTGAATTTTGGGTTTCAAAATTATTTTAGATTATTTTTAAGAATTTTAAGTGAAATTATTTATTTAATGGTATTTATTGAACTTTGGGTATTGTTTTTTTAATTTGGGTGATTAATATTTGTATTTCTTTTTATAAAGGATTGATCTTTTTGGAAAATTGTGTTATTTTAACCTAATTTTTTTGTTTTTCGATAATGGTATGAGACATGATAAATATATAGTAAATATTTTATAGATCAAGTGATTCTCTAAAATTAATTCTAGTGCTTCAGGTGTGACCAAGTCATCTTGAATACTTATCATTTGGAGAAAAGACGAGTATTTGAAAGAAATTTTATAAAGGATGAAATTATACATGACCATTAAGTGTGTTTCCTTTTGTTTTTAGTTAATATGATAAAAAATTCCCTAAAATTATGAATAGGAACATTAAAAAAAACTATTTCCCATTTACTTTTCCTACTGTGAAATCAAAGACCAATTAACCCATCACATGTTTTTGGTTTTCAGATTATTAACTTTCCTAGGATCATGATTTCTATGACTATCCATTAGAACAAGATGGATAGTTTTTCATCCATATCCATATTTTAATATTTAGAATCCTGGTATTTGTTATCTCTAGAGACCATTTTACATAAAATTATTTATTTAAAAGTGGTATTTTTATTATATATTTTTCTAATGTGGGATTTTCTGATGAAGTTACCGAGTCAAAATTAAAATTGTCGGGACACAATTTCAAAAAGGGGGGAAGAATGTAACATCCCAGGTATTTATAGAATAATAAATTTCCAAACTATTAATTTTTATGAATAAGATATTAATTTTACATTAAAGGGGACATGTAATCTAACATGGTAATAGACTCACAACAACATTTTTCTCCTAAATCATACGTTGCACACTACATTGAGTTACACTAAAATAAATACAATAATAATATTCATATTTTAAATAGTTGTTATTGTCAATCCATTTTATTAGTAAGAATGAATATAAATAACTAAAATATTATTAAATTTCTTTGTTAAATGTTTTTACATTTATCCAATAAATTTTATTGGCTTAAATTAAGAATGAATCCATTTTTTAATCATAAAATACTCTATTTTTAAAAAAAGTCATTTTACCACCTTTAAAAGGTGAACCATTTTTTAAATATGGTTTTTATTATTTTATATGATCTATTTTAAGAAATAAACTTCTTATTTATATTTGTGACATAAAATATTTACTTTCATTGAATGTTTGGTATTTTTCTCACAAAATCAATATTTTAATGAATAGTAAAAAATACACCATTTTAAGTCAAAATGGTATTTTATTCTAATTTATTTATATATTTATATTTTCATTTTAATTAGTTTTACTATGTTATTGTATTATGTTTTTGTATTTTAATTCAATTTTGGTCATTGGAGGTAATTTCACATTGATATTTAACATAAACACATGTTAATCTTTTGATAGTTTTTATTTATTAAAAACCTGCTTTCTGGTTTTGACAACGAGAATTAATTCCAATTTAATTTTATCCTTTTTTTATTTGTAAATATGGATTTCATATTTTTAATTTTAAGGTAAAAATTGTGTAAAAAGGTACCATTTATTTCTGCACAATATAAATTGTATCTTTCAAAATTATTTTAATTTTCCAAGGTTAAGAGGTAAATCTGGTAAATAAGGGTAAAAAATAATATTATAATAACATAAAACTATCCTAACACATGCATAAATTAACTTTTACAAGATATCACTGGCCATGGGAATACTTAGGTCGATTTAATGATGCCATTGATCTACATGGGGTTATAATGGCATGTTGTAATAATTAATTTAATCTAATCAAAAATATAACAAACATGTATTTCTTTTTATTAAATAAATTTTAAAGTGGGTTTTATAAATGATATATTTGACTGTAAATATTAATTATAAATATAAATTTATTTTATAAATCAAGGTATATTATATGTAATTTTTATACATTAAATAAATAAATTTATTTATGACACAATGATGATGCAGTGAATACCTTAGTAATGAAATATTCAAATAAATGATATTATAAATATGAAAATAAATGTAATTTTGACATTTTAATGTAACCACAATATTTTTGGATGAAGTTTACATGAGAGTAATATGATAATTCTTTTTTTATAAGGAATCAGGTTGTTAATAATTTAAAATAATCTATTACTAAATAGTGTAAAAATTGACATAAATTAGATTTTTTTAAAAAATAAAAATTTATTAACTGATATAAAATTCCTAAAAATCCATGATTTAGAAAAATGAATCATATAATGTTTTAAATTTTATAAATTATATAATTTTGGTTCTATTTAAATTTCATTGTGTCTATAGTAACTACATATTATAAAAATACAATGATACAAGGTAAGAGTTAATGTTTTTAACTAAGGGTTAATGCTAAACGATAAGGTTAATTTTGTGAATTAAAAATGAATAAAACATATAAGTTGAGATTATTCTGACCCATAATCATTATCTACTAGATATATATCACTTTAAAACTATTATATTTCGAAAATAAATTTATAATAAAATAATATTTCAAGACTTTCTTAAAGTGACCCTCCTCCCTTTTATAAAAGGAAACCACTTCTACCTAGTTAGTCACACCTCTAAAACATCTATTCTCATCCAAATTCTTCTCAAATAAGCTCCAAAAATTAATCCCTTCCAACTATATCCCTTTCCTTGAGCATAAAGAAACTCAAGGAAGCCTTTTTGTCTCAAATAAAAAAGAGTTACCTGATTTAGAGGTAACATCTTTTATCAATCTCCTTTCATTTATTTTCCTTCTAAAACACCCATATGATATCATTATTATATTTTTTTAACAAAAATATTATAATAAATATACTAGGATATTTTGATGATATTTTTTGACCTCCACTTACACACAACTCCATCTAATAGATATAGAACATATTGTTTCTATGTATGGTGAACTACTTCCTCACGTAGCAATGATTATTCAAATTAACTCCTACCCCCTCTCACAGTGGACATTATTATGGAACTATATTTATATTTTATATAAATTTATATTTTATTAATTCTTGTATATTTTATATTTCTAACATATCTTTATGCTTTCCTTAATCTGTAAATATGATAATTTTATTTGGGGATGTGTGGACTACTGCCCCCCCCCCAAGTGAAATGACTCATTCATAGCGTACATGTAACATATAAAGGATGTATTTAATGAATATAGGTGACATATATAATGTAGGTATTATACTGGAATTATAATATACATATTTATCAATTATATTTCATTCCATTAATATGAAAAATAAATGAATGTATCTTCCATGCGTACGTACGGCCTACAATCTCCATGAATGGTGCACTTCATTTCATATCTCGAAATAATATATACTATTAAAAATTCATATATACACGATATATATCATAGGTAAATCATTAAT
Source organism: Viscum album (assembly GCA_963277665.1). Classification (NCBI taxonomy): domain Eukaryota; kingdom Viridiplantae; phylum Streptophyta; class Magnoliopsida; order Santalales; family Viscaceae; genus Viscum; species Viscum album. The sequence goes on along the minus strand of OY728146.1, from coordinate 1,500,139,628 downwards.
ATTATACTTTAGATAATTTAATTCTTAACAAATGGTCAATTTTTAATTATTACAAGTTCATTTTTTACTCATTTGACGAACTTTGACAAAACGTTTGATATAAACTCCAATAATTAACTAATAGAAATTACATGGAAATATTTAATATAAAATAAATAATAAACATTAAAAACATTATTAATAAATTATAAATTTACCTATGTTTATTATTTAGGAATATAAGTAATTGATGAGACAAGTCAGACTCAAGGTAAGGGAATTTCTAAACTCAATTTCCACTCATTTGGTTTTATGCATACTTAGTTTATTATATTATTCCAATATTCTATGTGGAATAATTATTTAATTTGTTTTTTTTAATTTAAAATTACATTTGTGTGGATATAATAGTTATACACATAATCGCACCATTGATGACTTCTTACATCATTTATACATACTTGGTATGAGAACTTCTTAACCCAATTTCCATTCATTTGGTTAATCATATAATTCTTGATTATGTCGTGCTAGTATTTTGTGAGAAATAAAATTTTATATCCTATTTGTTATTTATAATTTATTTTTTTTATTTATATTGAATATATATAATCAATCTATTTTGTTAACAAAATTATCTTTGTATGGGAAATCCTATCTCAATATCCATTAATTGAGTTAAATATCCATTTTATTGGTTTTTTCAATGAATATATGTGAATGTCCTTTGATTATTTTATATTGAATATCCCCATATATTGTATTTATTTATATTACTCACACATAATTATGTCATTGATTTATCCTTAATCTAATGATACGATCTTTTAAGGGATTTCATCTCAATCTTCTTTCTATGAGGCAGATCTATATTTATAGACCTTTATTATCCTATAAAGTGTATATAAAACCCATTTGATATATTTTATCATGATTTAATATATTATCAAATTATTTAAAAAAATTAATATCATTCTTTAATAAATTTTTTCAAGCGTTTCTCATGTGGAAAGTGAATCTTTAATGAAAAAATCATTTTAAATGAGTTATATAATTATTCTTATAAAACCTTATATTTAATGGACATGTGTTAAAAATGGTTTTTAGGAATTTATTTATTTGGACCTGAATATTTTAATTTTTAATTTTCTATCAAAATTCTTAAATGTGGTATGAGACAAATTGATTTAAATATATTTTTATTAAATTTTTTAAATGTTTTTGAAATGGATTGAATATTTCAATTTCATGATATTATTTTTTGTGATTGGAAATGAAATTTTATATGTGAAATGTAGAAAATTTAAATATTTTAAATAATAGATATTAATCATTTGATGGGTGGGTACATGATAAAGAAATGATGGGTGGTTACCTAATAAACCAAAGATAGGTGTTTATGTGATAAACCAAAAAATTGTGGTTCCATGATAAACCAAGGTCGAGTGGTTACATTACAACATTCAATGCATTGGCCATGGATTTTAGTCATTTTTCAATTCCATTTAGTGATATGTGTGTAATTCTACCACATAGTTATTTAATTTATGTATGTTTATCTCCCAAGTTACCTTTATATGTTATATGTTTCTTTCAATGGACGTTATATTAATATTTTGGTAACAAAACTGTTAGTAAATGAGCTTATATTCAGTGAGCTATTTTGGAAAAATCTTAATGTTTAAAAGTATTACATTATGATAAATCACTCATGGTTTACATGTTTTGACAAGACTAATAGTTTTCATTCTCTATTTATTTCTAACTGAACATTTTATGCTCATCCTCTGTTTTGAAATGTTTTTCAAAGGATTCAATGGATAATCGAGTCAAGGATGGATAATGAAAAAGTTGTCATGTTTAAACATGGAATGAGACCATGTTTTTTTAAAATATTTTTAATGAAAATAAAATATATAGTGGGTAGAAGTTTCTAATTTTTAATATATGAGATTTTATGTAATATTTATCGCCTAATTCTATAAAAATTCAGACCTAAAAATATCCTCAATATGAATTATTGACTTAATTCAAGATTATGTAATGATTAATGTTGGTGCCTTATAATATGTATATGAGGTTCTCCATTTATGGTATCCTCTAATATAATTCATTGTGATTCTTTGGTTGTTATTTCAATGATTATGGTTTCCTAGCCACATAGTGGGGAACTTTGGAGTATATCATCAACTAGGGGATGGAGTTTTTGTAATGATATGGAACCCTTATATGGGATTATTATATATCGTTGTGAAATAAAATAGAACCCACGTAGTTTAGTACCACTTAATGGGGCACATCATACCCTTTTAGGTCATGTGATAAGGACCCAATCATTAAGTTTAATTTCATGTGGTAAGTAAATCTAGGAAGAAGGTTCCTAGTAAATGATTTTTGTAGGACTTAATATGAAAAATCATAGAGATCATATAATGAATATAGATTCCTAGTCTAAATTAAACCATACCAATAATGTGGGAAAGAGAGAATAGTGTTTATTTTGGGTTTTTGGTTTTGGAACTCATGTAGGCATCCTACGTATCCCAGTTGGAGTGGAATCAAATCCCACATAGATTGATTATGAGGACCAATGCCTATAGAGGGGTGCTGTAAGATGGTATAATAGTAGTGTATAACCCTTTGAGAAGTTTAATTTTGGGAATATTCCTTAATAGGATTCCCATAATATTTGATTACATAATTTGGATTACTCTAATGGAGGATGCCTAGTTAAAGGGACAACCAGGGGTAGTTAACTCACGGTAGTTTTGAGGACTTTTTCGGGCTTACTCTTGAGGAGGATAAATATATTAATGGACTGATTATTGGGGATTTTTTCTATGGAAGACTCCCGTCGATCCTGGGCCCTAAGTGGGAATCATTCAAATCCCGATTTCATTCGGAATTAGAGTTCCAAAAGTTCAATTGGTCTCATGGATCATGAAGATGTTTTGATCATCATTAACCGTCAAACATATGTGAGTCATGCTTGGTCTGAGAAAAAAGGGTAAATGGATGATCCAAAAAAACACACACCTCTCCTCCTTTACTGGTGGAAGATGATAGGGAGACTTTGGAAGAGGTCAGGATTACTGAAATTCCCTCTCATCAAATTACCTTCGAATGTGTCTTGGGTATGATGATAGAAGAAGTATGGAAGTAGGAGAGTGGGGTGAGGGTTCAGGTTTGGGTTCCCCTTCCCTCTCTATCCCAGTGCCAAAAAGGTATACATGCATAATAGTTTATCTGGCTAAAATAATAATAGATGATTCATATATAAGGAATTCTATATAATTGTTTCCCTATTGATGTAAGATGATTTCATTCCAAGTTAAATTTAAAATCAAGTCTAATCCTATCCATCATTTCCTAGAACTAGAGGATATGGGTCTAAAAATGAAGAAATGTAGGACATGGTCTTATCCATAGAATATGAAATTAGGAACTCCCTTACACTATGCAGGTAGTAAAGGATCTTATGACCAAGGAAATACAAATCCACATTCCCCCCAAAGGATCCAAATTATTTGGTCGGATAATTGTGGGAAATTGTTGTTAATTAAAATAAAAATCCAAATTGGAGACAATATGGTGTGACTTTTCGAAGGGACTTTCATTTCTAGAGGCCTTAATGGAGGTTTAAAATGTTTTCCTACCACAAAAGGGATCTGAGGGGGAAGCAGACCAACCATAAGTGGCGTGAAAATGTCTCAAATGGCTGTTTCCCGTAGGCTAAATAGTGGGGTGAACCATGAAGGATTATGTAGGGTGTGTCCATAGAGGTAGGATTGGGAGAACTACGGAAACCTTGGAAATGGACATCCTTGGATAATACTCTTTGATGAGACCATTATTAATCATTAAAGGGTATCTACATGTGTTCCTAGATGGGACTAGAGCATCCTCATGTTTGGGGAAGGGTACCTTATTCTAGTATTTGTTATTTATGTAGTGAGAGAGTGACTTATATAGGTGTTATTTATTTCAAACCCTTGTAGGAATTTAGTTTCACTAGACCTCTTTAATTACCCCTTATTTATATTATAGAAATCTACTTAGATGGTTATGAGAGGATTGAGTCAAGAACATGGAAGAATAGATCTTCAGTTGGGCTTTGGGAATTTTTCTTCTATACAAATGAAGACCCCATGGTACTATTTATAAGTATATTTTAGACAATAGTTGAAGGTGGAATCTCCCACATGTGTCGAACATAGGTCAGTCCTGTAGGGTTCCATGCAGGTACCTTGCGTGACGATGGTGTTTGGGGTACTTGGGAAAAATATCCTTCAAGAGTATTAAGTTATCCTTGGACTTTTTCATTTATCTTATTCTATTATCCCTATTTTATTTCAACTTTTTACCATTTCATCCAGATGAAAACATGGAGTTTCAACCAAATTTCCCCTTTATGATTGGATCTAATCAACAAGAGAGGGTTTGATCCTGATGTAAAGGGATGAAATTGATAGATTAAGCAGCAAGGTAACCTATGATTGCCATCTGCATAAGTATTAAATGAAAATAATCCACTTAATCCTATCACATAGATAGGTCAAACACGTGTTCCACATATGGGGTATCCTCACCAATAAATAGGGGTCTTATTTTGAAGAATGTCTCTTGAATCTTTGAATTTGTATCTCTTGCCAAGCTAGTCCCGGTGAAAACCCTCTACGAAGAATTTTTTTGTTAAATATATCATTTGAGAAGGTATGGAATGTATCTACCTATTTTATTCATATTAATGGGTTAGTGGCATGTGATGGGACCATGATTAATTTCCTTATACAATTAATTTGACAAAGGCATCTGAGTGAGGCACTTTCATGAACTTATGTCATTGCCAAATTTTATTATTTTCCCCTCTTTCATTAAAGAACATATCCAAAAAAATTGATTTTCCATGTATGGTTAAATTTAGACCACAATTATTTAATATTATAATGAATAGGATAATAAATTCATTGAGGATATAATAAAATTCAGAGGGATGATTATTAGTTCTTTTTCGATACTACTCTTCATGATCTAGATTTATCCGTGAAAAAATTTCATCGTAACCTCCCAGAGAGTGGTTATCAGCCACATTAAAATCATGGAAATATGTGGGAGGTACCCACACCTAATCAAATTTACAATATCCTTATCTCTTGTATTCATGCTATGAATTATTTCAAAACTATGTATATTTCAAACATGGGTGCATATATCAATGTCATGACATCATGCACAACCAATTGCATGCATCAAAGACCATCTACATTGTATCTGAAACGATACGTTATAGAATTAAAGAAACATTTATATTACTCCATATTCTTTTATTGATAGACTTATTATCTAAAGGGATGGAGGAAATATTGGCAATTCTATCTTAGTGGGACACTCTTATGTGTATGGGAATGCTGAATTCATTTAGGAGATACTAATATAGTGGATCCCATATGAAAATTATTCCCATATGATGTTTAGATTTGTTTTCATAATTTTTTGGGATGTTCCCAATATCTCTAAGGTTTATATCCTATAATATATAGATAATGAATTTTTCTCTATGAGGCTGACATGGAATGATACAGATATGATGCCAGGATTAACACATGAGCTGCTGGAAATATCCCGTGATATTAAGGAGGAAGGCCCCCACCTAATGGGTTATATTAATTTGTATGTGTGGATGATCATATTCCTATGGAAGAAGGGGGAAGTTCCTATTTGAATGTGTCCATCAATAATTCCTAATTAGGTGAAGAGAATAAGACATGTATCATTCTAGCTGGCTATGGAGAATGGGGAGTATGAAAAGTGGGGATATGAGATCATGCCCAAACATTCAGCTATGAGTCATCTTGTTAGATTTGTTTTCTATCTATATTGGTGTGTATTCACTTACTATCCATGAATATAACTGTTTCATAAGGCCAGGAACAATCTTTATAGTGGCCAAGCTGGAAAAGATAATGTTTGTGGGTTTGGTCACCCCTATCCTAGAAAAAATCCATAGAAGCATGCTGCAAATTCTTGTATTGAATTATCCATTCAGAATCACATGACTATTCCATGTTTTGTTTGGGGATGGATCATATCCCAATTCATAAAATACATCATGAAAATAGGGATCAACGTATGTGGGAGAAAGTTTCTACCTTATATCATGGTTGAATCCGGTATTCCACCACTATCATTGAAACCCATTAAAATTCAAATAATGATGAATTTATTTAAGGATATAAACATATTTCCCAATTGGAATACACCTAATGAGAGATATATTAATGACAAATGGATAGTGATGATATGAGGTCATATATGATAGCCTTTAGGGATGGGGTGCTGAAGACTATGATCAATGATGAGATTATATGTGAGGCATGTACTCCTTAATGGTTGTCATTCCAGTTGAAGTATATATAGCACTTGATATTATATCATACATTCAAATTTATATTATAAAAGAATATTATGGTATCTTGACTAATATAAATTCACACCGCCATGGAGTTAACATAAGCAGTGGTCATCAACTCACAAGTTGATTAAGACATCAGGTTATCCTCCTAGTATGTCAATTCAAAAAAGGAATCAAACCCCAAAGGGATGAAATCTAGAAAATTCCACATGATGGGATGAGAAAGAATAGAATAAAGGATTCCCCTCTTTTATAATGTTCTTCATCACATTTGGAAGCTATTTCCAAAACATTAGAGGATTTAGATGATGAGATCCCAAGTGCATCCAAACAAAATCATGCTAGGTTTAGTCAACCGAACAAGAGATAAAAATGGTTATACCAATTCGATTTATACCTAGGAGGTATAGTCACCTTCAACCAGAAGAGGATCAGGTTCCATTTTCTCATACATCGACTATGATGGAGAGATTTAGTAAACCCATGAAATCAAAAGTTTCTTAATCATATTCATGATAGACATATTTGAAGTTGGAATTCGTATGAACTGAGGAAGATCATTTTTGTCTAGATATGTACTCCAACACTGAAATAATAGGTTTTCTTCTTCATGATGGAATGAAGATTCTAGTTATAGGAGATACCGAATCCCAACACAATATTCACTGCGAGGATAATCCTATAAAATTGATGATTTTTAATCTAGAGTTAGAGATCCTCAAATGTGTAACTGATGACCGAATCACTACCATTATACATCTGGAGAATAAAATGAAATTTGGTTCTACTGAAGGGGTCGAGGGACCATCTTCTGAATAATGGTGTTATTTTTTTAATCATTACTACATAATTTATGAATTTCCCATATTTCCTTTTGTTATTATTTTATTTTATCAAGAACAAAATTTGTTGCTCTGGGGAAGGCCATTTTGACTTACATCGGGCTAAGGGAAATCAATTGAGTTTTATTTTCCATATTATAGCTCTGGTGGTACCCTAATTGTTGTTACTATATCACCCCGAAATCGAGAGAGATATCCAATAGGTATTGAGAAATAGAGGTTATGATGTGGGGAAACTAAATTCCACCTTCAAATTCATGTCTTTGGGGAAGTTGATGCTAGCTATCCTCTATTGAATTTCACAGTAAATAAGTGATGTCTTAGGGTGAAATATATAAATAAAGGAAATTCCAATACCGATAAGTCATCTTGGAACAATTAATCTCTGCTTTATTGGGAACAACTGTTTGAACATCTTTGTAATGAAGTTACTCCTTCCCTTTTATCTCTTAATGGGATACAGATAAACCTCCAAGGACTGATGAGGTCTCTCTAGAGCATGAAAATATATATACAGGTTATTCATATCACTCACCAGAGGAGTTGAAATGGGCAGAGGATAGATCACCAACTACTATAAGTGGTTTTATCACTATTTTTGAAAGGGAGGATCAATCTGGTAAGGTCAATGGTATATCTTAATATTTCATATTCCAATAAATGACATTCATTTATAAAATATTTCATAGTCATATCATGCACCAGAAGACCCTATGAATACAGAATATGACCCTATGAATTTCATGAGTTATTTTTTTCAATGTCTCCAGTCATCAGAAGAGGGTGATGTGATAGGTCTTGAACACAATATTTGAAGCATCGTCATGGGTGAGATTACTATGTGGTCTGGGAAGTCATTAGAATCCATGATGAATCATGGAATGATCCTTGATAAAATACTATACCATATTAAAATTACTACCAATTTATATGAATTTATGCCAATTTATAGGGAATTTAATGTATGTGTTTCTTTTTATTTTGTGAAACCAATATTTTTATTCTTTATTCCCAAATAAATATTGAATAGAATATAAAACACCGTTCACGAAGACTATCACAGTGACATTGTATGAACAAGACATTGAATTCCATATCAGTCCCATTGTTTGGGGGAATAGTTCAGGTGGAACTTGAAATAAGAAGTCATTATGAGTCCCATATGGAAAACCCCAAAAAGATCTAGGTGAGTTCCCCTCATCAATAGGTTCCATAACAAATTTCTACAATTGATAATACAAGGGGGGAATCATATTAGGATGATGAAATGTTATTAGGTAAGGGTCATTAATTGATATGATCATGCCCCATTCTCACATACTTTTAAGAATAACAATTATTGTATATCCTCATTTGGGATTATCATTTCCAATGACTAGGTCTGAGGGTGGAACTTCTATGAAAATTCATCTATCATCAGAAGGAAAGCAATCCACTAATTGGTAGGGAGAATAGTAGGCTGATTCTTTGTGTACATTGGTTCTAGAGTATATTATTCCTACTAAATGTGGATCCATGTTAGACATAGAAATACAAGCTAACCACTGTGTCACACATGGAAGGGATTGGTGTATAATCTGGAAGATAATTTCAGTGACATCTCTAGAAGACCTTTCTTCATACTTTGACTGAATTCCAACTATTTTTATCATGTTTTAATTTATTGGATTTGATTTCTAGACAAATCATGTTGTTGTGAAGGAGACTATTTGCATATGTGAGCATGATTATAATATTTGGAATGATCTCCTAAAGTCCAAAATACTCACCAATGTTAATGATGTTTGTGCTTATTTAACATTATAGGATGCTAGACATTACACAAAGATGGGGGAATTTAAATGGTCAGTAAAATAGAATGCCATTCAAGTGTCGCAGCTTTAGAAAGAATTGGATTTCAATAGGGGAACTTGAAAAACTACATCATTCATTGCGAGATGCCTAGATATAATGTTTAAATTCTATTGAAAATGAAACAAAAACACTTTTCCATGATAGAGAGATCAAATAATGTCGACTGGATAATATTCAATGAGTGGATTATGGGGATCAAGAGGCTATTCAAAATATGAAGACTTATGCTAAATATCTCTTCTAATATTGGATAAAAGACTCAATCCTATGGATTATCCTCCATTTTTTCTCTATAAATGAAATGTATTATGATTCCACTCATATATGTGATCATCCCTACACTTTTCTAATGATCATAACATTGAATCTATTTTTCATAGCACATGAAATCTATACCAGCTAATTATAATCACAATGATAGTTATGGGTGGCTCTCTAATTTTTTCTTAATCCAAGGGGCCAAGTGAGTATATTGTTTTATTGTTACTTGGTTCATTATAAATCGTTACATATATTTCATTTCTTTTTTGTTTCATCGCCCAATTTTTTTTCAATGTCCACAATATGAAGGATACTTGGTGGGAGAGACTTGTATTTTCCTTATGTTTCCCCTTTTTTTGTGTTTTCATCTTAATATGTTTTGTTCCATTTATCTAATTATTTCTTGATGTTTTTTATAATCCATGTATAGAACAAGTCAAACAAGTTGAGACTTGAATTTTTTCCAGAGTTCCCATTATGGGATTTCAATCTGCTAAGTAATACTAATATTTTCATGGGGAGTATTAATATCAAAAAAGTTATACTAATAGGTATTTTTTTAAGGGAAAATTCGTATGACCAGATATTTATATATAATATCGCAAACAAGGATTCTAGATCACAAATGTACTGACAATATTTAGATATGCAATGGGGAATCATGAGTCATGATTTTTGGGTTCCTGTATCTAAAAACAATGGTATGGAATAGAGGAGGTCTCTCCTAAGGGGGATGTTACCATCAATTGAAAACCTATTTTGTAGGATATGTTATACATGTATAACTGGGTCTTGTACTACATAGTAAATTATTGAATCCATTGGATGATATTCTTATTATGTGAGTCAATTTTTGGGAGGCCAACTAGGGATTGTATTTCAAAATCAGGAGAAGGAGTTCTAAAAAATTCTGTAATTCTATTGCTGGTGGTCCAACATTTTGATTTGTATTTATGAAGAGCATGATAGGAAGATTTTCCAAAGGGAGGTCTCTGATAATGAAGGGATTATTTTTATTAGTTCTATATAGGAATGTGAAACTATTCCTAAGGGAATTTTGATAGATTATAGGAGGGTAATTTTGTTATATGGTTAATGTCATGGGGGAAGGCCCCATTCATAAAATGGATGAAGATGTTGTGTAGTTAAATGTCTTCTGATTGGGACATTAAATATTTAGATTAACATCCAATGACAAGGAAATTATGTTATGCAGTTTAATTTCAAACTACAAGGAAATTATGATATCTAGTTTAATGTCCCAATGTATGGACATTACGGGCCTAAAATTTTGTGGTCCTTAGATTTTACTGAATGGTTGATGATTCTCCTATTCTTGGAAATATGTCCCGGAATGTTCTACCTTATTTTGGTGTAATCGGAGAATTGACTAAGATATGATTTTGGGATTTTTGGATCTGAAGTGTGGTATGTGTAAATAGGTTTATGATGTTTAAAATGGTATCTCTGAAGGATAACGTTGCAGATGGTTGAAAACCCCATTTTGTGGGTTTTTTTATAAATATCCAACTAGGGTGCATACTACATAGTCAAAAAATGTAATTCTTTAGATGAAAACCCCATTTTGGTCTATTTATGTAGGTCTAAATCCGGAACATACTACATAGTCATGATAAAGTGTTCTCTAGTAATTTGACACTCTATCACTAAAGGATGGTAAAAGATTATGCAGATTCTGATATCCCCAACCATGTGGACTAGATTGTGAAAGAAAATTACTTGAATATGGAAGGGGTATTCTAATTCAATATTGAAAATGAATTAAGGGAATGGTATATCTAAAAAGGTTAAACCAAAGCTTAGGAAATTATGTGCATGTATTTATATATTATATGACATGGTACATAATATCATGGAAATGAAAAATGATTTTTTGGCCTTTCAGACCAAGGTCATTCCTGTATAATTTGGATATAATAGTGAAAATATTAAACCACAGTCATAGAGGTTTTCAAATAGAGAGAGAGAGAGAACATGGGACAAATATGCATTGGATGACCTTTTTGAATCATTGATTCTAATGAATTTTCTTCAATTCTTATAGGGACAGAAGAGGATTCTCCTAGGGGAGAAATTACCAATGTTATTCAAAAAAAATTGTGGGTTGGTTTTTGCAGGGCCAACAAGGGAATTATATGAATAGTCAAAAATGGATAACCTTTGTCTGAAAAACTGAATTGTAGGATATTTTGTACTAATCAAACTATTGTGTTTTATAGTATAGTTAGGAATATTTTCCCTCAAGTTTCATAAACTATGCTACCGGAAACTGAGTACAGATTATTAAGATCTAAATTTGTTTGTGATTATGAGTATAATGTGTCTAAGGGATATTCAAGCCCAATGGAATTTTTTTGACAGATATTATCAATGAGCTGGATTTCCCTTGTATAGATCGAAATCATACATAGAAGGGGGACATCTCTATATCCCTAGTAGTCCCCCGATGAGGGGACCCAATATAAAAACTCATGTAAGGTCCATTGTTTGTATGCAGGAGAGGGTAAATTTCTACTTTACATTATGGTGGAACTATGATTTTGTCCTATTTATTACAATATCTATCAATAGAATGAGAATAATGCCACACATAGTTCTAAAAATAAAGGTCCCCCTCATTTATGGAATTAATCTGTCGAGTACATGATGTGATTGTATATGGGTTCAGGCAGAGAGTGAGATATCATATTGGAACTCCTCATGTAGATCTACTCTTACATGGTTATGTCGATGCATTACCTAGGTTATGATTCAACTAGTTCCAGTATTTAAGATCAGGGGGTCAATATGTATCTCATAGAGGTGAGATTCAAGCCATGCATATTTCATGAAAAACTGATCTCTTTATCATTATGCCAAAAGGATATGGGTGATTCTTATGTGAAAAATAATTTTTTGGCTAGACTTGTGTGTATGAACCAGGTGTCACAATGTATGTTGCTAGTTATATTAGAAAAAAACACATATTTCTGAAACAAATCATGCATTTTAATGTAATATAATGAGGAAATAGGTTTTTCCATTTATTGTCTTGTATCTAGGACTATGATAAACCCAATTAGAATTTATACACCTTATTTATAAAGAGAACTCAATTTCTAAAATCATAGTCTCATATGATCTCTGGTTGGTGTGAGAGACAAGGAGTGGTAAAATAATCTTCTATAACACAAGGGTAACAAAAGTGAGGGATAAAATAATTTCTATTATGAGTTGGATAGATGAAGAGATACGATCCAGGGGGTCACTACATATCCCATAAATATGATAATCAATCCATATGTAGTTCTTGAACTCCCCGGAATATTAACATCATACAGTAAAGACCATGATGAACTAACATGAAATGGAATTTGTTTTGTAACACCCGAACATTAATTTGAGGTTTGTTCATAATTTTAATTTTTTTATCTCATAAGTTCAATTCACCTTTTATAATTTTTTGGTTGAAATGAGGGTTCATCAGATATAAGTTCTACGATTTAGAGCTGACAAATGAATGCCATCTTGACATCGCCTGAAACACAGGCATGGTATGGGGGAAGCCGTGTGACTTCGCTAGTTTAATATGTGGTCAGTCTGGTGTGTGAATGGTTAAATTACCAAATAAGAATTAAATTTGTTATATATTATAGATATTTTTGTCATTATTAATTTTATTAATATTATTATGATTTATTATTATTAATATTATTGTCATCATTATTATTAATAATATTATTATTATTATTATTATTATTAGTTTAGGTTAGAATTTATTTTTATGTTTTATTTTATTTTTAATTTATTTTATCATTATATGATTTTATTTTATTCCACCTTTTATTTTCTTCTTATTTTTTTCTCTACGTCCCTTTTTCTTAATTTCCTTCCCCTTACTTTTTTCCCTTTCTTCTCTCCACCCCCTCTCTCCCCATGGTGCACTATTCACTCTATTTCTCTCATACCTCTTGTTAGGAACGTACCCTCCTCTCAAACCCAACGCCACCACCACTCCTTCTCCTTGTCGTGACACTGCCCTCCCTCTCAGCCTGACCACCCCTGCTTCCCCGCACTGCCATGCTTCCTAACCCCATGCCACGCCCTTTCATCCTGAAACCTCTTACTCACCCGAGCCTGGTTAACCCTTCTACCTCCCAGGGATGCACCCTCATGTCCCTCATTCCCTCCTACGTTGCACAAATGAACCACCCTCCTTCCCTGCTGCCTCCCCGCGATAGCCCCTCCCTGCTACATCCATCGTCTGTGACACACCTACCTCTACTCTCCCACTTTGGACAGTCACACCCTACCGCATATCCTTCTTGCTAGACCAGCTAGATTCTCCTCAATTGAATCTCTCCCCTGTGGTCCGCCCTTCCTTTACCCATCCATGCGCGCACCACCCCTTGGCTCAGCAGAAGCTCCAGAAGCCTCCACCCTTGGTTGCATTTTTTAGTGGATCAATCTTTGTTTTTCCTACACCGCGCAAGCCCGAACAACCCCCTTCAACCTCCAGCCAACTTACTAGACCCCTCGTTGTTGGTTCATAGTCCCTGAATGTTCATTATTTTATTTTTGGTGATGTTGTGAATAGGGTTTAGTATTTGTATGGGTTATTTTTTATGAGTTTTTGGCGTTCTTTGTTTTTGTCTATTTGGTTTTTTCTGAGCTGTGTTGGTGTACGGTGGCTTTTTTGCACCATTTTTTCTTTGCTTGCGACACACCAATAGGTGATTCCGCATACAAACATAACTGATGATCATTTGGTTGTTTATTTAATTTGTTTAGTTCTATTGTCTATTTGTTTACATGCTGTAGAATTATTTTTTACTAAGTTCTATCCTGTATTTAATTTTTTAGAAGTATGCATAATTGATTTTAGTCGATTTTTATTGTGAAACCCCACTTTCAACTGTTTGTTACTGTTTTGAAAATTTTACAGTGTGTGAGTTAGGAATCGTGGATGACGCAGTTTCTGTTTTTTCTTGTATCAACATTTGTTTTATTTTGGAAGGGTTTTGGAGTGACTTTTTGTAACACCCCGAGATTTTATGAAAAATATTATTTTAATTTCATTAATTTCTTATGTTGTATTCTACACCAAGATTACCTTGCGCTATACGCAACACCGTATTAGCTTGCAGTATACGCAACCCTATTCTTGGACCGTGTTACACACAATTTTGATAATAGTTATTCTACGCAACATTGAGTATATATATATATATATATATATATTAAATGTATAAATGAAATATGGTTGGATTCTATTATACGAAACAACAAAGGATTCTTTCACAACACGCAACCCTGACTTGGCTTGCATTACACGCAATCACGACCTTCCTCGATAGCGTGTGTTGTACGCAATACCGGGTTTTAATAAACAATGTTATATTATTATAATATTGTCATGAACTAGCCGTTATGAATAGTATTAACTAAATTTTGAATTTTATAACATTATTATTCATCTTACATATTTCTAGAACATGGTATAAGAACAATATAAATTTTTCAGGTAAAATAAGTATTTTTCAAAAAATGCAGTTTTACCGCCTTTTGATGGCGCAACCACTTTAAATATAGTTTTTGACATGTTTATATGTTCAATTTGACAAAATAATATTCTTATTTTGAATCAGGATATAAAAATTTACATTAGATAAAGTTTTGATATTTTTCCGATAACTTTCATATTTTAATGAATAGTAAAAACACGCTATATTTTAATTAAAAACAACTTTTTTCATCATAATATCTTATGTGGTTAAATTATAATATTGAATGGTTTTAAAGTATAAATAGAATATATTTTTACCATTTAATATAATGTATGTCATTAGCATTGATTTTACCTTGAATTCGTAGGTTAAATCAATTCAATCTTTTGCAATGTTTTAAAGAAAAACCCGTTTTCTTTCGACAACGGGATTAATTTTAATTTAATTTCTGCATCTTTTGTGTATTGAATTTGGAAAAATGGATTCCATATTTGGAATCAGTGGGTCCAAATTATGTTAATAAGCTACTTTTTATTTTTGGGAATTATGAATAGTAACTACGGTAAATTTTATTTACCATAGTTAAAGGTAAATCGGGTAATTAAGGGTAAATATAATATTTTAAAATTACCCTAACAAATGTAAAAATCCTATTGGATGACTAAAAGTCGACCCATATCACCTAAGGGTCGGATTAGAATCATTTAATAGACATTTGTTAATGAAAATAACTTAATTATTATTAAAACCAAAGAAAGTGACAACATGTCACTCTCTTAAATTTTATATGTATATTAATTTTAATTTAGTGATAAACTTCATGAAACTTCGAACATGAATAGTCTCCAGAAATCTAATGAAATTATCTACATCATATAAATTTATTTATAATTTTTAGGGATTAAATAATTAGCATTAATTATGACACAATAGTGATGCAGAAATTGTTTATCTAGTGAAAAATAAAGAATATTGTTTTTTTTAACTACTAGTGACCATAAAATGCACAAATACCTAACCAAAACTTATTGTCCATGTAAATGTAAACCATAAGCATCAAATGGTCGAATATTTGACCATTTGGAGCCTTATAAATGCGATTATGACACTTATATTATTTTATTTTAAATGATGCCAAAGTTGTCACCTTCATAATTTAATAAATATAACAATTTAAATATTGTGATTTTAAGATGATAAATTCGAGTAAAAGTATTATTGTGAACGGTAATATATTTATCTTCATCATAGAATTTTATTTTAAATTTTTATACAACAAATAAGTATATTAAATAATTATACAAAAATGATGTAGTAATTATTTTATTAAGAGATAAACCAAATAAATGGTTTTAAAAATAATAAAATAAATATTATATGAACTATTTAATGTGATACCGTAATTTTATAGATACATATGACCTTTTATTAATATATTAAAGCTTTTAGTTCGAACATATCTTCTGTATATATTTTATTTAAATTCAAATAAATGAATAGTGTCAAAATTGACACTATTGTTATTTTACAAAAATAACATATTATAAAATTGTTTAAAAATCACAAAAATATTTAAAAATTATAAATTTATATTTATATGGTCTATAATGTTATAAAGTAAACAATTATGGAAAATTCCTCTCAAATAAGTAATTATTTGTTATAATTTAAAATTTAGAATTTTATTACCACAAATAAACTTAAATAGATTAAATAAGGATAAATCAAAATGATAAGGTTTAAAATAAGATCAAAACATGTCTAAATTTGATTGGTTGATGAGATTACAACCCTATCTCATCTAATCTTCGAATATGAGTCATTTTTGGAGGTTTTTAAGTGGGGTTAGATTTATTATAAATTAATATTTTTAAGAATTCCTAAGGTGCCCCTCTCCTCCCTTATAAAAGGATACCTCCTCCCCCTTCTCCTCACACCAATTTGAGCACTCAAGCTCGGCCAAACTCTGCCAAAATCCCTTCTCCACTTCCCTAGAATAATACTAGAGGTTCTGGTCTTCCTCAAAGACCAATTTTAGTGCCCTAAGAGGAGGTCTCAAAGAGGCGCTTCAAAGAAGAGGTAATTACCGTTACCAATTCTTTCATCTTTATTTCTTCTTCCACTTCTTCTTCTTAGGTTGTTTCATTATGAAGTAATAACATCAGTATCACTCATATACTGATATGTTATTATAAGTATGAAACAACCCTATTTCACCATCTATCCATCCTACGGAAAAAAGGAAATCACCGCGCGTGCGTACGTACGGAATACCGTCTCCACGCCGTGGTGTAATCTATTTTCCGCCACCACATTAATTGGATGGGTATAATGGTTTAATGAGTAACTATATATGATTATTATAAAGTGATATTGATACTGAAATAGTATACATACACTTCAACACAATTCCACGACCATGGGAACGATATCATCGCTCGTGCGTACGTACGGACTACCGTCTCCACGACGCGATGAGATTCATTCTCAATGATTAACCATTCATGAATGATTATAAAGTATATATAATAAGTTCTAATGAAATATATTACATAATAATGATACTGGAATTATTTATATTTATATGTATGTCATCTACTTAATTCCATTCAATTCAATAAGGAAACGAAAACAGCGTTCATGCGTACGTACGGACTACCGTCTCCATGAACGGTGTATTTCTTTCCATTTACTGATTTATTATATATGTATATTCTGAATATATATAAATAAATCATGTTTTATATTCTGTAATTAAGTAATCATGATCTAAGTAATCATATGAAAAATTACAAGTTAAAAACACGAACGACAAATGAGACGATTTTACCCAAAACGCCTCTTCAACATAAATTTACAAAAGAACGGGTAATATAAAGTCATAAGTGGACCATATATGATATAATAACAATAAATATGATTCTGGAATAAGTCAATAACATGATTTAAATCATTATACAGGAGGTTCGGACACTTACAAAGCAAGTCGGACCTAAGGTAAGGGAAATATCACAATCTCATTTTTATCCGAGATTGTTTATTCGTAAGTATTTACTGGGGTGTATTTTATCATCATCAATATGTAATATTAATTCCATCCACCTACAATTTTTTAAATCCATTTTTACCCTTTGGTGAGTTTTTAGTAAAAGAAATGAAAGGAATCTTTTGTCGTTTTTCGTACGAGGTACTTTTTGACTTTTCCGACAAAAGTACGAAGAATGTTTTTTTTAACTTATACGGCATGAATGGATTTTTAAAACATTATTTCCAAGAAGCTTCCTTTAAAAGTTTTCAAGTTTATTTTTAATCAACTTCTTTTATTTTAAAGTTTTATGACATGTTATGAAAGGAAAAATGTTTTTGAAGTGGAAAGGATATTTTCCTCAAGAATGAAGTTCATGTATTTCATCAAAATTATTTTCCATCTAAGATAATAAAAAGGGTTCTGTTTTTATCCCTATTATTACATTGAATTGATCATGTTGTGATGGAATTATTTTTATTAATTCCTTTATCTTATATGAATTGATTTATGATGTCATGATGTTTCAAGAATCCCATTTTTGTTACATGTGTTATGTGATGATGTATGATTTATGATTATGTGGCACACATAAGAAAGGAATCATTATGAGATGGGTGGGACCTATATCTCCCTCCAATGCATTGGGTAAAGATTTTATATCTCATGAGATATACAGGGCTGGAACGGTAGGTTATACCGGTTCAGTGAAACAGGACTGAAACGAGGGTTACTCGATTCAGAAAGGGACTTTGTCCACTAAGATAGTCTTGGCAACGAGTATTGACTAACAAGAAATGATTCTCTATGATTATGTGTGAATGACACAAAGGTTCATGTTTTAAGTTATGATTATTGTTATTTCATTTCACTACTATGATTTATCCCATGTTATGAAATTATGCTCTCTTTTGCAGGTTATGATTTCCAAAAGATATGTTCTTATGAATATGATGTGATTGATTTTTCTTTTGTATACCCTTACTGAGCATTTGAGCTCACCCTTTTATGTTTTATTTTCCCCAGGGTATAAAGAAAGGTTTTAGGTAAAAAAAGGGGAAGATCTTTATGGGAGATATTGAAGATCTTTCACCACGATTAGAAGATTACGTTCCGAGTTTCCAAAGACACTAAACTGTTACGATCCTTGTGTGTGTGTGTTTTTATTATGTACTAAGTATTCCGCAAAAGTAATGTAAAGTCTATGTACGTCAGGCTTCGGGTCTCTACAGTTGGTATCAGAGGGAGGTTTAGTCAACCTTTGGAAACTAGGATGCGAAAACGTTAGTGAGATTCCTAGAGATATTTCTAAGGTATGTCTAGGGATGTCCCTAAGGATAAGTATACGTATAGGATATATTCCTAGAACTATGGTAATGATATTAGATTAAACCTAAGAAGTTAGGTATTGAGGATACTTTCCCTTTACTATGTTGTTTCTCTAACATTATTTTTTGACTCTCACACTATTCTTTTTGGGTTTTAGAAAACGGCTGGAATCAAGATGATTCACGATAATGGAGGATATGATGGACAATGGAATGATATTCTTCATAATGAAATGGGATTTGGAAGTCCAAACATCATTATTATGCCGAATCAGCAATCTCATAATATGATCAATAAAGTAAAATTTGGTAAGTTTCCTGACTCGGCTAATAAGAGAAAGATGGAGTTTCATGATGATCAAAGAGGAAAGAAAGTTCAATTCCCCCTATGTAAATCATGTGGGAAGAGGCATCAAGGAGAATGTTTCAAAGGAACTGGAAGATGCTTTGGGTGTGGAAAAGAAGGACACAAATCAAGTAAGTGTAAAGGAAAAGGTTCAGTTAACACCATGGATGAGGATAATGGCATTGCTACGACATCAACAATGGTTAAATGTTTTAAATGTGGAATGTACGGGCATTATGCAAACCAATGCCCTAAGGGAAAGTCTCATGAAGAGAATCAGTATGGTCGTATGGGAAGTATTTATGTTGATGATGATGAAGAAACTACAAATGATATGTGAGATGAAAGAAATGTTGAAGCTCGGTCAATGGTCTAAGAATTTAGTGGAATGATTACATGTTTATCACGTGTAATGTTGTATAAGTAATCACATGGAATAAGGATACATCTAAGGATTGTTACACTGTTGTCTTTCCTTAAGTTTTGAAAGTGTATGATGAATGGTACCAGTAACCATGAAAGGTTATTCAGATACTTTTGGAAAGTAGATGATAAGTGCATAATGAAAGGATAAGAAGATAATGAGATGTTTGATTGTATTCATGAGCTCATGATTGATATAAGGACTAAGTGATATCATGGTTTGAGTATATAGAATTTTGAGGATTTTGGTATGTGGAAAGTGTTAACTTTTAACTGCACTCATGTTTTCACTAAGGTATTCAAGAGAATACACGATTAAGGACTTTGAATGTTTGGAATGTGACCAACAAAACATATCTTATGATATATGGGGATCAATGATGATATTAAATCTCTGGTAATTGTTTTCACTATGTTATGAGAGTGGACTGCAGTATTATGGATAAGCCTAAAGATTGGAATGGATTGTGTTGGACGTAAGTTAGTATTGTTTAAGGATATAAGATTTTCGATATTATTGATGGGATGTTATAGTAACGTAGTTTTAGAAAAAAAGGACAACCTGCAGGACGGGCGACAGCCCATCGCTTCGGACAAGGCTGTAGGAGTCGAACCCACAACCGAAGTGCGACTGGCCTTTATCGCCTACCACTGGCCTACAGGAAGTCCCTGTTTAGTAGAAACTAGTTTTATTATATTAAGCAGTATGATATATGATGTATAAGTCCATTTTAGGAACCATATATGATTAATCTCACTATAGATAGATTTATGCATATAATTTTTGCTAACCTTTTGTTTGAGACAGATGGAATGACCTGTCATTCTATCACATGATCTGCTAACACTTCACGAATAACAAATTCAACTTCATTTATTTAAGAGATGAAGTGGAAATTTTTCAAGGCACGAACAAAAGTGAGATTGTACCAAAATAAAGTAAGTATTTATTCTAATTCAAATTTTCAACTTTAGGGGAAATGATCTTCAAAACCAAAAATGTTGTCCTAGTGATCTTATACCTGATGAATCAGATGGTACCTTATATCATCACAAATATATGGCTTTGTGATTACTGGCTTTTCCATAGCCATGTCCTCTACCACTCTCCATCAGAACATGATGGTTAGATTTCTCTTCCATATCCATATTTTCACCTATGTGGAAACCCAGTGATTAGTTTATTTGGGTAACCGTTACGTTTCATACTTTTGTTTTTAAAGGTAAGTTTTGGTATTCCTTTTTACGATGTGGTTTTCTATCAAAGAAACTTTCAAATAGTAAACCATTTATAACCCCGACGAATTTCGAGGGCGAAATTCATTTTAAGGGGGGTAGAATGTAACACCCTGAGATTTTATGAAAAATATTATTTTAATTTCATTAATGTCTTATGTTGTATTCTACACCAAGATTACCTTGCGCTATACGCAACACCGTATTAGCTTGCAGTATACGCAACCCTATTCTTGGACCGTGTTACACACAATTTTGATAATAGTTATTCTACGCAACATTGAGTATATATATATATATATTAAATGTATAAATGAAATATGGTTGGATTCTGTTATACGAAACAACGAAGGATTCTTTCACAACACGCAACCCTGACTTGGCTTGCATTACACGCAATCACGACCTTCCTCGATAGCGTGTGTTGTACGCAATACCGGGTTTTAATAAACAATGTTATATTATTATAATATTGTCATGAACTAGCCGTTATGAATAGTATTAACTAAATTTTGAATTTTATAACATTATTATTCATCTTACACATTTCTAGAACATGGTATAAGAACAAAATAAATTTTTCAGGTAAAATAAGTATTTTTAAAAAAATGCAGTTTTACCGCCTTTTGATGGCGCAACCACTTTAAATATAGTTTTTAACATGTTTATATGTTCAATTTGACAAAATAATATTCTTATTTTGAATCATGATATAAAAATTTACATTAGATAAAGTTTTGATATTTTTCCGATAACTTTCATATTTTAATGAATAGTAAAAACACGCTATATTTTAATTAAAAACAACTTTTTTCATCATAATATCTTATGTGGTTAAATTATAATATTGAATGGTTTTAAAGTATAAATAGAATATATTTTTACCATTTAATATAATGTATGTCATTAGCATTGATTTTACCTTTTTTCGTAGGTTAAATCAATTCAATCTTTTGCAATGTTTTAAAGAAAAACCCGTTTTCTTTCGACAACGGGATTAATTTTAATTTAATTTCTGCATCTTTTGTGTATTGAATTTGGAAAAATGGATTCCATATTTGGAATCAGTGGGTCCAAATTATGTTAATAAGCTACTTTTTATTTTTGGGAATTATGAATAGTAACTACGGTAAATTTTATTTACCATAGTTAAAGGTAAATCGGGTAATTAAGGGTAAATATAATTTTTTAAAATTACCCTAACAAATGTCAAAATCCTATTGGATGACTAAAAGTCGACCCATATCACCTAAGGGTCGGATTAGAATCATTTAATGGACACTTGTCCATGAAAATAACTTAATTATTATTAAAACCAAAGAAAGTGACAACATGTGACTCTCTTAAATTTTATAAGTATATTAATTTTAATTTAGTGATAAACTTCATGAAACTTCGAACATGAATAGTCTCCAGAAAGCTAATGAAATTATCTACATCATATAAATTTATTTATAATTTTTAGGGATTAAATAATTAGCATTAATTATGACACAATAGTGATGCAGAAATTGTTTATCTAGTGAAAAATAAAGAATATTGTTTTTTTAACTACTAGTGACCATAAAATGCACAAATACCTAACCAAAACTTATTGTCCATGTAAATGTAAACCATAAGCATACAATGGTAGAATATTTGACCATTTGGAGCCTTATAAAAGCGATTATGACACTTATATTATTTTATTTTAAATGATGCCAAAGTTGTCACCTTCATAATTTAATAAATATAACAATTTAAATATTGTGATTTTAAGATGATAAATTCGAGTAAAAGTATTATTGTGAACGGTAATATATTTATCTTCATCATAGAATTTTATTTTAAATTTTTATACAACAAATAAGTATATTAAATAATTATACAAAAATGATGTAGTAATTATTTTATTAAGAGATAAACCAAATAAATGGTTTTAAAAATAATAAAATAAATATTATATGAACTATTTAATGTGATACCGTAATTTTATAGATACATATGACCTTTTATTAATATATTAAAGCTTTTAGTTCGAACATATCCTCTGTATATATTTTATTTAAATTCAAATAAATGAATAGTGTCAAAATTGACACTATTGTTATTTTACAAAAATAACATATTATAAAATTGTTTAAAAATCACAAAAATATTTAAAAATTATAAATTTATATTTATATGGTCTATAATGTTATAAAGTAAACAATTATGGAAAATTCACTACAAATAAGTAATTATTTGTTATAATTTAAAATTTAGAATTTTATTACCACAAATAAACTTAAATAGATTAAATAAGGATAAATCAAAATGATAAGGTTTAAAATAAGATCAAAACATGTCTAAATTTGATTGGTTGATGAGATTACAACCCTATCTCATCTAATCTTCGAATATGAGTCATTTTTGGAGGTTTTTAAGTGGGGTTAGATTTATTATAAATTAATATTTTTAAGAATTCCTAAGGTGCCCCTCTCCTCCCTTATAAAAGGATACCTCCTCCCCCTTCTCCTCACACCAATTTGAGCACTCAAGCTCGGCCAAACTCTGCCAAAATCCCTTCTCCACTTCCCTAGAATAATACAAGAGGTTCTGGTATTCCTCAAAGACCAATTTTAGTGCCCTAAGAGGAGGTCTCAAAGAGGCGCTTCAAAGAAGAGGTAATTACCGTTACCAATTCTTTCATCTTTATTTCTTCTTCCACTTCTTCTTCTTAGGTTGTTTCATTATGAAGTAATAACATCAGTATCACTCATATACTTATATGTTATTATAAGTATGAAACAACCCTATTTCACCATCTATCCATCCTACGGAAAAAAGGAAATCACCGCGCATGCGTACGTACGGAATACCGTCTCCACGCCGTGGTGTAATCTATTTTCCGCCACCACATTAATTGGATGGGTATAATGGTTTAATGAGTAACTATATATGATTATTATAAAGTGATATTGATACTGAAATAGTATACATACACTTCAACACAATTCCACGACCATGGGAACGATATCATCGCTCGTGCGTACGTACGGACTACCGTCTCCACGACGCGATGAGATTCATTCTCAATGATTAACCATTCATGAATGATTATAAAGTATATATAATAAGTTCTAATGAAATATATGACATAATAATGATACTAGAATTATTTATATTTATATGTATGTCATCTACTTAATTCCTTTCAATTCAATAAGGAAACGAAAACAGCGTTCATGCGTACGTACGGACTACCGTCTCCATGAACGGTGTATTTCATTCCATTTACTGATTTATTATATATGTATATTCTGAATATATATATATAAATCATGTTTTATATTCTATAATTAAGTAATCATGATCTAAGTAATCATATGAAAAATTACAAGTTAAAAACACGAACGACAAATGAGACGATTTTACCCAAAACGCCTCTTCAACATAAATTTACAAAAGAACGGGTAATATAAAGTCATAAGTGGACCATATAAGATATAATAACAATAAATATGATTCTGGAATAAGTCAATAACATGATTTAAATCATTATACAGGAGGTTCGGACACTTACAAAGCAAGTCGGACCTAAGGTAAGGGAAATATCACAATCTCATTTTTATCCGAGATTGTTTATTCGTAAGTATTTACTGGGGTGTATTTTATCATCATCAATATGTAATATTAATTCCATCCACCTACAATTTTTTAAATCCATTTTTACCCTTCGGTGAGTTTTTAGTAAAAGAAATGAAAGGAATCTTTTGTCGTTTTTCGTACGAGGTACTTTTTGACTTTTCCGACAAAAGTACGAAGAATGTTTTTTTTAACTTATACGGTATGAATGGATTTTTAAAACATTATTTCCAAGAAGCTTCCTTTAAAAGTTTTCAAGTTTATTTTTAATCAACTTCTTTTATTTTAAAGTTTCATGACATGTTATGAAAGGAAAAATGTTTTTTAAGTGGAAAGGATATTTTCCTCAAGAATGAAGTTCATGTATTTCATCAAAATTATTTTCCATCTAAGATAATAAAAAGGGTTCTGTTTTTATCCCTATTATTAAATTGAATTGATCATGTTGTGATGGAATTATTTTTATTAATTCCTTTATCTTATATGAATTGATTTATGATGTCATGATGTTTCAAGAATCCCATTTTTGTTACATGTGTTATGCGATGATGTATGATTTATGATTATGTGGCACACATAAGAAAGGATTCATTATGAGATGGGTGGGACCTATATCTCCCTCCAATGCATTGGGTAAAGATTTTATATCTCATGAGATAGACAGGGCTGGAACGGTAGGTTATACCGGTTCAGTGAAACAGGACTGAAACGAGGGTTACTCGATTCAGAAAGGGACTTTGTCCACTAAGATAGTCTTGGCAACGAGTCTTGACTAACAAGAAATGATTCTCTATGATTATGTGTGAATGCCACAAAGTTTCATGTTTTAAGTTATGATTATTGTGATTTCATTTCACTACTATGATTTATCCCATGTTATGAAATTATGCTCTCTTTTGCAGGTTAAGATTTCCAAAAGATATGTTCTTATGAATATGATGTGATTGATTTTTCTTTTGTATACCCTTACTGAGCATTTGAGCTCACCCTTTTATGTTTTATTTTCCCCAGGGTATAAAGAAAGGTTTTAGGTAAAAAAAAGGGGATGATCTTTATGGGAGATATTGAAGATCATTCACCACGATTAGAAGATTACGTTCCGAGTTTCCAAAGACACTAAACTGTTACGATCCTTGTGTGTGTGTGTTTTTATTATGTACTAAGTATTCTGCAAAAGTAATGTAAAGTCTATGTACGTCAGGCTTCGGGTCTCTACACTTTTTTCCATTAAAAACACAACAACATGTATGAAAATTTTCTAATAAATTTTCTTAGTGTTTTACCTATTTATAAAAAGTGTTATTTTTTTCAAAACTATGATGGTGGATTAATTTAATGTGTAAGCAGTGCAGGTTATATTATAAAATGTTTTGTGTGTGAATATAGTTTTAAAAGAGGGTATTAGTGTGAAAATGACGTGTTTTTTGTGTAATCAACTTTTTTGGATATTATGTGTTTATTTGACATGTGATGTAAACCTTGTTTTTAAATGAGAACAAATAGGGAAGCTTGGGGTATTAGGAGGGAAACTAGGACTAGTGGGCTAGTGTTCTGGAGATGGCATGTACTGGTTTCCCTGACTAGATTAATGATTACCACACTAAATAATCATATGAAAGACTGAGTGTCATGGTCTTCAAAACCACATTTTATGATGGTCTTGGTTTTCAAGACATTTTTTATCAGGGTTGTGGTTTCTATGCCACATTTCACTGAGAGAAGATGTTCTAGGGTCCCACTCGTTACTAGTACCCATAGGGACTCTCCCATATTTTAGTTCTCTCAGTTACTTTTCACACACTAATGATACATAATTTGTCAATTCAGTTACTACACAAACATGTGTTTCCTTAAAATAGTTTTCTTTAAGGTCGTTTAAAAAAAATTTCGTTAACATCGTTAAGCATTTCTAACTTTCCTTTATTTTTCACTACAGATGAAATTTTATTTTAATGCTTGTGTTGGGGAATCTTTTCTTGGTGGAATCATTCTGGGCGATTGCTCATACTCTACATACACCTTTGGGTGTAAGTAAACTTTTTTATTTCTGATACAGGTAAGTTTCCAACGTTTGGGAGCAGTGGTTCTGGTTTCTAAAAGTCCTCTTGACGTGGCGTTATGTTGATGGCTTATGGGTGCTGTCCTCCAACTGGGTGACTATATTTGTATTGGTTTTGGCCACCATACTTTTTAGTGTTCTTTGGGGTTTCCTTTTACGTGTGACTGAAAATGGAGTTTTCGTAAAAGGGTTGTTTGACTGTGTCATTTACTTTTGGTTTGGTTTATTTTGTTTGTTGCATTAAATTTTTTCACTTGGTTAAATCGTTCCCAAGGATTATTTTAAAACTCGAGCACTTGTGATGGCCTGTGGGTATCGGGAATGACCATTGGGCCTTGTCGTGGGCTGGGTCGGGCACTGGTTCTGATGGCGACTTGACATTATTTGTGACAAAATGGTATCATAGGGTTTTGTTAAAGCTATTTCGTTATTTTATTTGGGATGATTTGGGATAGAAAGAATCTAGGATGTTCGAGGCTGAAAATTCTTGTAGTAATTGGGGTTCTTTTCCAGAACACCTCGTGATAGACCCTGAGTAACCATGGGGTGTCAGGATGCTTGTTTGACTTCTCTTCCTGGTGGGACGTGCTGGCTGCAGACTATGCATGGACATCGGATGAGGAATACATGGGATTATTATTGTGTGGATTTTTCATGTTTATTTTAATGAAATTTATTTTACATGATGGAGTTTTAATTTTCAACTTGATTTATTAATGATTTTCTTTTTGTTACTGTTGCTCCTTGCAGTAGGATGCCTCCTTGGAGAGCTTATACATACCCATGGGAGGATGTCAGAGAGATTTATCCTTCGCTGATTGATCATAGATTGGTAGAAGCTGTGGTCCGAGCTGTTTAGGCTTTAGGATAAGGGGAGACTCCTAGCCCCACCCCTATTCTAGCTAGAGGAGATGTGTCTTTCTCCAATAAGGATAAAGCTCATGAGTTTTTGAAGAATAAACCACCTTCATTCATAGGTAGTTTAGAACCTCATGAGGTAGATGAATGGATTGAAAATATAGAGTGTATGTTAGAGTTCCTTGTCATGCTAGAGGAGGTCAGGGTAAAGTGTTCCATATTCTAGCTAGAGGGTTCCAGTAGCCAGTGGTGGGGATCAGTGATTCTAGCTTGGAAGCATCAGTAGATGGGTTAGAAGGATTTCATAGATATCTTTAACGAGCAGTAATATCCTGAGTTCCTGGCCTACACCAGTTCCCGGGAGATCATGGATCTTTCACAAGGGGATTAGACAGTGATGGAGTATGCAAACCACTTTACATAGTTAGTGGTACGTGACTGAGATTGTTTAAAACGAATATTTGAAAGCTTGGAAGTTTGAGAGGGGCCTTAGACAAGAAAACTACTCTCAGGTATTCTTGTTCGATCTTAGAACTTATGCCATGGTTGTCGATCATGCTTGCATGGTCGAGCTTGACCAGAGAGAGGAGTCTGGATTTTTTGGATCAGTTTCAGGGTTTGGCATCGGTAGTTCATTTGAGAATAAGAGGATTCATGATGAACATGGGAAGAAGGTGGGTGGAATCTCAGACCATCTTTTCAGGCATACCACATCTATTGCTTCCAATACGACTTTTGTTGTGTGTCATCAGTGTGGAAAGGTAGGTCACAACTGACCTGTATGTCCATACCCTCCCAGAAGATTCCATGGGTGTGGATTTGTTGGACATCTATAATGTTTTTGAAGGACTGTACACCCGTACTAGAGAGGGACCAGATCTTTAGATTATGGAGGGGGTATCAGCTCAGTCAGAACCAACCAGGACAACAAGATCTCAGTCCGGTGGTCATGGTGGAATGAACATATCATCTTCGGGGAAGATCTAAATCAGGGAAGTGCCTCAGTTGAGCGATCATTCTCAGAAAAGGATATGGCATCCGGATGTTGTGGATCATGCCCCAAAGGGATCTATTGTGGGACCATCGACTATTTGAGTTTCCATTCTGATTTCATATTCTATAGTTACTGTATTATTTGATACTGGTTCTTCATTTTCCTTTATATATTCTCTTCTTGTGAATCATATGAACCTAGAAACCAAAATATTATTTTTTTTCCAGGGAGTTGGTATCATCGTTGTGGAAAACGAAGGAGAAAGGATTTAGGTGTCACTCGTGCGCACTCTTTGTGTCAAGAGTCAAGATGCAGTGGGATTTATTGGTCCTTAATATAGTCTTGTTTTATGTGATTTTCATCATGTACTGGATGGTGTGATTTCAAGCGCATATTGACTACTATCGGCAATAGTTTAGTTTTATAGCACATGATGGGAGACCCAGGTAATTCTTGGGGAATAGGAAACTCGGTTGGGTCACATTGGACCTCCACATACTAGGTTTGGGAAACATACTTATCATTTATCATTTCTTGCACTAGATGGTGATAGTGGATCTTCAATATAGGACTACCTCTTGGAGTGGATGAGTTTCCATAGGTTTTTCCAGATGAGTTTTTAGGCTTACCCCCAGAGAGGGACATGGAGTTCTCGGCTGAGTTAGCATCGAAAAATCAGCCTATATCTCCTCCCCCATATCACATGCCCCCCCCCCACCAATTTGTGTGAATTTCATATATAGCCGGACGATTTGGAATCCAAAGGATTCATTCTTCTGAGCATCTCTCCTTAGTCCGCCCCAGTTTTATTCATGAAGAAGGTAGATGGAACCCTCCGGTTGTGCATCGGTTTCCAGAAATTGAATAAGGTGACCATCAAGAATAAATACCTTTGCCTTGGATTGAATATTTGTTCGACTAGCTGAAGAGGGAAAAGTGTTTCTCTAAAATCAACTTGCGTTTGGGATGCCAACAGCTCAGGGAGAGAAAAGCAGATATTCCGAGGATAGCCTTCTAGAGTAGGTATGGTCACTTAGAGTACTTGGTACTGCCTTTTGGATTGATGAATGCTCCGGTAGTTTTCATGGAACTCATGAATAGGGTGTTCCACAAATACCATGACGCATTTTTTATGGTATTTGTGGACGACATATGGGTTTATTTTGGATCTGAGGAGGAGCATGACAATCACCTGCAGATTGTTTTGGGCACTTTGTGGGACCACATCATGTATTCCAAACTCTCAATGTGCATATTCTTGATCAAGTAAGTGATGTTTCTAGGGCATGTCATCTCAGAAGAAGGGGTTTATATGGATCCTGAGATGATCATTGCAGTTATGTCATGTGGATGGCTTAGGAATGTGTGAGAGATCAGGAGTTTTCTGGGACTAATAGGTTATTATAGGCATTTTGTTTGCAATTTCTCACAATCTGCCTCTTCCATGACTGCACTCACCCGGAAAGGGGTGAAGTTTGAATGGAACCCATAGTGTTAGGCATCCATTGAGGAGTTGAAGCAACAATTGACCACCTCACCTTTTTTGATCTTAATAGAGCCTTGTAAGGCTATTTGGTTTATTGTGATGCTTCAAGTATAGGATTTGGGTGTGTTCTCATGCAGGAAAATCATGTGGTAGATTATGGTTCCATCTAGCTCTGGCCACATGAGATGAATTTTCCGACTAATTACTAGGAGTTGGTAGTAGTGATGGTCACCCTAAAGACTCATAGTCACTACCTCTTTGGGGGTGAAATTTTTGTTCTGTTCTGACCATAAGATCTTAGCCTACATATTCTCTCAGAAGGATGTCAATCTAAGGCAGTGATGCTAGATCGAGTAACTACAGGGGATTAACATTGACATTGTCTATACCCCAGACAAGGGTAATGTGGTGGATGACGCAGTGTGCACGATGGTACTAGTGCGGGCATTAAGGAATTCCAGCGATGAGTGGATATTTATGGGTCTCTTCTCCTAGATCCACTTGCAGAGCAAGGAGCACAGCAGTGGTACATTCTTCGCTATCATTCCATTGACTCTCACTCTTCTGGAGTTGATTTAGTGAGAGCAGCCCAGGGATGAGCTTTGTTAGTGATCTATACAGTTTCATCATGGTGGGGATACCCCTTCTGATTTTTATTTGTCTCCCGAGCAGATCTTGTGATTCCTGGGATATACAGCGGTGTCGTTGTTTCTATAGAAGGTGGTAATGCAGTATGATCACCAGTCACAGTGGGTTGTCCATCATGGTATTACCGAGATGTATTACAATGTTCATCTCCAATTCAGGTGGCCAGGTATGAGATGGGACTTAGTTGACTTTTTATCAAGATTCTATATTTTTCAGCATGTGAAAGTAGAGAATCAGAGACCATCTGGCCTTCTTCAGCCATTACCCATCCCTACATGAAAGTGGGACGAGGTCTCTATGTACTAAATTATTGGCTTTCCTCGTACACCTAGGGGGGAGGAATGATATTTGAGTAGTGACTATCCATTTGACCAAGTCATCTCACTTTATCCTGATCGTAGTTACAATGAGTGTGGATGATTTGGGTCGTTTGTATGTTTGGGAAGTGTTCAACGTCATGGTGTGCCATCAGTTGTTGTTTCTGACATAGACCCCCGGTTTACCTCTTGATTTTGGGGAGGCCTCCAGAAGGCTATGGGGTCACATATTAAGATGATTATGACATACCATCCTCATACGAATGGCCGTACTGTGTTGGTGGATCAAATTCTTGAGGATATTCCTAGTGCATGCATTTTGGTTTTCAAATGTTCATGGGATATCCATTTGGGTTTGGGTGAGTTTTCTTATAATAACTGTAACCAATCATCTATTATAATTTCACCCTTTGAGGTGATCTATGGTCGGCCTTGTCGGTCTCCTTTGTGTTGGGATGAGGTAGGCGAGACCTCACTTATGGGATCGAGCCTAGTTCAAGAGGCTTATGAGAAGGTCAAGTTGATTAAAAATCATTTTTTGAAAGCTATGAGTCACCAAAAATCTTAAGAAGATCAGAGGTGTCAAGATATTTAGTTTTCAATTGGGGACAGAGTGTTGTTAATGGTGGCCCCTCGCTTGGGTCACCGCCACTTGGGAAAGCATTGGAAGTTGACACCAAGGCATGGTGGGCCTTTCAAGATTACCGAGAATATTGGCAAGGTTGAATTAAGAATTGAATTGCCTTATCAATTGACATCGATTCATGACATATTCCATGTCTCCAAATTGAAAAATTATAATGCTAATCCATCACATGTATTGAATTGGGTGGATCATAGATTGATCCTATCTTATCAGTTTTTGAGCAGCCAGTGTGGATTCTAAATTCGTAGTAGAATTTGCTTTATTGAAATTCAATTCCATTGGTCTGTATTCTTTGGAAGCATTGGAATGATGAGCATGACACTAGGGAGAGGAAGTATTGGGATGAGAAGGAGTAACCATTTCTATTCTTTGATCATGCTTTGAATGGACTTTCTATGGGAGAAAAGTTTCCATGGTGCAGAGAATTGTCAAACCCGGACATTGATTTGAGGTATGTTCTTGATTTTAATTTTTTATATCATAAGACTAATTTCCTTTTTATAATTGTTTTGTTTAAATGACAGCTGAGCCGATATGATTTCTGCAATTTTGTGCTGATAAATGAATGTTATCTCGACATCGCCCAACATGCAGGTACGGCATGGGAAAATCCGTTTGTCTTTTCCAGTTTAACTTGTGGCCAGTCCAGTGCTTGAATAGTGAAATGACAGAAAAAGAATAAAATTTATTAGAAATTATAGTTATTTTTTCATTATTATTGTTTTTAATAATAATATTATTTTTATTATTAATATTATTTTTTTGTTATTATTATTATTATTATTATTATTATTAGTTTAGGTTGGAATTTATTTTTAGGTTTTGTTTTATTTTTATTTCCCCTTCTCATTATTTTCTATTATTTTATTCCACCTTTTATTCTTTTTATTTTTTTCCTACTTTCCTTTTTCTTTATTTTCATCCCCTTTCATTTTTTGCTTTCCTCTCTCATCTCCCTCTCTCCCTGTGGCGCATTGTGTACAATATTTATCCCCTCCCTCTTATAGCGAACAGACCCTCCTCTCTAACCCTATGTCACTGCCACTCCTTCCCCCTTGTCGCAATGCTTCCCTCCTGCTCAGCATAATTTCCCCTACTACCTCGCACTGCCCGGATTCCTTACCCCAGGCCGCACCCTCTACTCCTGATACCTCCTGCTCACACTGGCCTGACCGGCCCAGCTACCTTCCAGGGCCACGCCCTCCTACCCTTTTACTTTTCCAAACTACACCACCCTTCTTCACTACTACCTCCCAACGATAACCCATCCCTAATACCTTCATCATCTTCGACACTCCTCCCCTTCCCTCCCACTTCTCCCAATGACACATTGCCCCATAGCCTCCTATCCAGATAAATTCTACCCTCTTGGTCCACCCCTCCTTTGTCCAACCATGTGCGCACCCCCCATGGCTTAGCCGATTCTCCTGCAGCCTCCTCCCTTGGAAAAAGATTTTTTTGGCGGCTCTCTATTTGTTTTTTTGGCATCTTGAAAGCCTGATAATACCTCTTTGAACTCCGGACAACCTCCCAGACTCCTTGTTATAGGTGTAGAGTCCCTCATTGTTCATACTTTTAATTCTGGTAATGTCTCGGATAGTGTTTAGTTTGTGTTTTGATTATTTTTTATGTGTTTGGGTGTTTCCTTTTTTAGGGTGTGTTCTGGTTTTTTTTGAGTTGTGTTGGCGTGCAGTGGCTTTTCCACACCATTTTTTTCATGAGACACATCAGTAGGCGATTTTGCATAGAAACATTAATGATGATCATTGTCCCGTTTATTTAATTGGGTTCTCACTTTTTTCTATTTGTTTACATACTACAGAATTATTTTTAACTAAGTTATATTGTGCATTTAATATGTTAGAAGTATGTTTAAGTGACATTAGTAAATTTTTATTGTGAATACCATCTTTGAACTCTTTATTATTGTTTTTTAAATTGTCCAATGGGTGAGTTATGAAGTGTGGATGTTCTGGTTTATGTTTGGGCCTTTGTAAAAATATGTTCTATTATAGAAAGGGTTATGAGTGACTATTGTCCTTTAAAAACATTACGACATATTTTTAAATTGTTTAATAATTTTTCCTAGTGGTTTACCTAATTATAAAAAGTTTTGTTCTATACTATAAAACTATTTAAATATAATGTGTAAGCGGTGCTGGATAAGTTCTAAAAAGTTTTTGGTGTGCCTATGGTTTTAAAAGAGGGTATCGGTATGCAAATGGCGTGTTTTTGTGGGTAATCACTTTGTTTGGCTCTTAACTGTTAATGTGACATGTGATGTGAAACTTGTTTTTAAATGTGCACAAACATGGAAGCCTATGGTATCCGGATGGGGAACAAGGACTAGTGGGCTAGTATTCTAGAGAATGCTTGGATCGATTTCAATTGCAGGATTGATGATAGAAAAACTAACTAAACATATGAATGACTAAGGCTTGTGGTATTCAAATCCACGTTTTCTGAGGTTTGTGATTCTTATGCCATGACACATGAGCCTTAGCCCGATTGGGGAGGACTCTTATGTGCATTCAGGTGACACAAGATCAAATCCAAGTAGAGGAACAATTTCTGGGCACTATAGTAGTACTGTAGAAGGAATGTAGTTGGTAGTATATG
The DNA here is from genome assembly GCA_963277665.1 of Viscum album. NCBI lineage: Eukaryota > Viridiplantae > Streptophyta > Magnoliopsida > Santalales > Viscaceae > Viscum > Viscum album. Next base: position 1,500,105,182 of record OY728146.1, on the reverse strand, counting down.
GGGAACAGTGAAGTATTGTACTATGTACTGTAGTGGGAACTGTAGCAGGCACTGTTTGCCACTGTAACAGTCAAGAATTTTCCCTCGTTTGGGCCTTCGGGCTTCCGATTAAGTCCCCAAGTCCATTAAGGCCTTCGGGAGACCCAAGCCTTCAGGCCAGTAAGGCCTTAAGGCAAACTCAAGGCCTTTGGGTCACCATAAGTGTATATGGAAACCAGAAAACCTACAAGAAACAAGATCTATAAGAGTATGAGCAAGGAACTTTCACCACATCAGAAGCTACACAGATTGCAACAATGAGAGGGTATGGTAACTACCATCAGGAAAAGAATGTTCATGCATGGTATAGCCTAGTAGAACACCCATGTGAAGGTGGAGTGATAATTTCACGATGAAGATGTTGGGGAGGATCAGTTCCAAGTAGTTAGTCTAGGTTTTATGTAATGTTTGACTACTATGGGTAATGAATTCCTCTAAGGCCTACGGGTCATGTAATACATATTCCTACGGGCCTTCTAGGGGTTCCACCTCACCCATTGAATGGTGGATTATCAAAAATCAATAAAAAAATTAAGTCCATAGAGACATTGGATGGATGGTTTCTATGCCATGATTCACTGAGACACGACGTTCTAGGGTCCCACTTGTTACTTTTACCCATCGGGCCTCTCCCATATTTTGGTACCCCCCATTACATTCTCCAAACCGATGATACATGATGTGTCACATGAGTCACTACCCAAACATGTGTTTTATTAAACTTTTTTTCTTTAATGAAGTTTAAAAAACATTTTTAGTTAACGTTGTTCAGAATTTATTACTTTCCTTTTTCAATCAGTACAAATGTATTTTTCTGTCAATGCTTGTGCGTGGAATATTTTCTAGGGGAATCTTTCTTGGAAATTTCTCACACCCTATTTACGCCTTTGGGTGTAAGTAGACTAGTTTATGTCTGATACAGTTAAGGGTCTTGTGTTTGGGAGTGGTGGTTCAGGTTGTTAGCAGACCTCTAGACGTGGCATTATAGTGATGTATCGAGGTAGGTGTCCCCTCACGAGTAGATAGTTCATGGGTTATTTTTTGGTCAACATACTTTTTAATGTTATTTGGGTTTGGGTTTTAAATGTGACTACAAATCTGGTTTAGGATAAAGGATTGTTTTACTACAACTTTTACTTTTGGTTTGGTTTATTTTACTTGTTTCATTATTATTTTTTACTCGAGTAAACCATTCCCTAGGATTATTTTAGTACCTGGGCACTTGTGGCAGCCCAGGGGGATTAGAAATTCCCATCGGGCCTTACAGTGGGCTTGGTCAGGCACCGGTTCAGATGGTGACCTGACTTGGTTCGTGACATGTTGCTACTAGACCCGGTTATAGGACCCAAGCACCACCACATATCTTTTTGGGGAATGAATCAAACCGCCCGTAGTTATAAAAAGATATTCCATGTGATGGTTTTAATTTTTAAAGTAATAATAAAGGAACTTTTGTGTTTTAAATCATTATGGACCTATGATTGGAGATCCGGGCATCACTACATATCTGGAGAAAGCATGAACCATGCCACATATTGTTGTTTTATATGGTTCCCCCACCTAGTTGGTTTTGACAAAGGGAAAAATATTTAAAAATTTCTAGGATGTTGGTTGGTTTTGAAACATGAATTTTAGGCATTATTTTGCATCCCATTGTAAGGGGAATCAAGTTGAATTTCCTAAAAACATTCTATGTGCAGATATGGTTCCTGAAAAAGGAATATAAGTGAGGTTTTTTCTTTTCATTAATCGTGGATGGAAATAGGATATGAGATATGAGAATCACTATATATCTCAGAAGTCTTGCGAATAAGGCCACATTCAGTTCTAAAAAATGATTCCTTGGCATGTTGGATCTATACACACAATGAATGAAGGGAATTTATGTTTTTTTGTGAAGGATACTGGATCGATGATTGCAGATCATGGTGTCACTATGTATCCCATTGGAATTAGAATCAAGACACACATAGTTCTTATATATATTTTGAAGTTTATCATCATCTGATAAAGACGTGCTAACATTGAGGATTATACCTATAAAGGATGCCAAGCACCATTATAGAGTGGTAGTGATGTGAGTGGGGATTATACAAGGGAACTAACCATCCATTCTCCCTCATATTTGAGGGACCATGAAGAGTTTCAACTCATGGTATTTTTGGGTTTCATAATTTCAAATAATAAAGAAGCTGATACTAATGTTTAATGTAAAATTATAAGGATGAATTATATCTTGCAGTTTTGGGTTTTATGACTAGGAACAACTATGTAGTATGAAATCCTACAATGAAGACATATATGGTGAAATTTAGTTTAACATCCTTTCTCTAGGACGAACATTGTGTGATGGAAAAAAATATTTCCTTAGGAAAATTTCATTAGTTGGAGTCATGATGACTTATCCATCCATTGTGATCACGAAATAATCTCTATTTGAGTGAATGTTTTTTGTACAGAGTAAGGTCCCTCACACTTTAGATCAAAATATGGAGGCATGTTTCCTACTATCACTGGATTCCTAAGGAACAATACCAATTCTCAGTGGATGAATTAATGAAGATGAAAATTCTTGTTAAAGTTTCATGGTATCAGAGTTTGGTTGACGTCTATGTGATGTAAGATATGGAATTTCATTTCATCAAGATTCTCCAATTCCTCTAGTCATTTCGGGGATTTTTCGTCTATTCATATCTAGTAACTAATGGAAATATCGACCAATGGTAATTGAACCTCGATGGGTAGGACTTATTATGTTCTGTACAATAGCAAATTAGGATTGCAAGCATTGATGTATATGTTGTTGTCTAGTAATCCCATAAGGCATGAAAGAGATTTTCAGGAAATTTTTTTTTCTCCGTCCACTATATTTGAGTTTCTATTCGATAGTGTCTTTTTAAAGGAAATTATCTATCCATTATCCACTACATAATAGCATGATGAATGGTTGGATTTGATATAGTATTACTGATATGGATTTTCTACCTAGATATACCATAAACTGGTTCCATTTTCCATTATTATCGTATGAGGGACACAAAATCCTATAATAATGTTAGATTTGATGAATCTAATTATTCTTTTCACCGTGAATTATTTGATGGGTACTGCCTCAACCAATTTTTTGAAGAAATCAATAGCAGTAAGGATTCACTTAAACTAATTTATAATGGTTGGGAGGTATGGACCCACTACATCCATTCACTACATGGAAGAAGGTCATGAGTATTTCGATATATGTAGAAATTCTTGGGTTGATGGATGATGTTGGAATTCACATAAAAATAATTACATTTCATTGGAAATTCTATAAAATCATGAGTCATCAAAGGTTAGATGAATCCGTGCCTTCAAAATTTTATTAGAAATCCTATACCCTAACTAGTGTTAACCATATTCTCCTCTATGTAATCTTCCTTAATAGTCATAATCTCTTCTCTATCGATGCATATGAGAAGGAAATCATCATATGATCATTTTTAGTGGACTTTTTGGGATATGGGTTATCATAATGGGTGTTATTGGCTGCTCACTACCGAATGTAATCTCTTATAACTCTATATTGTATGATCCCCCCATCTTAAAGGCAATCCATGATTGGAATAATCCATCTAGTGGTAGGGCCATTTGTCATAGTTATGTGGTCAATTTCATTGATCTCCTCTATTCTGACATTGAAGAATGGTGACACCATCTAGTGATGAGAGATGCTAATGATTGTTTCATCACGTTTTGGATCATCTAAATCTATAGATTCATTTTAAAATGTATATTCTTATGCATTATGTTATCATGGTATGTGAATTAATTTTTTTATGTGGGGAAATATTCCATTAATCCCCAGATATAGTCACAAATGGGAATTAATTTCACTTTTTAGACGATATACTCCCTATTGTTTTTTTATTACCAACTTCAAGTCACTAACCACCTCTAGTTAGCTCACTGGAATTTGGAGTTCCAATTCATGTCCAAAAAAAATCATGATATTCCACCTAATTACTAGTATAACCTTATAATAATAGGATGGTGTAATAAAACACTACCTTCTCTATGGAGATAAGCATGATCCCTTCCCAAACATTATTGAGCTTAGGGTCCTCGATTATATTCATTTTTAGTATCTTGGATATGCTGTCAAAATACATTTACTATGTTTAGGGGATGCCTTGGATAGGAAGTATCTCTTCATCAGATATTTCAGTATTTAATGATGTCACTTCTGTAGATGGGTGTTCTGAATGAAAATCTACAAGGAATATTATTTCATTTCTTTCTGAGGAACAATTTGTATATGAAATTTCTACAGAGTAACTACCCACCAAGACAGAAATAATTTCATTATAGAAAAATTGAGGATAAATTTGAGCAAGTTGTTTTGAGAAAATGTTTCGAACTCGTGGGGTTACAGATAGTGCCTCATATTCTAAATAGAAAATACTAATGAATGGCCTCACATCTCAATATCTGAATAATGATTCTCTTCATTAATTATAGTTAAATGATATAATATATTTTTTTTAATTCCCACCATCAATTTTATGTGCGGGGAAGGTTTTTTATGATCATTAAAAGACAGTCACACAAAGGATGAGAGAGGTTTTTTCAATAAGTGGCATCATCCCTGGTGGGATCAAGAAATAATTCAGGAGGGTGTAACATCATTTTTTACAGTCATTGGTGTCGTAATATGTGACCTCCTTTTTCATCAATTTAGTGAAGGGTAAATAAATTCCATCATGGTTATCTATAAATCACTAAATGTAGACCAAGTGTCCTTGATTTACTCTTAACACTTTCAGGTTTCTGGAATGTGGCATTCTAAGGCTAGTATTAGTCCTATCAGAAAATGCATTGATCAAATTATGGTGTATAATGAAGCTAAGGAATTTCCATAAGGTTTAACATAAATGACATTTCCAGGGGTGAATCCTTAATATATGTTATTGTGTTATAATGTAAATGAATTCCAAGTCATCTAGTTTTTCATAACATTGATGAGACTTGAAAAAATAATCATAAAAATAGCATTAAAAAAACATCCACAAGAATGATTTTGAATATGTTATGCATTCCATGATGGTATGTGGAACCATTATTCATTAAGGAAAAATGGAATTAATCGATGGTAAAATAAACCATACATCATTCTGAAGGCTTTGGAGACTTCATTTTTAAGTATGTCCAATTTTTTGTACCCCTAATAGACATCCATGAAAGAGAGGTCTTGATAACCATCTATTTCATTAATCACGAGTTTTGTGATTGGAACAGAGAAGTGATATTTGGGAAAATGTCAGTTGAGGTCTCTCAAATCAAGGAAAGCTCTACTTTTACATTATTCTTCATTACCATGACAATTTTTTATAGACATGTTGATATTATACCTCTTAGAAAAATTCATCCTCCATTATCTTTTACACTTTAACCTCAATTTTGGGGTCATGGGTATGGTGTATCCATAGAGTTTATTTCTTGTACCCCCATCGATCATCTAGAAAACCAAGTGATGGTTCCTTTGGGTTAAGGATTATAATATCTTTGTAATTTTAGGTGAACTGGTGTCAGTGTGGCATTAGGAAGGAGCTATATATATGATGTCCTTCATGAGTCATGGACGCACTAGTTAGAGTGGGTTTTTGATCCTTTTCTATACCCATATTTACCTTGTTTAGTTCATATATGGTGGTGGAGATTACTTCAAATAATGGCGATGAGTCCCTACTATCTTTAACTTATTACAATTCCTCATTCAATACTTATTTTTCCTCTACCTGAGTGGTAGGTGATGAATCAATAATCTCTGAGTTAGGGGAGGAATTATAAATTGGACCAACATAATGAAAAGAAATCATTTATATCGTAACCAATGATGAGGGGACTTTTTTGTGCTCTGATGGGATGACTAGGGATTTTTGATGATTATCACTGTATTTTTTCATTAATGTGACAACGTATTCCAGCATAACTGAAGATATAGGGGTTTTTACACTTATAGGGACGAATTAAGACATTCACATCCATTAATTAATCACTATTCAAAGATTTAACAACCTCTTCTATGTTGTCAGATTCATTTTGCATTATTGAAATTACAAAAGTTGTTGTTAGAGTGATTGAATTCAGGCCGACCCCTTCAATTTGATTAATGTGCAGTATATAATATACATTATGATTCATTAAATGATGATATGGGATAATCTCAAGTCCATTTGGGGAATTGATTCGAATGAAATAATCCACCATAATTTTTTTTTATTTTTTATGATATAACACTACATAAATGTACTATGACTGACCGTATTTGAATGTGTCCTTGTCACCATAAAATATCCCAATTTGACCATTGATATAACAATTCAGACAATGTCCATATGATGAAGGAATAGTTGCTTACTAATGTTGCTAATGCCTTCATACTAGAACATTGAAATATGTATCCTAATGAAAAACCATGAACTCTGAGTTAGTAATGAGATCTCCAAATTGAGTTTTATGTTTTATCTCCCTAAAAGATTATTTCTAATTCTTATCATATAATTTTAACATTAGTGTTTTGGGAGACAGGTTATGTTCATTGAGAACCAATTGGAATGGTTTTTTGACCATAATTAAGTTGACTCCATAGCTATTTTCAATAAAGGCTCATCGTACATCAATTTCATTTATACTGATAGATCTATACAAGGGACGAATGTGTCCTTGTATAATAGAATCCTCATCTTGGTCTGTAAAATAGATAATCACCTAGAATTATAAGAGATTGATCTTTATGAGATTCTATTCAATAGTATAAAATTCAACTTAAAACGCTTGGGGGATTTATAAGGCCTCAATGATTTCATCACAGAGATATTTTTATAGACATGGGGCATCTAGGATTGATAACCTAGTTGGTACATAGAGTGTTTCTTCAAAACAACTTTCTTATGATCCCAAGGTGTTGTCTTCCCAACATGGGGCTGTTATTTTTCATGTTCATTAGGAGCTAATGTTCTTGATGTAGATGGACCATCCCTCTACATAGGAGTTGTAAGTATTTCCACTCTTGGTGAATTGGGTTAGCTGGGTCTGCCTACATGATGATGTTGATTACATGATGACACATACATTAAATGATCTTCTAGGATGTTTTTCTAGGGGAAGATATTTTCATGCATGGAGAAATTCCCTTATTGTATCTAATCTGGTTGGATATCACTTTCTTGAGTTTTGGATTCCTATAGAGCTCAAGCAGGGGAATGGTTTACGTAGTGACTTCTAACAAGACCGCATCCTACCATATATCCTCATTTCTAGTGGACTCTTCCATCACTTCCCCAATAAAGTGTGATGAATTCAGGATCAAAATAAGAATCATCATGTGTGAAGGTATCTAATAATGGAATACCATTAATGGAACAGAAAATAAACTCCCAATCTAATGATGATTCCATTTGATGGGATGAATCTAATTGTGCCATTTTATGGGGAGGTTCCCATTCTTTTAATACAATTGACAAAATGTTGGAAAATTTTAGGGATAACATTGACCTTTACATTATCTCATATTATTGAATTTTCTTCTTACTCTTTTGTTAATGTAACTTTTAGAGTGATTTACTTTCAATGTACTGACATGAAAATGCAGTTGGTTTTGTTGTGGTAGAATCAGTCGTGGGGATAATTGGATGTTTTTACTATTCTTGTAGAAATCATGAGTTTAGTTTATTATATTTATAACTATCTTGTTAGTAAAATTCTATGTAATCTTACTTTTAACTTCATTATCGTCATTTACCTCCTTCGTATTAGAAGTAAAAATACATAATACATGGGATGGGGAACTTTTCTGTTTCAATTTTGAAAATTCAACCATCTTCAACATGAGGTATTAGAAAACAAAGTAGTTTTTTGTGTGGTGTCCCATCATTTGATGGAAATGGAAATTTTTTGGGATATCTCCATCACATTATTTTCCCAGAATCATTGTATTTGGATACATTACCATGTTTGTTTCCAATATTGAGATGATATAGCTAGGGACCTAGTAAAATAAAAATAATATACCTTATTTTTCATCTAACCAAATTGTTCCCATCTCTAATCACTTTTATCATCCCGATGAGATGGGTTTTGTTTAGGATGCTTGAAGGTGAGGTTGTATGATATGTTTTTGTTTTTTATATAGGATCATGTACATGAAAATGATTAAGTGTAACCAAAACAACCTCTTAGTTTCCTATTCTCGTTCATTTGTTTGATGTAATTACTCGAGAAATTACATTATTCTCTGAGAGGGAGTTTTAAACCTATTGAAATGTTTAAGAAATGTCTTGAAATACTCCTATGTATTTCAAATGGATTAAATTCATGTGAATATTTTTGGGGAGATTCACGACCCAAGTGGGAAACAAAACTTCTCAAGGGTGTGGAATGTTAAAAAATTATGTTAATATTTTCCACCATGAAATGACATATGAGCCACTATCATCATCCTATATTTTTTAGTTCATGTGATTGTAGATTGATGTCTTCTAAAGTGTTAAGTTAAACTAGAAATGTAATTTAAAATGTAATTCATTCCACCCAGTAATTGAAAGAGTCTACAAACATTTATACCACACAAAGGCAAGTCTATTTCATGATTACCAAAATCACATAAGTTTCACCATGTATTATTGTTCATGGGATCATAGTGAGATATGAATTTTGTCAAGTGATACTCTATATCTTTACAGCCATTGAATATGGAAATGTGGGATACCTAAAGTTTGGTAGGGGAAGATTCAGATATACTAATTGATGGAAAGTATTCATTTCCTACATTTTTGGTACACATCATTCCTCTATAACTTCCAAAATATTGGTTAATGGCTCAATTTTTCTGATAAGAACATGATGAATGTTTGGCTGAGTAGGATCCGACACACGTGAATCTATTGGTGCATAAATGGGTGCAGTGGTTGGAAGGACCACTAGTGGTCATACTGCTAGTACCTTCCATGGGTATCCAATAGGGTAATTTCTATAAGGATTTTCCGGACCTTTCCCTCGTTTCATGTTAAATAGAGGGAATTTATGATCTTCTACTACATGATCAAAATATAAGGGTGGTTGGTACCCTATATTGACCAGATGTTCTTGGAATGCTTAATTTTTAGTGAAAAACTCTCTTTGTTGAGGTGTGTCAGCTTGTAGTGCTGGTTGAGGATCTACATATAGAACATACCTAGAAATAGGTTCACCTTTGAGTAATTCTAAATTTTTCTCCTAAATTATTTAAACTCATCCTCTGGAAGAGAAAATATTTAGTCTATTAAAAGAGATATAACCACATTAATACGGATGTGAGACAAGATTTTACAATTTCATTTTTTTCTTATTTATATGTGGTAAAGATGTAATGTTTGGGGGAGTTCCGAAATTTAGGGTGAGACTCTTGTTTTAGGTGTGCCAACCTCCTTTAATTGTTTAAGTATGGAACCCATCAAAAATTGTAATTTCCACATCTGTCTCCTTTTAATTGGCCTTGTGTTCTATGGAATATGTGAGGTAGGATTTGAGGATGTTAAATTATGTGAAATGAATTGTGGGAATTCAATAAGTTTATTTTTTAGACAACCTTATCTTGTGCCCTTGAAGCCTTATCCCCTCCTTTACGGATTATTTGGGAACTTTTTGGTGGAAGTTAACATGATATGAATCTCCAAATAGTTCAATCATGTGTGTTCTAAATAAAAATTCCAAATCATACAATGGGGAAAACTAGGAGGATCCATTATAACATATCTTTCATAATAATGATATGACTATTTCCTACTAACGAAGGTATTTATGAGTTGAAAAATCCCCAATCCCTAAGGGATAGGGCTATTACTGTTCAACTTTCACAACCCTTTGGGATTGATTGGATGACCTTGAGGGTTGGGATAAGATATTATCCCAACCCTATGGTATGGGGTTTCTCTATATCTCCCACGACTAATATTACCATAGATTTTATTTTTATTTTATAGATTTTTGTTTGAATGTGGGATGGGTTTATCATTCTACATGAACTGAAATCACCCTTTTCTAAATACCATTGTTCTAATTCTAACATTTATGATATATAAATATTTAAATCCTTTGAGAGGTATTCCTGATTGATATTCTCATATGCATAACAAAAATGCCTTTCAACATCCTACACTCTTATGACCTGACATAAATGTGATTCGGTTGGGGCATTTTCATGCTGAGAATATCCTTATTTGTGAATAGATTATACTTGATATAGTCACTCTAGGCTATTATATTTCATGATATCACCTTTATAAAGATTAATTGGTTAGGGAGTTTAGAAAATTTTATTTCTCTATGTGTGCCCCATCCTATGATGTTAACACCAAATGGGGTATCTATGATCAGTTTTCACAACCACATTAATGCGCCTTGGAATGAACATTAAAGGGATCCTTTTTGTTTTTATATCTTCATGTGTCAGGAAGCTATGATATATTCCAACTCAATTATAAACTAAAACATTTCTATTACTTTGTAATTAGTTTGATACTCATCATACAGTGATACCAATTATTTTAAAAGATGGTGTTTTTTCCATATGTTGAGGTGGACTTCTTCTATACAATCATCTCACAACACCTCTAGAATGATTTGTCAGGGGGTATCCAAAGTCCAGAACATGACAACCATTTCATCTTTATCTAGTTATTTCATCACATTTATCATAACTTCTTGGCCTTTCTTTAGAGTTTCCTCTACATGTTCGGACCAGAGTGGACACATCCTAATTGTTTTACCATAAGAAGTGGGATTATGTAGAATTTACATTACCGTGTTTTAAGGAATGTGACCCAAAAGTGGTTCAAAGAATTACCGTCTCCTTGGTATTTTTTTGGTTGATAAAGGATTTCACCCGTCAGTGGTAATGCATCAGACATGACTAACCATATTTTCACTAGTTCCATACAATAAGAGGGATTTCTCACCACTAAATTTCTAATTTGTGAATTCTCTTAATAATGGGAAAAACTAATATAGAGATAACATTTGTATCAAACTACATCATGTGGAGGACCACCATTGTTGATTAAAATAAGTGAAAGACCCTCTTCATCCTTAATCTTATGGCCATCTTTAGGGACACTATGGCTCTCCTAAAGAGATCAACTCTTGAGATCGATCTGATTTTAGGTATTAAGGAAGAATTCACGGTAATGTATCCAAAGAGAAATTCTTTAAATAATTCTAATACTCCCATAATTTACTAATATGAGGTAAGGATCTTGATCTTTGATAGATAAACATATGATATCTTGAAGAACTCCATCATTATGTTAATCTATATCATTGATTGGATCTTGATTTTCCCATCATGTTCGGTGAGGATTATTCATGGATTCCTTCTTTTGAGCGATTGTGGACACTTTATAGGAGAATTTGTTTTCATGGGAAGGTGTTTTGACTACCTTGGTGTGCCCATTGGGATGGGCTAGTTATCTTATATTTGAATATGAGTATGTTCTTGACCTAGTTGTAAATATTATATGAGTGATTTTTCTCAATTACAAACATGGATGGGAGTAGAGGTGTATATTTAGTCCAAGGTGATATGCTAACGATACACCCCATTTCTGGGGACGACGTTGTGGGTATATCCCATGTCCACCACTACCGTTACGGTTATGATGTCCTAGAATGTCTGTAGAATTGGGCAAGGATTTTCATATGCTCTTTCACTATTTCATGTATATGCATGTTCCCATCAGTGAACAGAACATGGATATGTTCCCATTCTACTTCTAGAGTAGTTTTATGTGCATTCCCATATCTCTCATTCCTATTAGTGGATATTGACAGTACTCATGTATGAGGGAAGATGATTGAGTCTTCTCCTTGCTCGTCGTTGGTACATTCCAACTGATTTCTATGGGTGATACTAGATGAGGATTCCTATAGGATTGATGGATGTAGGTAGTTGTATGTTTCTAATCACAATATTCCTTCTAAATTTCTCAGTGGGAATCATTTAATACCACCATTTGATTCATCTGTGTTGAAGAATAAAGGGGAACATGTGTATCCTCCTTCTCACAATTTAAAACAAAATTTGGTATGTGGGATTCTCTGGAGGTGGAAAATACGTGACTCAACACCATATTTTTTGGTTTTCATCCTCAGTGGTCCATATTGTGAGATCGAGTTCGAAATAAATAGGTTAGATGGTTGATTAAAACACCCTCACCATGTCGAGGGGTTACGACCTCGTGGCGTAGGGGGTGATGATTGTTGGTAGGATCCCTTAAGAAAGACCCCTATGTATTCTAGGTGAGGTTGTATGCCTCCTCATGATACACCTCACTTAAACATGGGATGTACTTATTATCTCTTTCTATAGATAAACTCTCAATATAGTTGAAGATGTTTGTTGGAACTGTCAACCTCATGACCACTAATCATCTCTTGCTAGATGATTGGTTGTGTTTATTGAGTTGGAGGTATTATCGGGAGGCCACCAAGGTTGGTATTGTCTTATTCTATTGGCACTCCTAAACCATCAAGTTTGAGACCCAATGTTGAATACACTAGGTTGGATAAGGTGTCCTCCACATTGATGAAGACTTGATAAGTGCAGCATTCAAGGAGTTCGTTTTTGAATGTTGTAAAGGCTCCATTAGAATAAGTGGATCTCTACGAGTAACTAAATGTATATAGGACAAGTACAATCAATAAAATATGTCAAAGTATCATCTCATTTGGATGAATACATGTTTAATTAATTACCTTATTTGGACCACCTATTCAATTGAAAGGGGTGTAAAAGGAGGGTGAAACTATTTTCTTGGTTAAGTATTAATGTCATTTTCAACATTTTATGTTCCCCTCTAGATTCATGCCTCAAGATGATTTTCTATTTCAGAATTGATCCAGATGGGTTTTTTTATAAATTTGAAAAGACTCAATGGTTTTATATCCAAAGGGACCTACATTCCAAAGGTAGGCACTCCTTACGTATCTTGACCAATGATGCATACGAACCACATTGGTCGAGAGGATTGGAGGTTGGGCACATCATAACCTTTTAGGTGAAATAATTTCCTACTTCAGGACTCCCATATAGGTTTATGAAATGTTAATGAATCCTTTATTAATTCCAATGTATGATTTGGTTAATCCCAATGATAAAAAATAAATTATTTACATGTATTTATATAAGAATAATCTATGTGTATATGTGGTTCTTTATCAATTGAGATACATATATGTTTCTATTTTTATCTATCGATAGTATACTATTATATACAACTTATAGATTCTTTGGCCATTATTATGATGATACTAGTTTAAAATACACTCATTGGGAAACTATGGAGTATATCTCCATCCTATGATACAAGTGTTTTTTGGTGTTTGGATTAAACATGTAAATGAGACTCCTATGTAACCTTTGGGAAGTAATAAGAACCCAAATAGTTCAGTTTCACTTTATGGGGAATATAATAACTTTTATAGTCATGTGATATGGATCCAACCATATAGTTTGGCCACATGTATAAATGACATCTAGTTGGACGTTTTTTAGTAAATGATTGGGGTGGCACATATGAAGTAGTGTCCCATAGAACCAGGGGAGAAATATGGATTCATAGGTTGAATTTAATTCATACCTAGAATGTGTCCTAGAGAGAATACAGTTGATTTTGTGTGTTGGGTTTAGACCTCATGGAGGCTTCCTATAAACCCCATTTTGAGGGTAATTAAAATGGACATAGTTAAATTATGAATATGGATGTTGATGGAGGCCTTCTGTAATTTTTTATCACAGGGGAGTATGGCCCTTTTAGAGGATAAACTGGAACTTACTCTAGAAAAGGATGCATGGACTATTTTAGGACATTATTGGGGATTAATCATAATGGAGAAGCCATGTTAAGGGGGTTATGGGTGATGTTTAATTCATGGTGGATTAGAGGATTGTATCGAGACCTAATCCTAATGAGGATAACCATATTAATGGAATTATAATTGTTTCTTAATATTGAGGATAATTCTAATTGAAATCAGGACCTGTATGGGATCCTACATTTCCTGATTGCAATTTGAATCAGAGTTCTTATAGTTTAATTTGATTCATTGATCATGAAGCTTTTTTGATCGAATTTATTATGCAATCCCACTTGATTCATTCTCATTGAGATAAATATGGGGACATAAAATATCCAACAAACAACACACTACTTCTCCTTAGTTGGTGTAGGAACATGGGGATACATGTGAAGATGTTGGGATTGTGACACTTTCCTCTCTTCATATTATCCTGGAATGAGTATAGGGTACGGAGACAGAGGAAGGGCAGTGTCAATAGTTAGGGGAGAGGGTTTGGGTGCCAGTCCAATATCTATCCCAATGGCCAGGAGGTAGAGTTGAGTAAGAGAGTGACATCCAATAAGAAATTATAAGGGATTAATCTAAGGGAGGTTCCCTAAAATTATTTTTTCATAAAGGGAGGAGAATTTCATTCCTTTTTCAATGGAAAATATTGTTTCATGCTCACCCTACCTGCTTATAATTTGATACTTTCGGTCGTATACAAGAAAGGTGGAGGAAATGGTCTTAACCACGTCACCTAAAACTAGGAAGTCAATGAAACATTCCCTAGGGTAATGGTCCTTGTGAATGTGGAAATAAAAATCCACAAACTCTTTAAGGATCATAACCATTAGGTATGATGAATGTTTTAAACCACTAACCGTATAAATACAAATATAAATTGGAGACACATTGGTGTGTCTTTTCCCAAAGATTTGAAAGTATATAGGTCATATAGGAGGTTTCAACATTGTCACTTTCATAAAAGGCATCAAAGGGGATAGGAGCCCTGTCGTAGGTGGATTTGAAGAGGGATCATAGGGTTGGGTTGCATAGGTTGAAGGGTAAAGAGAAGAGAGGATGATCATGTAGGGTGTACTCTACACAATTAGACCTGGTAAAACTAGTGGAACATTTGTGACGAACCACCTGGGAAAATACACATGGGTGAGACCTTGATCAATCCTTCAACGGTCTCTAAAGGGGTTCCCTAATGTGACTCACGTAGGTATCTATTTGGGAAATTCTACCTTGAAATAGTCATCAATTATTATGGGTTGAGTGGTTTCCTTTCATAGGATTTATTTATATTAACTCTTTGTAGGTCTTTAGTTTCACTATCCCTCTTTAATTCCCTATTCATCAGGTTTTAGAATGCTACCTTGACTGTTATGGAGGGAAAAAATGAACCATTAGGTTCAATTAAGCATTAGTTGGACTTCACGTATTTTCTATCTTTAAAAATGAAGACCCCATGGTCCAATTTATATAAAAATATCGGACCCTGGGAAAATGTGACATCATGTATAGTTTTCACATGTAGGTTGGTCGTAAAGTGTTTCACACTGGTACCTTGTGCATAGATGGTTTTCGGGGTACTTTGGAAAAATATCCTTCGATCGGATTAATTTATCATTTTTATTATTCCTTTCTATTCTTTTCTTCTTCCTAGGTTTTTCCCTTTTCTAAATATTCATCCACATAATAGAGAGTAGTTTTAACATAATTATATTGATATGCGTGAACTTTATTACATATTCACAATGTTATGTGTCCACAAGATTACATGTTCACAATGTTATCTATGGAAATGTATTTTATGTCCATAATGTTATACATAGAACATTTTTTTGTCCAAAAGTTTATTAAATGCGGCTAATTTCCTGGGTTTAACAAAGAGAGTGAACTCGATTATATTTATACATTTTCACAATATTATATGTTTATTTGTAGTCCAAAAATCTATGTTTTCTTCCATTTTTATTCTCTCAAGTATTAGGCTGTTTGATTCCTTATTATCCATGTCCTATAAATAATAAGTATTTATGCCACGACTCTTGTTTATGATAAATGATGTGTTGGGTATGAACATCGTATGTATTTTTCAGTATCAAATATCCATATTAATATTTTATTTTTCATATGATCACAGATTTATATCGCTTATTTTTACCATTAGTAATTATTTGAGACCATCCATTACTATGCTTCCTTTCCATAGTTTTTTGAGAGATTTCTTATATAGATTATTTCTCTGAAAACTTCTAAATGGGATTATATTTTAAGAAAAATTAATGATCTTTCACTACATTAAAATTTTGTGTTCCTATATTCCAAGGAAACTAAACTATTACTATCCTCAGGAATTTTTTTGTGCAATGTATGGAATATTCATCTAAAAATATTTAATACCGATGTATGAGAATCCTAGTTTTCTATATGAATTTTGGTCACAAGGAGACTTATTGGTTTTGTCTAATCAAACTATAAACAACAATGATTTCTGGGCATGGAACACAGCGGTTGGAAGGTCCAGGTCCTCCATCCGTATAATCTAGATAGTCAGATACTGAATGTATCCCAGGTCTTCCAAGGTCTGGTCAGATAAGGCAGGCTACTCTAAATTATAAGATGAAAATAGACAGTACAAAGTGGTTTTTACCGTTTGGTCCGTGCCGATTGTCAAGCTGCCTATACCAACCTCACCACCCAGTGTTCACTCCCATATGCGAACTTTTGCACACCAATACCGTCAAATAATCTTCTTATTGGAATCGTCCCCCTTTGGCTAGGCTGAAAGACCTACACTATATAGAAGACTACTTGTGGCAGCGGTAACGAGTGAATGGTCAATATATATCAGTACCGGTTGAATTTTATAGGGCATGTTGTTTCTATTTATTCTACATTGTACTATACATTCATGTCTTTTTTATTATATTCATTAATTTTACATTATCTTTATTTAACTCTCCACATGGAGGACCACCATAGATTGGTTGTCTAGTTGACCGGATTAATCTGTTTTAGTGTTAAATTCATACTTAGTCACTCTTATATCAATAACCTAATTGGGAATCACCTTTCATGATCACAATGTATTGAATACTTTTATGTGTTCTCTATGCATGAAATCCACATATGTGATGACTTTTAGATTTTTTTCTTAATTCCACAAAATAAATTCTAGATTACATTAAATTATATCTAGGGTCATCACAATGGACATCAGGAAGTCATAATCATAAATATATTATAATTTTCTTTTGAAAATTTGTAAAATATTTTTAAACTCCTTATGACATTTCCTAATGAATTCCATCATATTCATACTCAATTTATCTTATTCCCTAAACTCTTATATCATCTAATTTTCTTCTTCAACCTCATTATTCATAAATATTTATCCATGTTATGTTTATTCACCAATTAATTAGCCTTTATGAAAATGTTAACAAGGAATGTCGGTCCAGTCATTCACCTAAATTCTTAAAAAATTGAACAAATTTTAATCCTTATTAATAAAAACTATAAAAGGTTTTCTACTATCGGGTGTAGTATCCAACATATCCACCAATCCATAACTTATAACTGGTTATTGATATATTTATAATTATATTCAACACTTTTCATTAACTTGGGTACCATATCTCTAATTATATTGTAAATGGGTCTTGTCATGTCAGAACAAATTCTTTCAAGTTCCTTTTGCATCATGTGACACACAAATATAAATTATCATTGAAAATAAATAATTAATAATTAATAAAATTAATACATCCCTTTGGTCACATGAATCATCCCATCTATATTTATTTTATAAAAAATTAATACAATTATCATAGGATATATAATAATATCAGTTCACACCATGCCTCCCCATAATTTTCAATAAATGGGGTTGGTGAATATTTTCCTCTCATCATTTTTGAGACTATAGTGAAGGGCCAAATTTAACATGTCAACCATGTATAATATAATTTTTTATTTGACTTTTCATTTCATGAAAATACATGATGAATGGGGGTATCAAATGTTATTTACACAATGTACGGTATATTAATCAAATTTCAGCCTACATTGGCTGAACTGGTGTAGAAAATAAGAGTGGTTATTTTAGTCAATTAAGATGTCCAATGACTAACCATAATTTTATGTCAACTTCACATTCATCATTTAATAGTTGTATCAATATATATTCATGTAATTTTACAAATCATCACTCCACTTAAACTAACCCATCGAAATAGTTAGGAGAATGAAAAATTGATTCTCTATTTTTTTAGATAATAAATACCCCCTTATAAACATATTTAATTGATTTAAAAATAATAATTGTATGGTTAATATCAAAATATATTTTTAGATAATTCTTTTCTTTTCATTATTTTCATATTTAACTAAAATTAATAAATCTATGGTAGCTTATTCTCTTTAATAAATCCCACATAATGGATTCTATCAAAACATCACCGTAGTTTATTTTGTCTTAAAAAAAGTATCTATTAATTTTGAAACTATTTTGGATGGAAAATATTAATTGATATTTGATTAATTTTTTGATTTTACCATTAATTATAGATTTATTTGGGTGTATTAGTATTTCTTCATAGACCATTTATATCATATTAAAGATTCACCTTTAACTTTTTATTCCTTGATGCTTATAAATTATAACATGGTAATATGGAGGGTCTTCATAGACTCCTTATTTATAGAAAAAAGTATATTCTTTCCACTAAATCAAATTACTTATTTCCTTTTTTCCATTAAATGTCAAGACCTCTTCTTGTTTTTACACCTGTGATTTTCTAAATCAATTATCTAGTTAGTAGAAAATATTTACTTAAATATTTGTCAACATTATTTATAGATATAGTTGGATAATTAACATTATCAATCAATAAACATTAATTATTTAGTTATTTGTACACAATTATATACTTTATAATTTATCTAGATAGAATTTTATACAAATGGTAGGCACAATCATATTCTCCCTCTTATGTGTAGGCTCTACCTTCATAAATTTTTTTTTATAACATAGCATAATTATTGAGTATCGTTTATAATTAAATATATTAAAATTATTATATAGTGATTTCCTACATCTGATAGCATCTTCAACAAAATTTTTGAAAATTTCATAAATTTGTTTATCAACTTTCAAATTACGCTTTTTGAGTAGTCACTCAAGATCATTATCATATCCATTAAAAACTAATTCAATCCTTCAATATCTATATTTGATGGATTACCAATTTAGTTTATTTTTTTCCTTTATTTACCCTTTTTCATTTCCATTAAATATTGACTCATTATATAGACTATAATTCCTCAATCGATAGATCTCCACCATGGATTAATATCCACAAAAAAATTGATTTACATCTTTTGGGTAAACATAGTTTAATAAGCTTCATCTATTTCATCCAAAAATAATAATTGTTTCATTTTAGTAGATACTTTATTTTGAGTTATCAATATCACATCACATCTGAAAAAGTTTTTGTTCTTATTGGTTACAAAATAAAATTCTCCCAAATAGTGAACTAAAATATTTCAAAATTTATTTAAGATACAATGTGAATCAAATTTGTTTTCATTAAAAAATATTTATATTCTTTTATGATATCCCCATTTGTCCAACAGGTTTATTTTGTGTTTCATATCCACAAGTAATTTCTTCATTACTCATATAATGTATACCTAATAACATATGGAGACTATAATCCACTTCCCTAGGAAAAAACTTCCAAAATAAATAACATGTGTCAGCTAATCTTCTTCATTAATTTTTCAAAGTTATATGTTATGATTTTCTGGCATAAATGCATTTTTATAATTTTTCTGAAACCACGCTCTTCAGGGATAAATTTGGGGGAGCTGTGGTTTTACTAAACCTTCACTCATCCAGAAATGATACATATATGGGTTTATACTCATGTTTATACTTCTATATGTTTCTATGTTTTTATTTTAATTCTATGATAGAAAGAGTTGAGGTAATAGTATAGACAAATTATATTGGATAATGGGTTTCCTTCATATATGTTTTACTTGTGGGTAGATCAAAAAATACTTATATACCTAGTTTACACTAATTTGAGTTCTTTTTGAATGAAGACAAATTTATGAAATTTGGGTCATAACATTATTTTTCTTAGTGGATTGGGATGATCTACTTTAAATTGTTTTTGGAATTTTCAGTTTAATTTCCTAATCTATAAATATATGGTTGAGGGGTTTATTGTAATATTTAGATGATCTCAACCTTCCATCCCATTTATAGTTTTGAGTATTAATATTATCTTTATATATATTTCTACATTCTTTTATAGGTTTTTTTGTTATGTTAATATCATTAGCATCAAAATATTTGTTAGTTTCCCTTGTACAAAATACATGTATCTACTCTAAAAAATGGATCACATCATCCAGAACATTTTAAAAATAATATTTCAAACCTAAAACCATTTTAAATTATTTGTTATCAACCAAAAATATTTCATTTAAATGTGTAATATGTTCCTCTTTATCTAAAACTAGCTTGGTGATAGTATTTTCATTTTTCACCATATGAACTAATGACTCTTATATTCCATCATATTCTTACTCTAGATATGATTTTTCATTATGTAGTCCCTTAATATATAAGTTTATATAAACAACCACTTTAATAGGTAACATTTCAAGATAATCCATCACATCAATATAAAAAACAATGCATGATTTCTCATGTAATGTTTCAATATATTCACCAAAAAAACTCAATTAATTAGAGGAATATTAATAAATAGATTAAACTAAGAAGAACAAACAATTATTACTATCTATAACTAATGGTTGTTCTTATTTTCTTATTTATATTATTCCATGATTTTGTGGCTCTATAATCATCAAAATTTTCAAATTATTGATCAAAATGTACAAATATATATTAAGAGGGATGAAAATAGTTTTCAATAACCGAGAATTATCAATTTCAAATATATACTTTTAAAAAAATAATAAAAACAATAGTGAAATAAAATTTAGATCCAATATTAGATATCCACACATGGAGATCAATTTAATCTCCCCATAAGTGTATTTCAAAAACATGTTAGGTGGGGTGAAGTAGTTGTTTTATTATTTTTACCATATAATAATATAAAATTTATTTATTTACCAAATTTGGATTTAATTTTTTTTATTTTTTATAATAATAAAAAATCAAATTTGTGTTTAATATTCACTTATGCAACATAAAATATTAGAAATAATTTAAAGGATTTAATAAACTATTTTTACAATGATTATCCATGATGTGGGAACCAAGTTCATGTTGTGACTTTTTATTCACCCAGGTCAATTATTCTATACTATAATAAGTCTTAAATTACAATGGTTAGGTATGTAATCATCCCAAACCATGGTGCAATACACCAATAGAATCAAAGTCCCATAATGAATACATTTTTTAGTATCTCACAGGATATTATATCTTCTCACTTCACTATAGTATTCATTTGACATATTAAATTCCTCCTTAATAAATGAAGTATGTAACCAATAAATCAAAGGTTATTAGCAAACCTTACCATCTAATCTACTTCCACACTTAAAAACTTGAAATTAGATGTCAATACTCTATACATGTCATGATATTTTTTGTTAGAGTATAGTAAAACTTCTCATATAATTCTCAGAATTTTTTAATATCCTCTATTAATTCAACTAAGTTATTGTGATGTTCATTAATTTAGAAACTACTAAATATCTGAATGTGTTAATAATTTAATAAAAATAAAAATATTAAAAAATTTCATTCATATTAATATTTTTTGTATTCATGTCAGTATTTTTAAATTATAGATATCACTATATATTCCTCTCTCTTTCCCTTCAATACCCAAATTATCTATCTTCATAAGAATAAAAGAAATATCATATTCTTGTTCTTTATATTATTTGAGATATCATTTTTTCTCTCATTTCTCAATTTAGAATATGATATTCTCTATCCTTTCGTGTATATTTTACAAAGTGGCCATCAGAATATATAATTTCTCTATTTAAAGAGTTAGAGAATTTTGAAATATTCAATTCTCTCATCTTTTAAACTTTATCATAATATTTTTATCAATTATAGAATATGGGATAATTTTGATGATCTTCTATATATTATTTTGGTCAACCTCTTGGCTCCAATATTTTTACAATATTTTTGTTTCCATTATTTTCTCTACTTTTTATCTTTTCCCTGTCTGAGTATTTTTTCTAAAAATTAATGTATCCTTGATATCCTCCATTATAGAATAATAAAAATACACTTAAAATAAAAATATTCTTCTAATACAACACAAAATTATATAAAATTATTTTTTTTTCTTTGTCCATCATAAATTTTTGGATTTTTAATAATGAAATATAAAAACTCTACAATTATGTTTTCAAATAAAGACATAATCTTAGAAAATATTTCTCCATGAATTTAATGAATAAGGACATTTTTTATGTTTAATCAAACGATGTACAAAACTATAGTTTACTAATTTGATTTATTGATTTAATAAATTTAAAATTTTTCACTACATTGATTTCACAATAACTCAAACATATTTGAACCACTTCCCACTCAGTTTAAGAATCATCATCCCACTTAAAATGTAATGGAACATAATTCATTTTTTTTATTTAATAAATAAATATTATATGAAGAGTCATTTTATTTTTGTCAATTTTTTAATAGAAATTAAGTTTCATGTAATATCATTTCAAACAGATGTATTTTTATAGATAATAATCTTTCCAAACTTCTTCTAATATAATATCTCCCTAATATAATTTTAATCATGGATCTGTAATGATTTGTGATTTTTTGAACATGTTAGATTGACATCATCATCCTAAATTTTTATTTTATCTTAGGAATAACTAATTTTAGAACATCAATTTTTTCCATCTTGAATGTCAATATGAGATTATCCATATATGGATAGGCTACTTACACAAATATCCACACATTTACCACTCTATTTTCAATCCACCTAGGTGATCATATAACCCATATAACAGTCTACTGACATTACTGAGTGAATTGTGAATCAATAATTATCCATATATTTGCTAATATAAGTGTTGTTGTATTTTTTTAGGGACACACATACATTGATGACCCAATTTGGAATACCCTATGTGATTTGTCTCTTTTGAATTGGATAATATGGGGTTTTATACACTGAATACCCTTAACTATTGGCTTGTATATTTTTTAAAAGTACCCATAGAATTTAATATTACATTAAATTAATACCATGATAAAATTAAAATAATAAATGTAATTCTAAAAAACTTTTAGTGTATGAAAACCATTACGTATAATTTATAAAATTTTATAAAACCCTTTTACCCCAGTCTCGCGGTCTTGTAATGTTATAACACTCAGGTTATATTATTTTATGAACACCACTTCAAAATAATTTTATATTTAATTTTAGATTTTAAAACCCTTACCCATGTAATCCACATGATTCATTTACCTACATGATTACTTATACTGGTAAGTTTTATCCAGCCGTTTATCAATCTTACATCAAACATTGTACATATTTTTATACATTTATTTACATATTTACTTGTTTTTGGGTTCAAAGTGTGACTTATAGATTCTATAGTCATCTTTCACTTGTAATATATTGTGGAATGTATGAATTGAGGATTTATCCCTTATTAATGGCATACGAACCATATCCTTAATTTTTTGTTTATATGGTTTCTAAGGAAGTATCCAACTCTTCCTTTTTTTCATTTTTATTTTGTGAAACATTATTTATTTTAATTTTTAATTAGATAATTTTATTATGTAGGTTTGTCTATCCTCTATCACCCAACATCATTATAGTATAATTGACATGCTCATTTAAAGTCATCCATTGAAATAGAAAATCTAAAAAATATACCTTTATCCACTAAAAATTTATTTTTAATTTGAGATATAAAAAATTAAATAGTTTCCACGAATTATTTAGAAACATGTTATCTAATGTGAAGAAAACAAATTTATCATGTATTTGAATTATGATACATATGTGATAAAGGAATTCAAATTGAAAAAAATTAAGACAATTTAAACAGTTATAATAGACTTAATAAGACACAAAATCAGAAGAACATTGAGGTTGATGATTTAAAATTGTATAGAAGAATTTTGGGATGTTTAATTTAATAAATTTATATAATAAAAAATATCTTCTATGACACATACTTGGTAGCATATTTTCATATTTGTATAAATAAAGAATACATATTAATAGTAATGTGGATAATGTGTTGTATTCCTCGAATATAATATTATGAATATTTTTTAGAATTAGTAGGTGAAGAAGGATTGGATATCTTTTATTATAGAGGAAATATATATTTTAGTTTATAATACATATAAAAAGATCATATTGATTAATTATTAATTTAATGATTATTTCTAGGAGGTATGATAACCAATGATGATTTAGTTTGAAAATAATAGCGATATTATATTAAAACATAATCTAGAAATGTACTCTCACAAAACATTGATTGAAATACATTAAACATTATAATAGGGGTAATGAAAAAAAAACTATTCTCAAAATGGAAACTATTGTATCTTATAAATAGTTTGAAGATATTTTTACCGAACCATTAGTTATAGTAGTACTCTATAAGTATAAGTAGATCCTCATATTTTAACCAATTTATCCACACTGAAGATTTGATATCCCTTGTCCAATTATAAATAATTATTCAGTTTTATATTGTGTATTTAATCTGGGTGTTCATATCTTTAATTTTGTATATAAGATAGGAATCTCAATACTTAGTGAATCGAAAGGGAATATTGTATTTATTATACACAATATGTAAAATTGTATATATTAACTCTTCATATTTATTATAACGATATTTCAATCACATATTCTTAAATAATTTTTTTTATTTACCACTTCATGGAATTCTGTATAATGGATGTTTCCATACTACTCATATGTGATTAGATCTGCAAAATCAGAAAAAGTGAGAATATTATTGTAAAATAGGTAAAATATATCTGGGGGTAGATTCATAAATATATATAACCTATATAATTTTATTGGGAAATTTGTTTTATGGAAAATAATTTTATTCATAGAACGGTGGATTGAAAATAAAAACAAAATGGGGTTAATGTTACATTGTAAAATTAGATATTTTTTCAATTATATGTTCTGATGAAATTAGTGTTGTGGTTCCATAAATAATTGGTTTCAATAAAATATTAATAATTACAAATCATGAAGTATATGATTTATGGGATATTTCATAATAAAATTAGATATTTTATATTCAATGAATTATTTGATGTTCTAGAAGTTGAGGTCCATTCATTTATAGAAATCTTTTTTATTTTTAAAAAAATGATAGTATTTCAAAATTCATAACAAACATATAATATGATTGATAATTTATTGGATGTCAAAAATTATTCTAACAGAGAATTGAATAAGTTAATTATGAATAAAATTATTTAAGGAATATGGGTTTGGAGGAGGATGATCAAGATATAGATTTTTTTAGTTTATATCTAGAATTTTTTTAAAGTGGAAGATTACTATTTTTGAAAATTTTAAAATGCATTGAATATGAAATAAATTAAATATTTTCATACATTGGTATTATATATATATATATATTATTTCTATAAGTTGTTTTTTATGTGGGTATAGTTTTTCAAATGTCAGTTTTCTCCTCATGTAATATTTACACATGTAATAAATTTCACTAATTATGTTTCTATAAGATACATAAGTATTTTTTGTCTGTAATGAATTGATGATGTGTAATAAATTGGTGATCATATATATGGATTTTAAAATTATTGTTGTGATGATTTTACCCAAAAATGGATTAAAAACCCTTTCTAATTTTCATTCAAAATTATGGAATTTTTAGGATGAAAAGTAAATTTATTTATCCATTCTAATTTAATGATGGTTATGGAATGAACTTCCAAAAACAAAATTGATCTCAATGGTGATATTTTACTATATTATCAGTTGGGAGTGGAATTTAAATTATTATATTTTCATGGAATTTATCATTTTTCTTTTGAATTTGAAATAAAAACATCCAAAATTTAATAAGAGGTGGATGACTAGAAAATAAAATATTTTTAATTACACTTGAAAGAATATTAAAAAATGATATACTAGTGATAATTATTTCTAATAGGTAAAGGAAAGAAGAAAAAATTTTAAATAAATATCAAGAATTAAATAACACGATGTATTGGGACATAATTCTATTGAAGATTGATCTGTTTAGCGATGATTATTTTCTATAATAGTAAATATTTGGAGGTATAGATCCAATGATTCTATAAAAACCCATTGGTAAATTGGTGTCGTATTTTTATTTTTTGTCCCATTGAGTTCTAACTCTCAATTAATATTAGTTTGTTAAAACATTATTAGAAATATGTGAGTGAAAATGAGAAAGTGACATTGGGGAATGAATAATTGATAATATTGAACAAAATTTTGAAATAAAAACCCATTGATGAAGTTATTAATTATTATATCAACACATCATCTATATATTCTTCATGGATGTATCTCTATCCAGATATACCGAGAAAAACCCTTGAATTAAACCTTGATTATTTTATTACATGTAGTTGTGCTTGTTTGTAATCATTGATAAAATTTAATGGTGTCTCTGTAAATTTGATTATATGATAACATAAAACTTATGATAAGTAGATATTTTATTTCACTTTAATAACCCCTACTGTAGTCTATATACTATGGGGCTTCAGCTTAAAACATAATTCCTTTTAATAAAATAGTATGTATGATATTATTAGAAAAAAAGTTCATTATACTCATACATGGATATGGTATGATCATTTACATCATATATAAATAATTAATTTAAATATATTTTTTAATCATTAAATATAAATTCAAAAATAAAATCTATTTGATGGGAGGTGGTTGAAAAAAATTCAGATACCTTCTTTAACAACCTGAGATTTTGTATATTATTATTCTTCAAAATTAATTTTATCATTTTCAATTATCCCATAATGAAACACAGGATATAGATTTTTTTTTATATAAAATAAAATATATTATATTAAGTTATATTCAAGACCAAGATAATATTTCTCTACATGCAACAGAAGCTTTGTGTACGTTAAATGCGACATCAAGCTCCCACAAAACATCATTTTATTGATATAATTGTTTAAATAAAAATGTTATGGAATGTCCATTAAACATGGTAATATGAATAGTAATTTATAAATTTCAAAAATTATTTATAATCTATTTATATAAATAAAATATTTTGATAATGAAAATAAAATATTTTGGTAATGTCTATTTGTTTAAAAATAATATTTTTTATAATGAACTAATTTTCAAGTCCTTCTATGACGAAAAATAAATGTATCAATATAAACTATTAGAAATTTAATTTTATAAATTAAAAATAATATTTTAATTTGAAATTTACAAATTTATCTAGGGTGTGGTGTTTGTATTTTTCTAAGAAGCTTCATTTTGGGATGAATAGTGAAAAATTCTACATTGTACTAATTAACTATCCATTTTATTTAGGTAATTTTTATAAATTAATTTTATTTTTTATATGAAAATAGATAATTTATACATATAATAACCCAATTAATTTCATTGTAATCTTTTATATATTTTAATTAGATGTAAAAACTTATTGAACCTTTGAATATTCTTTTTACCCGCCTTCCCACCATGTCTTCGAGATTAGAATTAAACTTAATTTATCCACTACTGTGGATTTAATTTCAAAAAATAGACATACATGGTTTTAGTAATATTTTTATTTAGATTCTAATATGATCAAACAATATTTTTGGATCGTATGAATTGTAACTTCAGTAATTTCTTATTTACCATGGTTGAGGTTAAATCATGTAATTAAAGGTAAGGAATATATTATAATATTATAAAACTACCCTAACACTTGAAGTAATTTTTTATATGAGTGTAATTATATAAAAACCCATTAAAAAATATTTCCTTTTTATGAAACTTGGCTAAAAATATAACATTTATTATATTTTATTTAAAGATAAGACAAACATGTCATACTCATACTGGTTAATACGTAAATACTTTTTAACATAAGGATATTTAAAAGAATAATTTTTCTATAATTATTAATTTCAAATATAATAAACATATCTTCATCTAGATAATTTATTTTTAGTTTTTTAGATGAAATGGTTTAATTAATGGCTTCCATAATGACGATTCACTAATTATTTAATTAATTTTAATTTTAAATAAAGTATATTAATAAAATTAAAATATATATAATTTAACACAATTAATTAAAAAATAATAATATAAAAATTTTACATCTTAGTGATATATTATATTTTTTCTGAAGTTATCTAGTAAATATGAAATTTTATAAAACCCAAGTAATGAATGGCATCAATGTTGATATAAATAATTCTTAAAATAAAATATCATTTTATTAAATGATATAAAATTCATAATTTTTTTTAATTTTGATAACATACTATAATAAGGTTATAAATGTCATAATTGATATATTTGGGATTATTTTTTAATTTTACAGTAACTATAGTAACCCTAAACTGTAAAAATATAAGATATCCTTGTAAATGTTAAAGGGTTTAACAAAGGGTTAAAACCAAAAGATAAGGTTAATATCATTAACAAAAAATGTCTCAAAATAATTATTTGAGAGTATTTATACCCATAATCATATTATATTCTATATAAATATCTTTTTAGGAATTTTAATTTGAAAATCAATTTATATTAATTTAATTTTTTTTGAGTTTCCAAAAGTACCCCTCCCCACAATTTTAAAAGGGAACCTTCTCCCTCACATTTTCACATAACATTGAACCTAAATTATATTAAATTACATTGCAATTTCCCTTATAGACCTCTCTAGTAACATTATATTGGTTCTGGTACTCTCAGAAAACCATCCCGAATGTACTCAAGAGGTGGTCTATAGGGATATCGTCGTAGAAGAGGTAATCTTCATACCGACTCTTTAAAAAGTTGTTTCTTCTTCTACTTCTGATTAATGTTTTTATTCCTTTATAATGTAATAATTACAGTATAAAATATATAATGATATATTATTATTATTGTGGAACAACCATATACAATATTTTATTAATCCTATGAAAAAATTACTGTTTGACGTGTGCGTTCATGCGGCTTACCATCCCCACTCCATGCTATAATACGTGATTCATCATCACTTTACTTGGATGAGTATAATGATAAATATATTGAATAAAAATAATAAATATGAGATTATATTTATTCTATATAACAAATACACAATCTATTTCATCACGATTTTACAATTAAGAAAATGATTGTGTCCCTCATGGGAACGTACTGCCAACTGTCGCCAAGACATGATGAGATTAATCTTCCTCATTATGAATTTCAAGAATGACAATAAAAAGGTATATAATGAATAAATTTGAAATATAAGAAATAATAATTATAATTTTATAAGATATATATTTCAATTTTTTACCTTCTTCCATTAAGAATGATAAGAAAAATGAACCAAAGATCATGTCTAGGTACAGCTTACCATCTCCATGAAAGGTGTATTCCATTTCATATATCTATATTTTATATATATTTATATACTTAATATATATTATATATAAATAATTTTTTTCATCACTTAAGTAATTAAATTATGATATATGTAATAACATAATGAAAAACTAGTCAAAATACATAAGATAAAGAATGTTGTTATTGTCTTAACCATTTATCGAATGTGGAATTGTTAATAAATGTGAAATATATAGTAAAATAATAATAATATATGATATAATAAATATTATTATGAATATTTATTAAGTTAATAATATTATTAAAACCATGATACATGAGTTTTGGACATGTATGGATGCAATCAGGACTAAGGTAAGTGAATTTCATCTCAATTTTTAATTTTAGGATATACGTAACAAATCCAGAACTCGATTATTTTTTTGTGTATATATTGACCTATGAAATTTTATATCATTAATTTTATTTTTTTAATAATATTAAAATCCTTATTTTATTTTGTAGTGTATTGGCGATCACAATTCAAAAGTTACTCAAGAAGTAAGGGATTTTTGTATCACCTTTCCTTCTATGATAGATATGCATCACACCATACTTGTTTCTAATATATGGTATATATACTTACAATGAATTTATTTTATGTGTCTCAACCATAATTTTATAATAATTTCATATCCATATAATTTCCATTATTTCATGAGTAATATTATTCTATTAATTATAATGTTTTAATGGTTAATTCTAGAATCCCATTATTATCAGGATTATTATATATGTAAGTATTTGTCAGCAAATAATTTTCTTCCATTTCCTTTTTTCTTAAAAATTTCATCCAAATTAATTATAATATTGTTATAATTTTTTGAAAATTCATTTTTCCCATATATTGCTTTTTATGAAATGGTTTGAAAAGAATATTTTGTTTTACCTTTACCATTCATATTATTTCCATGATTGGTTTATTCTAATTATGGAATGATATTTATGAAACCCATTTCTCTTGATTGGGTTATGTAATGATTGAATGATGATTATAAACCCCATTTCATTTTATGGGTTTTATATCATACATGATTTATGTTTTTATGGAACATATATCAATGATTTCATTTTGACATGTGTGGGATCTATATCTTCCTCCAATGCATTGGGTTCCAATTTATAACTCCTGAGATAGATATAATAGACCATGTAAAAAATATGGTTATCGGAGTTATACATGACTACCAAGATGGTATGGAAGTGAAAAAAGATTAAAAAATTTGTATGAAAATTGAAACCATGGTAAAAATATTTCCTTGGCTGTGATTCCTTGAAATATAGTGAAATAATTTTTATATGTTTATGGGTCTTCCAAAAAATCTATTTCTTTTTCTTATGTTATTATTTCATATATTATGTTTTTTTATTTCATTATGATTCTTGTATAATGAATTTATAATCATTATTCCATGATACCTATTTATGATCATTGATATTCAGGGTATGATCTTCGATTTTTATTTCCATGTTATCATACCCTTATTGCAATTAATTTTTTATGTATCTCGTGTTTAACCATACTGAGCATATGAGATCACCCTTTTTGTTATGTTCTATTTTCCCTAGGTTATAAAAATGCTTTTATTTTGGGATAATGAAACATAATATCTTTAGGTGATATTTTGAATATCTTTCATGAGACTGGAGGTTTGTGTTCTAGGTTTCCAACAACACTAAACTAATAATGTATTTGGGAGTGTGTCTGTGTAATGTATTAAATTTTTTGACAATTTATGTACTGTATATTTATAAAAATCATTTTTCAATATATTTGGTATTAGAAAATATGTTTCATTATCCATTGGAATATATAATTAGAAAACCTTATTGAGAACCTTAAGAACATATCTAAGGATAAGTATATGGATAAGAAAAATTATATGAAAATGTTCAATAATTTTGATAAATGAAATTAAAATTTTATTCCTAGTAATACATCATTGTCTGGATACTAAGTGGATGTGGATCTGGCACAAATTTACCTAGGGTTAATAACTTTGGCAAGGTGCATCAGGCCTAACTCAATCATAATGTGGTACACAACAATGAGAAATTCTACAAACATAGTTTGACACTATCAAGGTATACGCTATGGGAATTAACAAAACATCATGAACCATTATAAATGTTTTAATTACAATTTGTCTATAAATAAACTATGATAAAACTATGGCATCATAAATTAACGAAGGTTTCTTTATTTAGAAAATTTATAAGTAAATTTTGGTGATTTTGTGGGTTTTAACCATGATAAGTTTTTCTCACATTATGAATTCTGGTTTTAGTCAATAGAAGATACCAAAATGAAATGGAATAATGTTGAATTTGATTCACATGATTCTTATGAGAAGTAAAATGGGATTATCACAATAGTGAAATATATTCTGATCATGGATAATATTTTTTCCCAGAACATTGTTAACAAAGTGTTCCACAAAAAACTATTGAGGTCAAGAAAGAATAGAATTAAAGAGTTCACTGAGTGTTAAAGTAATATAGACCATGAATGAAAGATGAATTGGTTTACTTTATGAAAATTAGTTTGAAATAATCACCTATGTAAATGTATTATAGGAAAAAAAATTGGACTATGGAAAAGAATAAGACAAAGCAAATAACAGCAAAGGAAAAATGAAGTGTTTGGTTAATGGAATGAATGGGAATATTGGACTCCTGATGAAAAAAGTAAAGGTTAAATGAGTTAATTGTATAATGATTGGTAATTATTTATATTGATGTCCTAAGTGGAAAAATCATTAAGATAATATGAAATGTGGTATGAGTAATGGCTATATTGATGACGATGATGATATTGTAGATGAAATGTGAAAGAAATAGGTATTAAGTATTTGGATAAGGTAGACTTCTTATAGTTTAAAGATAAAGTGGAATAATTGATGTTTCAATGTATTTTTATTTAATAGTTATGTTATATAAATGGTGAACTATACAAGAATTCATTAGTTTGGGTTTTTACTTTATATTTACATGTTTCTATGGAATGTTTCCAATAGAGTAGAAATGTGATTGAATTTAAATATGACCTTCTGAATAAGGGAATATAACCCTCAATATGTTCCTTATGTTATGATAAATATATGCTGGATATGAATATATAAATTGGACAATAATTATTTACCGGTAACTAATAAAGGATTTTTTTTAATATGTGGTTTATGCTATCAAGGATGTTGTTTACATATTTTTTGGACTTACATAATATATCCAGAAAAATTTGGAATAAGGAAACATGCTTGTATTCAATAAGTATTTATGGTAAATCCTGTTATTAACATGTTTAATTAGAATACCTGATGAATTTTTTCACATGATTTAAATGTGACAACCAAGATAAACCTTATGATATATGGGAGATAATCATTAGGCTAATTTAGTGAACTTCAATTTAATGATTTTTATTTTCATATTTAGAAACAATTATATGATTATCCATTTATGAAATGTTTATGTAATCTTTAAATATGTCTATGAGATTAAATTAGTATCTCACCTTAGTTGGATTGATGAAAATTCAATAACTTTTGAGAACCGTTTTTGTGATAAAAAAGATGAAATGACCTACTATTCTATTTATGATCATCTAATGTTTTGGAAATTCAATCATCAACATAATTTATTAGAATAATAGTTGATGTGTGAATTAATCAAGGAATGAAAAAGTGTGAGATTATGATGAAGTCATGTAAGTATAGAATCTCTTTAAATTCATAAATATTACTAAATGAATGGTGGGGTAAAACATTGTCACTTTATCATCCTTTTTTACGATATTAATGAATTTTTTCAATCCCCTTTTAGTCATGGATTTTTGATTGGTATCATTATCCTAAAAATTTTCTCTTTCATTCTCCATAATAAATTTTTGGCTATATTTTTCTTCTATGTCAATGTATTCACATTTCAACTATGTTCTCCTATGTGGAAACCTAGTTATGGGTTACCTTGGGTAATCATTATGTTTCCAATTTTTTAGGAATATTGAATATATTTTTTTAGGATGTGGGTTTTCATGAAAAAAATATATGTATTAAAACATTGACACCCCAGACAAAATTTGAGGGTGAAATTCAATTTATGGGGGCCGAAAATAACACCCATATATTTTATTAATTATTATTTTTCTGAATTAATTATTTTCTCTTTGAAATTTTCACATCATTAAACATTTAATATATATTTTCTATTATATAAAATTAATATTTGTGGATTTCATTATATGAAAGAACATGTTACGCTTGCTATATACGCCACACCAACATAGTGTATGTTACACACAACATCGAGTTTCCACAAAACATCATTTTATTTTTATATTTATTTAAATAATATGGATATGATCTAGATGTTAAGAATAGTAATGTGAATATTAATAAATAATTTGAAAATATATATATTGCTTTTATAAAAATAAATTAAATGATAAAGAATTTTTTTTTTGTAAAGTCATTATTTAAATAAATAAAAATTTTTTATTGGTGAACTGCTTTTCATTTCCTTCTATGAAAAATAATAAATTTTTTTATAAACATAATTATATGTTTAATTTGATAAAATTAACTTCATTTTTTAGTTTTTATTTTCAAAATTAACTTAGGGTGATTTTTTAGTATTTTTCCAAGAAGTATCATGTTATGATGAATAGTAAAAATGGTATTATAGCTAAAAACATCTTTTTTCTTTAAAAAATTATTACAAATTAAATTGATTTTTAATAACACAATAGAATTATTAAACATATAGTAATAAAATTTATTTCTTTGGAATAAATTTTATATTAAAATTTGATATAAAAATTTATTGATCTTTTGAAAAATATTTTTACCCGCCTTTTATCTGTGTCTATGGGAATAGTGTTAAACATATTTTTATTGCTTCTGTGGGTTGAGTTTTATAAAATAAAATAAATTTTTATAATCATTGTGAAATTTAGAGTCTAATATGATCAAATTATTTTTTGGATCGTATGAATTATATATTTTTATTTACCACATTTAAGGGTAAATCGAGTAATTAATGGAAAAATAATATTATAATATAATACAACTACCCAAAAACAAGTCCCAATGTTATTGAATTAGTGGGATTCAATGAAAATAAGACTTATTCATAAATTATATCCTTTTAATGCATCTTTTTAATAATATGAAATTTATTAAATATTATTTAAATACAGGTTTAAAATGTCCTACTAATAACTTTAATATGTAAATATTTTTTTATCAATGTTATATCGAATATTAATTAGTCATCAAAGAGTAATTTTATGTCTTATAATTTTAGATTCATCATGATTATTTATTTTTAATTTTTATAGAATATACTATTCAATTAATTACATGCATTATGATGATGCGCTAATTGTTTAATTAATAGAAATATCAAATAAATGATATTAAAAATATTAAAATAAATATAATTTACATAATTATGAAATCTATGTATTTTATAGATAAATTTTACATATAATTAATTTATTATAATTTATTTTTTCAAATTTATCATGTTAATATAATATAATATAAAAGATAAATAATGAATACTATCAAAATTTATATAAATGATACATTAAAAAAATCTTTTATTAAATGATAAAAAATCCAGAAAAAACTATAATTCTTCAATATAACAATAAAATTCATAAATTATCTGTTGGGGTTTTTTACTTGGCCTTTTTTAGTATCTATTTTACCCCTAATGAGTAAAAATATATGTTTTGATGGTAATAGTTAAAGGGTTTTTCTAAGGGTTAAAGCCGAAATATGATGTTAATATTGTGACCAGAACATGTATAAAAATAATTGTTTGGGACAATTATGAACCATAAAAATATTATATTTTAAATAATTCACATTGGATCTATTTGAAATCAAAAATAAATTTTTATTAATTTAATATTTTAAGTGTTTTTTAAAGGGACCCTCACCTTCACTATAAAATGGAACCCCCTATATCACAGATTCACATCACATTAATCCTTAAATATAATCCATAACCTTACAATTTCACTTCTAAAATTAAATTTTAACATTATATAATTTATTAAATTCTCAAAAGACCAACTATAGTGTTCCTAAGTGGAGATCTAGAGGGATATCGTAGAAGATTAGATAATATTCTTACCGGATCATTCAAAAATTGTTTCTTATTATACATCATCATCATGTGTGGATTCCATTATAAATTAAAAAAATATAGTATAAACTATAGGAGGATATTTTATTATGATTATGTAATAAAAATATTATAGCTTTTATTTACCCTAAAAAAATTGAATGTACCACGCACGCATACATATGACATACCGTCTCCAACTCATGGTGTGATATGTTTTTCATCACCACATTATTTGGATGAATATAATGATTATTATAATTCATATATATAATAAATAGGAAATTTTAATGATTTTTAGTAATTAATATAACATCTAATTCACCACCCTTTGACAATTAATAATATGATAATATCGCTCATGAGTACATACGACCTACCATCGCCACGACGCGATGAGATTCATCTTCCACACTAACCATTCATCGAATGATTATAAAAATGTATATAATTAATAAATATAAAATATATGACATAATATTTATAATTTAAAAATAATATATTTATTTATTTATTTATACATAAATTCTATTTACTTTCTTCCATTCAGTATGATAAGAAAAAGGAAACAACATTCATTTGTACGAACGACTTACCATCTCCATGAACGGTATATTCCATTTCATATATCCATCAGTTATATGTATTTATATACTAAATATATATTTCTTATAAATCATTTATTACATTATATATGTATTTAAATCCAGATATAATTAATATACTAAAGAATAAAAATTGAAAACATGTATAATAAACAAATCAGTTATTTCTCGAAGCATTGTTTTAACGTGGAATTGTTAATAAACTGTTAATATAAATTATTAAATGTATGATATATGATATCATAAATAATATTATGATTATTTTAAAATTTATTAATAAGTTTAAAACAAATATATAGTAGTTTCATACATGTATAAAGAGAATCATACTAAATTTAAGGGAATTTCGTCTCACTTTTTAATTTCATGAGATTCATTCAATATTCACCCCTCGCTTCATTTTTTGGGTTTATATACTAACCATTGAAATTTTTTATAATTAATTTTCTTTATCTAATAAAATTATAATATTTAATTAATGTTATAATTTCATGGGGATCATGATTTTAAAGTTACTCTAGTAGTAATGGATGTTTTGTCTCACCTTTACATCTATGAGACACATGCCTCATACACTACTTGTTATTATATATGGTGTATATAATGAAATGAATATATTTTATGAGTTTTGACCATAATATTATAATTTTTTCAAATCCATTTAATTTCCATTATTTAATGGTGTATATTATTCTACTGATTATAATGTTTTCATTGTTAGTTCTATAATATCATTAGTATCGTGGTTTTTTATACGTTAGTATGTGCAAGGAAATATTTATCATCAATGCCATGTTTCATAAAAAATGTATTAAAATTTAATTTTAATATTTTTATAAGATTTCTTAAATCCATTTTAACCCATGTATGATTTTTTATTAAATGGTTTGAAAATAATATTTTTTTCATTTTCCTAATGAGGGATTTTTTTGAGTTTTCCTGAAATAGTATGAGAAGACTGTTTTTTATCTTATAAAGAATAAACATATTTTTAATCTTATATTGTGCCATATTTCATTGATTCTTTACTTATATGATTAGAAGGTTATTTTTAATGAAAAAACATTTCTTTTAAAATTGTGTGGAATTTTAACTAAAGAAATTGTTTTCAAAGAAGAATTGATATTTTCCACAACAATGTTTTTGAAGAGTTATCTAAAAATTATTTTCCATCTAATATAAAATAGTTTGATGTTACTTATGTATTAATTTGGATATTATTAAATGATACCATTATAATTATTTACATGAATGGATTATTTTTATGATTGAATGATATTTTCAAAACCCATTTATTTATATTGGGTTATGTTTTTATTGAATGATGTTTTCCAAACCCATTAAATTTCATTGGCTCTGATATGATTCAAGATTTTTGTTCTAGTTTTAAATATATTTATGAATTAATTTTGAGATTTGTGGGACTTATATCGACCTACATTTATCTGGGTAAATAATTATATCTCATGAGATATATAAAGAGGACATTTTCAACTAAGATGGTTATGGGAGTGATCTATGATTAAAAAAATGCTTATGGAAGTGAAACATGATGACTGAGATGGAATGGGGAGGAAACCCGTACTAATAAGATGGCGGGGTATGTGATTCCATTATATATAAGGAAATGATTTTTGTATTATTATTTGTCTTCTAACAAATCCGAGTGTTATTCCTACTTTATGATTTCATGGATTATGTACTTTATTTTTTTATGATTCTTATCATATGAAATATCAATATTTATGACATTATTACTATTTATTTTCTTTGCAATGAATGGTAAGATATTATATTTTCAGGATCATGTTCTCATACCCTTATTCTCCAGATTATGTTTTTATATATCTCTTGTTTATAGTTACTAAACATTTGAGCTCTCCCTTTTTCATATGTTTCAATTTCCTCATGTTATAAAGAAAGTTTTTAGTTAAGGTAACCATATATAAAGACATTAGTGGGAGATGATAATTATTTACACCAGATTAGACATTTTTATTCCATGATTCCAAAGGCACTAAACTATTATAGACATTGGGGACATGTTTCTGTAATTTATTATGTTTTCTAACAATGTTATTTAAATCCTATGTATGAAAATATTGGGTCACTACATCTTATTCTTAACATTAATATCATGAACCCACATGGTTGACCCATCAATATTGGTACCAGATATAGTATAAAACATTTTCTTAAGGGAATACCAAATCCCCAAGATCTATTAAATACCACTTGGGAATTAGGAAAAAACATTAGGAATAAATTTTCCACTATATAGAATCCAAATAACCACTCAATAATATAAAGTAGAATCATTCACCTTCCAAATATAGAAAAAGTAATAAGAATAAATAAGAAAAAATTAAACCAATTTATAATATATATTTATGAAAATTACATGATTATAAACATATCTCCGTGAAACACATTGGTTTTTCATGAAAAATATTATCGATTACCTCCCATGCCCCCTATCCTAGAAAATATCCTCCTCCATGTTTTTCCTTGAAGTTAAAAAACCTCTTAAAAAACTACCTATATTCCTTAATACATATTAAGGGCATGATAAAAGACCCAAAACAATATCCCACCAAGTTATTCATTAGTAATTTATATTAAAATACATATAAATATGATAAATTTTAATTAACTAAGGCACGATAATCATATTTACAGTTCGTCTGAAAACATACATTTTAAACCCATCCTAATAATTTATCAAAATATTTATATGAAATACTATTCAATAAAAAAATTATCTTTAATTATATTATAAAAATATTTTGGAAAACATAAAATGATTATTTTTATGAAATCCTACCACCATGGTAATGGATTCCCTAGGTATGTTAGGTTAAGTCTCAATAATACACACACTTTGTAGTGATCATGGAAAACATGTTCTTACAATACCATAGGTCTATGATCCTAAGGGTTTGATCCCACCACTGAAAGTGAACTCCTACCTCACCAGTATTATTTAGTGTTTTCATCATCAATTTTATTACTAGGTAGATCTAAACATTCCTCTTGTTCTTATAATATACTACCCACCTAAATTTCCAGTACCCATGGGATTAAATTTAAATATAAATCATGGGATATCAAACATCATTAATTAGTTTTTTCAGTAATTTCTAAATCATCCTAGATTACATCTTTTATTTTCCACATGAACTCATTTTTAAGAAGGCATTATCAAAGGTTTTATAAAAAAAATAATTTAAAACTTATATTTTAAATATATATATATATATATATATCAACTTTTGATGTGATGGAAATTTAAAAAAAAAACAATTAAAGGATACATTTTTTAAAAAATAAGTTGAAATTGAAAATATTATTTTTAAAGGAATAAGAAACATAATTAAAGATTCATTAAAAATGTGTTTTCCGTCATTTATCATGCCATTCCAAAATTATTTCCAAGAGATCATGACATATTAAAACAGAAATGTAGTATGACATATATTTATTATGAGAATCATATGAAAAAACCATCCTCAATTATAAATATTTTATAAATAAAAAGGGGATCCAACCAATTGATTGGGGGAAGAATGAAAGATCCATAGAAAGAAAAAAAAATTTTCAAGACTCAGGATTCAAAAAAATTTCCATTATTTTCAAAGATGATTAGAATAAATAACAATATGACTAATATATTCTTATAAAAAATGTAAATCTCACTAGAAAAATCATTATGATAAACATGATTTTGATCCGGTAATTACAAAAGCCAATAATTTCCTAGGGGGTACTATAATGATATGGAAAGAATCATGGTCAAAGGATGACATATGATAAATTAAATGGGGTATCAGAAGAAATAATACATTATTACCCTTAAATTTATCAAACATATC
Source organism: Viscum album (assembly GCA_963277665.1). Lineage (NCBI taxonomy): Eukaryota > Viridiplantae > Streptophyta > Magnoliopsida > Santalales > Viscaceae > Viscum > Viscum album. Next base: position 1,500,065,006 of record OY728146.1, on the reverse strand, counting down.
TATGTAAACACTTAGATGGGGGGTTCCCACCATCCTTTAAATGGGCCTTAATCTGTCCAATGACACACCTAGTAGCTAGTAGATATAAGAATACTACATGAAAGCCATTATTTTCCACCTTATAGCTAGTGGGTGGTGTCTTGTCAACTCTATTCTAGAGTTCTTCATGTTTTCTTTATTGTCCAATATTAGTCCACTAGCTAGCTGATGGCTCTCATCGACTTGTCAGGTGACTTTATATAGCATTTCCTAAATAATTCTTAGTCCCACCTTTACACCACATTCCCAAGCTTACTCCATCAACCCCTCAAGGATAGAACAAAAACAAAAAAAATTATAGGTCAATAGGTATTAGGAGAAAATATGAAAATAAAATGGAAATACATAAAAATGATATTATTATGTGACATATATCCCAGCCACATTATATTCCTCCCCAAAAATGATAATTTGAAGTTTTTTAGGCCCGAAAGTGATTGGCCCCCAAATCTCCCATCATTGAATACAATTCCCATATCCCATGAGTATCTGATATGTTTTACCACAAAAATTGAATCTGAGGTATATATTTAACAAGAAGAATATTCAAATGAGAATAAATATGTTGAAAGGGATTCTCATTCATAGATATATCAATTTATAATTTAATCTCTTCATAATTATAAACAAGAGATGGGTTAGGTTATTACATAATTAGTCTAGACTTATTGAAACATTGTGGATCAGAGTACTCTTAGAAGTTAAATCCTAATGGTATTCTAGATTTACAACCTATTACATAGTCTATAATGTTCCCATATACCTTAAGACCATATTCACCTGTATCTCAAGAATCTAGTGACCCAACTGAGGTGATACATTAAGCAGAACTAGATAACCATCTAAAAATCATGATATTGATGATAATGATCCATGTAAAATTTGTATCATATTTAATCTATATCTATATTCAAATGAATCATCTATATATTCTCCATTATTTATTTAACCAAACATTTTCCAGAAAAAAAAAGTTTCACCCACTAGTGACCATCACAATGCTGAGCTACATGGTTTAACAAATTACACTTCAAAAGGGGATATCTTTATAGAAGACAGACATGTATTATTATAAGAAAATTTAAATAGTCCTATATGCAAACTTCATAAACCAACAAAATCTAGTATATACTCAAATAGTATGTCTAGATAATTTGAATTTCCCTTATATTTCCCATAGATTTGAGGATGATATGATATATTCAACATAACATTATATCCCATCATCTCCTAAGGGTCCTTCCAAAACTGATATGTGAAAAATTGATCTTTTCCTGATAAAATGGTCATAAAATCATCATAAATACTAATGATCTCAAACACATTCGACTTTACTTGGTCACCCACCTTGGTGTTGCAATGAGATTCTATGAAATTAGATGACTTTTTTAATTGATCAAGAACTACCCAAATGATGTTTTTTCCCTCAGAATTCCTTGAAAACCATAATAGTATATCAATTGTTATATCATTCATCTTCTATATAATCATGGGTATATGGTGTTCTAAACTAGATTTTTTTTATTATTTAAAAATAACAAGCTTCAATTTATTACTATGATATAAGAATTAATCTATATTTTCTTCATACCAGGTCACCAAAACTGGTGATTCATGTTATGAAACATATTAGTGTTTCATGGGTGTAAAAACCACTTGGAATAAGGAAAATTTCCTAACACCTCCTTTCTTGTAGAAGTAGGATTTCCATAATGGATTATAAAATTAATAATACATTCTAAAGATAAATACTCTTAATTTGTGGTCTCCACATCATATCAAGAATATTTGTTATAAAATATTTCATTATATTTTTTTATCCTAAAATATCATCTAAATAATATAGTATTTTAGTGGAACACTTGATGAAACATTTCCAGAATCTTACTCACTATCTCTCATATGAAATTATAAAAAGTACCCCTCAAAATCAATTCACTATAATACCCCAAGAGACAAACCATTGTTAGAAAAACATGTTACATTCTAGTGATAATATTTTATTCAATATTATTACATACCAAAAAATCCATTCTATAAATCATTCCAAATAGTCTCAATTTGAGGACTTGAAAATTCAAGATTAGCTCACATTACGATAATTAAGAGGTTATTGATAGGCATTAGAGACCCTTATCCATCACCATTATAAGAGATATGTTTGTGTCCAAAACATATGGTATGGATTATTTTTGGAAAAATCAAGAGATTCATAGTGTCGTGTAATATAAAAAATTTATATGAAACATGTATCATATAAAATAGTCACTAGATATGATGTACTATAATTCATAACCCTCATAGTCATTATAATTACATTAACTCATATTGTAAACTCTTGTCGTATATCTAAAATATTCATTCTAGAGGGAAATATTAGGAAGACCATTATTCTTGAATCATTTTATTTCACTAATGTTCTACCATGTGCTTTTGATAATATTCCCCTATGTGAATTTTTGAAATGAAAATATAGAACCTCTATAACAGATTATAAAAACACCAAGAGTTTCAATTAATTGGTGAATTTTATAAAGTAATATTCATGTTTTAAATACATACACATTATAAAAAAGTTAACATTCCACTACCAATTTCTATAAATGACCTATTATATGACTACTATTTGGGGTCACCACCACCGTTTCAACTGTGAGACTCACCCCACATTGTTTCACCCATACTATAGGTGGTAAATATTTCATTAGATTTAAGGGGAACTCAATTATTCATTTAAATTCCTAACAAATTAATTTATACCATCAAATCCCTACCAAACAACATGAAATATGTTGAAAATTTCAAACTAAAATCCTATGACTAAATATCTAGTCATAACCCCATTTAGAAACTTTAAGCCTTCTTTTTCTCATTCGATACCAACTCAGGTGAAATTGAGAATGTTCTTGAAATATGTTTGTATATTCCATGATATTATATATTTTTTCTCATGGATATGGAATTATATACATTCCTCTATTATTAAAGAATATCTATAGAATTTTTTAGGTCATATGTCCATAGTTTCATTCTACTCGAAGCCCTCATTCTTCTATTAAAAAATATTAAATCCCACTTCCCTATACAAAATCATTCTATATTTAAGACAATACGAATCAAATTGATATAATATAGGGTATCACTCAATTATACAAGGATTTTATTATAATCTAACCAATCATCTACCACCTATAGATCATTCATCCCCTGAAAAGATTATGGTTTATGGTGAAAGAACTCATATGATCGATCCTTATTCTCATCATACTAAGTTTATACCATAGTAACCTAATAAAGTGTAGTTGTACTTCATTATTCTATTTCTCATATTTCATGAATAGAATCCTTGATGATATTTTCATCAATTGTAGTGTTTACTTTCTGAGGAGTATTAGAAGAACCACACTCACTTATCATTGGAAGACATTTAGGGGAATTGTTCCACACAGCATCAAGAAATATCATTAAATAACATATCAAGAAACATTAAAAGTTTCAACATGAACCAAAATGAAGCATAAAAACTGAAAACATGAAAACATATCCCTAAAGAAATATTTCATAACTAACCCTAGTAATTTAATGAAATTCTAAAAGAGAGAAGATTAGAATGATTCTCATAACATACCCCTTATGTCTCGTCATTCCTACCATCTATCAAAAAATAATTCCCAAAAATCACATTCCAATTATTAAAAAAACAAAACCATCATTTAATAAATGAATTTAAAAACCAAAATGAATAACCCAAAAATATTTCTATGAGAGTTGGTCAACAATAGTGTTGTAGGATGTTCCAGATCTACATTGTATGGTAACGTGATCTTATTCATCACTGATAATCTTTGGGAATGAATTCTCTACTATATGGAAATGAAAAAACCATTAATTAAAATATAAAATAATCAAGATCCAATAGGATACAATCCCAATATAGAGAATACTGTGGGATAATAAAAACCAATGTTGACAAATAGTCTAGGTAATGAAATCACTAAAAACCCATTTTATTTAATAACATGGTCCATTCACCCAACATATCACCTATGACATCCCGTGTCCATATTCCATGGATACCCAGATCCAATAAGAAATTAATTTTCATAATCAAAACATAGATAAAATGTTTTCACATAATAAAAGCATATTAAGGGTGTGAGAAACAACTCCTAATAAGATTCCACCATATGTTTCATAAATAGATCACATTAAATTCTAAATTTTATATAAATAAATCCATTATAATAATTTTCAGAGTTTTTACCTAAACATGTATTTCAAAAAATATATATTCATTTATCAAAATGGTGTTATCAAAAACATTAAAATAAAATTAGTTTATAATAAATGTATTTAAACAAATATTTTTGAATGACATATAATAAATGTTTTTATGAAATCCTAGAATTGTGGTAATGGAGTTCCCAAATAAGTTAGGCCAAGGATCAATGATAATAATTTTTTTATCAATCATGGCTACATGGTTCACACACAACCCAAGTGATGAAGTGAATGGTCTAAGGTTCCACTCCTACTTGTGTCTCTCTTCCCCATCCAATTTTTTTATTTTTTTCACATTCAATTTCATTCCTAGTTAGACGATGACATTCCCTGTATTAATTTCCCAGACTACCTCTCTAAAATATTTGTTCCCTTGGGATTCAATTCACATTGAAATCAGGGCCTATAAAACATCATTATTTTGTTTCATCAGCCATTTAAAAATTTACCTATATTCAAACATTCACTAGACACATCAATTAAATTTCAAAGTGATATTATATAATGTTTTTAAAAAAAACATGCAATTAAAAATAAATAATATCCAATGATGAATGAGCATGTCATTACATCTCAACTTCCACACAAAATATCAATGAAATATTTCAAAAATAATCATTTTAATTGAAAATAATTTTTATTTTTTAGTATCATGAACACATTAGTTGAAATTAAATCATGAATATTCTTTTCTTCAATAATCATGTGAGTTAAAAAAATCCAGATCATGAAATGTAAATATTAGAAAATCATCTTAGAAAACAATTTAATAAAAAGATATAGAAAAATTATATTTAATGTGAAATTCATATGAGAAATCCAACCTTAATTGTAAATATGTCAATAGTAAAATATGGGATCCAACAACTAATATGGATTGGGTAATTAAGAATCCTAGTAACCAAAATCAATAATCAAAAATAATGATACATTAATTATCAAGGTTTTCATGGTTGATAAAACTAAAAGGAAAAGTGTTTAGGAGTTAAAAATTAAATAAAAAATGTAACACACACAAATGAAAAACCACTATGATAAATGGTTCTTTGATCCCCCATATATTGAGTTTGAAAGATCCTTGTGTGTCTAAGAGGGATCCTAGAATTTTATGGATTGAATTATGGTTGAAGGATGGTCTAATATAAATTAAATTGATGTCTTAGATTAAAAAATATGGTATTTTGTTTATAACTAATGACCCCACCAGTGACACCGGTTAGTCGGTGACTTCCCACTTGTTGATCATTGGATATTAGGATAGCAGGAAGGGACCAATCAGCTAGTCGGTGGTTACCAGATAAATAACTACAACTGATAATTTTCATCTGCTAGAGGGATGATAGTCACTAGTGAGCTAATAAAATTCATTAATCCCTAACTATCATATGTTTAACAATAACAAAATTGAATTTATAAGAATAATACTTATGATTGATATCTTAACCTGAATCATTGAGCATTGAGAATACTTTGATATTCCTATGAAATTATTATTTATATTTGAAAATTATTTCATGGATAATAAAATGGTTGTATAAATAATAATACCCAAATTATAATTATTATTTATCATTCTTTATTTCTATTTATTAGAAAATGGAAAGAACGTTCATGTGTATGTATGAATTATTGTCTCCTTGAACAATGTAATTGATTTCCACTATCTACATTTTATGGAAGGTGAAAAATATGTCAATAATGAATAAATATGATATTTAAATCAATATTAATGTTTTTTAGTTTATGGAACCATGATCAATGTTCAATTATCTTTATAGTAGAATTAAAAGATACATGAAAAAGGAAACAATTAACATCAAAATGGGGATTTCAATAATGATTTTTTGATATATTATTGTTAAAATGTAATAATAAGATCATATATGATATAATATGTATTAAAATGGATTTATTATTAAGATATAATACATTTAAATTTATTATATTGGATTTTATATATCTTAATAATCATGTGTGTCATAAGGTAACTATTATTTGTCTCAATATTGTTTTGTTGAGAAATATTTGATGTTATGATCATATTTTTTCATAAAATGTGTATATACTATACATTTTACATTTTTATATCGTGTATATTTCAAATTTCCTAGTATATTATTTTGTAATGAAATTTATTTCTTTGATGGTGTCTTAATTTGAAATTAACCACTGTTTTAAGGGTTTATCATCTCATTTTTATAAACATTTTTTTCCTAAATAATCCATTATGAAAGTATTTGAAAAATCACAAGAAAAAAAGTATTTATTTTCATCTAATCTAGTATTTGTTTTTTGAAATTAAATGTTATATGTTCACTTTCGTTTATCCGTTTAATCAAAACACTGGACAAAATCATTCTTTTAACATTCACCACATGAATGACTAATCACACCGTCATGAATAGTCATTATTGCGAAGCATAAATTACAGGATTCTATGGTTATTTTCAAATAAATTGTTCTCCATTATATTTTTTAAATAATCTACATTTGAAAGAAGTGATAGAAAAAATATAATACTAGTTTCCTTATAAAATCATATTGTGTTATTATAAGTTCATTTTTTATCTATGATAACATCCTTTGATGTTAATTCTGATTCACTACAAATATAATTCTATGATACATTCCTTAATCATTATCATGATTTTTTTAATTAAGATGAATAAATATTGATGAATTCTTTTTTCTTTTATACTAGTCATGCTATGATGAAATAATAACTTTTTTCAATATTTGTTTAATACATAATAATGGGTTATTCTCTTTTTATGGTGGGTCCCTAATATATATCTAGTAAATTTGGTAATGATTCTGGTTTTATGAATTCAAAGGGTACATATGATGTTATACCAATCCCAAAATAGGGTATGTGGGAGGTTATCCAAATCCCAATGTAGGTAGACTTGTGGTTAACCCCGTCATAACATGTGATGGATGTCTTGGTGGGTATCCTTGAAAAAATTTCTCTTGGGATATAATAATTCCACACATATGACACTCTTTTATTACACGATATTATGAAAATATTATTTACTCATGGATCATGTTATTTTAATCCATTATGATTCTTTTCTTATGAAGTAGTTGTATTTCTTTCTTCACTCTTTATGAACTATAAATTATTTGGGATTATTTTAAAATTTTAAGATAATTTTTTCATAAACATATGCTCATGTTATTCTTAAAAATGATTGTTGTTTTTCATAATCATTATTTACCCTTACTTATTAACTGATCTCTTCCATTATTTTGATTTATTTTCTCTATGATATGATGTTTTTTTATGTATGATATTTCAAATATTGTTTTTTTTTGTGATGAAGTCAATTATTTATTGTGTAGAAATTTTATGTAATCATTTTTTATGTATGAACATTTCCATGAACTTATAAAATTTAATGTTTTGTTTTGTTTGTAATTATATGTAGTGGATATTTCTCTAATAAAATTTAATTAATTTGTATAAAATTAATGGTTTTCCTTACCAGGTAAGTCTATCAACTAGTCAGTGGAACTCTTTTAGCTTTTCAAACTATTTTCATAGGTCCTCCCTTTTACCACAATCTCAAGAACACTCTGGTGACCCCCTTGTATAAAAAATAAACCAAAAATATATATTTTTGTTGGTATAAATAGTTATAAAAGAATGAATATTCTTATAACTAAAAATAATTTAGGGATGTGAAAATCAAGATTTAATTTATTATTGGAAGGTGAGATTTTAAGGGAACGCCATATATCATCATCCAGTAGAAAATTATTTACGTTTAATATTTTCAAATAGTTTTCATTTTTATAACATTATTATATTACAATGTAATTACTAATGAATTTTTATCATCATAATAGAAAAAATTATTTTATTCTAAATTATATTCTCTTTATAATAATGGTTATTCCATTCACTTTTATCATTTTTTCATGCTTTTCATATAATTAATTTTTCATGTTTAAAAAATCATCATTACAAAACATTACATATTCCATCCATATGTATTATATATTTTTTTTTGTAAATGAAACTCACTCATTATTATATTAATATTTCCTCTTATATCACATTAAATAAAGATCATTATTCTTCATTATTTTCTAAAATAAACAAACTTTATGATAAGAAATTTTTTTGGACTCCTCCATACTAGTTCACCAAAATTTTCATTCTCATGAAACTAAGACCATACTGATTTCAAATGTATTCCAATCTGTAATATCATTCATACGATGTTTATTTCATAAATTGAATATTCACAAAATCCTTTGATACATCTTTTTCAATATTTATACTACTATGATGTTAATACATTGATACTTCACTTTGATCATTAAACATTTTATTTATAATACATCAATTATTATAATATATATTCTTTTAATATTTCTCCATATTCTATATGATTTCATGAAATATGAAATATAACTGTATATATAAATCATTTAGTGGAAAAAATATTTATATCATTATAATTCAACAAAAAATTAGAATTCACATTGATAATGAATGTTATATGTTCTAGGTAAATTTATTACTATTTTGTTACATTATATATTTTTGGATATCATTATTGATAATTAATATTTATAATAATGATAATTTGAGTATAATAATCAATTAATATTGAAACCTATTTTACATTATAATAGGGAACATTTAGAGAATATATATGATAGTAAATGTTTAACCTATAATGTACCTTAATGGAGATGTGAATTGAGTTTTTTAGAATTTAATTAAAAATCCCATAAATGAAAAATGAAAGTCATAAAAAATATTTATGTATTGATACTTTTGAATATAAAATTAAACCTAAATAGGCGGTCTAAACTGTTGAACCAATTATTTTCTAGAGATCACATAGGTTCTCATGACATGATCTTAATCAATAATCTAATTTCTATACATCTTGTAAAATCATTAATAACACTCTTCAAATGCACTATATCTCAAGTCCAACATTTGGGGAGGGGGATTGTCATGTTTTGAAAAACATGACACGGAAAATACCACTTATCACAAGGCCTTTTCATATGGGGTGGATTTCATAAAATTAATAGTTCTCTATCTGTGAGACTTCCTGTGTGGAAAATATTGTGGAATATGAGTGCTAATTTCCTTATCATTTTATTATAGTAAAGGGATTATGATTTGAATCCCTTATGTAATTTTTTTGGGGATTATTGGACCGAAGGTTGTCTTGTACTCCCCTAGTATATTGCAACATCGCATCAACCATTTTTTTCTTACTGGGTGTTGCACATAATCCTTAAAAAGGTACAATTTAATAACCACAAATTTATTCCCAAATGGGGTGATGGTATGTTTCATGTATTATGAAAATATCATAAGGAAACTCCCTTTATCAAAAATATTTTTTTAGATGTGGCGGTATTCTCTATATAATGAATTTTCCGTAGGTGAGACTCCCAAAGTAGACAATTTTATTGTAGAGGGGTATGAAAGGAATATAAGAATATAATTATTCTATATGTGATATTTTCACATTGTTTTTGTGTTCATACACTCGTATATTGAACATTGTCTTCATTTTACATGTATAAAACCATTCATACCATGCATGAGGTCCTTGTTCTTGCCCATATAATTATTTTTTCAACATAAAGTCATTGGGATCATCATTTATAATAAAAAATCCTATTATTTTTTCAATTCTGACTTCATTGTTTGTGAAAAAATTCATAAAAAATAGTTTTAGTATCAATTTTATATACTGTAAATTTACATTAAATAGTAACTTCCAAAAATAATCTCAATAATATCATTTTTATAACCAGAGAAATTATTTTCTCATAATAAATATATACAAACTACACATATCCGTAAAAAACACGACAGAATGTAATCTAAGGCACATTCAATGTCAATTAGAAATGTTTCATGATAACTATTTATACCAATCTTATTATGGCATTTAGGACATTCCACAGGTTCCCAAATTTGATTTTTGTCAATTTAGCATAATTATTAATACATATATTTCACACATGATGTATCACTTATTTCTTCTCGGAATGATATGGGGTCTTCTTCTAATAATTTAATAGTCTTATCTATTATTATTATTATCATTTTAGACTTAATTAGATCATATTTTCCCTTGATAAAATTTCATGAATCAAATGAAAAATTAAATCTTATAATGTAAACAATATGTAGATTCCCTTTTCAGTATTCTATTCATTTTATTTTATTTCAGACTCATAATCAATTTTTTTATTTTATGACTGATCTGATTTATAATTATCTCATCTAATTCATTACTCACATTATATGGGATAAAGCATATGAAATTATACATCTATTTATATTCAATAATTCTATATCACGTCATCCAAATATTTTATTATTCAATTTTTTAAAACATTTAGAAGAATAAATCATTGATAAATGGATTAAAATAATCCTTCATTGACAAAACACCAGGAATTCCATGAATTCCTTCTTTATTGTGAATGAAACATTTTATATTGAGTAATCATTTATTTTTAATTAGTTTTTCATGACATTCCCCATGTTAGGTGATGCCCTCACTTCTCAAAGACAAATAAGTGCGTTATTATAATTTTATGTTAGCCACATGAGTGACTTTCGTCACATAATAGGGAGTGATTATATCATCAATCAATAATTTTGGGGCCTTTTTAATTTTCATATATTTTCTCATTTCCACAACTCGATTCTACATAGGAGTCCAAATTATTGGAACCTCTTTCTTCATTCTTGGTTTCTCTGGATGATTTGAAATTTTTTGGATGTATATTCAGTGAAATTATACTTTTGTTTGATATTTTGATTGTTATAGTTTTATTATATACTTTTACTAAAAAATATTATGTAGATTGATATTTCATTATTATGATTCATAAACATAGAAAAATATATCTTATTATACTAATCAAGAAATATAATTATGGGTTTCTCACTATATGTTATTGCCAATTTGATTGCAATAATATTTCAATATAGAAAAGTGTAAAAAACATTGTTTCGTGTTACTTATATGGAAGGGATTTTTTTCTCAGAATCCTTATTTTTAATAGGGAGTAAAGAATATTTCATATATTCATATTTAGTAAAAGAATATCAACTATTCCTATAAACACTAAAAAATTATCAATACTCAATTGACGAATGTGACCAATACTCTTGTTCTATATATTATTCACCACATATAAGGATATTAAATAGAATTTATTCTTCTTTTTCAACCGGATAAATATTTTTATTCACTATTTATTTATTCTTATGTTAATTGCAACCATTATATTCATATTAATGCCCTTTAAGTTGAATTTTACATCGTATCTTGAGTCTCATTACTAAATCCCACACAACTAATTTTTTTAGATTCAATCTGTACATAGAACATCTATAATTATTGATTCATCCCCAACCAAGAAAATTTTCTATTGAGTGGCTCCATTCCATTTCTGTAAATTATGTTTTCATACTTTCAAACCTATTATATCAATCATTAAATATTGAGTGATCAAATGTTCTTCAAGGTTTCACTGCATATAGATGTATATATTAATATTTATTTTGTTTTTAGAATATTGATTGAAAATTATTTTGTTAAATAATCCAACTAAGTAAGATTTTGGGTTATGAATCAAACACTAAAATTTTCATAATTATATTTTTATAATATCTCACATCATTTATTAAATATTTTCAATCATATTTACATTTCTTAATTATTAACCATGCAATAACTATAAATTAAAATTTATTTATTTATTTATTATATACTCTTGTTTAAATCCTTACCTATTGGTTTTTTTTCTAAAGTTCAAGTCATAAAAACATAAAAATACTTATGTTTTAATTATTTTATATTTTTTACAAATAAATAACATATAATATTTATAAATTTTTGCATGATATAAGAATGTATTATGGTTAAAAGAACTTTATAAAATAAACATTAAAACTCATAAAAATCAAATGTTTATAATGTCCAAAGGCACAAGAAATTTATATAAGTAATATATGAGATCTGATATCCCTACATAATGGTTTTAAAATAATGGAAATAGAATTATGTGTTCTATAAATTCATATAGGGTCTATAATGATATACACATAATATATGGTCTGAGACACTATAAAATATTCATATGAATTAAAATATTTAGAAAACCTAAATTTAGTCATGGAAAAAAATTATCATTCATAAAACATCAAGACCATTTCTAGTTTTATTTGTTTAATACACTTCATATTACTTTAGATAACCTTGATCAGGTACATGTTTCCTACTATATGAGTTACCTTATTATCATAGAGTCTTACATGGTGATTTTTGGATTTTTTCAGGCTGTAGAAAATTTACATTCCATGTATCTAGGTTACATGATGTGTAATGGTTATTCGGTTCATGTTGTAAGAATGATTTACAGTATTAAAGTCTATACAACATGAAGATATTTTACAAGCTTTGATATCATTAATGAATGAATTTTAGTTGGATGTGACGGGTTTTGGGGCATATTTGGACATCATGGATTTCACAATGTGAAAAGGTATAACACATCGTTTAATTTCATGAGAAATATTTTTTAGGGCACTACATGGGGTTGGAGTTCCCATTTGGACATTGGTCATCCATTTCTATCAAATGAGGGTCTCTCTCTGCTATTTGATGGATACAACATTCGTTCCCATTCGATTTATTCTATGTTTTTTTATTATGGTTCTAGTCAGTCTCTCTAAGTGAGTAAACTTAATGCATCATCATCCCTATTGATCGCGGTAGCACCGTTGCATTGCGTTATCAGATTTTTTGGTCTTAAATGGCTTTTATTCTTGTCTACTTCTATATATGTTGTGTGATCTCAATTCGGTAGTTGTTCCATTGATTTTTATGGTGTGATAGTTTTTCTTTCTTGAGGTATGTGGTGTTTCCTATACTCCATCAACCCTCTTTCACAATCGGATCGATTCTGAGATGTGTGGATTGGGTTCTTGGAAAATCATTGACATAGTTGAGTTTTTATTATTGGTTGATCCTATTATTGGAGTTTGTGACCCGAGTATTGAGGAAGGTGGTTCCTCCTTTTCCAATGTTTCTGAACCTTATACTTCTGACATTGTAAACTAATTTATACATGGAATTCGCATGAATGATTTGTATGTTTTGAAAAGTGATTTCAAAGAAAAATGGTTTCCCCAGATATTGAGAAATGGAATGAAAATTGGAATTTTCAATGAATTTAAATGAATTATGAAATGTTTTGGAAAAGGTTTCTAAATAATTGAAATGAATTGATAGAAATGATCACATGGGATACATAGAGTAATTTGGTGGAAGGTTTATGTTTTGGCAATTATCCATTTTGGTGTTTATCCGGAGGTTTTCTCATGGGGGTTTAGTATATTTCATAGGCTCATTATTATAGGGGACAGATATTGACACAATTAAGGGGTTTATTCATATGGTATTCCTCTATATCTTATCCCTTTGTTCTAGGAACCGAATTGTGGACTTAATAGATTTTGGTTCTAGTAGATTTAGTATGAACTATAGTTATCCTTGGTGTTGATACATGTGCTTTTGTTTAGTTATGTCATGGATTTATTTTTTTATCCTTGATATTCCTATTTATGATTTTGAATGATGATATGGAAAAATTGCCTTTGAAATTGATATACCTTCTTTTGTTTTAGAACTGTGAAAAAGTGGAATGTTTACCCGATATACTTTAAAACTGATTCATTGCTTATCATTCCATGTTTTCTATTAAATGGACATACATGAATTGATATACATAAACATTTTATGGAACACCTAGGTGGGATATTTTGAATATGTTATCTCACACCTTGTGCACCAATTCGGTGGTGTTCAATCCTATGTATGTCTTATAATGCATTGAAAGAGAAGGTTCTAGAATGAGGCAGTGAGGTTTCATGTTAGGTAACATGGATATCTTGTTATGGGATCGGTGTAGTTCTCCCACACTATAACATGGTGTAGATATTTGGTTTTGGTTCTTTGTAGTTTGACATGTCTCTTAGATATTTTAGAAACTTTTATGATTGTTTTGATTCCATTGTCTTCTCATAGTTATAACATATATTTATTGAACTTCTGATGTTTCTTCCATCTCCCTGTATATATATTTGATGTGTTTGTTCAAGTTGGGAGAAATCATTATCTCTGGTTTGTTGTTCGATTCCCAGTTGCTTGTTGTCAGTCCATGGGGATCGACCACACCCTTCAGGTATGTGATGGAATGGGTTGTGTTCTAGGATTTATGTTAACTAGGGGTGATTCATTAGAAAGTGATATCAAAGTATAATATATCCCCCAGAGTCCTTGTTTTGGGATATCTATTACGCTGGAGATTGGATTTTCAAGGCTTGAGGGGTATGTTTTGTTAATTTCCTAGATAGATCTTATCTTGAAAAGACACTATATTCTATGGGACATCGGGATATGTGTATCTAGTGTTGGGTTTTGTTTTAAATATCAGTTTTTGGTTATCAGTTTTTTGGTTTGAACAAAAATTTACTATGTTATCTGATTGTTCCTTCTATTTTGGTGTGCAATAGTTTTCCACCATTACATCTTCCATGATATACTCAATAGAGTGCAGATGATTCTCCTCAAGGGAATAATCCTATACATCAAAAACACCTTGAGGCTACCATATGAGCAGTTTCTTATTATTGATCAAAACGTACAATATTTTCATGAAAATATTTATGTGGTACATCAAAGAGATAGAGGAGAGAAATAATTATCATATAAATTCATTCATGAGAAAATAATTTACAATAAATTAATTAATTAACCTCAATTGGTGTAATAATGGATGTATTGGATAGATCAAATATTCAAAATTCTAGAGAGACCTAAATATATCATTGTGAAACATGTAACATTCGGGCTTGAGGGTTTCGTAAAGTGATGGTGGGATTCCATAGTATATGTAGATTGATATGTGGATGTGGATTGGAAGGGATTAAAACCCATCTTCTTCTAGAAGATTTTTCAAATAATATCATGTTGGAACGTCTCTAGAGTTCCTATTATTGCAATAGGGAGAGTATATGGTGTTGGAATACACCAATTAGTTTACTATGATTTTATGTTTTTTCTAAATTTAGTGAAGAATGAACAATTCAAGGCTTAGAAGTACCTAGGAAGTTTGTGACTATATATCATATCACACCTGTATATGCTAAATCTATCTACCAATATAGTTATTATAGGCATTTAAATGACTAAGAAGATTACTATGGAATATAGGGTTTGATTTTCCACCACTTCTCTTCCATCCAGTGGATGTTTTTGTGTCATGCATAGGAAGTAGAGTAGGTGAAGAGACCATCCCAGGAATGGTGGAGGTGGTTCTCAACAATGTGCATGATCATCATCGTCTGCTTCCTATATAAAGTTTCCACTAACATAATATCAATGTGGAAAATTAGGACAAAAAATATGCACTTTCCGATACCTGTGAAGACATTCAATAGTTGTGGACGCATTGGTAACTTACTATTATTTTATCAAGTAGTGACTACTTCTCATTAGTATCAAGGTTCTCTAGCTCCAAAGGCTAGTATGTGTTACTTATATGCTTCTAGAACTAAATTGAACTATCCAGAGGCCTTCGGAGTGAAGAAATATCACATTGTAGTTGACATCCTATTGAAGTATGCAGTATGTTTGTCAATAATGAGGGGTACTATCTATATATAATCTTTTGTAGAAATTTATTAATTTTATATTGGATCCTCCCAGTTTTTTATATCTTAATATTTTATGATATTATTAAACATCCAATAGAACATTTTTATTTGTCTTGGGGTTATTAATAACTATTTGTAATGGGAAGAAGTAGTGGTTTTATTTTCCTTGTTCATTAACAACTTTTGATATAGATTTGGTCTGGGATTTAATCATTATTGATCTAGATATTTTTGAAATCATCATTAGTATGGGTTATCTAGACTCTCATATAGTTGAGGTTGATTTCTATAATCGACATGCTTTATTTATTTTGTCTGATGGGTGATTTTGTGTGTATCAGGGGGAGTGGGACCTGACATTTGGTTATGTAGGATCATATTTCCTAGAGTCCAGGAGTATTTTGTATACTATTGTTATTGAGCCTAATAAAATTTCTTTTATTTTTGATCGTCTCATTTTTTGGGACTTTTCTAATGTTTTACCTAAATGAATCTCTGGTAATCCTCTAAAGTGATAGGTATAGTTAGCAATTTACCTGGTTCCACATACACATCTTATATCGATATCTTCTTATTGAATGTAACTATCAATTTAAAAATAGATAAGATTATGTTTCATGAAAAAATAGAAATTTTTTTTCAATAGTGTTTTTCCTTAGGAATCTATAATTCTCTTTTCCAATAAGGAAGATTGTTCACTATCATGATCTTGATGTTCGAGAATATAATATACCAGATAGAGCTTTCAAGAGAAGGTATGGCCATTATGAATATATATTTATGCCTTTTGGACTAACTAATGCTTCATTTTTTTCATGGATTTGATAAATTAGATATTATTTAAATATATTGGAACTTTTGTTGTAGTTTTCATAGATGACATTCTTGTTTATTCGAAAACTGACAGTGAGCACGAGCACTATCTATGTTTGTTTATTGAAATTACGAGTTTGTTTGTATGGAAGGATTTCAAAATGTAGTTTCTAGATTCCCAATGAGATGTTCATAGAGAACAATATTTCAAAATATGAATTGTCAATTGATCCAAATAAGGTGAAGATTTTCAACTCTTGGATGGAAACACATAATATATTTGAGATATGAAGCTTCCTTGGTATTTCTAGATACTACCAACAGTATGTTAATGATATCTATATGTTGGAGTAACATATAACTTTTCATACAAGTATATATGTATATTACAAAACAGATTCTTTGTGTTAGTCTTCGTTAGCTGAACTGAAGAAACATATAACTTCTTCTCTGGTTCTAATCTTACCTGAGCTTGGTAAGAGGTACGTTGTGTTTTTTGATGCTTTTGGTGCCGCTTTGGGATGGGTACTTATTTTGGAGGAACATGTGGTAGTTTATAGATCTCATCATCTATGTACTCATGAGAAGAATTATCCCACTCATGATTTTGGGATTTGTGTAGTTGTTCATGTACTTAAATGTTGGAGACACTATATTTTTGTGGAGGGGTTCACAATATTTTCTGATCATAAGAGTTTGAGTTATATATTTTATCAAAAATTATTTAATACCCGACAGAGATTTTGGTATAATAATTTTAGATGTTTGGCCAAGAGATCGCATACACCCTAGGTAAGGGGAATTTCATCCTATATTCTTTAAGTGGGAATGTACCATCACATGATATTCCTAAATAGAAAGAGGATTGAAACCATATGTGGATTCTTTCCTAGATTCACATGTATTCTTATATGGATTTTTTAGTTATGGTTATACACATAGTTCTATTATCATGGTCTCTTCTAGATTATATTATATAGTATTTGTAGAAATATTATGGGTTTAGTGAAATTCTTGAAATCTTTTAGGGTTGGGAGACTAGTTATTTTTGATCTCTCTCTTCTGATGGTATTCGCCACATTGTGAAGTAGTTTTTCATCCTAGTATCTATAAAGAGTTTAGGCATTTTTTTAATTGTCAAAAATCTTCATGGGTCATCCAACCAGTGTAAATCCCCGACCCTAGTTACCCAAAGTTGTTGCATTATTACATAACAATGGAATAATCACAAGAGATCATGTCCAAAAATACCGACCAGTTTAGCAGCCTTGTATATACTAGATATATACATACGTTTTAAATTACATTATGAAATGAAACAACAAAAAAATTGTATCCCCTTTGAAAACACTCATATCCCTAAGCCCCTTCCAGTAGGTCAATAATAATATACTTCTTCGCATCCTGGGAAAATAAAACTTAATAATGGGGTGAGCACAAATGCTCAGTAAGGATAAACATATAGAAAATACTATCAGAAATAAGCATAAAATTTTAAGGTAATGTATAAGACTAAAAGAAAATCAATTTAAACATGAAATTCATCATAAAATGATAAGGATAAATCAAATAAATCAATTTACTAATTCACAAGGATATTCTACTAGTTGAACAATCACTTGTAATATCAATAGCTATTTTTATAATGATGGAATGCATAATATCAGATATCATAACAAAAATGTCAAGGCCTTGGGCCATGACTATAAATAAGAATTTTTTTCGAATCCATGTTCTAAGACACTATTTTGACTCATGAGACTTATTTATGAATCGAGGGTTTATATCAGGCCCCACTCGTCACTTACTATGTCTAATGTGTACCTCATATGAAAAGGTTAAAACATAACATAATCATTCGTATTTAAAATGACTTTATGAAATTTTAACACTTTAAGCATAAACCATGAATGGTATAAAAATATCACTTCTATAATCAAACATATCACAAAACCTTCAATACAATATGTTACATTTTGTAATAATTAATCAAATACGAACTGGTGTAAAATCCTACAAAAGATGTTGACATAGAAGAAATCAATCCAAAAATTATTTGAGTGAAATATCTATTTACACATTGAAATAATTCAAAAGTAAAATAAACATTTACTTTAAAAAAATTCCTACTATCTTTTAAGGGAATCTTTTAAGGTGTTATAGTGGCAGAAAATAGCTGCACCTATCGTATAAGTTAAAAAACATTCATTCCTTAATTTTTCAAAAAGGTTATAAAGTAACTTGTTACGGAAGTGGTAGAAATATTCCAATTAAAAAATTTAATAAAAATCCAAATAAAGGAATAAATTACTTTAACCCATAGTTTATGAAATTGTTAAATAAATTTAAAATAAATTTTTTGAATCCTAGTTTTGGAAAATAAATAAGTCTTAGTAGATATATATGTAAAAACAACCTCAAATAATAAAGAGATTGTAAAATTAACCCTTAACATTTACTTTTACTTAGTCGATGGTATGTTAACCTCCGGTATAATGGTTAAATAGTAGTTATTAAATTGTATAAGAAACACATACATAAATATTATAACATATATGATCCTTTAATATTTCTTTATTAGTAATATTTCAGTAGTTTTTCTGTTTCAGATGTAAATTGATTCATTTTACATTATATGTTTTATTACATAATTCATGTCTGTCATGGATAGGATATATTTGATTTATATATAGAATGATATTAATTTTATAAATATTATTCTTAATCATCAAATGAAAATTATTCTTGAATTGTTACTATGTGGTATAAAATCTCATCACATCGTGGAGACAGTAATCCGTACGTTCACACGATCGACAATATAATTCTATAGATTGTGAAATTATATGTACTTTGATGGTATATTATATAAATAATCATTGACATGTTATATTAATTATTAAATCAATTATATTCATTATTATACCCTTCAAAATAATGAAGTGTTGAATTACAAACTACACCACGACGAGGAGACGGTAACCCATACGTACGCACATATGGTGACTTTGTCATTCATTTGACGGATAGAATAATGAATACGGATGTACCATATTTATAATAACATATTATTATGTATAAGTTACTAGATATATTATTTATTTATGGAATAAAAAAAGAAATATGAAATGGTAGAGGACAACAACTTGGCAAGAGGTGATGAAATAATTACCTCTTTTTCTTGTGTTTCCTTTTTATTTTAACAAAAGGGCTCATTAGGATAGCTTTCTGATCAACTTAAGGCCTCTAAGACGAAGAGATATAATTTGGGAGGATATTTGAGTAGAGGTAGGCTGAGCCAAATGGCTTTGGAGGTGTGAAATTAAGATAAGGGGAAGTACCCCCTTATTAGAGTGGTGAGGGTCACTTTAGGAAAATCTTGAAATATTAGTTTATTATATAATACTTTTCCGACTCTAACGCCTCAAAATAGATTTCTTTCGATTCTAAGGTGGGGATGAGGTGAAATCCTCTCAAATAATAGGTTTTAGACATGTTTGAGTCACCACATTAACCATATATTTTAGATTTAACTCTAAGTTAAATAGTTCAACTTTTACATTGTATTCTTGTATTTTTATATAACATGGTTAATAAATATACTATATAATGCCAAGATAACATAAAGTGGATCATTAATGACCTATATATCATTATTTTTAATTCCTTCGGTCAAACCATAGATATTTATGAACATTATATCATTTAATAATATATTATTTGTATTAAAAACTCATTTATGTCAATTTTGACTCTATTTATTATTTGGTTTTTTAAAAAGTCATAAAAAGTATACTTGTTCAGAAAAATGCATTGAATCAACCATAAAATGTCATATTAAATGAGAAAAATCGTGTAATGCATCAAAAGCCTCATTTTAAATTTATTTTAATATTTATAAAAACAATTATTTTTTATTTCATTAATAATGTAATTACTCCATCATCATTGTGTCATAAATATATTTAGTTATTTAATGTTTAAAAATTATAAATAAAATATCATGATATATAAAATATTTTTATATTTAAAATGAATATTTATATCTGAATTTATCTTTTGTATAATCTAATATTAAAAATGTTTTACTTATTAAAATTTGAATTTAACACTTTTATATCCACTTTAAATAAAATATTTCATCTAATCCAAGTAGATAAAAAAGATCCTATTTTATTCATAAGGATTATTTTGGTCGAAATACACATATATAATCGAATTATGACATGTGTTAGAGTAATTATAATAACATTTTTACCTTTAATTAACATATATACTTTTAACTATGGTAAATAAAATTCAGAAGTTATTATTCACCACAAATTATTTTTATTCTTTAAAACCACATTTTACTTATTGATGTCTACTATGTCTCTCAGATTTTGGAAATTCAATTCATTGAAGGGGTCAAATTACATTTTATGCAAATTTGCAAATGTACCTAGAAGGTGGGTAAATGATTTTAAAAAGTGCAATAAACTTTTATATATATAATCTTATTATAAAATGAATCCAATGAATAAATTTGGACTAATATAGGTATTTTTTGTCTATTTTTACATTAAAATAAATTTAAATAAAAAATGAATATTATTTCAAAAAAGTCATTTTTATACAATAATTAATTGTTTTTCACTATTCATAAAATATTCAATGTTTTTAGAAAAATAAAAAAAATTCATCCTAATCTAATTTTGATATTCTGAATCCAAAAATCAGGTCCATTTTAGAAAATAAGATTTATTAAATTTCAATAAGTGTGTATTACTATTTATAAATTCATTTTTAAATGGATAGTTTTATTGGTCGTGGTGTGCTAGAACTTGATGTTGTATATATCACAAGCTATTGAATTATTCAAAGGGAAGCGTACCACGGATAATTGGGGTGTTAAATTCTCTCTTCCTTCAATTTTTTTTTAATAATTTCTATAATATTACTGCATAAAATTCTTTAGTTGTTTCTTCATCATAAGTTCCTCAGGTTACCATGTTGCCTCTTCCATTTTATGTTTTCTCAAAAGAAATTTTATCAGACGATTCGTCCGGTTTCTCAACACTTGTTCTCTGGTATCAAAAATACGAATAGGATCATCACAATAAGATAGATTAGGTTCCAGCTCTATTTCACCATAGGTGAGTACATGTATATGGTTGGTAAAGTATTTTCTCAACATTGATACCCGGAACACATCATGAACATTGGTGAAACATTCCGAAATTTCCAAACAGTAAGATACAACTCTAGTTCATTCCAGAATTTTGAATGGTCTAATTTACCTGGGACATAATTTACCCTTCTTACTAATTCGTTTAACACCCTTCCATGGAGATACCTTCAAGAAAACATGGTCTCCTACTTGAAATTCCAAATCATTCCTTAGGTAATTAGAATATCTCTTTTTCCTATTTGAGATGCTTTGATGTGTGTTTGGATAATATTCACATTTTCTATTGTTTCCTTAACATTTTCTAGGCCAATGAGTTTTCATTCACCAACATCATCTCAACAAGTTGGTGTGTTACATATCTTTCTATATAATGATTCATATAGTGCCATATGAATACTTGAATGGAAGCTATTATTATAGAAAAATTCTTCCAATGGTAGATATTGAAACCATATACCTTGAAGGTCAAGTTAGTAAGATTTTAATTATTCATCTACGGTTTGAATAGTCCGTTTTCATTGTCCATCATTTTAAGAGTGGTAGGAGGTGCTCAAACGATGTTCTGTATCCATGGATTTCGGAATACATTTCCCAAATCTAGATGTAAAATGGGGATCATGATCAGAAACAATAGATATGGGTACACCAGGAAGTCTTACAACTTCATTAATATATAGTATTTTTTAATGTTCAAGTGGTAAATCTTCTCTTATTGAAGGAAAGTGTACTGACTTGGTAAGGCGATCAACAATGACCAATATTACATCTTTACATCTAGGATTATATGGTAGGACCATAGAAAATTCTATTGTAATATCATCCAACTTCCACTCAGGTATGAGAAGAGGTTGCATGACTCTTTCAGGATATAGTGTTCCAGCCTTTACCTATTGAAAACCTATACATCTTGACATATAATCAGCAATATACCTCTCTATGTTGTCCCACAAAAAATGTTCCTTGAAATCTCTATACATCTTAGTACCAACATGTTGTATAGATAAATTATATCTATGATCATCATCCAACAATTCCATTTTTAGATCAGGTATGTGAGAAACTCAATTTCTCTTCCCAAATTTAAAAATTTCATCTTCATATATGAGGTCGATCAATCTCCCATAATTCACAGCTTTAATTTTCTTTAGAAATTTCTCATCATCAGTCTGAGAAATTTTTATCCTATATAATAATGTTGATTTGGAAACCATTTGAAAAAGTATTGATGTTTCACCTTCCATGATTATTCTGATATCCATCATTATCAGATCCATGAATATAAGATCCGTTTTAACTCTTATCTTATTTAGAACTTCATGATCCATTCTTCTCAAAGCATTATACACTCTATTTTTTGTCCTTGGGTGGTAGTTTATAGTTCAATCATAATCCTTTAATAGTTCGATCCATCTCTAATTATTCATGTTGAGTTCTTTCTGTTAGAAAATATACTTCAAACTCTTCTGATCAATATATATCTCACATTTTTCACTATGGAAATATTGTCTCCATATCGATAAAGAAAATATTACAACTTCTAACTCAAGATCATGAGTGGGATATTTTTTTCATGAATTTTTAGCTGTCCTGATGCCTATGCATTGACCCTATAATTCTATATAAGGACACAACCGAGTCCTTTTTGAAGCATCACTATAAATAACAAACCCATCATTCCCCACTGGAAGAGTCAAGATAGGATAATTGACTAATATTATCATCAATTCTTTAAAACATTATTCACACTCTTTTATCCACACAAATTTAAAAACTTTACATGTGATCTTGGATAAAGGGTTTTCCAATTGGGAAAATTCTCGACGAAACGCTGATAGTAACCTGCTAAACCAAAAAAACTATGTACCTTAGTTATAATCATTGGTGTTGGCCATTCATTGATTTCCCTTCTCATTGAAGGATCAACCTAGATTCTATCCTTTTTTATTATATAGCCATGAAAAGAAATCCACCGAAGCCAGAATTCATGCTTGCTAAGCATCCCATATAATTCATTTCATCTAAGAGTCATTAGAATATTGCTAAAAATATTTTCATTATCTTCATAGATTTGGGAGTATACCAAGATATTATCAATGAATACTAATAAAAATTCATCAAGATATTCATTGAAAACTCTATTCATTAGATCCATGGAAACAAACGGTGCCTTAGTTAGTCCAAAATGCATTACTGAAAATTCATAATGCCCATACCTGGTACAAAATTACGTCTTTGGAATGTCTTCCTTCTTCACCCACAATTGTGGATATCTAGATCGAAGTTCAATCTATAAAAAAATTTAATCTCCATGATGTGGAAATACATTTACCCAATATAATTAGTACATGTGTTAGGGTTATTATAATATCATTTTTACCTTTAATTACTCTATTTATTTTTGACATTGGAAAATAAAATTCAAAAGTTACTATTCATGAAGAATTATTTCCATCCTATTGAACCACATTTTACAGAATGATGTTAATCAGGTCTCTCGGATTTTGGATATTAAATTCACCGAAGTGGTAAAATTACCTTTTTATGGAAATTTTTAAATGTGCCAAGAAGGTGGGTAAAAGACATTAAAAAGTTTAATAAAACTATATATATATATATATATATTATCAAAAAAGAATCTATTGAATTAAGTTGGAATAATATAGTTATTGTGTATCTATTTTTAATTTAAACTTATATTATGTAAAAAATATTAGTTTTTGAAATAAAAGTTATTTTTAAACAATAACACATTGTTTTTTAATATTCATCAAAAATTGAATGTTTTCAGAAAAATACCAAAAATTCTCCCAAAGATAATTTTGTTATCCCAAATCAAAAAATGAAGTCCATTTTGAAATATAAAATTTATAAAATTTCAAAATTTTGGTATTACTATTCATAACTGCTTTTTAAACGACTAGTTTTTGTGGTCGTGGTGTGGTAGAACTCGATGTAGTGTACAGTGCAAGCTATTGCATTATTCAAAGAAAAACATACCATGGAAACTTGGGGTGTTACATCCAAGAACTAGGAAGATATATTATGACATGAAATAATGATTAGGTTGGTAAGGTATGAAGCTTCTCATTGCAGATTTTGTGTCTCTCAATTACACATACCAACTCATAAATTTAAAGCTCTTGAAACCCTCTAGTTTTCTTCATCCTCATCCAGTTCCAATTTAGAAATTAGATGAGGTATCTATGGATTTTTTATAACCATGGACTCCCTAAGGGAGAAATTATATATTGGATGTTTTTGATCAATTAACAATGTCTTCTCACTTGAGTCTGATCAAGGATAGCCTATGGTTGATGATTTGGGTAAGATGTATGTGCTAGGGATTCTGAGGTTACATGGGAATAATTTTTTCATTGTTTCTGATAAGATTCATGTGGTTATATAATGGGTCTGGAGGGGTATCCAAGAGGATTTGGGAACTAGAGTAAAGTTAATCACATATTATCATCAACATGCATACAGTCAAATAGATAATGTGATACATATAATGAAAGATATTCTTTGTGCATGTTTCTTAAATTTTGGTTGATCACGGGATAGACATCTACGACTAGTTGAGTTGGTATATAACAACATTTATCAGTCATCGATCAAAATGGATCCTTTTATGGATTTGTATGGTCACCCATGTAAAT
Source organism: Viscum album (assembly GCA_963277665.1). Lineage (NCBI taxonomy): Eukaryota > Viridiplantae > Streptophyta > Magnoliopsida > Santalales > Viscaceae > Viscum > Viscum album. The sequence goes on along the minus strand of OY728146.1, from coordinate 1,500,039,325 downwards.
CACATATTTTTTATAATGAGTTTGGAGAGGTAGCTTTGGTTGTATAATGTTTAGTCTAGGATTTGTCTACAATTTTTTGGGATTTACATCCCCCACTACCTACAGCCCAGATTCAAAATAAATCATATGTAGATCTACGACATCATTTGTTTCAGTTTTCCATTAGTGACTGGGTTTTCATGAAAGTTTCTCATTGATTTGGTCACAATAATCAAATAAAACAAAGATATTTTCCTCCATAATATGTTGCGCCTTGTGAGGTCATTGAGAGGCATGTGTATGATTAATATCGATTATTTTTGTTTGGTTCATTTGATTGGTATTCAGGATATTTTACACATATCATAGAATATGAAGTATCATCCAGAACTGTAACACCCCAGGAAAATAAAGAATATGACATCTTTATATTTATCCATATTTGTGAATAAAATATTAATATTACTTTAATGTGGATGCTATTCTTGATGGCGTACCCAATACGCAACAACGAGTTTCTTGGGAATCTTACGTTGCACTCTTACAATAAAATAATATTATTTTAAATGGTAGTTAACGCCTAGCCGTTGTAATGGTGTGAATGAATAGAACTAACTACAAAATTATTATATATGTTTTTCAAAAAAAATTTCTTTTTATAATAAATGATAGAGAATTAAAAATGCGAATGATTCCAATTTTAAGCGTAAACATTCTAATATTCTTTAAAAGGACGATTAAATGCCTTTTGATGGAGAACATCTATTAAATCCTCATTTTGAAAATATTATGTGTTATATTTTACAAAATAAAACTCTTCTTTATAATCAGTACATCAAAATTTACTTTGTGTAAATTTTTAGTATTTTTCCAAAAAAGTTCAATTTTTAATGAATAGTGAAAAATGATGTTTTTTAATTCAAAACCTCTTTTTAATCTAATTTATTTATATGATTAGATTATCTTTTGAATTGTTTTTAACATGAAATTAGAATATATTTTTACCATTTAATACAATAGTGGTCGTTGGAATTAATCTCACTTTGAAATTGGACTTAAAGTAGTGTCAATCTTTTGATACTTATTGTTTCATAAAAACACGCTATTTGCTCTGATATCGGGAATTAATTATTAAATTAATTAATTCAACTAATATGTTTTTAATTTTTTAAAATATACATCATTTTTGAATTCGGAATATTAAATATATCTTAGGGTGATGTTTTGGTATTTTTCTGAAAAAACATCAATTTTTGATGAATAGTGAAACCACAAAGTGTACTTATAAAAACTGATTTTCCATTTAAATGAAATTTTTCCATCTTTGTGTTTTTAATTTCAAAAATCCGACATACATGGTTGTCATTATGAAGTAAAATGTGGTTCAATGGGATTAAAATTTTTTTGGGTGAATAGTAACTTATTAAGTTTTTAATCGCTATTAAAGGTAATAAGTGTAGTTTAAGGTAATAATAATGTTTTAATAAAATGAAATGACCTAGAAACATGTCCTACCCTAATTGGATGTGTCATGGACGACCAAGAGAATCCATGGGTCAACTTTGGGACCCCATGGAGACACTTTGGTTGGAAAATGACATAAATATCTTTTTATTTAATGATAATGTAAAAATGACACAAACATGAAATGTTTTACTAAAACAATTTTTACATGGGGTTATACAAGTCATATTTTTTACTATAAATAGTAATTGGAAATATAAAAATATTTCCTATATAATAGTATTTTTTTATAATTTTTATACATTAAATAAATTATATTATTTAATACATCATGATGATGCAGCGATGACCTCATTATTTAACGATTTAAATAAAATGGAAAGATAATGTAATATCTAAGGCCTACACTTGTCCAAAACCTATTGTATGGGTGGATTTAAAACCCTTATCACCTTATCCACGAATTATATCAATGTGGGACCTTTTAAATCCGAAACTCATTTTCAAATAAAGTAACATTTGCTTACTTTCCAAGAGTGCCCCTCCTCTCCTCTTATAAAAGGCCCCCACCTCTACCTCCTTAACCACACATCCAAAGCCTTTGGCTCGGCCAACTTCTGCCCATTTTGTCTCTCAACATCCCTCTATTACTCCTTGAAGCCTCAATTTGGGCAGAAGTCTTCCCAGGGAAGCCTTTGATCTCAAACCAAAGGGAGTTACCCGATTTTAAGGTAATGTCTTCACTTGAGTCCTTTTGTTTTATTTTTCTTCTCCAACCCCCTAATCTATTTTTATTCATTTATTTTGTAACAAATACAGTATCTTAAATATACTAGGATGTTGTTATAATAAGTTTTAGAGCTACACTTACACACACCTACATCTAATGGTTAAAGAACATACTGTTTCCGTGGATGGTGAATTTCTGCCTCCCGAAACGATGATTATTCAACATTCTTCTAACACCTTAAAAGGTGGCCATTAAGATGACACTATATTTATATATGATATCTAATATTTTTATTTTTTACTTACTCTTCTATATTTTTCATTTATGTCATACCTTTATGGTTTCCATTATGGGTAAACGCGATATCTTCATTTATGGAAGTGCGGACTACCGCCCCCTCAAAGTGATTTGATTCGTTAATACCATATGTGGTACGTATAAAGGATATATTTAATGATATTATATATGATACCATACAGTAATTAAAATACTATTATGTATAATTATGTTTCAATTCCATTAAATATGAAATAGAAATGGAAGTAGCGTTCATGCGTACGTACGGCTAACCGTCTCCATGAACGGTGCATTTCATTTCTTAACTCTAAATGTAATGTAATATTATAAATGCATGAATATACTTGATATATATGATATATATGATATATACACCTTGAATACAATTCTGGATATAATGAACCTTTTACCGCACGAACAACATGTAATTGTAAGAAGTCCACTTTCGACTTAAGAACCAAGTATCGACAAAACAAACATTATTAACATAAATGATTACATAATGTCTATGACATGGTAATAAGTTATATAAAAGGAATAATGAACTTGAAAAAGGTTCTTATGGATTTATAAATTAACTCAATTTTATTATTCAGGAGATTAAAGAACGATCGAGTCAGGTCAGACCTGAGGTAAGGGATCTTACTCCTCTCTTTCTTTTTAAGTACACTCTTTTTTGTCATTCCTTCTAAAGCTCATCTTTCTCGTTATTGGGATGTTCTTTTATATTAATCTTACTGTAATTTTTATCTTCATAAGATGAGAGACCTTATTCTCTCTCATTAATCCATTTTGGACGTTTTGAGTGGCGTCGTTAGGCTGCCGAATTTTCGTAAGAGATCTAACCTCTCTCTTTCTTTTAAAGTACTCTCCTTTATGTCACTTCTTCTGAGCTCCTATTTGTTATGATGGGGGGTGTTATTTTATATTCCTATTGCTTTAAATTTTATTTAAATGTGATGAGATACCCTATTCGATCTCATCAATTCATTTTTGGAAGTTTTAAGTGGCGCTGTTAGGCTGCCGAGTTTTCATAAGGGATTTTTCATCTCACTTCTATCCAGTGAGATTTATGCTACAATTGCCACAATTTCCTTTGAGTGGTGTATGTACTGCCCATTATTATAAACTTTGTGTAGTATAATTTTATTTATGGTTATTCACATCCTCATTGTATGACCCTTCTTCTGTGGGGTGTACGTTTCGAAAGTTACCCAACTCAGCAAGGGGACCTTTCACCCTCCTTTTTTTAAAAAGACTTCTTTTGTTATGTCTTTTAATTCACATAATATTATGTTGGGATATGTTATTCTATATCCTTATTTATGTAAATTTTATGTCCAACTGATGAGACCCCCTTTATCTCTCTCATCAACCCTTTTTGTAAAATTTTATGTGACGCCGTTAGGGTATCAAATTTTACCAAGGGAACTTCTTAACCCAATTTCGATTTCTTTGGGTTCAACATTTAGTTATTGAATATGTCATCCTTTCAATATGTGTGAATATCCTTTGATTGTTTTACACTTAATATCCACTTATATTGGGTGTATTTATATTTTTCACACATAATTATGAGATTGATTTATACTTAATTTAAGGATACCTTCTTTATAATGGATTTCATCTCATTTTACATTTATTTTGAGACTTCATTGTTGTTATGCACTAATTCACTCTTATATGGTGTGTATATTGTCCTTTGACATATTATATCATGAATACTTTTATTCTCATGATATTATAATGTTCGTATTAAATGTTATTCTGCTATTATTTATATTCAAGTGTCTCTCATTTTGTTAAAAACTATTTAACAAAAATATCGTTTTAAATGTTTTAAAGATTTATTATTCTAAATCATTATCTTTAATCTCCATGTTTTCAAAATGGTTTTCAGTATTTATTTATATGGATATTATGGTTTTAAAATTATAATACCATTAAAATCTTCAAAGTGGTATGAGACACTTTGATTCAAAAATCTCTTTTAAATGGTTTTCGAAAATGGATTGATCAATTCAATATCTGGGAATTACTTATTGTGATTGAAAATGAAATGTTGTTATTGAAATGTTTATATTTTCAATATTTTATGTGTAATGATGGTACTTGGACATTTTACGGGTGGTTACATGATAAACCATGTGACGGGTGGTGACGTGAATACCAGAACGGGTGGTTATGTTATAACCTCCAATGCATTGGGTATGGAAGTCGGCCGTATGGATATTCCATTAAGTATGTATGGAAGTTGGCCGAATGGCTATTCAATTAATTGATATGTGTGTATTTCGACCTTATGGTTATTCCACATAAGTATATTTATGTCCCAAGTTACCTTTATATGTTATGTGATCTTTATATGGGTTTTATGGTAATATTTTGGTTAAAGAAGGGTAAGTAATGAACTTTTATTAAGTGAAGAGTTTTTTTACTACTTCATAAAGGTGAAAAGTATTACTTTGATAAATTATACATGGTTTACTTGTTGTTTTGATAAACCAACAGTTTTCATTCTTTGTGTATCCCTTATTGAGCTTTTTATGCTCACCCCAAGTTTTTTTTTTGAAATGTTTTTCACAGGACTTAATGTGGAATAGGGTCAAGGATGTGATCAAGGGAAAGTCATGCTATCTAAAACATGGAACTAGACATGCTTCTTTTTAAGAGTTTTTATTTTATGTAAACTTAGTAGAAGTTTCTACTTTATAATCTTCTGAGATGTAATAGTTATGTTCTAATTCTCTAAAACTCTAAACCTGAAAAGATCCTCAATGTGAATTATTATTTTAATTCAATATTAAGTAAGGTTTAAGTTCGGGGCCTTATAGTTGTTATTAGAGGTCAGTTTAGATAACTTTAGAGTTTAGGGTATCCTGTAATCATAAGTGACATTACCATAATGGTTAGGATTTCAGAAAGAGTCCTAGTTTTAGATAAAGTGAATGAGTAAGTATATCTTAGTGTTTATCTTCCTCATTAGTACATGATGGTTTTGTTGATATACTCACACTGACCTTTTTGGTTTTAGTAAATGGCTGGATCTATCAGGCACCAAAGTAACAGTGGATGTGAAGGAAACTGTGACAGTTTTTTGAGCAAGCAACTGAATGATATGGGAGCTGCAATGAGAACTCTTGTGATTATCCTCAACCAACTATCTGGAGTCATTATTGACCACCTAAACCTTGGTGATTTCTCTAAGGCATCATATATGCGAGAAACAAATCCCTACGGAACTACAGGTAATAATCATAAAGGTAGTTGTGTTCAAAAACCTATGTGTCAAAAATGTGGAAAGAAACACCTAGGAAAATGTTTCAAAGTGACAGAAATATGCTATAGATGTGGAAATGAAGGTCATAACGCAAGAACCTTCCATGGAAAAAGGAAGCATCCAGTTGACTCGAGGAAAGGGAAAGAAGTTATTTCTGAGGGATCAATTGAATGATTTAAATGTGGTGTGCATGGTCATTATGCAAACACATGTCCTATGAAGAAGTTTCGGGAATGGGATCACCAAGATCGTACAAATGTTCGTTTACCAATACCTAATGCCATTCTGATTGCGGATGAAGAAACTGAAAATGACCAATCAAAGGTATGGATTATTTCATAACTATTGTTTTCCTATTTTGGAATCTTAGGATATGATTCATGATTTTTTTTTGTAGGAAATAAGTATTTCAGAATAAGTTGGAAAGGAATGGTTAATGGATCATGAAGAATGTTGAATTAGTAAGATGTGAACATATAAGGGCTTTAAGAGTTATGGTGAAATTCTTAAGAGTATTAAGTATCTTTTGATGATGTGGTTACATTAGAAGACTTTTTATAGTATGTGTAACCCTGATGTTTAATATATGAAAATTTTATTCGAGGAATAGTTATCTGTTCTTTTGTGGACATAGTTATAAAGAACCATTTGGGTTTATATGATCCTTACTTTTGTGGTAATTATGGGTTACTATATGTTATTATGGGAGTGAAAGGCTTGAGATAAAATTGAGGTTAAATTATTTTATGGTTATTTTTGATGATTTTATCTCTTTTTGGGGAATTATTTGAGAATTATATAGTTTTGGAAAAAGGACAACATGCAGACCGTGTGACAACTCGGCGCGTCGGACAAAGCTGCGGGAATCGAACCCACAACCAAAGTGCAACTGGTATTTATTGCCTACCACTGGACTACGTGAAGTCCCTAGTTAGTTTGACTGATTCTTTTTAGTTAGATGATTTTATGAATTAAGAGTAAGTTGATTTTGGGTTATATGTGGAAATTTATTAACCTATCATGGAGGATATGTGATTAGGTTAATTACTCTTCAATACGAGACATTAAGAGAAATTGATGTTGTTTGGAGATAAATGATACGATTTACCTTGGAAGACTGTGTGAATAAATCCTTAAAATATTTGGGTTTCAATCTTAGTTTGGTTTACATTGAATAATTTTATGGACAAATTGATTATCAAATGGTCCTCGTTGAACTTTGGGTTTTGTTGGACAAATTTTTGAGGTTAAAAATAGATTTTCTTTTTATAAAGGGTTATCCTTTTCTAGATTATCTGATATTGTACTAACCTTTTTTTTGTTTAGGTTAAAGTATAAAGACATGGGAAGTATATAGTTCTCTTTTGTGGATTAGGTGATTCTATAGAAGTTTATTATAGTACTCTTAATGTGAACAAGTCTTCCTAAATACTCGTCTTTTGGAGAAAATATGAGTTTGTGTAAGGAATCTAATAAAAGTTGAAAGTCAACATGATAAGTGATTATGTTTCATTATGAATAAATTCCTCAATAAAGAGTAACTTAAAACAAAAATGTTTTCTATTAATTTTTCTTACTGGGGAATCGAATACCGTTTAACTCATCACAAGTTTGTGATTTTCTTATGGTTAACTTTCTCCTAAACATGTTTTCTATCACTCTCCATCAGAACATGACCCTTTGTTTTTTTTCCTCCATGTCCATATTTTCATACATGTAATCCTAGTATGGGTTATCTCGGTTGACCATTGTACTTATCTTTCTTTATTTTAATGTGATTGTTTTACCGACTGTTGTTCCGATGTGGGACTTTCAAGGATGTTTCCAAGCCCAATTTTAAAATTGCGAGGACGCAATTCCAAAAAGGGGGGAAGGATGTAACACCCCTGGAAAATAAATAATATGACATCTTTATATTTATCCCAATTTTTGAATAAAATATTAATATTACTTTAAAGTGGATGCTTTGCTCGATGTCGTACCCAATACGCAACAATGAGTTTCTTGGGAATCTTACGTTGCACTCTAATAATAGAATAACATTATTTTAAATGGTAGTTAATGCCTAGCTGTTGTAATGCGGGAATGAATAGAACTAACTACAAAATTATTATATATGTTTTTCAAATATTTTTACTTTTTATAATAAATTTTAGAGAATTAAAAATGTGAATGAATCCAATTTTAAGCGTAAACATTCTAATATTCTTTAAAAGGTCGATTAAATGCATTTTGATGGAGAACATCTTTTAAATCCACTTTTTGACAATATTATGTGTTATATTTGACAAAATAAAACTCTTCTTTAGAATCGGGACGTCAAAATTTACTTTGTGTAAATTTTTGGTATTTTTCCAAAAAAGTTCAATTTTTAATGAATAGTGAAAAATGTTGTATTTTAATTCAAAACCTCTTTTTAATATAATTTATTTATATGATTAGATTATATTTTGAATGGGTTTTAAAGTGAAATTAGAATATATTTTTACCATTTAATACAATAGTGGTCGTTGGAATTAATTTCACTTTGAAATTGGACTTAAACTAGTGTCAATCTTTTGATACTTATTGTTTCATAAAAACACGCTATTTGCTCTCACATCGGAAATTAATTATTAAATTAATTAATTAAACTAATATGTTTTGAATTTTTTAATTTAGACATCATTTTGGAATTCGGAATATAAAATATAACTTAGGGTGATGTTTTGGTATTTTTTTTGAAAAACATCAATTTTTGATGAATAGTGAAACCACTAAGTGGTACTTATAAAAATAGATTTTCCATTTAAATGAAATTTCTCCATCTTTTTGTTTTGAATTTCAAAAAATCCAACATACAGGGTTGTCATTACGAAGTAAAATGTGGTTCAATGGGATTAAAATATTTTTTTGTTGAATAGTAACTTATTAAGTTTTTAATCGCGATTAAAGGTAATTAGTGTAGTTTAAGGTAAGAATAATGTTTTAATAAAATTAAATGACCTATACACATGTCCTAACCTCATTGTATGTGTCATGGCCGACCAATAAAATCCATGGGTCTACTTGGGGACCCCATGGAGCCAGTTTGGTTTGAAAATGACATAAATACCTTTTATTTAATGATAAAGTAAAAATGACACAAACATTAAATGTTTTACTAAAACAATTTTTACATGGGGTTATAAAAGTAATATTTTTGACTATAAATAGTAATTGGAAATATAAAAAGATTTCCTAAATTATAGTATTTATTTTATAATTTTTATACATTAAATAAATTAAATTACTTATGACATCATGATGATGTAGCGATGACCTCATTATTTAACGATTTAAATAAAATTGAATGATAATGTAATATCTAAGTCCTACACATGTCCAAAATCTATTGGATGGGTGGATTTCTTACCCTTATCACCTTATCCACGAATTATATCAATGTGGGACCTTTTAAATCTGAAACTCATATTCAAATAAAGTTACATTTTCTTACTTTCCAAGAGTTCCCCTCCTCTCCTCTTATAAAAGGCCCCCACCTCTACCTCCTTACCCACACTTCCAAGGCCATTGGCTCGGCCAACCTCTGCCCATTTTGTCTCTCCACATCCCTCTATTACTCCTTGAAGCCTCAATTGGGGCAGAAGCCTTCCCAAGGAATCCTTTGAGCTCAAACCAATGGGAGTTACCCGATTTTAATGTAATGTCTTCACTTGAGTCCTTTGGTTTTATTTTGCTTCTCAAACCCCCTAAACTATTTTTATTCATTTATTTTGTAACAAATACAGTATCTTAAATATACTAGGATGTTTTTATAAGAATTTTTCGAGCTACACTTACACACAACTACATCTAATGGTTAAAGAACATACTGTTTCCATGGATGGCGAATGTCTGCCTCCCGAAACAATGATTGTTCAACATTCTTATAACACCTTCAAAGGTGTCCATTAAGATGACACTATATTTATATATGATATCTAATATGTTTTTGTTTTACTTAAGCTTCTGTATTTTTCATTTATGGCATACCTTTATGGTTTCCATTATGGGTAAACACGATATCTTCATTTAAGGAAGTGCAGACTACCGCCCCCTCAGAGTGATTTGATTCGTTAATATCATATGTGGTACGTATAAAGGATATATTTAATGATATTATATATGATACCATACTGGAATTAAAATACTATTATGTATAATTATTTTTTAATTCCATTAAATATGAAATAGAAATGGAAGTAGCATTCATGCGTACGTTCGGCTTACCGTCTCCATGAACGGTGCATTTCATTTCTTAACTCTAAATGTTATGTAATATTATAAATGCATGAATATACTGGATATATATGATATATATGATATATACATCTTTAATACAATTATGGATATAATGAACCTTTGACCACACAAACAACATGTAATTGTAAGAAGTCCACTTTCGACTTAAGAACCAAGTATCAACAAAACAAACATTATTAACTTAAACGATTACATAATGTCTATGACATGGTAATAAGTGATATAAAATGAATAATTAACTTGAAAAAAGTTCTTAAGGAATTATAAATTAACTCAAGTTTATTATTCAGGAGATTAAATAAAGATCGAGTCAAGTCGGACCCGAGGTAAGGGATCTTACTCTTCTCTTTCTTTTTAAGTACACTCTTTTATGTCATTCCTTCTAAAGCTCATCTTTCATGTTATTGGGATGTTCTTTTATATTACTCTTACTGTAATTTTTGTGGTCATATGATGAGAGACCCTATTCTCTCTCATCAATCCATTTTGGAAGTTTTGAGTGGCACCGTTAGGCTGCCGAATTTTCGTAAGAGATCTAACATCTCTCTTTCTTTTAAAGTACTCTCCTTTATGTCACTTCTTTTAAGCTCATCTTTGTTATGATGGGGGGTTTTCTTTTATATTCTTCTTTCTGTACATTTTATCGAAATGTGATGAGATACCCTATTTGATCTCATCAATACATTTTTAGAAGATTTAAGTGGTGCCGTTAGGCTGCTGAGTTTTCGTAAGGGATTTTTCATCTCACTTCTATTCCCGTGAGATCTATGCTACATTTGCCACAATTTCCTTTGAGTGGTGTATGTACTGCCCATTATTATACACTTTGTTTAGTATAATTTCATTTATGTGTATTCACATCCTCATTGTATGACTCTTCTTCCATGGGGTGTACGTTTCGAATGTTACCCAACTCGGTAAGGGGACCTTTCACCCTCCTTTTTTTAAAGGCTTCTTTTGTTATGTCTTTTAATTAACATACTATTATGTTGTGATATGTTCTTCTATATCCTTATTTATGTAAATTTTATTTCCAAGTGATGAGACCCACTTTATCTCTCTTATCAGCCCTTTTTGTAAAATTTTATGTGACATCGTTTGGCTGTCGAATTTTACCAAGGGAACTTCTTAACCCAATTTAGATTTCTTTGGGTTCAACATGTAGTTATTGAATATGTCATCCTTTAAATATGTGTGAATATCCTTTGATTGTTTTACAATTAAAATCCACTTATATTTGGTGTATTTATATTTGTCACACATAATTATGAGATTGATTTATCCTTAATTTAAGGATACCTTCTTTATAATGGATTTCATCACATTTTACATTTCTTTTGAGACATCATTGTTGTTATGAACCAATTCACTCTTATATGGTATGTATACTATCCTTTTAAATATTATATCATGAATCATTTTATTCTCATGATATTATAATATTTGTATTAAATGTTATTCTGCTATTATTTGTATTCAAGAGTCTCTCATTTTGTTAAAAACTATTTAACAAAAATATAGTTTTAAATGTTTTAAAGATTTATTATTCTAAATCTTTATCTTTAATGTCCATGTTTTCAAAATGTTTTTTAGTATTTATTTATATGTAAATTAATGTTTTAAAATTATAATTCCATTAAAATCTTCAAAGTGTTATGGGACACTTTGATTCAAAAAATCTCTTTTAAATGGTTTTTGAAAATGGATTGATCAATTCAATATCTAGGAATTACTTATTGTGATTGCAAATGAAATTGTGTTATTGAAATGTTTATATTTTCAATATTTTATGTGTAATGATGGTACATGGATATTTTACGGGTGGTTACGTGATAAACCATATGAAGGGTGGTTCCGTGAATACCAGGACGGGTGGTTACTTTATAACCTACAATGCATTGGGTATGGAAGTCGGTCGTATGGCTATTCCATTAAGTATGTATGGAAGTTGGCCGAATGGATATTCCATTAAGTGATATGTGTGGAAGTCGACCTTATGGTTATTCCACTTTAGTATGTTTATGTCCCAAGTTTCCTTTATATGTTATGTGATCTTTATATGGGTTTTATGGTAATATTTTGGTTAAAGAAGGGTAAGTAATGAACTTTTATTCAGTGAAGAGTTTTTTTACTACTTCATAAAGGTGAAAAGTATTACTTTGATAAAGTATACATGGTTTACTTGTTTTTTTGATAATATAACAGTTTTCATTCTTTGTGTATCCCATACTGAGCTTTTTATGCTCACCCCAAGTTTTTATTGAAATGTTTTTCATAGGACTTCATGTGAAATAGGGTCAAGGATGGGATCAAGGGAAAGTCATGCTATCTAAAATATGGAACTAGACATGTTTCTTTTTAAGAGTTTTTATTTTATGGAAACTTAGTATAAGTGTCTACTTTGTAATCTTTTGATATGTAATAGTTATGTTCTAATTCTCTATAACTCTAAACGTGAAAAATCCTCAATGTGAATTATTCATTTAATTCAATATTAAGTAAGGTTTAAGGTCAGGGCCTTATAAGAACCCATTCATGTAATGAGTCTGGAATAAATTTATATATATCCAAATGATTCCATTTTAAAGAAACTAGTTGAGATCATTGACACTCAAGTGAAATAATTGAATGTGAAGTTGATTTTATTGGTTTGAGTTCTATAAAATCAAGGATCATATTCTCATTAGACTTGATAATGAGATTCATTAATGAGGGAGTAATGACCTCATGTTTTTCTAGGGGTGAAATATTCTACATGACATACTAGGGATATAATGTATTTAAGGTGGGGAGTTTATAAATTCCTATTACCATTATCAGGTGTTTCGTTCCTTCTCCACAATTTCCCTTTTTTAATATAGTGTTTTGGATGTTGGGTTCTATAATTTATATAGGTGTTAGGAGATGTCCACACTATATAACTAGGTTACCCAATGAGTAATGTTATTTAGGAGAATTCTATTAGAAGTATTAATGTTATGAAAGGTTACATGATATGACGAGATTTTAAACATCATATATTAAATAAATATCATATTTTAAATCAATGTGACTGGTTTTATAAAAATATTTGGACATGGAGGATTCCACGATGTGTAAAGGTATTTCATGTCATGGAATTTCCTCATTCTTAATTTTTACGGCATCGTATGGGGTTTGAGATCAAATTTGGCTATCGTTTTTTCTTTTCTATCAACTGAGTGACCCCACTCTAGAGATTTTTGAGACACTAGTCATTCCTAATTGATCTATTTGATGTTCTATCTTCATTCTCTATTGTGTTTAATCCCTTCAAGTGAGTGAAATATATGATTTATTATTTCCATTGATCATGGTACCACCTCTACATTACATTATTAGATTCATTTTTATGAAATAGTACTTATTGTTGTCTTCTTCAATGTCTATTGGGAAATCTCATTCCAAAGGCCAGTACTTTGTTGTTTCTGGTGTGGAGGGTGTTCTTTCATTAGGTGTGTGGTTTTCATTATTCTCCACTAACTCTCTTACTCAATTGGATCATTTCTAAGATTTTTGGACTAGGTTTCAGGGCCTTCACTGATGCCTTTTAGTTTTCAATGTTAGTGGATCCCATTGTGGGCGTATACGACCTGAGTTGTGAGGTAGGTGGTTCAGTCTCATGTTTATGTTGGTGAACCATATGGTTCCTTATTAATAAACTAATTTATATATGGAATTTTCCTGCGTTTTTTGTGAGTGTTGAAAAAGGGTTTTTAAATAAAAATGGTTATCCTTGGTTCTTGAAATGGAAAAAATGGGTATTATCAGAAAATTGAAATGGATTATTAAATTATATTGAACTGTTTTTTAAATAATTGAAATGAATTGTGCAAAATCATCACATGGTTTTGCTTGGGTACTTAGGTGAAAGGTTTACCTTAAGGCCATTATCAATTTTTTTGATTATCATGAGGATTTATCACGAGTATTTCTTCTATTTCCTAGGACTATTTTACATGGTAACTAATATTGACATTTTAGGGGGTTTACTCATGGGTTATTCCTTTAATTCATTGGACTATGTTATATGAACCGTATTATGACTTTGATTGATCGTGGTACGAGTAGTATGATAGTTTGACCTATATTGATCCTTAGTTTTGAAAACACTACTTCTGTTTTGTGATTTATTTGTTTTTTCTTTCATCTTTGATATGCATGTTTATTCTTGTGATAGATTATATCTAATATGTGATTTGAAATTGATACACTTTTATTTGTTTTTGAATAGTGAAAAAAGAGGATTTTTTACCTTATTCTCTAGAAAACAGATTTACTTTTCATCATGCCATGTTTTATTTGAAATGACCATACATGTGTTATTATACAGAGACTTATTATGGAACACATGGGTGGAATCTTATTGGGTATGTTAGATCACACCCTATGAACCTCTTCATTGGTGTGCAGACTTATGTATGTCTTCGGATGCAAGGAAAGGTAGGGCGTTTTAGTGAGGTGGGGAGTTTTCATGTTTACTGAGTTGGGAAGCTAGTGATGAGATGGTGGGAGTTCATCTAAACTATCACATGGGTATTTATGTGTATTTCTTTCTTTTTAGATGGACTTCTTTCTTGGAGATTTTGGTTAATTTTTTAGTAGTTTTTATCTAATGTCTTCTTATTTTTATGGGATAAATTTTTTAGACATATATTATTCCATCCATCTCTATGTTTATATATTTTGTGTCTTTGGACAGGTTGGGAAAAATCATTCCCTTTGGTTTGTTGTTCGATGCCCATGATCTTGTTGTCATCTGGTGGGGATTGAGAATGCCATTCCGGTATGTGATAGAATGAGTTGGGTGTCATGTTTGAGGATAACTTTTGATGGTTTATTACTCTTCGTATATATGTTTTATATAATAATTGACGTAATATTTCATAATCATATGTTAATTATGTTTAACTAATTAAAATTATTTTGAAAAAAAAATTATGTTGAATTAAATATAAATCATTAATGATGATATTTTCACAAATATTGGAAATATATACTTAAAATTTGTTTTTAGTTACATAAGTATAAAATCATTTATCAAGAAGATTAAATGATTTTTTAGGAGTTATAAATAATATTAAAAGTGAAGCATTATATATAAAATAAGAATCGAATAATATTGATATAGTTCATTGGTTTCATATAAACGACGATTGCTTTAAGTAATGAATATATTAAATAGAAAATATTCGTTTTTTTTCATTAGGCTAACACCTCATGATTTTTTTTCATTGTGAATCTCAATAAATATATATTGAATAAACTATTGAAAACATCAATGGGTTTTTTAGGATACTTAAATTGATCTATGATACTCCTTTTTATGATATTATCTAGGAAACTCTCAGTAAGAGTACATCATAAATCTCTCTTAATATTTATGTTATCCTATCTTCCTTGACATTTATTCCTTTCACTGTATAATATGTTTCTGTGGAACTATATTTCAATAACTTATTTCTTGTTTTAAACACATTTTCATTTCTTTTTCATTCAAATGTATGACCATAGTTATAAGTTATACTAACCATATAAATGGTTTATTGGTATATTAATATAGCATGAAAATAAAAGGACTTTATTTATATATTGTTATAATAATATATAAGGATTTTGATTGTTCCTTATCATTGATAATGAAATGGATGGATATTTACATAATTCAAAAAAAATCATGGTTTTACATCCTTGTGTTAAAATGGTAGGATAGGGTTTTGCTTCTAGGAGTAGAATATGACGTAGTAATGGGTTGTCATTATCCTTCAAAATTCATGAAATTATATAGTGTTTTCCATACTCTCATATTAATATTTTGAATAATTGATGTAGGATTAGTTGGATTTGAACTACTATAAAAATACTTTGTTTGTTTATTTGATTTCTACAATATAATTTTATTTTCATTGTTAATTCATAATTTTTTTTTAAAAAATATACATTCACCACCTCCTCTCAACCATTATTTTATCTAAACTATTAGTAAATCATTTGTTATCAAATATTAGAACATTAAAGTACTATTATCTTTATCATAAATATATTTTTTTGTTTTCAAATTTGTCTCTGACATCACCATATAAGGAAAATATCAACATGAGAGAGAAATAATAATCATTAATGATGTTTTTGTTCCATAAATTCTAAAATTTCTATATGGTAATAATTAATGATATTAGAATATATTGATGGAATTATAACCATAAAATCTAAGTATTAACCATTGGAAAAGAATTTTAATTCCTCAAAACTGTATTAAAATTGTTCCGAAAACTCTTACAAGTTGTTTTTCATTGAAATATGTACATAATTTTAATTTAATGAAAATAATTTATTATGATAATAACAGAAATGTATTTAGTCACATTTTAACATGAAAAACTACACATGATGATTATAGAATTTTGGAAAATACTATTTATATAATTGATAAATTGATTGTTAAAAAATCATAGTGTGTTATGGGTAAAATATAAGTATTTTTATATGGATTTAAAGGAATTTATAAATCTAATGTTTCATATATTAACTAGTATTTAAAATATCATGAATTATTTTAATGATGTTATAGAAAATATAGTTCTATTTTATTGAGTTTGAAGAGATCTCATACTAAATAGTTTACTAAAATGGTAGTATTTAATTAGAGTAAAAAATTTCTATAATATAATCTTGATGATATTATTTGATCATTATTATACTGATATTTGGACTTGATAAACATTTGTGATGAATAATTTGTGATATGGAAATGATATTCATTGAAATTAAGTTAATGATACATGTTACTATTTAGATTTTATGTTGTAGCAACATGGTAGTCAAGAAGCATCAAATATTTTTATATTATTATATGAAATAATTAATGGATATTCAATAATAAGAAAATTATATTTTTTTAGAGATTATCATATAGAAAAAAACAAAATCATTATCTCTAATAATGATGTAGAAGTAATATTATATGAATATAGATGAAATTGTGTTATAAAACGTAAATTATTTATGTTTAATTTAAATAACAAAAATCTACAAAATAAGCTATGAAAAGCACTTTCCAAAGGATATAGTTTTATAGAAGACTCAGATTCGAGTGCAAAATTTTATACCAAAAATAATTTGAAAATATATGCATAATTAATTATTATATTTATTTATGTTATTTTTAAATTTTCTCTTCATATTTTAATATAAAAAAACATTCAATGAATTAAATGATGAAATTGGATGATTACCAAATTAAGTTTTATAATTTCATATTTATACAATGAACTCAGTTATATTTATATGAATCATGCTGTGTAATGTTATATAACTCTTATATAATATATATATATATAATAGGTCTTATATTTATAAGGAAAATAAAATTTGAATAATTGGAAATAATTTAAAAGAAAAATCACTAAGTCAAGAATTATCTTTATAAAAAAATTTTCAAAAGAATGAAAATTTCAAGAAATTATAGATGAAATTAACATTCAAAAAACATATGTTTAAACTGTAAAAATAGATCAATCCAAAAACGTCCAAGAAAAAGAATTCAATGATAAATTTCTAATAAAGAAAAAAATAGATAAAATTATAAATTTTCTTTGGTTATGATAATTAATTTACTAAAATGTACAAGATATTTTTCAAAAAGATTTCCCAGGGGAATTGTATAAATATTTACATGTTTTAAATGTGGAATGAAGGGATATTATGTAATTGAATGTTCTTTTATACTGGTACAATGTCTTGGACCAACCAAATTATTTATCTATGAGTTCATATGATCTAATATATATGTTAATAAATACTCAAAATTAGTTTTAGTTCCTATGAAATGTTTTTCTATTCGAATAAGTTACAAATTTACTTAGATAACAAAAATTTATTACATATTTAATTATATGATATGCACCTTTGAATATTTAAAAATTGAACATGTTAGATGGATAGTTAGTGTTAGGGTTCATGACATGTGTCCTAATTTTTTAAAAAAAAATTCAAAATATTTGATGGAGTTAATTTTAATTTTGGTGATAATTCAAAAATGTTTTGTCGAATATTTTTTAGAGGTTTATCTTTCAGAATTTATTATTATTTCAAATGTTTTATACAATTAATGATTATAATATAACTAGACAATTATCTCAAAATTATATGATAGTAGAATGAATCTGAAAAATAAAAATGATAAATTTATAGTTTTTAATGATTAATGAATTCTATTATATATGAACCAAAATAAGAAAAAATATTCTATTAATTTTTATAAACAAATTTTGATGAATTACAAGTTCATTAATCTTGTTCAATATAAAAATATTCAATTTTATTAGAGTCGCAAATACTATAATTTCCACTTTCTTACAAAATATAAAAAGAATCACTATGATTGTTTACTTTCTGATGTAAAAAAAATGAATTAGATCTATTTTTGTGACTCTTATATGAGTGGTAAACAACACCGAGTCTGTTTTAGATTTTTTAAGGATGTACAAACTGTAATAACACTAAAATACATTCCTATTGATTTATTTTTACCTATGCCTAATACAATTAATATGTTTATAAGGTATGCATTTTTTATTTTTGATGACCTTAGTACATTTATATTGATATTAATTGCTTCCCATAACTCAGTAAACCCATATATGTTTATTAATTTATGAAAACTAGATCAAAATGTTATAAGATATCAATTTTATTATATTATGAATTATTTAGGTAAGGAGTTTGTAAATTTAGATTTTGAAAACTTCTATGATTACGATGGTTATTCTCGTAAATTTTTGACACATAGGAAATCCCTAAAAAATGGTACTGTGGAGATGAAAGATAAGAACTTTCAATAATGTAGTATATCTCAATAAAATGTATTAAAAATTACCATATATATTTTTATATTATATAAATTCATTTTTTAAAGTGTCTAACAGAATTTATTAAATTCTTATATTTAACAAAAAACATATGATCTTTGTAATGGTGGGAAACCAAATTTTGGATATTTTACAATATGTGGTGTAAAATTTTTATTCTCAAGACTAATTATTCATTAAATACTTCTTATGGTTATTAAGATGAGGGTTCATTTTTTGATATCCTAATTCAATTAAATACTCTATATTTTATAATAAAAGTACCACAATAGTTTAAGATTCTATACATGTAAATTTTGGTGAGAATTCATTAAATGGAAGGAATTGTGAATAGTGCTAGATTAAATTGAACATTCAAAATAGAAATTATGAATATAATTATCCTCAATATTAAGTTGAACATGTTGAGAGGTATTGTCACCCACATGACTCGATATTGAAATTTCATAGAGGTATCTCTTTAGATAAACTTATTTGTGAACTAACCAGACAATCAATTATATAAATATTAATCCATTTTATAAGAATAATAATTAAATAATTTGATAATAAATGCTTGAAAAATTTAAACGGTTTATGTAATTTGAGATTATATATATATTTAATATACATAATGAAATATCTTATACATATCTTAATAATTTCTTCTCACATGCCACTCTACTTAGGTATATCCTACATCAAAACATTCTTCATAACTCAAGTAAATGTAAACAAAAGAATGGGTGGGCTCAAATTCTATATAAGGGTAAATATGGGATATATAAATCAACAATCATAAGTGAAAAATAGAAAAAAAATATGGTTATGAAAAAATAATCATAACATAGTAAAACATTCCCAATTGTTATCGTCGATAAATCCTGACTCATAGAATAAATATTTTTCACAGTAAAATACATGAGTCATAATAATGTAGAACCATCGACAATAAATCATGATCCATGGGAGAATATCAAAAGCATAATATAAATTTTTTGGTTACAAACATAAGAATATAATATTATTCAAATAGTTAAGGATCACATCTTAAGAATATCATAGTGGAAATGACCCCATAATATATTGTACATACTCTATAATTTTATAAACATAGTAGAAGAAAGTTCAGGGTAGATTGAGTTCACTTTCCATTCAAAAAGACATAGTAGAGAGATTCCTAGAGTTGAATGGGTTTCAACCCCATTCCCATTAATATTATTTAATGATATATCATAATTATCACATTGAATTATAGATCTATATAATTTTATTCCCACATATTACATTATTAATCCTATACATAAGTTTTCTATAATATCATAAAGACATTTATCATTTCATCATACCTTAATTAATACATGGTAACGAAAAAATATTCATACAAATTTCCAAAAATATAATCATTACAAAAATTAAAGATAAATAATAGATTTGTATAATAAGATCTTAACAGTGGTTGTGCATCAAAATAATTAAAGTGTGTTGTCATGGACTAAAATACTTTTATAAAATATTTAGAATTGTGATTTAAAATAAGATAAAATTCTATTTTATTTTTCCATTTTTTTAAACAAAAAAGCCCTTAAAAATAAGGAAATGATTTTCATTTGAAATATATGAAAACAATTAAAAAATTGATAAATAATAATTGTTTGGATACAGTGAATATGTATTCAATCTACATTTGTTTTAATAAATTGTTTTATTGTTTTTAAGAAAAGAAAAATTGAGTCATGTGAAAAATATATAAACATATTAAATTTAATAATTTGAAAATAAAGTAAATGGTAGTAGAAAAGAATTTATGTAATATTTATATATAGATAAACTATTCTCTAAAATAGTTTTATGAATGTGGATATGGATTTTAATGATTATTGAAAAAAAGAGAGATATGGTTGGATTTTAATGACAACATTATTTGAGTATTTTTTTATAAAAAATAATAAAAAATTGGGAGAATACTTGAGAACCCAGGAAATCACCATAAAATTAAAAAATAGATACATATTATGAGATAATGATTGTAAAATTTCCTATAAATTAAAAAATAAACATAAACAATCGTAAAAAAAGTGATATTGTAAAATAAACCCTAACAACTTTGGAATCCTTTAATAAAAACATAATTCAATAATGGGATTTTTTTAATTAGTAAATGAAACAACTTAATTGTTTTATTCATATAGAATACTCATTTTATTATATACACCACATGAAATAGAATTGTTTGAATATATAACATATCTCAATAGAGTGAAGTTGAGATTAAAAAACACTAACAACATTGGTTTATCATGATTTAAATGCCCATGGAAGATAGAACATGATATTTATTTTTAACATCCTTCAATTTTAGGAATTATTGATAAAAATGACCATAGTGAGGTATATATACCACATAATATAAAAAAGTGATTGATATTCTTTATATCATGAAGAAATAAATGTGAGATGGAAAACCCTTACCTCAAGTACCAACATCATAAATATACATTGTATCTTCCTATATGATAATTTTATATTTAACATAAATCATTTAAATAACTATATTAATACATATTGTACAATATATAATTTCATTATACTTTACAATAACCCATTTACTAAAATATTCCTCAGTAAAATCTATATTGGGGTGATATTTATTTATTTATTAAGGAATTTCATGGTATATTTTCTTAGTCCACTAAAAATGAATGTGGTTCCAAAATATTAATAAAATCATAAATATGAAATCTATTTATTATATAATTTTATTAATTATCTATGTATTCTAGAGATGAAAAATTAATTACATCAATTCGTGGAGGATAAAGTCAACATGTATGCGTGAGTGATGACTTGATTTTTTTAATAATTGAAAACAACAAAAGTAAAATAATTATTTACATTTTATAAATAAAAGTTGTTTACTATAATTCATATATACTAATTAAATAAATCTATAAAACATTAAATAATATGATATAATGAAAAATTAATTGTATTGTTTCATGGTGATGGTAGTCCGCACCTACAAAAACATCGACACATTAACTGTCCTCAAATGAAAATTAGATAAAAAATTGTAATACCATTAACATAACATTATTTAAGATAAATAAATTTACCTATTAAAATATATTAATATTGTTATAGAAGTTTTAAATAAGTTTTAATAATAAAGAATATTTAAAATGTTTGTTATGTTTATATACCTCATCATGGGATAATCTCCATTAAAAAATAGTATGGCTTATTTCATGGGTGTTTTGGGAAGACCATAACCAAACGTTTCTAAATAGGCTGATTAGTAAGGGATTTTGGATTATTTTGGGCAAGTTAAGGTTATTTAGTGATGTGGATAATTTATAAGAGTAGTTTCCCTTTTAATGTTAGGGGATTTGTACCCTTATAAATAAACATAACTTTATAATAATATAAATTCCATGTCATGGGTCAGTAGATAAAAATAGATATTGTTTCAAAGATAAAAAAATTATAAATTCCAATCAAAAAATCATATTTATACACATTTTGTGATATTTAATGCATGATATCTTTGACTAACCCCCCATGTTAATCCTTTTATGCATTAATATGTGTATTATATTTTTTTCCATAGAAACTATTCATTATGGATAAATATTAAGGTAACCATATTACCAAATATTTTTTAATTTGAATGCGAATACGGAATTTATTTAAATTATCGGTTTCAAAATGGTTCATGAAATTACATTTATAATAAGTATTCAGAAATTCATTGACATTGGTTTTTTGTAAAATGATTTTTCTATGTATAAAAATAAATTCATTCATAAACCATATATAAAATTGATTATCATTAAATTTAAAATTAAATGTTTAAATTTCTTTATTTTATATATTTCAATGAATTCCAAAACTTAATGGATCATTCAAAACACATAATTTAAGAAAAATAACTAAAATTGTTTTTTATTTCAATAAAATATAACCTGGGATCCAAAAAAAATGAATTGGTCACCAATTTCAACACAATTATTTTAAATGATTTATATTAAATATTTATCACATATATATTCAACAAAAAGGAGTATTATATTTTTTCAATATTATTTCTTAATTATTACAAAAAATATGTAATTTGTAAAATTGGTATTTTTACTATTCACCCAAATATCAACCATTTATGAAAAATCTCAAAAAATATTCCCAAATATAATATTTAAATAACTAACCAAAATAGGATGTTCAATATTAAATATTAAAATTAGTTAATTTATAAATATATCTTTCAAATAAAACATTTATAATATAAAGTGATTTTTATAAATGAAGTAGTTATTCTATCCTAGAATTATTGGACATTTATTTCTTATCATTAAATAATGATTTAGTCAATGCCACTAATTTATTTCATTATTTATTTATTTATTAAAATCAATATAATTATTATAATTATTTAATAAGTAATAAATATAAAAAAATTAAAATTTCAATAAAATAAGTAAAAGTAGCATCTTAAGAATCAATTCAATATTTTTAATTAAATATTTCCCTTTTCATAAATTCATTTATGTTATCAATTTATAATATATATTGAATATAGTTTTATATAATTTTTTTATAATTTATGATTCAATATAGTTCATTTTTGAAATAATTGTAAGACATTAAGCCCATCAAATTTGTTTGGGAGGTAAATATATTTTCCAATCATGTGGTGTACAATTGTAATTAAATATAAGTTTTTTCCCTTAAATTTCATTACATTGATGAAAAAATAAGGATACATATTCCACATCACATCCTAAAGTTCCCACATATCTTCAATCAATTAATGGTTTCTCAAAAAAAACATTGACCAAGTGAAATGTCTTTTCTAAAACATTATATCTCTTCTATCAACTATCTACACTAGTTATTCCTCATAATAAAGATATTGAAAACATGGTACAGCCTATGTGGTTAATACATGTGAAGGATCATGTACGTACTACCTCATAATATATACATAGAACATCTCATTAATATGTATAGGTTTTTTGAAGATGCTAATAGATAAGTTTTCATCCTTATTTGATCAAATATCTCAAATGGGATAATAAATATATCACTCATCTTCCTTATTATTCCAAATATCATGTCCTTATTTCTATTATATATTCATTGGAACACCTAGTCAACATCAAAAAATTATAAATCTCTCTAATGATTTCTGGCATTAATTTTTTGTGGACTCTAAGCTATCCAGATGTGTTTCTAAATAGATCTATCCTTATCTATAATTTCCTTAGTAAAATTTGGATAAAAATTCTTACATTCAAAAAAATATTCTGAGAATTATAGGTTCAAAACTTATTTCCATATTATTAATTATAAATTTGCATCAAAATTATATAGATAAAGTTATATTAAAAAGTAATATTACCCCTAGGAAGGTGTTGATACAATATACTAATGAAATCTATAGTTTCATATCTTAGCATTTCTTCTAGGATTTAAATTTCTCTCTCATACTGATCCTGTATCTATTTATTATAAACAATTCTACATATCATATTCATATTATAAGGATATTAATTATTTCTCCCCTAAATCAAAGTAAATATTGGATCATGATAATTAATAGTCGATAGTGGTAACCCATGTATAATATAATAATCCTTAATTTATATCCTATAATATATGATATGAGTTAAATCATCTTTAATATGATTCAAATATTTGTAATTATATGTTAATATAATACCACCTAAATAGAATTATTGCCTTTAAATTTATTGCAGAGGCATAAGATGAAATCGATGGTGATTATACAAAATTACAACATAGATATGGTTAGAGAATTCATTATATCATTATACATATAACATTATTAATTAACATACTATCTTACTAGGTATTGATGTAAAAACATTTCATTACCCCCGTCGTTCAAAGATTCCCCTCTAAAGCTGGAAATGAAGGAAGAGTGATAATATAACACTCCAGGTAAATAAAGAATATTGAATTTTTATATTTATCAATATTTTTGAATAAAATGTTAATATTAATTTAAAAGGAACACTATGCTCTATGGCATACCCAATACACAACAATGAGTTTCTTGGAAATCTCATGTTGCACTCTAATAATAAAATAATATTATTTTAAATGGTAGTTAACGCCTAGACGTTGTAATGGCCGGAATGAACAGAACTAACTACAAAATGATTATATATGTTTTTCAAATATTTATACTTTTATCCAATAAATTTTAGAGGCTTAAAATGCTAATGAATCCAATTTTCAGCCTAAATATTCTAATATTCATTAAAAGGTCGATTAATCGCATTTTGATGGAGAACCCTTTTTAAATCCACATTTTGACAATTTTATATGTTATATTGGACCAAATAAAATCCTTCTATAGAATCGGGATATCAAAATTTACTTAGTGTAGGTTTTTTTATTTTTTTAATAAAGTCCATTTTTAATGAATAAGTGAAAAATGTTGTATTTTAATTCAAAACCTCTTTTTAATCTAATTTAATTATATTGTTACATAATCTTTTTAATTGGTTATAATGTGAAATTATAAAATATTTTTACCATTTAATCTAATGGTTGTCATTGTAATTAATTTAACTTTGAAATTGGACATAAACTCATGTCAATCTTTTAATAGATATTGTTTCATAAAAACACGCTATTTGTTTTGACAGCGGGAATTAATAATTATATTAATTAATGAAACTTCTATGTTTTTAATTTTGTAAAATATAAATCATTTTTGAATTTGTAATATCAAATATATCTTAGGATGAATGTTTGGTATTTTTCTGAAAAACTTCAATTTTTTGATGAATAGTGAAACCACTAAGTGGTAGTTAAAAAATAATTTTTTCGCTTAAATGAAACTTTATCACTTCTGTGATTTGAATTTCAAAAATATGACATACATGGTTGTAATTATGATGTAAAATTTGGTTCAATGGTATATGAATAATTTTTTTGTGAATTGTAACTTTTATGTTTTATTAATCGCGATTAAAGGTAATTACTGTAATTTAAGGTAGAGATAATGTTATTATAATATGAAATGACCATGACACTTGTCCTGCCTTTATTTGATGAATCATGACCAAACGAGACAATCCATGGGTCAACTTGGGGACCCCATGGAGCCACTTGGGTAATAAAATGACATTAATAACTTTTTATTTAATGTTAAAATAAAAATTTCACAAACATGTATTGTTAACCTAAAACAATTTTTTCATGGTGTTATAGTAGTCATATTTTTTACTATAAATATTAATTGGAAATATAAAAGTATTTCATAAATCATATTTTTTTTTTATAATTTTTAGACATTACATAAATTAATTTAATTATGACACCATGATGATATAACGATTACCTCATTAATGAACGATTTAAATAAAATGAAAAGATAATGTAAAATATAAGACATACAATTTTCAAAAACATATTTTATTGGTGGATTTCAAACCCTTATCACCTTATCCTAGAAATATATATTTTTTGGACCATTATTATTCGAAAATTCATTTTATAATAATGTAACTTTTCATGACATTTCAAGAGTGTCCCTCCTCCCTCTTATAAAAGGCCCCCACTTCAACCTCCTTACCCAAACCTCTCAAGACTTTGGCTCAGCCATTCTCTTCTCATTTAATCTATCCACATCCATATATTTATCCTAGATGCCTTACCTTAGGCATAAATCTCTTCAAGAAACCCTTTTGGTTTAAACCAAGAGGAGTTACCCAATCTAAAGGCAATGCCATCTCTGGTGTTCTTTTGTTTTATTTTGCTTCCCCAACACCTTAAACACTTTTTATTTATTTATTTTGTAACAAAACCAGTATCTTAAATAGACTAGGACGTTTTTATGACAATTATTCGAGCTACAATTTTACACACCATCACCTAATAGTTAAAGAACATACTGTTTCTGTGGATGGCGAATTTCTACCTCACGAAACGATGACTTTTCAATATTCATTTAACACCTTTCATGGTGTCCATTAAGATGTAAAACAATTAATATATGATTAATATTATGTTTATGTTTTCCTTATTCTTCTGTATTTTTCATTTATGGCATACCTTTATGGTATCCATTATGGGAAAACGCGATATCATCATTTTATGAAGTGCGGACTACCGCCCCCTCAAAGTGATTTGATTCATTAATGCCATCTGTGGGACATATAAATGATGGAGTTAATGATATTATATATGATATTAAAATGGAATTATAATATACCTCTATACAATTATTATTTAATTCCATTTAATAGGAAATAGAAATGATATTAGTGTTAATGCGTATGTACGGCTTACCGTCTCCATGAACGGTGCATTTCATTTCTTACCTCTAAATGTTAAGTATTATTATAAATGCATGTATATACTGATTATATGTGATATATATGATATCTATATCATTAATATAATTCTGCATATAATGGATATTTTACCACATGAACAACTTGTAATTATAAGAAGTTTATTTTTGACTCAAGTACCAATGATTGACAAAACGGCCATTATTAACTTAAATAATTACATATTGTTTATAAAATGGTAATAAATGATATAATAGGAATAATTAACCTAAAAAGATTATTAAGAAATTATAAATTAAATCTAGTTTATTATTCAGGAGATTGAAGAATGATCGAGTCAAGTCGGACACGAGGTAAGGGATCCTACCTCTCTCTTCCCTTTCAAGTACTCTCTTTTATGTAATTTCTTTTATGCTCATCTTTATTCTGTTTGGGGATGTTATTTTACATTCCTAATTCTGTAATTTTTATGTTAATATTATGAGAAACCCTATTTGATCTCATAAATCCATTTTTGAATGTTTTAAGTGGTGTCGTTAGGCTGTCGAGTTTTCGTAAGGGGTTTTTCATCTTACTTTTATTTATGTGAGATTTATGCTACATTTGACACCATTTCATTTTAGTGGTGTATGTACTACCCGTTATTCTACTATTTGTGTAATATAATTTAATTTTTGAGTATTTACATCGATTTTTTATAGTCTTTCTATCATGGGGTGTACGTTTCAAAAGTTACCCAAGTCGGTAAGGAAACATTTAACCCTCCTATTTTTAAAAGACTTCTTTTTGTTTTGTCTTTTAAATTACATATTATTATGTTAGGATATGTTATAATATATCCTTATTACTGTAAATTTTATATCCACATGATGATATACCCTTTATCTCTCTCATCAACTCTTTTTATAAAATTTTATATGACACCATTAGGCTGTCGAATTTTTGCAAGGGAACTTCTTAACCCAATTCCAATTCTTTGGGTTAAACCTCTACTTCTTGATTATGTCATGATATGAATATGTGTGGATAAAATATCATTTTCTTACACTGTGTATCGACTTATATTTAGTGTATTTATATATGACAAACATAATTATGTAATTTATTTATCCTTGCTCTGATGGCATGATCCTTGATTGGGATTACATCTCAATTTCTTCTCATTGAGACATTTCTTAAAGATATGCACTTCTATTATTTTATAAAGTGTATATACATCCCCTTTGACTTTCCATATCAATATTATGTCTACACTAAAGTCATTTAAATGTTTTTAAAATGCTATACTTTCATGTGGCTTCTAATTTAAATGTTCAAAATGGAAAAGGACTCTTCTATTAAAACATTGTTTTAAATGGTATTAAAGAATTATTCTTTTAAAGATTTATCATCCATTTCAGTGTTTTAAAAATTGTTTAAGGATTTATTTATATGGACATGAATGTTTTAAAACCCTTTCAAAAGTTTTGAAGTGGTTTGGGACACTTTGATTCTAAAATCTCTTTTAAATGACTTGTTTTAATATTTTCAAAGTATAAAGGGATAATTCACTCATAGACTGTTAATGATTTTATCAGATCTTTTTATTTATGTTAATATCATGATTTTATCTCTTGTGATTGAAATGTGGAAATTTTATGTTTCTTTTATACATGTTTTAAGTGTTATGATTATATTATGGTTCTTAGACAATGTTTATGAAATCGGGTGGTTCCGTGATAAACTAAGGTCGGGTGAGCCCGTGATAGCTCTCCAATGCATTGGGTAATGTGAAGGGGTTAAACGCTACTGTTTCTCTAATGATATTTAGGGAATATACTGTGATGGGTATTCCAAATGTAACAATGAGGGTTACCCCCTACGTAAGAATGTGATGAATGCTTCAAGTTACCTTTATGTCTTAGGATTTATATAAGTTATTCATAAATATTATGATTTCATGAGGTATGTTAAAGTGCTTATGTTTTATGAGTAAAGTGTGTTTTCATTGATTCTTATGTATACGTGGACTAATGTTTCCTTTCCATATTATTATAACCCTTACTGTGCTTTTTATGCTCATCCCATGTTTTTGAAATGTTTTCCAAAGGACTTAAAGTGGAATACGGTCAAGGATGGGATCAAGGAAACGTCATGATGTCTAAAACATGGAAGTAGACATGAATTTTTTGTTCAAGAGTTTATATTTTGTGAAAAAAATGGAAACTGAGTAGATGTGTCTACCTTGTAATCTTTGAGATGTAATAGTTATGTCCTCATTCTATAAAACTCTAAACCTGAAAAGATCCCCAATGTGAATTATTCATTTAATTCAAGAATATGTAATTTAATAAGGTTGGGTCCTTATAGATAATGATCAAAGGTCAGTTTAGATAACTTTAGAGGTTAGAGTGTTGTTTAAGCATAAGTGAAAAGTTGTGTATAACCACAATGGTTATTATATTAGATAGAGTCATTGTTATTTATGAAAGTTGGAATGAGTTTCAGATAACTTGGATAATTATATATTAGTGTTTATCTTCCTCTTTAGTATATTATTATTTTGTTGACATACTCACACTGACCTTTTTGGTTTTATTAAATGGATGGATCTAGCAGGCACCAAAGTGACAATGGGTATGAAGGAAATGGTGGTGGTTCTCAGATTAAGAGACTCGATGAAATGGGGGATTCAATGAGAAATCTCGTGGTTATTCTAAACCAACTATCAGGAGTCATGATCAACCACTTGAACCTTGGTGAGTTCTCTAATGAATCGTGTACAAGAGAACCAACTTGATGTGGAAGTTCATGTAATAATTATAAAGGTAACCATTAGGGTTTATATGATCCATACTTTTGAGGTAATTATGGGTTACTATATGTTATAATGGAATATGAATAACATGATATAAACTTGATGATAAATTAAGTTATGGTTATTTTTGATTATTTTTTCACTTTTTGGGAAATGATAAAAGATTAATGATGTTTGGGAAAAATGACAAGACGTAGACCGTGTGACAACCTGTCGCATTGGACGAAGCTGTTGGAATCGAACCCACAACCAAAGTGTGACTGGTATTTATCCCCTACCACTGGACTACGTGAAGTCTCTGGTTAGTTTAACTAATTATTTTCAGTTGGATGATCGTATGGATCGAGAATAAGTTGATTTTTGGTTATCTATGGAAATTATTAACTAATCATGGAGGATATGTGATTAGGTTAATTACTTTTCAGTATGAGACTTTAAGTGTAACTGATGATTGGAGATAAATGTTAAGGTTTACCTTGGAAGACTATGTGATTAAATCCTTCAACGATTTGTTTTTCAATCATAGTTTTGATTAATTTCAAGAATTTTATGGATATATTTTTATTGAATGGTCTTTATCGAACTTTGTGTATTGTTTGACAAATTTTGGATATTAAGATTAGATTTTCATTTTATAAAGGATTATCCTTTTTAGGTATTATCTGATCTTATACTAACCTTTTTTGGTTTTGGTTTTGGTTTTGTTATAAAGAGATGGGAAGTAAATAGTTATCTTTTGTGGATTAGGTGATTATATAGAATTTTATTATAGTTCTCTTAAGGTGAACAAGTTATCCTAAATACTGTTCTTTTGGAGAAAATATGAGTTTCTGTAAGAAATCGATCAAAAGTTGAAATTCAACATGACAAGTAAGTATATTTCCTTATGTTTTAGTTATGCACATAAATAAATTCGTCAATGAAAAGTAATTTAAAACAAAAATGTTGTCTGTTAACTTTTCCTACTGGGGAATCAAATACCGTTTAATCCATCAAAAGTTTGTGATTTTATAGTGGTTAACATTCTCCTAAACATGTTTTCTATCACTCTCCATTAGAACATGACCCTTTTTTTCTTCCATATCTAAGTTTTCATGGAAAACTAGTATGGGTTAACTCATGTGACTGTTGTACTTCTCTTTATTTATTTTAATGTGATAGTTTTACTGACTCTTTTTCTGATGTGGGACTTTCAATGATGTTTCTGAGCCCAATTTTAAAATTGCGAGGACTCAATTTTCAAATGGGGGAAGGATGTAACACCCCAGGTAAATAAAGAATATTACATTTTCATATTTATCAATATTTTTGAATAAAATGTTGATATTAATTTAAAAGGAACGCTATGCTCGATGGCGTACCCAATACGCAACAACGAGTTTCTTGGAAATCTCACGTTGCACTCTAATAATCATATAATATTATTTTAAATAGTAGTTAATGTCTAGCCATAGTAATGGTGGGAATGAAAAAAACTAACTACACAATGAATATATATGTTTTTCAAATAATTTTACATTTATCCAATAAATGTTAGAGGCTTAAAATGCGAATGAATCCAATTTTTAGCATAAATATTCTAATATTATTTAAAAGGTCGATTAACCACCTTTTGATGGTGAACCCTTTTTAAATCCACGTGTCGATGAATTTATATGTTATATTGGACCGAATAAAATCCTTATTTAGAATCAGGATATCAAAATTTACTTTGTGTAGGTTTATTATTTTTTTTGATAAAGTCAATTTTTAATGAATAAGTGAAAAATGTTGTATTTTAATTCAAAACCTCCTTTTAATCTACTTTATTTATATCATTAGATCAACTATTGAATTGGTTTTAATGTGCAATTATAATATATTATTACCATTTAATCTAATGGTGGTCATTTGAATTAATTTCACTTTGAAATTGGACTTAAACAAGTGTCAATCTTTTAATAGATATTGTTTCATAAAAACACGCTATTTGTTTTGACAGCGGGAATTAATTATTAAATTAATTATTGCAACTTATATTTTTTTAATTTTTTAAAATAGACATCATTTTGGAATTCGGAATATCAAATATAGCTTAGGTGGAATCTTTGGTATGTTTCTGAAAAACTTCAATTTTTGATGAATAGTGAAACCACTAAGTGGTAGTTAAAAAACTGATTTTTCGTATAAATGAAACATTACCACTTCTTTGATTTGAAATTCAAAAATCTGACATACATGGTTGTCATTATGATTTAAATATTTGGTTAAATGGGAATAGAATAATTTTTTGGTGAATAGTAACTTTTAAGTTTTGTTAATCGCGATTAAAGGTAATTAGTGTAATTTAAGGTAAAGATAATGTTATAATAATATGAAATTACATTGACACATGTCCTACCTTTATTGGATGAATCATGGTAGACCAAGAAAATCCGTGGGTCAACTTGGGGACCCAATGGAGCCACTTGGGTAAGAAAATGACATTAATAACTTTTTATTTAAAGTTAAAATAAAAATGTCACAAAAATGTATTTATTTATTAAAAAAATTTACCTGGGGTTATACAAGTCAAATTTTTTACAATAAATATTCATTGGAAATATAAAAAGATTTCCTAAATCATAGTAGTTTTTTTATAATTTTTAAATATTAAATTAATTTATTTATTTATGACATCATGATGATGCAGCGATTACCTCATTAATGAACAATTTAAATAAACTGAAAAGATAATGTAAAATCTAAGACATACACTTGTTAGAAACCTATTGGATGGGAATATTTCTAACCCTTATTACCTTATCCTATAAATATATAATTTTGAGACCTCTAATATCTGAAAAATCATTTTATAATTAAGTAACATTTCATGACATTCCAAGAGTTCCCCTCCTCCCTCTTATAAAAGGCCCTAACCTCTACCCCTTACCCACACATCTCAAGCCTTTGTCTTGGCCAAACTCTGCTATTTTTATCTATAAACATCCCTATCTTCATCCTAGAATCCTTAACATAGGTAGAAATCTCTTCAATAAACCCTTTTCGTTCAAACCAAGAGGAGTTACCCGATTTAAAGGTAATGTCCTATCTTATGTTATTTTATTTTATTTTGCTTCTCCAACCCCTTAAACTCTTTTGATTCATTTATTTTGTAAAAAAAACCAGTATCATCAATATACTAAGATGTTCTTATGTGAATTATTAGAGCAAAAATTACACACACCTTTGTCTAATGGTTAAAGAATATACTTTTTTTGTGGATGGAGAATTTATGCCTCATGAAACGATGATTATTCTATCTTATTTTAAAACCTTTAATGGTGGACATTAAGATATAAATCTATTTATATATGATATATATTATTTTTATGTTTTACTTATGCTTATTTATTTTTCATTTATGGCATACCTTTATGGTTTCCATTATGGGTAAACGAGATATCATCATTTTAGGAAGTGCGGACTACCGCCCCCTCAAAGTGATGTAACTCGTTAATGCCATATGTGGGACGTATAAAGGATTGATTTGATGATATTATATATGATATTATACTGGAATTATAATATACCTCTATATAATTATTATTTCATTCCATTAAATATGAAATAGAAATGAAATTAGCGTTAATGCGTACGTACGGCTTACCGTCTCCATGAACGGTGCATTTCATTTCTTACCTCTAAAGGTTATGTAATATTATAAATGCATGTATATACTAGATATATATGATAAATATGATATCTAAATAATTAATATAATTCTGGATATAATAGATATTATTCAACATGAACAACATGTAATTATAAGAAGATTATTTTTGACTAAAGTACCAATGATCGACAAAACGACCATTATTAACATAAATAATTACATAATGTTCATAAAATTGTGATAAATTATATAAAAGAAATAATTAAATTAAAAAAGGTTCTTAATAAAGTATAAATTAGCTGTAGTTTATAATTCAGGAGATTAAAGAACGATCGAGTCAAGTCGGACACGAGGTAAGGGATCATACCTCTCTCTTTCTTTTTAAGTACTCTATTTTAGGTAATATCATTTAAGCTCGTATTTCTTATGTTTAGGGATGTTATTTTATCTCACTAATTATGTAATTTTAATTTTAATATTATGATAAACCCTATTTGATCTCATAAATCAATTTTTGGATGTTTTAAGTGGCGTCGTTGGGCTGTCAAGTTTTTGTAAGGGGTTTTTCATCTCACTTTTATTTCTGTAATATTTATGCAACATTTGCCACCAATTATTTTGAGTGGTGTATGTAATACCCATTATTCTACTCTTTGTGTAATATAATTTCGTTTATGAGTATTTACATCAAGTTTTTATAGTCTTTCTATCATGGGGTGTATGTTTTGAATGTTACCCAAGTCAGTAAGGTAACTTTTCACCCTCTTATTTTTAAAAGACTTATTTTTGTTTTTTCTTTTAAATTACATCTTCTTATGTTGGGATATGTTATTATATATCCTTATTGGAATAGATTTTATGTCTAAGTGATGAGATAGCCTTTATCTCTCTCTCATCAAATCATTATCTAAAATTTTATGTGACGTCGTTAGGCTATCGAATTTTTGCAAGGGAAGTTCTTAACCCAATTCCAATTCTTTGGGTTCAACCTCTACTTCTTGATTATGTATTGCTATGAATATGTGTGGATGACATCTTATTGTTTTACACTGACTATCCACTTATATTTAGTTTATTTGTATTTTTCACACATAATTATGTCATTTCTTTATCCTTTCCCTAATAACATGATCCTTGATTGGGATTACATCTTAATTTCTTCTCATTGAGACATTTCTTAATGATATGCACTCTTATTCTTTTATAAATTTTATATACAGCCCCTTTTTGTTTCCATATCCATATTATATTTCTTTTAAAGTCATTTAAATGTTTTGAAAATGGTTTAATTTCATGTGCCTTATAATTTAAATGTTCAAAATGGAAAAGGACTCTTTTATTAAAACATTGTTTTAAATGGTTTTAAAGATTTATTCTTTTAAACATTTATCATCCATGTCAATGTTTTAAAAATGGTTTTAAGGATTTATTTTTATGGACATGAATGTTTTAAAAACCCTTTCATAATTTTCAATGTGGTTTGGGACACTTTGATTCTAAAATCTTTTTTAAATGTCTTATTTTAATATTTTCAAATTATAAAGGGATATTTATCTCATAGAGTTTTAATGATTTTATTAGATGTTTTTATTTATGATAATATCATGATGTGACCTCTTCTAATTGAAATGTGGAAATTTTATGTTTCTTTATTTTATGTTTTAAGTGTTATGATTGTGTTATGGTTATTGGGAAATGTTTATGAAATCAGGTGGTTCCGTGAAAAACTATGGGTGGGTGAGCCCGTGATAACTCTCCATTGCATTGTGTAATGTGAAGGGGTTAAATGCTAATGTTTCTCCAAATAGATTTAGGGAATATACTGTGATGGGTATTCCAAATGTAACCATGAGGGTTACTCCCTATGTATGAATGTGATGAATGCCTCAATTTACCTTTATGTCTTTTGATTTCTATGATATTTTCATAAATCTTATGATTTCATGAGATATGTTAAAGTGCTTATTTTTTATGAGTAAAGTGTGTTTTCATTGATTCATATGTATACATGGACTAATGTTTCCTTTCCGTATTTGTATAACCCTTACTGAGCTTTTTATGCCAATTCCATGTTTTTTAAATGTTTTCCACATGACTTAATGTGGAATATGGTCAGGGATGGGATCAAGGAAATGTCATGATTTCTAAAACATGGAACTAGACATGACTCTTTTGTTCAATAGTTTATATTTTGTGAAAAAATGGAAACTGGGTAGATGTGTTTACCTTGTAATCTTTGAGATATAATAGTTATGTCCTAATTCACTAAAACTCTAAACCTGAAAAGATACTCAAAGTGAATTATTCATTTAATTAAAGAATATGTAATGTAATAAGGTCGGGTCCTTATAGATAATAACCCCCCAAATCTTGCCACCAATAGGCACCAGGGTGTCATCCTTCCCCAATGGT
The DNA here is from genome assembly GCA_963277665.1 of Viscum album. Taxonomy (NCBI): domain Eukaryota; kingdom Viridiplantae; phylum Streptophyta; class Magnoliopsida; order Santalales; family Viscaceae; genus Viscum; species Viscum album. Next base: position 1,500,003,251 of record OY728146.1, on the reverse strand, counting down.
ATAGAGTCTCACAAAATGGGCGGCATTTGCCATTTTTTAGTAACCAAGATTGGAAGATAAGATATATATACCTCAAATATTACATGATAGATATATATTGATAAATGAAAATCTAAAGCATCCGACCTGCATGTTAAAAATTAATGTAGATACAAATACAAAATGTCTCCAATATATGTACCAATGCAATGATAAGAAGCGACGCAAAAACTGTCGCAATCCAAGCTAGTATGGTCCATCACGGTCTACGTAAACCTCCTGGAAACCTGGAAACAAATTTATACATGTAGGGTGATTGTACAAGTATATTCAGTAGGGAAAACCAATGTTACTCATCCACCATCGGGAGCAGTATACTAGTGCCTCTATGAGGCATCTTTATAAACCGATAGTTCTGGACAAGGTATACTAACCACCCCAATACCACCAAGGAACTCTCTCCAAATAACAAAAATATAGTAAGGTAATATAGTAATCACATCGGCGTTTGGGTATCCCTCACCATTTTCAACTAGTAAATAGATCATACCCTAATGGAAAATGTCATGACGCTTCCACAGTCTCCTACTAGCCCAATTTCAAAATCCCCCTGCAGACACCTTGGCCTCAAAGCTAGTCCCGCAACCTAGGAAAATGAAGCTCACCACATCCTGCCCACACACACCTTGACCACATACCACATCACATTTTCTCCATAGACACATGAGATGCATAACACATCGCATCTTTCCTATAGACACCTAGGACGCACTAATCCTCACCCTAAACACACATGGGAAATCACTCCTTTCCCACATACATTGGGGCCTCATAACCACCCCACAACCTACCAGAAATTTCTTGGGATAATATGGCCTAGAAGAGGGATACAGAAAGATCTGATAACTAGCCGTCCATCCTCCCATTGGGATGTTGGGAATAGAAACCATCCCATATTAAAATTGGGGACTTCACTACATAGGGATAAAATAGGGTGGGTGCATATAGAAAATCACAAGGATGTAAAAGTATATATATAGGTGTTAAACACTCATCCCAAACTATGGATTTTTTCTAAACAAATAACAGCCAACCCTGTGATACTTACAACTCTTTTTCTACCTCTAAACAATTTTATTTAACACCAGCATCACTCAATTGGGAAGTTGATATATAAATGCCATCTATAACAATCTATAACACAATCATACCCCCATATAACTCATTTAAACAATTATCATTCTTTTATAAAGAATACATTTTTCATCCTATCTCTACCCAACCAACTACTAACAACATCACTTATAATTCTTCGAAGTCGTACCGTCATTTTCATCCCCTCAGCAAGAAACCCCCAACTTACATCCAAACCCTACAACCCACCTCATCACAACAAACCTGAGAGTCCCCCTGAATAATAAAACCACACCTATCACATAAAGTAACATAAACATGTCACAACCTGAATCTGTATCCCTACTACTCAAACACTACCCATCCTTTCAATGATTAAACAATATCTCAACCAAAATTACCATTTCACCACCCGACTGACCCTAGAAACAATTGTGATCTAAACCCCAGCACCATAAAACCACCCAATGAAAAATAACTAATAAATAAGAATTCATAACACAACCACACCAACAAGGAAAATATTATTCATATTTACAAAACACTCATTCTCTAATTATACTTTGATAAAATAGGGGTTATCATAGAACATGTTCAATCCTGGGGTGTCAATTTAATTAACTGAATATACGTGGTTAATAAATTATATGTATATATATATATATATTTCTGTGTTCAACATGAAATCAACACAATGTATTCATAATCTATAAGGGTGGAAAAATAGAGAAAACCAATTACTATAATTCTCATAAGGCATACAGTAAATACAAATCACATGATGGATCAAGGATTACATATAAAACAATGTGACCATTATCATCGTCTTCCCAAACCCTCATTTATTTATTTTAAATTTGATTTATCAAAACTCTCAAGAATACATCAATACTCTCACTCCTCATGATACAAAAAATAGAAGAGATATAAAGGGATCCATACCTTTAGAAGTTGATGATTAGTAATTCCTCCTTACACCCAGAATAATGGGAGCACATTCAATAGAAAAAGACTCTAAAAAAATGTGACCCAATGTTTTAGTAAAACATATGGTTAGTTGGGAAGAATATTTCTAGGGATGATAACTTTCAAAAAAAAAATTAAACACACAAGGGAGGAAATGGTCTTGGATTTAGATAGGCCATATAATTTATCAATGGATGTAATTGTACCCAACACCATTAAATATAGATCTGACCATGACCGTACGACTTGTCCGTTTATGAGTTTTTAGGGTGTTAAGAATTTAAGGATATATTTTTACCCTTTTTCTTTAAAAAAACAATTAAATTTGTATTGAAACTAATTTTACATAAAAGAAAACATTACAAGGGGCGAAACCAGAAAAACATGGAGAATTTGAATTTTGAAAAACTGTTAGAAAAAATGACTCACTATAGCGAGTCAATGATGGATGAGTCACTGATGTGAAAAACTGATGGCTAAGTCGCCAGAATGATCTACCTATAGAGAGTCACCAATGTGAGCTGCCGATGTAGAGTCACCGATGTAACTCACTTGTGGTTGAGTCACCGATGTGACTCATTGATAGTTGTTTCACCGATGGGACTCACCAGCACCATAGACTAATGCTACTTACCGACACCACCTACCAAAAACACATATATATTCCACCTACCAACCCCACCTACTGAAACCACCTATCGGAACTACCTACCTTCACCACCTATAGATAGAAATCTAGATTTTTTGGAAAACACTTGATATATGATACTATTTCCTCCCAGAACACCCCAAAAACTATATTTTCACAAAGGAACAGACCGTAGAGGAACAATACATTACATTGAATATATGTCACACTATTATCAACCTCTATAATTAAAAACCAACATAAAAGAAAGAGGGTTCCAAACAACCACACTGTAAGATATATCTCAATGATCTTGTTATAGCTGAAACACCACTAACAACCAAACACATAAAAGCTCAATGATAAGGCACCTTGTGTGGTTTAAAAGATAGAGTTGAACTTCAAAATCCATGAACACCACTTATAATATCTTCTAACCTAAGAAACCACTTGATTCCCCATATATGATCCCACCATTCAGACACGTGAATTTGATAATTCCTTCCTCCATGTCATTATACTATCCACTCGGGGCGGTACTGACTCACCTACACGGGTTTAATTGCCTCTCAACTAATGTTTCTCAATTAGGAATCATGTGTACACCATACCAAATTTTGGGAATTAATTAAATATCATGAAATATTGAAAAAAATCCTCTCATAATAAACAAAAATCAAACACCACATCAAAATCCAAAACATTATAAAGTAGAACACAAAACAACTTTGGGTACTGGTCAAACAACTGCACCTCTCACCCCCAAATTCTCTCCTCCAGGAAACCATGAATCCAAAAAACACAAAACCAAGGAATGGTCTGTATATGAAACACCTCCTCCGAATGATCTTATATATCCACTGTCCACTCCACAAACATCATGTTGTCCTCGATATCCAAATGTACCCATTCAATGACATGGGAGTCATTGTGTAGATACTAATGAAACCGATTGATGAGAATGACATTGTGGACATTCTCCAATTATTGTGGTATCACAAACTTATCTTCCTCCTTTTCAACACTCTAACACATTGAAAGGTCTAGTGAACCTCAGAGAAATATTACACCTAATGCCAAACCTACACTGCCTACGCCGATGGGAAACTTTCAAGAACACGTAGTCCCAAACCTTGAAATCCAAGTGCCTCCTCCAATGATCTCTACATTACTTCTACTGATCAGGTGATTCCTTCATCCTCTCATGAAAAAGATACACATTAATAGTTGTACTCTACACTACAATCAGACAAAGGATTTTTTCCTCCCAAACATCTATCCCGCATAAGGTTGAATGACATGGTCTCCCATACAACACCTAAAATGGATCCATTCTAATGAAAAATTGATAGCTATTATTTTAAATTAACTCCACCAAAGGATAGTGTCATACCCAAGATCCTATGATGGCCAAGATGTATACCCGCAACATGCCCTCTAACATATGGATGGTCAGCTCTATCTGCCCATCAGTCTGAGTGTGGAAGGAAATGTTGATTTGTAACTGAGTTCTAAAATCATGAGGAAAGACCCTCCAAACTCACGAGGTAAAACAATTTTCCCTATGAACAACAATGGATCTTGTAATTCTATGCTTCTACACCACCTAATTTATATACCTCTGTACTAAGGAATCCACTATTCTTGACTTCATAATTGCTAAGAAGTGAGCCAATTTTGTTAGTCGTTCCACTAATACACATATTGCATCACACCCTCCCTAAGAATTGGGTATCCATGTGATTAAATACATTGATATTTTATCCCAATTCCATTTGGAGACATATAAGGGATAATACAAACCACTAAGGTCATAGTGGTCAAATTTCACTTTCATTCACACCAAGCATTTTTTCCTGAACTCTACGACTACCCATTTCATTCTGGGCCACAAAGCTATTCTCTCAAGCCACCACACATCTGGATAACTATTTATTGTACCACTAAGGGTGATCTATGAAACTCATTGAGAACTAACACACACATTTCTACTGGAACCAACTACCTCCCATGGAACAATATCAAATTATTTCTATCCAAAGACCATCCTTCCAGGGAATCACCATGGTTAATAGGATCACGCATAACCTCTACCTCCATGTCTCCCCACTAATACTTATCGACCTACTATATTATAGAAACCTACAGAATCATCTGAAATAAGAATCCTCTTCCACCATCCATTATTGAATCCATATACGAGGCAACTAACTCCTCCAACACCTTCTAAGCATCCATATATTTTTAAACTAATTCCTTCTATGACTTCCTACTCAAAGCATCGACTACAAAATTTCCCTTTCTAGTGGTCAAAGAGATTTTGAAGTTGTATTAAAAGAATAAATCTATAAACATCCATTTTCACATGTTCAAATCACACAAAGAAATGATATAACTCAATATTTTGTTATCCATGGAGACCATAAAGTGCTCCCCAATGAGGTAATGAAACCAAAACATTAGCATGAACATGAATGCATATAGCTCCAGATTATTTTTGGAATTTTTATATTCATGGGGATGTAACTACCTAGATCTATAAGACATTAATCCCCTCTGTTACATCTACATGAATCCAAATCACAAATGGGAACCATCACAAAACTCATCTAACATCACCCCTTCCTCTGGAAACCATAGCATGGGACCACTAACCAACATCCCATTCAGATAGTCAAATGTAACATAACACTTCTCATTCCACCAAATGTCTTGGTAATTACATGAAAGAGTCATAAAAGTGGAAGAAAATTGAAATAAATTGGGTATGAATCTCTGATAATAGACTTCCATAAGGAAGAAAATATGAACCAAAGAAACATTATTTGGGGCTTCATGAGAAAAAACTTCCTCGACCTTCAATGGGTCCACTACTACAACCTACTATAACACCACATGTCTATGAAAAGTAACCTCCCATATCCATAACATTAACATATATAACATTCCATATTGATTTTGGTGTAAAAGAAACTCCAAGATAGTATTAATATACTTAGCATTCTCATCCTCTGACTTTTAGTAGATCAAGATTTCGTTGATGAGTATGATGATGAACTTGTCCAGGAACTCACAGAAAATTAAGTTCATGATCCCCATGAAAATTAATGGTGCTTTCATAACTCCAAATAGCATAACCAAAAAATAGAAGAGCCCATAACTACACCTAAAAAGTTGTCTTTAAGATATCATCATCCATTTCCCTCAACTGGTGATATTAAAACCACTGATTGATCTTAGATAATAAACTTGATCCCCTTACATGATTGAAATGACAATATATCATTGGGGGAGGGTAATTATTTATGACGGTTACCTGATTCATCCTTTGGTAATCAATGAAAAAATATAGACCACCATCTTCCTTTTTTGAAAAAATATTGGGGATCCCAAGATTGACACACTATACTAGATAAATCCCTTCTTTATCAAATTGTTAATCTGAATCCTCAGCTCCCACAACTCGGAAGGTTGAATAAAATAAGGATGTATTTAAATATGAGAATCATTTGGCTATAATTATATCCCAAATTCAATGTCACATAGAGGCGGTAGAGTCACAAATTTATCAGGGAAAACATCCAACACCCAAAAAAACTTAGAGAACCCCACTATCTCAGTATCCACTGATTTTATTGATAGCTTGGGGATCAATGAGTGAAGAGGAACCACACACCAACTACCCATCAGTCAACTCAACTTTCCAAAAAATAATCCTAGGATATCCATCCACATCCAAAAAATTGACTCTTCCCCAAATGTAGTCAATAACAGCATGGAAATAATAAAACTAGTTTATGCTAAAGATGACATCATATGGTTGCATCTGTAGCAAGAAAAGATACCCACATGACAGATGCAGTACAACAGTTAATATACACCCCCATCACACATCAAACAAGCTAGTCTAACCTATGACGGGTGTACTCAACACTAGGGGAATGGAAATTCTCTATGTGTATAGATACATTGCATGGGAAAGACCATGTAAAAAAGGAGTGGGAATCTCCAGAATAAAAAAAAGGCACAAACAATGGTAAGAAACAAGATGATCATACCTCGAATGATCTTTGTCCCTAATTGAACAACTGCCTCTACAGTGTGAATCTGACCACACCCATTTCCTCATCCCCACTGCTCAAGATACCCTACTCGAACACACCCTGTTTGAGGTCGTCGTGTAATATCCTAATGACATCCTCTACCTGCTCTATCACCAATTGGTGGAGCATGATCCTGTTTTTCCTCCTGCAGAAACAGAATCACCAACAACTGCTGTTGAGGCCAGCAATGATGCAACCCACCTCCACTATACTGAGCTTGAATAGACAATGATCACTAAATATAAATATGTCTATGGGATCTATAAGTAAATCACCTCATCCACAAGATCATAGAAAAATAACGGTGGCTGAAAGGTCGAAACGGAAACTCCTGAGGTCAAATCTCCACTAGTCGCAACCTAGAAGGCCTTAGTGCCTGAGACCTACTACTGGAAACCTTGAAACGATAAAAAATAGTCTAACTCCACTCTCTTGGTATACCTCCTCATGGGTTCATCCTCTCAAATACTTCTTTCTACATATGGTCCTCCATGTATTTCAGTAAGATTGATTGAGTAATCGTGTACTGGAGAGAAAGACGAAGTGCCTCCTCTAAACGTCTTACATGAGACTCCTCATATGAAAAGAGATCCCGAGAAACCCAAAGGAGATCCTTGAACTAGATCCCATATATCATTCCAACTTACTCCCTTGCTATAGGGATAGTAACACCTACCTCTTCTAATCCTTCATTGTCAATGAATGGAATTTTTCTCGACAATCCGTCAAAAATAGACCCATATAATGTTATCCTCCTTTTTCTGCTCATGGTATCATGTCCACCACTAATGTGCATATCTTAAAATCTATCTCACTCCTAGAGGAACCCATTACTCTATAAGATCATGTATAAAACTATAGGTGATCATAAGTTCCTCATTCCAACTCTCCATCTCCACATATGAAATGCTACCCTCGTACTTTCATAGAGTCAGCCGCTAGAAAGCATGTAATGTCATCTACCACTCATCATCCTCCTCTAATTCATCAATACTACAACAATGAACTGAATTGTCCTATTGATCCTCAACTTAATATACTATCGACGAATTATGAGCACGTTTTATACTATAAAAAGGAAAAAAAGGAATCCTTAATCCAATGTAGTATGGAATTTTAGTTAAGATTTATTTTATCCCATTTAAATCATTTCATTTCCCATTTCAATTTCAAAAAAACAACCCAATTAAAATTGAAAAAAGTGTATTATGATTCATTTAACATTCCTAGGGACACTACCTACAAATAGTGTAACCTTAATTGGTAAATTAGTAGGTTCAGAGTCCTTGCATAGGATCACAAGTGGCCCTAAAATCACGTGTCCTAGCCAGTCTTCCCTAGAATGTCCCATGAACCTTGATCAACTAACATAGTCACCCTACCAATCCATGAAATCTTTACTATTCCTAACTCCAAACTCCATCCTATATCTCAAACATCACCTTTAATACCATTCCTCCATGACTGCTCCCTCCAAAGATACTTCTCCAGAGCTGGAAATGAAGGAAGAGAGATAATCACCACGAGTCCAGCCTTCACTAGGCCCCAGGGTGGTGACTTGCACAAAGGGAATTGATATCTCACAAAATGGGAGGCATTTCCCTTTTTATATTATCCAGGATCTGTAGATAAGATGTATCAACTTCAATAAAGTCCAAGACATATATATATATATAGATAATATAGTATACAACCATCCAACATGCATGTTTAAAATGAATAATAATAAAAATATAAAAGTCTCCAAATTAGGTACCAAATTTAATGATATGAAATGATGAAAAACTATCATTATTCAAGCTAGTATGGTCCATCACAATTTATGAAACCATCAAAAAAAATTGAAAATAGTTTTATATACATAGGGTTAGCATATAAGTACATTCAGTATGGAAAACCAAAGTGACTCATGCAAAAGTTGGACCATCATACTAATTCCTCTCTGTGGAAACAAATGATACCAATAGAATATAACAAGGTATACTCACCACCACAATACCACCAAGGCACACTCACCAGATAACTCAAATCATGTATGGTAATATAGTAAAAACATCAATTTTTGGGAACCTCACACAACTTCCCATAAGTTAATTTTTTATACCTTAATGGAAAATGACATGAAACATACAGACTCTTCCACAATCCCCATTTCACAATCTCCTCGCAGACACAGATGCCTAAAATATAGTCCCACAAACTTGGAAAAAGAAGCTCTCCACAACCCAACTGCACACACCTAGTCCACATACCACATCACATCTCACTCGTTGACACCTAGGCCACATAACACATCACATTTCACCCATAGTCACCTTGGATAAACTACACCTCATCCCCAAGACACCTAGGAAATCACACAATTCCCATCAACACCTATTCCATATAACCACACAATGACCTAGCCCAAGAGACATTGGAAACCAATTTCTAGAAGAGGGAGAAAGTAAGATCCAATAACCATCCATCCATCCTCCCATAGATAGTTAGGAAAAGACAACCTACCCCAAGACAATGGTGGTGTTTGGCACATAGTGCTCAAAAAGGGTGGGGTGCATAAGAAATTCACAAGGATTTATAGGTATTTATATAGGTTTTAAAGACTCATCCAAACCTATGGGTTTTTTCAAACAAACAACCAACCACCCTATGATAATGCCAAATTTTCTTCTACCTCTAAATGCATTTGTTTAGATTCAGTGATAGTCACCTTGGAAGTTAATAAATGAAATCCATCCATAACAAAATACAACTAAAACATACCCCAACCAACTCATTTATCCAATTATCATTATTTATTAACAAATCCATTTATTCATTCCATCCCTAGATAAGATACTACTTTCCACATAAGTTATCATTATTTGAGGTCATACCACCATGTCCATACTCTCAACAAGTAAACCCCCAACTTACTTCCAAACCCCACAACACACCTTATCACAACCAACCTGATAGGTCAATTGTATAAAGGAACTAAACCTATCACACCTAGTAACATAAACATAGAATAACCTGAACCAATATCTCCATGGCTCAAACACTTCACATCTATTCCATGATAAAACAATCTCTCAACCTGAGATACCATTTCACTGCCCTTATCACCCTAGAAACATTTGTGCTCTCAATACTCACAACACAAAACCACACAAAAAAATTTCATAACAAAGCCACACATATCACACAACCACACAAACATGTAAATATGTATTAAAATTTAGAAAACACTCATTCTTTAATTCCACTTTGATAAAAATGGGGTTATCATATAACATGTTCGTTCCTGGGGAATCCATTTATTTAACCTACTATATGTGCTTAATAAATTTAATATATACATAAATTAAAAATGAAATCAACAATAGGTAATCATAATACATACATGTATTAAAGAAGAGACACTAAATATCCATAATTTTCAGAAGGCATATATCCAATACAAATTAAAACAAGGATCAAGATTAACATATAAAAATGGGACAATTATCATTGTCTTCCCAACCCCTCTTATATTTTTTTTAAGTAGGATTCAAACAAACACACAAGGATACATAAATAAACCAACCCCACATTATCCACAATATAGAAGAGATATGATGGGATCCCTACCACATGAAACCGACAATCAATAATTACACCTTCCACCTAGAACAATGGGTCTGTGTGTGGTAGGAAAATCCTCTATGGAAACATGATCCAAAGCCTCAAGAAAACAAATGATCGATTAGGAAGAAAGGTTCTGGGGATGATTATTGGAAAGATGAAATAAAACACACCAGGGAGGAAAGGGTCTTGGCTTTAGTTAGGACAGATACTTTATCAACAGATGAAATGGGTTCAAACACCTTTAAATACTGATCTTGTCCAATACCATATATCTTGGTCATTTAGGACTTTATTGGGTGTTATGAATTTATTTATATATTTTATATCCATTATAACGGATTAAAAATCACTAATTTTTTTTAAACTCGTTTTACGTCCAATAAAATATTAAAGTGGAAAACTGGAAAAACTAGGAAAACTAGAATTTTGAAAAACTGTTGGTAAAATGATTCACTAATGTGAGTCACTGACGCAACTCAATGATGGATGAGTCGCCAACATGAGCTTCTGATGGCGAGTTACCAATGTGATCTATTTATGGTGAGACTACGAGGAATGGTATTGATTGTAATTCAGTAACATGAGCTACCGATGAGGAGTCACTCACACAACTCATTGGTGGTTGAGTCACCAACGTGACTCAATGCTGGATCAGTCAAAAACGTGACTCACTACTAGCTCAATCACTGACACAACTCACTAGAGCCACATACCAATATGACTCACTGACACCACCTACAAAATACACATTCCAAGTCCACCTACTAATGACACCTACAAACCCCACTTATAAACCCCACCTATCGACACCACCTACTGATGCCACCGACCGATGGAAAAATTGGATTTTGTGAAAACACTAGAAATGAGCTATCATTGCCTCCCAGAACACCCTAAAAAATTTATTATATAAAAGGAATGTGCCATAGATGTCTGGTCCATTACAATAAACTAAAATATCCTTATTCATGTTTTCACACTAGAAATTTTCTTTGATAATTGTTTTAGGTAATTTTTACTTTAAGCATCGATATAGAGTGGTAATATATCTAATTATACCAATAAAAACTTCTTCAATTCTATTTTAGAAGATATATCATTGGTTTATGAACATTATAATTCTATCATATACAAGGATGAACTTCAAAACAATATTTAACATCAAAGTTTGATCCACATATTTTTTATGTTCCTCCTTAATTATCCATTGAATTGATTATTGGACATTTTTTTGAGTAAGATACATTCTATCCCATTTATTTATGATATCAACATCAATTAAATGAAAATTCATAAGTATTGAATCTCTTTTAACCCTTTTCATGGAAAAAGTAGAACAATACATTAGAATTATAACATGAACAACCATTTTCACCATCACATGGTGGTAATGTACTCAGTATTTGTTATCCTTAATCAACTCTAACCATCATGTGAGGTGTTTATTCAACTATTTACCTAGAGATATACGCATCAAACAATTACGGTGTGTATATCTATCACACTTTTCACAATAATGATAGTTTCTCTATATTTCTATAGAAAACATTAACATTAATAACTCAAAATAATAAGTAAGGTAATTTTTATTATTATTATTTAATTGGTGAAAATAATATGCTACAACCATTTCATTCTATGTAAGAACACGTCGTAGTCACTTCATTAATTCATCATAATATATTGAAAAACCTATTCCATAGTAGACTACTGTGAGCAGATCTCCACTGACTATCCTTATCATTAGTTTATTTAAATTCACTTCTCATATATCGGTTCAAAGGAATATGGATCTTGTCTTTATTATGTTGGTTAGTTTATTTGATAACCATGAGATATATTTAATGAATATATGATAGTGTCCATCCAATACAAGGTAACTATGTATATTCATTACCATTGTTGTTCTAGTCTATTTCTCAAAAACATCTATCTTTGAAGGATCCATCAATATACACACACGTATAATTTTAAGAGCTAATAAAGAAACATCAGATTGAAAAAATTTATAATTTATAAATTATTCTATAACTTCTCCTTCCTCATAGTTTTCAAAATTATACTTAAATGATATTTATTTAATTCCTTTATCTTCATATATATGAGAGTATCATCTCTAATAACTATTATAATGGGATCTTTGTAATTTTTAAAGACACAATTCATTATATTAATGATGATAGTCAGGGTATTGGTATGTCCAAAAGGAATATTTATAAATTTATAGTTTCCAAAACTCATTTGAAAATATTTAATTGTTAAATCCAAAATTCGACCATTAACTGATGATATAATTATCAAATACCAATGAATTTATTGTAATGAGATGTATTAATATGATCATTAATGTCATAAAACATAGTATAATATACTTTTTCTTAATATTTATCCAATTATGTTTTTATAATAAATGAAATTATTTCATGATCCATAATTCTTATTAATAATAAGAACTGGTTATGCCAATGTTTTTGTATTTTATAAAATTAGTCCATTTTTTGTATTCTATTGAAGTTTTTCATATAATTCCTATAACACAATGTGGGGAATTCTAGGAAGATTCATCGAAATTGGCATAGAATCGAGAATAAGTTCCATTCAAAACTCAAAGTCATTATTTAGGGGAAGACATAGAAAATATTACAAAAATATAGTTGTATATTGCTAAAAAATAGGCATATCATAAAGGTTATTTTTCTTTACAGTTTTTTGAGAGAAATACCCATTATTAATATATACGAAGACAAATATAATGGAATTAATTTTTATTGAATGTTCTTGTTCTCCCTCACACATATTTATGAACCAAGGTTTATTCAGGATATAAAGTATAAATTCCCTTATTTTGAAAATAATATGGGAACTATATAGAGATACCCAATACATTCCATGAATTAAATAAAATATGGATATATATATAATTTCAATATTATCCAGAAGAAAAATCCTAAAAATGTCAAGATGAGAGGTTTTATATACATGATATAAAATCCTCACAAAATTAGAAAAATTCACCAACAGTTTTATATCTATTCATTGAGGTGGTGATATGATACCCAGAGAACATTATTTAGATATAAAATAGTGTGTAAAACCTTTTGTAAATATTTAATTTGATATTTTTTAATTCATAATGAGAAAACATTTATCCATTTTATCCATGTTATCATCATTTCATTACACAAAAAAGTTAATTTTTTTATCAATATACATAAATTATAGTAATAAATCTTATGATAATGAAAATAATTCCTCATATGTCAAAAATAATGAAACATTTTTATATAAAAATGGAAATAATGTTTTCAATATAAATTATATTCAAATCCCTTGTAATGTTTTAAAAAGTGAATTTGAATTTACAAAGGAATATTCCAAATGAGTGTTCATTTTTGTATAGTTATGCATCGATTTCATAGACATGGTGGAGATAGAGATAATACCTAATAATACATTCTATTATTATTCCCCCTGAGAGCATTTTTCTAGTTCTTCTATCCAATCATTTGTATCGATTGTGAGGTTTCATTTATATATAAAAAAGAAACTCTATATATATAACGTTTATGTTACTTTCTATATTTATATTTACCCCTATGGTTCTCAAGAAAGGGTTCTAATCATAATCCCTAGTAATAATTAAATCATATCCCAATAAAAACATAGGAGAATTAATACTAACATACATAAATATTAAATTATTTTGGATTAATATTCTATAAATATCAAAATAATTCATTCCCATAAACCATAACGGTTTAGTGTCAATTTAGTGTATATTTATATTCATCATATTTCATGATAGAGATTACAAATATACCATGACAATATTCTCACATTGTACCCTTTTTAGATATATACTAATTCCAAAATTTATACATAACCTGGGGAAATGGAACTCAAAGAATGGGTGAACATAATTCCCAATAGAAATTAATATAGGAGATATTAATCAACTATCACAGGTGATAAAAAGAGAATGATACGGTTTAAATAAAATGAACCTAACATGCAATAACATACCAAAAAAGTCATATATAAAAATTTATGAGTCATGGCATAAAGATTAATTATAAAAAATAATGATTTTCATAAGAGTATAGTATCATCAATAATTAATATTTAATAATGATATAATATCATAATCATTTGATATACGTTCCTTGAATAAAAAAAGTATCAAAAAAATTATTATTTATGTATAACATCCAAGACTATTATATTGGGAATAGTCCCATAGTGGATTTGGTTCACTTCCCGTTCTAATAAACATTGTAGATAGTGGCCTTTAGTTGATTGGGCTCATTATTAATTCCCATAAACAATGTTAAAAAATTACCACTGTGTATTTGGTTCACTATACATTTACTTTCCCATTATCTCATGAGATATCATGTTATACCCAATGAATTATCAGGAAATATAATTCTTATCCCACACATTTCATAATTCAATCTATACATAGGTACTCGAAAAAATCATAAAATCATTTAAAATTTCAACAAATTATAATTTACCCAAGGGAATGAAATGAGTTTCATTAAAATATCCTTAAAATAACATCATCATAATCCATACATAGAGATAAATATGATTGTATCATAAAATCTTAAACCAAATGAAGTGTTTAAAATCATTAAAGGATGTTTAATTAGAAGAAAAAAAATTATATATTTATTAGAATTGTGCTATGAAAATCAAGATAACATATCATGTTATTTTTTATTTATTTAAAAGAATATTAATTTCATTAATTTTGGGAATTAAATTTTAATTTTAATACAAAATAAACATGTAATGGACTCTTGATAATTAATAATGGTCATGGGGGCTGTAAAATGTGGTTGAGTTGTAAAAATTAAAAATCCTTCGTTTATTACTTTTAAAAAAATCAAGAGAGATTAGTATGGAAAGTAGTTAAAAGGATTCATTTTATTAATTTATAAATAATGTAATCTTTAGTTTAAATGAAGTTAAATAGTAACTATTTATAAATAAAAAAATTCATAAATTTTTTTTAAGAACATGGATGTTAAATTGAAATATTCCTTAAAAAAGAATACATCATGACATGTTTTATGAAAAATAATTATCATCCTTTTTTAGAACTAAATAGTATTGAAATTGAAAATAAAATTATAACTCATAATAACCAAGTAACAATAAAATATATATTTTAATGGGATAAAGAATATACAATATCCCATAACTAAAATTTAAACACAAACAATCCCAATATAAAATGATATCTAACACAAACCCCATTAAGTTTTGGAATAGTTGAATCAAAACCTCTGGGTATAAAATATATATATATATTTAAATAATAATAATTTCGATTAAAATCATCATAAAATATATTATTTGGTATTATATACACCCCAAAAAAAATTAGTTACTCTATATATAAAATTACTCAATGAAATGAAATTTAAAAGAGGAACCCATTAAAACATTGGTATCTAATGATTTGAAGGCGAACTAATGATATAATTTAGGATGAATTTGAAACTTTATTGATGTAAATTATATTTTTAAAATAAATTTATATGATAATATATATACTTCACAATATAACACAAGTTGTTAATATGTCATACGTTTCAATGAAATAAATGCGAGATGAGAAACCATTCTCTTAAGTACAAATCCTTTTATAACTCATTTTCCCAAATGTATAATAAATTTATACATATTAAAAATATAAATTAGATCCATATTCAGACATATAATAATATATTTCATTATATTATAATTTAAAATCTCTTATTTATATACAATTCTTCATTAAAATAGATATTTGGGTCTTAACTGTTCTTTTTTTGATGTATTCTTTGATTTCATGGTTATATTCCTTTAATATGGGTCATGAATATAGAATAATAATCATTTCATAAATAATATATATAATTATTATATATACGTTTAAAACCATTCATATATGTTGGTGATGAATAAGGAATTTCATCACTTACTGGAGGCAGTAGTCCTTGCATATACATGGGTAACGCTTTCATTTATTAATGAATTTGATGAAATTACGGTAAATAATAAAATATCATAAAATAATAATATTTATATTAAAGAAATAATATTTATTCATTAAATTCATATATATGACCATCCTTTAGATGTGTTGATGAAAAATGAATTACAGCACTTCACAGAGGTGGAATTCCACACGTATGCATGGGCAATGGTTTCATTTTCCATTAGATGAAAAGAAGAGAGAAAATGGTTATACCCTTACAATAACAACATTTATGTATATTATAGACACAAATTTAATTATATTAATATTCTTTTTAAAATTTTATAGGTGATTTATTATGAATGAAACTTAAAAAAGTTTGGTAGGAACCTATATAATGTCCTTGGATAATCTCCTATGAAAAGAAATTAAGTGTTCTTAGATTGATCTTTTTGAAGGAAAAGTAGCTCTATAAAACTAATAATGGTTATAAAAAGTTATTTTTATAAATATTATTTAAGATAATATTATTCTCATTATTTATATATTAGATAAGAGGTATATCCCTTTTTAAATTGCGGGTGGGAAACCCTTGTAAATAACCTTATCTTTAAAATAATATAATTTCATTTCCTTAAAATGTGGAAGAACGTAGAATTTTTTTTAAATATAGTATATGTTATGGTTGAAATAAAATAAAATATATTTAGATACTATTTTAGGATAATTGAAGTTATATCTTTTACTTTAACCCCTCATGCTTACCCTATAACCACTAATGTGGTGATAAATATTTCACCAGGGTGACTACTCATTGTTAATAAAAATTATGTTCAAATTATTACCGACTATTGATTATAATGGTTATAAATTTGTAATCCAATTTAAAATAATAAATTCTTAATAGACAAATAAATTAATTTTAATATAAGTATACACAAGAAAATAATGTATAAAATTACATAAAACTGATTTTATTAGTTTATGGATAAAAAAATATTTTTATTACTTTTAAAGAAAATAAGATAAAATGGGTCCACGGGAATACATAATTAAATGAATGTTGTTAAAATATATTTTTTATTAGAATAAAATCTAAATTGGGTTCCAATAATATAATAATAGGTTTTCATATTCAACATTACCATTTTATAAGATTTATTTTATTCCTTAAAACATCATTATTTAATAAAAAAATCATAGATTTTTAGTTATTATTATATCATAATGATATAAAAAATTATTCTATTTTTAAAAACTATCTCATGAACTATTCACCTAATGAAAATTTCATTAAAATTTCAAAAAATCCTTCTATGTTAAAATTTAAATGATAAATTTATATATGAAACTCCTTGTATCAAATTTTAAATCTAAATTTTTTATGTTCATAAATCATATAAAATGTATATAATATAATAAATAAAAAATTATTCTTAAACAAATCATTTTTCATAACAAAGGATTATTATTTAAGTATTAATTTTAATTAAACAACATTTTAGTTGATGTAATTAACTAATTTTATTATTTATTTTATAAATTTAAGAAAAAACATTATATCACTACTTAAGATAAATAAATTTAATAAAAAAATTAATTCAATTAGTTTTTCCAAAACATTAGGTTTAGAATCAAATATATATTATTGAGTGAATTTTATCCTTTTTTATAATCTCATTTATTTTATCAATTTCATTTCAAAATATAATATTTATTTTTAAATTTATATTTTATTAAGTATTTAAATGCATATGTTCATGATATTTGGAATCCCAGGATAAGAGACACATCTTGTTTTTTATATAAAAATATATTATCATATATCTGGGTTTTATAATTGGAATTGTTGATTTAATAATTAAAACCATAAATTCGTTATGGATTTTTTGTTCTTATGATTATTTCATTTCTATTTTTTCTATAAATATAGTTAGGTTTATTTTACTAAATCAAATCATATATTTTATTAGATGAGGTTTTAATCAATATTTCTAGAACTTATGATTCTATATGATTTAAACATCCAAAGGGATACAAATTTATAGGCACTGAAAGGACATTTATTAATAAAAAAATATGAAAATATTATAATAAATAATGATAGATTAATATTCCAAGTATTTTTCTAAGAGGATACCATAGATTGTGATGAATCATTTTCCACGATCGTAGGTCATAAGTTATAATAATTTTATTAACTTTCATATATTTTACATATTGAAATTATTTTAATAGATGTACAATTTCATTTTTTATGTGGGTTTATTTCATAGAAGAATATCAAAGAAAATTATTTATATTTCAACATTAAAATAATAATAAGTAAGATTTAATACCATAAAAATATATTTCGATACATAAATAATCTCCCGATGAATGGTTTAAAATATTATATAATTTAAATTTTCGAAATGGCATCATTAATAAAATGATTGATCTACTGTATTTGTAAAGAACATATTTCAGTGAATTTGGATTATTAAAATTTATGTGGATAATTTTTTTTCATGGATCCTCAATTGGTAATTTGTATAATTAATTTTTATAATTAATGAAAATTTAAATTGATATATCTCTTATGGGGGAAATAAAAAATATCATTGAATATGTAATTTTTTAAATAGAATATGTATTTTTTCCTAATGAATATATGTATGAAAATGAATTGGTTAATAAATATGGATAGTATTAACATAAAAGTTAAAATAAGAGATAATACACATTAAAGATGTATGATTGGTTTTTTATTGTATATAATTGGTTCTTATTTTATTTTATCATTTCATTTTGAATCTATTCTAAAATTCCATGTGACTCTAAAGAATTTCACATAATTGTAATCAAAAGAATAATTAAATATGTTAATGGTTTGGTAGATAATGATTTATTAAATCCAAGTATAACATCATTGAAAATAAAAATATAAATAAATTTTATTTTATTGGATTAAAAATATATATTAAAAAAGTGGAATGGGTTTTATTACATTTAAACACTTGTACTTTTTTATTCCAAAAAAGGAACATTACATTTATTTATCTAATGAAGAATAATAATACAATATTTTTCTTGTTTTTCTACCAAATACATATGGTTTTAGAATATTTTGATAGATTTTATATTTTACTTTAATGAGCTTCATTATTTTGTGAAAACTCATATATTATTGAAATATCTGGGAACCCTTTACATTACTCAATAATTAAATGTAATGATGTTAGTTGAGATTTATCGGATATTGGGTTCAAAAGATGAAAATTTCATGGATTTGTTCTAATTGATAATCTTCTAGATGACATGTTCATTGAACCCATATATTCTACAATCATTGTGAAATAGAAATATAAACTCATCATGATGTAAATATAAAATTAATTTTTAAAATAAATCTATTTTTTTATTTAATTTTCTTTCATATAGAGTTCATGATCATTCTTGAGGGCCATAATAATTTAACCATTATAATACCAATTCATGTCAACACTATTATGTTTTTCCTTAATCAAACTTATGCATATTATATTTACAATTCCTTACTAGAATAAACATAAATCATTTTTTGATATCGAATTAAATTTTTTTTCATTCCATTGAGTATATATACTATTTATATTATCTTGGTTAATATAATGTCTAATAATAAAATTTATTTTTAAATTCCCAATTATATATACGTTTTTATGGTTATTTGTGGACATTAGATTCTTTTTCAAGAGAAACTTCAACATTTAATTCACTGATTATTGGAATTTGGTAGACAGATTATTTACATTATGGAATGAATTTTTGGAAGATTTTAATGCTTCTGGAAAAATAAAATCATTTATTTAGATTTTTTTTCTCTACTTTTAATATATACCATCTCCAAAAACTATTTTAATTTAATTTTTATGTGATTAAATGTTTTTCATTCCTGAACATAGTATAATCTTTAACATTGAAACTCGTTTTCCCTCAAAATATTCATTGAATTGGCTCATTGTTTACCTTTTAATTACACTATTACATATACTAAAACAAATGGAGAGTTAAAATTGTTTTCACAATATCGTATTCACATAAATATTAAATAGATTTATTTTATTTATTCTTAGGTTTCTAAAAGGGCGGAATACTTTATTTTGAAGATTAATTTAAATCATTTTGATAATTTTTCAAAGGGGGCAGATTATTTTGAAAATATATTTTTTAATTACTAAATAGAGATAAATTTTTGGCGAGATCCGTCCAATATCAATAAATTAGGTTTTCATAATGTAAAAAATATAACTTTTTTCCCTCTACTATAAATGAAGATATGTGTATTAAATTTTCACTAGTTATAAAATAAAATAGTATTTTTGATGTGGTTTATTGAATTTTTATTCATGTTCATTATGAGTCATATGAATTAAATTTTTAGAAAAAACACATATGTATGAGTTTGTACGTGCCTCATAGACTAATGTCATCATAATATGATAATTATAACTTCTCTAAATGTTATTTACATATTTTTTAAACATTTTTTTATTTTTATAACGTATTAATTTATGTCTGGTAGTTCATATTGTTATTCATTTATCTCATTTATCACACCATGTGTATGTTTTCACAAATATTTAGTTTTTTAGTTTTTTTCTATGTCTTATGTCATAAAAAATTACAATGCTATACATTTTATTATTTCTATAGTACATGAAAATAAAAAATTCATATGATATTTGAACATTTATTACATGGTATAAAAATGTTTTTTTTAAAATAAAAGTCCTATATAAATATTACACCTTATGAAATAAATATTTTCTAAATTCTAATGTCTTATTAGATTTCTAAAAGACTTATATGTGTTGTAAATGCATTAAAAATTTGTTTCTCTTTTATGGAAAAATATGTAAGTACACTATAATGTAATACATGGTCTATAATGTCATATATGTCTTGTAAAATCTAACACACTATAGAAAATAATTATAAATTATAATATTTTTCTAGGTCTAATGTCATATTTGGAAGAACTATTTTTTATTCATAAAATATTCAAAAAATAATAATTTTTCCCATAAAATTCATATATATGTGTGTGTATGTTTCATATAATAAATCATTAAATTATTTCAAAAATAATTATTAATTATTTTGGTCATATAGAAATTTAATTATAAATATTTTAGGAATAATTTAATTTATATCAATAAGGGTTAAAGATTCATACATATTTTTTTATATATTTCAAATTTATATTTTATTTTATTTTATCTAGGATAAATTGTTGACATGATTAAATAAAGCTTGCTTGTTTATTAAATATAAATATACACATGAATCATTATCTAGGAAATAAGAATAAAAAAACATTTAAGTTCCCAATTATTCTTACATTCATGACTATTACTTCAGGAAATAGAGAAATGAAATGGAAAGAATATCAGTGTTTATTTTCATGTGGAAAACACTATAGGAATTAATTTTAATGTTTAAAATATATAAATACTGTTTTTTAAAACCACTATCAACGTCAATGAATTTTCAAGGATATTCAAAATCTATTTTGTTTCTCATTGTTCAGTCATCACCGTATTACTCTTAATTGGAAATAATCACAAATATAATTCATTTATAGTGTGATCCAAGATATTTGAACCTTTACGTTATTCACATTACACATAATTTCTATGGGGATGTTTATCCATATCTTATATTTTATGTATTTTTTTATAATTTTTCATTCAAATTTTGGACCTTAGTTTGATGTTATACTTCCCCTGAATTGTTTTTTCAATATTTTGAAAATGTATATAAAAAGTGAGGTCTCTGCTTGTTTTTTAGTCTGGTAAAATCCAGGGGTTTTGATTACTTCCTATTTCTAAAAAGGACATGTTTTTCTTCATCCTGTTAAAAAATAATTATATGGGGTTTTCCTCTAGGCATGAAAAATTAAATATAGGGGTTGTTCCTATATGTCTGAATATGGGTGTTATAATAGGATATGACTACCCATTAAAATTCAGGTCAATTTATAGTTGGTGGCATACTATCTTGTTGATATTGTAAAGATTTCATGTATGATCACATTGATCTGGACTAATATAAATTTTTTTTTTTATTTTCTACTTCATAATTGATTTATCATTCATAATTCATTAAAATTTAATAATAATTTCAATTCACCTCCTTTAAAAAATTTTATGATCTCACTTACTAGGAAAACATGCTTCCTTAGAGAACCATCCATTCCAAAAGAGACTATTCTAAGAAGTCTTTCCTTCAATTCATTATTTTGATTCATATTTCATATAATTTTTTATGAGGAACCACTGGTAAGAACCTAATTATTATTATTTATTATATGATTTATGTATATCTTAAAAAATTATATTCTTAAACAAATTTAGTATCATATCTTCCTATGATACTCATGAATGAGTTGAGAAATTTTTCATTATAATCTATTTTTATTCTTTATAATAAATCAATTCTAATATTTCATCCTCTAATGTGTAAAATCATTTTTATGAAAAAAACAATTATTATTTATAGATTCATTAATTGTTTTTATAGGAATTTTTTTTACCTTTTCTTGGAATATTAGTTTTATGCCCAAATTTAGGTAAATTGAAACAATATCCACTTAATTAGTTTTAATTCTATTATAAATGTTAAATTTCAATTCTATTTTTACTAACATCCATCTAACTATCCATTTATATAAATTCAAACTTCACCAAACAACGACATTCTATTTCTTTAGTACCTAAAAATCTGTCTCTTTATTAGATGAAATATATTATTTTCATTATTTCCTCAAATATATATTAATTATATATAAATCATTGTTTGATGATAAGTTCATGAATATAGGGAAAGTAATTTATTCATTTAATTTTACTTTCTCTTCACATCTACCATGTTTTCTTTTGATATTTTAATATCATACTAAAGACCACTTTTACCTATAAGATTATTTCATTGAGAACTCATTACTTTATGAAAACATAATGTTCTTCATTCTATCTTATCCATTAATAAAATTTTAAAAGATTTTTTAACAATGTATTTTTGAATGTGCTTTATATTTATATTTTAAACTCATAATTATTTCTCAATGATACATATTTCAGATTATGATTTTAAAACATATTAAATTAATTATTGATTTACATGATAACATCATCAATAATATTATTATTTTCATCTATTTTTTCCAATAGTTCACCTATTTGTTTTATTTATAAATTCATTTTTCATATACATCCAAAAAATTCTATAAACAATCAATTATTTATTATTTATCCTTAACATAAAATTATATTTACTTTAATAATATTCTAATTTTCCTATTCTAATGTATTTATAGATTATGATTCTTAAGAGCCCCATACAATTCTAACTCAAGGTGAACAAATTACTATGGTTGATCATACTATTTTATTTTATATTTTTATTTCTCCATTTTTTCCATTATAGCATCAACCATGTATGATATTATACTTATTTAAAAAATATATAAAGTATTTTCCTTGAAATATTCTTCCTATTTTTTAATCTAATACCTTTCATGATAACTTCTCTCAACCTTTATTTCATGAGTTAATATTCCTTATAGGTAAGAAATTAATTTATATTTTATTTAATCACAAACTGAACATTACATCTATAAAATATTTTTTCATACATAGAATAATTGTACCTAATTCTACCACAGAGAAAATAGGATAGTCATAAAATACCATTAAATCATCATTTTCACCTATTAAATTTTTTTCTATAGTACATAACAACTTTTCATTTTTACATTATTTAATCTAAGGCTCCATAATATATTACTTCACTTTTTTTTAAATTTAATTTCTAAATCTGAATGTACAAATAAAAATTTTATAATTACATAAATTTCATAGGTGACTAGTTTACTATGTATACCATAAAGGGTTAATTATAAAAGATTTACTTATTAATGTGAGGAATATTTTCTATTATACATTCATGTTAATATCTATATGATCATTTTAATTGTACAAATTTATATAAATTAATTATTAATTCAAATAATTAACCCTACGATGTGAATAAGTTGTTTGTAGAGACTATTAATTGTTTCACTTGAATTCATCTATAAATAATCTAATATTTTATAAGAAATTTCAACTTTTACAATTCCACATTATTATCAACATTCTATGTTCTATCATGATTATCCCAAATTTCTTTTTTATTAAATATCTAATCACATCAATTTATATATAAAAACAATATTCATCCCATTAGGTATTTAGAGTCATTGCATTATTATTCAATATTTTATTATGATCCTCTATCATTGACAAATCACTAAAATCAGTTAGTTTAATTCCAGGAATTCAAGACAACTAAACATAAATCCAAAGAGTACACAAATAAAATCTCATTCCATTATACCACACCTTATTTTTATATCAATTAAATATATGTAATCAGTTTTCACTCAAATTGAACTTCATGATGACATATTTATCTAACATATCAAAAAATAACCTATGACTATGATGCCACAATTTTTTACCTATATTCCTAAAATATACACAATAAGTGGGGTGACTTAGGGTGAATCTAAATTTTTTCATAACCTATGTCTAACTTAATCTTATCATAGTTCATTAAAAGACACAATGGATTTTTTCAATGATTAACGAAAATTTCAACCATAAAATGTACATAACAATAATATTGAAAACATTGGTTTAAATGGTTCACTAAGCATAGGATAAATCTAAGGATAACATTTGAATAATATGATGATATTATGATTCACCAGAACTCAGATAGTTTCTGAATACGAAATTTGTAAAAGGTCACTGGCCATCCGAGATTCGTGAATTATTATAAATTTATTCTTACATATTTAAAATAGTGTTATGAAAAAGATAATATCAAGATATAATCTAATCTCATATGGATAATAATAAATAATAAAAAATTAAAAATAATTGACCTTATCCATAAATAATTGATATCCACATCTAGATCATAAATGAAATAGTCAATAGCTATAACACCCCATTATTTTACGAAATACATTCCACAAATATATTTCAAATTTTTGATATTTTTTATAAAATGAAACAAAAAGTTAATCTTGTGTAGAAAAAATACTGGATTATCTTGTGTTTCAAAAGACATTATGTTTTATGAAACTTTGATATACTATTTATATAGTTATTTAAACACCACTTTTGTATCATAACTATTAATAACAGAAATATTAATAGTAATAAATAATTTTTAAATATTACGTATAATAGTATTTTATAGAGTAATAATATTGATGAAAAATAGTTAATTTACATTAATGCCATTATATTTTTTTACAATACATCTTTCTAAAAAATGTTTTTAATTTCTTTTTTAGAGACTGAATCTTTTTATAAATTAATTTTATAATTTAATATTTACATATTGAAATCTTCATTTCATTTCTAGATTAGAGTTATTTTAGGGATTTTTTCTAAAAATATTTATTTTTTGATGAATAGTGAAAAGTACATATTTTTAATTGAATATAACTTTTTATTTTAATTTATTTAAAAAGTAACATTAGTTTTTTAATATTTTTAAATTTAAATTAGTTAAAATTTGTATCAATTAATTAAATATTAGTAATTAGAATCATTTTCATTTGAAATATTTATATTAAATATTTTTAAAATTTTAATCATTTTGTCTTTAAACACATGTTTTCTCATCACGTCCATGGGATTAATATTAAATCAAATTATACTAATTTTCTGAATTGAATTTAGAAAAATAAATTACATGTTTTTAATCATTTTAATATTTATTAAAAAATAAGTCAGACTTAATTTTAAACTATAATTATTAATGCCAATAGATAAAATTAATTTACATAATTATAGTTAAATGAGGTTTTAGGCATTACTTGTGCTTTTTTTAAAATTAATTTTACCCACACATATATTTTTTAAATATTTTTTATTAAATAATAAATATAATTTTTTATAAATTATATAATAAATTAATTTATAACTTTAGTCTTAATGAATAAAATAAAAAGGTAAACACTAACTTAAAAGTTACCATGGAAAAAAACTAAAGGGTTAAAATTTAGTAATATTAAATTCTAATGAATAACATGAAAAAACTGTTTTTATTTTTAATGTTGGATGTGTGCATCTACTTAACAATATCTCAACTAAATTATTTATCTATATTAGATTTATATTATTTTAGGGTGACCTACCATTAGTGAATACTTTTGGGTATTTAAAAAATTACACCCCTCATCAATTATAAAAGGGAACTCACCCCCCTCACATAACCACACCATTCAAGTAATTTTAATTATCCAAAAACTACACAAATAACTTCTAAACGTACATAATATAATCCAAGATTAATTAGTATGGGAATAAATCCCTCTAAACATGTTATTGTCACAAAACTATGTGGGATACCTGAAAAAGAGGTAATATACATCAATAAACATTTTTGTTTTATTTCTTCCACCACTTCCATTGATTCATATTATAACATTATGATAAAATAACCAATGTGTATTTCATATAAATATAAATTTATTTGTTTACATAATTACATATAAAAATCTCCACTTCTATCCAATGGGTTACAAAATCCTCATTTGTGTGTATGCAAGACTACTGCTTTAAGAACCAATGTCATTAATTTTTTCATTAACTCCTCTCTTGGATGTGTATAATAATGGATATAAAGTATATATATGATTTTATATAATAATAATAAATTCTGGGACATAATATAATATTTTCCATTTTACTTTCCATTTCATAGGTAATACAATAACATCAATCATGTGTACGACTGACTACCACCTTACGAAAAGTTGTGATTTGTTTTTCGCTCACCGTTTACATGGAAGGTAATTAGAATATATATAATTAATATAAATGATATATATATTATAAAATATGATATATATATATATATATATATTATGATATATATGATATTATAATGATTTTTTAATGGTTATATGTAATTTACCTTTCTTCTGTTCCATCTATCCAGAAAATAGAAATAACATTCTTGCACACGTATGTCCTACCATCTTCGTTGATAGTGTAGTACATTTTATATCAATAACAGTAATTAGTTAATATAAATTTATATATAAATAATATATATTATTATTATATCATAGTTAATACTCTAGATTTTATGAAACCATGATTAATGTAAAAAGACCAAAAATACCAAACCAAAACATATGTGATAAAGGAAAGTAGTTATTAACCCAAATGTATGTTTAATAAGTAATTGATAATAAAAGTGTAATAAAATGTCATAAGTTAATAATATTTTGTATAATAAATATGATTATAATTATTTAATACATTTATAATAAAATTATTTTTATTATATATGATGATAGAACATGTATAAAGTCAGGACTTAAGGTAAGTGATTTGCATCTTATTTTAAATTTGTTTTAGATACAACCTTATTCACCAACGACTACTTTATATAGTGTATGTAATGAACAATAATTTATTTTTGGTATATTATAATTTTTTTGGTCTTACATATCAATCTTATGATGACTATTTTAGAGAGTTTAGGTTTTCAAGGATTCCAAAGTAATATGGGGTTGTTATCTCAATTTTATTTAATTAAAAAATATGATATGTTATAAACCTATATAATTTTAGGAGGTATATATAAAAACCACCTTTGAAAATCTATATTATTAATTTCCTCATTTTTTGGATATTTTATGTTTCGTTTCATATTATTCTTTCATGGGGATTACAATTAATGATTCCAATGTAGTGTGATTTTAATGTTAGAGCCTAATCATAAGTTTGGATTGTTTATGAGTATGATTATGATGATTAAGCCTTATAATATAACTCTCAATAAACTCATTAATTTTATTCTCTTGTGGTTATTCCATGAGAATAAATGTTTTCCCTTCATTTTACAATTTTTATTCACATAATATTTCAAAATAATGTTTATGAAGAAATATATTTTTGGGCTAAAACTCTTTTTCCACTAAATTCATGTTTTTTTTAAAAAAAGTCATAAATATATTAAAAAAATTATTTAAAGTCAGAAGGAAATTTCTTTCAATAGAGTATTTATATTATTTTTATGATTCCAATATAGTTTTTCAATTCTATTTTTGATGAATATCATTTCAAAAATGATTTGCGTTTAAAATTATATTGTGAATGAAAGGTGGATTTCATCATGAAATGATCAATGTGATTCATAATTCAAACTAATATTCAATATAAGATGAAATCCTTTTATGTAAAATATAATTTACTATTTATATGATTCAGGAATACCATTATTATTGTTTCTCTGAATGGTTTCTGATGAAATCGTTTATGAAGCTTGTTTTCCATCCATGGGTTATACCATGGAAAATTCTGTATCAAACCCATTTATTATTCCATTGGATATGAATTGATGAGATGGTGAAATTATTATGAAACATGTCTCTTTTAAATAAGTTGTAATATTATTAAATTCTTATAAAACCCATATCATTTCAAGGGATAAGATATAATGGGATTTTTGTGATCTTAAGTCACACAAAATTGTGCTTTTCATTTTGAGAAGGGTGGGACCGATTTCTCCCACTAATGAATTGGGTAATGATTTACATATAATGATATTTACCGTACTTTAATGGAGAGTGATCCCAATTTAGTAAGGGTCTTTGTCTGCTATGATTGTCTTGGTATAGAACATTGAATATTATGACCTTATTTGTGGACCTGTCATTCATGTAAATAATTCTATATGTGACCCTGATTACATATTCACAATTTTATGTGAGGAACTATTTACAAGATCAAAATATTATGGTTGAACCTGATTACATGTTCAAAGTGTTGTGTATGAACCTAATTACATGTTCACAACATTATTCATGGACATGGTTTCATGTCCAAAAGTTTAAACGAGTGCATCATTTAATTTCATTAATATAATGAGGGAATATGTTTCTATTAATATATGGTATCAATGTTAATGGATGATGTGTATTCCAACAATATTTTTCTTGTTTAATTTTTTTTGTTTTCACTTATCATGTTCTTTTTTTACATATGATTCATATAATATTAATAAACAATGTTAGTTCCATGAATCTATAATTTTATCTTATATACGATGGGTGTGGTTTTAAATTTTATTCTCATGTTCTAATAACCTTATGTTGATGTTATTATTACAAATATACCATGATTACCCTTACAAATCATCTGATATCACTATTCCTTATGTTTCCTTTAAAATAGTTATAAAAAAAGTTAAACTAGGGTATGATTGGGAAGATCAATAAATGGGAATAGCTTTATGGGAGACATTGGGATATTTTATGAACTATGAATATTGTGTTCCATGTTTCCTAAGGAAAAAATGTATTATAGTCCGCAAGATTGTGTTTTTATAATTTATTAATTTTTTACCGAAAAAAATGTATATGTGAAAATCAGGTGTCATTATAGCTGATATCGAAGGGATGTTTAGTTGAAATTTATGAAGATGGATTATAAATCATTAGAGATATATTAAGGGTAATATCAAATGATATGTATTGGGATATCTATAAGGATATATATATATTGATGATTCAATGTGTAGGAGAATGTCTTAGAATTTTGTAAACAATAGATAGAGTGTTTTTAATGAAATTACATCCCTATCTAGACACTACCAGTGGATGTGGCTCTAGAACAAACATACCTTGGGGTAATAGCTCAAAAGGGTGAATTTAGTTGGATGTAATTATCACCTAGTGCATTATAATGGGCCTAAATACACAACTGGTTTTACACTCCCTTTAGAAATACTTTATAAATTTTTAAACTATTTATGAACCATCATTAATTATTTAAATAGATGATGATTGTTGACGGAAAAGTTACAGCCTAAGGTTTTATATATTTATAATAAGGTTCCATGATTTATTAATCTATTAAGTGAATTTATGTGATTATGTTTTTTTCTACTATGATTAGTGGTGCTCAGAATATGCTTTATTGATTTAGTTAATAATGGGAGCCAGAAGTAACTTAGTTAACACTGAAATTGATAGACAATTTTCTAATCAGTATTCAAATGGGATGATTACTGGAATAAGTAATGTTCTTATTATTTTTAATCAGTTATCACAAAACATGATTAACAACATGCACTATATCCAACTCTCAGACACACCAATGAAGATATAGATAATGTTCAGTGATTTTTTGGGTAGTCGAGACAATGGAGAAAAACTGATTCAGTTTAATATATCTCAAGAATGTGGGAAAAAGTACTCAATGTATTGTATAAAAGGGAATAGAATATGTTTTGGTTCTGGTTTTTAATGACACAATATATGTAACAAAAAATGAATAATGAAAATATTATTTAATTAAATGGATTAGAATAATGGTCTCTTTAAGGTATCATTGACTGTTTAATATTTTAAATGTGGAATGTATTGGTATTATACACAATGAAGTCCTACGGGTAATGTCTATGAACGGAATCAACAATTTTTCTGGGTAATGGTTTTTATTTTGATTATGATTATTATATGAATGGAATATGCATGGTTAATGGAATTAAGGAATGAGAAGAAGATTCTTAGTTAATGGTTTGAGAAGGAAGTGGGATAATTGAAATATTTATGAAAATTTATCCAAGGATTATATTATTGGAATCATGAAATATATATGTATGGATTTTTTAGAATATGATTTTCATTAATGATTTTTTTGAATATGTTATATGTCATTAATGGACTATAAATGTGATTTAGTGGAAAACACATATTCTGATTAGTGGAAGATGATTATTAATTTTATATAGTTGTTGAGATAATTTGGATAAGATAAATTTATGTTGGATTTGAAAAAATTATATGGGATAAAACCAATTACCTTTGAATTGATTAATGATTTGTTGAATACGTGTTTTATGCTATCATTGATGGAGTTAAAAACATTTCTATATTGAAGGAATATTTCCAATAATATTTGTTTTATATATGGAATGAGGAATCATTTTTTTCGAATATGTTTTTAATATAGTTTAATTTATTACCATATTTCAAGAGACTACATGATGAAGGTATTCACATGTTTGTTATGTGACAATCAAGAACCACATTATGATACATGGGAGACAAATATTAAGTTGATTTTCAAAAATTGTGTGAAAATATTTAGAAATTTTGAATTTTTAAAATTTTATAAGGTTGAACATTTATATAGTTGTTCAATTAATTCATTGAATTATACTTTTGAGATTAATTTATTACTTTACCATATGAATATTTATCCATATTGGATAACCAGTGCTGCACATTTTGATATAAATAGATATATAAGGAATGAATTATCATTATATTATGGATATTAAGATCCGTTAAAAGATATTTTCAGTTATTTGAAAAATAAATAATTTGGTTCATGGAGTAAGGGATGAATATGAATTTGATATATTTATAGGATGAAACTATTCTTATTAAATAGAAATATATTGAGTATGTATATTTAATTTTATTTATAGATATTAAATTATTTCATAAATTCTAGGGAAAAGTTATTGAAACAAAATTTTATCCAAATAAATTCATTATTATTGAAGCGATGGACTTATAAATCATTAAAGAATTATTTTTTGAGGCACATAACATTCCATTGATCATTCAATCCCATGTGATTAATGATAACTATCACTCTTTATAATTATTTACACTTTTATTCCTTATAAAAATAATCACATATGTTCTCCTTTATGGAAACCTACTTTGGAGTTACTTTATGTTTCCATTAGATTTTTAACATTCCCAATAAAGGTATGTTTTATTATTTATTTTAGAATGGTGGTTTCTATAATGTAATTTTTAAATGTAAAACAATTTATGAACGAGACAAATTTTTTTTTAAATTTCTTTTAATAGAGGGTTGGCTGTAACACCTTAATATTTTTTGAAATATATTTTTTCTAGTATCTTTAATATTTATGATATTATTAGATACAAGAATTACTATATTAAGCTTCTGCTACACCAAATAGTGGTTTATTTTATGTTACCCCTATCACTGTGTTTTACAAAACATATATATATCACTAATGTAGTTCTTTAAGTGTGACCAGTATAACCTTAAAATTAATAATAGTGTTATGAATAATAATATGAAACTTTAAATATTAAGTATAATTGTTTTTCTGTAAATTAATCATATTGATAAGAAGAACACATTCTTCAATAGTGTCTTTATATGTTTCAAATCATTATTTTCTAAAAAATATATTTATTTAAAGTGGTTAATATTGAAAATTTAATATTTTGAGACACTTTAAAAAAATAATTTACAATAAAAACATTTTTAAAATATAAAAGAAATAATTATAATTGGGAAAAAAGTATTAATAGTTTCATTTTATGATGAATAGTGATAAAGACTGAATTTTAATAGAAATATTCTTTTTGATATAATTTATTTATGTTTAAAATTAATTTTAAGGAAACATTAGTTATGTTTCACATAAATTAATTAAATTTAGTTCATTTAAATTATTTTCATATTAAATTTTATTATAAAAATATTTTAAATTTTTTAAAACTTTCTCTTTAAAACATTCTTTCTCGTCACATCTCTATTATTAATTTTTAATTAAATTTTGCACCTCTATCAATGGAATTTAGAAAAATGTATGCAATTTTTTGAATCATACTATTTTAATTTATCTAATAAGTTAATGATAATTTATAACAAATTATTAGTGAATAAAAATAAAATTACTTACCGTGATTTAGATTAATAAAAGGTTTTGCGCATTTCATTCATTTTTTATTAATGTTAATTAAATAAATATATAATATTTTTATTTCAATATCATTATTAAATATTTATAAAAATTCTATATAATTTTATAATAATTATCATTATAATTTTATTCTTAAAGGATAAATTATCAATATAAGGAAAAACAGAAAAGTTATTGTGGAAAAAAACTAAAAGGGTAAAATTGAATAATATTTAAGACTAAGGAATAACCTGGAAATTTAGTATTTGTTATATGATGGTACAACATATTGACCACCTCATCCATACACTCTAGTATCAATATATTTTTTGTGAATATTATTTAATATTTACCCCCACCCCCAATAGTGAATGACTTTTGGTATTTAAACCCCCCCCCCTCCTCAATTATAAAAGGGCACTCCCTCCAATCCCTTACTCACACATTTCAAGCCATTTTAATTAACTGAACCCTAAAATATCACTTCAAAAATTCCATAATCTCATTATAGAAAAAATATTTGGTACTAAATCCAACCTTTTAATGTTTTGGTGCAAACCTACAGAATATATTTAAAGAAGAGGTAACATTCATCAAATAGAATTTTTGTTTTATTTATTCATACTCAAACTTCAATTATTATTATACCATAATGATATGATAAACATAGTGGCTTAAATATACTAATACGATGTTATGTTAATAGAAATACCTACTACCAAATCCACACACATGAAATGGGTTACGAAATCATCATTTTTGTGTATGATTTATTAACGCCTCGCGAATCGATGTCAAACAGATTTTCATTACCACCTATCACGGTTGGCTATAATTATATTGTAATATATATTTAAGATTTTTATAACATAAGTATACATATATATTCATTTTACCATATGTAACTTTTTATGTTCCAATTATTAGAGTTTGTGATAACGCCATTCATATGTACAGAGGACTACCGCCTCTCCAAGTGAGGTGAATCATTTTTCACTAACTCCTTACATTGAAGATAATGTGCGAATATTTAATGAATATATAGGATATATATATATATATATATGTGATATATGTACATGATATATATAAGATATATATATATATGACATCATAATGATTTTGGAAGAGTGATATTTTATTTACCTTTCTTGCATTTTGTCCGTTGAGAAAATGGAAAATGAATTCATTTGTGTGTATGACCTACTATCTCCATGACTGGTGTAGTTAATTTTATATCTCTTACATTAATGAATTAATATAAATAAATATTTTTTATATTATTTATATATCATTTTTAATGTGTTAAAATTTATGTAAGAATGATAAAATTGAAAAAAATTCCAAACCAAAACATAAGTGAATACCAAAATAAGTTATTACCCAAAACACTATTTTAACTATTAATTATTTATAAAATGGTAATAAAATGTCATAAATAAATAATATATGGTATGATACATATTTTTATAGTTCTTCAGTATATTAATAATAACAATATAATTATTATATAGAAGTTTTGAATGTGTATAAATGTGATCATGACTTGAGGTTAGGGATTTGTGTCTCATTTTTTTTTGAAACCCATTTCATTTTAGGGTTTATGATATAATGAAAGACCTATAATCATGTTCAATACATAAATATGGTTTTAATTATGAGATAGGTAGTACGTATCTCTCTCTCTAATTCATTGGGAAAATATTTATACCTCTTGAGATAGATAAGTATAGAATAGAGAGGCTACCCGATTCAGGAAGGCAATTTTACACATGATGGTATTAGATGTTAACTTTCACTATAGTGATGTTAAGGGTGGACATATCTTCCACATATATAATATTTTTCATGAGCCTAATTACATGATCACAATTTTATAAATGAACTTGAATACAATATTACAATGTTATGCATGAACCTAATTATATGTTCACAATGTTCTAAATAAACAGGATTACATGTTCACAATGTTATTTGTGGACTTGGGTGAATGTCCAAATGTTTATGAGAGGGAATATTTAAATTTACGTAACTTAATCAGTAAACCTATTACAATTTGTACTTGTTTACAATTTTATAAGTCCACGTGTATCCTACAAATCCATTTCTTACTCAAATTTAATTTATGGCTTGTGTTATTTTATATCTTCATGATATTTGCCTTATGAACATCTAATAATTATTCCATAACTAAATATTATTATTATTAAAATGCATATTTTGGTTTTCAAATGCTATTATCATGTTCTCATACCATTATGTTCATGTTATGAAAGCATGTATCCCTTATTTTTCCTTTAATGAGCATCTTATCTCACCAATACTAAATTTTCCATTCCCTAGTTTTTGAAGGACGATTTATATAGGGTATGTTTCTAAAGTGTACTAATGGGTAAGATCCTTATGGGATACATTGAATTTATTTCATTAATGAATAATATTATGTTCCATGTTTCCAATGTAATTAATATATTGTGGAGCACTCGTATATGTTTTTATAATCTATTCAATATTCATATAAATTGTGAAATATCTATGAATGGAAAGCCAAGGTCTCCATATAAATTAATCACTTTAATGTTTTATAAACAATATAATTCTACTCAAATATAATTCATTCATTAATTTGAGATATTCAATGAAATATATATTAATCATTCTTCACCCAGCTATAAAATATTATCCCAATTTTTTCTTCTTTTTCCCTTACATATATAAAAAAACATACCATTAATTTTATTCTAACATTATACATTCAATTAAAGTAATGATATTTTAATATTTAATTTAAATTAACAAATTTAACTACTATTAATTTTAAATGCCTAAAATTAAATTATTGGATCATCTTCAAATAAATATCAACCATTGAACTATAATTTTTTGTTCATGTTTATTTTATAACCACCAAAAACATTATATGTCCAAAAAATAAAATTTTATCTATCTATAAATTCATACATTATCAATAGTATTTTATGATTGATAATGAATCTTTAAATCTATAGTTGGTCAAAATTATCCTGGAGAAAATTTAAAAAATCCTTACTCATGTTCCATAATTTCTTATATATCAAAAATGATATTTCAACATAAAAACATTATAAATTATCCAAATTCATAATTATAAAAATATAATTTATGGAAAAACCATACTGATAAAAATTAATTCATGCATTTGAAAAATATATATGAAAATATTTTCTATATGAAATCCTTGTTCATTTAAATTATATGTTTCAACACTATATGAGGTATTATCCAATAATTTAGGTATTTTCTCTTCCACATGAAGAAAAAATTAAATTTCTATATCTATACTCTCACTTATATGAAACATTCATCCACTTTGATGTTCCTTAAAGAACATCTTGAAGACATAACTTATGATCCTCCCATTCAAAATGACTTCTAACATTAAAAATATTATAAATTGTATTTTAGGATTTTTACGACTTCCCAAATATCATCCTGATTCTGTAATTCCAAAAAATGATTCACAAAAACATGTCACTCAACTCCCATAACATCTAATGCTACATAAAATTCTTTATTTTTAATTATCATCTAGAAAATCTAATAATTCCTCAACAAATTTTTTTATTTATTCATATTTGTAAGAAAAAAATGATATTTCTTACCACTTTGGTTAAAAATATAAACTTAAAATTGAATAAAAAATAAATATAAAAAATCTAGGATTCTAATAAAATATCACTAGGCCATGGTAGATCTTGAAATGGATTATGAAAAATTTTATAAACATTTCATAGAGTTGGACACCTATAAAAAATAATTTATTATTTTTGATATCATAATTAATAAATAATTTTTAATTAATAAGTTTATGTCCTAAAATATTCTTCATATACCATTTTAATAGGATAAAAAATTAGATTAGTTTCTTGTTTTTATTGAACCTCAATTAAAATATTTTGAGTAATGAATAAATTTTATTTCAAACAAATGTTCTAAAAGAACTATTATTTAAGGAATGGAATCCATTATTCACTTACTACTAGAAAAATAGAATTGGAATAATATATTATCTTTAATGAAACTATAATATTTTGTTATATAAAAATGGTATATTTCAATGTCCCATGGTGATCTCCATGTTCACAAAATTAATTTTTTTAAAGTTTCATTATATAATATTTTGATACCCAAGAATTATTTTTTATCAGAATCTGTAATTAATTAAATTTTAAAATAATATACCATGTACCAGTGTTAATAATAATTGGTATATTAATATATAATTATCATATCATATACTAAAAAAAATTATTATTTTTGGAAAATAAAAATAAAGGAATGAAAATATTTTCTTTTTTGGGAAAATGTTCTTGAAAAAATAAAGATACAATAATATTTTTATATAACTAATAGTCCTACAGTTTAAAATACTATTTAAGATGTTGGTTTAAGGAACAATCTTATATTTGATATTCATCTATGAAATGCATTATACTCTATAAGTATCAATAATGATAAATATAGTACATCTAATTTGAAATGATATCCAATATTATATTAATAAAACATGTTAATGATCCCACCATATATTCATAAATACCATACCAGAAGTAAAATATTACTCTAAATAAAATAGTTATTAATTAATTTTTAATATAATTATATTTTTTAGAATAAATGAAAAATAAAATTAAAAAAGTTTGAAAGTGGGGATTTTATTACAGTCATTCTTATAAAGAGGGGCCAGATCAGCAGGTAGGTTCTCCATGTATGTACTATTGATTTCGAAACCATTAGTAGCATGACCATCTACCACTTTTTTTCACCTCTCTATAGGTGTGTGTGATGATGTGATTACGTCTTGAGAGGTGTTGTAGGATAATGATCCATTTAAATTTAAGTTCCAAATCCAGGTGAGATATTCCATGTCTAACGGCTTGAATGATGGTAGTTGAGTCACTTTCAATGAAAATATTGTTCCATTGTTGTTGCCTTATCATATCAACTACACTGTTAACGTTGTAAATCTCTTATTTGAGATATGAGGCATGAAAACATGAACCATATCAGCATCGAAGAATGTTCTCATTGTGATATATGCATATGAAGTCATTTCTAGTAGGTACTGGGTTTTTTGAAGCACCATCTACATTTATTTTTATCCATCCATGAATAGGTAGTTGGGAAAAAACATCCAAAAAACCTCTCATCAGGCTGTATTTTTATATGACACTTATTTTCCTTAGGATGCAGAAATACTTGGTTGAGTTGGGGAAAGTCCATGTTTTCATGATTCCAGGTTCCTTCATCGTAGTGTGGATTTTTATTTAGGCAGCATGAAAATTAAAAGTATTATTTTTGCGCTTAATTTAATTTCTTTCATACAAAATAAGATGAATCAGTTCTTCCACAATAGTAGTGAAGAGCTGGTTAATTTGTGTAGAGGCATCTATAGTATCGCATCATTGATATTGTGATCTGATAGAATCCAAACATGTCCATCTGAGATCAAAAGTGACAAAAATATATTTCCAAAAAGTAGAAGTTGTTGCGGTGGTTAGAAACAGGTGTTCTGTGTCCTCTCTATGTTGGTTACATATGGAACATTTAGAACAAAGTTGTATACCACACATCTGGAGGTTGCAATCCACGGGGATCCTATTGTGAGAAATTTTCCAAATTAATCATAGACCTGAGGGTCTAATATAGATTATGTTGAAAGTAATCAACCATGAAATATTATTATTATTTTTAGTGACATTATGACTATAGTAATGTTTAGAAGTTAGCATACTATTATGTGCTTGTTCCCAAACTAAGAAGTAATTAGTGTAAATAGATGTGTATTTGTTGATAATAGAATAGATTTCATCAGGTATATCTAAATCAGGAGATTTCATACAGTAATTTATGGTGATGTTGAAAGTGTTAGACAAATGGATGGGGTCTATCATGTTACAGAGAGGTATACCATTCCAATTATGTTTCCAAAAGAGAAGAGAATAATTCCCATTGACTATCCATCAAGAGTTAGATAAATGTTTTGAGAAGCTATGTAGGATGGAAATCCAAATTGATGAATCCATAAAAGTGTACTTTCCTTTCCTGAGGTTATTATAAAATCCAACACAAAGGAACTCATAAGTTTGAGAGTTGTCGCTCACAATATTCCAGGTATGTTTAGCATAGAGTGATTCATTAAAATGCTTGAGGTTATAAATACCAAGTCCCCCGTTATCAATTTGAATTTAGTATGTTTTCCAGGAAACAATGACATGTTTTTTTTCGATAGTGTTCCACTCTAGATAAAAAAATTTATTCTTCTATTGATCATTTTAATTAAATCAGCGGTCCATTTGTTCACCATCATAGAGTAAACCCTTTTATAGACAATGGTGTGTGTGAAAACAAAAATTCTACCTTCCATCAAAATATTTTTTCCCTTCCTGGAGGATAGTTGGTTATTGATTTGATCAAAGATGTTTAGGAAGTTAGTATTATTGTGCTTCACCTAGAGAATGGGTACCCCAAGATAGTTAAAAGGGAATAATCATTCTTTTATACCCAATTCATTTATTACATCAATTTTTCTGATGACAGGGAAATGTTTGATAATGAAAATGGATGATTTTCTCCAATTTATATATTGACCAGAGACCTCCTCATAATGTGAGATAACAACATTGAGATTTTTAAATTTTTTTATCTCCTTGGTGGAATAATAAAATATCAGTAGCCTATAAAAAATAAAAGGGAAAAGTTAAATTTCTAGAGGAAAAGATGGTCTTTAATGTACCCTGGTTTATCAAATCAGTGATGAGTCTACAGAGGTAGTCTTTAGTAATAAAAAAAAGAAATGCAGAGAGGGGGTCACCTTGTCTGACACCCTTTTTACATGTGATGTATTCCTTTGGAAAGCCACTAATTGGAAAAAAAAATTGTGGGTGGAGTTAAAAAGGGTTTGTATTTTGTTGAAAAAATAATAATTGTAGCCAAATCTAGAAATAATTTTGAAGATGAAATTCCAATCAATGTTATCAATCGATTTCCTAATATCCAATTTGATAGCAACACTTTCCACTCTTTGATTCTTTTTAACAGGTTAGTACTTTCAGAGGCAATGCATATACAATATTGAATATTTCTCCCTTTAAGGAAACCAAATTGGTTCCAGGATATAATCTTGTTGGAAATAGGGGTCATTCTCATATCTAGAAGCTTGGAATTAATTTTATATGTGGTGTTAATAAGAGAAATAGGTCTAAAAAGATGAATTTCAGAATCATTATTAACTTTGGGAATGAGGGTAATAAATTTTTTATTTATACCGTAAAGGAGGAACCTATTAGTGAATAAGTACATAAAAAGGAAACAAAAATCATTTAAAATGATATCCCAATGATGTTGAAATAAAGAACTAGAGAATCCATCCATTCCAAGGGCATTATCAGTCATTATGAATAAAAACCACCTCTTTAATTTCGTGCTCTATTGGAATATTGTTCAAGATTTCATTTCATTGTTCTCTACTAAGAGGGGAATGATTCCATGCTTGATGTCATTATTATATGTAGGGCCATTGAAAATGTTACTTAAGTAGTTAGTGATATTATTGGTCAAATTCAATTCATTATCAATGATATTGTCCCCATCCTTATGTAAATCAAGGGGCCTACAAGTATTTCTAGATCTTTGAAGAGCGATAAATAATTGAGTGTTTCGGTCTCCTTCTTTAAGCCGGTTGATTTTAAGGGATTGTTTCCTGATGTTTTCTTTCAAATCAAGAAGAGAGTTGAGTTTATTACTGATCTCTATTTCTTGAGTTGGATCCCTAGTAAAATAATTACGAGTTAAGTCAGTTTGAATTTGATTAAGATCATGCTCTAGGGAGTTAATTTCATTATCAGTTTTTTGGTCTCTGTCTTTGCACTATAACTTTAATTTTTATTTCAGGAGTTTCTACTTTATAATGCAAGCGAAGGCATCATTTGAGTGATTTGAATTCCAGGAATCTTTGGCAATTTTATTACAATCTAGAATATTGTTTTAGGTTTTGTTGAACCTAAAAGGAAAAATAGGCTTATTATCTCTAGTTTTTTGGGATCACCAGAATTGGATGACGATCAGAATTTAGTTTAGGCAAGGTTATACTAGAGATGGTATTCCAATTATCAAGGAACATGAAATTTTTGAAGGCTATATCCAGTATACTTTCTAAGACTCTATTATGTTGTTTTCTATACTAATTGTATTTTTCACCAAGAAGATTAATCTCCACTAGATTGTTAACATCCATACATGATTTGAACTCATTATGGGAGGCATTTGATTGTAGGTGTCCTAGCTTTTCACAAGGTCTAATAATGGAATTAAAGTCCCCAACGATGATCCAAGGTGCTTGAATGTTGTTATTGATTGAGGATATATGATTCTATAGAGTTCTTCTATCCTGATATATATTTCAAGCATAAAAAAAGTACAAAAGAAGGTGTCATCATGCATTTTCACTTCACATATCAATGATTGAGACTCTGTGTTATAAATATGTGGATTACTTATCAAGTTATGAGCAAAGACCCATCAAGAATCCGAATTGATATTGTTAGAAGTGGTTCATATAATTTTGTAACTATATATATCATGACTATTAATTCTAGAAGAAAAGGTGATTTTAGGCTCAGATATAGAAAAAATCATAGTTTTATGCATAAATAAAAAGTTATTTAATGTTACCACGGTGTCATGGTTGGAAATACGATGAAAATTCGAACAAAAAAATTATTTTATTCCTATGTTTGGGGATTTTCCCCTTATTTTTTTACCTCCAGAGTTCTATACCAACATATATTTCTACAATTGTTTAGAATAATCCTTGTTTGGCATTGCACTTTTTTCCTGCATGTTCTTGGAAGAGTTAGCAGAGATATTTTTATTTTTTATACATATCAATATTTCTTATTGTTGGAATTTTTTACTGTCTTCAATTTGAATTAACTCAATATGTCCTATATCATAGGTTGGAGTGACCATTTCAATTCAAGTCAGGGGGTTCCTATGCATATCCAGTGCACTGCTTTCAAGAGGTTGCTTGTTATCCTGTATGATTAGTGCAGTAGGTGGTGAATCTGTCTTGTAATTCGGGTTTCCAAGTACCTCTGTTTCAAGGATTTTTTTAGATTCTTGTCTAGTTGTTCATTGTGATTACCTGTACCTTGTAGGTGCGTGAATCCCCCCTGTATTATTCATTTCCCAGCTGCATCATTTGGAGTTGCAGATTCTTGAGTTGTTGTCTCTCTTATCTAAGACTCTACTGTGAGTAGGGCCATATAAGTCCTCTATTTCAATGGTAGTAGTATCTCTCTGTATAATAGTACAGTGCGACTTACTGATTTATGTAGTTTTCTAAGTCCCTTCTTCATTGGCCATTTTCTGGATGCCGCAGTTGGAGTTGCAGGTAATATGTACCAAGTGAGTGGCAGCAACCATAAAGTTTCATTGGTCAGTTGGTTCCCTGTAAACAGACTGTTTAGAAGATATAGTGTTATCAGAACAAGAGATCTTCAACATATGTGTGTTTGAGTTTTCATAATCACCATGTATAA
The DNA here is from genome assembly GCA_963277665.1 of Viscum album. Taxonomy (NCBI): domain Eukaryota; kingdom Viridiplantae; phylum Streptophyta; class Magnoliopsida; order Santalales; family Viscaceae; genus Viscum; species Viscum album. The sequence continues at coordinate 1,499,960,498 of OY728146.1, read as the reverse complement.
CATTTAAACTATGATCCAGAGCATTATCTTCCAAAGGGTGAATAACATTTTCATCAGGTCTATGCCAGAATTGTATTGATTCTATTTTCACCTCTTTGTTTTTCCTGCTATTGAGTTCCAGCCCAGTTCCATCATGTTTTATAACATAGTTGGTAGTGTCTAGTACCACACCGGAAATTTCTTCAAAAATAGAACTCTCTTCCTTATCAAGTTCATCAAAGTCAACCAATTCTACCTATGATTTTTTGGGAGTGGCCTTTGAAGTAGTTGTGCCATCACATGTTCAGACCCATATTTTTCTTTTTATGCGTATGCAGATCAGCCTTTTCTGAGTCAGTATTTTCATTCATCATATTCCTCTTAATTTAAATTTATCCATATTCATTAATGGGGTGTTCTTCCTTCTTTACAACTCGATAGTTGATAATAGTATGCCAAACGATTTTTCAGTAGTCAAATAAAGGTGTATTATGTTTATACTGAATCTTATCTTCAGTCCTATATTCATTTGCATTGAAAGCAATGCCACATGGCAGCTTTGAATCAAGAATAGCTTCCCCCATGTCTCTAGCATATTTCCCTAACTCTCTATTCAGTGTTCTCTGATCTATCTTCAGGGGACTCCTATGAAATAGGTGAGGTCATTTAAGATTTTGGGGTTCCAAAAGTAACGGTTTAGATCATGTAATCGAACCCATATCTATGCCATGGATTTTTTATGAGTAAAAGGATTAAAAGCATAATCATAGGTGGATAATCTAAGGACACATGGTTACAGATGTATATTTCCATTTTCCTAGACTCGATCTAATTACTCTTGTCAGTGTAGGATAATAGAGAAATAACCTCTCTCAAGTGGAACTAATTTCAAATTGGTTGATCCCCAAAAATGTCTGATCATAGGTTTTATCTTGGTATTTATCCATGGATTATCGCCTTGAAGGTAATAGATGCATCCAAGAACAGAAAACATACACATTTGTTCCCTCTATTGTAGTGCATCGAGGTCTCCTTCAACCAGAAATACTCCAACTTCACGTTTCATAATCCTTGAGGGGGACTTTGATGAATTCATTGGATGATCAAATCCCTTGAGGGCTTCAATGATGTAAATCCATTTGATTGTATGTTTTGAATCCCAAATAGCATCTTCTGGGAAAGTTGTACCCCTTTTTGTATTCATTACATCACACTCGAAGGATCCTTCGCAATCCGGAATGAAAGAGGAAATTATCTCAATATGATGATATATATGAACCATTACTATGATTTCCTATAAAGATACTATAAATTTCCTTCAAAAATCAATGTTTAATTCTAAACAATTTTGTAACCCTTTACGACATGGTAATCTTAAAAAAGTCATTATTATATTAGAAAATGGATTATTATCATCAATATAATGTTAGTATGTTAATATGGACCATTAGAAACTTAATCAAATGACATTTATCATTTTGAAACTCCATATGTATGTTATTATTAATAACTATAGTCATTACAGATGAGTTTTCTTTCATTTTAAATAACCTATAGGATGAATGTAGAAATATCCTATCTATTTTTGAAGACCTAATAGTCTATAAGAATATTTACTACAAGAGGATGGTAGTTGAATTTCCCACCATTGAGGGTTTGATTCCCCACTAGGATTATAATTTATTATATTTTTTATTTGTGTCTGGTGGTTTGTTTTCCTCTAAATGTATGGAAGTTAACATACCTACATATATACATAGATTCATACACACAAAAATACATATATATATATATATATATATAATTATTATAATGTAACACTTATAGTGAAGGTAATCCTTATTATAATACATTTATAATGAATCATTGAAAAATTAATAATAAAATAAAATGTAAAAAACCTCATATATAACATATTTTTTCTTGTAAGTCATTGAAATATTTCTATATATTTCTTTATCTAGGTTTTATGACATCGTTCGATTACAAGGGTCGAAGTCTACATAATTAATTTTATAAAAATATTCAATATATTATATATTACGTGCACACAGTTTGTTAAGTAAAATGGGATAAATATTAAATAGAACATCATATAAAAAATCAAAGACCATGGATTTGTAAAAACACAATTTTTACACTAGGAACGACTTAAAATAAGTTGGTGTAATGCATTTTGATATCATAACCTTTGGCGGTGAATTCAGTTAGTCAATTAAATATATAATTTATTTTATTTTTTAATTAAATAAATTCATGATTCTATATTAATACATCTTTATGGAAGGATCCCCAATGTTATCTCCATAAAATTGGGATAGTTTCATAAAAAATTATTCCACCACTCATTAGAAAATAATGTTTGAATGATAGTGAAGCAATGGATCAATGAAGATTGACTCAAATCAAACACAATGAATTCTCTTTTTTGATGGCTCATCAATTCTTTGATGATATATGATAAAAAAGTGGATATGAAAAATCATTTTTATATTCTTCCTCATTTTATTAAACTATTTAACATGATCATATGCTGTTATTTGATCTCATTAAATTTAATGACTATTCATGCACCATTGTACATGTTTTATTTAACTATTTTATTTTTTCTCACCCTAGATATACCCAATTGTTTTCATTGGCCAAGAAAAGTTGGTGAATGATCGTATCACTTGGTTTTATTTTAGATTTATCCCTTTATTTCTATTCATTAACCATCATGGGACTATGGGGTCAGTATTTGACATTGGGGGGTGGGGTTGAGGCTGATCAGACGCCCGTATTCAGGATAGATTCACTTATGATGAACAAAATGAAAAATAAAGGATATATTTGTGATGAATGTGGGTTACAGATAATCAATTATTATTATCAATGTTCAAATAAATGAAGGGATTAAATGGGATTCATGTGAGGTGGATGAGATACATGTGGGTTTGTGTTAGAAGAAGAAAATACTAATTTCTATCCATTAGATGGCTGGAAATCTCTGGTCATGGATTGATCCACCTTTTTCTGGCTCAGATAGAATATATTAAGAAACTGTCACAAATTTGGGATCTGAAGAATGGATCTATCTATCTATAAAAACTAGACTACATGATCTTCAGTTCTAAGAACACACGACTTCTAGGGTCTTGGCATAGGGTTTCATGAGTTTATAATTATCACATGTTGTGTGGGATCCACACACATTGTGTGACATTATGTGAGAAGCCCAACATGTACTCTTGGATAACACGAGCTTTTTTATGGTGAGAAAAAATCCATGTTCTAAAGTACATGCACATGGTTAGGATACACAGAAACAACCAGGGATCATGGACAGGACCTTGAAAGGCTCGAAAGCATGTTTAGTCCTTGTACACAATGTTTAGACCTATAATGGCAGTGGTTTATGTACAAAAAGGAAAAAATATATGTGATAGAGCGCTATCATATGTCTTTGGTGTCCCATTACATGTTATATAAACCTTATTAAATTTTGATGACACTTTAACCAATTATATCTCCTTGTTTGGAGTTGAATTTTGGCTCACTAGTAGCATATCCTGAGTGTTGTTTTTAATAGAACCGGACTAAGGGATCCAAAGTGACAATTGATCTATTATACTTTATTTTCCATGTGTGACACTTATTTATGAAATATTCTATGGTGTTAGTGTTTAGACAGGGTAATTGGGGGATTTAGTAAACCACCCTCTATGGGGTGTTTTCATGGGTCCCCCACCTATCTATAGAGTGGCACCCTCATGCATGGATGGGCATGGGTCCACTATATATTCTTAGAGGGTAACCCTTGGATAGGGATATTTCTCTATACCTTTCCATTGAGTAACATGCTTCAGTTGAATTAGGTAATTGTTCCTTGACAATGATAGTGAAACCCTCCTACTAGGAAGGGAATAGATCCGCTATATATAATAGGAGTGGAACCCTCCTACTATATCAAGGAATGGGTATTCAACTACTTTAGTTGCACCATCAAGATAGGAATTGGAATGGGACGTATACTGACTACTAGAGTGGCACCCTCCTTTTATGATCTTTCATGGTTCCTCTACCGGCTACAAGAGTGGAACCATCCAGCTGTGACTAGACATAGGTCATGTGCTAACTACTTTGGTGGAACCCTCCTTCCGGGACATGGCATGATTCCTCTAGAAATTTACTTTAGTGGAACCCACCTAATTGGTTGGGAGTGGGTCCCCTATCTACTATTGATCGGAACAAACCTATTGTACAAAGTAATCATTTCTCTAATTAAAGATTATATCCCTTGACATATGTGACTCGTTGGTGAGGTGCATCTTGACAGAGATGTTTTTTCCTCAACAGAAGTGTGAGATAATGGGAATAATTAATGGACTTTTGAAACTGATGGAACTCTTTTCTACATCTGGGATAAAATATTGAGATCCCATTCTCTCTCGGTTTTGTATCTTTGGTTTCATTATATATATATATATATATATATATATATATATATCAATGTTTTTGAAATTGTACTCTCAATTTTTTGATGACTAGTGTTTCTCAATCTATTCATGTCATTTGTTTTATTGATTACACTTCTCATTTATTTTTATCATGTTGTGTACGTATATACTCACCATTGGATGGTCTATTCCCTTGCATGTCATATCTTTTGAGTGAGATAGAGAGGTCAACGATGGTTACAATTGAGTATAGGGATACATGGTGCACTGGACCACATACAGTAGTCAGAACAAGTTGATCAAGAGTTAGGAACTCTCAACACATTTAATTTTGCATTTTTTTAGGTAGGTACTTCTCTCTAATCGGGAATGTATTTCCCTACTTAAATTTCCATTTATCACTAAAGTACTCTTTTACACTACTGAGGATTTTCATGCTAGTTTTATATTAAAAAGTATTTTATATTTTTATTATTATTCCTCTAAAAATATTTATTGACATGGTCAAGAGTGTCTATACATGTACATTATTTAAAGGCCTCCCAAAATTGTTATTCCTTTTGGAACTTGTCTCCAAATTATGTTTGATGGATTTTTGTTTTGGGTAGTTGCAGCTAGATCCCCATTCAGTCAGGCCATGGATGATTATAATAGAATTAGTTTATTCCTTGGGATGCCATATTCTTTAGTCACTTTACAAATATTTTGTTGGGAATTAGGGATAGAGTTTCATTGTTTTATGAGTGACGATCTTAGGCCCTAGTATTCATTGGTGGTGTTGTGGTTGACAAATCCATTCACTAGGACCATGGATACATACTTGTTAACTCAACGTACTAAGACATTGGTTGCCAGGATCAATGGTAAATGCATAACATTAGATTTTTTTCTTTGAGTAGCCTTCTTGAGTCTGGTCTTCGTTGTATATATATATACATGTTCATCTAAATTTGGTACATATTGATTAAATTATTAGGATACATCTACGATTCCAGCCATCCAAGTTACCCATTCCAAATCACAATTATGATTCGATGAGTGATGAGGAATCAATTTTGGTTGTATCCCTTGAGATACTTTCTCCATGTGTATTGGTAGTTATAGACCAACTTGTTGAGCATAAGATCATACTAGATGAGTAGGATGAGGATGCACACAAGATTATGGTACTCCATGTGTTCTAGTTCAAGAGTCCATTGAGGTTGTATGGCAGGATAGAACCCCAGGCAGTGAAGGATTGGATAGGGTTGGTGGTACATGCTTTCATACTTATCCTATCCCTTATGGATCATGTGGTTGTTCAAGTAGCTAGACCATTCCAGTGAAAATTTGGGCACTAGTGGAGTCTTATTACCCAGATTCACGATGTGTTGAAACTCTCCTGGATAGACACCCATAAACTATTCCATGATAAGTAAATTATTTCATGTTTTTTATTGGTCAGTATTTAGAATCTTCTAAAGATTAAAAGGGTTATGTAATAGTGGAAACTTATTATACATGGTCTTCATAACTTATCGGGTACTCCCTTGACATTATCTAATATGGATACTTCAGAGCATGTATGTTTTAGGTGGGACCACATAGATATATCCATGACAGTGTGGTGCTATTGTGAATTCCCACCTATGTAGAGGTTTCGAAGTAGGATCTAGTGATTGAGAACTTCTTATCAGATATAAATTTTGTGGATAAAGTTAGGAATGGGTTTCCTAGGGATGAGATGTATGTAGTAGATAATAGGAACCGATCGATTGGATCTCAGTAGAAGAGATCGTCCTAAGATCTAGATTGAGAACATGGTTTGAGAAATAAGTTAGGATTGAGGCGTCCTGGATAGTGGTGTTTTTATTCTTGTGCTGATGGTGGTCACATGGAACCTGACTTCTTGACCAAATGTTCCGAGTTTCCTAGTAAAATAGATAATGAAGAACCGCATCAAAGACAACGCAATGATAAAGGATCTCCTGAGATAGGGTAGCATAACCCCCATGTAGATAGAGATTATAAAGGATTTCGGTGAGCTCTAGGAGGAAGAAACATGGTTAGTGGATGAAAATATGAGATCCTTTATCCATTACCCCCATGCTTCCCTTTTCAGGCTCTTGGATCAAGTGGTCAGGTACAAAAATATCTATAGACTATGGAGGAATATGACCTAGTGGCATATGAGATTATTCAAGGTATAACATCTGATTAATCTACCCTTTCATTAGTATTATTAGACATAGGTGTGATTTATTATTTCAACGATTTTATTTTGGTGTGATATCAAGATCTCCCACATGAGGCTTTATCCTAGTATCTTTGTATTGTGGTTATTATGGGGACCACTTCTTCTATATATTTTGTCTCTAGATAGTGTGAGATATTGATTGGTGGGGAAAATTTTACATGGAACCTTTTGATTGTCCAAATGGATTACAATTATTTCATCAGAGATATGTATTGGTTGTCCGTAGTCATATACCATATTGAATGACACCATAGATGAATCAGATGTTGTCTTACTGGTGTGATGAGATTCCTTATTGTGGGGAAAAGAGATCTTTGGGTGATTTGTATGGGATTTTAGAGAAGATAGCTTCATGGAATCACCAATCAGTTGATGAGTGTATCATTTTGTGTCACAGGATCTTTGAGGATCAACATTTTTTCATCCATGGAGGATTGTATGGATCTCTTCCCAAAGGATGTCCTAGGTCTACCTTAGTAGAGAGATATGTAATTTTTTATCGAATTTCATTTTAAGACAACTTTGATATATTTTGTTTCATAACGTATGGACCATACCAAACCTTGAAAAATCTATATGTTATTGGAGTACATTCCAGATATGGTCTTCAGTAAGTCTACTATTTCCCCTTAGGATGCTCTATTGTTGTTCATGATAAAAGAGGATGGGATCATGCTACTTTGTGTGGATTATAGTCACCTAATCTAGTCCATGATAAATAAAAATTAACCCTTTATTAGGATTAATGAAATATTTTATTAGATTCAAGTTGTGAGGTGGTTATCAATAATTGATATTAAGTGTACGTACTACCAGTTGAGAGTCATGGGGATAATATTCTGAAGCGGGCATTCAGATATCATTATGGACACTATGATTTATTGGTGATGCCCTTTAGTATGAAATATCCCTTTCTATGTATATAATTTTGATAAACTATACTTCCCAACTATAAATTGATCAATATGTTTTTTCCTTCATTGGAAACATACACTTATACTCTATGTCATAGAAGGTGCATGCATAGATCGTGAGGATTATTATATATTTATATCATCATAACTAACATTATGGAATGATCCCAATGTTCTAGTTCTGAATTCATGATGTTCACCTTCTGGGGCATACCATTTATGAGCATGTATTAGCCATGAAATAGGAAATTATCATTGATGTTCTTTTTTAGGAGCCAACCAAGAGTGTGTTCGAGATGTAGGGTATTGTAGGATTGGGTGTGTATTGAATTATGTTTATGGTAAACATATAGAATATTTCTTCCACATTGACCACCATGATGTTCAAAGGTAAACCTTTTACATAGGCTGAGTAGTTCGTAGGGGTTTATAGGACTTTAGGATGAGGATGATGAGTTCTCTTTTTTTGAAACTATAGGAGGAGGGTAGAGATCATAGAGTGCATTGTGATAAAATAGGATCTAGGCCCAGTTATGTGTGGATGTAGAGGTATAAAGTTATGGATTAAGGTTTAATGTAGCAATGACCCCATGACTAGAAATAAATTAATAAAAATCTAAACATAGAATAGTAGTATTCTATTTGAGTATGTGGAAGAACTATCTTCTGACAGATATATTTGGGGTATACTCAAACCATTAGAGTCTTGTGTAGGTCTTCACTAAGATAGACTTTAACCTGATATAGAAGAACTAGTTGGAGGTTCATAGGGAACATATCTTTGAAATATTAAATTCTATGGAAATGGAAATCATGGTAGAAAATTTGATTAGAATAATTTCCTAGACTCATTTGGTTTTGGAGGAATCTGAGCAGTTATATTTCTGGCACCTGGCCTTGGTTGAATAGAAGGGTGTAGTTTTTCTTCTATCGATGGTGTTGAATCCTTCACTCCTTAAGCCCATGATAGAGTCTGATCTATTAGAAATAAATTTCAAAGTATTTTCGGACCATACATCTTTAATAGATTCACTATATGTATTTAATGAAGGAGGGAATCAAATAATTCTTTTTTACGGATATATGATAGTTCCAATAATGATATTGGTGGAAGTGGTGTGAGTGTTATACACTTCTCCTTTGGCTCTACTTCCCGGTTTGGGGAAGAATTATAGAGACTATAAGCGTTATTTTAGTTTTTTCCTTAATTACATGTAAAATAATTTATATCTTTTCATGGTGCCTCACATGTCAGAAGGTGATGTCTGAGAACTAGGTTTGTTATGTTTTTTACATCCCCTTTATATCCTGGAATGGAAATAGGGCGGAAAATCCTTTGAATTCATGAAAGTGATTCTGTATATAGATAAGTGTCGTGAATCCATCATGGTGATATTCTACTAACTTATGAAGTTAGAAAACATATATACTATCTAATATGTGAGTTCAGTTAAGTTTTTGGTCCATTTATATGTGTAGAAGTTTTTTTTTCTTTAGGGGTGCCCTCAACTATTATCCTCTTTTGTGATGCACGGTTCTTTTCATCATTGTGGAGAGGCCCAAATAACCCATTCTAGTGCCATATGAGGATGAGTACATAATTTAACCCCTAATTAGATGAGAAGAGACAGTTAACTACCTAATTGATGGTGTATATACTGAGGTCTTTCATGTTATGCTTTATTTAGAACTATGAAAATCACATACCACTAGTGGAGTTTATATAGACCAAACAAAAATACTCTACTATCGAAATAGAGTTTTATAGGCCTTATATGGGAGAACATAGATTTCACCCTTGGGAAAGAACGATATCGATGATATATAAATTAAGGGTCAAAATATAGCGTAGGCAGTGACAGAGGTGGTCCAGTTAATCTTTGAAGAGATGAGGACAACCTAGAGCATGCAAAAAACATAGAGTGATTAACATCATATGCCCTTTCATTCTGACCTTGTAGACCTTGTTTTCCTAAGATTATATGAATGAAAATTATTTTTGATAATTAGTCAGGAATGAAATCAATAACTAAGATTCATTGGGATATTGAAAATCTTGCATAGGGTTGGCGAGGTTTCATACTACCACACCATACTCCCAAAGTTAGATCAAGTGAATGTCATATTCTATATGTTTTAGCAGAGGAGATACATGAATTATGCTATTCATGTTATTGTATTAGGAGATCTAGAAATGGGGGATGGATCCAATTTTTTAGAGAACCTAGTGGAAATCAAAGACAAATGTAGAAGATCCTTATTGGATGGAGCATCCTTTTTTTGTGTGTTGTGGAAGCACCAGAGTCTACAGGAGCTCTAAGGGTAGTTGGAGAGAAAGATGTGGGATTAGTATCCTAATATTTTTTATAGTTTTTTATTATCAAGGAAATACAAGAAGGATGAAATTATTTTTATTACCTGTTTTTTCTTTTAATTCTTTGAAATATATATATATATATATATATATATATATATATATATATATATATTTGGAATAAGGAAATATGACAGAGTGTGATTCCGAGCCCTAGTTTGACCAGAATTAATTTTATAACAATATTTTATATATTTTATAATGAGAAAATTTATTTTAATTATGAAAATGGGATAATTATTAAATAAAATATTCTATCATATATATGATACCACAATTTAGTATATAATGTGATGTTTACCCTATGTGTGACCTAAAATAAGTTTACATGGGATGTTTGGATATTGCAACCATTGGAGGTGCATTCAGTTGGTAAATTAAATATTTATTTTAATTAATTTATTAGTTGAAATAATTATATATTCAATACTAATACATCATTATAATAAGATCACCAAGGTTAGTTGGATAACTTTAGTATTTTAGGGTCTCAACTTCTTCCTCCTCTCGTTGGAAAATCGTATTAGACGACAAAAGACCTCTATATCTAGGAAAATCAATACGCAAAAAACACAAAGTCTTCAATAATTGATTGGTGGGAATATTCATTGATTATAAACAACAATATATTAGGTACAAAACTTTTATTTTTTCGTTCTAACTCATTTTATTAAACTCTTTGACATTATCATCTTCTTACGTTTGATCTGCGTGAACTGTAAGACTATGAATGTTGTTGTGTACATGTTCTCATTGGTTATTCATTTTCTTCTCACCACAAGAATCCATAATTTTGTTCTATTCATAAAATATTTGGAAATTATTTTTTCACCACTATTTCGTGTGTATTTATCCCTTCATTTATCACATTAATCATCATTGGACCATGGGGTCATGATTTGTCATTTTTGGGAAGGACTGATCGTAGTAGTACCCCCAAATTCATGACGATTTCACATGTGACAAGAGGAATGATTAATATAAGATGTATCTATGAGGATTTCAGGTATATAGTGATAGATTATATAATATAAATATAAATTAATGATTTTGGAATATGGGATATGCATGAGGTGTGCGAGATACACGTGGGTTCGTGTAGGAAAAACTGGATACCGATTTTCGACCACCGAATAGAAAGAAATCACCTTTCAAAGAGAGAAACATTGTTTTATGTTCTATATATAATAAATATAAGGAAACATACATAGCTCGAGTATCCTTAGAATTGATTTAACTTTCTTCAAATATCCAGACTACTCACCGTGTAGTCAAAAAAACACACGGCGTGTGGGGCCTTGGATATAGAGACTAGGGTTTCACTTGTTTAAGGTATCACACACTGTGTATGATCCCCAAAATCCAAGTGACCTTGTGATGGTGGACCATTGATTACTCAGATATGACACATACACATGCATGGATAGGCACACACTGTGTTCCAAATTACACATACTCGAGTATGATACACTGAGATGGTTAGGGATCCCGAATAGGATGCCAAGTGGATCAAACAAATTATGTAGTCCCTATAAAACTCATGTAAACCTAAAAATGGAAGTGATACATGTATATGTCGGGACAATACCAATCAATGGAGCAAGGGAACACATTTTTTGGGCCCCCTTACATGACATGTACTCCTTCTTCCCTTTTGAGGAAACTTCAACCTCTCGTATATTATTCATTGGGACTCAGATTTTGTCCCGAAAGTAGCCTATATAGACGGTTTTTCTATATAAAATTTTATAGAGGAATACATATATTATTTTAATATTATATGTGAGATTTAATGAGGGGAGTTATTCATAAGGCGATTCTTGATTACAACAGTGATTAGGTTGGGTAACGAAGGGTTGTAGGGTGCCACCCTCTAGCTGGACTAGGCATGGGTCCTCTACCTATACATAGAGTGGATCCTTCATGTGGTATAATGAATGTGACATCAATATATTATTACATTGGTACCCTTTTAATTTGATAGGTAATGGGTCTTACACTTATCTATAGAGAGGGACCCTCCTTTGGAGTCAGGGCATGGGTCCTAAAATATGAGAGTGGAACCATCATACTAGGCTAGGAATGAGTCCACTATCTTCTATCTGAGTTGCACTGTCATGTGGTATCAAGTTATGGGTCCTGGACTACTAGAGTGGCACCCTTCATTAGGTACTGGTAATAGGTCATCTGGTGACTACTATATTGGAACCCTCCTTTTGGGATAAGTATTGGGTCCTCTATAGACAACTAGAGTGGAAACCCATAGCTGAGACTGAGCATGGGTTCTTTACTAAATACATGAGTAGAGCCCTATTATTGGGGATGAGAATTGGTACCTTAGTGATCCACTTGAGTGGAACCCTCCTGCAGGGTAAGGAATATGACCTCTATCAAATATTGATTGGAATCCTCTTATTTACCAGGGAATGGGTCCCTTATATTTAGATCATACCCCATGATTATGTGTCCATGTGAAAAGGTGTGGCATAAATTGATGTTTTTTTATGGATAATCACATGATACGCTGGCTATCATTGAAGAAATTCTTAAACTAATAGTATTTTTTCTAGGATGAGTTCTGATATGGAGATCCCCTTCTCACTAGATTATAATTATTTGGTTTAAACATATATATATTGTGTTGGATTTATACTTTCTTTCTTCTATTTGATATTTACTCAGTTTACATATTCCAATTTTTCCGTCAATTCACCCCCTTTAGTTTTTCGGGCATCCAGATGGGTTTATATATACTCACCACAAAATGGGATTTCCCCGCGTGTTTCATACCTTATTGGGATTAATGTAATTTCAACATATATTATAGATGATCTTAGGGATATCTAGTGAATTATACCATATATAGTGATCAGATCACAGAGATCATGATATGGGCTCTATCAGCACCTTTATTTTTCAAATTGTTTCAAGTTGATAAATCCAACTAGTATGGAATTTCTTTTTCCCCCTTTACTTCCCAATTTTTACTATCATAATCTTTTAAAACCTAGATATTTATAATGATTTTTTATATTTTAATTTTTGGATCTTTTTATTATAATTTTTACTCCATTACAAATTCTCATTAATATGGTTTGGTATGTGTGTACAAGTAAATTAGGAAAATACCTCCATTACATGTATGTCTTTTTGCAAATGTCTCCAACCGCTATCCAATGAAGGTGGGCTTGGGGTAGTCTTGGATCGATCCTGATTCGTTGGGTTCCTAACAACCTCATCATAAATTAACCCCCATAAAATTCACATGAATATACAATTACATATATTTCAGAGCTTTTAATCATCACAATGGTTAAATATCTAAAAATTCATTAATTCCTTCCATAATGAAACCCATAAAAAAAATATTCATTAATAAATTACTATTATTTTATTATAATTAATAAGACAATATTACAATTAATTATATTTCTAAAAAGTTTTCAAATACAATTCAACACTATCTGATTAATGAAGAACAAATACAATGTCATTCTTTTTCAAAAAAATAATCTTCATAAAAATTAAAAAAAAATTAATTTTTAGAACGAATCATTGGAGTCATATTACCCCTACTATAATATTTTTTATTGAACCTGAAATAATACAACTATAATTTTAAAAAAAATCCTTTTTAAAACATGAATATTATCTAAAATTGTATTAAAAAACATCCTCATCTATGATTAGTAATTTACCCATATTTTAAAATAGATAGTTCTCTTAGATATTTCAAAAATATTTTGAGAAAAATGAGTTTCTAACTCTTTATATATTTAATCAAGATCCATATTACAACATTACATAATAAACTTTTTTCAATAATTCTACTAAATAATTATAACAGTGTAATAAGGTTTTATTGGATAAGACACAAACTTTTCAATAAATTTATTATTCCCTACTAAGTTTATAGACAATGAGTTCAATAGAGTAAATATGAATTCTCATTATAATGAATGAAAAGTATGGTAGAAGGTATGTAATTAAAAGTTATAAAAATATATAATCTTATAACATAAATTTATATAGAATCATGTGTCTAAATTTTTTATTCATATACTGAATATAAGTGACTTTTCATGATGAAATTCAACAAAAATTATTGAATGTGAGTGCATGAAATGTTTATCATGGTAGAATCTATCTATAATTGATTTGTAATTTATTTGGAAATAGAGAAACATGATATTAAATTAATTAAATGGATTGAAATGATAAAAAATGTTTAACAATGTGGAAATACTAATATTCTCAACATAAATTTCAGAAATATATACAATATTTGAGAATCCTAAAAGGATAATTGAAAATCATCCAATATTTTTAACACCAACAACTATAAAAAACATTTGTTGTTGAAAAAAATAAATAACATCAAATTTGTGATGTATAATGTTAATATCATCCATTACCAAATGTTTTTAATCGTTTAATGTTATATTATTTCACAAATTTCACACACATATACCTATGATATTTACCATATCTACTCAAATTTTTCTATATTGTGTGAAACATCATATAAAGTGGTTTTACTCTAATGTTGATTAATTTTTCTTTCCCTTTTATAGAACTTTATAGGATTTAATAAAAATTATATAAATAGATAGTTTAATTTATGTTCCATGTTTTTGTTCATTATGGAATATAAAAAGGGGTTAATGAAGAAATAATATTAAAAAAATCCATTTATAAGAAATTTCACATTAAGGAAATAAATAATAAAAAAAAAATTTCAAATAGAGGTATTTTTATTTGAAAATAGAAATTTGATATAAAGAAAATGTTTTCAAATAAATATGATAATAAGGATTAATAATCCCAACTTCTAGTACTCTATAGAATATGCTATCAATTCTCAATAAACCAATAAAATTAAATTTCATATTTATATAGAAAATAAAATAAATATATTATGAATATAGGTTTATTATAAAAATTATAAAATAAAAAATTGTGTTTAATATAATGAAATAAACATCCATAAATAATAATGTTGAAATTGTATTTAGTAAGAGACAAGTTAAATAAATGTATTGGCTTCAACAATATAAAAACATTAAATGTAGAGCATTTAGAAGAAAATGAAGAATAGAAGAAATATTGATAGTACATGACATGGAAAATGATATAGTGGTTTGTGATAAAATATTGATACACTATTATTTAATATATTAAATATGTTTGTATCCGCATAAATTATTCAATTTTAACATCGAGAAGTATGTGGATATTATACACGAATAAAGAGGGTATAACATTGAGAAGAATTTGTGTACATATCTTAATAAATTGATATAGAAGTTCAAATCCAAAAAAAATATTATTCAATAGAGATATTTGATAATGAGAAGTAATTATCTTTAAAACATATCCATTCACAAATAATAGTGCATGAAATGATATATTTTTTTGTTTAGATATAAATAAATTAATTAAAAATTATGTCTATTAAATGTTTACAAGAAAGAGAATCAAGAAAACAATTGATAGTGGAATAGAATTAATTGTTTTTTCATGAACCCAACAAATTCATCCAACAATTGAATAACCATGATGGTCAACTACATATATGCTGTGTTTTTGCAATCACCTAAGGATTCTAACTAGTGTTGGGGTCCTAGAATGTGATCATTATGAATGATTTCACCCATTATAAAACGAACATATAATTATACCATGACCATATCAGAGTAATCATTATAAATAAATAGGAAGAAAATGGAGACTATGTTATAATAAACAAGGTAGCGTTAAAAAAAATAAGGAACATAAATATTTAAACATCAACTTCATATAATAATAATGGATTTGGAAAGATAAAATTAAAATAAAATAAATATATAGAAAAACCATTTCCCACAATTTCTACATAACCCCTAGACACACTATATATACCATTCCAAACATCTTGCTCATCCTGCATCCCATATCCAAATATATATAGGTTGAGGAACATGATATGAAACCATAAGAGCTCCACATACCCACTGATATATGCATTGTGTGTTCCAAAATGATCCTAGTAGGTAAAATATTTTTTTAAATTATTAGAAAATAATTTCTATCATAAATTAGTTTGATAATATTAATGAATTAATTTTTTAAATCAATAAGTATGAAAAATCCAAACCATTCCCAAAATTTTATAAAAAGCCTATAACATAAATTATACAATCACATGAAGAAAACAATAACTAATTGTACCCAATTAAAATATAACAATCCCATAGTATTTTTAAATCAAGAAGTGAAAAACAAAAAAACATACACCAAAAAACTTTTATATTAATAAAAGTGTAACATTAAGTACAATCCATTAAAATTGAAAAAACCTGTTTTTTCATCCAAATCACGAGCCAAATTTTCATTTAAAATTAACAACAATTTTCTTTTCAAATAAAATTTCAAAAAAAAATTAGAAATAATATGAATTTGAATTAAACCACTACTAAAACAAGAGTATGTATGCTAGGTAACCTAGAAGAAAAAAATATGAAAAATAATTCAAACAAAATTAAGGTTCTATAATCCAATCAATAGTGACTGATATAAAAAATTCATACTCACTAAAATTCCCTAAATAAACCTATAAAATATTTTTATGCATAATGTGAATCCTCGTAGGGATTATGTACATTGGTCCAAACTAGCGATATAATTTTTGGCTACCACTAAAACATCTATTTAATCATAGATAGTCCCATCAAATAAATATAGTTAAATCGACCGAGAGAAAAATTTGAGAGTAATCCATAAGAAGATGACCCATTAGCTCCCTTGGTGTAATTTCCATCCACAATCCATTGAACACCCTTAGTCGATAAGGACATCAAATATAATCAAAACACTCTCTCAACTAAGGATTTTACATATACAGTCATCTTCAGAGTCTAATAAGGCACACATGAAATATATCAAATTGTGTTCAGAAATAACACAAATATATATATAAATTAAATAAATCATACCTCACCTACCACAACCTCATAGCCATCATCCCAATAACAATTCCTTCTTTACCCATGAAATAAAAAAATAAACTTCTAGTAACATTTCACATAAATAAATATGAATAATCCACCTCAAGTTAATAATAAAACAAGGGGATCAAATGGGTCTTATACTCAACCAAACTATTTATAAATAACTCAATATACCAAATGCCCCATAATGAAAAGACTCTAGATAATAAGCTATATAACAAAGGTTTTAATACCCACTCCAATACATTCATTAAAAATGACCTAATCGAATCCATGTATAAATAATCCTACAAATCAATTTTTAAAAATACAATTAGAAGAAACATGTCAATGACAAGAAAAAAATTACATTTTAAACTCCAAAATGGAATAAAACAACCTTTGTTAATTTATATCCCATCATAGAAATTTTAATGTAATATTAAAACATTAATCTTTATTTAAAATACATATTTACCCATTCAAAATCAATGAACATTAAAATACTACTAGTAATATGAGTAATATACATCTGAACCCCCAAAACCATAATGCATCTTGATTTTATGACTAAAATGGGTTTGAAATAAAACTAAAATTCACATTGAAGTGAAAACCATATTTTAATAGTTATAACCACGTTGAATTTTCTATCCCACCTGATTTACCATATTAAAATAATTATTCCAAGAGGAAATGCCAATTAATTTCATTTATAAATTGTAAAATCATGACCCATATACCACTAAAGTGGTCATCATACCCAGTTCACCACAAGAACTCATGCACGCATCCCCATATGAAAAGTTATCAGCTAGTAGAGAATTTATAAAGTTTTATATTGGGAAGACTATCCCTCATATCAAATTAAAAAACATCCTAAATAACCAGATATCATTTATATAATTAAATAAAAGTTCGTAAAATAAATACATAAATTGAAAAAGAACATTCTATAAAATTAAAGTAAAAGTAAAAAAGTCCCAAATGGCTATGTCATGTGTATTTAACTGATCAACCAATCTTCCAACAATACCTATATATGATTAAATAAATTAAATAGAAATAAAAGTAAAATGTTCTACTATTATATCTCAAATAAACATCATACCCAATATCCAGATATATATATGATCCATTATTCCTAATCCATCTTGGGTATCAACCGAAAACAGTGCCTAAAATAATATTAATGTCTGCTTGGGTACCCTAGTGTAATGGAATCCTGATCCATGTGTGAGTACGAAATTCTGTAGGGAACTATCCACATGATCATGTAAAAAACTGGTAATATGAAATGAATTTAAAATTTAGATACTATTTTGGATAATAATAATAATAGTAATAATATTTAGAAATAATCTGAAATCCAATTTCATTCAAGGCCTGCTCAAGTAAAGTGCTCATCCTAGCTGATACATGATCAAAAATGATAAAATTTAATAATGTATAACCATAGTTGATCCCTGGGCCTATGATTCTAGTCGACTGGGAATATTCCATCATGTATGTATATATTTATATGTTTATATATATATATATTACCGCAAATTAATATATACATTAACACACACACATATATATATATATATGGGTAAGATGAAAAATAATATAAAACAATAGTAGTCGATCCTTTGGTTTAGAATCCTGATCTTATGGAAATCCTATGAAAATTTCATTGAGTTAGTTTTCACACCAGTCAGTATGTGTATAATTAATTCAAGATTTTGGACCATAATCTTGATCGACAATATCAGCTTCATCCATCACTAGAAATATTACTGACCAATCTAAGTCACTGTTAGGGAGTACATGTCCTGGCCCAGGGATAACCTGTACTCGACTCTAATAATAATAATGATGTACTATATATATTTATGGAAAATCCAATAAATGGTATCTATGTTGGAATTCCTTCCACTAAATACATTTAAATACATTTTGATGTTTTATCCCTATATATCAATCCCTAACACTTCATGAAATTTGGAATCACATGAAATCTAATAAGTTGACCCATAGGTGATCTGAAAAATGAATTTTGTCAGGAACAAAGAACCTGTTCGACGTCAGTTCATGTAAATGAATCCAAAAACCCCGTCACTAAGAAGTACATTTTTGTGATGTAGTAATTAGAAATCCACACATACATATAGATAACCCTAGGTTTCTCTCTAGGAGAGAGTAATTATCCCTTGAGTATATGTCTCATCAATAGTGGGGAGTGTCATGCCAACCACCATTATCATGTAATCATTCAAGAAGGGCATAGACATCCCCATCATATGGAAGAGTATAACCATACTCAATTGAATCAATGATGTAGATATCTATGACCAACATCACGATCAGGTAATCAATTAGGTAGAGTATAATCATCTTTGAGTATAGCAAACATGTGGTGTGCCATGTCTAACACTGTGGTATAATAATCGATTAGAGAGAGGTTAATCATCCTCACATCTCAAGTATCACAATTAATTGGGTCACCATGATGGAAAAAAATAAAAAATAAGGCTCAAAATATAGTTCCCAATAAGTATCATTTGGAAACCCAATAATAATACAACATTAAAATTAATATTATCATAAGTCGGATCCTAGGAAGTATGTTCAAGTATCCCAATGAGGAATTCGCATAATGTTATCCCCAATATCCTAAAATGTGGAATCACCCTCGATAATCATCGCAAAATAAATATTAAATAGATAATATCATAAATAATATTGTGGTTTTCAAAACATAAACACCACCAGTACTATCATAGCCCAAAGACTTACAGTTTTGGAACGGGTTTCATGATGAAACCAACTATAATCTCTTTCTAAAATGATAACACACAATCTCTAGGTCGTCCCAGCACTGGGATCCAACTGGGTCCCATGGATAAATTTGTTGGAGATGCGTCTTACATAGGGTACTCATCGTCTACCATAAATAGAGGAATCCCTATTATTTTCCTCTAAGTCGGTATATAATCATTTCATCCCTCTGAGTTTCCTTAAAGTGAATATGTTTTTGAACCCCATAGGGGTTCCTCAATCATATTAAAATCCCTAAGTCATGGGATGAATCCTTCACACTTGGTTTAGTACTGAAGCATGTGTTAATCAAATACCATCTACTCACTTCATTTACATAAACAATTCATTATCATTATTTTAAAAAGGGTGTGTCTCTCTTATGGGAAAGCCTGAGTATCCATATATTACCACAAAATATATAAATACTATAGGGGATGTAAAAAAGAATACCTACCTTTAGTGATCCTTAATAAATTTCTAAATATCTATTGGTATCACCATCCAAGATCTTTGATGATCAATCTAAGCCACACCGACATCCAAGCTCATTCCTAAAACCAGGAAGCTCAATTATAGCTTGGAAACATCAGTTACATAGTTAGGAAATTTAATATAAATAAAATAATTGAAATGGAATAATAGGATTTATCTCACAGCACAAAAATTTATCGATTAATATTTGAGAACTATGTGAAGAAGGTCTATTGAGTATCCTCAACAACATTACCAAGGAAGGTCCAACCTAATGACATCATAATAAACACCGATAAAATTAACCCAAAGTATTAAATACATAAAAATTGATTTTATTTATTTACATAGATAAAACTAAATGTTTAAAAGTGAATACAACATCTTTGGTTGTCCGTATCCAAGGAAGAGAAAAATCCCCAAATGAAATGGTCAATTCCACCATGCTCTGGTGGAATCGATGGAGAACCCAAAACATAAACTAGTGAAATCAGAATCAATAGAAGGGAAATAACATAAAAGGGTAAGGGAAGAATATCTAACCCAAAAATGTCATTGAATCACCCCAAATATCTCCTTGATCAATGATAAATATAGTGATATGGGAGGATCATTGTTCGAGATTCTACCATGCATACCCTCGTATTGTCTGATGAACGGAATGGGGGATCCCCTTGATAACCCATTATAAAAATCCATTCACATAGGTTTCAAAAATTAAACCTATTTCATGATGTGAACCAGATTCAATGCATAAATTAGATACATGACGTGAAATATATGAGTCGATCCGTAGGCTTTCACATCATGTATCCCTTAGGCCACAACACTTGATGCCAATCCATGTAATGAATGGAATTAATCATACAAATTTTCTCTTGTAGTTGTTTTCAGTATCCTAGCTAACTTATCCTCCTCTATTAAATTCCTAGACCCCTCGAGGCATCCACTAATTATTATAACTCAACCAAAAACACCATGTATACATGTTTAAACACTCAGAATCTTGTTATTAATTCTAGTTCACAAGGAGACTCATCTACCAAAAGAGAAAAATTAAAATTCTTTTGAAAATTTAACTACTCTAAAAAAATCAGACCATAAAGACTCCCCAAATTAAAACATATCATCCTCCACAATCCCATGGGAACAAAAAAATATTAACCAACCAAAAAAGGTCATGATTCTCCACAATAATGGTTGTGATTCATTTCTCATGCCTTACGAACCTATAAGCGCAAATAAGAACATATGGAATACAAGGCACTATAATTTCATCCAAAACTATTTATTGTGAATGAAAACCCAAGAATATTTTTAGTCGAGTTCATAAAAATAGATACACAACCAAGTGGTTTCCTATTTAGTCAGTTTTTTATGGAACTCTCCATCATAGGTTCTTAATTTAAACAGAAACATCCAAACCACATTACTTCTCCTATTGTAATAACCTATCAAAAAATACCCCTAGTAAGATGGAACAAATTTCAAACCACCACTATTAGATTTTAATAAAAAAAATATTGGATTTATTAACTGAGAATTACTAAAACATATTCTAATGGTCTTTATCCCAAGGTGTATCGAGATCGATTTGTTCATTCTCATTGAAGCCTTTGTCTTTTATAGAGTGAATTATCCTTCAAGAAACATCATATTCCCAAACCCTTTTTCATAAAACAACATGAAACTATACAAATTTCTGATCTCATACCCATTGATCATCATTATAAATCCTAGGATAAATCATGTCCTCTTACTCTATCCATGTTTAGATTCAAACCTACACCAAACGTATCTCAAGTAACATAGGGACACATAGTTTGATTTATCCACAGAATATAAAATTAAAAATACCGTCCATGAACTAGTCTCACCACAATGAACACCTTCAGAGAATATTTTTCATTTCACAAATAAAAAAAATATGTGATCACCACATTCAATGCTCATCTACTACATGACGTGACCCCTGACAACGTAAAAAATCACTCACAACAGAGTGTCAACTCAAATGTCACCCATCACCCAATCCTATTCATGGGAAATAGTACCCATGGTAAATTTAAATTTCAATAACATAATGAGGTTCACCACCCTTAAACATCCAATGGTTTATTAAGAATTATATGGATTATCTTCATACCTCACCATGAGAGAATCTCACATTGACTCCCTCTGTCAAAATTATAAATCATTTGATTTAGTTTGGCATTAGAGTATTCTCTCTAATAATACTCAATATGATTCCAAGATAGATCATGATAATCATTAACAAATAGTATATTATGATTCCATATAAATAAGTGTATATCTCTCCATATCTATGCTCACATAAAAATAGGTTACAATTTCCTTCAACCAAATATTAACACATCATCTTCTAACTATGTTTGTCCATGTCAAAACATGATCAACCATCTCATGAAACATGATTCATTTATTATGTCTTCTCTACCACATACGAGCATTAATAATTTAACAAAAACTTTTGGGATACCATTCCCATGGTATTTTTTTCGTTAAACTATCAGTCCTTGGATCACTCACATATACCCTTTGATTTATGATTTAAATGGTACCATGTGTAATACGAACATACCACCATCACCAAACTCATGCTCCCACAGGAGAAAGATCAAAAGGAAAAGAAAACATATTTACATGGTACATCACTATCATTAATCATTGATATCACATGGAAATACTTATAAATATTAGTAACCTAACCTACACGATGATTTATTCTGTGATTTCTTGTCACTCGGAATTTTTCCAATCACAAACATCTACCTTCGCTCTGATTACATAAATAATAGCGGAAGGACCGATCAATAGGGATAAGCACCCAAATAGTCTTACCTAAATAATTCATCTTTGATACCAAATCAATATAGGTTCTTCATCAAAATCCAAATTCATCCAAAAAACAATATAACACAACCATGAACAAATGAGGAATCAGCCTCTTACCAGAATATCACCTGACTCAACTCCTAAAAGGGATCCTACACTTAGGACAACCATATCTATTGGTTTCCTTTGATCAAAATAGACATCGACCTACAAGGTTCTGAGTCAAAACTAACAGCCTCTAGGTATCCTACCTAGTCCAAATGATCATTTTTTAGAATTGGATCACAAGGTCTAACCACATATAAAACAATTAAAGGATCTCCATGGGAAGTAAATATAACATCAACATACATGGTTAAAACTACCAATGTTCCCTATATTGTCATGGTCCTCTCCGATAATCCTTATAAGGAACTTATATTAGGAGATCACATTACCAATGTATAAAAGATAATGAAGTAACACTCACCATAAATTGGAAAATGAAAATTCCACATCGAGGTATATTTCAGAAGATATATCCTGGTACCTTTCAGAAACATATACAGTGACTCAACTGGATAATAATAAATGATGGTTGGTTATGTAAAATCTTAATATAAGAAATAAAAGAAAACATTGTATTATTTTTTACTGACAATTTAAATAACTAAACCCAATAAAAAACACCATATGATGGGAATAACACATGTGAATAATGTTCCCTATTGACCTTTTTGGGTTGATTCACCTATGCATAAGGAACGAGTCATCTACCACACTATGAAATTACTTATCATGGATACACATAAACATTTGTTAGAATAAAATATATATTTTCAAGGTGTACTAATTAATTAGAATACCAACAAAAACCTATAAAAGAAATAAACAATTAGGTTTACATTTTATCATAATATAATTTTCCTCTATCATCAGTAAAATCTCACTCTATCATGCCTATAACATTTAAATAGTATGAACCAAATATAATGCATGTGACCCCTCTTTCCATTACCAACCAAGGGTCAAAATCCATCACAAGCCACATTCCAATATTCCAAGATCCATAAATTAATAAAAACAATATAATCCAAAAATCATGTGGATCACATGAAGAGAAAATAATATTGAATTGTAACATCATATAACTAGAATAGGAATCCCGTATCCATAGAAACTGGAACATGTTTTGGTAAAAAGGGTTCCCGATGTAATAGTCTATTATCCATTATAGGTTCTTGAAAATTTCAATTACTCCAGTCTACCATATCCTTAATAGTTAATCAAAAAAGAAATAATGACATATGATAAAAACTTCTAACACCCCGTACCATATTCCTCAAAACAAGTGCTCTAATCTAGTTTACTAAATGGAATCAAGTGTGACACCCTCTATGCCGATTTCTACTGACTAGAAGTGTTAGAACAAAAGAGGTATAGTGGATATATTATACACCCATTTTTAATTAAAAATTGTGTAAGTAACTAGATATGATTCAAATTACAAAAAAAACGTGTGAAGTGATAAATAAACTATAATAGAACTTGATTTAATAGTAAATGGATAAAAATAAGTGCTCTAATGGACATGACATACATAGAACATGATCACCCACTGGGATTACCATATATATACATGAGATAGAAAAAATAAATATAAATGAAATTAGGTGGATCTAATTCTATCTCCAAGTATAATCTCATGCCTAATCTATACATATATATCCCAACCATCCTACTTAATCTATATAATTCGTCGACCCAACCCATATGTTCAACCAAGTTAATGTCTTATTGGGTACCCCACTGTAATGGCTGCATGAGCAGGGATTGAAAATAAAACTCAGAAAGGAACTATAAACATTCTCTAGTACAATTACAGTAATATGCAGTGTTTATAAAGTCAAGATACACGTTAGGATAATAATAATATTATTAGTAACTACTATAAATAAGATGAATGAAATTTTTTTACAATGCATGCTTAAGGAAAGTGAATAACCAAGTTGAGACACAATGGGAAATGATAATTGAAATGAATAATGTTAAACCAAATTCGATCTATGGGTATATGATCATAGTCCACTAGGTAATTTTATATCATGTATATAAATATAAATATGTTTCTATATAAATATTCCCATAAATATATACATACATATAAATATGAATATACATGACTAAAGTGAAAACACAGAAAAAAAATTATAATCCTTTGTTTAATAATGATGATTGTATGGAAATCCTATGAAAAATGAAATTGATCAAGATTTCTCACCACTCAATATTTTTATAATTATGTCAACTCTTGTTTCCATATTCAAGATGGATAATACCTTCTTCATCTAGCATTAAAAATATATCTGATCAAGCCATGTAACCACATGGGGATACATGTCGTATCCTAGTATCACCTATACATTCCTCTCTTAACTATAATAAAGGATGTATAATATTGACGGAATATCCTATAAATGGTCTCTATAATTGATTTAATTTCAAAATATCCCCTAAATACTGTCTGATGTTTGAATCATATGTCTTTGTTCGTTGGTAGTCATGACAAGGGAACTCATATGAACCATAAGGGACTGACCTATTGGATATCTATTAAAGTAATACTCTCTAGACAAAAGTATATTCTTTTAATATATTTATATAAATTGTTCAATAGCTTTAACCCCATTAATTACATCTTGGTGATGTCGTAATAGCGCATCCACATGACCCTAGGTAGAATCCTAGGAATCACTTAAGGATGGGGTAATCGAAAATCGAGAATATGTCCCATCGATGATGAGTAGGTCCATGTCCAACACCATAATAAATTAAATTATTAGGTACTTCATATTCATCTATATCTCTCCCTCGAGAGTAATCATCCCTGAGTGCATCAATGATAGGGAGTGACATGACTAAAAATATGATCATATAGTCTGTCAGGGATAGTGTAATAATCCCCATAGCTCTAGTATCATAATAAATAGGGCCTTGATAACGAAAAAACAAAAATAACAATGCAAAGAATTAACATCCTTTGTTATATATCTATGAATAACAACAATAAAATAATAATATAATATAAATGATCGAAAGTATGATCTTAGTAAGTACTTATAGACATCCTAATGAGAAATTCACATCATGTTAGGCCCATCAACAAAAAACTAGGAACAACCTCTTTTAATCATTGATCCTTTATTTGTAAGCATGTGGATGAATAAATATGATTGAGGGTGGTGGAATGCCTAACCTACTAAAACGGACATTGTCCCATGAAAAAAAAAATTGGTATGGGTTATAAGGACAAACCTACAAACATATCTGTTTAAATCCATGATGCAGTAGCTAAGGGGTTGTTGAAGCACATGGAACCCATTGGGTCTCCTAGATCAATAAACCGTGGAATAATTATACAAAATATCCTCAAGGTTCATGTTAATTAGAGGCATACCTATTGAGGACCTCTATGTCAGTATGTAAGAAAGGTATCCCACTTAAGATTTTAAGAGGGAAAAAGTAGAGGAATCCCAATGTTGATCCTCTTCCATGGTCATAGCCTTATGTCATTGGATGATCTAGAATAATATGGTTTTTGGTAATATATAATTCATCATTTACCATCTACCCAATTCAATTAATTAAACAATTCATAATAATGAATTTAAATAGGGGACTCTTCCCATAGGAGAAATCCCAAGTATCAATATATTACCATAAATATAAACAAATTGTAAATTAAATGTATGAAATACAACAGATCACTAAGTTTATTTAAACCATTTATAATCAGCTCTCACCATCTCCATCCAGGTTCATTAATGTTCAATCCAATCCACATCATCTTCAAAACTACTACCTAACACTAGGATGCTCTTGTATTTCCCAAAACATTACCACCATTATGAAATAATTTAATATAATAACACAAAAAGATAAATAATTATCAACTTCTCATAGTACACCTATCACTTGATGATATTTTAAAAATCTGCATGCAGAAATTCTACCGAGTATCTCTATGATGGTTCTAGGGAAAATCCCTAACCAAAAAAATAAAAAAAACACCCAAATATTAACTTCAAAACATTAAGGGTTTAGTAAATCATCACGGTGTTATACCTTGATGAAATAACACAAAGTGATGTGTTGATGGTATCTCTAGAAAACACCACCCTTAGACGAGAAAAACAATTAACCAAAATGATCAATTCCATCGTGATCCATTGGATCTAATGAATAAACGTAAACAGAAACTCATGAAATAAAAATTATGGATGAGAAATAGTGTGGAAGGAAGCATGAGAAAGATATTACCTGGTGATTCCATTATATTACACCTAATATCTATTTGATCATAGAATAAGGAGGTGAAGTATTGGAACAATGTAGAAGATCCACTAAAAGAAGAAATCATGGTAACTCTCAAATGTTCAATTTTTTGTTATTTATGTGTAGTATAGTGGCTGGCCAAGGTTGTCTCTCAAAGGAGGAAGTAATTTAAATAAATAATTATAGTATTACAAAAAAATAATAAATACAAAAACTACATAAAATTATGGCGTTGTTTGTTGTTTATAAATCAATAATAAGTATGTCGAGAGTAAATTTTATTTTTTTATTTTTTTAATGAGATTGATAAAATACAATAAGAATATTTTTTTGGGAAAATGTTTTTCGAAAGCATAATAGATCGAAATATAACACTTCATATAAATATTAATCATTATAAATTATTATAATATCTATTTAATTATGATCCCCTGGTCTATTTACCCACAAAATGTATAAGAATTTACTTTACCATAGTGATGAAATTAATTAAAACACATGCTAGCTTCGAAACATGAAATCATGACACCCTGCATTGATTGATGTTCTAAGGATAAATTATTGTATGTGGTAAATTAGGGTCTATATCCACTCTATAGATGATGACTAATTTAGTTTAACTATTATAATTGAACTCTATAAATTTATTTCATGTGGTTTTCTTACCAATTAAGACTTCACTCTCATAATTCACACATTACTCGACCAAAATAGTTTCATGTACATTTTTCAACTAAAATATTACTTTCAATTAATTTAACAACTCAATTTACGGATAAAATTATCTGAATTAAATTATATGATTTATTGAAAAAATTAAGTGAATAATTTGATAATTAGATCAATTACTAAGAAAAGTTACACAGCCATGAGTGTGGTTGTCATCGTAGAAACGTTTTACATTCACAAAGGTCATGGAAGGCGTATAAAACTATCATATTTATACTATTGATTTCCAAAACAAAGAGGATGGGTATAGAAGAAGAAAATTTAACAAAATAGAATAAGTGTAAGAGGTACTAATAAGGTTATTACACAAACACAAGTATTTCAATGTGGAGAAATAGAAGTAGTCTTAGATGAAGGTATCCTTGCATAAGGAGTTATCCTTCTTGAAATACATGGACTATTGGAGTGAAACAAATCCTCATATTCCATAAACATAAAAACTCACATCCCAACCATTTAAAATGATAAAAAAATTCAAATTTATATAGTGGAGGGGTGCTATTTTTTCAAAAAAAATCATGTGTGAATGGGGTATTCATCAAAATATTTTATTCAAAATGTTACTGACTATTTGGGCACAAATATTCATGAATAATCTATCAATACAGAATTTTTTCAAAAAATTGGTTCATTGGGCTTATCTCTATATTTTAGCACAAAAATATGGATGAATTTTTTATGGACGAAATACTGAAGTGTTGTCCAATCTAGCAAGTCATATCCAATATTAACTTCAAGGCCCTCTTTCTCAAATTACATGCATAATTTATCAGAGATATCCTAAATAAAAGTTTTATATCTTTAATTCAAAAACAATGTTAAAAAATATATTATATACATATAATTCATAGAAAAATATTTTTGTATACAATACTACAATTCTCATTAAAGGGAAAAACTGAAATTCTAATCATATTCTCAAAAGAATGATCTATTACATAATATTTTATGAATAAACATATTTAACACAATTTTAGGTAATTAGATAATTCATTATCAAGAAAATATTCAATAAAATTGTTTTTTATAAACACCCCCACACTATCCCTTTTTCACTAATGAGAAAAGCCTCATATCATGTCTACCAAAAACAATTTTGAAAAGATATTCATGTTAATATTCCTCATGTTATATAGGAAATATAGGAAAAATAACATTCTCATAAATAGTTAATATCAAAAAATATGAAATTATTTTTGTTATAATTTATATCAAAAAAATCTAGTGAGATTATTGATACCAATCATAGTGAAACATGATATGGTTCCACCATTAAATTTATTCCCCAGGTGTGTGTGGGTGTGTGTGTGCCAAAAATTTCTATCTAATATCTCCACCCATTATTCAGTATATTGAGGACATGTAAAACTATTCTCCTTAACTAGTTTAAATCACCAAACCTATTCTACATTATTTTTCAATCAAATTTCAATACCCACTTACTTATACATTTACTAAAGTCAATCCTTATGCTCTAAACCTATATGTCCTCATGTGTTATAAATTTCATCACATTCCTCATTATTAAGATAATACACATGTTTTTTATTTTCATGATTTTCTTGATGGCATACAACTGTATGATATCAGGTAAAAACATATAATACAATTTGGTACAATAATGAAATTGACCAAAACAGGAAAAATGTATGGATCAACCATTAATATTATATGAATAGTTTACCAAATTGGACTATACCTTCAATTGAGTACGAAAAATTTCATAAGTCACCATTGTGTGAAAATATGTGTGGATAAATCAATGACATAATTTTCCATGAAAAAATATCACAAAGAATGGTGCCACATATTTTATACTGAAAAAACCAATCGTATCATAGATGAATTAAATTTTTATAAAAATAATCCCTTGATGATTAAATCCTTATCATTCTTATCATTCTACCAATGAATTTTTAGAACATGAATTTTCATAAATTCCTCATGAAAATGATAATGCTACATGATTTTTTTGTGTGTTTTTTTTGTAATTTAAAGAAATAACCTAATATAAAATACAAACAAATGATTATTCTAAATTGTTAACCCAAAAGGGTTTCCCCTATCCCAAACATAAATTATATCATTTTCCACAATTTTATCCTATGAGATGAAATGCGAACATGATATATTGAATTTTATATAAGGAAAAAAAATATAAATGTTAAAGGGTTAAGGACAACCTAATATTGTCAAGTGGTAATGGGGTCATGCAGTCTGATTATATCAACTAAATGGGTGGGAAGTCCCTTAATGTATTAATTCAAATGTTTCCAATTTTAAATAAATGTTTTTATTGTGTCCACTTGTTTGATCTCTACTACACCATAAGAAAAAAAATTACAAAATATTGGGACCTATCCATCTAGAATGCAACTTACTGACTATCAACGTCAGTCATGAACTTTATAAAAGGAATTTCTATCCAATATGAAACATCTTTTTTTATCATTCTATCATGATATTATTTGTATTTTTTCTTGTAGACACTTTATTTCTCTTATGATAACAATTGAATCTCCTCATGTTCTTAAATTTTCTTTATCCTTTAAATTCTAGCTTGGACCAAATCTATTTTGCACTTATTTATATCCCAATATACCTATTGTTGGAACTCCGTGGGGAGATAAAACGATTTAACAAAAATAATATGAATTAGAGACATATCTATAGAATTTTTGAATGTCATTTTATATTCCAATAGCACATCATCCATATGTGTTCTCCAATCCTTCCTATTCGGATGCACAGTTCTCCCCAAATTTGTTTCAACTCTATAATTGATACCTCAGCCTTGTAAATTGT
This sequence comes from Viscum album, assembly GCA_963277665.1. Classification (NCBI taxonomy): domain Eukaryota; kingdom Viridiplantae; phylum Streptophyta; class Magnoliopsida; order Santalales; family Viscaceae; genus Viscum; species Viscum album. The sequence goes on along the minus strand of OY728146.1, from coordinate 1,499,929,608 downwards.
TTGGGAGTGGTATGGTGTTAATTTTATGGGTTTTCCTCATAATTTAGAAGAGTATAAGGAAAATTTTGTTTACAAAACACTATCCCTTCGTAATTGATTAATCCTTTGGTACTCCATACCTATATAAAATTGGGGCCTTGAAAAAATCTACTACAACATGAGAATGGTCATTCCTCACAGCCTTGTCCGACACACATTTTCAAAAATGATAAATGGGTATAAAAATATAGAAAAAAATAAAAATGGAAAAGGAACCATAATAACAATACCCCATGCATCAAAAATCTCATTGAATAATATTGGTTTTTATGGCGTCTTAGGTCTCCTTGAAATATTCCTATTGTGTTGGAAACATGAGAACTACTTAAAAACACATGGGGACCACGAAACAAGGTAAATATATAATATAGATTCTAAAAAATTCCACCTTTATTTTTGGGGTCCAAATCTTCTCCCACATGAAATTGTTTAGAATTAAGGAAGAGTAAACTCAAAATAAGGATTAGGAACACACCTCTTAATAACTTGATAAATTCACATGTGCTCGTGGTAGAGATCAACCCACAAATAAAATATTGTATCACTATTTTATTTTAGAACTTGATGTTTCCTTAAATTTGTAGAAATTTTTGAGATTGAAAGTTAGTTATCTAAGTTAGAATACCATGTATGTGTACATGAGACCCTATAAAGCTACTTTTTAGGGAAAATGTCTTAAGATAGAACCTTTTTCCATTTTACAAGCTCTAGTTTGTTAATAATCCTACTCATGGGATACAAAACCAAGTTCCTTAACCCTATAATATCCTTTATCTCAATATTTAATCCTTAAAGAAGGGTCATCCAATAGATCAGTCTAGTATTTGCATCTAGATTCATTAAGAGGTACCTTATAGCTGTGTGGATAGAAAAAACAACTACCTTAAAGACCAATAAATATGAAATGAATTTATCTAATAAAAATATGATAGAAAGAAACTCATATTCTATGTTTTTGTTGTTTTGTTGGGATAACTACTATTTTCTAGAATTATAGTGAATCACATTTGAACATCCCTCCATCCTTCGAGTGAACATGATCAAAATTGGAATTTCGATCCAAAAAAAAAATCAAATCCAAGAGAGGATTGTGCACTATAAAGATGTGAGGAAGTTATTTTATATATCATACTAAAACCTATTCTCAAAATCTCTCTTTTAATATGGTCTTCAAATTCCATGGGTTTTTTAAATGGCAGTTCAAAAATGGAGATAAAAAAGAATAATTTTCCTTTAAGGGGTACATTGGGGAGTGAATAACATTAAATATCACAACTTCATCTCCAAAGTCTATGGAATGTGTTCCGTCATGTATAGTTATGATCATTTTTATAGTGTTGACGAAGGTAATAACTATTATAATGGTATCATGATAATTTACCTGATCATCCACCGTGTTAATCAAGCATAAATTAGCTAGAAAGATCATGCCTCTTACCCAAATAGGTGCATCCTCAAAGACTCCCACCATATATATTGTAGCTCTATTTTCAAACATCACCAATATTCTTATTGTCATGAAATCCCAATCCTATAAAAAATATAATATCGAGTGATTAATCACATTTAGGGATGTTCCCAAATAACATAGAGCATCAAAAAAGTGTAACTCTCATATGGTACATGGTATGGTGACTATCCCCATATCCCTACACTTTGATAGAATATCTTTAGTTACTATAATTACTGTAGATACATTTCTTCCAAAATGTTTCCTCTCATTTCCCTTTACCCCTATTCAACTATTACAATTTTCATTTATTAATTTTGAATACCTTTATATTTTCTTAATGGATTTTAGTAGTGGGATTTTATCTCAATACTCTTGAATGTATGAAAAACCTTTTCTTTTCATCGCATATTCAACTATATCATTTAAAAAAAAAATACTATATTCTAAAATGGAATAGGTTTATGAGGAAAATCCTAAATATTTTACTAAACTTTGTTGTAATCCTTTGGATTTTTATCCGATGGTCTTAAATGGGGGCATCTATAGGGTTGAGGTGTTTTCCGGTGGATTGGTAGGTATGGATGTATTAGTATTTTTCTTCCCACATCATAATATAATTGAAATGAAATTATGTATTCTATTTTTTTTGGATAGGAAGGTATGTTTTCATGGATTATACTTACCATTTTATGGAGGGAAGTGGAAATTACTCTCATTTGTGTCTGTAACATCCTTAACTCAAAACCATGACTCTTCAACTCATTATATTGATTAAAATCAATATTGTTTCAAATATTAGTACTTTTGGAATATAACTTTGGTTTATAATTCCCCAATTGTTCTCTTTTTTATGCTTGAAATTCAAATCTGCTTTGGAGTTGTTGGAAACTCTCTAGGAAATGAGTAAGCTACAAGATTTTCTATTTAAAATGAGGCATTTACTATTGTCCAAAGACATACCTCATGTAGGATTGACCCTTCCACCTTTGATTTTATTTTGGTGTAAAGGAATCATTATACATCTACAGATTTGGTTGTGGTTGCTGCTGATTTGGTCTCCAATGGAACACTGTTATGTAGTACATTGTTTCTGGTAGTTGGGGGAATGAATTGGTTGGGTGTTCTATTTCAGTGAATGTTCCATAAGGACTTGTAGGAGTGGGTTGGGATGTGTTTTGATCCAAATAAATCATCCTCACCATATTGATCAATTCTTTAATCTTTTTACCAATTAAATTACTCTCAAGAGAATATGGACTTACCGATGTACTACTCTAACATGTGGTATACCTCGATCTCCAAATTCATAGTAGTTTGTTTCTATCTTTTCAATCATCAGAGATGAATCTACATGTTTTTTTAACCAAATACCCATCCATCCACGTTATCTATCATGCTCCTCCCCATAAGGATGATTCCATCATAGAATAATTTGATGAGTAGGTGATCACTAATTTGGGGATGCTAGTAGCTTGTAAAAAACTTCTTTAGTGACTACAATTATTCATGAATCTAATCCCCTATGGATTTCTTTATTCCTGATATCTCTTTTATAATGGTAGTTTTCATTAATAATAGGAAAAATATCTAGATGAAAATATATTTCATATCATTCTAACTAGTTACATATCCATGTTATAAATAATACAGACAATCCTTTGGACCTTGATCAAGTGAGAATGGTAGTGGTCTTAGTTATATTTTATATGTAGAGACATTTATTAGGTTTATGGTTAATAAAATAATGTTATATTATTTTAAATGTTTTTTTGGAACCTCACCATATAATATATGAAATTTTGGATGATGTTAAATTAACCAAAATTTTAATTCAATGTTCAACATGAGATTAGGGTATAAAATACAATTTGTTTGATAGTTAATATATTGTTAAACCAATACTAGAATGGTAATGTTAAGTTCATTATTTTTTTGGTATCCACTGGTTCATATTTTAGGTTTTATTTATTATTTTTTAAAATTTCAATGTTCTTAGAATGGAGGAATTCTCCAAACTAATTGAAAGTTGAAGCTTCCCATTGACAAAGACTATCTAATTTGAGAAATAAGTCTACGTTAAATATGAAGGTCGTTATATAAGAGATCCATTGGATTATTTCATTTCATAAATCAAATGAAAAATAAATTATGTAATTTGTACCATAATAAAAAATAATAATATTGAGATAATGGTTTATGATTGAAAATAAAAAGAAGGGAAGAAAAAAATAAAATATGAGAAAGGGAAGAGAAAAAGAAAGAAGATAAGAGAAGAATAATATAAAAATAAAAAAATACATTTCATTAGTTGAATAAAATAATTTACTCCTTCAAAATAGTGCCAATTTAAATTGACATGTTGTGAGCACTCTCAAATTTTCAGTTTTAAGTTATTTAGGTGCAATAGAGTTTCTGACCAAGGACATATCTCAAATGAAAATTAATTTGATACAACTTATTGAAGGTATTGTTAAAAAAAATACACACACTAGTTAAAATCATTGGGTTTCTATTATCAATTATAATACTATAAGAAGTATTTTGGAAGAAGATTTTATTTTTTCATTCTGTTGTGGAAATGAGATTGAGAAAACGCATTGAGAAAATATTTTTTAGAAAAATGTTTTTAGAATGTGTAATTGATATAACTCTACCTATTCACTTAATTATTAATCATTATAATTTAGAGTAAAATCTAATTAATTATTATCATATAATTTTAAACCGAAACCCTTATGGGAATTAACTTTTCCACAATGATGAAATTAATTAAAACCTATACAAGATTTAGATTGTGCAATCGTAGCACCCAACTTTTATTGATGTTCTAAGGATATATTACGGTAAGTGGTAAATTAAGGAAATTATCTACTATCAAAATGAGTATTAATTGTGTTTATGGATTATATTTTACCCAATAGGTCGATTACATAAGAATAAAATTTAACAAAAAAAATAATTGGATGTGGAATTATGAATTTTATTACGCAAAGTCAAAAATTAAAACGCGAAGTGGGAAAAAGAGGGTTTTGATGAAGGGATCCTTGCTTCAACAGCTACCGTTCTTGAAATTATTTAATAAGGTAAGTGGAATCACTTATACTATTTCTTGAACATCTTAATTCTAATACCCACCCCATAAAAAGAGAAAAATAAATTTTTACTAAGTGGATGCGAGGCTAGGGTTTCAAAAAATATCAAGTGTGAATGTGAATTAAAGAAAATATTTTAGACCAATTTTTACTGCATTTTGACCAGTAAAATGCGTTAAAAATCTATCATTCAAAAAGAATAGTTTTTTAAAAATTGTTTATTAAAAATTATATTAAAATTTGGGCCCAATCCATTAACCATGAAGATTTTATGACCCAAATACTGAAATGTTATCCAATATGGTGAGTCAAGTACCACATTGACTTCAAAACCCATTTACTCTTATAATATGCATGATTTAGCTCAAATTTCCACAATTAAAGTTGAATACCATTATGTAAGGATAAAATTTAAAAAAAATTAAAATTTTCAATAATTGTTTTGTATCATCTTCCTATGCATGCCCTCCAATTTTTCTGATGAACAAATAGGATGAGGAAATTTTTTACCCTTTTTAAAAATCTATTCCTAGAGGTTTCTTAATGTGATCATGTTACACAGCATGAAAAAAATTCATAGCATGATATAGATACATATAATGAATTACTCAAGGTAAGATCCATGATTTAGTGGTCTGTATTCACTAGGACATGCCCCCTAAATCAAATTAACATCATGAATTAAATAATAGAATTGAATTCCCCATGATAACTATTTTCATCATCCAAGTAACTCGGTCCTCCTCTGGTACCTTCAGGAAGCCCAAAAACATCCACTGTTATATTGAAAACAACCAAAAACACCATTTTTGGACATTCAAACACTCTTAAACTAATTTATAATTTTTTTCAAAATAAGGATCATCCACGAATGAAAAATAATTCAAATTATATCAAAAAATTAACCGGTAAAAAAAACGTACCATAAAAATTAAAAATATTCCCCTTTAAGTGAAATTAAATTTAATATAATATCTACATTAAACTATATATTAATCAATGTAATGTATATTTATGTAAATTATAGAAACTCTTAAATTGATTCAATGTAAATAATGTTGTAATTAATGTACTGTGATGTTGAATGATCCAAAAATAATATAGGGGCCTAAATTAAGTCCTAACAAATAAAACCCCCATGAATCTACCATCCAAAACCCAAAAATAAAACATGAAAACCCCTAGGTATCCTAGTATTTAAGGAAACAATATAAAAAGTTAGGATCATGGGAAGGAATATGAATAGAGGTATAACACTGATGGAATTCACATGAAATGAGGTTATTGAGACTTTAAAATAAAAAGGAAAGGTAGAGAGAGGCCTCCCTTGGTAGCCCTTGGACAGGAATAATTATAGGAAGAGGTAATGAAATGATCAAATTTAATTTCGTCTTTTAAAAACTCCACAAAAAAAAATAACACCTAAATATTTTATATGGTTTGGAAAATCATATAAAAATCAAGACAATGCCTCTGGATAGGCAAATCTCCAATGAAAGGTTCTACCGGGAACTTTTACTATTCATATACTCATCCAAAATACATGTTTAATGGAACGTTTACATTATATATCCATTTTACATTATTATAGAATTGATTTCCAAATCATTTTAAAGTCATGGACTTGGAATCTCAGGGATGGAAAATGCCACAATATTATAACTAACAGTCACACAAATGTACGTTACCCATGTAGGTAAAATTGTAAACATTCAAAAACCATTAAGTGCATCCCCATATAAAGTTACCAATATGGTTTCTCTTAACATGTGAACTCCAAATTGTATGAAAAAAATTAAAAAAAACATAGAACCAAAACATTAAAAACATTAAAAATTATCTTAAAATGTATCATTATAATAATGAGATAATGTGATCTTGAGTTTTTCAATATCACCATAATGATATTTTATATCCATACAAAGTTACATATAAATATGACATTAACTATAATGAGTCCTAATATACAACCCAAAGAGATTGGAATTTTATATTGTAAAATTGCATGATAGTACCAAATGGGGGAAACTACCTAACAACTATGATTCCTCTATACAAAAAAAATTACATACAACCATATTATTAATCCAAGTAATAAACAACTAAAATCAATGGTTGAAGATATAAATAAGATGAATGTAATTAAATGGTATCCCTACTATTTATAAATTTTATAAATGTTATAATAAAAAGTGACAACATGTTACATGAAAACATCCCCTCTGAGCACACATCTCCAAGAATATCCTTAGAAATCTCCATATTAAATCAAACATGAATGATCACCACAGAACACATTGTAACTCTCTAGTAAACAATTCAATGGTAAAATTATCCTTAAGTGTGTAAATGAAAACAGTCTATAACCCATAAGAAATCCATAATGTGAGATGGAATGGGTTCTTGACCAAGATCATCATACTCCATTGGTGAACATGGAACTCAACATTTGAACGTTGTCCCATGGTGGCCCAAATTTCATGTACTACTAATTTCTCACCATCCAGTAGGAAATAACCATTATTTACTAAAAACCAACCCAAAGGTTACCCATTATAAATATCACACTAAACCATCCTCTAAATATTCTCGATTCAAAGGAAAGAAACTGAAATAACACAGGATGCATAAAATCCCAAAAATAATAAGGTATATACACCAGAATGATGTTTTTTCACACTGAATAAAAATCCATTAACATAAAAATGAGAAATACATTAGAATCATCAATGATTACCAACATATGTCACTTTATTTTAAAAAACAATTCAATTAAAAAATATGGGCCTCCATGAGACTATCCACATTACTTCACTACAATCCCACACTCCAAATGGCAGGTAGCTAAAAGAAACTCTGAACCTTATTAACTGACAAACACAAAATTTGAAATACGATGTAACACAAGAATAAAGAATAAGGGCATAAAAATAAACATTAATTTTGAAAATTTCACCCAGTATATCAAAGATCATAATATTGATCAATGTAATAAATAATAGACATTTATTAGATATAAATCATAAGTAAATAACATTGTTATAAGACGTGGAATTGTGTCATACACATAAGCAAAGAAAATCATTTCATCAATTTTCAAGACACTTTTTCCAGACTATTGTAGTGCAATGGGTTCTTGTCCCAAACCATCATAGTATCCAATTATTACTCCCAATAATATCATAGTATATTTAGTTCACTCCTCAAACCATAGTAGTGGAAAAATTCCCTTACTAAATTTGTTTATCTTTCTATTCCATTTCTTTCAATCTCATAATACATAAATCATTACCCAATACATTGGAGGGAGATATAGGTCCCATCCTCTAATGGTTATAATGTAATCACCATCCCATAATTAAAAATATACATATGTTTTATAAAATATCATAAATCATATTAGAACCCATAATAGAAATTGTGTTTTTTTTATATTTCATAATAAAAAACCCACAAAAATCAAATTGGATCCATAAATATCTAAGAATCATAAAAAACCAACCAAAAAATAGTATAATATCCTTGAATAATTTCCATTTCAAAATAAAAGTAACTTCAAATAATTTTATAATTGATAGAAAATAAATTTGAAAGAACACTTGATATAATTTAAGAAAAATAACATTTTAATTTAAAAAAAATTAAAATACTTTTTTAATGATAAATGAAAACAGTTTCATGGAAAATAAAATTGTGACCTTTTAATGGGAACATAAAATCATTAGGGAAACATGATATTAGGAATATCCTATCATTCTTCATAAGATAAAAACCATTCCTTCCATATTTGTTCCAAAAAATTCATAAATAACAGCGCTTAGTGAATTATGAAAACAGTTCTTTCAAACTATTTTTAGAAAGAAAAATATGAGTAAAATGAAATTAAAAAAATCTGAATAAAATATTAAATACTTTTCAGGAAACAATATCCAAAAAATTTAAATTTAATAAAAATATATTTTTAAGGGAAACTTTTCTGAAAATTATTTTTAAAAGAAATTACCTTATAAATATTGTATTATTGAACTTATTAACTAAATGAATGGAATATGTATATTAACTATAAATACTTTTTCTAATATGAAAAATGAAAAATGAAAGACAAGATATTAAAAATTCATTTAAAAAATAAATTTATTTTGACATAATCAAGAAAGTATAATTTTCTCCTAAAAATAGAAGTTCTGTAAATAATAACCTTACCACTTTTTAATCAATCGAATCATATTCCCTAAAAAAGTAATAATTATCTAAAGAAACATTGAATATATTGAAGATAATAAGATTAATGAAATGATATATCAATGGAATGTATACGCACAACACATTTGAAATAGACGGTGAATATGTAATATATCTCACAAAAGTAAAAGTTAGATTGGAAACCCTTACCATATGTTTCCCTTTATCTTTGTGCACTTCAACCTACTCGTGAATATCATCTCTATGAAGGACCCCTTACTGATATTGGAATTGGGCTTTGGGTGAGACCATAATCACCTAGATGTGGGTAGAGTGGGTAAGAGTTTTATAGTAATAAAATTTAGGATATTCACGGATTTTAAGGAGAAAGGCTGTGGTGAGGGGTAGTAGTTATACATGTGAAGGGGTGGTTTTTTGTGATTAAATAATCTATATTATATTTAAATCCAAGAAAATTTTTGCTGCATTAATTGAAATCAATTTGGGTGATGAATAATGTTGTTAGGTATGTTTATGGTCGAGAAACACAATAGGAAAACATTTAATGTTGTATTATATAAGTATTTTTTTAAGAACACTGTTTTTGCTATAAAAGACTTTGGAAAATTCTTGATGTTATTCCAAAGCTGGGCGTACAGACAGTGTGCAATTCTGAGGCCCGGTGTGCTCGGAATTAATTATATAAAAATGTTAAGTGTTTTTATATTATGCACAGGTGGTTAACTAAATAAAATGTGATATCTCTTAGTCAGTTGATCAGATTAGAAATCTGAGACCACGGTTCGGTCTGGAACACGGTGTTTACACTAGGCTTGACATAAAATGAGTCGGCGCGGGACGTTCAGACCCCTTGCTCAATGGTGTTCTATTAATTGGATAATTAAATTATCAAATTATTCATCTAATAGATGAAACATGAATAACTCCTAAACGGTAGCTCAAATCGGAAATCCAAGGGCACAGTTGCATCCGAAGCATGTCATTTACCCTATACGGGGTGTAAAAGTTACGGGCACGGGCTTACTATGAGAGATGTCACCCAGGGGAAAATCATCATTTTAAAATAATGACATAGTGATTTTTATCACTGGATTTCTATTTGAATAACTTTCGAAAAAAGCCTCAGAATGGAAATCTGAGACTTCCGTTGAGTTCGAAATAGGGTGTTTTTCCTAGGCGTGATATAAAATGAGAGGGTGTGGTGATTTCGGAATTTGTGCCCGTTGAGAAAGTTTCAGTGAATTTTTATAAATTCACTAAAGTGTTAGGTGGGGACAATCTATTTTTTCTCTCTCTCTCTCTCTCTAGAGCGTTCTTCGTTGCCCTTCGGCGTTCTTTGATGTTCTTCTCCAGATTGAGGAGCGGAGACCGGCAGATCGAAGTAGGATCGAGCGGGTGCGTCGCCAATGACGAACAGATCCAACAAGGTAGGATTTCTTCTACTTTTAAGATCCAATTCATGTTTCTAAATTAAATTTATTTCGTTGTCCATTTGTTTCATCATTTTAAATTATCGACATCGATGGCTGCACAAACACAACCATCGATCTATGTTTGGAACCCTATACTTTGTTCAGTTCTTGGTGAACACCCACTATAATTTTCGGATGAATCAACCGACTTTCGAATCGTCCATCAAAAGTGGGCGCTGCAAAGGTCCCATCATAGGGATTTCAAAAACTTCCTCGTATTTGGAATCAGGTGTCTGATCGGGTCGCGGTGTTATACCGAATGGATCACTGGATTACCACCAGCAATAGCGGCTGGCAGCTACGTGCAGCGGTCGCGGTGTGTCACATGGTGGAGGGTATTCGGATGTGTGGCTTCGGAAGAGACGGAGGCAGTGAGCCGGGAGTATCCGGAGTTGCGGGCTCTGGTTGGTATAGCCGAGCAGGGTGGTGGCGTTCGGTGGAGCGATCTGTGGGGTGTCCAGGCAGAGCCAGCAGCGGAGCAGGGAGCCGGAGATGGAAGCTTCGAGGGGGGGGGGGGCGTCGGGTGTGAGGCAGCGTCAACCAGGGTAGTGCGGCGGCACACTGAAGAAGGTGGAGGATCCAAGGGAACCGGTGTCGTCCGGTGCAGTCAGTGGAGGTGGACCCTGGGGCGGCGACCTCGGGGGAGTGGAGGAAACAAGGACACGCATTTTTCTGGTCCTACATGACGCGACGAAGACCGGACAAAAGGACGGTCTCTTTGGAGAACTGGACCCGAGGGGGCTGGTGCAGCTGGAGCAGGTCGTGGCCAGCAGGCCGCGATGGTTTGGTTCGGGTTGGCCGGGGTGAACCGGCCATGTTGGGCCCCCTTACATTCGGGGGGGAGTAACATCCAAATGGCGCGCCCATTTGACGCGTCGTCTGCGGCCGTGAGTTCATATCGTCGAGGCGTACTGTTTGAAGTGGGTTCTAGGAATTTTGGGTTCTTTTAATTAATACGGGTTCCCTGAAATGTTTTAATTTAATAATATTAAATTATTTTTAATGTTTCCAACGGATGGGCTTCACGAGTTGTATGTCCGTTTGACGGGCCATCAGAGGCGCTGTGGCCCGGGAGCTGATACAGTCCTTAAAAAGTTGGTTTGGATCCTTTGAAGGACTGTTTCATTTCTTGGTGTCATGAAATGCTTAATGTGAATAATTAATTAATTATTCAGTTAAGTAATTAATTGTTGCGTCAGACCTAACTTTTTCATGGGATGTCTGATTGACGCGCTGTTAGCAGCAGCGTGACCCCAGTCCTCGGGTGGACATTTTGAGATGCTTTTCGAAGAATTCCAGTTGGTGACAAGGTGTGGACCCCATAGGTCCTAGTTTTCACATTTTTCGTTGAAACACCACCTTTTCCCCTAACACCCGTTTTGTGTATCTGAGTACTTGTTTCTGTGTTTTTTTTGATGGATGAGGCGTGGGCCCCACGAGGTGGGATTCAGACGCATGCTGCATTTTAACGACTTATGTTACATAATCTCATTCATGGAAAATGAATAGCCTCTCCTTCATGGATATCTGCAAGGAACATAATGGTAAGACCTGCGTGAAATGTTTCGGGATCGAGGTACGGGCCACATGGGGCCCCGATGGCTTATAATGCTGGGAGTTGAATCTTCTGCATCTGGAGTCTATTTTAGGCGCTGCTAGAAGTGTTTTGACCCTATCATCGAGGAAATTTTTACCTCTCTGGTTTCAGGCGTTGAATCTGAAGTTGAGGTGTGGCCCCCACGGGCCGTCTCTTAAGTTGTGTGCATCCTACTGCACCTTTTTCTTCATGCGTCGGTTTGGGGCGTATGAGTAGTCATTTTAGTGTGTTTTTTCGAAAGCATCATGATGGCACAATTCTCCTGACATCTTTTGGGACTGAGGTGCGGACACCATGTGTTGTTGTATGGATGTGAAGCTGTGATGAATAAATTTTCCACCGGGAGCCCGTTTCCAGCGAGTAAGTTGTCTATCTCACGTGTTTTTTCACGAGGATTACAATGGTGTAAAATGTTTGGGAGAGAGAAGCCTATTTTGAGATGTCATTAGATGTGGAAGCATGAAAGGGAGTTGGTCAAAGGTTCTTTTGGATACACACTGAACCTTTGCATGGTAGCGGTGTTAGTGACACCAAGTGATGGCATGGGTAGTGTGGAGATATCGGAGCAGTTCTGTGTTTACCCTCCAACGGGGCTGGGCATTGGGTTGGTCATCAACTTCTTTGGGTTTACCATCCAGTGGGGCTGGGCAGTGGGATTCTCATAGACTTCTTCAGGTTTACCATCCAGTAGGGTTGGAAAATGGGTTACTCATTGACTTCTTAGGGTTTACCCTCCAGCGGAGACATGGCAGTGGGTTACCCGAATACCTCTTAGGGTTTACACTCCAGTTGGGACTGGGTAGTGGGTTACCTGATGACCTCTTAGGGTTTACCCTCCAGAAGTGACTGGGTAGTGGGTTACCCTATGACCTTTTAGGGTTTACCCGCTAGTAGAGACTGAGTAGTGGGTTACCCGACGACCTCTTAGGGTTTACCCTCCAGCGGGGCTGGGCAGTGGGTTACCTGAAGACTTCTTTCAGAATCAATCTTTTCTACTATGCTAGTCTGTGGATTTTCTTTTTTACTACTAGAGCGGGACCCTTGGTTGTATGGGTCAGTGATGTGACAAATTTGACTTTGAAAAGACTTTTCGACTGTGTGACAGTGAAGAGGTGTGGTTTGAATTTCCCCAGAGCTCTCAAGTATGAGGGGACATTACCCATTAAGATGCGTCCTTGTGACCAGACCTAAAACCGTGCGGGCGAGTCAGTTCCTCCAAAAGCGGATAGTGTTAGGGTGTAGTGATTTAAGCCCCTTGGCTTGCAGTTTGGGGTAGACGTGCTTGATGCTGGTCATTGATTGTGGTAACTTTTGGGACTGTTGGCTACTCACTTTCTTGGTCTAAGCTATGGGATGGAGATCCCCTTGTGATCTTGTTTGGGTTTCTTTATTGAACATATGGATATGTATATACCTTGTTCCAGTACTCACTCCTTGGGTTTGGTTACACATCCTCTATGAGAGGTGAAGACGCGCGAGGTATGCCACATGCTTTCTGTGTCTAGCTTCTCGAGGTTGGATGAGTCTACTCTCCTACTATAGGTAGGGAAGACTCGATGAGAAGTTTCATCTTCTCACCATTTCTAGCTCCTTGTGTTTGTATGAGTCTACTTCTTTTCTCTTGTTGGGTTGAGCGATTACCCTACTATACTCTTTACTGCACTCTCTGTCGTTCTCCTATACTATTCCATGTTCGATCTACTGCTCACCTCTTCAGTACCTCCTTTGTAGCTCCTTAGTGCCTTTGTGGCATCCTATTGAGTATTTTTATATTCACCCCTTCTTGGGATTTACCCACACTTGGTGTGCCCTTGCAGGCGACTGACAGGTTGGTCGTGACTTCAGTGAAGCTTAGGAGTTCAGAAACATAGACCTCATGCGGTGGTCGTAGACGGGTTTGAGGTGTGGGACTCTCCCACCTATTTTCTTTTATTTACCTGCTACCGGGTTGTGGCACTTTTCTAGTTGGGCACGTGTTTTTCCCTTCTCTTTTCCGTTTACCTTCAGCACTTGTTTTGTACTGTTTAGTGGTCGATGCACTTTTTTATGATTTTTTATAGCATATGCAACATTACTTTCTCTTTTACTCTTAACTATTACATTGAGTGGACTACGTGTGTGTGTGTGTAAAGGTACTTTGGCAAAGGCACCCCTGATTTATTTAGCCTTCAGCGCTTGTCTCCAGCCCCTGGCCAATGGAGGTGGGCTTGGGGTAGTTGCAGCTCAAGCCTGGGTATGGTCGGGTCGTGAAAAAGTGGTATCAGAGGTGGTTCGTTCCTTGTGACTTTGTTCAGACGTCCCTATAACGAAATTGGTTGGGATCTAGGGAAACAATGTCAACGTGTCTTGAGAGCAGCTCTCAGGCCAGGGAGTCTAGCGATGGTATGACAATCGACGTATCCATTCACCAGGACCCTGATAACCCAAATGTCGACTCGGCATGCTGAGACACTCGTTTCAAGGAAAATTGGTTTGTGCATCACATTGGATTGAGTCTTTGACTATCCTTATTGAGTCATCTCCCCATTATTGTTAATGTTATATACTTATATGCTTGTCTGGTCGCGGTGCTCCTTGATAACATTTAGGAAGCCTCCACAAAGACAGCCATCCAGGATACCATCTTTGGTTCGTGATGACAACATTGTGAACGATGAGGCCTTGGTCCAGGACCCATCATGTGAGTCCCTTTATCCGGGTGGGCCGGTAGTATCACCCCCGCCTGGTGAGAAGAACACTGCGTCAGTAGAGCGCACTGAGCTTGACCGCAGGGTGAGCACGCTCCGTGAGTTTCAGCGGTAGAGACTGCTAAGGTTCAACGGTGAGCCAGACCCTCATGCACCATAGGGTTGGATAGAGATTGTGGTTCACCTCTTCAGGATTGTGTAGACACTGGTATATCATATGGTGGCTTTGAACTCTAGACATTTCCTCAGAGAATTTGGGCATTGGTGGAGACTAATAACTCAGTTACATGATGAGTCTTCACTTTTGTGGGACGAAATTCAGATATTGTTTCGTGAGGATTTTTACCTTTCATTCTTATGCTCTGTTCGGATCTCGAAGCTCCTGCAGTTTCAGCAGAGACGGATGACAGTGACTAAGTACGTGACTAGGTTTGCGAACAGTGCACGCTTTTACCAAGACTTGGTCCATGACGGAAACTTCCAAGTGCAGAAGTTTGAGCAGGTTCTCCGCATAGAGATTTGTGCCATCGTTGTACCCTTGTGTATCCCCACTTATGCTGAGGTGCTTGAGCAGGAGCTGGTGACAAAGAGCTTCCTGTCACGTTTTACAGTTGGTGGTGGCAGTAAGCACGACAGATGTGGGACATCTGCCCCATCTATCTTGCACTGGATGACATAACCTCGACGTAGGTGGCCTTCCCACCCCCGGTTTTGGAGGCGTGGTGGTGCATCACTGTGGAAACAAAGAGCAGGGCCTCAGCTGAGGAGACCCTTCGGTGAGTGGACTCTGAGCTGTGAACGTACACCGCAGTGGCACCATAGGGCACTAGGGCAGCCCAGAGAGCATCGGTACTATGCTTGTGATGGGTGAGGTCACTTGGCACGGGACTGCCCAACCAGGTATGCTCTGAACATCGGAAAGGAAGCAGGTGCACCACCACGGCAGAGGCAGCGTTGTGATCAGAGTAGTGCCCAGAGAGGTGGTGCTTGCAGAGGAGCGGGACGAGCTAGAAGTGGGGGAACACCTTATGAGGTCTTCCCATCACCACCAGGCAGTCCACGTCAGGCTCTGGGAGCTAACAGTTGGGACCACGGATAGCGGCGAGCATTGGATGTCTTTAATCTAGCAGAGCATGAGGTGATAAGAGGTACGATCTCAAGATCTTCTACTTTTTTAAGTAGAATTGTTAGACTCTGTATGTGAAATGATTTTCTACCTGATCCATGTTTGAGGTCTTTACAGGGTGATGTGGTGCATCGGTGTAACCTTGTGTTAGTAGTGTCAAAGACGTGGAACCTTTTCATTAGTCGATTGTATCGACTACTTCGCTTTCTGAGCGTTTGACAAGGTCTTGGTCATGGGACATCAACTATGAAACCTTGTGTGACCGGATATCCTTGATTGTTTCACCATATCGATATTCTGAAGGGGGCATCACCGGGCTTTGTCCCAGGTCCAAATAGTGATTCCAGTTGCAGCGTGCGACATGGGGGTTCAACCAGGGAGTTGATCTACCCCTGGGGGTCTTCGAGCCATTTGAGATCGTACGATGGGATGGAGAGGTTATCTACCGCCTTTCCCTAACCCCCAAAAGTTTGGAGTTGTTACATGATTCCTCCCACATGACATACATGAGGAGATGTGTGCAAGATTCTATGCATGTCATCAGAGAGGGAAAACCCCATGTGAAAGGATCTAATCCTTTGTGTGTGGTGACGTAGAACTATGCAAGAGATTTTCTGGGTATAGGAGAGCTAGGTGTGGGCTTAGTACACTATGTTGTTCCATAATTTTTCTTTTAGAGGAAAAAAATATTGAAGGATAGAATGATGTAAGAACCCGGTTTTTTCTATAAAAGCATTAGAATATTTTTTATGTTATTCCAAAGTAGGGTGTTTAGACGGCGTGCAATTCCGAGGCCCGGTGTGCCCAGAAATAATTATATAAAAATGTTAAGAGTTTTTATATTACACACACATGGTTAACTAAATAAAATGTGATATCTCTTAGATGGTTGATCAGATCGCAAATCAAAGACCACAGTTGGGTCCATAACGCGGTTTTTACCCTAGGGGCGACATAAAATGCGTCGATGCGGGACGTTTGGACCCGTCGCTCGTTGGCAGTGTGTTAAATGGATAATTAAATTATCACATTATTCATTTAATAGATAAAATAGGAATAACACCTAAACTGTATCTCAGATCATAAATTTGAGGGCACGGTTGCATCCAGAGTGTGTTGTTTACCCTAGGCGGGGTGTAAAAGTTTTCGGCATGGGCCTGCTGTGCGAAATATCACCTATGGCCAAAATCGTCATTTTAAAAAAATGACTTAGTGATATTTATCACTAGATTTATTTTCAAATAACTTTTGAATGAAGCCTCAGAATGGAAATATGAGACTTCTGTTGAGTTCAAAATAGGGTGTTTTGCCTAAGCGCGATATAAAATGAGAGGGCGTGGTGATTTCAGAATCTGCGCCAGTTGAGAGAGTTTCAGTGAATTTTTATAAATTTGCTTAAGTTTTTGGAGGGGACAACCTATTATATCTCTCCATCTCTCTATCTATCTATCTATTTCTCTCTCGAGCGTTCTTCTCCATCCTTCAATGTTCTTTGATGTTCTTCACCGAATTGAGGAGCAGACTCCGACGGTTCGAAGCGGGATCGAGCGGGCGTGTCGCCAACGTTGAACGGATCTAACGCGGTAGGATTTACTCTACTTTTAAGTTCCAATTCATGTTTTTAAATAAAATATATTATGTTTTCCATTTTTCCATCATTTTAAATTATGGACATCGATGGCTGCATGAACACGGCCATCGATCTATGTTTGGAACCTCGTTCATGGTTCTGTACTTCACGAGCACCCGCTATAATTTTTGGATGCATCAACCTTTTGTCGAATCTTCGATCAAAGGTGGGATCTACGAAGGTCTCATCGCAGGGATGGAAAAAATGTCCTCGGATTAGGAATCGGGTGTCCGATCGAGTCATGGTGTTCCGCCAAAGGGATCCCTGGATCACCACCGGCTGGAGCGGCCGGCAGCTGCGTGCGGCGGCCGTGTTGTGTCGCGCGGAGGAGCGTCATCGGAAGTGCAGATTCGAACGATATGGTGGCGGTGGTCCAGAAGGAGCTAGAGTTTTTGGCTCTGGTGGGTGCGGCCAAGAAGGGTGGTGGTGTTCGGCAGAGCGAGCCGCGGGGTGTCCAGGCGGAGCCGGCAGCAAAGCGGGGAGCCGGAGAGTGTGGCTTTGAGGGGGGCCATCGGGTATGAGGCGGCGTCGACTTGGGTATTGTGGTGGAACTCTATATAAGGCGGAGTATCCGAGGGCACCCGCTCTGTCCGGTCATGGTCAGCGGAGGAGGACCCCGAGGCGGCGACCTCGAGGGTGCGGAGCAAACAAGGACCCGCATTTTGCGGGTCCTACCCGACACGACGAAGACCGGACAAATGGCCTATCTTCTTTGGAGAACCAGACTCAAGGGGGTATGGTGAAGCTAGAGCGGGCCACGGCCAGCCAACCATGGTGGTTCGGTCTGGGATGGATGGGGTGAACCGGCCCGGTTGGGCCCCCTTACATTCGGGGGGCCGTAACATCCAAACAGCGTGTCTGTTGGACGCACCGTCTGCTATCATGAGTTCATATCGGCGAGGAAGACTGTTTGAAGAGGGTTCCAGATATTTTGGGTTATGTGCCCGAATTTGGGTGCCCTGAAACGCGTTCATTTAGTAATATTAAATTATTATTAAAGTTTGAAATGGATGGGCTTCGCAAGCCAGACATCGGTTTGACGCGCCGTCAGAGGTGATGTGGCCCAGGAGCTGAGACAGTCCTTCCAATGTTGGTTTGGAACGTTATCGGGATGGTTTTGTTGCTCAGTGTCATGAAATGATTAATGTGAATAATTAATTATTTCTTCAATTAATTAATTAATTATTGTGTCGCACCTAACTCTTGCTTGGGATGTCTGATTGACGCGCCGTCAGTGGCAGTATTACCCCAGTCCTCGAGCAGACTTTTTGAGACGCTTTACAAAGCATTTTGGTTGGATACAAGGTTTTTTCCCCATAAGGAATAGTTCACATGTTTTACAGTGAAACACCACAATTTTACCCGACACCCTTTTGGGGTTTTTGCGTACTCATTTATAAGTGTTTTTTCAAGTGGATTGCAACGGTACAATCCGCCCGCCTATGTTCATGCCGAGGCATGGGACCCATGAGGCAGATTTCAGACACATGCTATGTTTTTATAAATTATTCTATATATATCCATTCAGGGAAAATGGATGGCCTACCCTGCATGGAAATCTGCAAAGAATGTAATGGTAGGATCTGCGTTACATGTTTTGGGATCAAGGTGTGGACCCCACGGGGCCCCGTTGGCTTATAACGCAGGGAGTTTCAGCCTATGCATCCGAAGTCCATTTTAGGCACCGTTAGTAGCATTGTGACCCTAGCATAGAGGCGATGATGACTATGGTGGTTTTAGGCGTTGATGTTGGAGTTGAGGCGTGGGCCACATAGATCTTCTCTTTAGATGTGTGTAGCGTGTTGCACCTTTTTCATCAGGCATCTGTTTGGGGCGTATTAGTAGTCATTTTAGCGTGTTTTTCGAAGAGCATCGTGATAGCGCAGTTCGCCTGACCACTTTCCGAACTAAGGTGCGGGCCCCATGAGACGTTGTATGGGCGTGAAGCGGTGTTGAATAACGTTTCCACTGGGATCTTGTTTCCAGCATGTAAGAAGTCTATCTCGTGTGTTTTTCTACAAGGATTATAACGGTGTAATCTGTTTGGGAGAGAAGAGCCTCTTTCGAGATCTCATTAGATGTGGAAACATGAAAGGGAATTGGTCAGAGGTTCTTTTGGATGAACTCCAAGCCTACACATGGTAGTGATGTTAGTGACTCCTAGTGATGGCTCGGGTAGTGCGGAGATATCATAGAAATTCTGGGTTTCCCCTCCAGTGGGGCTGGGTAGTGGGTTTCTCATCAACTTCTTCAGGTTTACCATCCAGTGGGGCTGGGCAGTGGGTTTCTCATTGACTTCTTAGGGATTACCCTCCAGCAGAGACTCGGCAGTGGTTTACCAGATGACCTCTTAGGGTTTACCCTCATGTAGAGACTGGGCAGTGGGTTACCTAATGAACTCTTAGAGTTTACCCTCCAGCAGTCACTGGGAAGTGGGTAACCCAACAACCTCTTAGGGTTTACCCAACAACCACTTAGGGTTTACCCTACAGTAGGGCTGGGCAGTGGGTTACCCGACGACTTCTTTCAGACTCAGTACTTTATACTATGATAGTTTGTGGCTTTTCTCCGTGACTACCAGTGTGGGACACTTGGTTGTACAGGTCAGTGGTGTGATAGGTTTGACTTTGAGAAGACCTATTGACTGTGTGATAGTGAAGAGGTGTGGTTTGACTTTCCCCAGAACTCTCAAGTACAAGGGGAATTTTCCCCAAAAAGACACATCCTTGTGACACGACCTAAAACTGTGCAAGCGAGTCAGTGCCGCCCAAAGTGGATATTGTTAGGGTTCGGTGATTTGAGCCCATTGGCTTGCAGTTCGGGGTAGATGTGCAGGATATTGGGCATTGATGGTGGTTACTTATGGGACTGTTTGCTACTCACTTTCATGGGATGATCTATTGGATGGAGGTCCCCTTGCGATCTTGTTCGAGTTTCTTGATTGAGCATATGGAGATGTATATACCTTCTTCTATTACCCACTCCTTGGGTTTGGTTACTCTCCTTCCAAGAGAGGTGAAGACACGCGGGGTATGCCACGTGCTTTCAGTGTCTATCTTCTTGTGGTTGGATGAGTCTAATCTCCTACTATAGGTAGCAAAGACTCGATGAGAAGTTTCATCTTCTCACCATTTCTTGCTCCTTGTGTTTGGATGAGTATACTTCTTTTCTCTTATTGGGTTGATCTGTTACCATACTTCACTCTTCAATACACTCTCTTTCATTCAATTATATTATTCATTGTTTGATCTACTTCTCACCTCTTCAGTACCTCCTTTGTTTCTCCCTCAAGCCTTCGGGTCATCCTACTGAATATTTTTATACCCACCCCAGCTTGGGCTTTCCCCACACTTGGTTCACCCTTGCAGACGACAAACAGGTCGGTTCTGACTTTAGTGGATCTTAGGAGTTTGGGAACTTTGATCATGTGCGGTGGTTGTAGTCGGGATTCAAGTATGGGACTCTCCCAGTTGTTTACTTTTGTTTACCTATTGCCAGGTTGTGGCACTTTTCTGGTTGGGCATGTGTTTTTCACTTTCCTTTTCAGTTTACCTTCAGCACTTTTTTATACAGTTTAGAGGTTGATTAACTTTTTGTGGTTGTTTATAGCAGTTGGTACTTTACTTTATAGTTTAATCTATACTATTGAATTGAGTGTGTTGTGTGTGTGTGTGTGTATAGATACTTAGTAAAAGGCCTCCCTGAGTTGTTTATCCTTCGGTGCTTGTCACCAAACCCTGGCCTATGGAGGCGGGCTTGGAGTAGTTGCATCTCGAGCCCGGGTTGGGTTAGTTCGTGAAATTTTATTCTTTTACTTTTTACCTTAATCTGTTTCGTTATTTTATATATACTATAGTAAATATTTTTTTTATCATGGTAAACGTTTTATTACTAAAAATTAAAATGACCTTTCTAAATAATTTTTACATTATGATTTCAAATATGGAATCTATTTACCAAATTAAATTCATATAATTAGATATAATAAATATGAAATAAAACCCATAAACGTGATGAAAAGTGGTTTTTCAAGGAGAGTATTTTTTTCAAGGAAAAATATTATTTTATATGACTAATAATTATCATTTTATAAAACTAATTTAATATTTTATGATTTTTAAAATATAAATTTCATTTAAAACATTCCACATTCATTATTACATTAATGAGTTTAAATGGATAAAAATTATGTAATTTATAAAAGTATTCAAAAATATATTTTTTTATCAAAAAAATAAACATATTCTAATATAAAATATAATTTTGTTTCATAACATTTTAAGTGAATCAAATATAACGAAATAAATATTTTGTTATTTGAAATAAAATTAAAAACACAATGAAACTTCTAAATTTTTTAAATTATTGATGATAAATTTCGTTTTTAACAGAAATCATCAATTTATACAATTCACTAAAAATTTAAACTTTTCAAAGAATTTTAGAAAATTCAACCAATGATAATTTTGACATTTTTAATCCAAAAATTATGT
Source organism: Viscum album (assembly GCA_963277665.1). Taxonomy (NCBI): domain Eukaryota; kingdom Viridiplantae; phylum Streptophyta; class Magnoliopsida; order Santalales; family Viscaceae; genus Viscum; species Viscum album. The sequence continues at coordinate 1,499,907,816 of OY728146.1, read as the reverse complement.
AAATTTTATCAAATATATTTTTACAAAAGTATAAAATTTTATTTATAATTAATTTCTCATATAAATAAGGAAGAAATCTATTTTTGAATAATACATATATTTGAAGAATAGAATGAAATTACTAAATATTATGTTTTTATTTCTTAAAATTAAATTAATTTGTATTTAAAATTTAATTCAAATATATTTATTAATATTTTTAATCTTATTCTCACATCCCATTTTAATTTCAATTTTATCATATTTATTTTATAATTATAACATTGTGGAGTTCTTTCAAGTTTAGTGTTCCATGAAACATAATAATTCAGTGATATTAATCTTAAATAAAATAGACAGACCATAAAATTTTGTGGTGTTTTAATATACCCCTTTAAAATTAATTCATCCCTCGAAATTCATTACTCAAATTGAAACTGATGAAGATACCTCCCCTCAGCACATCCTTAAGTTCCCACATGACATCCTCAAATTGGTAGTTTCACTAAAAAACATTAACCATGTGAGTTTTATTGTTTCTATGATCTAGAATCTCAACTGGTTGTTCAAAATAAGAATATATTTTTCTATCAGTATGATATCTATATTTTTTAAATTTTAACGAACAGGTACATAAATCCTAAGTAAAGATACATGGAACATATCATGAACATTATAGAGATTCGGTGGAGGTTCCTAATGATAAGATACGGTCCCAATACGATCATAAATTTTAAAAAAATATGTTTTCAAAATTTAAAAATGCACATAGAAAATAAAAGTTGGATATTTGAAATTTTCTCTTTCAGAAAGACACATTAAGAAAATTGTCAAATGTTTACTGTTAAAATTCTGGTACATAAAAGGTGAAGGTCAACACAAAAAATAAACATTCTTTGATAGAAATAGAGTCTAATGATTTTATAAATAGATCAATTTCATCTCCTCATTTTCTCAATGTTAAATATAAGTAAATCCCTAAATGTTATAGACTACATTTATCAAATATTGATAGTGATTAAAGGAATTCCACATCTAATTACTATAAAAAAAATAAATGGTTTATTTTACATTAATGTATCTTAAAATATCCATAATCATAAAAAGTAACTATCACATAAAAATTCAAAATGTGTTTCAAATACTTATAACTTTAGACCAACCTTAAAGTCGTGAATCTATGAGGGATTTCATATAACTTAAGTAAATATTACATGCTTCCAAAATATAATTCCAACTTTATTCCATAAATAATCACTTATCTTAAAAAACATTTCCATTAAAATATTGAGATCATCCTTGTATGAATAGAATATAAAATTTGACTTCAATATTACATAATTTGTTAAGAGGTGGATAATCATGTGAAATTACAATAATACTTGCATGAGTATCACTCGTACAAAATAAGATAATAAATCCCCAACTATGTATGGGAGGATAAATATTCCGTAATAATCAAGATTTATAAAAAACATTTTGATTTCATAATCTTTCCATTTTAACTTATCCTTCATAGGTTCTTATGTATTATCATCCATTTTAGGCCTTTAATTGGGTAATTAATTAATATAATTCCCAAAATACTTGAATTAGATGCACTGGAGTATGGGTGGTGTATTCTATGGAGCTTTTTCTATTTTCACATCATTGGATAAACTCATCTCATTTCATCATCATTCATTTAACTTCTGACCTTCTTTTCCATGATATAATCATTTACCAATTCCCATAAGAAGAATTCCCCCATGTGTCCTTCCACACATTGAGATAAAAAAGGAATAAAAAATTTTACTTAGTTTTTTGAATTTACTTTAGTTCCCAATTTTATTTCCTTATCAAAACCATATGATTGATTGGTAACTCCAATATCTATCTAAACATTTCAAGCACATCAAATGATTTATTCATAGATACTGAAGTCACTTATTGATAATTCCCATAAAATTCTTAGTTTTATTATAATTAATAATGGATTAGTCTTACATTCTGGTTGGATATTAATTCCAAATGCATTCGTTTCATGTCTTGGAACATTTTTTTCTAACGTTCCAAAATATTCATAATCCATTTTCATTAACTCAAGAAATGCCTTTTAAATTTTCCTATGATGAATCTGAGGAATGTATCTATTGAAAAATAATTTCTTGAACTAATACTTATACATGGAGTCAATTTACACTTCTTACAAAATATTACTGATTAGATTACATTATTGATTTAATTACCCTTCTGTGAAATAAACAATTAAAATGACTTCTTCAGGTTCTGATATTTTTTAAATATAAAATATATTTTTAGTGGTACATATCCATTTTTTAGCAACTATTGGATTAAAAGACCCACTAAACGAAGGTTGATATTTCCTCATAAGGGATTAAAAATTTTTTATCCTTTTTCTAATTTTTATATCTAACATGATTCATATATTAATTTAGAATAGAAGTAATATTCTTCATTCCCACTTCCATTAAATATGATTTCTCATGAGGAATTTCATTAAATTTCCAACTGTATTTAGTATTAACATTGTTATTTCTTGATACATCCATTGAATAAAACATAAATGAACACTATTAGAATCACTAATCAAATAGGTAAAACCTCATAATAAAACAAAAAATAAACATAAAATTTCAATCTATGACATTTTAGGTTTAACTACTATTATTCATGATAATTTCAAAAACAATAATGTTTAAACATAGACATACCCTTAGGGATATTACTATGGTTTTATAATCCTTGTTTCCAAATATTAACTAAACCTTTATACTGTAATAACTATAACAACCCATATCATTAATTTGTAGATATTACTTCTAAATAGATGAATATTGATAACATAACATAACAAACCCACTCTTTAATCATATATGTTTAGTTTTTTTGAAACTTGGAAACAGAAAACTTTTACATAAAATATATGAATCGTCTCTTTCGTAATCCCTCATAACTAGAACCACTTTTTAAATATAATGCATATTACATCTCTTCATATTCTTGGGAAAATAAATATTAAAAAATATTGAACTCAGATGCTTAGAAATGGTAACAAGGGGGTATATATCATAACCTAAACATAAGGGGCTAATAAAATCACCAGACGATTTGAAAATTTAACCATGCATATCAAATATTGTAATTTTGAGTCCTAAAATATATTCTATTATGTTTATAAGAAATTAATCCTAACACAATAACATTATAAGATAACATGTAATTTTTTAATGTACATAAGTATATAAAATAATTTCTTTAATAGATAAGTATGATTCCAAGACTATCGTAGTGGAATGGGTTCACATTCTATGCTATCATAGTTTTCAAGGATCACGCCTAAGATAGTCATAGTTGATTGGGTTGACTCCCCAAACCATCATAGATAATAAATACCCTTTCTAAATTGGTTTCACATCCTATTCCACTAATGTCTATCTCAGGAGATATAAATCATTACCCAATGAATTTGAAGTAGATATAGGTCCCCCTAATCATTTTTTCTAATGTAACCACTATCATATAATGATAACCATACGTATGTGTTCCATCCTAACATAAAGCATATATGAACCTGTGAAATAATTTTGGTTTCATATACTTTTCATCATAACATAACCCATGTAAAAGAAATTTTTTTCATAAATATAATTTCATCCTAAAAATAATAAGTATAATATCCTTGAATAATATCCCTGGAAAATCATAAGTAACATAAAACAATGTTATCTTAGTAAAAATAGATTTGAAAGATCACATTTAATAATTCTTGAAAATTTACATTTAGATTTCCAAACTATTCTATTCTAAAGAGTCACACATTTATAATGTAAAACATTCTATTTGAAATAACCTTGTAAAATTTTAATGGAAACATCAAATAATTATGGGTTAATGATTACAGGATGTTCCTCTCTATTTGTATAAGATAAAAATATATTTTCATATTTTTTATTGAAATAGTGATAAAGAACCTTGTTTTGAAAACTAAAAAAATAATATTTTCCTACCATTTTGTAAAAAGTCGAACATCAGAAAAAATTAAATTAAAGAATTCATAAGAAAATAAAAATGTCATTTTTTGGTGAAATTTTTGAAAAAATTGAAAAGTAAGAAAAAGGGAGTTTTATGGGAAACATTAAAAAAATAATTTTTAAAATAAATTCCCTTATAAAAATCATATCATTGAGGTGAGTGTTAATTAGATGAATTGATTATCTATATTTATTTTAAATCCAAATAATAAAACTGTAAAATACTAGATATGATATTAAAAATTCATTTCACAAATATTATTAGTACTCCATAATAAATGAAATAGAAACTTAACCCATATAATGGAATTTGGGTTCAAAATTTCTTTAACACTTTCTAATAATTTGAATTTTATTCCTTACAAAATCAATAATTATCAAATTAAGAATTTGATACCATAAATTTAATGAATTTTCTGTTATTATATATCAAATGGAATTATATAAAAAACACAAGGTAAAGAATTTTAAAATAATCTATATATATCTCCAAATTAAAAAAGATTTTATAAACCATTACATCATGCTTCCAATTATTGTTTTATACTTCATCCTCCTCTTGAATATCACCTCCATGAATGAACCATTATGGAATGTATAATTGGTATTTATGTGAGAGAATCAGAACTTGGATATGGGGATATTAGGTCAGAGAGAGTTTGTAATAGAATAGTAGGAGCATAAAGGTTAGTGAGGATAAATTAGTGGAGATAGTTAGTATTTAAACTTTAAGAGGGGTTTTTTTTAGTAATTAAATAATGATTATTTTATATTTTTTACCAATAACATTTAGGTGGTATAAATTAAAGATGATTTGTGTTATTGTAAATATTTTAAATTCTATTTATGGTTCATAAAAATATCAACCACCCATTTAAATTTGAATTTTTAGGTCTTTTAGCCATTTACATTTTAACATTAACCAGTTTCTTTATTTTTCTAATACTAAGTTATGTCATTTTTTCAAGGTACATTTTTTATTCCAATAATTGAAAATGAAATAAATAAGTAATTTAATAATTATTATTAAAAATATGGAATCCATTTTACCAAATTCACTTCAATTTTTTGGAAAATTAAATTTAAAAAAAACACGCACATTGGATGAAAAAGAGGGTTTTGATGGAGTGTTTTTTTAAGAAAATGTTTATTTTATATGACTAATAATTATCATTTTATGAATGTAAGCTAATATTTAATGATATATAATCTATAAATTTCATTTAAAACATTCCACATTATGGATTATTTTAATTAGATAAAATGGAGAAACATTATGTAATTTCAGATAGTTTTCAAATCAAGTCCTATTTTTAAACAAAAAAATAAGAATTTTAAAAAATATAATATAAAGGTTGTTAAAATGAAATTTTTTGGTCGAAATATAATTAAATAATACATAATTTATTTTATATAAAAATTACTAAATAATTTTACCTTTATATTTTTTAGTTTTTTGAAAAGAAATTACATTTTTACGAAAATCAGTAATTTATAACTACTCATGGAAAAATTAAACATTTCCATGAATTATAAATAATTCATACTTTGATAATTATGAAATAGAGAATTAAAAAATGGTGTTCAAATTATAAAAAAAATCATAAAATGTTCAGAAATTAATTACTTGTATTTTCTCATAGAAATCACTAAATATCGCTTTCGGAAGAAAACATGTATTTGAAGAATAAAATGACATTACTAATAATTATGTGAATATTTAAAAAGACTCAAAATATTTCTATTGAACATTAAATTAGTATATATTTCATAATATAGTTAATCCTATCTATATATAATAATTTAATGGTTCTATTACAATAGTCATGTTAGAATAATAATATTATAGTGTTTTTTTAAGTTCGATGTTTCAAATAACATAAGCATTCACTGTGATTAAATTGATTTAATATACAAATACAATAAAATATTTTGTTGATACATTTTGGGTGATGAAGATCTTACAAATAAATTTTTACTACACTCCACCCAATCTCCAATGATTATCATATTCTCTAAACTATCCAAACACACCACAAATAGAAATATAGTGTCTAATAATAACATTTTTTGACAAACCATGTAATATAATCCATTCATTGAATAAGAAATCCCACATGGGACATACATGAGCTGTGTTTAGGGTCTACCGAGTTTGGAAACCAGTACTAGGGTCTTTAAACATGTTCATTGGGGTTTATTTCTCCCGTGGTAAAATAAATTGATCAATATATCACAATCATATCATAATAAGCATAATAAATAACATAATTAAGAAATAAAATACTATATAATAATTAATATGAAAGATCAAGAAAATAACATTTCACATAAATGAATATAAATCAACTCCATATAATAGTATAAGATGATGGTATATGTGATATATATACTAGTAAAAATGGGGGAGGGAATTAGAAATTACACCTATAATATCCTTGTGACTTGTGGTAAAACTCTGTATCTCATTGAAGACATCCATCAAAAAATGAATCCCAATAGAGGGGAGACCATGATTGAGAAACCTAAAAAAAATATAAGAGCTAAAAATAATTTGTGGTATATGAAGTATTGGAGTGAATATGGTCCCAATTTGTAAGAAAAAATAAATTTATAAATTATTAAAAAAAGACGGTTTAACTTGTTATAGTTTGAAAATAATATTGAAAATAGGTTTTTAATTCATTGGTATACAAATGTTAAATTATACAAATACATTTCAAAACAAATATTTAATTTGGATTAAATGAAAATAATCACATGAAAATAAATTTCTTGCCTATAACTCTTCTAAAATAAAAAATAACCTTAATAGTAATGGAAGAACAGATAAACTAAAAACCATTTAGTTAAAAACTATCATGAAAAATTCATATTTCCTTTCAAATAATCCATAATCATGATAAAACACATTTTCCTCTTTTGAATAATATCATGAATAACAATTCTGAAAGAACTAAACTTCAATTTTCCAACCCAATTCCCAAAACATTTCCAAAAGAAATATTAATGTGAATAGAATCACACCAAAAACAATATTATACCTGCGTAGTTCCTAAAGTAAAACAAATATTCCAATAAATCAGATGAGAATAATGGTACCATAATCCAATAAATAAAAGGGTATATAAATAATACATAAACACTAAAATCCCTAAAAATATCATAATTAGGATTTCAAATAATCATGGAAACCTATAAATATTCAATTACATAGGATTGAACTTGTTACATGATTCTTAGGTTGGAAATAATGAATATTTTTTCTCTCCTATAGTCCCGACAACCAAACCCATGATAAATCATCTGTGTGAAAATGCAACAACGGTCCATAAAGAGTACTCTAAAAAGATCCCTTTGTCTAATGGCCCCACTTACTACCACTTCTACACTCAATCAAGTGGTCCAACATCCCTAATTATACCTCTGACATAACTACATTTTCCACCCATCCATACCATTATATTATCTAAAATTTATCCAATGACATATATAATATTGAAGTGAGAAATAATATACATCAATATATCAAAAAAATAAATCAATACTCACCTCCCACACCCTCATAATAAACATGCCCACTAGATTTCATTGAATAAATTTGTTAAACAATATTCCCCTCAAGCCATATAGTGACCCATACATATCATAGATTTATATTACATCATTATAAATGAATATTAATTGTGGTATACAATCATATATTGGAGTAAAACAATATATTAGTTCCTTTTAAAAACATGGAACATTTCCATCTTAATTCATGAATGATATTCACTGCCTCCCAAAAATAACTTCCCCTTTAGTACTCCTACTTAATAAAATTCTTCACAATATTGGGAAAAGAAACATAATATTGGGGGGTCGTAGATTATCAGTAAGGGTAAACATGGGAGATTCCTAGGGGTAAAATTATAATTAGGGTATAAGAACATGATCATAAAATTTGAAACTCATATCTTATATAAAAAATATCTTAATTATGAGTCATTCCATAAATATTAATTGTTCATAAGACATGAATCATAAGAGAATAAAAGAACATTGTCCATTAGAGAATCATAAGGGCACATGACATAATATTATGGCATAAAAACGAAAATAGAATTATTTCCATAATAATAAAATCTCACTACAAATTTAATCATCGTTTAACTTTTTCACTCCTCAAGACATCATAGTTGTCAAGCATCACTCCCAATACCACCATAGGGAACAAATATATTTACTGAACTAGGTTCACTAATCATTCTAGTCTAGACTATATAATGAGTTATACATCATTACTAAACTAATTATAGGTAGATATAAATCCCTCCCATATAATAACAAAAAATATATTTTCACTCTATTGTTGTGAAAAGTTCATCATATCATAACCCATTAAATGAAATGGGTTTCATCAACACTTCTTGATATCATTACTTATGAAAAACATATAAAATTCACAATTAATTCCTCATTTCATCTTTTCATCAAAGAATAACCTATGAAAAAAGGGGTTTCTATAATAATTTTATCATTATATAAACCATGGAATAGAAATGGGTTTCAAAAAAATATTGTCATAAAAAACATAAAAATTTGGAAAAAAATAAGAATGGTATACTTGGATCATATCCACATTAATTCATAAGTACAATCATTGTATTTCATATTATATAGAGAATTATTTTGAATAATCACATTTAACATCCCTTTAGGAAGATAAATATTCTCTGAAATTTTTATTTAGGACAAAAAATATTTTGAAAATCCCTTTTCATTTTAAAAAAAATTTAAATTGTTAAAGGAATCATAAAAAATGATTTATAAATTTTACTAAGGAAAATATACTTTAAAAATTGAAAAATAAGTTTTAATACATTTCTAAAATCCGTTTTTATTACTTAGAAATCAAATATTTAAAATCTAAAAATTTCCATAATATTAATGAAAACATTATCTTTGAAAAAATATTTGAAAACTTATAAAGTAATTTTGAAATATTTTAGCATTCATGATAGTGTTAAATATTTTCCATTTTTTTAAGGTTAAAAATAGAAATTCTATTCATATGGATGGAATAAATAGACCAGAATTATTTAGAAAATGGTATGAAGTTTTATTTAAAAACAATTTGTAAAAATGAAAGAATTGATAAATATTTCATTAATAAGACTTTTTAAAATATTTTTAAAATAATTAAAAATAATTTTATGAAATATAGATTTGGTAGGAAAGGATTTTTTTACCAAAAATATAAGTTTTCTTTAAGAAATATTTTTAAACTCATGAGTACATGAATAGGGGAAAGTGAAGGAAAAAAAATTTATTATGAGTATATAACCAAAAGATAAGAAAATTAATTTTATTCTTGAGAGATTTATAATAATTTTCTATCATTAAAAAATCATTATTAATCCTCATAAATGATCACATTGTAACATAAAATAAAGTCCGCTTTTGTAACTATGAAAATTTAGTACAGTGATATAATATGATTAAATAAAACCTAAAAAATAATTAGAATATAAAAAATCGAGGCAATAATCAATTACTTATTTGGTAACTATTAATGATATTACTAGTTTTTGGGGTTTTATATACATGTTGTACATGAAGATAGGTGTATAATGTAATTATATATCACAAAGAAGGAAAATTGAGATAAAAATATATTACTTATTTTGGTAACTATTGAACCTTAAACCACATGAAAGAGTGATCATAATATAGATATGGAAATAAGAATAATTTTAAGTATAATAATCATAATATACATTCATGGTTATAAATAAACAACATAAAATAATTATGTTGTGAACATAGCATTTGTATCATAGAAAATAATAACGAGATGAAAATTCCTTACCCTATTTATCAAATTCATTTTTACTCATTCAATATTCCTATATAATTAATATAAGTTTATTATATTTTTATTACCATACCATATAATATGTTTATGTCCATTAATTACATGTTTATTATAAATTCTATATTAAAGTTATTTTTTGAGTAATAACTGCATTTTTTCCTATGGGTTTTTCTTTTTTATTATTGGTACTCTTATGTTGATCATGGTTCCATCATCAGCAAAAAAATTATAATTAAATAATTATAATATTTATGAGTCAATCATAAATTTAAGACCAATCATGAAACATGGTTTGGATTAATAACGTATGTTACAATCTTTGAGATGAGGGGTTGTACGTAAGCATTAGTAACATTACCAATTTTCAATTATTATTATAGAAAGGAGGTGATTAATAACTCATATTATAAAAAATATAATAATACTATAAAAACAATATTATTCATTTAAATTTATATATACTTATAAATAACTTGTTTTTGTTATGAAAATAGAGTTTCATTGGTTTGTAAAGGAGGTAGTCCATATATACATGAATGATGTTATCATATATTTTTTGAGGGAAAAAGTAATAAATAAAATGATATAATATCACGTAATAATAAAAAAAAATATGTTATTAATGTCATAATAATGTCAAATAAATAAATTATGTCTATATTTATTATCTTCCATGTAATGTGTTCATGAAAAACATATCACTTCACTTCGTGAGGAGGAAGTCTATCATACAAACGGATGACTTTATTGTATCCTATAAGGAATGGAAATTAGAAAGTTATATATGATATACTAACTCCAAAAGTATAGAAATTATATAAATATCATATATAGAATTTATATTCCTTATCATACCCAACTATGATAGGTGGTTATTGAAAAAAAATGACATCGGTTTGGGGGGTTATAGTCCAATATTTACACGAACAATGATTTCAAAACCCATTTTGTCGAATTGGTGATGGTTTCAGGTCATTCACATAACATAATAATATATAACTATATAGAATATTTTTATTTTATAACATCATAATTTTTTAATAATATTTTATGGAGATGGATGAATAAATAAAATAAAAATTTTATCGTGGATGAATGTTACATCTTCTTCAGGTATCCTCCTTAGGTTTGCACCAAATTCTTTCCTAGCAAGCATTTATGGCCAAGATAATGATAATAATTTGATATTAGGGAACTTTGGAAGTTATTTTGTTATGTATTTCCCAAGTAAAATGGGTTAATGGTGTTTATTAGCATGGATGGGGGTCTCTTTTTATAAGTGTGGTGACTAGAACAATTGTAACTGTTGACAAGAAAAAGGTGAACACATGTTTTTCATATAACTTAGAGTTAAAAATATAGTATTATATATAAATATACATTATAGTGTATAAATATTAAATGGAAATATATTTTAGAAAACATATTAGGTCAATTTAACCAATATTATTTTAGTCTAACCCTTCTGAAATCCCATTTCTACATTAATCAAGGTAATTAATTTTTAATGTTATCTATATTAATTTTTCTAAAAAATAAATTTGAAATTATTAGAAAATATAAATTATTCCAATTCCAATTATTTAATCTATATTTAAAATAAAAATTATATAAGGTTCAAAATGTAATTGAAAAGTAATCTCGGAGATGTTAGGGTAAAGAGGTTTTTCTTGTTGAAAATTTTCAATAGTTTTCCATGATTTTATATCTAATTTTCAAATTAAACTGATTAAATTGACCAACATTATATTAATAGATATATAATTTAACTAATATAATAGTTAAAAATATTTAATAAAAAATTTATCCTTATAAATAAATCATACGAAAATATAATTTTCAACTTAAATTGTTTTTTTACTATTCATCAAAAATTTAATCATTTAAGAAAATAAATAGAAATTCACACTAATAGGATTTTTACATGATGATTTCAAAATTTTAATTATTTTTTAAAATAAATTTTCTAATTTTTTCTAAAATTTATTTAAAACAAAACATGTAGGGGAGATTAAAAATAGTTTTTTCAAGAAATGTATTTTAATCAAGAACAAAAATGATGTAATATTAAGTCAGTATCTAATAGTAATCACCTTATTAATCTAAAATAAATTTTATTGATATAAGATCAAATAATTTTAATTTAAATCACTCTTCATTAGGTATTATCTTAATTAATATAAATGGAGAAACATTATTCACATTAAAATACTTATCATAAAATCAATTTTTAAACCTAAAAATAAAATTGTGCTTAAATCCATAATGAATTTTATTTAAATTTAATTAATTGGATTATATTTTATTATATAATAATTTTTTACTTAAAAAAATTATGAACTTAAATTACTATATTTATTAAAAATAATTTATAGTTTTAAAAATTCGGTATTTTTACTATTCTGTGAAAAATCAATACATTCTGAAAAAATCCCAAAATATTACCATATGTAATTTTCAATATGATGATTTAAAAAATGAATTTAATTCTATAGAATAATTTTGATACAGTATATATACATTAATTATAATGTTTTATCATAAAAATCAATAAATATTTTTTGAGGAACACTAATTTTTTGTTAATATTTAAACATTATTAATAATTGATTTATTATTAATTAATAATTTATAAATAAATTTATATTTATTATAAAGCTCATATAGATATTTCATAAATTAGTCAATAATATTTATACTCATATACAAAATGGCTTGGTTAGAATAATATTATTTCATGGGTTGATGAAGCTCGGTGTTTCTATTTATGAACACTATCTAAAAACACATTGTTGGGTGTAATGTTATCTATCAAAAAATTTAAATTAATTTGAAAAAATATTCATAAAATCTTGGGATTTTTCATTATTCCCTATTTAATATGAATTTATCCCTAAAAATTTGTATCAGTCTTCAAAGGATTAACATATTAAAATGACCTCATTGAAACCCACATCATAAAAATTAATAATAAAACATCCCATAAAAATAGAAAATTAAAAACACAATGGTTACCAAACGTAACCCATAAATATATTTCCACATATGGGTACATAGGTGTGATGAGAATATTTTGACATCTTAGAAAAGAGTAAATAATTATAGATTGTTATTGACATCATTGATCATAATAAACATCATGATGTATAGAAGACAAACATCCAAAAAACCATAGACAATATAGGCATGAAAATTTTCATTTAAAAAATAAATAAATGATGGAAACATGGGAGCATTTTATTTAAATATCGTTTTTCTAGGGTTGAAAATGTTTAATAGAATATATACTTACTTTATGTCATTCTAATTTATAACTACAATCTCTACCTTTTGATTTTCCTCGATCAATTTACACTTTATATCTTAAACAATGAAATATAGCTGGATTAGCTAGGTTATAATAACATAATGGATCATACGATTTATAAATATAATGTAAAGTCATTACTTATATCTTCAGAAATCAAATTTTTTAGTTTATGTTATCTAGCATGCTTAATTCTTCATTTTATGATGTAATAATTTAATCTATAAATTTTTTCAAAGATTAAAATAAACTAATACAAAAATAGATAACCATATAACCCCTACTAAATTCTAAATTTATAAATAATGTCATTATTTTTTCAATGTAAACTTATCATTAATCACCCATATATCAAAAATAAGCTCTTGTTTGTCACATACCAAACATGTAAATACATTCATTATTTATTTTTCTGAAACATGGTTGTAACCGGAATTACTATAAAACCTCATTTAAAAAATTCTTGCTATGTAATTTGTCACATAAAACCTATATTATATGATATATTTATGAATCATAAACAATCTTTAAACTAAATCAATGATAGCATAAAACAATTTTTCAAAAAAAATTAATCAGTTCCAAGGTAATTAGTAATAAACAATTTACTTACACATATACAACATCTCTTTATCCTTAAATAATTATCTTAGTATTTGGAAAATATTAAGGATTATCTTCCCTTAATAAAAATATCACATAGATATTAAATCACATTTTATTCCATCCCTACTATTAAACATATTTTTTCAAATCCTTGATTAAAAATTTATATTTTCAAATCGATACATATTTCAGGAATCATATAAAATAATCATCATATTACAATTTATTAATACTAAAATCATTTAACTTCCTTCACATACCATTAATAATGGTTCATCATTGAATTATTTAATATCTATTTACTTTTATACTTTATTAGTAGTCTCTTTATTAGAAATAGGAAAACCAATAATCATGTAACCCTACTGATTCACTTCATCAGTTTTTCCCTCAGTAAATCGATTTAGATAATTCATAATCATCACACATTTAAGACATTCAATCGCCTATGATGCTTTTGGGATACAATTAATCTCATTCATTGTGTTAAAATAACTTTTTCAATTCTCTTTTGAAATTACTTTATCCATGCCATTGTTTTAAACACCAAAACCATCCTCCCATCCATATGAGAGATTACATTGAATGCTTCATCCCACATTACTATAATACATGAATCTGAATCTTCTTTCAACTATTTCGACCTATATCAATAATCTTACCAAACTTTATCTTTATCTTATTCAGTGATTCTGAGATTTGGATATGGTGGATGTTATTAATTATATATTCTGATGAATTTTTCTGAAAAATAAAAATATACTTCAATCTTTAAGTCATCCCATATGGATACATAACATAAATTTTTCCATAACATTAAATGTTAACCTAGTTCATTCTACTTCCCATCATTTCTTAAATATAAAAATAAAAGTGTGAGCAACACTAAAAATGTTGTTAAACCAAATAATTAGTAAAATCCTTTATAAAATATTAATATATTGACTCTTTATTTCCAATTTATGACACCATAAGTTTATTATAGTGAATTAATAGTCAGCATATATTTAAATCTTTTATAGTTGTTTGTAAATATTTTTGAATTTCTAATTCATATCCCATGGGAGTATTAGACAAGGTGTATTGTAAGGACGATTTTGGTGCACAAAATGATGATCGAGTCCATGTCAATGTGCCCTTTAAGTAGTTTTTTCCCCTACTTACCTCTATTTCAAATCCACATCCACTTGTAGTATCTATATAGGGATATAATTATTTGAAGCAACATACCCTATCCTTTACCATATTTTCGAGACATTTTATTAAACATTGACTCATCCTTATACTTATCCTTAGTGACACCCCAAGACATATCCGTTGAAATATACATAGGGATATCATAATACTTTTCTCATATTAGTTTCCAAAGGATAATTAATCCTTTATATGATATAAACTGTATGTACCTAGTCTTCTCATAAATTTATATTACACATTTTTATACAAATATTCATTAAATTACACAAACACATGCCTAAAACCATAATAGTTTAATTATTTTTTAACATGGAAGACAATATTTGTAATTCATGAAATAATTTCAATGTATCCCAAAAATATATTCCCCTTTATTACTATAAATAAAAAACCATTATTCAAATCCTATGAAAATGAAACACGAGAAATAATGACCTCATATTCTTAGTAATGTTAAATTTGGGAGATACATAGCGAAAGAATAAGAATAAGGTTATAGGAACACTGGAACAATTCATGAAAACCATACCCTGCATATCAAATATCATAACATTTGGTCATTTATTTAATATTGACAGTTCATAAGACATGAATCATAATGTAGTAAAAGAACATGAGTAATGAAATAGTAATAATGGAATATGAAAAAATTATGGCATAATCCTATGAATAGAAAATCATATACATAGTAGTCAATACACATTTCCAAGTTATCATAGTGGATTGGTTTCACTCCCCAAGCCATCATAGTATTAAATGATCACTCACAAGTATATCATATCATAAAATGTCACTTACTAAACTGGTTTCACTTCCCATTCAAGAATTGTTGGTCTCATGAGATAAGAATAATTACCCTATGCATTGAAAGGATATATAGGTATCACCTATCTTATAATGAAAAGTATACATATATCTTTTACAATATCATAAAATATTCATCATATCATAACCCATGAAATGAAACGGTTTTTATAGCTATATTATAATATCATGATATATCGAAAAGAGACAAATTTCATAACTATTTCATCATTTCATCAAAGAATAACTCAAAAAGAATAGTAAGTCTAATAATAATTTTGTAATTTTATAACCTATAGAAAAAAAAATTCATAAACATGTTTTCATGATAAACATAAACCATTTTTAGTAATAATATTATTGGTATCCTTGATTTATATCCCTATCAAGGCATTGTTAGTATAAAAAGGAGGCCAAATTAGATGGATAATGATTTTGAAATATCTCATGGTAAATTGTTTTTAGAAAATAAATTTTCTTAAATAAAACACACATTTTAAAACATCCAACATTTTGGAAAAAAATTTATTTGAAAATAAACATGAAAAAATTTAATATAATCTTTAAAATTAATTTAATACATTTGCATAGAAAATAAAGTTTTCACATTGAATAACGTGTTTTTAAAAAATTTTAAAAATCCATTTATTTATTTTAAAATTATTTATTAAAAATATAAAACATTTAAGGAAATGAACCTTAAAAATTGGTAAGGGAATCCTGAGAACATTGAGTGGTCATGATAGAGAGAAATACCATTCATGTCATGCAAGGTTGAAATAGTGATTCATTTCACATTCCACATAAAATCTAAATGGGTATTTCTTGTAAAATGATATGAAGATTCCTTTCAAAACCTGCTTTAAAAAATAAATTATGTATGAGAATTTATATTAGAAATCATTTATAAAAATTTAAAAAAAATTATTTTTAGAAAACATTATTTTTTAAGAAAAATGATTTTTTTTGAAAATATGATTTTTCTTATAAACATTATTTTTAATTATTTAGTACATAAAGATTAGAAAATGAAGGAAAAACATGTATACAAATGATATAAACATTTCATAGTAAAAAACATTAATTTCATTAGTGGTGGAACATAATAGTATTTCGTTGGAAACATAATCATAAACAATATTGATAAACGATGAGATTGTAATATTAAATCATTACCACATTGGTAACATTGAATGTCAAGACCCATGAATAAATATCATAAAATAAAACATAAATTATCATGAGGAAAAATTAATTCATGGTATTTCATATCAAAGGGGATGTATATGCACCTCTTACATGTTGAAATATTTATAACATAATCATATGTCTTAATGAAAAAAATGACGCAAAAATACCTTAATGATTTTGTATATTTTTATCCATAAATACTATAAAACATATATCCTCAAATAGACATTTAAATAGAAATAATTTTAAGAATAGTTATCATAAAATACATTCATGATATTTATATACACCCCATAAAATAAACTTGTGGTGGATAGGGCATTTGTCTCACCGAAAATAAAAGTGAGACGGACATCCCTTCTAAAAAGTCTTGGATTCCATCATACTTATTTGAACCTCAAATATTATTATTTTTTATTAGAAATCTATTAACAAACCATAAATTATATAATAATTATATTTTATTTCCTCTATATTGATAATTATATATAAAACTCATGTTATAGGTAATAAATGGTTTGTTTTCCGTATATGTTTTAATTTTATAATTTAGTCCCTCTTAATTTGATCATGGTTCCATAATATCCCTAAAAACAATCTTGATTTATTTATTATATTTAGACATCAATTATACTTTTGAAAATAATAATAATATAATTGTTGGGAAATGATGTATGTTAAGGTCTTAGATATGGTATGTTGTACATAGGCAATAGTAATGATTCCATTTTCTACATTTATTTTGGAAAGGTGGTACATAATATATTACCCTTTAAAAATTATAATAATATAATAAATACCAAATTTTTATATAAATATTATTATAGATATCTTCTATGTGTTTTGGTGATGAAAAGAGAGGCACATCACTTCATGAGTGTGGTAGTCTGCACGTACATGAACGACGCTATCATCTTTTAGTGAGTGAAAAGTTAAAAAATGGTATATTATCAATTAATTTTTACAAATAGTTAATAAATATGATAATAATTTCATTTACATCACAAATATATTTCCTTATTATCTTCCATGTAAACCATTTTTGAGAAATGAATCACATCACTTTATGAGACAGTGGTAAGTCGTACACATTAGTGATGTTATCATATCCCCTATGAAATTGAATGTAAAAAATGGTATATATGATATAATTACTCCAAAGATATAATAATTTTATAAATACCATATATATACTTTATATCTACCATCATACCCATTATTGAGAGGTGGTAATTGAAGAATGAATGAAAATTGTTCTCGAGTGGGTAGTTTGTTGTACACATAATCGACAATTGTGTAACTCATTTGATGGAAGTGGAGATGGTTTCAAAAAATTTACTTAACATGAAGAAAATTTATTTATATATATGATACACTAATTATTATATCATAATTTTTTAAAAGTATTTAAGGATGTTGGAGAATAAATAAAACAAAAACACTCGTTGATAAAAGATACCTCTTCTTTGGGTATCCTCCGTATGTTTGGACCGAATTCATTCCAAGGTTTGTTTTATGAAAAAAAGGATTAGGGGATGATATTATGGAATTTAAGCTGATATTTTTTTTTGTTTTTCTAATCCAAAATGGGTTGAATGTGTGAAAATTATAGGAGAGGGGGTTTCCTTTTATAAGCCAGTTTAGTGGAATAGTTATAATTTTTGAAAATAAAAAGACACAGAGATGTTTTTAATATTTTAAAAAAGGTATAAAATTTATTATTATATATATTTATACCTTTTTGGCTAAAAATATGTCGATAAAATTAATTTTAGATAATATTTTATGTTATTTTAATCAATATCATTTTATTTTAGCCCTTAGAAAACTCATTTTTTTTAAATGTAGTTATTAATTTCTACTATTTTACTATTTTTATAATTGATGTTGGAATTAAATAAAATTAAATTATTATAATACCAAATATTTCATAAATTATAAAAAAATCATTTAACATAAGAGGAAAAATATAAATTAAAATTAATCTCATGGACACGATGAGAAAATGGGTTTTCAAAGAGAACATGTTCAAATGAATACCAGGTTTTTATATCTAATATTAATATTAAATTGATTACAATAACATAAATTGTAATAATATATAAAATTTAACTAATTTCACATCAAACCCAATTTAAAATACAGATAATATTTGTAAATAATATAAATGAAAAGGCAGTTTTCAATTAAAATTCATTATTTTTTACTATTTGTTAAAAAATTATTCAATTTATAAAATACTGATAAATTATCCATAAAATAATTTTGAATTATTAATTAATAAATTTATTTATTTTTCAAATATATTTTCTAAACTTTTTAAAAATTAAATTTAAAACAAAACTCGGAGAGGTGATGAAAAAACATGTTTTTGAGATGTTTACTTTTCTCAAGGACAAAATGATTTTATATAAACTCTATCTAAAATCGAAAACTTTATATGGATATAAATTTAAATTTATATATATATATTAAAATAATTTTAATTCAATACATTACCCTTTAAGTATTATTTTAAATAATTTAAGCATCAAACTTTTACACGCTTTAAAATGGTTTTCAGAAAAAAGAAACCCTTTTTTAAACCCGAAAATAAAATGTTCCTAAAATTCAATATAAAGTTGATTGAAATTTGATTAATTGGGTAAAATATTTAATTTATATTAAATCATAATACTTAATTTATATTAATTGATTTAATGAAAATAAAATATAGTTTTACAAACATTTTAATTTTTCAATATTCACTGTAAAATCAATAATTTCTAAAAAATACAGTAATTTTCGACATAATTCATTTTGATATTATGATTTCAAAAATTAATAAAATTTTATTAAATATATTTTATAACATATCTATAAATAATTTATTTAATTTTTAATAAATATATTTTTTGATTAAAATATGTTTTTGATGAATATATTCATTTTACTATAAATTAATTTATTATTCACTAAGAATTAATAAATAAATAAACATTGAGTATGGAATTTATATGTATATTTTGTAAAATATTTTAAATTATTAAAAATAAAATAATTAAAATCTTGTTTATAGTAATATCATATTATGGTTAGCTCAAACTCAGTGTTGCATTTCATGAACACAATTAAAGAAACACTCATTGTTGTGTGTAGCATATGATATCTAAAAATTTAAAACCATTTGATAAAAATAAATCATTAAATCATTGGATTTTACAAAACACAAATAAAATAATCAAAATAAGTTAAATACCCCTAATTTTAATAATATAATAAATAACTTTATGGGGTCTCACACTCACCAACACAATTTGGAAATCACTAAAACGTACCAATAAAGAATTTTCAAAAGACTCGAAAAACCAAGTGTCTTTAAAAAGATTGAATTCCAAATCAAAACTATTGTTTAAAATTAATCTATTGAAATTAATTTCTAAAAAATCTAGAAAATTAATTTTTCTAAACAATAATGTTAGGAATATTTTGAGAACCAAGAAACATAAATTTAAAACCACAAAGGGCCTAAAACACACCTTTTTTATTAACATCTTGAACCGAAAAGGGTTATATAATTTTAAAATATCACTTTGAATTTTAAACAATTCCTTATATATTAAAATAATATAAAAATTTAAATACCACTTTGAATAGCAATAATAATCCTTTAGGAACTGCAAAACCACACTTCCAACTTGATTTCACGACCCAATGATTGTAAAAAAAATAATAAATGTTTAATTTAACTCATGAAAAACATTCTAAAACATTAATTACAAGGAATTTAATCTCCCCCATTATGATTTTTATAAAAGACATATGATTGATGTAGAAAATGGGAATAAAAAATGAAAATAATGAAAAATATTCCAACTTGTTCAAGTAGTGAATAAAATTGTGTGGACACAATTTCCAAAAGGGTAAAAAATGTTAAAATCCATATTATAGTAAATAAATTTTATTCCTTCATAATATTCAATAACTATGTTTTTATATTAATATTCATTATATGAATTTTATGTACTTTTTCAATCCAAAATGTAGTTTCATTTTTTAGAAAAAATGGATTTCATGGATTACATGGTTTAATTTAACAGAATAATTTTCAAATTTCAGAATTTTAACTTTACATATAGTAATTGTTTTTGTAAATAATCATAAATAAATTATATTAGAATTAATTACTGATTTTTTAAATGATTTATTTTTTAGTGATTTGTGAAAATATATAATTTTTAAAAATAAAGTTTCTTTTCATTAAATACTCTCATTATGATATTAATTTGACATTGGTGTAATGTGAGAATCATTAAATATAATTAAAATAATTTATTAAATAGGGATTGAAATTATATGTGATTGTTGTATGAGTTCATTTTTAGGAATAAAAAAACTGTATTTCTAAAAAACATTCATACTTTTTTCTAATTTTATTTTAAATTAATCAATGTCATTTCTTCAAATTTTATCCCGGACTATGGATTCGATATTTTTAATTGATATGAACAATTTTTTTAAATTCATACCTTTCATTTTTTTCGTTTTGAATAGTAATCGTGAAAATACTTTTAACCTGTGTAAGGGTAAAATGGGGATAACAGGGATAAAATTATGAGATATGACCTAAAAATCTCTCAAACACTTGTAATTATTTTATTTGATAGGTTTATTTTCTAATATATTAAACCAGGACATGTAAAGGGGTTAATTTATGTCTATATTACTTTAATAATGATTTTAACATATCTGGATTTTATGAATTTTATTCAAATTAATTTTAATTGTTATATATATTGGGTTACAAAGAAAAAAAAAGTTTCTACCTTAGCAATCATGATAATGACACATAGTTTCAGCGAACAGTGAAATAATATTATTATTTCTTAGCTATGAATTAGGAGGGTATGAATATTATTAAGAAATTTATGAAACATAAATACAAATTTCCAACTCAATAAAAATTTATTTATTTATTCTGGATAAATAATCAATTAATTTTTTTGAAATTTATTATATTCATAAAAAATATGTTTTCCTAAAAAATGTTAATTTTTTTATTAGAAAACATTTTATGTCCTTTAGAAAATTTATCCCAAATAATTAACTTCATTTTCATTATTATCATATCAAAATTAACTTACTGTGAATTTTTTATATTTTTCATAAAATATTTATTTTTCAGTAAATAGTAAAAAATACCATTTTATAAAAATATATTTTATTTTAAATAAATTAATTAATTTAAATACAAAATAAATATTTAAATAAACCTATGTATTATTTTGTTATATATGGCCCAGTTAATTGATTTTGAATCAACTTATTATTGTATATTAGTACAAGTTTATTTTTTGGTTTGAAATTTTTTTTCCTAAATATTATTTTAAAATGATTAATTTTTATCGGTCTTTATTAATTAAAATAAACCATATTTTGGAATTTTCAAAATGAAATTTATAGATTATATATCAATAAACATTAACTTATATTAATTATATTATTATTATTATTATATATAGAGTAAATATAAAATATTTTTTTTCTTGAAAAAATATACTTCTCGAAACCATGCTTTTATTTTCCTCATATAGAGATTTTAAAATTTATTTCTTTTCCACTATTGGAAAATTTATTTAAAAAAAATTAATTATTAAATAATCATGTAAAAAATATATTATGTTGATATTTTCTAATTTTCTAAAGAGATTAATTTTTTTCAAATAGTGAAAAATTCAAGATTTTAATTGAAAACCGCACATTCATTTAAATTATTTTTAAGGTAAAATTATATATTAAGCTTTCTCAAATGATAAATTAGTTAAATTATATTTATATTAATAAAATATATGTATTTTTAATAAATTTCATAATGAAATAGTATATATGAACTTTGTATTCATATGAACATTTTCACATTGAAAACTCAATTTCTCATTATGATTATGGGATTAATTTTGAATTAAAATTTTCCAATTATGTTAATGGAATTGGAAAAAAGAATTTCAGATTATTAATAATTTTAATTTTTATTATCAAATAAGTTCAAATTTATTTTTTACTAAAATGAATAGTGTAAACCATAAAAATTATTTATTATTTTTTAGTTTAAAATGTGTTTAATAAGGGTTAAACTAAACATATAATGATTAAAATGACATAAAAACTTATTTAAAATATATTTTCACGAAAAAAATGGAACCTATAATGTATGTGTAGCTAAATTAATTTATTTTGGATCCATATGTCATGAAAAAAACATTGGTACACCTTTTTCTTTTCCTAGTATAGAGGATGGGGGGTCGCCATTTATAAGTGTGGTGAGTATAAAAATTATTACTTTTGAAAAGAAAAATGTGAAATAATGTTTTTCAAATTCCCCTTGAGTTAAAAATATAGTATTACAGATAAAGATAAATTATATTGAATGAATATGGAATGGAAATATATTTCATTCATGTTTTTGGTTTATTTTATCCCATATAATTTTAGTTTAAACCCTTAGAATTCCCATTTCTACCTAAATCAATGTAATTAATTTTTAGTGTTTTCAATATTAATTTTGGTAAAAAAAATAAATTTGTACTTGAAAGAAAATATAAATTATTATAATTTCAATTATTTAATATATTTTTCTAATTATATTTTTGTAAGTTTCAAAATGTTATTTCAAAGTAATCCTTCCTATGTGATGGGAATGAGGTTCTTGAAGAAGAAAATGTTCAAAGAAATTCAATGATTTCATATCTAATTGTAGTGTTAAATTATTTAAATTGATATAAATTAGATGAATATATATATAATTTAACTAATATAACATTTAAAAATATTAAAAATAACATTTATCTTTATAAATTCAGTATACGAAAATATTATTTTCAATTAAAATCATTATTATATACTATTAATCAAAAAAATTAATCCTTTTAGAAAATATATAGAAATTCACCCTAATAAAAAATTGAGATGATGAATTAAAAATTTAAAATTATTTTTTCAAAATAATTTTCTTCTTATATTCAAAAATTTAATTTAAAATAAAACATGTTGAGGTAACGAAAATGAGGGTTTCTGAGAAGTGTATTTTTTTCAAGAACAAAAATGATTTAATATTAACTCGGTATCTAATAATAATAATTATATGTATATAAATTAAATTGTATTGATATATGATCAGTAATTTTCATTTAGATAATTCTTCATTTGGGATTATCAAAATTAATCTAAATGGTCAAACAATATGTACATTAAAATAGTTTTTAGAAAATCCCTTATTTAAGCCTAAAAATAAAATTGTACTAAAATTCATAATGAAATTGATTAAAAATAAATTAAATGGATTGAATTTTATTATATAATTTTTTTTACTTTAAGAGATAAATATTAATTTAAATTACTTAATCTATTAAAAATAAATGATAGTTTTCAAAATTCAGTATTTTCACTATTCCATGAAAAATAAATATTTTATGAAAAAAATAACATTATTTCCCCATATGTTAATTTAAAAATTCTGACTTATAAATTGATTTTCATTTTATCCAATAATTTTTTTAAATCATATAAAAAATAATTATAATATTTTTTTCCTAATAATCATTAAAAATTATTTTTGTGGAAAAAATATTTTTGATTAATATAATAACTTTTCAAATAATTGGTTGATTATTAAATAATAATTTATAAATAAATGTATATGGAGTAGGAAATTTATATGGATATTTCATAAAGTAATTGGTAATATTTATACTCCTCTACTAAATGGATATGTTATAATAATATTATTTCATGGTTTGATGAAGCTCGGTGTTTCCTTTTTTACACACTATCTAAGTAATTCATGGTTGTGTATAATGTAATATATCTAATAATATAAATTAATTTGAAAAAAATAATTCATAAAATATTGGGAAGCTACATTATAACCTCCTTAATATGAACTTCTCCCAAAAAAATTTTATCGGTCTTCAGTGGTTTATCATATGAAAATTCTTTCATAGAAACCCAAATTGTAAAATTGAAAAATAAAACATCTCATAAAAATGGAAATTTTAAAACATAAAGGTTACCAGAAGTAACTTATTACTATATTTCCACATATGAGAAAATAAGCATGATGTGATGATTTTTAAATGGGAGAAAATCATAATTTATTATAGATAGCAGTGAACATAGTTGATCATGAGAAAGTTCACGATGTGTAGTTGGTTAGGTTTAGCCATGAAGGTTTCCTTATTAATTATTAATTTCTCTATTTCTTGGAAATCACAAACATATTATCATAAAGAAAATTTTATTTTCCCTAAGGAATACCTTCATAACAAAAAATCATGGATTCATATCTAAAACCTTCAAATACTATAATTTATTGAATATAGAGTGTTCTATTTTTTAGTTCTGAATTTTCTGAATTTAGGTTCCGAATTATCTGAATTCAGGATCCGAATTTTCTAAAATCCAGACAATGAATTCTTTGAATTCAAATTCTGAATTTTCTGAAATTCAGACTCAAAATTCTCTGAAATTCAGATTCTAAATTCACTGAAATTTTTAATAAGAATTCACTGAATTCATGATCATAATTCTCTGAAATTCATACTCTGAATTCTCAGAAATTCTGGTTCCGAATTCTTTACAATTCAGACTCCAAATTCTATGAAATTTATATTTCATATTCTATGAAATTATGGTTCTAAATTCATAGAAATCAAACTTTGTATTCCTCAAAATTCAGACACATAATTCCCATGAATTCAGACTCCGGATTCTACAGAATCAAGGCTCCAAATTCTAGAGATTTTATAATTCGAATAAATTGGAATTCAGACGTTGAAATCTATAGAAATCAGGTTCTGAATTCTTTGGAAAACAGAATTTGAATATCCATGTCTTATATACTCCTAATTTTAATTTGGTTAGATTCCAAATTTCAATTATCCTTAGACTCTAAAAAATATATTTGTTTAAGTGACTTCTTTTCCCGTACAGTTATTATAAAACAATGTCATAAAATCTTTTTCTAAAGGACCTTTTTTTATGTGACATGTGTATAGGTATCTCCAAGATTCAAGTAAAAAATATAACTATTGGAGAATGGAGCAGACCTTTGGAGAAATTCATATTAATAAGAGCTCATTTAAATGAGCTCAAAGACATTAATTGTTCGGTCACACTATAGATTTCATACTATTGGTGTGATTTCAAGAGAGAGGGAGACTGCCATTCGTTGTGTGGTTCTAAAGATTTGGTTCAGATTCCTTTATGCGACTCAGATTGTTCATGTGTATAATTTACAGCTTTTGGAGATAGGAAGACAGAGTTGTTGACTATCTTAATTCTTCAAGACTTCTACGGATATGAAGATAGAGGTGTCGACTACATTTTCGATGGAGGGCTTTTAGGGATTGATAGACAGATTCTGATATTCTAATCAAGTACTTACCCTCATGTAGGTAAGATAAACATTCTTGAAATTTTAAATCGGGGGACCTTTCTCCAAGGTTATTAGATACCCTACTCATTAGGTTAAAAGTTATCATACTTGTTCCTTGTTTTGTTTTAGGTATTTTTCTACTATATTTTGATAAAGGAAGAATGTATAACCATATTATACTTTCTTGTACTATTTTATTCTCTGATAAGTATGATTCTATATACATTAAGGTAGAATCTTTTCCTTGTAAATATTCATTATGTTTAAGTTTTTGAACCATATTTCTAGAACCTAGTATGATTGTTTAGTTGAACTAAAATAGGATTTGTGAATTGACCATGTTTAACTTTGTTAAACATAGTTTTCCTTAAGGTTAAAAATGAATTTTTTTAAACATACAATTCACCTCCCCCCTCTTGTATTTAAGAATCAACATAAATATTTTGATCCTAAAATTTGAATCAGAGGTTGTCTTTAAAATTTCTATATTCACATATACATTATCTTTCTCATTTTTTCATTGTTATTATTTATTCCTTTCTTAGGAATTTTTATCCTTTTTTATAAACCTTCACTGTTAATAAGTTTTTGTTAATATACATTTTTCTTATAGAATTGTAAGAATTAATGTCAGTTTGATTGAAAATATAAATCCAACTAGATCACCAATATTTGATGGGAATTATTACGAATACTAGAGAGATCGTATGAATACTTTTTTATCAATACTATAGTGGACGACTTTATCGTATTTACTAGAGATTATAAAATTCTTGATAAAGAAGTCAAAATATTTACCAATCAAGAAATGTTAGAATGTTAACTAAACTACAAGGTATATAAAACATTGATGTGTTCCATGACCCAGAATATATATAGTTAGATTTATTTAGGTGATGCCGCAAATTTTATCTTGAAGAAATTGGAGATTACACATTTTTGTACATATAAATTGATTGAGACTAGAAGAGCTATTCTTTGAGCAGAATATCATAGATTTTTAATTCCCAATGGAGAACATTTTTGCACGATGAAACATTGGTTTAGGAAAATTCTTAACAGTTTATAATCTATGGGTGACAATGTTTTATATGATGAAGCTCTTGTAGAGATGATTATAGATATCATGCCAAAAGAGTGGGAATTTAAGAGAATAGTAATTGATGAGAATAAAAAAGTTTCTTAAATTACTCTTGATGAGGTTCTTGGAACTCTTCTCCAATATGAGATAAGAATGAAAAGAGATGGTGATATCAATATGAAAATAATGGAAATAGAACAATAGCTTTTACTACTACTAAAGTCAAGACTTGTGAAATGTTTAAAAGATCCATGTCTAAGAATGTAACTATTTTATCAGAGTCTTGGGAATATGATCAGTCTGAGAATGAGTTAGATTCTCTTTCTCAAATGATAAAGAAGATGGTTGGAAATAAATAATTTCAGTGAAGATATAAGAATAATGAAATAAAAGACAATAAATACTTGGAAACCACTTGTAATGAATGCGAAAGAGTAGGGCATATTAGGCTGCCTTATCGTATTCATGAGAAAAAGGATATAAAGGTAAATCATTCTAAGAGAAATATAAATAAATATTAAAAGGAAAAATATAAGAATTTTTTGAAGGCCAATGATACCTAGAGTTCCAGTGGTGGTAAAACATCTGATGAATCCTTATTGTATGAATCATTTGGTCAGATGATTCTTACTCTACGATCCAAATATCCCATTGAAAATAATTTTCTAATGGCCAATGTACACAATGATGAATCTATTACCAGTGAATCCCTGAATGTAAATTATACTGATGATAAATATTATGAAACATCATATAATGAATATTCCACTTCAGAATATAATACATTACCTTCTTATGAGGAAGTGTCTAGTTTTGTTAAACATCATGAGAATGAAAACTATAAACTCAAGAAAAATAAAGATAAGGAAAATTATAGATTATCTATTTTAACCCAATAAGTATCATATCATTCAAAAGATCATGATTAAAAAATTTTGATTTTAATAGTATTTCCAAAAATCTTTAGAAAGTTAATTCCGATAAGGATAAACATTATAAGGTTCTTGAAAATTTAATTTCTATGAAAAATATTTTAGAGACTAACTCACGTTCTAAAACTAATGTTTTAAGGATAAAAACATGGTTATAAAAATAAATTCAAAAATATTTTATGTGAGGAAGTGTTTCTCAAACCTTACCTCTAGTTAGGAAAATTTTGAAAGGTTGTATTCCCAAATTCGTCATTTAAGGAATCACTCTTGTTTTGGTTATACCAATTCAAAACAAATTTTTAGTAATTACTATTTTGTTCCCCAAAGTGCACCATTCTTCGCTAAAGGTTAGTGTGGGAGACATTGGTTAAAAAAAATTCTTAAAAAACTCAATCATTATGTTTTCATAAAGCTTATTTTTCTATGAAAATGTGGATACCTAAAATTTTACTTTCTGATATTTCTGGAACCAAGAATCTTTGGATTCGAAAGTCTAACCTTTTTATTTTTAGAAAAATAAATAAGGCACCAATACAAATACATGTTACATGAACAGTGTATGGTCTCACTATATAAGTGGTAAAAAATTTCATTGAAAATATAATCAAGACAAATGGAGGAAAAGTATCTTTCATAGATAATGCTTAGGGAGAAATTTTTTGTATAGGTAACATTGTTCTTCTCATAAAAACATTAATTAAAAATGTTTTATTTGTTAAGGGTTTTACGTACAAACTCATTTTTAAAAGTCAATTATGTGATGACAGATACCTTGTGAATGTTATGAATGATAAGTTCTTAGTACACAATTCCAAGGAAGAGTTTATTATTTTTAACCATAGGTTAGAGAATGTATACACACTAAACATATAAGACCTTAGGATCCAAGATCTACCTTTCCATAGTGAAATGGAAGAACTATATTGGTTATGGAATAGATGATTAGGACAATGTAACCTTAGGAACCTTTAAAATCTCCCTAAGAAAGACTTATTAAGGATCTACCAGAGCTTAGATTTGATTCTTTAAAAGTTTGTGATCCTTGTTAATTTTGAAAGGAACATAAATAAATTTTTAAATACATAGGTGATGTTTGAACATCAATTGTATTATAGTCAGTACATATGGATATTTTCATACCAAGACACACTGGAAGTATTGGAGGCAACTATTTTTTATTTTTCTTTGTTGACGATTGTAATAGATTCACATGGGTCTATTTTATAGCTAATAAGTATGAAGATTTTTCATATTTCAAAATTATTAGAGCCCAACATAAAAATGAGAAAAACCTTCCATTAATAACTATTCATAGTGATCATGGAGGATATTTTAAAAATTTTGATTTTGAATCATTTTTTTGTAAAAAAGGAATTACTCATAACTTCTCACCACCAAGAACTCCTCAAGAGAATGGTGTTTTTGAAAGAAGAAATAGGATTATTAAAGAGTTAACTAGAACAATATTGAGTGAATTTTCTATAGCTAAACAATTTGGTGTTGAAGATATTAATATTTCTTTATTATACAATAAATTGAGTTTTAATTAGAACTTTTTATAACAAAACCCCTTTCAAATTGTAGAATGGCTGAAAACCTTGAATTTCTTACTTCAAGGTATTTCTTTTTAAATTATTCATTTTAAATACTAAATATTATACATATAAATTGAATCCCAAATTTGATGAAGGAATTTTCCTAGGATACTCCATAACATCAAAGGATTAAATAGTTTTTAATAAAAATACATGTATTATTCGAGAAACAGTGCATGTTAAATTCGATGAAACTAATCCTTTTATTTCTAAAGAAGCTCAACCTATATCCTCAGATGTGTTTTCAAAAACTAATTGTAAACCATTGATCAAAGACCCTTCTAATAAGAAAAATATACATGAAAATATTTCTAAATCATTTACCCGATAATATTTTCAACCATATGTTGATGAACATGTTTTGAAAAACGCAAATCATTTGTTTCTTAGGAATCATCCCAGTGATAGTATATTTAGTGATGAAAATAAACATGTAAGGACTATAACTTCCTAAAGAAATTAAGTAGAACATCAATCATTCCATTCCCAATTAGAATAAAAAATAATCGATGACGCTTTAAGGGATCTTGATTAGATTAAATCCATGCAAGATGAGATGAATGAATTCAAATGGAATAAATTAAGGTCCTTGGTTGAAAACCCTAAATAAAACTTCTATAATAGGAGTGATATAGTTCTTTAGGAATAAATGTGATGAATCTGGAAACATTGTATGGAATAAGGATATATTAGTTGCTAAAGTCTATAATCAACATGAAGGAATATACTATTATGAAACCTATTCTCCAATTTCTAGACTTGAATCAATATTTATTTTTCTTGGCATCTTGGGATTATTTAATTTTTAACGTTTTAAATTTGATGTTAAATGTACTTTCCTTACTGGATATGTTTATGCGGATGTTTTTTTGAACAACCGCCTATTTTTGAAGACACAAAACATCATGAAAATGTTTTCAAACTTTCAAAAGCTTTGTATGGACTTATACAAACCCCTAGATCCTGGCATGATAGACTTATATTAGTTTTTTATACAAAAAATTATGTTAAGGGAACTGTTGATACAACCATTTTTATGAAAAAAAGACAAGACACATGTTTTGATTGTTCAAATTAATTTTGATGACATTATATTTGGTTCATCACATCAATATTTAAAAAATTTGTTTTAGAATCTAATGAAATCTAGTTTTGAAATAAATATGATTGGGGAGTTATCATTTTC
This sequence comes from Viscum album, assembly GCA_963277665.1. NCBI lineage: Eukaryota > Viridiplantae > Streptophyta > Magnoliopsida > Santalales > Viscaceae > Viscum > Viscum album. The sequence goes on along the minus strand of OY728146.1, from coordinate 1,499,876,632 downwards.
TCTAAGTATTCTAATTTCTCAAAAACTAGAGGGAACATATATATCTCAACATAAGTATATTATAGATCTTTTTAAAAAGTACGGATATGAAAATACTAAAAGTATAATTACTCCCATTAGTACCTCAAACTCTCTTGATAATGATGAAACTAGGAACCCAGTTGATTAAGCATCAGTTAAAGGTATGATAGGAAGTTAACTATACATAACAGCTTATAGTCCAGACATAATGTTTTTAGTATTATTTTTGTGTTAGATATCAATATTATATAAATAAATATCATTTAAAATCATTGGAAATAATTTTTCACTATTTAAAGGGAACCATGGATTTAGGAATCTTTTATACATCTAGAAATGATTTTCTTTTAAAAAGTTTTGTGGATGATAATTTTTGTGGATGTATAATGGATAGGAAAAGTACATATAGAACTCTTCATTTATTAAGAGATTCATTAGTTTTTTATTCATGGAAAAACCAGCACTCAGTTGTAATTTCCCCTGCTGTAGATGAATATGTATTAGCTGGAAGTTGTTGTGCTCAAGTGTTGCAGATGCAACACACACTGACAGACTATGGCATGAGTTTTACCAAAGCACAAATATTCTGTGATAACAGTAGTTCCATTTCCCTAAGTGAAAACCATACACATCACTACCTTGAAAAACACATAGATATTAGGCATCACATTCTTAGGGATCATACACAAAAATTAGATATCATTGTTCAATTTATTAGAACACATGATCAAAATGACTTTATTTAAATAAATTTGTTACCCTCTGATAGATTTGAATGAATTAAATAGAAGTTTGGAATGATAAACATAAGTTAACCATCCATATAAACTATTTGGTTAAAACAGAACTCTATACAGAAAGAAACTCCATTTAATAGGGGGTACAATTTCAAGGTAGTTAAAAAAATTTAATCAATTTTTTTTTGTAATCCAATTTTTTTATAGTCAAAATTTTTTGTAGTCAAATATTTTCATACTAAAAAATATTTGTAGTCAAAATTTTTGTTCTTAATGAATTTTTTTTTAATCAAAATGTTGCATTATTAAAATTTTTTCTACAAAAAATATTTCATAATCAACATTTTTCATAATCAAAATTTTTCTTAATCAAAATTTTCCTTGATCAAAATTTTTTGAAATCAGAATTATTTGTAATAAAAATTTTTTGTAATCAAAATTTTTCTTAATGAAACTTTTTCTAATAAAATAACCATTAAATATTCTGGAATTCAAAATTTGGTTTCATTAAGAAAATTTTCCATAATCTAATGTTCTTCACAAAGATTTTTCCATCATTTCTGACAATTTTTTCCTGATGTCCAGAAGGTATGATTCCTTACTAAAAGTTTCATAATCAAATTTTACTTGTTGGTATTTTTGTGTTGTTTTAAGAAAAAAAATTAGATTCAATTTTCCTTAAATCCTAATGTATTACCTTATAAACCTCAAAATATAAGAACCTACCAAAATCCTTCATCGGCATTTATCTCAAACGACTGATCAAATAAAGATTATTTCAAAAATTGGGTCTTCTTGGGAATATGAATCATCACCTAAAACCCCTATATAAATCCCCCCTTCCCCCTCGATGGTTGTCCCACATCGGTTATCATTCATTGGCATGTTGAAACTCTACTGCCTCACATAATTTTCATTCTACATTTTTTAGTTTCCCAAAATGTGAATGTCTATGGAAGTATCCCTACAGAAGAAAATGTCATATGTAAAGGATATTTTTGAATGGAAGATCTGCATAGAAAGGTTAGTACATTTGAGGTTCTTTTCTAAATATGAATCTCTAATTTCAATGAATATCAATTTGAATGGCTGGGAGAGTCTATGTGTATCAAAACCAAAGGGACAGGGTCTGGTGTATCCGCAATTGCTGGTAGAATTTTATGAATCAGTATTTTTTTTTGTTCAAGATGGAAAAGATATGTTTAATTTTAAGAGTTATGGGAAGAATTATTCTCCTTACATTATTATGGCAGAAAATATCATTGGAATACCTTACTAGGGAAAATCTGAATTCTACACCCACATGCTACTGGATTTTTTAGGAAGTTTTGATAAGGATAAGGCCATAAATGATCTAGATTTATTAGAAGAAAATACACTGAAAATCAACCATATTTCTATGAACCTAATAATATTAGAGTTATGGGTTCAGTTATTTATCATTCCGAGAAAATGGGATATAGAAACCCAGTAGAAGAGTGGAATTTATATTATAGATTTTCAGGAGAACCTTAAGTAGATTAATCTGATGAAGAATGTCTTACAAACAATTATGAATATCAAGAATGGAACCCTAAAATATCAGATCATTATGTATCTGACTATTCTTTCCATGATCGTAGTTTTTTTTCTAGATTCATTGAAAATCCCATGTAGTTCTAAGCCCAGGAATATCATGGTTATGTTTATTTGTGATGATACCTTGAGAAGGATGGAGATTGGCTTCAATAGTGAATCTTGAGAATTCTAATATTTATATGAATCTGAAATCGAAGAATTATGAAAGAAATCTTTTGTGGCTGATACTTTCAAGAAAGGAGGGAAGAAGAGAAAGGTGAAGGAACCGGAAGTGAAATAAAAAACACTTGTAGTTATAGAAACACAATCTATACCTCCAAAATCTAATAAGAAAAAGACTTATATGGATGAAGTGGTTTTCAGGTGGAGAGAAGATATGAAAATTAAGAAATAAGGGGAGCCTAGTTTTGAACTAAATCCCACTATGGCAAAATCATTAAAAATTAAATTTATAGAGGAATTTGAAAAGAAATAAAAAGAGAATAAGTACCGGAAGAAGATATTGGAGGCTGAAATAGTTCAAGATCTTATCAAAGATACCTAGAAATCCTCTGAACAAGTCTAGGTACCAAAATCATTTCTACCAGAATCACTTCCAGTGACTCTTAGAAAGAAAATGGTGATTCCGAAACAAGAAGAAGATAAAGAAATAGTGGAATAAGAGGAAGTGGAAGAAGAAAGAGAAGAAGGGGGTGAAGGGGATAACACTGATGATGTCACATGGAAAGTATATGTTTATTATGATAAGGAGAGTCCTTCTGAAGAATTACCTATCTATAATTCACAAGACGAATCTTAAAAACATGCTACCCCAGGAAGAGAAGAAGAGGGTCATGAAGATATAAACAAGCCTACTGAAGAAGAGAGTAGAAATCATGAATTGGTTTAACAAGATGACCTTGTGGTAGATGTTGGGAATGAAAATTTGAGGAAGAAAAAATAGTTCAACTACCAAATAGTGAACATGAATCTCCAGAAGAAGCTGAGATCATTCCGAGAGCTAAAAACGAAAAACAGGTGTTGGTTTATACTTTGAAGAAAGCCATGGTGGCAAAGAAATATTTTGGTGGATTGTCAAAGAGAAATGATATTGAGGTTGAGATAGAATCATCACCAAACAAATAATATGATTTAGAATCATCCCTTTTGGGACATGAAATTGTGTTCCAGTCCTTGAAGATGTTGGTTGATAGCAATCCTTTATTTCTGAGTATAGACTCGAGGTGCCAGATGCTTCAACACTTGTAAAATCAGAAATCGGATTCTGTTTCTATGGTTATGGATAAGTTTATCAGGCTTCATGCTGATTTCAAATCCTTCTTCGTCGGATATGAATCTCATAAGAGGTCATGTAAGGAAATTACTAGGTGGTCAAAAAGGAAAATTGAATAGCTGAGTATATTTGATGAATTTCAAGACAATGTAAAGGATAATATTGATACCGATGATGTCATGATTAATGATCTTACTTCACATTTTTATGAGAAGCTCAATCTTAAACAAAGAGTTAAAAATAAGGAAGTCAAAGACCATAATGGGAAGCTTAATTCATTTTCTATGAATTTGAAGTGGAAAAGAGATCTCAAAATTGAGTTCGAAGAAATGCTCAAAAAGTAAGAAGACATTTTAAGTACTCAGGCAGAAATTATGAATGCACATAATGAAAAGATCCAAGCTATGGAGAAGAAAAATGAAGATCATGATTAGCTTCTCAAGAAAATTTATTAAGATCATAAAGGGCTTAAGAATCTGAAAACAATTTTGATGAAGTTATTTCTAAAGGAGAAATAAAGATGATTTTTCCCATTTTATCTTTTGTTGTATTTTCTTCTTTGTAAAAATTCATTCAATCGTAATGAAATTTTGGTTGTTATTAAAATATTTTGTTGTATAGTAATAATATTTCAAGAACCATATTTTTTCCATTCCCTTTATTCCTTTTTGAAAATCAAAATGGGGGAGAAAATAATGATAAAATTAATACTATGTAAAGAAGAGAATTATCTAAGTAAGGGTGAGTCTATCTAAGGGAGTGTTTTATCAAATAAGATTTTCTTATATGAGAAAAAGAAAAATCTTTTTAAGTAAGTCAATAATACAATCCATAGGAATTTCAAAACCTAAGCAGGAGTTAGTCATATTCACCATGATCCATATGTAAAGAGATATATGTTTTTTTATGTTTATAATGACAAATTGTAAGTACTTAAATATTATTTTTTGAAAATATGTTAGTGTTTCCAAAAATGGGGATATTATAGAGTCAATAAGGTTTCTTTATGACTTTTCCATTTTTCCACGTTTTGAAAATCACAAACACATTATCTTAAGGTAAATTATATTTTCCATAATCATTATTTTCATAAGGATAATTTTTCTTCTCTAAGTAAATTTTTATACTTACCTATGTTTTCATTGTTCATTTTATAGTCTCCCTAAATGAAACTCATGTTATTGCAAAAAAACATGGTTTACTATCTAGAACCTCATAATAATATAATTCCTAAAATATAGAGTGGTCTGGTTTCAAGTTCCAAATTCTCCGAATTTAGGTTCTGAATTCTGTGATTTTAGGTTCTGAATTCTCTGAATTCAGGTTCCTAATTCACTAAATTTCAGTTCCGAATTCACTGAAATTCAGACTCCAAATTCTTTGAATTCAGGTTCTGAATTATCCGAAATTCAGAAAATGAATTTTATGAAATTCAGGTTTTAATTCTATGAAATTTAGACTCTGAAATCTCTAAATTCAAGTTTTGAATTCTATGAACTTAAGACTTCTGATTCTCTGAAATTCAGGTTCCTAATTCTCGGAAATTCAGACACCAAATTCTCTAAAATTTATTTTCCAAATTCTCAGAAATTCGTGTTACGAATTATCATAATTCAGACACTGAATTCCTCCAAATTTGGAATCTGAATTCATCAGAATTCAAATTCCCAATTCATTGAAATTCCTACACTAAAATCTAAATAATTCTGGTTCTAAATTCAATGGAAAACATAATCTGAATATCCTTGTCTTATAGACTCTGAATGTTCAATTAGGTAGATTCTGAATTTCTTTTTTCATTATGCTCTGTAAAATATATTTGGTTAGGTAACTTCTTTTTCCTTACACTTATTATAAAATAATTCCATAAAATATGTTTCTAACTAATAGTTGTTTATGTGTATTTGTATATGTCCCTCCGATATTGAACGAAAAATATGACTGTTGGAGATGGAAGTTGACAGTTGTAGATGTGCCTATAAATAGTATCTCATTTGAATGATCTCAATGATATTAACTATTTGATAACTCTAGAGATTTAATGTTGTTGAAGTGATTTATGGAGAGATAGACTCTCATGCTTTGTGTGGTTCTAAACATCTTGTTCAGATTGATTCATGCGACTCTGATTATTGTTGTGTACAATCAAGGGCTTTTGGGGATAGGAATATAGAGGTTCCAACTACCTTAAAGTTCTAGGTCTTTTGGGGATAAGAAGAAAAAGGTGTCGAATACATTAAATATCAACAGCTTGTGGGGATTGCTAAATAGATTCGGATATTCCCATCGAGGACTTACCCTAGTGTGGGTAAGACAGTCTTTCCTGAAAGTATGAATCACGGGACCTTTATAAATGGTTTTTGGAAACATTACACCTTTGTTTAAAAGATTTCATACTTATTACATGTTAGGATTCATGTTTATTTCTTCTTAATTTGGATAAAGAAATAAAATATAACCTTCTAATAATTTCTTTTACTTTTGTATAAACTGATAAGTAAGATTCTATACACCTTAATGTAGAATTCTTTCCTTGAAATCCTACATTACATTTCATTTCTAGAACCATATTTAAGGAACATAGTATGTTTGTTTAGTTGAACTAAAAGTGGATTTGTGAATTTACATTCTTTAACTTTGTTAAACACAGTTTTCTTCATGGTTAAAAATGAATGTTTTTAAACATACAATTCACCCCTCCTTCTTTTATTTGATCATCTGCATCATTATTTCAATCTTGCTGGTTAACATCCACAAAACTATAAACCAAAAAGTCCTGAAACAATTCACTGAAATAATAAAAAATGATGGAAATAGGAAAAAAAATTATTTCAAGATCCTTTTACTAATGTTTAATATTTTTCATGAAAATATTTACATACTTTTATCATTCTATTTTATAATTATAATCTCAAACTTTGGTTGTTCATTGATTAATTTACACTTCATATATTTATCCATGAAATAATTGTGTCTTATCTTTGTTAGAATCACTATTGGATCATATGATTTATAAATATAATGCCAAGTCATTACTTCTATCTTTAGTAATCAAATTTTCTAGTAGGTGATATCAAATATGAAAAAATAATTATTTGATGATGTTACAATTTAATCTATAAATCATTTTTTAAAGTTCAACATAAACCATTACATAAATGGTTAACCATATAACACTTAAAAAATTATAAATTTTTAAATAATATCTCAAATTTCTTCATAATCACATGAACATTAATCCCACATATATCAAAAATTATCACTTATTTTTCCTACGAAAAACATGTGAATACCCTCATCATGTATTTTCCCGAAACATGGTCTTAACCGGAATTACTGTAAAACCTAATTGAATACTTTAACACTACAAAATATGTTATGTAAAACCTATATTATGGGATATATTTCACAATCACAAAAAAATTTCCAACTACACCAATGAAATCATAAACCACTTTTTCAAAATATAATTAAGCAGTTCCATAGTAATTTGTACTATATAATTTTCTTACTCATATACAATATCTCTTTATCCTAAAATAATTATCTGAACATAGGAAAAATATTACGGGTTATCTTCCATTAATTAAAATATCACCTTGACATCAAATAACTTTTTTAGTCCATTTGTACCATTTAACATATTTTCTCAAATCCATAATGAATAATCTATATTTTTCGATTCATATATATTATATAATTCATATAAAAAAATTTCCAAATTCTAATGAATTAATACTTAAATCATTCAGATTACTTCACAAACTATTAACTATGGTTCATCATTTAATTCTTTAATATCTGTTTCCTTTCATATTTTTTAGTAGCCTCTTCATCGTAAATAGGAAAAACATTAATCATATAACCTTAATAATTCAACTCATGAGTTTTCCCCTAAGTAAATAGATTTAGATAATTCATAATTATTACACATTTAAAACATTAAGTAGTCCATGATGCCTTATAGAGTCCACAACTCTAATCCATTGTGTTAACATAACATTTTAAAATTTTCTTTGCAATTAGTTTCTCTATGTCCTTATTTTAAACACCCAAAAATTCTTCTCATCCATGAGAGACATTACATTGAGTGATTCATCCCACGTTATTAAGATATAAAAAATTAACCCATATTTTATCTATTGTTACATATATTGGTAATATTATCAAACTATATCATTCTATTATTTTGTGAGTCTGAGATTCACATAATGTGAAAGTTATTAATCAAATATTGGGATAACTTATTAGGCATAATAAAATTATAATCCACTCAATTGATCATCCAGTATGGATACTCAACATCAAATTTTCCATAACATTCAATGTTATCTCAGTTCCTTATACTTCCCATCATTTCCTAAAATTGAAAATCATTGTGTGAGAAACACTAATCATATTGGAAAACAAAATAATTATGATAATCACTTATAAAATGTAAAATTTTTGACACCTTATTTATAATCTATAGAACCATAGGTTTGTTATGGTCCATTAATAATAACTATATATTTATATCATTCTTAATGTTTTTATGGATTTTTGGAATTCCTAAATCATATCCCCAGGGACTGTCAGACCAGGTGTGCAGTAAGGCCCATTTTGGTGCACCAAGTGACGATCGAGTCCTGGTCAATTTCCTCTTTATGTAGTTATTACCCATAGTTACCTATATTTCAAACCCATATCCACTTATAGTATCTTGATACAGATATAGTTTTTTGAAACCACATAACCAGTTCTTTACCATATTTCTAGTACATTTTATTAAACATTGACTTATCCTTATACTTATCCTAAGTGACATCCCTAGACATATACTTAGAAATATACTAAGGGATATAACAATATTTTCCTCATATTAGTTCCAAAGGATAATTAAACCTTTCCTACACTAGAATATATAGGCACCTAGGCTTCTCATACATGTATATTAAATATTTTTATACGAATATTCATTTCATTATAAGAACACATGCCTAAGAACCATAATAGTTTAGTTCTTTTTTATCCTGGAAAACAATATTACTAATTGATGATATATTTTAAATGTATCCCATGAATATAGTACACTTTATTACTACTACTTGATTACCTTTATTCATAACCTAGGAAAAGAAAACACAAGAAAGTATGGCCCTATATTCTTAGTAATTTTAAATAAGGTAGATAGAAAACATGATCATGATCGTATGGGAACTCTAGAACAATTCATTAAAACCATACCCCACATATCGAATATCATAATATTAGTTCATATATTAGATATTGACTATCCAAAAGACATGAATCATATGATTATCAAATAACATGAGTCATGAGAGAATAACAATGGAATAAGACATAAAATTATGGCATAAACAGAAGATTAGAAAATCATTTCCATAGTATCCAATACCCATTTCCAAGGCTATCATAGTGTAACGGTTTAACTCCATAAGCCATAATAGTAGTGATGGTTCACTCATAAGTATATTATAGTAGAAAGATTTACTTACTCAACTGGGTTAACTCGCCATTCAAGTATCGTCGGTCTCATAAGATATAAATATTTACCCAATGCGTTGGATGGAGATATAGGTTTCACATGTCTCGCAATGAGAACCATACATTTGTCTTCCACAAGGTCTTAAAATATTCATCATATCATAACCCATTAAATAAATTTATTTTTATAAACATTTTACCATATCATGACATGTGGAAAAGAAACAATTTTCATAAATGTTTCATCATTTTATAAAATAATAACTCATGAAAAAAAGATAGTCTAATAATAATTTTTTCATGTTATAACTCGTAGAAGAGAAACAAGTCTCATAAACATATTTACATGATAATCATAAAACATTTAGAGAAATAATCTGAATGGTATCCTTGATTCATATCCCCCGCAGGGAATAATTTTTATAAAAGGATTCCAACTTATATAGAGAATGATTTTAAATAATCTCCTAGTACAATTTTTTAAGAAAATGACATTTCTTAAAAAGAAATATTTTAAAACATGAATGATTTTTTAAATCTATTTATTGGAAAATTTACATTGAAACATTTAAAGAAAACATTAAAATTCATTTAATACATTTCTATATAAAATAGACTTTCCACTTTCAGTAACAATTTTTTAAATATTTGCAAAATCAATTAATTTAAATTAACATAATTTATTTAAAATATAAAAATTTATAGGGAAAATAATCATTAAAAATTGGTAATGGAATCGTGAGAACATTGAGTGGTCAAGACAGCAGGAAATAATGTTCATGTCACGCAAGGTGAAAACAATTATTCATTTCATATTCCTAGTAAAATACAAATAGGTATTGTTTGGAAAATGACATGAAGATTCCATTCCAAAACCATTGTAAAAATTAAAATATGGATGAAAATATCTTTAATAAATCTTTTAGAAAAAGTTTAAAAAATAAATCATTTTTAGAAAATATGTTTTACGAAGAAAAATTGTTTTTTTTTTGAAAATATGATATTTTTTAAAACATTTTTTTTAATATATTGAGCACATAATGAAAGGAAAATAAAGTTAAAACATGTATTCTAATGATATAATAATTTTATACTAAAACTATTAGTTTTTTTTTGTGATGGATCATAATATTATATCATTTAAAACATAATCATAAACAATATCGATAAAAAATGATATATTAATCTAAAATCATTAACACATTGGTAACATTGAATATTAAGCCCAATGGATTAACATCATAAAATAAAACATAAAATATCATGGTGAAAAAATAATTCATGGAATATCAAATCAATTTATATGTATATTAACCTTTTATAAGAAGAATGGTTCATAACATAATCATATAAATCAATGAAGGAAAATGGAGGCAAAATCCCATACTGAATTTTTATATTTTGATCCATAAATCCCATAAAACATATTTCCTCAAATAGATATGTTTAGAAAAATAATTTTAAGTATAATTATCATAAAACTCTTTCATGATATTTATAAACACCACCTAAAAGATTTATGTCATGGATATGGCATTTGTCTCACCGAAAATAAACGTGAGGCGGAAATCCCTTCATGTAATTATTGAATTCCATCATACTCATTTTCACATCCTGTATAATAAATTTTTTTTGTATAAATCTGTCATTATACTGTATATTCTTTAATTATTTCCATTTATTACCTTTTTATTGATAATTATATAATAAAATCATGTTATGGGTACTAACCAGTTTGTTTGCAGTATATGTTTTAATTTTTTATTTTTGGCCCTTGTGATTTATACATTGTTCGATAAAATACATATAAATTATCACCAAATATTTATCATATTTAGACACAAATTATACATTTAAAACAAAAAATTAAATATTTTTTTTTTGAAATACATTACGTTATAGTCTTGGAGATGGTATTTCATACATACGCTTGAGTAATTTTTCAATTTGCAACAATTATTATTGAAAGAAGGTATATAATATAGTATCCTTAAAAATTATAATAATATAATAAATAAAATATTTTTATATAAATAGTCGTATACATATCATCTATGTGTTTTGGTGATTAAAAGAGTGTCACGTAGATTCGTGAGGGTGGTAGTCTCCACATACATGAACAACTCTATCATCATTTCGTAATTGAAAAGGTTAAATAATTATATATTATCTTTTCATAATTATAAATATTTTATAATTATGATAATTATTTCATGTATATCATATAAATTTATCCTTTTTATCTTCCATGTAAACAATTAATGAGAAATGAATCACATCTCTTGGTAAGACATTACTCTATCATACACATGAGTGACATTATCATATCCCCAATGAAATTGAATGTAAAAAAATTGTATTTAAGATATAAATACACCAAAGGTATAATAACTTAGTAAATATAACACATATAATTTATATATACCGTCATACGTATCATTGAGAGGTTGTAATGGAAGAATGAATGAAAATGGTTGTCAAGTGGGTAGTCTGTTGTAAACATGATTAATATTTGAGTAACTGATTTGATGCACGTGGAGATGGTTCCTAGAAATTTATATAATAAGAAATATATATATATATATATATATGATACATCAATTATTATATAATAAACTTTTAATAATAATTTAAGGATGTTGAAGAATAAATAAAATAAAAATGCTTGTTGATAAAAGATACATCGTCTTTGGGTACCTTCTTAATGTTTGGACCACAGTCCTTCAAAGGATGATTTTATAAAAAAATAAGGATTATAGGATGATGTTATAGAATTAGGGAACTTATTTTTTTAGGATTGTCTAAACCAAAATTGGTTTAATTTTTTGAAGAAGAGAGGATCGAGGGTTTCCTTTTATAAGTGCGTTTAGAAGAACACATGTAATTTCTGGAAAAAAAACCTCGATCTACCCACGTTTTTCATATTTAAAATGGTATAAAATTGATTATTATATATATTTATACCATAAAGGAACAAAATATGTTCATAAAATATATTTTATATATGTTTTATGTTATTTTATTCAATATCTTTTTTACTTTAACCCCTAAAAACTCTTTTTTTGTTAACTACAGTTATTAATTTCTACTCATTTCACAATTTTTCTTTTAAAAATGATATTGGAAATATAATAAAATAGAAATTATTTTAATTTAAAATATTTAATAAATTTTTCAAAACCTGTTTCCTAGAGGTTGAAAAATATATTATAAACTTTATCTCACGGATGCGATGAGAAAGCGTGTTTAAAAGAGAAAATGTTTAAAAGTTTACCATGTTTTTATATATAATATTAACATCAAATGGATTAAAATAAAATAAATTGTGTTAATATATATAATTTAACTAATTCCAAATCTAACCCAATTTAAAACAAAAATTATAGTTCTAAATAATTTAAATGAAAAAGCAGTTTTCAATTAAAATTCACTATTTTTTACTATTCATTAAAAAATTAATCATTTTATAAAATACTAAAATAATGACCATAATATGATTTTGAATGATTATTTAAAAAATTAATTTCTTTTTTAAATAAATTTTCTAAAAGTTTTAAAAATTAAATTTAAAATAAAACCCCCGGAGGTGATGACAAATATGTTTTCGAGAAGTATATGTTTTCTAGGAAACAATTATTTTAAATAAACTATATCTAAAATAAAAAACATAATATGGATATAAATTTTAATTTATTTATATATTAAAGAAATTTTCATTCAATACATTTATCTTTAAGAATTAATTTAATTAATTTATGCAGATAACTATTAAGTACTTTAAAACAGTTTTTTGAAAAAACCTTTTTCCAAACCCATTAATAAAATGTTATTAAAATTAAATTTAAAGTTTTTTGAAATTTAATTAATTGGATTAAATATTAATTTTATATTTAATAATAATATTTAATTTATATTAATTTATTTAATGGAAATAAATGATAGATTTACAGACATTTGAATTTTTTCACTATTTTTTGAAAAATAAATATTTTCCAAAAAAATCCAAAAAAAACACATAAGTTAATTTTGATATGATGATTTAAAAATTTCATATAATTTTATTAAATAAATTTTATAAAATATCTATAAATTATTTATGATATTTTTTCTGAAATTTTGTTTTGAAGAAAACAATTTTTTGATGAATATATTCACTTTACAAAATAGTGTTTGATTGTTCACTAAATATTTATAAATAAATATACATTAAGTATGAAATTTATATGTTTATTTTCTAAAATATTTATTACTATTCAAACTATCTAATTAAAATATAGGTTATAGTAATATCATTTCATGCTTAGATAAATCTCGGTTATGCATGTCATCCACATAATCATATAAACTCATTTTTGTGTGCAATATAAGCTATCTAAAAATTTAAAATCATTTGATTAAAATAAATAACTAAATCTATGGATTTTACAAGACAAAAATGACGTCAAGAAATAAGTTAAATTCCCCAAATTTTAATAATATAACAAGGGGCATAAGAGGGTCTCACACTCACTAACACTATTTGGAAATCACCAAAACATACAAACAAACAATTATGAAAATACTCAAAAACTCAATAAGCTTTTAATGTCATGAATTCCAACTGAAAAAAATTATTTAAAATTAATATATTGAATTTAATTTCTAAAAAATATTAACAATTAATTTTCCATAAAACCAATGTTAGAAATATTTTAAGAACCAACAAACATAAATTTAAAACCTCGAAAGGGATAAAACAATCCTTTTTTATTAACATAATGAACCAAAAAGAGTTATATAAATTTAAAATATCACATTCAATTTAAAAAAAATAATTATATATTAAAAAATTATAAAAATTAAAACACCACATTAAATAGTAATAATAACCTTTCAAGAAATCCAAAACCACACTTCCAACATGATTTTCTGGAAATAATCTATTTTTGGTGAATGGTGATAATACATAACTTTTAAAACTAAAAGTTATTTTTATTAAATAATATCATTATGATATGAATTTGATATTAACGTAATGTAAGACTCATTAATTATAAATATTATAATTTTTTAAATATAAATCAACATTATACATGATTATTGTATGAGTTCATTTTTTGGAATAAAAAACAATATATCTAAAAAACTTTGTGTTTTGTGTTTTTATCTTAAATTAATTAATGTCACTTCTACAAATTGTTTTTAGAACTATAGGTTAAATATTTGGAATTGGTATAACCAAAAAATTAAAATTCATCCCTTTTATTTTTTTTACTGTGATTAGTAACCATTGTAAATACTTTCATCCTTTGTAATGGTAAAATGGATATAACCGAGTTAAATCTATGATATATGACCTCAAAATCTCTGAAAAACTGGTATTTATCATATTAGATACGTTTTTTTTAAATATATATATCCATGAAATGAAATGGTGTTAATTTAATTTTTAAATTACTTTAACGATTACTAAAACATATCTTGGTTTTATGAATTTTTTTAAAATTAATTTAAAATTTTAGATATCTTGGTTTATAAAGAACAAAACGTTTTTGCATTACCATTCATGACAATGACACTGAGTTTTGACCAACCATGAAATAATATTATTTTTTTCCTAGCTATTAAGCAGTAGGTTATGAATATTTTTATGAAATTTATAAAACATAAATATAAATTTCAAAAGTGATATAAATTTACATATATATTCTTTATAAATAACCAATCAATTTTTAGTAAATTGATTTTATTCATAAAAATATTTTTTCTAAAAAAAAGTTCATTGATTTTTTTATGAGAAAATATTAGTGTTATTTAAAATAATTATTTTAATAAATTAATTCATTTTCATAGTTATCATATTGAAATTAACTAATTTTCAAATAATGGTATTTTTTAAAATAATTATTTTTCAATATATAATAAAAAATAATATTTTTTACACTATAAATTATTTTAGATAAATTAATTAATTTAAATTGAAAATTATTATTTAATGATACCTTAGTATTATTATGTTATATATAACCTATTTAATTAATTTTTAATCAAATTATTATTGGATTTTAGTTTATGTTTATTTTTTCCATTATAAAGGATTTTCCAAAAAACTAAAATGATTAATGTTTCTCAGTTTTATTTAATTTAAATAATCCCTATTTTTAGAATTTTGTAAATTAAAATTACAGATTATATATTAATAAATTTGAACATATTTTCTTGAAATTATTATTAATATAAATAGAGATAATAAAAAATAATTATGTACTTGAAAAAAATATACTTCGCAAAGACCCTCTTTTTTTTCCATAGTGGTTTTTTCAAAAATTTATTCTCTTTCAACATTTTGAAAAGTTATTTCAAAAAATTTAAATTAATTTGTTTAATAATAATGTAAAATATATATTATGATGAATTTTAATAATTTTCTAAAAATAATAATTTTTTAACAACAAGTGAAAAAAATCTAGATTTTAATTGAAAACAGCCTTTTCGTTTAAAATATTTATAAGGTAAAATTATATATTAATTTTTTTAAAGAAAATTAGTTAAATTATATCTTTATTAATCAAATTTAGGTAATTTGAATAAATTTCATATTGAAATATTATACATGATCTTTGTAATCGTTTGAAATTTTCTCAATGAAAACCCACTTTCTCACCATGAGTATGGGATTACTTTTGAATTAAAATTTTCCAATAATGTGAATGAAATTGGAAAAAAGGTTTTATATTTTTAGTATGATGAATTAAAATTATTTTATAGGTTCAATATTATTTTTTGACTTAAATTAATAGTGTAAACAACTAAAATTAATTACTGATGTTATGTTAAAAATGGGTTTAATAATTGGTAAACTAAAAAAATAAGAATTAAAATGACCAAAAAAATTATCTAAAATATATATCTATGAAAATATTAGACCCTATAATTTATAATTATCTACATAACTTTATTTTGGATTTTTTTGGTATGATAAATCCATGGGTACACCCTTTTCTTTTCCAAAACTTATAAATGTTCCACTCACCTTCCTTATAAATAATAAACTCATCTCCTCTCATCTTCACAAGATAAATTTATTTTGGTTAAGAAAATATATTATTAAATACAATTTAAATATTCCATATATCACCCTAGAAGTTCTATTTTTGGATTAAATATGACCTGGGATTTCATTCGGTGAAAAACGAAGGAGGTTACGTGAAAAAGAGAAACGTTCTTCACTGATCATTTTATTTTAATTCATTCTAAAACTCCTTCAATTTTTTGTTTAACATGATGATATAGTAACCTTATTATCTATTATATACTTATATGGTTTTATGTTAAGTTATATTCCTACAAATATCTCCATTATAATCAAATGGGTTATGAAATCATCATTCTTGTGTATAGAGAATTGTTGCTTGATGAACAGATGTCATTCGTTTTTTCATTACCACATCTCATTATTAGGTATGATGATGAATATAACGTATATATATAATATTTATAAAATAATTATACCTATTTATTAATTATATAATATAATAATTTTTTCAATTTAGACTTCTTAGGGGATATGATATCATCGTTTAAGTGTACGGCAGACTGTCGTATCATGAAGTGATTTGATTTTTTTTCACTAACAAATTATATAGAATATAAGAAAAGAAAATTTAATATAAATATATAAATATATATAATTATATTAGGTAAATATTTATCATTATGAAAATATTATATATAATTTTATTTCATACCTTGTCACTCACTAAAAGATGATAACATTATTCGTATACGTGTGGACTACCGCCTTTACTAAGTGATGTGACTCTCTTTTCATCATGACACCGTTGTATGATATGTATGAATATATGTAAAGAAATAATTTATTATTTATTATATTTTTGTATTTCATGAAATATAATTTATCTCTTACCTCTTATCCATAATGAATGTTGAAAAATGGAAACATTACTAATTTATATGCAAGATATAATATCTCCATGATCGTAACATGCTTCATTTCCAAAAACCTATCTTCCATGATTGTTCATAAAATTATAATTTATGTATAAATATGATATTTATTTAATTAATATAATTCTATATATGATTAAAACATGTTTAATGTTAGAGGATCTAAAATAAAAAATTAAAACATATACAAGAATCAATGCGGTTTTTACTCAAAAGATGATTTTAACAAGGAATCAATAACAAACAGGTAATGAATTTTCATAATAAAATAATATACGTTATAATATATATAATTATTTTTAAATAATATAAATATAATAAACTAATTTTTTTTAAATTAGGTTCAATAATGTATGAAGGAAGTTAATACGTATTGTTAGATATTTTATTCTAACTTTGATTTTCTTATGAGACACATTAGATGTTCACTATGTATTGATTTTATATGGTGTATATACAACACACGAATGTATTTTATCATTATTATAATTAAAAATTTTGCGTATTTACATATCCATTTTAGGATCTATCATTTACAGTGCTTAAGGTTTAAAAGTAACTAAAACGGTAGGTGATTTTTATATCACTTTTATTTTTATGTGAGACACATTCCATATTGACCACATATTCCTTTAATATGATAAAAATAACTCCCATGAATATATTTTATGATGATTATAAATTATGTTTTTTTAAATCTATTTGATTAACTCTCTTTCATTGGTTTTGTGGTTCAAAAGTTACCATAGTGGTACGATATGTTTGTCTTAATTTTCCTTCGGTGAGACATAAGTTTTCTTCACCTATCTTCTTTAATGTGGTGTATATACAACCCCTATGTCCTATTAGGTCATGAATATAATTAATAAAATAATATTATATGTTTCATTTAATTTTCTTCTTTCATGTGGTGAGAGTTTTATGTATAATATCATCCTTTATCAAGATTGTTTATGATTATGTTTCAAATGATGAAATATTATGATATATATTTAAAAGAACCAATGAATTTCTTTATCCTGTAGTAATTTCATATTAATATATTTTTCCCTTCATTTTCCCCTCTTTATGTTCACAATAATTTATGAAAATGTTTTGATAAATATTATCTTCACTTATCTCATATATTGAAAACCACATTTCTTCCAAAACCATTTTTTCTAAATATAATATTGAAAATGTTTCTTAAAATTTTCTTACGGTTTTTTAATTATATTTTTACCCATTTTTAAGTTTTTCTAAAAAAAGTAATGGGAATATTAGTTTATTTATCTAAAAAACCATTTAGCTTTCAACAAAAAATTTAATAGAATCCTCTTTTTAATATGCATAGCTTGAACTGTATTTCTTATTGTTATTACCACTCAAGGATTTCTGGATTACATTAAATATTTTCCAATTTCCATTCAAATAAAATGTATCTAGTAAAATTTTTTATATTTATATATTTGAAACAAATTATTCCAAAGAAAAAATTATTTTCAAAATGTTTTATATTTTATATTTTTTTTCAGAAAGAGAAAATGAAATTTTCCACATGATTATTATTAAATTATTTATAAAGCAGCCTTTATTTGACTCTATGATTATTTTCAAATAAAAATATATTCAATTTTTTATTAATTTTTAGTTTTTATATTTTATTTTTAATGAAAATTTATTTTCATCAAAAAATATTATGTGTGATCCTTCAAAATAATTTTCCATAATTATGAAATCCAGTTATGATACTTTTTCATTACTATGGATATGATCCATTTATAGCATTATTATTATTTTTATGAATGGTTTGTGTTAATAATTAAATGATATTTTTGAATCCTATTTCCCATCCATGGGTTATATGATGATAAAATTATTATGAAATATTTTCCTTTTATATGGTTTATGGAATGATGAAATGGAAAAAAAATTATGAAACCTACCTCTTTTCCATTGGACATGATATAATGATATTTTTATGAAAACAATTTTATTTCATGGGTTATCATGTTATAAATATTTTATTATCTAGTGGAAAACATATTTATGATTTTAATTATGTGAATGGTGGGACCTATATCACCCACTAATGCATTAGGTTATGAATTATATTTTTTGAGATAGATTATACTAGAATAAGGAGTGAAACTTGTTCAGAAAGAGAATTTATATACTATGATGGTCTTGGGAGTGGACCTTGACTACTATGATGGTTTGGAGGAAGAACCAATTGCACTATAGATGAGATTAATTTTCTCCCTAAGGTATCATTAACTGTTGAGTGTTTCAAATGTGGAAGGTATAGGAATTATGAAAATCAATGTCATAAGAGGAATGATGTTGAAGAGAATTAGAAAGGTTATATGAGTAATGTTTTTTATATTGATGATAAAGTGACTACAAATGATATATAAAAATAATTAGTAATTAATGAATAATATGGTGAATCCCAATTAATTTTTTGAGAAGTAATTAAGATGATTGCAGTATTAATTTTTTGGAATTCATATATTATGTTATATGAATCATGAAATATATATGGATTGTTTAGTATAATTTTTTCATTAAGGATTTAAATAAATATGTTAAATGGTAAGGATGGAATATAAAATTGATTTAATGGCATGGAAATATTTTGATTAAAGGGAATA
Source organism: Viscum album (assembly GCA_963277665.1). Taxonomy (NCBI): domain Eukaryota; kingdom Viridiplantae; phylum Streptophyta; class Magnoliopsida; order Santalales; family Viscaceae; genus Viscum; species Viscum album. The sequence goes on along the minus strand of OY728146.1, from coordinate 1,499,856,956 downwards.
TAACCCTAAATATGATTTGGATGTTGAGATAATGTTGTTCGGATAATGATATTTAGGATATGAAGATGTAAATTGTATAGTACTAATTTCCATAATGGTTTGTTCATCAAGTGTTTTATCCTATCATTGATGAAGATTATGAAAGTTTTGGATTTATGTAATATATCAAATAATTTGTCTTTTATACAAGGAATGAGAGTGAATGTGTGTTTTTTATATGGTTTAATGGTAATTCTGGTTATTACAATTTCTGAATAGAATACATGATATATCTATTCACATTTTTGGAATGTGACAATCTAGAGCCACTTTATTCTATATATGGTATTAATGTTGATTTAATTTTGAGTAATTTCATAACCATATTTATAAATTTTGATTTTTGGAATTTTTTAAAGGTTCACCATTTATAGAATGATTTATGTTGAACTTTGGATTAGGTTTTATATACTAACGTATCACATCACTATATGATGATTTTTCTATACTGGATAACAAGTGTTATACTTATTTTTCTATAGATAGAAGGAATATCTTATAATTATTTCATGGATATTATTTAGTGCTTAAAATATAAATAATTCATATAGTATATTAATAGATGAAATGGAAATTTATAAATGGACAATAAAAGGATAAAATTGTGTCTATGAAATTAAAATATCACATGTACATTTTTATATGTTGAATTCTAGATGGAAAAGGAATTCCAAAAAATCAATAAAATGATATTAGAATATATTTTTTCCCTTTTAAAATTATTCTTTATGATAGTAGTGACCTTTTACACACCTCTTGGGTATATGGATTTTTGCTCGTTATCTTTCTCTAGAACATGTTATTTATCACTTCCCATCAATATTTTGGTGTTCACTTTCTCTTATGTTTCCATGTTTTCTGTAACGACCCAAACTTCTATCAATGAAAATTCCTCAAGATCTAATTAAATGTCTTATTATGAAAAATATTTACGTAAAACATATGCACTTCCTTGGTTTTATGTTTTTGGATTTTAAAACATCTTTAATAATTATGATCATTGCTATTATATCCATTGAACAATGATCACGTGATTAGCATAAATATAGGTCTTTAACCAATCTATTTTACTAAAAAAAAGTAAGTGGTTGACTCATCATTTAGGAATTCCCTATATGAAGCCTATTTTATAGAGCTCATAACGTAGGTATCATCATTGGGATTCTCTCTTGATCAAGCCCAATATGAGATTTAACACATTAAGCTCGAATTGAACTGCCTATGGGAGATGTGGAAGTTGAAAGATATTACAACCCAATCAATGTTATCCGAGCCACCCCATGAGACTATAACCATCTCACACCTTACCCTTTAGTCTTATGCGGGTTTTATAAGGGGTTGTGTAATGAGACCCTAGTACTATTATTATGTACATTATTTTTTTATAGAGTATATACATTAATATTATTATTGTAAAATTTTAAATAGTTTTTTAAAGGAAAAAATAGCATTTTTTAATTTAGAAATCAATGTTGATGAATTAAGGGATTTTTGAATTAAATAATATTTTAATAAAATAATATTTTAATTAAATAGTATTACAAAATTAATTTTTATATAATATAAATTACCGTATAATTATTATGAATACAATTGAGATTTTTATTAAAGTTTGAATGTTATTTTTTTCGAAACCCCTGAATTTTTTATAACTGTTGGTTTTTATTTTAAAAGTAAAAATTCAAATATATAGAAAATTATTTAGATAAAATGAATATTATTTTGGGAATCAGGATGTTGAAATTATCAAATGGTGAATTTTTCATAATTATTTGAGATAGTCGAATTTTTGGGTAAAAATTAAATATCGTTTAAATATATAATGTGTTTTATGACATCATACTGACCCAATAGTGATGTAATAAAATAATATAAATAATATTTTATGCCAATATATGATTTAAAATTAAAATAATTTTATTTTCTATATGTTTGATTAATTATACAATGCTTTATTGGACCCTTCTAGACATAAAAACATTTTAACTTTTTAAATTAATTTCCTTGAGTGTGTGACTCACCTCCACATAAGAAACTATATTTTTTTAAAACATTCGGCCATTGGACATATAAAATATTGTTTTCCAATACCCTTTTTCAGAATATAATGGGAAAAAACATGGGTTAGTTTGTGGTTTTCATTTGTTTAATGTGTGGTGTCTCAAACCTATATAATAAATAATTTCCTATCCATTCCTATATAAACACCCCCAAGATTCCACTTCCTCTTCACTCAAAGCATCTGGAGTTAGTCCAACCTTTTCCCTCTTTTCTATATAATCCTCCCAAGGCATCCCAAGCTCCAAATAATCCTATCGCAAGCCCCTCTCAAGCCTTTGGGATCACACTTCCAAGTAAGGGATTTCTTCCTTTCACATTTTTTTCCAAATTCAATTAAGTTGTTATACCCTTTTTGTTGAATTAAAAATGTTGTTGTATGATCATGTACCTACCCCATACTTCCTTCCTTATTTTTTAATTTATGAGATACCTCTTTCTCTCTCATTATTTCCACTTATGAACACATGTTACCATGCCGAACATCCGTAAAAAATATATCTCTTTTTATTTACATTCAAGAAATTATTTTGTATTATGAATCTAAATTCCATTTTATATATTGAGACATGTATCTATATTATCCCCTTATAGTCCATTTCATATACATAATATGAGACACCCCTTTCTTTCTCATAAACAATTTTTATGAATTCTTATGTCACCTCGTTATGTTGCTGATATTGCACCACGATTTTCCAAGACAATGTCATTGTGTGGTGAATAACATGGCCAATTTTCTATCAAGGGTATTCACCTTTATTAACATTTACTTGTTGATTATATAGTTTCATTTTTTTATTCCACATTCCTTTATCATTGAAGAAATTATGATGTTTGAAATGAAATGATTAAGAAGGGTGCACCCTGATAGAGCTCCAATGCATTCGGTAATGATTAGTATCATTACACATCAAGTTCAATGTGGTTTTACTCATTCTAATTCATGTTCAATGAGGTTTTACTCATGATCTATGTTAAATGAAACTTTTATCATTCTAAAACCATGTTAAGTGTTGTTGCCAAATTTCTATGTTATGATAGTCATGCTACGTCTTTTCATTATGTTCAGGTTTCTTCTATGCTCCATTGATATGACTATTTCCTAACATGAATTTTATTTTTCATGTTATGACTTGGATTCTCCCTTACTAGGATTTATAGATCACCCTTTTCATAAGCATGTCATCAATTTATCCCATGCAATGCTTAGAATGTGAAAATGTAGTGGTCTTGAAAAAGGTGTTTTCAACAAAAATGTTTTTTTTATGTTCTATGTTGTTATGTAATGTTCTGAAGCCCCAAATATACTATAACACTCCATCTTACATGTTATATCATTTGTAGTTTTTTATGTAATAAATAATGTTTAAGTGTGTAATGAAAATAAGGGTTGTTAAATTTGGTATAAGAGGATAGCATTAGTTATTTTGGGATTAAGAATAAAAACCCCTAGGGAAATCCTTAGGGATAATACTATGTATAATAACAACATCCCTAAATTTTGGGGATTATTTAGTAACTGAATTGTCAAAAAAATACATCCATGTATTTATATGAGCAGGTAGAGGCGGCTCTGGCATAGTGGTACCATAGAGTGAAAACTCCGACAAGGAGTTTCAAGCTTGACTCGGGGTGTCTCGGTACATGATAACAGGCCTTGTTGCACATTTAGTTACAACACTCCCAAGGGATATGCTTTATTAATTCATAAGCATAGTATGAACCATTATTAAGGGAGTTAAAAAAATTCCCCTATGAATATATGTTTGAAAGTAGATCATGGATAATATATATTGAAGCATATAAATTCATAGGTTAAGGAAATAAATGTAATTTATAAGTTATCCCTTTTCTTATTTGGATTCCCCTATATGTGTTTAATAATTTAATATAATCATCCCTATGTCTATATTAAATAAAATATATCCAAAATCAAAAAGTTAATGTGTAAGAACCGGGTTCTTATTCATGAGGTATTGGTTTCTTCTTTTCCATTTTCCTTGAGTGTTTTTTAGAAAATAAGGAAAATGTGGAAAGAACCCAAATTTTGTGGGTACACTCCATGTTCTTTTCCACACGCCATGAAATTTGGCCGTGTGGGATGAGTACACAGGGTGTGTAGGCCTGTCGGCGATGAAGGGTGTAAAAACTGACTACACATCATGTACTTAGTATATACACGCTATATAATCAGTCGGTAGATGAATAGTAAGTTCAGGGGAGTAGCTTCCAGTGGAGAGACAGTATACACCGTGTATTCAGAAATACACACTGTGTAATCATGTTGACCGATGAACAAGGTGGCGGTGAAAAGTATCCGCTAGAGGAAAAGTTAAAAAAATGAAAATTACACGCCGTGTACTTGAGAGTACATGTCGTGTAGTTTGTTTTTTTTTCACTTAAAATGGGCAGTAGACTCCTCTTTCAACAGAGGAATCATAGAACATCGGAAGACCCTGAGAGAGAAGGCTGGATCATGGGGGAGCTCCTGAACACACACCGGAACTCGGATTCCTTCGCCAACGGTCTCGATTGAACCACGCGGGTGAGTTGTTCACTATTTTGGAACCCTTCCTTCCAATTCTTTCCCAAGGGGAAGTTATTTGGGTTTGAATTCTTTTTTGTTTATCTCAGATCTATGTCATTCTTAGAGGTTTCAAAAGGCTCCATTCATGTATATTGATTAGGGATATCATGGTTGGTGGTCTGATGTTTAAATACAATTGTCATGTGGTTTTTGTGCACCTTTGTGATACACACCCATGTTTGGGGTGTCGTATGACTGAGCCCTTGACTAATTGAGATATCTAAAATTGCATAGATAATATAATTATAATTATAAATTGCTTTCTATGATCATTTCTTGGATATAGGGCCACCTCATGGGTGTGTTCCCTTGTCTAGACATTTGGCCAGGATACCTGAGGATATTCCATAATTTAGAATTCTGTTAGTTTTCGTGAGAGAAAATGTATATATAATTACATGCTTAATTGTTTGGATCGGCGAGGTTATTTTTTTTAGCCTGGGAGAAACTGTTTGTTTAGCTTGAGGGAAAGTGTTTTCTTAGCCTGTCAGCATTGTTTTGTTTAGCCTAAGGGAAAGTGAATATTAAGCCTGAGGGAAATGTTTCATATTCTTGAGGAAATTTTCTTCCATGCCTGATTTCCTTATCTCTTACGCTTGAGGGAAATATTCTTTATGCCTTAGGGCAATCACTTGAGGGTTTCATTTTTGTTTCCCCATAGGGAAAGGCATGGGTGTATGGTTCTGTTTGGCCTGAGGGCAATAGTTCGTACGTCTAAGGACACTGTTAAATTTTCATATTCACTGTGGTGATTTAAAATGTTGTATCTGTCAAGTTAAAGCACATGATTGATATTATTTTACCTTTTACTTGTTAGATAGCATGTTGTGGTTTTTTCTGCGGCATTGTATATGAGATTGTCAGCAGAGGCAGAGTATCAGGAACTTATAATTCAATTATATTGAATTATTGAATAAATAATAAAATGTAACTGGAACTGGTAGGAGTAGCTGCTTTTGAGTACTTTTAGTTTACTGTATTTTCATTACTGCACACTGCTGTTGTAGAAACTCACTGACAGTTGGGCACTGGCCTTTTGTGGATTTCTACTAAGATTAATTTCTCACACCCAGTTTGGGTCATCTCTAGGGCCCAAATAGATTATATTGTTGTAGGTGTAGATAAGGGAAAGGGTCCCTATACAGGTACATGACGTTGCAGAGGAGTAGAAGACCATGGAACCGAGCTTAGGCTTGCGATGATGCTGAGTTCCTAATGTGTTGTTTTGTTTTGCATTGCTGTATTTTTTCCTTGAACTATATCGTTTTAGATTGAAGTGTATCATGTTTTGGCTGCTTTCTTAGACTTAGGGACATATTTCATCATCACATATGAATGTTGGCCATTTCTTCACTTCAGTATTGTTATCCATTTTAGCTTAGTATTGTTAATTTCTTCCACTTTTAGATACTTGTATTTTTTTTCCGTTGCGCTACACTTTGAAAAATGAGGCAATAGTTTTCCACTATCAGACCTTGGCCCTCGCTACTAGTCGATAGCCTCTAGAGTTTGGGGAAATTCACTTGAGATCATGTGACCAATCGGGTCTGGGGCACAGGTTAAGTGGCACCCAGATCTAGGACATTACAAAGTGGTATCAAAGGGTTTCTTTTCTTTGACATACTGTTTGGATCCTATAGTCAGGGATATGATGGAATTGGTGTTTGGTAATAAGTTGTGCCTGGGAGTAGCTAACCCATGTACAGGGAAAATCCAATCTACCTTGTCTAATTGCAATTTATTTGGTTTTGAAATTTTACAGATGATTTGATATTCACTGTTGGTTGATGCACTTGTTTTCTGCTATTTATATTTTATATTTGGGTTCTATTATTTTCAACCCAATTAAATTAGGGTATTCCATATCATGCATCATTTAGGAACACATTAGAATCACATTCCCTGCATAGTTTACATGCCATATAGGTGCATTAGAAATTTCATGTTGTTGTGATAGATGTTGTTCTCGAAAATGCATGTTGTTGTGAAATATTCATTGAGAAATTCCTGCAATTTGATATGGTATTGTTATTTAAGATTCTAGTAATGAATGCCAAACTATGGTTTTTGAAGAGTATGGACCCTCATCAACCGGAATTTGGTGAATCATTGACTTTTTTATTTCATTGTAACACATATAAGATGCCAATATTTGGTTCACTAGGAGTATGGGCCCTCACGGATCGGAATTTGGAACATGGGTGTTCGTTCAGTGGTTTTCTGGGATTCGGAGTAGTTTCTGAGGCTTACTTTCTGGAAAAACCTAGAACACATGCAGTGTATTTATGATTACAAGACATGTACTCTTTTGTTTAGGAAGAAAAATAAAAAATTTATGTACACATTCTGTACCCTATGTACACGACGTGTCGTCTCTAACCTTGTCATAGGCCAGGTTGGTAGAGAAATGGGAAGGGGATGTTCTAGAGGGAACATTCCATGTACCATTTGTACACGCCGTGTCGTGTTGAGCCTATGTCCGCATGTGTAACTAACAACACAGACAGAGGAATATTCGTTTATACACGTAATGTCAATGTCGAACACGCCGTGTAGTGTAACCTAGGAATCTGACCGTGTAACTAACAACACAGGATAGTGTTATCCTTCCTATTACACATCGTGTCTATATGAAAATCTCCGTATTGTGTGAGACGTGCATCTGGCTATGTAACTAACAACACGGGTCAGTGAAGCTTGTCCAATACACGCCGTATAGATCTCATACACTTCAGGTAGTCTCATTGAAAGGAGATCCACGAGGCTAAGCCATGTAGAAGGACTCAGGCAGTGGAATGAAATTCAAGTACATGCCATGTGTGTAGACAACACACTGTGTGTTTGGGGTGTTACATGACCAATTTTGTTAGAAGTACACGCCCATGATGGAGACTTACGGGAACACGCCTTTTAGTTATTATACACGCCGTGTAGTCTTTTTTTGTAAACCTTGAATGGTTTCTTTCTCATGTTCCCTTCTTACACTCATTGTTTTCATTCCTTAAAAGATCTTAATCTAAGGCATGTGTTTGAACTTATAGATCTATTCCACATAGATGACCTTGAGTTGTTCGCTAGGAGAGAATACTATATTATACTCCAGAGATGGTAGGCCACGGGCTACCAATGAATCCTCCAGCAGATCCAGACACGATACCAGCCATTATAATGGACACAGGCACAGAGGCCCAGTTCCGTGAAGGCTTCATGTGTATATACAGACCTTCTAGGGAGCACCATCGGCTGCCACATAAATGAAAGAGCTGACTCATATATTCCAGTAGTAGCATCCGCTTACATTTTCAAAGGATGGTGGGCCAAAGGATGCAGATTATTGGTTGGGTTCTATGTAGGCTATCTTCAAGCATCTGGAGACGCCTCCTGGGAGGAGGGTCAAGGTCACTACATACATGCTGTGTGATTCCACCAAGAGATGGTGTGATGTTACCACTCAGACAGAGCATCACAGATACATGGCATGGGAATATTTTCCGGTGGTCTTCTTTGAATTTTTCATTCTGGAAATGTTGAGTGAAGATAGAGCTCGAGAGTTCATGAATTTGTAGCAAGGCACCATGTTAGTGATGGATTATTCTGCTCGCTTCACCGAGCTACAGAATTTTGCACCGGTTTTGGTGGGAGATGAGAGGTTGAGGGCCCGACGCCTTTAGGTTAGTATTCGATATGATATTTGTGTGCTGGTTAATGTTTTTAGGTTGCCAATAGTGCATGCTATTGTGAACGAAGAACTTATTACTCAGTGGAACCTTCGGGAAGATAGTGGAGTAGGCCAGGGCAGTTCTACACTAGTTTCTGGTATTATTCCTACCGGTAAGAGGAAGAGGCAAATGGATTTCTTTCAAAGTGGTAGTACTAGACAGAGGAATTAATCAGGTGGCCTAGTGATGTGTTACTAGTGTGGTAAGGAGGGGAATAAGAGATCTTAGTGTCCTCGGGACCTAGTGGAGTTCTGAGCTTGCAGCAAGATGTGTCATCTGCAGCATTTTTGCAGGGTGTTTTCACTAGTGGCTACTGAGAGGGGTTCTATGCAGACTCCATGTACTGGAGCAGGTCCAACAGATTCTTACCGTTTAGGTAATTGGACCATGTTGGGACATTCAGGTCGAGGTGGTGGTCATGGTCGTGGTATCCAGACACTAGGATCTCAGAGACAGCAGGGCGGGTCAGCTCAGGGTAGCCAGGCTGTGTCGTAGGGCCGTGAAAATGGTCAGGAATATACGGTGCAACAGACCCAACATGAGAAGGATCCCGAACCTTCCACTGTCAAGGGTACTATTCTAGTTTCTTCTGTTTTGTCTTTAGTACATTTCGATACTGGTGCTACATATAGATTTATATCTGTGCCAGTTGTGGAGATCATTGGGAACTTTGTTTCTTCTTCTTCAGATTTTATGATTCTAGACACTCCATTGGGAATTAGAACAGCTGGTGTGCTTTAGTACAGGTAGTTCCCCCTTGTGGTTGGTGGTTGTCCCTTTCAATGGGACCTATTTGTCTTAGAAATGACAAGATATGATGTCATTCTTAGGATGGACTGGTTTGTACCCTTCCGAGCCTTTGTATATTGTTATCATCGCAGGGTGAGTTCCATGTCACCAGATGGCGGAGTGTTTCTATGCAAGGGTGAATTGGATGTTTAGGCATCCCAAGCTGGACCCGAGCATCGTGGGCATGGTGGGGTGACAACCCAGATTGAATGTTTTTATCTGGATGACCAAGGAACTTTTCAGACATATTTCCCTCCAATGGTTGTTAGTTTCAGGGATGTCTTCCAGGATGAATTTTTAGGTCTTCCTCTGGAGCGTGAGGTGGATTTCACTATTGAGCTAGTTACAAGAGCAGCACCATTGTACATTCCACCTTATAGGATGAATACACCAGAGTTTCAGGAGCTCAAGAGGCAATTGGAGGAGTTATAGGCAAAGAGTTTTATCTGACCCAGTACTTCTCCTTAGGGTTCACTTGTCCTATTTTCTAAGAAGGCAGACTGTACCCTCAAACTTTGTGTGGATTATCAGAATCTTAAACAGTTTATGGTCAAGAACTGATATCCTTTACCAAGGATTAATTATCTATTTGATCAACTTCGAGGAGCACGAGTGTTCTGGAAGATTGACTTGAGATCCGAATATCATCATTTTCACATTAGAACATCACACATACTTCTTACATCTCTTAGGAGCATATATGGTCTATACTAGTACTTGGTCACTCCTTTCAGACTCACGAACGTGCCAGCAGTTTTCATAGCTCTGATGTATCATCTGTTCCATCCATATCTGGATTCTTTTGTGGTAGTCTTCATGGATGATATCTTAGTGTACTCTCACACTCGACATGACCATGATACCCATCTTGAGATCATTATGAGTACATTGATAGATCATCAGCTATATGTTATGCTCTCAAAGTTCCACTTTTGGATGGATCAGATGCACTTCCACAGTCATATTATCTCAGAGGGAGGATTTTTGGTAGACCCAGAGATAGTGATAGGAGTAGTTTCTTTGGAGTATCATAAGAATGTGTTTGAGATGTGGTATTTCTTATGGCTATATGGTTACTACAGGAACTTCATATAGGACTTATCCCAATTAGAAGAATCGTTGATGAGTTTTACTAAGAAGTGTGTGATGTTTGTTTGGTCAGAAGCTTGTGAGACAACCTTTCAGGAGCTGAAGAACAAGTAGACATCATCACCAGTCCTGATACATCCAGAGAAAGGGAAGAGCTATACAGTTTATTGTGATGCATCAAATATTGGTCTGAGAGTAGTGTAGATGCAGGGTGATCGAGTAGTTGCATACGGGTCTCGGTAATTGAGCCACATGAGAGGAATTTCCCGACGCATGATCTTGAGTTGGCTACCATTATTAATGCATTACGGTATTAGATAAATTATCTATTGGGAGAACATTTTTTGGTGTTTACATAACACAAAAGTCTAAAATACAAATTCACCTACTGTGACATGAATTTGAGATAACGAAGGTGGGTTGAATACATTCATTCCTTCGACTTTGATCTTTCCTATACACCTGGAAAGGGTAACGCAGTTGCTGATGCATTGAGTATGATGACTCAAATACAGGAAGAGCAAGAGGCCAGTGGTTAGTGGTAGCCTATGTCTTTGTTCTCTGAGATGCATTTGGAGGTGCACGATATTCAAGGGAGAGCCTATCTTTCTTCATTAGTTGTGACATATACCCTCTAGGATAGGGTGGGGATAAGACATATATTAGATTTAGAAGTCATAGTTCTATGGGAGTCGGTGGCAAGTGATGATCCTCCTCCTCATTGGATGATATGCAGTGATGAGATAATGTGTGTCCATGGAGGAGTGTGGGTTCCAGGGGATATATGCAGGGAGATGATGTGGGAGTTTCATGCTTCAACTTGGTTAGTGCATCCCAGAATTAACAAAATGTACCATGACTTGAGACTTCAGTATTGAGAGGTTCCACCTGTCTATTGGTGAAGGTGGATCATCAGAGGCCATCCATACAGCTACAATAGTTACCCATTCTGGAATGGAAATAGGATGATGTCACAATGGAGTTCGGGACCAGGTTGCCAAGGTCACCTTGAGGCAGTGATGCCATGTGTGTTGTTGTGGACAAACTTACCAAGGTAGCTCATATTTGGACGATCAGGGAGGCATTTAGTGTTGACGAACTCAGAATGTTGTATATATGAGAGGTGGTATGTCTTCATGGGGTTACTCCTTCTATCATTTCAGATAGGGACGCCTTCTTTATGACTCGTTTCTAGAAGAGCTCTCAGAGGGAACTGGGTACACAAGTTCTTTTGAGCACATCTTACCACCTTCAGACTGATGGCCAGTCAGAGTGTACAATACAGGTGTTTGAGGACATGCTGTGTTCATGTGTCCTAGACGTTAGGGGCTATTGGGAGAAGCACATACCCCTTGTCTATTTTTCCTATAATAATAGTTTTCAGGAAATTATTGAGATGGCACCGTATGAGGCTTTATATGATAGGCCATGTTGATCACCTTTTTTCTGGTTGAAGGCAGGTGAGGTAGCTTTATTGGGACCACATATCATGCAAGAGACTTCAGAGCATGTTCAATTGATTCAGAAGCGGATGACTACTGCTCAGTCTCGTCCAAAATCATATGTTGATCACCGTAGATGACCCTTGTATTTCATGGTCAGGGATCAGGTTTTCTTACATGTTTCACCGAGGTTGGTACACAGGAGGATCAGGAGAAAGGGTAAACTTTCACCGTGGTATGTGGGGCCGTTTGAGATTCTGGAGAGAGTCAGGCTGATTTCTTATTGGTTGTAGTTACCACAGAGGTACATGGCCAAGCACGATGTCTTCTATGTATCTCAACTGCACCATTATCACTCAGACCCGTCTCATGTTTTTCAGCGCAAGGAGTTTGAGCTTCAGGTCGATGCATCATATGAGGATAATTATATTAGTATTGTTGATAGGATCACGAAGGTTCCTTGAGGCTGGTCAGTTCCTCTTGTATGGGTGTTATGGTAACATGGCCAAGTGCAGGACAAAACCTGGGAGTGGGAGACCGATGTACATGCTTAGTGTCCAATGTTGTTCTCATCTTCATCTTCATAACCCTTGGAAGGAAAATTCGGGGACGAATTTCTTTAAGGGGGGAGGTTTTTAAGAACCTGGGTCATATTCTTGAGGTACGGGTTTCTTCTTTTCCTTTTCCCTTAAGTGTTTCTGAGAAAATAAGGAATATGGGGGAAAATCCCAAAATTTTTGGGTGCACGCCACGTACTTTTTCACACGTCATTTACTTTGGCAGTGTGGGATGAGTACATAGGACGTGTAGGCCTGTCAGTGATGAAGGGTTTAAGAATTGACTACACATCGTGTACTTAGTATATACATGATGTGTAATCAGTCGGCATGTGAATAGTAAGGTGGTGGGAGTATCCAAAAGCGATGCGAAATTATACGCCGTGTATTCAAAAATACACGCCGTGTAATCATATCGATAGATCAATAGTGTGGTGGTGAAAAGTATCTTCCAGAGGAATAATTAAAAAATATAAATTACATGCCATATACTTGAGATTAAACACCTCATGGTTTGTTTATTTATCTTGAAATGGTAAGTAGCCTCCTCTTTCGATAAACAAAGCTTAGAACGTCAGAAGACCCCGGGAGAGACGGTTGGAGCTTGGAGGATCTCCCGACCTCACACCGAAGCTCAGATTCCTTCACTGACAGTCTCGACAAAACCACATTGGAGAATTCTTCACTATTCATTAACCATTCCTTCCAATTAATTCTTGAGGGGAAGTGATTTGGTTTTGAACGCGTTTCCTTTATCCCATATCTACGTCATTGTCAAACTTTTCGAAAGGCATCATTCGCGTATATTGATCAGAGTAGATCAAGGTAGGTGGTATGATGTTTAAATCCAAAGTTCATGTGGTTTTTGTGTACCGTTGTGATACGCACCCTTGTTTGGGGTTTTGTATGGATAAGACCTTAAATAATTTAGATATATATTATTTCATAGATAATCGAATGATGATTATAAACTACTATCTAGGATCATTTGTTGGATATAGGGCCACCCCGTGGGTGCGTTCCCCTTTTTATTCATTTGGTGAGGATACCCAAGGGTATGACGTGATTTAGCGTTCTTTGAGTTTTCTTGAGACAAAATGTATATATAATTTCGTACTTATGTGTTGGGCTCGGCCCGGTTATTTTTTTAGCTAGAGGGAAAGTGTTTGTTTAGCCTAAGGGCAAGCTTTTGCTTAGCCTCCGGGCATTCTTTTGTTTAGCCTGAGGGAAAGTGTTTATTAAGCCTGAGGGAAATGTTTAATATGCTTGAGGGTGTTGCTTCCATGCCTGAGGGAATTATATCATATTCCTGAGGGCAATATTCGTTTTTCTTGGGGGCAATAACCTTAGGGTTTCATTTCTGTTTCGCCTAAGGGAATGGCCAGAGGGAAAGGATCTGTTTGGCCTGAGGGCAATGGTTCTTACGTCTGAGGACACTGTTTACTTTTCATATTCACTGTGGTCATTTCACATGTTATATCTTCCAAGATAAAGCACATTATTGTTATTTTTTAACTTGTACTTGTTAGAAAGCTTGTTGTGGTTTTTACTATGGCACTGTATAAGAGATTGGTAACTGAGGCTGAGTGTCAAGAACTTATAATTAAATTATATTGAATTGAAAAAATAATAATTAAATGGAAATGGAACTGGTAGGAGTAGTTTCTTGTGATTACTTCCTAGTTTACTGTATTTTCATTACTACACACCTCTATTGCACAAAATCAATGACTGCTGGGAAGGGGCCTTTGGTGGTTGCCTATTGGGATTTACTTCTCACACCCTTTTTGGGTCATGTCTTGGGCCCAATCAGATTATATTACTATAGGTGTAGACAAGGGAAAGGGTCCCTATATAGGTACTTGACATTGCAGAGGAGTAGGATGTCATGGGAACGAGCTTAGACTTGTGATGCTATGAAGTTCCAACTGTGTTGTTTTGTTTTTCTTTGCTATATTTGTCCCTTGAACTATATTGTTTTAGATTACAGTGTATCCTATTTTGGCTTCTTTCTTAGACTTAGGGACATATTTCATCATCATATATAATTGTTGTTCATTTTTTCACTTTAGTACTATTGTCTATTTCCGCTTGGTATTTTTTATTGCTTCCACTTTTCTGTGCTTGGATTTTTTTTCCGCTGTACTACACTTTGACAAATGGGGGCATAGTTTCCCACTATCAGACCTAGGCCCTCACTATTAGTCAATAGCCTTTGGCATTTGGGGAAATGCGCTTGAGGTCATGTGACCAACCGAGTTCTGGGAACCTGTTGAGTGTCACACGGATCTAGGATGTTACAAAAGTTTGGGTTATCGTACATTGTTATCTGCATTCTTTTATATCCCAAATGTATAGTAGAACAATCTCAAAACCACCAAAAATATTATAAGTAAAGATGTTTGGGAGTACGTAAAATGGGGAAATCATTTCATCCCATGAGTAAAACATTCCGCATATCATAATTTGTGGATTGAACTTCCCGGTGATCCTTTTCATACACCCTATGGTGGAATTTGATGCAATTCTCAGCACAGATTGGCTTTCCTTATATAGATCTATCATAAATTTCTTTGATAGTAAAATCACTATCCATATTGAGAATCGGCCACCAATTCTATACAAGTGAAAGAAATAAGATGATTCTTCTCTAGTACTATCATCTCAAGCATGAATATTACTTACCTTAGAGCATGTGTATCTGGCTCAGATGATTGACTCTACAAAAGCAACCATCCTCGAAGACATACTTATTGTGAGGGAATTTGCAGATGTGTTTTCTAAATAATTTCATGGTCTTCCTATTATATGAGAAGTTGAATTCTCAATTGACCTTATACCTAGGGCATTGAAAATATCCAAGAATCCATATATAATGGATATTGTGGAGCTTGAGGAGCTGAAGAAACAACTACAAGAGAATCTGGAAAAAGGTTTTATACTCCCAAGTGCTTCACCATGGGGTGCACCAGCCCTCTTCGTCATGAAGAAGGATGGGTCAATGCACCTTTTCATTGATTATCATGAGCTCAACATAATAACAAAAAAGAACAAGTATCATCTTCCTTGAATTGATGACTTGTTTGATCAGCTAAAATGTGCACAATACTTCTCCAAAGTGGATCTGTGGTCGGGATATTACCATGTACGGGTGAATAAGGATGATATCCCCAAGACAAATTTTTGTACAAGGTACGAGCAGTGTGAATACATAGTAATTAAATTTATACTAACTAATTCTCCATCAATATTCTTGGAATTGATGAATAGATTCTTTAGAGATTACCTTGAAAAAAATTTGGTAGTCTTTATAATCAATTTTCTAATATACTCCAAAAATAAGGAGGAGCATCAGGAGAATCTAAGCATTGTACCAGTGACCTTGAGGAAGTAGAATCTTTATGTGATGTATAGAAAGAGTGAGTTTTTTTTTGAAGGAGGTATCATTCATGGTGAAAATCATGACAAGAAATAGGATATATGTGGAACCCTCCATGATAGATGCAATTGAGGGATGGTCGAGGCTGACATCTGAAATAGATATCTGTAGCATCTTAGGGTTATCTAGATATTGACGCCTAATTGTGATGAATTTATCACGATTTTTCAACCTTCTTACCAATCTATCTTAAAAGGGGGTAATGTTTTCCTAGTGTGATGAATCTGATGAGTGATTCATGGAGTTGATAAGGTGGCATATCACTACAACAGTACTCACACTCCCAATAAGTAAAGAACCCTCGGTGGTGTATAGTGTTGCTTCCAAGAGGGTTTTAGGCTATCTGCTAATGAAACATGATTATGTGATAGCCTACGCCTCAAGGCTACTAAAAATATAGGAGAAATACTATCCCATGCATGATCTAGAGTTAGAAGCTATGATCTTTGCATTGAAAATATGACTGCATTATCTATATGGGGAGAAGTGTGATATTTATACTGATCACAAGAGCCTCAAATTTATATTCGCACAGAAAGTGATTAATATGAACTAGAGAAGTTGTATAGATCTCATCAAGGATTATGAATTTTCAATCCACTACCACCCCAGTAATGCATACAAGGTGGAAGATGCTCTAAGAAGAAAGGATCATGCATCTTGATCAATGATGAGAAATGAAAATGATTCAATATTCTTCTATTTGTAGAGGATATACATGGAAATCATTGAGGGAGGAACATCATCAATCCTTTATCAAATGATTTATTAAACATCTTTCATGTATAAAATAAAGGATACACAAAGGATGTAGAAATTATGAAAATGGTGGAAGATATCTAAAATATGAAATCTTCAGAGTTTATGGTTGATAAGGATGGAATTTTGAGATTTCGGTCATGATTATGTGTACCATCCAATCCAGATATAAAGAATGACCTTCAGAATGATGAACATAGCTCAACTATCTCTATTCACCCAGGGAGCACAAAGTTGTTTTTGGATCTATGAGAAATATTTTGGTGGCACAATATGAAATGTGAGATTTCTGAATATACATCAAAGTACCTGGTATGTCAGGAAGTGAATTTGGAGAAGTAAAATTATAAGGGGGTGATTCAACCACTACCCATACCAACATGTAATTGGCAGAACATTACCATGGACTTTTTCCCTAGACATCAAAAGATATCCAGAGGAAATAATTTTATATGGGTCATTAATGATCATCTTATGAATAAATCACACATTATCGTGATTCGATAAGACTTATCATTGGATACAATTACAAGGATTTACCTCAAAGAAGTTGTAAGGATGCATGGAGTACTACTATATATTGTATCCACACTTGATCTGAGATTCATATCAATGCTCTAGAAAAGTCACTAACATGCTCTAAGCACTGAACTGAACATCAGTCATCCTGTCATCCTCAAAATGATGACCAATCTTAGAAACCTATTCATACATTGGAAGATATGTTAATATCGAGTTCTATGGACTTCAAAGGGGGATGGGTCTATCATCTACCACTAGTAGAATTATCCTAAAATAATAGTTCCCACTCGATCATCCGAATGGAACCATATGAAACCCTTTATGGGAAATGGTGAAAAACACATGTTTGTTTGGATGAAGTCGGTGAGTGTAACCTTCTAGGACCTAAAATGGTTTAAGAAATGGAGGAGAAGGTGAAAACCATTCATCATCATATCAAGGAAGCCCAAAGTAGATGTAAGAGTTATGTAGATAACCATCAATGAGACATTGAGTTCAAAGTTGGAGAAATGGTATTTATACACATATCTCTATGGATGAAGGTCATTAGATTTTGAAATAATGGTTAGTTAATTCTTAGGTACATAGGTCTCTTCGAGATTCCTGATCATGTCAGGAATGTGTCCAATCGACTATCACTTCCACCTACCATGGCCAAAGTATATGATGCCTTTCCGGTATCTCTGTTATTGAATTACATACTAGACCCTTCACATGTACTCTTTTTAGAGGTAGCGAAGTTAGAGGTTGAACATTATTACGAGGAGTCTCCAGTGAAGATCATGGATCATAGAGATAAAGTTCTATGTAACAAGACTAACCACATGGTTAAGGTACACTGGTTAAACCATAAGTACGAAGAGGAAACATGGGAAATATATGAGGTAATGAAGGAAAAATACACCCACCTATCTGTGGCATAGAATGTAAAATGAAATTTTGAGGGTGAAATTTCATAAGGGGAGAAGATTGTAATGACCCAAACATCTCTCAATGAAAAATTTTCTTGATATAACTAAATGTATTATTATGAAAAATGGTAATTAAAAACATATGCACTTCCTTGGTTTTATGTTCTTGGATTTTAAAACACCATTATGAATTGTGATCGTTGCTAATATAGTCATTGAACTGTGATCACATGATTAGTTTAAATATAGGGATTTAACCAATCCAATTTACTCAGACAAATGAAGTGATGGACTCATCCAGTAGACATTCCCCATAAGAAGCCTATTTTTTGGAGCTTATAAAGGAGGTTGAATCATTGTGCTTTACTATTGACTATGTTCGAGACAAGATTCCACATGTTAAGATTCAACAGAACTTCCTACAAGATAAGTGGAAGTTGATAGGGATTACCACTTGAGCAATGTTATCTGAGCCACCCCAAGAGTCTTTTATCATTTCACACCTTACCATTTGGTTCTATGTTGGTGTTATAAGGGGTTGGGTAATGATACCATAGAACTATGATTATGAACATTTTTTTGTATATAGAATATACATTCATTTAATTATTGTTACTATGTAAATAGTTTTTTTAAAGAAAAAATAGCATTTTTAGTTAATTAAGAAATATATTTTGATGAATTAGTTGATTTTTGAAATAAAATCTTATATTAATTAAATATTATTACTAAATTACTTTTTATACAATATAAATGAACGTATACTTCTTATGAATATGATTGTGATTTTTATTAAGGTTTAAAAACTATTTTTGTCAAAACCCATGAATTTTTAATAAACGTTGGACTTTGTTTTAAAAGTAATAAATCACATATTTAAATATTTATTTAGATAAATTGAATAATATTTTTGGAATCAGTACATTGATATTATCCAATGGTGAATTTTTCATAATTTTCAGAGACAGTTGAATTTTTTATTAGAAATTAAATATCGTTTAAATATATAATGTGTTTTATGACATCATAATGACTCAGTAGTGATGTAATAAAATACTATAAACATTATTTTCGGCCAATATATTTTTTAAAATTAATATTATGTGATTTTGGGAATGTTTTATTTATTTTACAATGATTTAGTGGACCCTACAATACTTATTAGACATTTTATCTTTTTAAATTGATTTCATTGAGAGTGTGACTCAACTCCACATAAGAACCCCTATTATTTTTAGAAGTTAGTAGATTGGACGTATAAAATATCATTTGACACTCCCATTTGGAAAAATCCATTGGCAAAATCCATGGGTTGGTTTTTGGTTTTAATTTGTTTAATGTGTGGTGTCCCAAACCTAAGTAATAAAAAATTCCCACTCCTTTCCTATATATTCCACCCAAGCTCCCACTTCATCTTCACCCAAATTTATTTGTGTTCATCCAACCTCTTCCCCCCTCTATCTATAATCCTCCCAAGTCACCCCAAGCTTCCAATAAGCCTGTATGAATCCCCTCCTAATCCTATAGGATCGCACATCCAAGTAAGGGATTTCTCCCTTTCTCATTTTTGTCCAAATTTCGTTAAGTTGTTATACCCTTTTTCATTCAATTCAAAATGTTGGGGTATGATTTTGAACCACCCGCATAATTGTCTCCATATGTTTGAATTTATTAGAGACCTCTTTCTCTCTCATTAGTTCCTCCCATGAACACCTGTTAACATGCAGAAAGTTCATAAGGAATTTCTCTCTTCCAATTTACATTCAAGCAATTATTTTGTATTACGAATATAAATTCCATTAGATATGTTAAGGCATGTATCTATATTTCCACCTTACATTAAAGTTCATGTACATAGATTTAGACCCCTATTTCTCTATCATCAACCATTTTTATGAATTTTTATGTCACACTGTTATGCTGCCAAAATTGCACCACGATATTCCAAGCCTATGTCTTTTTGTAATGAATACCATGCCAAATTTTCTATCAAGGGTATTAAACATTATGATCATTTACTTATTGATTGTATAGATTCTTTTTTGTGTTCCACATTCCTTTATCATGGAATAAATGATGATGTTAAATGAATCTATGTTATATGATCCATGTGGCACAGTTATGCATGAAATTAAATGACTAAGAAGGGTGAACACTAACAGTGATTTAATGCATTGGGTGAATATTAGTATCATGATATGTCAAGTGAAATGAGGTTTTACTCATTATAATTCAAGTGCAATGATATTTTACTCATTCTCTATGTGCAATGATCCTTGACTCATGCTAATACCATGTTAATTGTTGTTTCTATTTTTCTATTTTATGATAGTCATGATATATCTTTACTTTCTGTTCATGTTTATTTTATGCTCGATTGATATGTATGTTTCCTAACATGTATTTTATTCTTCATGTTATACCATTTTTACTCCCTTACTGGGCATTATAGGTCACCCTTTTCTTATGCATGTCCTCATCTTATCACATTCAATGCTATGTATGATGAATGTAGTGGTCATGTAAAGGATGTTTTCAATAAAGATGTTGTATTTTATGTTCTAAGTTGTTATGTAATTTTCTTAAGCCCCAAATACACTATATCTCATTATATTCTATGTCATATCAAGTGATTTTTTATGTAATAAATCATTTTTAAGTGTGTTATAAAGATCAAGGTTGTTATATTTTCACTTACCACCGATGTTCTAATATTTGGAATCCTAGTAGGATTTATTATAGATTACTTTCATACATCCATTTCTCATTTTCAAGGGGAAGTATGGTTTACCCTTTTTACGATGTGGGTTCACATAACTGAATATTTATTTGACAAACCTTTGATGACTGATATAAATTTTAAAAGGCAAATTAATTTTAAGAGGGATAGATTGTAATATCCTGAGGTTTTATGATTTTTTAAAAATAAATTATTTTTAATTTTAAGAGAGCTTATATTACATACATGAACGTCGTTATCTATTACTGGGTGCGACATGTGAAACTTAGCTTCATTAAGCCTTTAAATATATTTATTACTACAAAACCATTAAGATGGAGATTATGAATAGTATTACATAATTTATAAAAAATTAATGTAATCTTCTAAATGAGTAAAATTTTATTTCTAAATTATTATTAAATAATCAATCAATTATCAGTAAAGTGATTATATTTATAAAAAAAATATGTTTTCATCAAAAATTATTTTTACTAAATCTTGTGATAAAATATGAAATAAATTTTTGAAAATTATATAATAAAAAAATTAATTATTAAATAATCATTTCAAAATTATGTTATGGTGAAATTTTTGGATTTGTTGGAAAATATAGATTTTATAGTGAATAATGAGAAACGAAGATTTATTAAACTATAATTGGGGGGAATTTCATCTTATAATATACTTATAGATAAAAAATATTATATTTAGGGGTTCTTATATTGATATGTTTCATATGTAAGGATGTAGTGTCTCAAAAAATAGACCAACCAACACATTTTATGATCTTTTAGTATATAATATATTTCATATAATTTTACATCATATAACAAGGACTCGGATGTATTAAATTTTAAAGTTATAAAGTGATCATAATTTCTAATATATTTTGAGTCATATGGAAGTGGTTTCTTACACACTATTTTATTGTATTGTATCTAGGAATTTTGATTTTTGTAGTTTAAGATCATTGTGATTTTAATAATGATTCGTGAGTTTTATGGTCATGAAAAGGGGAGTTTCATAAATATGAGTTATAATAGAAAAGGGTATAAAAAATATACATATTTCCAATCTGTTATAAAATCATGAATACAGATGATGCATACTATATCATAAAATTTGTATTTTAGAGATGTAATATGATCACAGGTGGGATTATTTCAACCATTAGTATTTGTGGGACTACCCCAACATTTACTATAAATGGATTATTGATATAAAGGGTGGACCTTCCTTTAGGACTCAAATATCCCTAAAAGATCACATATAATCTCAAAGATAATTTGTTATTTACTATTAAATGGAGGTCTGTTCTGATCATTCATGAACCCGGTTACAAATATCTATGATAAGGGAAACCAATAGGACACACTCTCGGATCCCAACGTACCAATATGTGAATTTTAATTAAAATAATATAATCAATATTTTTTCAAACATCAAATGTTTTGAACAATTTTTTTAGAAGAGGAAAAGTAAAAAAATCTAAAATAATTTGAATCTATACCAGCATGTGTTAAACTGGCTATTTGGTTTGGATGAATAAACCTTTATTAAAGAGGATGGTAATATAGACTTCACAAGAATTATATTTATTTCTCAATATGTAATGGAAAAATATTTCTCCTTTGTTATATAATCCACCATGTTGGGGAATGGAAGTTTAATTCCAAATTCGAATGACCACTCCAAGTAGTTTATGGTCATATGAGATATACCATATGTCATATAGTTTGGGTCATATGTAAAATACCACATGTAATATAGTATAGGTTCTAGTTTAAGTGACCTTATATCCCAAAATTTATGTCTTATGATTAAGAACATTATATAGGTAACTTTACATGGGTCCAGATCATTTGAAAAATGATATTTCCATGTCATACTATTTAGGAAAGATAGAAAATCCAATATGCATGGAAATAGAGCTCCACAATTGAGAGCACAATAGGGGTTTATTTAGAATCTTGTCTGGGAAAAATAAAATTTATCTAGACATCTATACATATCCTATAAAAGAAAAAATAAATAATTAAATAGTTAATTAATATATAATCCAAGTATACAGATATGTCTCAAATAAATTAGAGGATGAAAAAAATGAAAAGATGCTCATGAGGGATTTAGGGATTAAACCCAAATAAAAATTTTGAATGGATTAATCAATATATCAGAACCAACTTTCAAAATAAATATTTTTTTTCAGACTGGGATAAGAAATCCTTCCACTACTATGTATCCTAATATAGTGGGGATCAGGACATGTGTAGTTTAATTATCTAAAAATTATTAATCATAGGTTCGGTGACTAATGAAATTAGCGTTGGATATTATTTCTTTTACGATTAAAACCTAAAGGAAATAAATGGGACCCCATTATCTATTAATATCATACATTGGGTATATCCATATTTAATCTGTATCATTTGTAATAATCCATTAAAAAATTTGGTTTCATGGAATGTTAAACATTAAATTGTTTAAATTTCTTTTTGATGGATTATATGTCATTCATTTTAATATAAAGTGGAAAGGGATTTTATTTAATGTAGTTTAATATTCATATGACCAGGAAAATCTCTACGAAACATATAGACCTTTAGTGTGGAATTTATGGTAACTTATTTAAATTTGTAGAGTGACAAATTTATTTAAATAAAGTGATATCTATGAAATATTATTTTATATCAAAGTAAGAATAAATTATATTCACATTAAAAAAATTAAAAGATTCTCTAACTAAATCAGACATTTATCTATCTACTTTTAAACCCAGTCCTTAAAGATGAAAACCCCATTCATCAAAAGTCCCAATAGTCAGTGGTAAGGACTCTAATTGGGAGGATCCTTCATAAATTCCTCATGTTCTATCTAGATCTTCATAAAATAATGAAGGCAACTATATAATAGAAATAAGTGGTATATATCCTCTTTTTAAATATTAAGTAAATAGATCGTGAATATTATTTCGCTAAGGGATGATTTCCTATAATTATTACACCCACTTTAGGTTCTATAATAAAAAATTGTACATTGAAAATACATTTATTATTGTGCCACTAACTCCATTATCCCTTTATCTAAAATCTCTTAATGTTAATCCATAATATTGATTCACCACATGATAGTATTCCATAATATTTTGTGGTTGGGGCTGTGATTTTCCTTTTCAATCAAACCCACCTCCTCATTTCTCATAATATTTTGAGATCAATAAAATTATTCTCCAAGAAAATTGTTAAATACTATGAAACATACTATTTTTGGGATGAATATACCATTCATTACAAATAATTAATATAATGAACAAAAAAATATAATAAATGTGTTCTATATATTACTTCGTTACTATGAGAACAAGGATGAACTTGAGATCTTAGTGTTGGTTCTTTAATCTCGATGAATATAGGGGATACTATCCAAGATTTTAGTGTGTTTGGGAATAGTGACAGAACCAGTACACTATTTAGCTTTTACATTGTTAGGTAATTGATGGTTATTACTAAGTTCAAGTAATGTTAAAATTAAATCACGCGTGGGGGTGAAAATATTAATTTTTTCTATCCTTATCAGATGGGGAACCTCATTACATAAAGGAAAAAAGTATTATTCAATTATTTCACTATAGGGGGACTATCACCAATCCAAATCGATATTTAGATATAATAGTCACGTACATTCATAATCAAACTGAGTGATTTTATCTTTTGAATATATGGAACTTTAATATTTAGTGTAATGATTCAAATATGACATGATAACACCATTTCCATCCACAATGGAATGATTGGTGTAAAACAATTGGTGTCCGGATGTTGACCCTGGTGACTCAATATTCTATTCATATTGGGTGAATAATTTATCACCATTTCCATCTGAGTTATTAATAGTGTTCAAGGGTACTTCATTATGGGTAGGTGATAAATCAACAATATCATGATAAAAATTATATAATTAGAATATAATAATATATATTGAGATTCAAATTATTGGATTGGAGTTTGTTCATACATATCAAGAGTACACTCATTAATACCTAAAAATATTCTATCAAACATGATAATACAATGTTATTAGGGAATAAAAGATCATAATTCAAGATTATCTACGTGATCAGTGAACACATATATCAATTTTATAACATTAATAGATTTGACATGATGATTCTCATTTAAATATACACTTTTTTTGTGGGATGATTCTTATTCTCCCCATACTGAGCAGATGAGGTCCATATGAGTGTTGAAAGAATTTGGAATGCATTGGGACTTCTAAAACTCTATTAATAACTTGTTCCCAAAATTTGATTTCTTCTATGTATGTGAAATATTTAACAATATATTATGTGAGGATTAGGGAATTGGGGAATCTAGTTTTTGATTCTGTAATTCTATGATAATGGATGTTTTGTGATCCACTAATTTGAGTATCATAAATTCATTAAGCAATTATTATTTCCAATAAGGTAATTTTTATGATTATTATTAATTTTTTATCCTGATTGGATGGCCCACACATATGTCAAATGTGCCATAGAATTTTGAAAAGTATCTTGACCAGCATTGCCCATTTTTTCCTTATATCCTTAAATAAGAAGCATTCTAGATTTTCTGACCCATCATATTAAGGAAAACAAAAATTTGGTGATTTTTCGTTGATAATTAATTTTTATACCAAATTTTTACAATGAAATATGGTTATTCTCTTAAGAGGAGATAAAATATACAATAACATGATTGTTATAGAAGGAATAAAAATTATTCTCCATTTTTTAAAGTTATTTATCTTAAAAATTTATGGTCTGAGGTTAATAGTAATTGATTATAATTTCCTTGAGTTCATAATTCATGATACTGGTTCTAGGTAATATCTTTGTTTTGTTCACTGAATATAATCCTCTATAAAATCTTCTATAATTACGAACTCTTAAAATCCATTAGTCTACTTTATGGGGATTATCATAATTTACCACTGATCCTATAAGTTCATGGTGAAAATTTCAAGTAGTTATTATTGGGAAGTATATGATTCATATTTTTATGTTAGCCTGTTCAATTTTGTAATGATATCCATGAATCTTAAATTCTCTTTCAAAATGAAATTGGAGAGCTCACCAATAGTCATTTTCCTTTATATAGAGCTAAATTGTTAAGCGAAGTAAAAACTTATAATTTCTCTACATGAAATAGATCGTGATGTATGTTTTTATTATTAAAAAAGTATATGAAAATTTAATGTTTTCACAAGGCATATGATTTTGGTCACATATTTCAGTAATTCATTTTTAATCATTAGGATTCAATAGAAATAAGTTTTGTGAGGTGATACTATAGAAATATTATTCCATTAAATGGGGAGATGTTTGAATTCAAAATGTTTTTTATAAGAGTTTTATAATCCCCCCACTCATTATATATATTCCTCTATAATTATACTACCATATATTCACCATCCATAAAATCCATCTAAGAGGTATCAAATTATATTAAGTATCATAACTCCACTGACTGAGTTAGGATTAGTGATATTCCTAAAATAATTGTTTCTGTCTCCCTAGTGGTGGGAATTTTTATTAATCCATAATTATAATAGTCAAATTAATTAGATGATAAGATCATAAATATAAAAGGTGTCATGATTTTGGTCAGGTTGTTTGATTAACCACTCTATGTTAGAGAGTGGCACCTTATGTGGGAATGACTATGTCTTAAAATCCAAACCAATGGGTATATAGACCCTGATAAAATGATTATTGATCATCCGAAACTCATATATTATTACATTGATTTGATAAATATATTCTTCTACTAAGGTGGAATTGATACTATTCATTGGTGGGTGGGCTGTCAATATATCCCCACCATTTCATTTTTTACCACAATGTCATTAAGAGGAAAACATTATTTATTCCTAGTCTTTATGATGTTTTTCATTAAGATAATGGTTTTAATCATTAGTTTGTAAATAATAATGACAAACACTTATGTGATACCTATATTAGGAATCCAGAATACCCATGTAGGAGTTATATTTAGGATTTGAGTTTGTCAGTATCTAAAAAAGATATTAGATATTGTTGCGGTGGTAAACCATTGAGTGTCTTTATTGAATGAGTTATCCTTCAAGATATGAAAAATGTTGCAGAAACTACAACTACTTTCCAGAATTACATTTTTATTATTTTTATATAAGAAAGGAAACAACAGAAAAAAGGCATCCACATGGTTTATTTCCCATCTTCGTTGAAGGGTTATATTCGAAGGCAATCACCAAGACTATTTCCGATGATGTTTGATTCTCTTGGATAATGGTAATTTTTTATTTCACTAAGAACTTTTTTGTGGTATTATAGTTGGAATTACAATAATGATTTTTTAATATATGATGTCCCCTAAATAACTCAATATGTTCAATATATTACTTTAGATGCAACACAGAACATAAAAAACCATTATATAATTTGATAAAATATAAATATTTAAGTATGACAAGTAAAATATTTGCATTGAAAAACAAGGAATGATTACGAATAATCATTCTATGAAATATGTATATAATTAAAATAAATACTACATTTAATATGAATAAAATTAAATTTGTGTAACTAAATTGAAAAATAATATTATTTATTGATAGAAAATTATTTTATAAAATTAATCTTTTGAATTCCAAAAAATATGTGAATAATGATGGTAAATTTTTTTTAATATTAATAATTAGTTCACACAAATTAATTTGGTAAATAGTATGAGATAATAACAATTAAAGTTTGTATCTAAAAATTAAAATTTCCAACAAAACTGGTTTTAAATTATATAATTTTATTTTATTAAAAAATTTAATTTACAAATTTCAGAATTTAAATTTGAAAAACTAAAAATTATTTTTGGATTTGGAATAAAAACTATATCTTAAGGATATTTTTTTAGAAATAATTTTTTATTAGTTGAATAGTGAAAAAATACTTATATTATAAAAACTGTGACTTTTTGAAATTTTCTTAATACAAGAATGACTAAAAAACATGAAACCTTTGTCTATAGAATATATATATTTATAAGTAAGATAAATCATTTAAAAATACTCTATTGATTCTATATTAATCATGTGTACCATTTTTGAAGATTATTTAATATTTTACTCTAAAAAACTATTTTTATTCACATATATTAAAAATTTATTATCATAAGTTATATAAATTAAATATATATAAATAGTTTTAATATTTTAAATAAAAAAAATTAATATTATTTAATAAAAAATTTCATTTTTTGGCCAAAAATTATTATTAACTAGATTAATGTTAATAACCATGGTAATGGTAAAACATTTAATTTCAATGAATTTATTTTAATATTGTGTTATTTTTATATAACAAATTAAATATCTATATTTTAAAGTAGGAAACTATTATTATTTTTTGAAACACGTATAAAGTATATTATCACAAATTTAACTGTTAATCATAAATAAGATAGTTTAAGAATACATAATGGTTAATATTTATTAATCAACAAAAAATATTTTTTATTTATTATATATTTTAATCTAAAAAGTGATTTTATAATTTTGAATAAGGTAAGATTAAATTTTATTAAAAAATTAAAATATGGTATTAATTTATACCTAATATTTTTATAGTAAAATATATATTAATTTGTTAAAATTAGTTACTATGGTAGAAATCAATGTGTTAAAATGTAAAAAAAACTATGGTAAAGAAATTGATACAAGTTTAGAACGTCTTTGGAAATTATTTTTGTAGTTTTTATCAACAAAATCCTATACTATAATCCAATATTACTATATTTTGGATTCATTAGGAAATTAATAGGGTAATGAAATCATGGAAGTGTAAAGGGTATTCCCAAAAGATCCCTTTTCTTCACTTATAAAAGTGGTTAAATTTCACCACATTATGGTTATATTTACAATTTTAACTTCACCTAAACCTATGAACAAATTAAATCCCCTATAATCCATTTTTTAATCAATAAGAATGTGGTCACTAGATTTTACCTAAAAGTTTTTTTTAAAAAAATCTATAATATTAGATAAAAAGTCCCCAATGAAAGTGTCACCTTTTTCATATTTTTTCCCCTAATCATACTATTATAATGATTTTATTACAATATTAATATAATGTCCTAAATATCATTAATATTATTATATTTATTATGTTAATGGAAAAATTATTTACTCACATCCATCCACTTAGAAAAACAAAAAAAATGTTAATTGTGTGTTGGGTCGACAACCGCCTCTCCAAAGTAACATTTTTTTATATTAATTTTCATTAATTAATAAAACCAATTAAAATATAATTCAACATAATAAAATAATATAAATAATATAATTTTTATTAATATTTTATGATATTATAATCTTTCTATAACCATAATCAATGATCGAGATATGGCTTGTTCATGACTTGGTTTAGTCTAAACACCATTTAGAAAAAAGAATTAAAAATCTATCATAGTTGAGTATATGAAATTAAATATGAATGGTATCATAATTTAATATTAAAACAATTATTAGTTTGTAGATAATTAAATTATAGACTAATTATTTTAAATATAATTAAAATAACATCTTTGATAGATAAATTTATTGAAATAAGACGACAATGATTAAATTTTTAGAAAACATTAGAAAAAAAATTCATAACAAATTATTATATAGTACATATTAAATTAAATATTGTTTATATTTTCCTCATAAGGTATATAAAAACATAAATATATTATTAATGATGTTGGGTGAGTATACAGAACAAATTTGGATCAAGTTACGTGTTTCATCTCAAAATTTATGTCATTGAGAAAATTTTCCTTTATACATCTAATTTCATTAAAATGATGTGTACAATTTTAATTGGATATATAATGTAATGGATTATATTTATTCATGGTTTTATAAATTCTAAATAATTATCTCTTCCTTTTGAGAGGTTTTTATTATATATTTTTTTAATTCGTAAGGATTTCTGTATCAACCCCCCATCATTGAGATATGCTTTGATATTATGAAACAATAATCATTTACAGGGAGTAACTATAAACCCATTATGTTATAGTATCATAAATTTATTTCCAACCTTTTAATTTCAATTCCATTATTTTTATTTATTTTTATGATCTATTATTGATGTCTTCCCTAAAATGTAATGGCCTTTTATAACTAAATATTTTTTCACGAATTATTATATTTATTCAAGAATTTTATATTTCAGATATTCTAGTATTACCTATTCATTTATTTTGAGACCAAAATTTTATACCAATACTCATTATTTTTTATTTTTATTAATTCTTGAAAATTAAAAAAAAATAGAATAATTACCATCCACTTAAATGATGGTTTACCCTCTTTACCCATTATTTCAATTCTGACTAATGTTTTCATTATAAATTGGAAACCAAATTATGTTTTATCTCATGTGACAATAATTATCTTATTATCTTCTTTTTAAAATTATTTTTCATCATCCCTATTTATACCTTTGGTTTTCAATGAAATTATTCTAAAATGGGTTCCCTTCCATGATCATTTGTTGTGGTTCATTCATGCCACACCTGCTAATTTTGAGTTACATGTTCCCTTTTATTTACATCCATTATATAAATTATTAAACTCAAGAAAGTGATATATTATTTTATATATGTACCTTAAATATATAATTGGTTAGATAAAATCTTAATTTCTAGGATTATACACGTTTTTAGTTCCCTTCCAAATTCCCACTTTCAAGTTATCCTTGTTTAAGGGTACTTTCATATTTCATCTATCATGTCAGGTATCACCTCTAGAAAAAATAACAATTAATAAATTTTATAAACACTCGTTATTTTAAGGGAAAAAATTTTGGTTCAGTTATTGTTTTATAAATAATATTATTTACATTCCTTTGTTAAAATGATCATTTTCATCAAAACCATTACCCAAGTGGTGCTTTTTTATTCTTTCTTCAGTGAGGTCCTTCACCAAAAATTATATATATTAGAACTCAATGTTCGAGACCTGTGTATATTTTTAAAATTTTAAAATACATATGAATTATTATTTATGTGATTTGGGAGTGAACCTAATCCACTATTTGAATTTTTACACTATATATGGTTCTTGAGTAGTTTTTACAAACACCTTTTTCCATATAATATTTGGATTAGAGTTATTTATACCTAAAATATATATGGAAAAGCACTATATCTCCTTATATTATCTGTAATGGATTAGTGTGTTGACCTACCCATCTATGTGACATTCTAAACATCATGAAGATGAACTTTAGAGTAACCCTTGGCTTATTGTTATAATTTCGTGTGTTGTGTTTTTTCCACATATTACATTATTAGATGATCATTATATTTATTTTCATTATTCCATTATTCAACTATTTTAATTCATTTATGATATCTTGTTATGCCTCTTGACTCATAGGTTTGGATCTAATTTTATGTTTGTTCCCTTAATAGGATTTCTAGTTAAACCTTCTCCTTATGTATTTTCAATAGGGAATCATATACAATTTTAGAACATATTTGATATTTAGAATCAATATTTAGAGTTAAAAAATAATGAATTTTTCATTTTAAATGATATATTTATGTATCTAATCTTCTAAATAAAATGTAACTATAAAACCATGTATTTTATATGTTTGAAAATCATTTTTAATATCAGAATAAAATATGTGTTTATGGATTGGGTTTATAAAATAGGTATAAAATAAAGGTCTAGTTATTCTTAATCATTAAGAAGTGAAAACCATAGTGAAACCCCTCGGGATATTTTTATGTATTAGATAACAACCGGGAATCTAGGTAATGTATAGAGTATATGGGTCGGCTAGAATATACATCATTGTCTATATTCCTGAAAGTGGATATAGTTCTAGAATAGATGCACCTATGGGTAATCACCATCAAAAGTTTTGATTGATCATTGACTCGATAATCACTCTGATTAATGATGAGTGGGAATAAGACTACACACATTGATGGACACTCTTAGGGGATGTAGTTTATCTTATCAGATACTCATTCCAATATTAATTGAAGGATTTGTTTTATTATTAAATTGGGGTCAAAGGTAAGTAATCATAATATAATTGCACAAATAGACACATAGGATAATTTAAATTTGATACAGGGTTAACTAAAGGAATCACAGTCTGACCTAATGTTGTAAAAGGGTCCATTTTCTATTGTTGAATCCCTTTATGGTTTTGATAAAGATATTTCCCCAATGATTTTAACTATCTATCACTAATTTGAACCATTTTGGTTTTAGTAATACTTAGAAATAGATGAAACAATGGTTTTGAGGGAAAATGGGAAGATTAAATCACCTCATATCCCATAATAATGAGAGATAGAGTGAGAAACCTTGTGATTATTCTTTTCAAGCAATAATGGGTATGATCTATAATATGAACATTGAAAAATTCAAAAAAACACCATGGAAGATAAGTATGGAGTCTCGTAGAATTTAAAGTGATTAAGATAATGAATTGAAAATGATTCAATTTCATTCATGTCAAAAATGATGGATGGGGTGTACAAGAGATTATCACAATGAATAAGAAAATGATTCATGTATGGGAAGATTGGTCATCAATCATGTGGTTTTCCAAAAGATATAATTCATCCAATCAACAATTTGAATAGTATAAAAGTCATAAGTATCACATCATCCACACTTTAGTTCTTCTCATTCAAAGAGTTTGGGAAGTATAAAAATTAATTCCATAACCCCAGACTACCAATGATAATAATCATCAATGACCACCTCGACGTAGGGGAAAACTATACTATTGAAGGTAGGGTGTGAATGAAATGGGTAAAGGTATACCAACCATCCTTTTAAAATTTATGAGTATTGGAATCTATTTGACCAACACTACTAATCCTAGAAATGTTTATAGGAATATTGTATCACACCCAAATAGTTCGACTATTGATGAAAACATATAGTTATGTAATTATTATATCTGAAGTCAATGGTATAAAAAATTTACTTTATGAAAATCATTATATTTTTTCCTTAAATAAATTTTATGGTATATTAGAAAAATATTTATTCTCTCCACATATATGAATAATTATTCGGAATACTAAGATCCCAGTACATATCAATCAAATATATTCTATAAATAAAAGGATATTCATGAATACTCTTTAAAATGAAAGTATATAATATTGTATGTGACATTGAAAAAATATTGGATCTATTCTCAAATTGTTAAAAAAATAAATATTAGGTAAAATGTTTTATAGGGAAAGTGATATGTTTCAAATGTTTTAAAGGTTTATATATCCCTATGGATTACATCTCAAGATACAAATTAATAATTTATTAAAAAGTTATAATTTATATTGTAATGATGAAATTTATTTATTGAGAGATATTGTAAAAACATGATATTTTAATATAAATTTTACTCAATTTATTTCAATGTGTTTGACAACTTTCTCCATAATATACAAAAAACTCAAACAAATTTGTGATATATTCTATAAAAATATAAATATTTAACTATGATTGTTAAAAAATATCCATTAAATTTTCCAAAATGAGTAGGATTACATATTTTTTCTATATTTACAGAATGAAAATGAAGTCTACTTGTATTATAAATTAAAATTAATTAGTATACCAAAAATGAATAATAATATCATATATTATTTAGAGAAGTATTTTTTCTAATAATATTATTTTTATATTATATTATATTTATTTTATAAAACATATTATTATTGATGATAAATTATTTATTATATTAATAATTTGGTAACAAAAATTTAGTTTATAAATAATATGTAATAAGAATTGTAATAGTTAGTATCTTAAAATTTTATTTTCCAATAGAAATGATTATTGATTATAATAATTATTATACTAAAAAACTAAATTAGTAAATTATAAATTTTGAATTTGAAAAAATAAAAATTATTTTTAGATTTTTAATAATAATATTATAATGTTTTTTTTTCTATAATACATGTTTTTTAGGTTAATAGCTCCAAAATTCTAAAATTACTAAAATAGTACATTTTATGACATTATCAAAATACAAGAATGACTTAAATTTTTTTGGAAAAATGTTTCATATAAGGAAATGTATTTTATATTAAAATAAATAATGTAAAAATTATATGATGATGTTATTAAACCCATGTGTAATGTCAAGGAAACATAATAAATATTTTACTCTAAACACGGTTTTTATTTACTTGTAATAGTAATTAATTTTCATCCGTTATAGATAATTAATATAAAAAAATGGATTTCTGACACTTGACCACTCAAAGCAAGAGGGAAGGTCCTACAAAACTATTTTATGTCTCCCATCCAACCACAATTGTTGCACTTGATAGGGTCGGGGTCATAACGTTTTTTAATGTGGCCTCACCAACCACATTGATGGAAATATACCAATATGCATGCACCAATAGCCTGACAGGAACATAGGTTGTGGGAAGCCTCAAAACGACACTTCCTTCCAATATATAAAAAACCACTAGGGCAATAAATAGTGCTCCCTTGTTCTTTGCCCTATGCTTCCCTCGGGTTTCTCTTTGTAATCAGCACCCGATTCGCAATCTTAGTGATAGAGGGAAACCTGAAAATATTGACCTAAAACTTGATAGCATGTCAGAGACCTTCCTCGAATCAACTCCCCCTCGTCATCTCCTTAGTAAGATACATCAGTGAATAACATTTCAGGCCCATAAAGCATGTAGAGTATTATATAATTGACATTGCACCCTACTTTAGATGCATAAACTCAATAGCTTGCTCTGATAGCAATGTCATGGCGTAAAATTAGACGTAGAATAGGGTTTGGAATTCATCCCAACCCATATTCTGCATCCCATAATCCTAGTTCAAAACATCAATCTAGCACTTCTCTGCTTCACATAGTATGTAAGTCGTGAGCTTGACCCTTGGACCCGAAGGCATCTCGTGATCCTTAACAATTGGTAACACCGTCTCTAGCAACAGATTTGTAGCCTATGGTCCGAAATCCCTTAAAAACACAGTATTATGTTGTATCAAGAACACTTGTGTTAGGTCAATCATATTTAAGGTTGTATTCAATTATCCATGTATCGTCTTCGTATAGAGAAAGAACCCCTAGTGGAATTTTACCTCAGTACTTGTGTCCAGAATAGCCTCTGTTTCCAAAGCTGGAATTATAGAAGGATCAAACGGTAGACTGTGTCCCACTGTCTCTAATGTATTTTCATCACCTCTATCATGGCGTACCACTGGAGGTCTTCATGGTGGTGTGTCTCTAAAATTCCAAACGCACGCCACAGGAAAAAACAAAATAAAATTAAATAATTGATGTCATAGGATATGTCAAACCCCTACTAGAAACCAATTCAAACCCATAGCCTACTGCAAAATGCAGAACTATATAAATAACATCCATCAAAACACTAGAAACCATGCTACTTTCCCACTCAAAATCCGGTTCTTGACTAAGTCTCTATTCACCATCATCTTCTATTTCCATTTCACATTTTGTAATTTAGGAAACTCCACCAAGGGTTTACCAATTATTGAATCAACGAAGGCCAATATCACCTCATGAACCTAGAACATAGCTCCCATTCAAACCATACATATCATGTTCATTAAACATTTACATTCCACTAGTGCATCATTTCCCAATTCATAAGGACCCATATTCAATATGTAATGAAAGATGATGTCACACCTTATAAACTACACCCAACTACCAGAATAGTAGGAACAAAAATCACATCAACTATCAAAATATCATGAAATATCTATTGCATACTAGATGGCATGGAATAATGCAAGACATGTGATCTAACAAGTGACTATATGATTCATGAGATGGAACAGCCTCATCTCATCAAGTTTCAACTGAAATATAACCAAAAATTGCAACAATAGTAATAGTGAAAATCCCGCGTGTCACCCAATGGTGAAATCAAATCAACTATAATATTTAAAATCCAAAAAATCAGAACTCAATGCGAGGAAATTTGGGTTTTTCATGTACGCGGGGTAGCTACTCCTGGGAATAGCTTATTGAAAAACTCTATTTCTTCCCTATCCCTATCAAATGTCGCCAAATAGTATGTCAAACTAAAAAACTATTCCTCTGATACCACTTTGTAACAACTTGAAACCGGATGCCACCTAAAATGGTACCCTGAGCCCGGTTGGCCACATGTCCTCAAGTGCATCTCTCTAAATGCTAGAGGCTTCCGACT
The DNA here is from genome assembly GCA_963277665.1 of Viscum album. Taxonomy (NCBI): domain Eukaryota; kingdom Viridiplantae; phylum Streptophyta; class Magnoliopsida; order Santalales; family Viscaceae; genus Viscum; species Viscum album. The sequence goes on along the minus strand of OY728146.1, from coordinate 1,499,821,060 downwards.
AGCAGTGAGGGACAACGTAAGACAGTGGGAAGACTATTCCCTCATTACCAGATTATCACAGAGGAATTCAAACTTTATATAAATAGTAGAAGTGAAGTAAATACTAGTAAACTAAAAGTATGAAAAGACAGATAAGAATACAAAACAATGAAAAGAAATGCCTCATATACAAAATGATTTTCATTGTACATATATCTAAAAAGTATCCAAAGTCGTTACTTTTCAATGAAATAAAGTAATTTCCCAAAAAAACATAAGACCAAAAAGGTATCTGAGCATCACAAGCCTAATCTTGGTCCTATTCTCCGCTACTACAAAGCCACAATCAACACCTTGTACCCGGGTTCTTTCCCCTATCATCACCTGCAACCATATAATTTTATTGGGTCCCTGAGGATGCCCAAATAGGGTGTGAGATAAACATGCTAGTAGGAAACCACCCACGTCTATAAAATTCAAATAGAAAATCTACAAAAGTTCTAGCATGTGTAAATGGTCAATAAGGTATAGTGTGTATATCGATGGAATAAGTCAATAACAGTTTGTAAAACCAACAATCCATCAAGGTTAACTACCAAAGAGTCAAATCCTAATAAGGAAACTAAAATAAATTTAAGCAAGAATGCCCCATGGCCACGCCATACATTCATTTATATCCTGTAACCAACATCCATGATGTATATAGAACTCAAGTGGACCATGGACACACCATATAGTGAAGTCAAATATCCCACAGCCACGCTATATAGTAAAGTATAGACTATAATGGATAGATCCAAGGTGTAATTTATGAAGAAATCTATATAATAATTCTAGACCATAGAGGTCCAGATCCAATGATCTTGCCCAAGGCATCCCATTGAGTCCCATGGGCATCCCTAGTAGAAACATGATTAGGCACTTGTTGGGGTCCTAGGAGAATGGAAAAATCAAGTCCTACATGGGTCCAAGAAATCCAGATCTGTGGGGTATGAAGGCATGAGGCATCCCAAAGAATCAATACCAAAGGGGCGGAGTCAACCATTTTAATTCACTACCACATACCAAATCCATTCATTTAATCATTAAATTTAAACAAACATTCCATGTGAGTAAACCCACTCACATAAACCTACACATGAAATGTCTTTAACTAATCATGAAAACCATTTATCAAAACAATAATATGGTCCCACCCTACCATATAATTGTTGGCGCCAAAATATTTCACGAAAGGATGGAATGAAAAAGAAGGCTGGCACGCTGCCTTGCGAAGCACCGCCGCGAAGCACCGTCGTGATGGACCGACGCGAAGGACCGACGCGAAGGGCCTTGATCATCGCTACCTCGCGAAGCTCTAGAGGCGGTAATCCTCCGCGAACGCATTTGACGTTCGCAAGCGCTCCGCGAAGCTCCAGAGGCGGTAATTCTTCGCGAACGCATTTGACGTTCGCGACCTGCCGCGAAGCCCCAGAGGCGGTACCCTCCGCGGATGACGTTGACGTTCGCGAGCGCACTGCGAAGCACCTAAGGCGGCACATGAGTTCTACTTCGCGGCGCCCCTTTCCTATAAATACTGGACTCCCCCTGAGTCCTGGGGACGGACAATCTGCCCTTTTGGCTTCTCCTCTCCCGAATCGCAAAGCACTCTTTTCCCCGGGAATTATTAGCTCCGCAAGGTACTTCTACTTCGTGAGACGCCTCTGATTTGTCTCGTTTTGAGCCCCTCTTCCGAGTGGGATGCCCTTCGCGAAGCTCAAGGGCATTCGCGGAGGAAGGGTATTCCCAAGGGAACTCGGGTAGCCGCGGAGCGTTTATGCTTCGCGAAACCCCCAACCTGCACTAGTGATTCCTATGCTGGATCGCTTCACCTTGAGAAGCACACTGCGTCGCAGGACCCTGCTTCGCGAGGCACCTCTTCTTCGTGAGGTAGTGCTCCACGAACACTATTCCACTTTCAGAAGCACCTTCCACTCACACATATGCCCCATGCTAAGGCCAAGGCACTCCACTTCGCGAAGCACACTCCTTTGCTTAGCGATTCGTGTTCCCGTGCGACCCTCCAGGTTTGCACGATGTGATTTCAATGTCCCGTGGACAATACCACCCATAGCGTTGCTTCGCCTAATGCTTCTTCGCATAGGCACGCTAACGGCTATTGCTTCTTCGCATAGCCATGCTAACGTGGACCCCTTGATGGTTCGTTCCCCAACCCCCTTGACCATGGCCTTACTGGTACCTTACCTTCCCCAAGGACCAGAGGGTACCGGTTATGTAAGTCCTAGGGGTGTGGAGTGAACCCACCTCGTCCGAGATACAGGACGTTAAACTGCCAAGCACCAAGTCCTCGACACATGACGTTAAACTGTGACCCGACCTCGTGCCTCTCACGAAGGGTCCCCCCAGCTCGAACATTCTTTACACCACTCATCTCCACAGGAATGGAATCACCCATCCACAAGGGATGATATCCTCCTTATTTGAGTGGCGTATGTTCATAGGAGATGGGAGACCCTAGTTCCCCAACGGATGGCTGCACCTCTGCATCTCCGTACTTCCCCACTACCAAAGTCAGTGGAGGGCGTGATAGGGAACGAGGAACCTCCCATCATTGGACCAAGGTCCACTTTTCCCGCGCTTTGTCACACCATGGGCCTCCATCCTGGAGTAAGTCTCAGCACCATGGGCCACCTAACGTGTAAGCCCCTCTTCGCTTCTCATGGACGCATCCTTTGCGATGTGATCATCGGGTCCTTGCAACCTCTTGTTTTTCACACCGAGCATGACTCACGTGGGCTTAGAGTGAGCACCGACCCTGACCCCCACTCATAGCGAACTACGAGGACTTTGATCCATGTCAAGGCATGGTACGTAGGAAGCCTCCATGAGGTTCAAGCCACATTGCTTGGTCGTTCATTCACATTGAGTTTCGCCCTCATCCAGCATGACGTTAAACTGTATGACCCTCCCTTTGTCCTGCATGACATTAAACTGCACACCCAAACCCCACCTGAACTACGAGGTCTTTGATCCATGTCAAGGCATGGTACGTAGGAAGCCTTCCAGAGGTTCAAGCCCACCACCCATTGGACCAAGGTCCACTTTCACGTCGGTTCTCCGACAAAACCCCACTTGAACTACGAGGTCTTTCATCCATGTCAAGGCATGGTACGTAGGAAGCCTTCCAAAGGTTCAAGCCCACCACTCATTGGACCAAGGTCCACTTTCACATCGGCTCGCCGACAAAGCCCCATTTGAACTACGAGGTCTTTGATCAATGTCAAGGCGTGGTTCGTAGGAAGCCTCCACGAGGTTCAAGCGCACCCATCATCCAATTCACGTCGAGTTCTACCTACGTCCAGCACGACGTTAAACTGCAATTCCAGTCCGACGGCAAGCCATTGTGACCAACCCGAACTACGAGGTCTTTGATCCATGTCAAGGCGTGGTAAGTAGGAAGCCTCTACGAGGTTCAAACCCACCATCCGGTCGTTCCGACCTCATTCACGTTGGTTCACCCCCATCCCACATGATGTTAAACTGTATTCCCCAAATTGAACTATGATGTCTTTGATCCATGTCAAGGAATGGTACGTAGGAAGCCTCCACGAGGTTCAAGTCCAACAGTCATTGGCCCAGACCGTCTCCTAGTCGGTGTGCCAGGCCCCCATTTTCAAGCCCATTTCCCATTGGACCAAGGTCCCTCAGTTACGTCGGTCCGCCGACACCCACCGTCCGTCGTTTATTGACGTCAGGGTTCGCTACCGTCCCACATGACGTTAAAATGTATTCCATCAATCCTTTGAACTATGAGGACTTTGATCCATGTCAAGGCATGGTACGTAGGAAACCTTCCCAAGGTTCAAGCCCACCACCAGTGGACCCACGGGTCTACTTTCTCGTCGGTACACTGACGATACCCATCGTACCAAGGTCCACCTTCATGTCGGTACGCTGACGATGTCCATCGGACCAAGGTCCACCTTTACGTTGGTTCGCTGATGACATTCATCGGCCCTAGGTCCACCTTCACGTCGGTTTACCGGCACCATCCCGAACTACGCGGACTTTGATTCCCTGCCATGGGGATACGTAGGAAGCCTCCTCAAGGCTCTAGCCCAACTTCACTGTCGCCCCTGCGATGGTCCAATTTCACTCCTCCTCCACTCCATTCATCCATCTACCACCCATCCCGATTCTCGCCCGGACTGCTATATCTCGGTGAAACTATGTCGGTACGCTCCTCTTCATAGCCTCCCATGGGCTGGCCCCGGTATCGGCATCCCTTCAAGGGAAATCCCTCAATATGATCTATCCAAGCTAACACTCCGGTTGGGTTGATCCGTCTTCGCTAGACGTTAAACTCGCGGCATACTCTATGTTAAACACGGGAAGCTGAGGAAAACCTCAGATATGTGTCCATGGAATATAATTCCCCACGCTCGATGTGGGATGCCTCGGGCTTCCACGCCCTCGAGAAGCCCTGTGACCAGGGATAACGGACAGACATTCCAGGTTCCCCAGCATCCAGACACGCTACTGATGCCTCAACGTGACTACTCCCCCGACTGAAGGTTTCTGCCCTGACTGGACCCTTTGGAATGTCCTGACAGAAGCAGTGTAATTAATCAGCATCCATGGAAACATGGCACTGGGAAGAGTTTCACTAACTATGTATTAAATCTATGAGGGAGACCCGGACTAGGTGACGAGTTCTGAGGAGGAATCCACAGGAGGTAGAACTGACATCCCAACATCCCGTTTCGATCAAGGAGCAGACATCCCTGAATAATGAGCGAATTACGCCTGCCTTTGGAAAGCGGCAATGCGGGGCAACAAAGCGTCGTGCGTCCTCCTCCACGGACAGATGTGCGCACGCCCCGGCGAAAGCGTCGGAAACAGAAATGGTGAACCCGACGTGAAATTATTCTCCTCAATATAGAGATTAGTAGTGTTCGAGACACCAGTTGATTGAAGTGTCACCAAATCCAGATATCCGGCGCCTGGTCCCGCCAAGAAAATAGAGGGCATGTCGTAAAACTCACCGGAAGTCGGGGCATTAGAACGTGAAGCACTCCGTTCTGCAGCGTGTTGGCGTGGATCCTTCTTATAGATGTTGAGAATGGAAGGACGCTGGGGCACTGGCTGTCAATCCTTTTCCTCTCAGTACTGATGAGTTGATCCCTTCGTTTCTCAGGAACCAGGTTTTTGTTACAGAGACGCGATCACCGCTCGCTCCTCGCCCACACAGGGGCAGGGGCCACACCACCATAGCCACCCCACATGGCACCGCTACCGCCACGACGGCTGCCACATCACGGAATATGGGGAACCCACGTCCCCTTTCCCCATCAGAGGTCATCCAGAGAAGGGTGATCAACAAACTTGTGCGCAGGTACGAGGAGGAAGGGGTCATCCCAACTCGGGATATGGCCTGCCTGGACCTGGTGGCGTCCAGGCCCCGCCGTCAACGCCGCCCTAACAGGCCGCGCAGGGAGCCCCTGCTCCCCACCCCAACGTTCAACCGTTTCGGGAGCCTGTCCCCGGAACTCCTTGACGACTCCTCGCCTAACGCTGAAGAGGCGGGCTTCGTCCAGCTCAGCCCGCTTAGGGTCCCGACCCAAGGGCTCCAAGCGAGAGCTCCCGCCCAGCCGCGTCAGCGCCGCCGTCCGACTCCGCAGGAAGAGCAGGCAGGCTACGTCCCTACACCACCTGCACCAGCCCGCCTGACCCGACGTCAGCGCCGGGCCCGGGCTGAGGACGCTCGCCCAGGCGCGTCGACGTCGACAACTACAGTGGCCCGAGCCACCGCCGACGTGCATCGTGAAGCCCCTGCATACACTGATCAGGGGCACTCCTTCACCCAACTAGGATCGAGAGCCCAACCGCCCCACGGGAAGGCTGGGTTGACTCTCCGGGTTGCAGGCCCAAGTGGTGATCGCCGCGAACTAACCCGCGGTAATGTCACCCCGTACGGAGGTCCTCCTCGTACCACTACTCCACAGAGTGTGCGCCTTCCCCGCTCCGAAGTTCATCATGGAGGTATGCCTCGTGCTACCCCCATCCCAAAGGAAGACCTACCCCGCGGCCGTGACACTCAGCGCAGAAGCCTTTCCCGCGCCCACTATACAGGGTATGGAGTCCATCCTCCTACCCCCGACCGCCGATCTGAAGGAACCGTCCATCCGGTCCTTCTCCAACGTGGGGGCCCTCCCTATGTCCTCTCTGCGACCGGCGAAGGTCCTCCTCACCCCAGCAACTCGAGGATTGAAGGTCAGCCTCGCTTTGCCCGCATCGACCATGGAGGTTTTCCCCATGGTCCTGCCGATTCCAACAGAGGCTCCGCCCACATGGGTGTTGTTCACAGAGGTCCTCCCTATGTGCCCTTCAACATTTTCCCTGGTGCCCCTCGCACCTCAACTATCTCGAGTGGGGGTCCTCTCTGCCACGGCGCCACCGCCACCCCGAGACTGCTTGGTAGGGATCAACCCTGTCCCAAAGAGCCACCCCAGGGCAGGAGAGCGGGTCGTCCCCACCACAAGAAGAATCTTGGGAAGGACCGGGTGGAGATCAAACCTGCCCTCTTCTCCGACTCTGAAGCGGAATGCGACTCATCCATGGAACCTTCTCCCCGCTCCTTCGTATCAAGGACTGGGGTAGGAACCAAATGAGTTAGACTCATTCTCCCGGAATATGAGGTCCACCAGATTCCCATCTCTCTCCGCAGGTACATCCAGGAGGAAGAAATCTTGGGAATTTCGCAGGTCTCGACCGCGCAATCATCGCCATCACCACCAGAAGCACCCTCTACCTCTACCAGAGATCACAATGAGTTATTTTGGGGGCCAACAGCGGTAGAGTGACGACATGACCTATCGTCGGTAGTCGCAACTCCTGTTCCGGAGGCTGTGGCTATCAGCCCGTCGTATCATGACATCGTGGCCAGGTCACCTCACTCTTCGGGGATGGCCCGGAATTCGGCGGCCAGTCAGCTCGCTCGCCGTATTCTCCACCGTCGAGCTTAATATCCCAGAGGTCCACCTCGGTACCGCTACCGGTCCCTCAGCCGCCCCCGGTTGACGAGTGGGGCCACACAGGGCCAGACCCTGAGTCCGAGCCCAGGAGCTTCTGGAGTATTCTTGCAGCGGATTACTTCCCGGAGAAGTTCTGGTCGACGGCTGTGCTGAATTTTCAGTTACCAGAGTCTCTTACCCCGGAAGAAGTGGGGTGCTTTTGTCGAACCCTCTGGGCGACACACTTTCTCCTTCGTTACGAACGGGTGGTGTACCCCAGAAGTCGAGAGCACTTCGAAGAAATCGGCGAGGAGTGCCACCTGATCGATGTGGTTGCACTCCTTGTGGCCCAGCACCCTGAGTCGCCAGGCCGCCAGAGCGCCCTTCAATGGAAAGGTGCTCAGAGTTTTAAAGAACTCCGCAGAATCGTCAGGGAAGCTACCCCCCATGTGCACGTCCGTGGTTGGGGACACTATGCCGCTCTCCTCTTCGACCGTATCCGACGGCAGCCCGATTCGTTATGCGACATCAAGGACATGCCCTCAAGAGGGGTCACAGTCCACATGGCCGACATCGTGGACAAGGAAGAGGAGCTTGAATTCCTTGACGGAGACTTACCCCCCGAGGGTGTACCGCCACTGCTGGACCCATCAGGGAGAGTTACCCGTCAGCAGAGGAACCTGCTAGGCCTCCCCGTACCCACCGAGTCGCTGGTACTCGGTCGAAACACCAACAAGGGTAAGGAGAAGGTCGGAACTGTTAAGCACTCCGACCCGTCTGCCTTTGTGCATAAAACGGACGAAGATCATGAGAAGGCCACGTTACGACAACATCTTTCTGAGCAGAAGAGGCTAGTTGATGAACTTTTGGCTGAGCGCGCCACAGAGCGGCGACCCGACTATGGTGATCCTAGGCCGGGGCAGTAGGGGAAGGAACAATTTCCCCCTGTGAGATGCCTCCAGGAAACCCTGATCATGCTACTGCCGCAGATAGGGCAGAAGCCGGAACGTATGGCAATTGGGCGCGATACATCTCGCCAAACCCCCCCGAGCGACGGGGCAATCTGAAGAATCCAGTCCGGGTTCCCCCAGTCGCCCTGCAAGTCGTTCCGCCAGTTGATCCATGAGCGGCCGAAGCCGTCTACCATGTTGAAGAACCTGGAAATGCACTTGTGGTTAGGGATCCCCGTCAAGGAAAGGACCCCCACCCGGATGATCTTATCGGGCTGCTCACAGCCCGCCTCGAAGCGTTGAAACACGGCAGGTGGCGGTCCCACCGGATGGCAAGCCTTATCCCGCGTGGGTGGATGGTATGCCCACACCTCTAGGTTTTGGGAACCCCACTTTCTCACACTTCAACGGGACAGGGGACCCGCCGCAACACTTGGCGCATTTTTCATCCAGGTTTGGCCCCATGCTGGGGACACCAGCTCAGCAAGAAGCCTCCAAGCTCCGATGTTTTGTACATACATTGGAAGGTCCGTCATTCGTCTGGTATAGCCAGCTCCCTATCGGATCGGTGACCGGTTGGGAGGATCTTCACTAGCAGTTCTTATACTATTTCAGCTCCACCACGCAGAAGACCAGCATTGCGGACCTCTTCAAGTGCAAGAAAAGGCTTGATGAGCGAGTCCCAGATTTCATCGCCCGGTGGAAGTGACTTATGTATTCCCTCGACATGCCACTGACTTAGGAGAAATTACTGACGATGTGTGTGGGGAACGTCAAGACAGAGCTGGTACCCTCCCTGATTACCCAGAACTACCCTGGAGGGTTCGGAGATTTCTCAGATAAGGCTCATCGCCTTGAGGAAGCCCTGCAACAAGCTAGTCAGGCACGTTTGTTGCCCCCTATGATCCCAGCCAGGAGGACCGCCAGGGCTGAACCCGCCGCGGTGGCCCAAATAGAATCCCCTAGGAACCTGGAATTACTTCTGGCGGCACCATCCCCGCAACCCCGCAGAGGTCCTCCACCTCAAGCACAGGCTCCTGCCCAGCAGCGACCGCCTCAGAACCGACAGGTTCCCCCGCGCAATGCGCCACCACCACCTTGGCGAGACAATTAGGCGCCGCCTCCTCGGCAGGCCCCTCCAGCCCCTCGTCAGGGCCAGGCCCCCAAGGCCCCTTATCCGGAATGAAGGTACCAGACTTATTCGTTCAACGAAAATCAGGTCTCCGGCTACTTCCGAAGTGCTCTAGAGCAAGGGATTGTGCGCCTGCCCGAGTGTAGAAGGCCGGCAGAGGCGAATCTCACCGATCACCCCAACTACTGCCCTTATCATCGGATTTTGGGGCACAACCTCAAGAAATTCTATGTGTTTAAAGACTGGCTTCAAGACCAGGTCAACAACAACATAGTCAAGTTGGTCCCAGCACCATCGCAAGTGGCAGGTGTCTTTGCAGGGTCAGAGATCGGCAGCGACAGCGAAGGCGAGTGGCAGCAGGTCCCCAGCCGCGGATCTCGGAAATAAGATGATTGGATGGCTCGACATACCGTCGTCCGTGCCCATGGTATCATCCGGGAATTCCTGAAGCAGCCAGAACCTTCAGAAGAAGTAGCTGGTGCCTCCGCAGCATCTTCATAGTCGACCTCTTCCCAAAAGGGAAAGCAGCGGGGACGCAAGAAGAAGCAACGCACACTGCCGGTGCCGTCGTCATCCCGCACTCTCAGCGACTTTATGCCCCCTGAAATGGGGATTCCTCCCAAAATCTTCCCAGCGGTGGATGACTCCTCGAGCGACATCCAGGGGTACACTTCGGTTAACACCGTGGAGCTGGTAAAGCCCTATATGACCCCTAACGATGGGAAGCGCCATGCAGACCTCCCCAACGTTCCCATCCGACGTCAACGTCAGCGGAATCGCAACTGTGCCGGTCATCGAGGTATGTCAGTAGGCACTTTCAGCCAAGCCGTGCATGCTACTGAGACAAGACAACAGGCTCAGCCCAGAGCTCAGCATGCGCAACCCCATCTAACGCCCTCATCTCTACCTCCACTGCTGTTTGTGATACTGGATCGGGGGGAGCTGCCTCGTTCGTATCACAGTCAGTCTTTCCTGGCTACAGGCCAGCCTCCGCTACCCAGTCCTAGTCCAGCGACTACTCTCCAAGCTTCTACTAGTAGGAAGCAAGATGCGCCCAGTACTAGCCAATCGTCGGTTCAACCAGCAGGACCAGCTATGCCTCCAAATGCCGAACGACCTCCTGTAAGCAGAGGTTTGCGTTTGGCACGAAGTTATGATGTCCTGAAGCACCTGTTCGGCATTTCGGCGAGGCTTTATATCATCGAGGCCCATCTCCTGTCGTCTTAAATGCGCGAGGCACTTGCCGAGGCCCTAAGGAGCCCCCTCCAATTTGAGACGGAGGTAGCAGCTGCAGAAGCCTTCCATACCGAGATGATTGAAAATGCCGAATGTCAGGCGGTTATCTCGTTCTCCGGTGAAGATGAGGACCCTCCTATACAGGGGCACATTCGCCCGATGTACATCATTGGCCACTTCAATGGTATAAAAGTCCGCCGCTGCCTCGTTGACATGGGTTCTGGAATCAATCTAATTCCGACCCGGACGTTGCGAAGGCTGGGTCAGTCTGAAGGTGATTTAACTCTCTCTGACCTCAGGATCTAGGGGTACGACAGAACAGAGAAAACCCCAGTTGGCAAGATCCGCCTGATGACTCAGTTCGGTGGATTAATTGCCAGCAACGAGTTCATGGTCATCTCTCAGGACACCGCCTACAACGCATTGATGGGAAGGCCATGGCTCCATCTGCATGCAGCGGTCCCTTCATCGTATCACCACTGCATCAAGTACTCGCTCAACGGTCGAGTAGGCGTGCTCCAAGGAGACATTTCCCCTTTCGCTTCTTGTGAGGCCCGCTATCTGGATGCGGGTTATTACAAAAGTAAGGATAAGCAAATCCTATTATGTGAGGAAGAACCCGCCCCGGTCACAAGTGATCCCTGGGCAAGCATGGATGACACCTACATCCTCCTGATCCACCGGTTGGAGGCCACGACCCCCGACATGGGGCAATGTTTTGTTGTTTCGGGTACGCAAGGAAGTCATGTTCCCATGTCCAAGAAACAGCGGAAAATCACCTCGTACTCCTACATCAACCAGGCTCAGGTCATCCCGGAATCTCCTACCCCTGTACGGTACCGGGACATCAAGCTTATGACAACGGAGGTGCGCCATACGTGTCTCTTCCGCCGGGCTGGAATCCACCGACTCAGGCCGACACGTCACCACTACTTTGATATTATCAAATGCGCCCCCTTAGGCCGAAGGCCAGATAGGATAGGGTCGACCGCCTTCATTGCTATGGTCTCAATGGTAAGTGAGTCTCCCGATGTGATGACCGCTTCTTCCCAAGCCGGCACCAGCTTCCCCTCGGGTTTTGATAGCCCAGAAGTATCTCCCGTCGCGGGAAGTCCCCCCACGGGTGGGGAGGAAGACCTAGAGGATGCTCCCCCCTCCTTTGAAGAAGGCGTCTCTACCATGGTTTATGAACTGGTACAGGTAAACCTTGGTAGCGAGGCAGATCAGAAACCCACATTGATCAGTGCATCCATGTCCCCCGAGGAGCGTCAATTGTATATAGACTTCCTCAAACAGCATAGTGATGTGTTTTCCTGGAGTTACAACAAGATGTCAGGGCTAGATCCCCAGGTAGCCGTTCACCGTCTAGGCCTCCCGGCAAGACATCATGGGTTTAAGAAGCCTCTCAGGAAGATGAACCCTTCTCATAGTGCTATGGTTGAGGCCGAAGTTGACAAGCATATCAAATCCAGCTTCATTAAGGAGGTCCAGTACCCCAAGTGGCTTGCCCACATTGTGCCAGTCAGGAAGAAGAATGGGCAGATCAGAGTCTGCATCGACTTCCACAATCTTAATCACCACTGCCCAAAGGATGACTTCCCACTCCCGGTGATGGAGTTATTGATTGACACCACGGCCGGGTTCCACGCCATCTCTTTCATGGATGGGTATTCCGGGTACAACCAGATCTGGATGGCCCCCGAAGACGAGGAGTCCACTGCCATCAGGGCTCCCCAAGGTACCTTTTTCTAACAGGTTATGCCGTTCGGTTTGAAAAATGCAGGTGCCACTTATTAGTGGGCCATGCATCTCATATTCAAGTCGATTCTCGGGACATTGGTGGAATTCTACGTGGATGACCTCGTAGTGAAATCATGTCAGCGCCAGGACCATCTCAAAGACCTTGAGAAAGTGTTTGGTTTCCTCTGTTCCCATCACCTGAAGCTGAACCCGTTGAAGTGTGCCTTCGGGGTCACCTCTGAAATGTTTCTGGTCTTTGTTGTCAGATACCGAGGTATCGAGATCGACCTGGAGAAGATCAAGGCCATCATACAAATTCCTCCCCCGAGCAACATTCGGGAGCTTCGAGGCCTTCAAGGCCACTTAGCCTATATATGCTGATTCATCGCAAATCTGGCCAGCAAGTGCAAGCCCTTTTCCCGGATCATGAAGATGGGCGCCACCTACGAATGGGATGGGGAGTGTCGGACCACCTTCGAGGAAATCAAGCAGTATCTGCTCCAACCTCTGGTCTTAATGACGCCCGTCTCCGGAATGTCGTTGGTCCTTTACGTGACCGCCCTGGAATGATCCCTCGGTGCACTGCTCGCCTAGAAGAATAACGAGGGTACTGAGAATATTCTCTACTATCTCAGCCGCATGCTTCTCGATACGGAGGTCAGATACTCTCTTATCGAAAAGAGCTTCCTTGTGCTCGTCTTCGTCATGCAGAAGTTGCGACATTACCTGTAGCACCATGAGGTGCAATTGGTCTCCCGGGTAGACCCACTGAAGTACATCCTGAACCGCCCTATGCTGACTGGCCGACTAGCACGGTGGGTAGTGATTCTCCAGCAGTTTGATATCAGGTTCGTACCTCAGAAGGCCATTAAGGGACAGGCGTTGGAAGACTTTTTAGCTGCCCATCCAACCTCCGCGGATCAATACCTGGACCTGGATTTCCCTGATGAGACAATCCTCTCAGTCGATCATGATGTCCCGTGTTGGAAAATGCATTTCGACGGCGCCTCCCGGAGCCCCACCGGTAGGAGGCTCAACGATCCCAAGCTCAACAGAGTGGGCCTGGGAATTGTCTTCATTACCTCGGTGCAATCCGTCCTTCCATACTCGTTCCTGTTGTCAGAAGTTTGTACGAACAACGAAGCAGAGTACCAGGCTCTCATCACTGGCCTCGAGTTGGCCCTTGAGATCCATGTGCCCCATCTACATGTGAAGGGGGATTCTGAGCTCGTAATCAAACAGGTTAATGGTGACTACGTCGTCAGGAATCCGGAGCTCGCACCGTTACTGGAGTACACCCTCCGCCTAATGGCCCAGTTCTCTTCGTCAGACGCAGTGGTTGAAGCCACTCCCGACTGGAGGGCACCTTTTGTCGAGTTTCTCCAATATGGTTGTCTCTCGGACGACCGGTCCCAGCGCGAGCGAATACGACGCTGCGCGCTGCTATTTACCCTCCAAAGCGGTCCCAGTCTTGAACAGATCCTTTATAAGCGGAGTTTCGATGGAGTCCTCATCTGTTGCATCCAAGGAGTAGAGATACCTCAGGTTATGCAAGAGGTTCACGCCAGTTCCTGTGGCACCCATCAATCTGGGCCGAAGCTGTCCCATCAAATCCGTAGGTTGGGGTACCTTTGGCCGTCTATGATCCACGATTGTATTGGATATGCCATGAGATGCCACGCGTGCCAAGTACATGCCAACTTCTTGCATCGGCTGCTGGAGCCCCTCCACCCCCACCAAGTACTCTTGTCCATTTGTGGTATGGGGACTTGATGTAGTGGGACCGTATCCACCGGCAACAGCCCGCCAGTGTAGGTTCATCCTGACTACTACAGATTTCTTCTCCAAGTGGGCAGAAGCAGTTCCGCTCAAAGAGGTCAAGGCCCGTTCCATCATTGACTTTGTGAGCTCCAACATTGTCCACCGGTTTGGGGTCCCTCACGCCGTCCTCACCGATAACGGATCCAACTTCCAAGCGGCTAAATTGAAGAAAGTGTATGCCAAGTACGACATCCGGTCGAACCATACCTCCCGCTACCACGCACAAGATAATGGACAGATCGAGGCGTTCAACAAAACCCTCTCCAACATTCTGCAGCAGATGGTTGGTCAGAACAAGAAAAGTTGGCCGGACAAGCTCCCCAACGCCCTCTGGGATTACCGGAAGACGACTCGCAACTCTACCCAGGTGACCCCATATTCCCTGGTGTATGGAGCTGAGGTCGTCCTACCCATTGAGATCCAGCTGCCGTCATTACGCACTGCAGTTTATGATCACCAGGCATCAGATGAGGTAGCTGAGATCCGTCTAGACGAATTAGAAGCACTGGACGAGAAATGGATTTGTTCCCTACACAATCTGGAAAGGCATCAGGATAAGATATCGAGGGCCTTCGACAAGAAGGTTCGTCTCTGCTCTTTTCGACAGGGTGACCTGGTACTGGCCCTTTGAGCGCCAATGATTCCCGGTAGGAAACCGCCCAAATTAGAACCCAAATGGGAAGGGCCTTATATCATCCATAAGGTTTACCCCAATGGAGCATACTCCTTGGTGGCCACGGATGGAGAGCGTATAACCCATCCCACCAATGCAAAATTCCTCAAGCGATACTTTGCCTAGGGCAAAAAGGGTTTTGCACGACCCTAAACTGCAAGATGGTCCCGCACGACCTTAAAATGCATCTTCGTCCTTACTGAAAGACATTAAACTACAAGCCAGTCATGCCTTCTTGACCGAGGATCAGCCTCAGGCCCCTTGGCCTCCTCGGGGCCCGACCCCCGTCCTTACTGCAAGACGTTAAACTGCAAGCCAGTCAGGCCTTCCTAACCGAGGCTCAGCCTCAGGCCCCTTGGCCTCCTCGGGCCCTGGCCCCCGTCCTTACTACAAGACATTAAACTACAAGCCAGTCAGGTCTTCCTGACCGAGGCTCAACCTTAGGCCCCTTGTCCTCCTCGGGCCATGGCCCCCGTCCTTACTGCAAGATGTTAAACTGCAAGCCAGTCAGGCCTTCCTGACCGAGGCTCAGCCTCAGGGCCCTTGGCCTCCTCGGGCCCCATCCCCCATCTTTACTACAAGATGTTAAACTGTAAGACAGTCAGGCCTTCCTGACCGAGGCTCAGCCTTAGGCCCCTTGGCCTCCTCGGGCCCCGGCCCCCGTCTTTACTGCAAGACGTTAAACTCCAATCTAGTCTGGCCTTCCTGACCGAGGCTCATCCTCAGGCCCCTTGGCCTCCTCGGGCCCCAGCCTCTGTTCTTACTGCAGGACGTTAAACTGCAAGCCAGTCAGGCCTTCCTGACCGAGGCTCCGCCTCAGGCCCCTTGGCCTCCTCGGCCCCCGGCCCCGGTCCTTACTGCAAGACGTTAAAATGCAAGCCAGTCAGGCCTTCCTGACCGAGGCTCAGCCTCAGGCCCCTTGGCCTCCCCGGGCCTCGCCCCCCGTCCTTACTACAAGACGTTAAACTGTAATCCAGTCAGCGCTTCCTGACCGAGGCTCAGCCTCAGGCCCCTTGGCCTCCTCGGGCCGCTGGCCCCCCATCTTCACCGCGAGACGTTAAACCGCAAGTTGGTTTTTCCCCGACTTACCCTCTCGCGGGATTGTATGGTATAGTGTAGGACTACATCCTCATTCACATCGGATTACTTGTCGTACCTTACATATCCCCAAATGAGATGCTCCTCGTCCTGCATGACGTTAAACTGCATGTCAAGAACTACGTGTGGATTGATTCCCATCTTTATGGGATACGTAGGAATGCTCGGATGCCTCGTCCTGAGCCCAGCCCCAAGCTTTTCTCTTCCACTTTTCCCCCTGGGAATAGTTTCCTCAGAGGATCCTTGTGTAGTAGGGAGTAGGCTTTCTTAGCCCCGCTCGTAAAACCCCGCTCACACAAGGATTGTAAGGGTCACACCATGTGCCCACTCCCACTCTTCTATCCTCCCATGTCCCCACCGCACGACTCTAAATTGTATGGCCTTCAAGAACTACGTATGGATTGATTCTCATCCTCATGAGATAAGTAGGAACGCCCGGACATTTCGTCCGTTGGCCCAGCCCAAAAGCCAAAATCTTCCCCTCGGGTCAAGACATGGCAGGGTGCACACTTTTTCCCCGACTCACATCGAGCAAGCCTCGACCCGGCAGCACATCCCCCCTGGAGATGTTTGCCACTTTCGTGGATGGATACAACTATGCTTCACCCACTCCTTGACTGGGATTCCATCATTTTTCACACCCAGAGGGACCCCCAAGAACGGCATGGACACAATTCCCAAGGCCTCTCCTACCGTTACGGGCCAACGCCCTCGATGGTTTTCAAGCAACAAGCCGATACAAGTCCTGCGTTGCGAATTTGGTCAGCGGTTGATGCTCATTTGTTTCTCTCATATTAGGTTACCATAGGAATGCTGTGTTTCGAACATGGTCAACAGTGTTCTGGATCTTCGGGTCCACCCCGAGATGTCCCAGACATCAAGTGCAGTGATTCGTTCTGCCCCATCCCGAGCTGACAAACTTCCCCCCGGTTGGTGCTTGCGATCGGGCCCACAACCCCAATTCCCCATAGGGGTGTACGGTGTGGTGTAGGACTACTTCCTTGTTCAAGTCGGGATCATGTACCATGTCGTACGCCTCCCCTTACGAGGCCCAGCCTCAGGCCCCATGGCCTCCTCGGGTCCCCGACCCCCATCCTCATGTAAGACATTAAACTGCAGACCCGTCAGGACTTCCTGACTGATTCCTAACCTTAGGCCCCCCTAGCCTTCTTGGGCCCCTCCGCCCAACCTCTTACACGGGGTGTACGGTGTGGTGTAGGACTAATTCCTCATTAACGTCAGGATCATGTACTATGTTGTACGCTTCCCCTTACGAGGCCCAGCCTCAGACCCCTTGGCCTCCTTGGGTCCCCGACACTCGTCCTCATTGCAAGACGTTAAACTACAAGAAGGTCAGGCCTTCCTGCCCAATGCCTAACCATCAGGCCCCTTGGCCTTTTCGGGCCACGACCCAGGTCCTCTCTTATAGGAGTGTACGGTGTGGTGTGGGACTACGTCCTCATTCACGTCAGCTTCTTCGCCATACCGCACACCTCCCTTGTTTAGGGGTATATTACTCCACTTCTCATATAGTATGACGTTAAACTACATCTAGAGAATTATGTGTGGCTTGATTCCCATCCTCATGGGATACGTAGGACCACTTGAATTTCCAAGATTCGGGTCCAGCCCCATCTCTTGGGAATCCTCATCCCATCTTGGCCCCTTGGACTATCCTTCCTCCATAAGAGGATTATATGGTGTGGTGTGGGACTATGTCCTCATTCACGTCAGTCCCGTAATGACCATGCCATGTACCTCCCCCTACTGAGTTGTTTCGGCGATCCCTTTTAGGTGGTTCACCAATGTGCCTAAGAGTACTCTGGTTTATTACCTAGAATGCCAAGCTTCTCTCGGACACGTCCGCACCCGCTTTCCAAGCTTTGTGTATCCCTGCATCAGGGCTTTCATCATCTTTCACGCCCGGAGGGACCCCCAACAACAGTCTGGATACTACGCCCAAGGTCTCTCCTACTGTTACGGGCCAACGCCCCTGAGGGTTTCGGACAGCGAATCGATAAAATCTCGTGTTGCGAATATGGTCAGCGGTCGATGCTCGTTTGTTGTTCCCAACTCTGGCTAACGCGATATGGACACTGTGTTTCCACCATGGTTAACAGTTTTCCTCTATTGCCACACCAACCCATTAAGCCCAAAATGTCGGGTACACGATTCAAACCCTTCATCACTTCATCATGTCCAAGTAGAGTCTCGGAACTCTTGGTACTTTTCCTCCGTGGACATCCGCGCGTTGGCGGAACAAGTTGTGTCAAAGGTGTCCTTCGGGGCTCTCTGCCGACTCCCCTTTGATGGACGCCCCAAGTATTTCGATAAGGATATTCCCCCCTTGTTTCCCACACCGAGTTTATCTCACGTGGGCTTAGGGATTGGGTTGACATCTGTGCTTACTCGAGAACTTGTCACCATCCACGGTCCGAGCTCTAAGACCATAAACTAAGATTCTCATCTGGAACCGCGTTCAGCTCGATTCTCATCCTCATGGGATACGTAGGAATGCCCAGACCCCTTGTCTTTGTGTCCGGCTTGAGTTCAGCTAATTCGCCTCTCTAGTCCTGCCATCGGGACCCCGACTACGGGACAGCGTGGCGTAGTGTGTGATTATGTCCTCATTCACGTCGGGTTTGCAATAGCTGCACCACCCACATGCCCGTTCTGAGAGTTAGCCCTCCAATTCCTTTGTCCAGCATGACATTAAAAGGTACCCTTCATAACTTCGTATGGCTTGATTCCCATCCTCATGGGATACGTAGGACCACCTGAATGTCCAGACTTCGGGCCCAGCCCCACCTCTTAGAGATCTCATGATCTCCCGGTCACCTAGGCCACTTGGTCTATCCCTCTCCAGAAGGGGGATATGTAGGTATGATACAAGGTTTTGGGCACCATGCCCCCTTCTCCCAGGAACCCTCCATCTCTTGGTTACCCTCAAGTTGAGTCTCTTGACCCCTTGCAGTGGTTCACCCATGTGTTAAGAGTACTCTGGTCTAGGACCAAGAGTGTCAGATTCAACTTGATCAAGTTCCTTCCACTTGTCAAGCATTGTGTTCCCCTCCATTCGGGCTTCCATTACCTTTCACACCCAGAGGGACCCCCAAAAACGGCCTGGATACAATGCCCAAGGGCTCTCCTACCGTTACGGGCCAACGCCCCCGAGGGTTTTGGACAACAAATCGATAAAATCCCGCGTTGCGAATACGGTCAGAGGTCAATGCTCATTTGTTTGTCCCCATTTCAGGCTAACGCGACATGATGCTGTGTTGAGAACATGGTCAGCATAAATCCTCTATCGTCATGCTAGCCCCTTCAGTCCTCGAATTTTGGTTGCATGATTCACATCATTTTCCACCCCATCATGTCCAGGTGGAATCTCGACACTTTTGGCGCTATCCCTCAGTGCACCTTTGCATGTCAAGGGGATAAAGATGAAATATGGCGTCCTTCGGGGCTCCCATGGTCCGAGCTCTAATACCATAAACTAAGATCTATCCGGGACTACGTTCAGCTTGATTCCCATCCTCATGGGATACGTAGGACCGCCCGGACGCCCTGTCTTCAGGTACAGCCCATTTAGAGAGCCAGTCTCTCCCCCGGTTTCACCTCTTACCTCTATATAGGCCCCTCAGCCTAAGGTTTCCCCCTCCGAATGGTGTACAATTTAATGTGGGATCATGTCTCCGTCAATTGTGTTTTATAACACTGTGCACATTTCCCTCCTAGCATCGTCTCTACTACGTCTGCGCTACATGACGATAAAATTCATGCTCGGTCCAATCATACGACCCTAAACTGTGACACTATCGTCCTGGTCGCACGACGAAAAACGACATTTCATTGTGGTGACCTCATTGTAGAGGACATCACGTTGGGTTTTGGCCACGTGCCATGCCATTTGTCAATGCCCATCATGGCTTGATTCTTGTGGCGACATCACGACCTACTATTCTAGGCCTGTTGCTTCACAGAAAAAACCATTCACCTTAAAGTACAAATAAGATTCATCAAATTCCTCTTCTTTTAATGCAAGGGCCACACGTGCACTCCCCTTTTTCCCTGGCACTGGTATCTTACCATGTCATGCCTCCAGAGCTACGTATGGATTGATTCTCATTCTTATGAGATACGTAGGAGCGCCCGAGCACTTCCCCGCGGGCCCAACCTAACCTTTGTGTTCGGTCCCTCGACTCGAGCATTTCCCCAGAGAACACATGGTATGTAGGGATTAGGTCCTCCTTCACGTCGGGCTTTGTTGCCATGTGTCCCCTACTCCCTTTACCCATTTATGGTCTAAGGCCCATCAAGAACTACGTGAGGCTTGATTCTCATCCTTATGAGATATGTAGGAGCGCTCGGGCACTTCCCCGCGGGCCCAGCCTAACTTTCTCTTTCGGTCTTTTGACCAAAAACCTCTCCTAAGGAGGTTGTGCAGTGTGGTATGGGATTACGTCCTCATTCACGTCAGGTTGTTCATCGCACCGCACACAACCCCTATTCCCATTCACGCCAGGTGTTTGAGTTACTCCACCATGTGCCTCTTATGTCTCCTCCCATCCATGGTCTGAATTCTAAGACCCTAATCTAATATCTCCCTATGGGAAAGGACTATGCTCCCTCTATCTAATACGTCTCGTTGTCGTATTCAGATATGTTTTGACAAAGAGCCCGAAGTGTGGGACTTTCACAGGGACATTCCCCTCATCCCATGACCATGCTTCGTGAGCTCGCTATTTGGATCCTCATCCTCTTCCACATCCAAAAGCACCCTCGAACGACATGGATACTAGGCTTAAGGGCTCTCCATGAATGCTGGACCTAAGGGCCTTCCAATCGTTTCGGGCCAACGTCCCTACGGATATTTGACAACATTTGTGACATGCTCCAGTGTTTCGATCATGGTCAACGGTCGACCCTCATTTGTCTGTCCCCATTTCAGGATAATGCGACAGGATGATGTGTTGCGAACATGGTCAGTAGTTATCCTCTGTCGTCACGCCGCCATGATCATGATCTAAATCTCGAGCACCATGATTCACACATTTCCACTTTCCCCTGTTCAAGTGGAATTCCATCATACTCGGCTCTTTCTCTTCGCGCATCTAGGTGCGCTAAATGATCATGTTAGTGTCACTGGTCCAGTATTCACCGAGCGTCCCTTTTCCCTAACCTACCCCTTTCTGTGTCGGGAAATTCCCACCACTACTGCTTGTTTCCCACACCGAGCATGAATTGCGTGGGCTTAGTAGTTTTGGGCAGGATGTGTACCAACACGGCCAGGCTTCTCATCGTCCCACATGACGTTAAACTGCGCTTCCAGAACTACGTATGGCTTGATTCCCATCCTCATGGGGTATTTAGGAACACCCGACCACTCTACTTTGGGCCCAGCCCAATCCTCACTCTTAGTCCCTTGACCTAAAGAGTTTCCTCCGGGGTTATGTGATATGATTTGGACTCCAAGTCCTCATTCACGTTGGTTTCATATCTACCGCGCCACACGCTCCCTGGGATCTTCCCTTTTATTCAACGTCCTATCATATGACGTTAAACTACAGAAGCTGATGTGTCATCAATGAATGACACTAAGCTGCGGTTCTACCCTGAACAAGTTCAGGATGCCCCAAGATCCCATTGGGAAGTGACAGATCCCCCCGCCAGAGAGGCCCTGTCTGAAAGAAGGAATGATCTATGATAAAACCGATGTGCCCATCTGGCGTACTCCCACCACGGTGGTGTAACTACCTAAGTGTTGGATTCTGTTCGGACAGACCATCACTCCATATTCCACGCTTTGCGTGCCCCTTATTCGTACCCTCGTCCCCTTTCATGTCTCACGGGACCCCCTAACGGCCTGGTCTCATGCCGTATCGGCTCACCTACCGTCCTGGGCCAACGTTCCAGAAGACGGGTCATGTCTGGAAGGACCCCCTAACAACATGGATTTTTGACCTATGGTCCGCCAACTGTCTTGGGCCAACATCCTGAAGGATTGATCAACAACATTTGTGACATGGTCCCGTGTTTCGAACATGGTCAATGGTCGACCCTCATTTTTTGTCCCCATTACAGGCTAACGCAGTAGGGATACCGCTTATCCTCTAAGGCTAACGGTTTTCCCTTATTGTCACGCCATCCCCACAGTGTTCCGGATTTTGGGTATCGTGATTCACACTTCCCATTGTCATCTATTTGGACGGATTTCAGTGCCCCTGACGTTTCCCCGTTCGTGCATAAGAGCACGCTGAAGAAACGGTAATTCAGGTATCCTAAAAATTCCTTCTCTGATCAAGCCTCTCCCATCTTTCGGGAATCTGGACTGGTAATCCGAATCCCGGGTGCCCAGAGCATGATCCCCACTCTTATGTTAGGTGGGATGAGAGGGCAACTATCTCCTTTTTCCCACATCGGGCTCGACCCACGTGGGCTTGGGGAATTGTCGTCGAACGTCCCGCAAACATTGTAGGGATGTAACAAGGCAATTAAAACAGTTGAAATCGTGCGCGCTACGACATTCAAAGCAAAAACAAATTGAAGCACGAAAGTACCAATAAAAGGTTTTGGGTTTTTTACAATACTCGGGGGTCACCTCCCCCCATGGACGGGTTGACCCCGTCAAAATAGCATTGTAGCTCTGCCACCCGTTGTCATGTGGAATCCAAGGCTTGCTGCCGCTGACTTAGCTCCCTCTCCTCCTCCGCAGCGGCGGGGCGCAGTTCGTCAGTCCTGGGTCAGGCCCTCTCTACGCCAGCTTGAACGGCAGCCATCTTTCCAGAGGTCTGCCTCATATGATCTTCTACCTCCGCCAGCTGGGCCTTCAACAGTGAGACCAGCTCAGATTGTGCATCAAGAGAGGTTGAAAGCTCATCTGCCCGAGTCTGCATCTGTTGGACCTCGACTTCAGCCTCCTGGAGCTTCTTGATGCTGGTCGCCTTACTCCACTGCTAGCCCACGTAGAGCCCACAATCATGCTCCCGGATCTTCTCAGCCATATGATCTCAGATGAGTGCATGAGGACATTGGGCATCCACTACCTCAGCACACAGTTCGCGCAACCGTGAGGGGAGCCTATCCATTTCGGCCATCCATTGCGCTTGGGGGTTTCCTTGATAAAGTGTGTGATCAGCTTCCATGATCGGCAGCGTACTATGTTGTTGTCTTCCTTGTCGGAGGTTGTTTCGTCCCAATCTGTGCGATTAGCAGGCTCGTATGTGGGGTACACCCGCAGGAAATCCTCGGCAGGATCAACATCTGGTGTTGAATCCAGTATGACACCTGGCGCCGAAGCAGGCGTGACAGGACTGGGACCAACCGGTTGATCCTCTTCCTCGGAGCCCACCTTAATGACTTCGGGAACGGCCCTACTGGTGGTCCCTCAAGTAATCATGTGCGTTGCAGCTTGAGGAGATGGGGGGAGTATTGCCACCATCACCGGCATGCCCCTAGGAGGGGCGCCACCAGACATCCCGACCAGTCTTTCCACAGCAGCCCACGCCAGTCGAAGAACTATACGACAGAGTGGGACATAAGTGTCAGTTGAAATGGTCTACATGTGACGACAAGGTAACCGGTAGAGGAGAATTACTGAGATCGACCTATTGGCGCTTCTCTTGAGCTGGTACTAATGGGACCCCAAGACGAGGCCCTCCGTATACTGTTGGAAGGTCTGGAGATTCCGGAGGAGCCACCTCGGGCGCCTCGGTCCCACCAGACGTGGAACTGGATGCAGCCATAGGCGCAGGTTCTGAATGTCCCGCATCATCACCCGCCAAGGAGTGAGAATGAGGCCTGCGAACAAGTTCCTCATGCATGGCTCAAACATCGGTGAGAAGTCCATAGTGACCCAAGAACAGATCGTAGGGAAAGAAGTTCAGAATGCTACCTCGAGAGCCTCCGCGAAATCATCAGATTCTGAGCCTCGGTCTCCGGCCTCTCCCTCCTCCAACGGGCTCCCTCCTCCAGCCTCATCCTCCTGAGAGGAGTCCTCTGATTCTTCCGGTAAGGGGAAGCGCTCTCTCAGATCGGTAGCCGATAACTATGGGGGACCGTTTGATTCAACAGTACCCTCACTTGGTCGGTCATTGAGTGAGGGACACCACTGGAGTGAACGTATTCCTCCAGCTCGTCCAGGTACTGTTCTGCCTCCGCCGAAGACGCCATGAATCCAGCCCAAACTGGGCCTATTCCCGGTAATTCCATCCCGAGGCGATTCAGGTGAGCCCATATCTCGGGTGGGCTGAGAAATTGCAGGTTGACATCCCAAATGTCCCAAGATTCCGTGAAGATAGCATCCTCTGCCATGTCGATATGACGCAACCGCTTCCCCGGAGCCTGAGTGGATATCCTACGAAATCCCCTCGGTGGATGCCCCTCCGGATGGCCGTGCTCTTCCGGAATCACCGGATCCACCACTGCTGCCATACCCTCGTCTGGTGCGGGTCTCGCCGCCATGGTAGCCCCACTACCGCGAGAGGCCCTAGCTGCACTCTGACCCTGAACTCGGGATAGGTGAGGCCCACCGTCACCAACCCGGATAGTTGGTTGCTTCAGCATCTCCCCTAGGTAAGCAGCCTCCCAACTGATGGCATACTCCCTCACCAATCCGAAAGTGGCAGTGGATGGAGTCAATGCAATCCGCATCTTCCCATCTTCTCGTGTGAACATGAGCCACAACTGACTCATCACACATGGGTGCTCCTCGCAACGCACCTCCCAGTAGACCTGCGGGGTCAGCCACTAGAGGCACCGGAACTGCCTCGCAAACTGATGCAGGGTGTACGGTTCACAGAGTGGCTCACGATCTATCAGTGCCACCAAAACTCCACCTCGAAAGGCCAGGAGGTAAGCCCGATGTTCTTCCGTGCCCCCCCCCCCCGTCATCAGTAAGTATCCCTGTCGGCAATAGGAAGGGGTGGAAATTAAACTCATCCGCCCTCCACACCCGATTCAGCACCATCGGAATGGCCAGTTTGAACAGGAAGCTCCCGATCGCGTTCAGGATGGAGGGGCGGAAGTTTGATCCCGGCGGTGAAATGGGGTTTGTATACTTATAAATCCCCCTGATATGCGCTACAATCCACCCATACAGGAGGTGGAAAGTCCCACATATCCTTGGCGGTTTCTTTCCCTCGCTAATATTCCGCAGCATTCTGTACAGTTTGGTGAGCGTTGGAATCCCCAGATTGATCTGCTGCCCCATGTCCAACATCGACGCCATGATAAATGAGCTGGGCCGCACCCCAATGCTTGTATCCCTCACCGGTAGGATCCAACCACAGATGAGAGCCACGATGAATGCCGCCAGCCTGACTATCGGCTGTTGTTCAGTTCTGACACTGAAACCCCAAGTCTTCCATTGGCTGTCCACCAAGACCCGCCAATACGAGTGCCCCTTTCCCCGTTGGGCCGCCGTTGGACAAGTTCGAGGCCTCGGAGGGAACTCTCGATTCTCTGGGAAATTCAAGAATCATTTGAACCATCTCCTAAAGTGGACATCCCTCACTTCCTCCTTGTCCCCTCTAGGGACAAGTGCCATCAGCGTTGACGCCAGTCGCGACATTTGCTCAGTATCCTTACACGTGCTAATAATGGGGAGGAACTCGTCATACATGGCCCCCATGATCGGGACCCCAGAAATCTGGTGGACATCCCACAGGCTGAGGCCCACCTCCCTGTGATGCAGGTGAAAAGTGTTGGTCCTAGACGACCATCTGCTCAGCAGTTCTGGCATCAGTTTCTTTGGTTGGTAAATGTGGAATTGGGAGGCCCATGCCGCCTCATACAACCCCACTCTCCTCAGCTCAGCCTCGAACTCCTCGCCTGAGGCGCCTACCCAGTAGGCCCAGGCCCAGTCATCAGTAAAGTTGCCGCCCTGGCGAAGGTCCCACTCATCGGACCATCCCTTTTTCGAATGCTGCAAAGCCGCCTTCAGCATGGTATGGTAGAGGGTAGGGGAATTCTCTGGCTTCAGTGGCTTACCATCAATGTCGTTCACATGGTTGTAGAGACGGTCAGTGGTGACGGGTGTGAAGTTATCTTGTGCGTGACCATCGGCCGCCCTGAACCATTGGTGCTGGCATGGTATGCTCCTGAACCAGCAAGCTGGTTCGTCCCTACCCGCCTCAGGGATGAAGACGTCATCCCTCTACCCGAAGCCGTACAATGGCAGTTTCTTGCACTGCGGATAATCCTTCTGACCCTCCGATAGCAGATCAGTCAAAGAAGTGTGGTCCGAGTGGCTTCGGACCATCTCCCCCAGGCCTGGACAGTTGGCCATCTCATCCCGACGAGCAGCATCTGCAAGCACCCCCAATACAGCCTCTTAATGGGCCATTTTAACTCTGGCCCTCAGAAAAGAATTTTTTTCAACTGGATCGCGAAGCTCGACCGCGAAGCTGAATCGCGAAGCCGGATCGTGAAGATAGGTTGCGAGACCAAGCCACGAAGTCTGGCCAAGGCCGACAAGCAGAGGTTCGCTTGGCGCGGACGCGGAGTCGGAGACCCGCGGTTCGCCGCGAAGCTCGATTCGCGGAGGGATGTCGCGGAGTACGCGAAGCTTCGCAAAGTCGAGAGCACAAAAAGACAAGGAGGTCATGTGAAGACAAAAGGGTTCGACCCCCCTATGACCCCGGAGCATCGCGGTGCGCCTCACCCGCACGGAGCATCGCGACGCGTCCGGATCTGTGGCCCCGGTCAGCACCACGGGAACCCTTGACGAAGCCGCATCGCGAACCACCGACAATTTTGGCGATTTTCCCTCAGACTTCGACCCATCGCCCTCCGCGGCTCCAAGTCTGAGGGGGGCATTTGTTGGCGCCAAAATATTTCACGATAGGAAGGAGCGAAAAAGAAGGTTGGCACGCTGCCCCGCGAAGCACCGCCGTGAAGCACCGTCGCGAAGGACCGACGCGAAGGACCGACCCGAAGGGCCTTGATCATCGCGACCTCGTGAAGCTCCAAAGGCGGTAATCCTCCGCGAACGCATTTGATGTTCGCGAGCCCGCCGCGAAGCTCCAGAGGCGGTAATCCTCCGTGAACGCATTTGACGTTCGCGAGCGCGCCGCGAAGCTCCAGAGGCGGTAATTCTTCACGAATGCATTTGACGTTCGTGACCTGCCGCGAAGCTCCAGAGGCGGTACCCTCCACGGATTACGTTGAAGTTCGTGAGCGCGCCGCGAAGCACCTGAGGCGGTGCGCGATTTCTGCTTCGCGGTGCCCCTTCCATATAAATACTAGACTCCCCCTGAGTCCCAGGGACGGACAATCCGACCTTTTGGCTTCTCCTCTCCCGAATCGCGAAGCACTCATTGCCCCGGGAATGATGAGCTCCGCGAGGTACCTCTACTTCGCGAGACGCCTCTACTTTGTCTCGTTTTGAGCCCCTCTTCCGGGAGGGATTCCCTTCGCGAAGCTCAAGGGAATTCACGAAGGAAGGGGATTCCCGAGGGAACCCGGGTAGCCGCGGAGCGTTTATGCTTCGCGAAACACCCAACCTACACTAGTGATTCCTATGCTAAGGCAGGATCGCTTCACCTCGCGAAGCACACTGCTTCACAGGACCCTACGTCGCGAGGCACCTCTTCTTCGCGAGGCAGTGCTCCGTGAACATTGTTCCACTTCGCAAAGCACCTTCCACTCACACCTATGCCTCATGCTAAGGCCAAGGCACTCCACTTCGCGAAGCACACTCCTTTGCTTAGCGATTCCTCTTCCTGTGTGACCCTCCAGGTTTGAACGATGTGATTTCAAAGTCCCGTCGACAATACCACCCGTAGCATTGCTTAACCTAATGCTTCTTCGAATAGGCATGCTAATAGCTATTGCTTCTTCGCATAGCCACGCTAACATGGACCCCTTGATGGTTCGTTCCACAACCCCCCTTGACCATGACCTTACTGGTACCATCCTTTCCCCAAGGACCAGAGGGTACCAGTTATGTAAGTCCTAGGGGTGTGGAGTGAACCCACCTTGTCCGAGCTGCAGGACGTTAAACTGCCAAGCACCACGTCCTCGACACATGAAGTTAAACTGTGACCCGACCCCGTGCCTCTCACGAAGGGTCCCCCCAGCTCGAACAGTCTTTACACCACTCGTCTCCACAGGAATGGAATCACCCATCCACAAGGGATGATATCCTCCTTATTGGAGTGGCGTATGTTCATAGGAGAAGGGCGACCCTAGTTCCCCAACGGATGGCTGCACCTCTGCATCTCCGTACTTCCACACTACCAAGGTCAGTGGAGGGCATGATAGGGAATGAGGCACCTCCCATCATTGGACCAAGGTCCATTTTTCACGCGCTTTATCACACCATGGGCCTCCATCCTAAAGTAAGTCCCAGCACCATGGGCCGCCTAACATGTAAGCCCCTCTTCGCTTTTCACGGACGCATCCTTCGCGACGTGATCGTCAGGTCCTTGCAACCTCTTGTTTCTCACACCGAGCATGACTCACGTGGGCTTAGAGTGAGCACCGAACCTGACCCCCACTCATAGAGAACTACAAGGACTTTGATCCATGTCAAGGCATGGTACATAGGAAGCCTCCATGAGGTTCAAGCCACATTGCTCGGTCGTTCATTCACGTCGAGTTTCGCCCTCGTCCAGCATGATGTTAAACTGTATGCCCCTCCCTTTGTCGGGCATGACATTAAATTGCACACCCAAACCCCACCTGAACTATGAGGTCTTTTATCAATGTCAAGGCATGGTATGTAGGAAGCCTTCCAGAGGTTCAATCCCACCACTCATTGGACCAAGGTCCAATTTCACGTCGGTTCGCCGACAAACCCCACCTGAACTATGAGGTCTTTGATCCATGTCAAGGCATGGTACGTAGGAAGCCTTCCAAAGGTTCAATCCCACCACTCATTGGACCAAGGTCCACTTTCACGTCGGTTCGCCGACAAAGCCCAATTTGAACTACGAGGTCTTTGATCCATGTCAAGGCGTGGTACGTAGGAAGCCTCCACCAGGTTCAAGCCCACCCATCATCCAATTCACGTCGAGTTCTACCTACGTCCAACACGACGTTAGTCTGCAATTCCAGTCCGACAGCAAGTCGTTGTGACCAACCCGAACTACGAGGTCTTTGATCGATGTCAAGGCGTGGTATGTAGGAAGCCTCTACGAGGTTCAAACCCACCATCCGGTCGTTCCGACCTCATTCACGTCGGTTCACCCCCGTCCCACATGACGTTAAACTGTATTCCCCAAATTGAACTATGAGGTCTTTGATCCATGTCAAGGCATGGTACGTAGGAAGCCTCCACGAGGTTCAAGTCCAACAATCATTAGCCCAGACTATCTCCTAGTCGGTGTGCCAGGCCCCCATTTTCAAGCCCATTTCCCATTGGAGCAAGGTCCCTCAGCTACGTCAGACCACCGACACCAACCTCCCGTTGTTTATTCACGTCAGGGTTCGCTACCGTCCCGCTTGACGTTAAACTGTATTCCATCAATCCTTTGAACTACGAGGAATTTGATCCATGTCAAGGCATGGTACATAGGAAACCTTCCCAAGGTTCAAGCCCACCACCAGTGGACCCACGGGTCTACTCTCACGTCGGTACGCTGACGATACCCATCGGACCAAGGTCCACCTTCACGTAGGTACGCTGACAATGTCCATCGGACCAAGGTCCACCTTTACGTTGGTTCGCTGACGACATTCATCAGGCCAAGGTCAACCTTCATGTCGGTTTATCGGCACCATCCTGAACTACGCGGACTTTGATTCACTTCCACAGGGATACGTAGGAAGCCTTTTCAAGGATCAAGCCCAACTTCACCGTCGCCCCTACGATGGTCCCATTTCACTCCCCCTCCACTCTATTCATCCATCTACCGCCCATCACGATTCTCGCCCGGACCGCTATATCTCGGTGAAACCATGTCGGTACGCTCCTCTTCACAGGCGCCCATGGGCTAGCCCCGGTATCGGCATCCCTTCAAGGGAAATCCCTCAATCCGATCTATCCTAGCTAAAACTCTGGTTGGGTTGATCCGTCTCCGCTAGAGGTTAAACTCGTGGCATACCCTGTGTTAAACACGGGAAGCTGAGGAAAACCTCAGATATTTGTCCATGGCATATAATTCCCTGCACTCGATGTGGGATGCCTCGGGCTTCCATGCCCTCGAGAAGCCCTGTGATCAGGGATAATAGACAAACATGCTAGGTTCCCCAGCATCCAGACACGCTACTGATTCCTCAACGTGACTACTCACCCGACTGAAGGTTGCTGCCCTGACTGGACCCTTTGGAATGTCCCGACAGAAGCAGTGTAATTAACCGGCGTCCATGGAAACATGGCACTAGGAAGAGTTTCATGAACAACGTATTAAATCTATGAGGGAGACCCGGACTAGGTGATGAGTTCTGAGGAGGAATCCACAGGAGGAAGAACCGACATCACATCATCCCGTTTCGATCAAGGAGCAGACTTCCTTGAATAAGGAGCGAATGTCGTCCGCCTTTGGAAAGCAAAAATGTGGGGCAACAAAGCGTCACGTGTCCTCCTCCACGGACGGATGCGCGCGCGCCCCCTGCGAAAGTGTCAGAAACAATAATCCATTTAACATTCCGCTAGAATTCTCACATCGGTATAACCACCCATATAAACCATTTAACCTTACAAACTATCAAAATGGGAAAATTATAACATGATATTCAAAGAGTAACGAGGCAGTACATCCCCTAATCAATCTATTCAAGCTATCTAGGAATATAAGGGATTCCTCTCACTAGTATAGCACAAGGGAACATCCATTGGGTATTTTAAATAGGCATAAATAGTTAATTTTCCTTAAGTTGCATCCATTGGGTGACCCTGAAATGAGAAACAGGTGCCAGCACACCTAAATAGAACCAACCAGCTTCTTCACTAGGTTCAGTTATAGCTACGACTAGGAACTTGATCAGAAATTTGGCCTTTCTAGAATTTCTAACGGGTAGTATATCACCCAAGTTCCCAAAAATAACAAGATAATATGAAAGAATGTATAGAACACCTACAAAACCGTGGTAGTAGATAGCTCATCCAGTATTGAGTCCCTATTTGTCCTAGTTTGGAATAAATCCAATGAACGGATGAAGAATGAGATATTAGGTAATAGGATCCTAAATCCAAATAATAAAAACTATTTCTAGAAGAATAAAAAATGGCTAAAAAGGAACATAGGCCTTACCGATGAAAATATTATGAGACAATCAGCGATCAAAACGGAGGTCAGACGGTGAATTTGGATCAAATTATTGATTAGGATACTCAAGGGAGCTCAATATAGGGTGTTGTACGATGGAGGAGAAAAACCCAAATTCTCTTTAAAATGAAAAAAATTTAATTTTAATTTTAAAGATAATAACCGACACAGCAGGACCACATGGTTTACCTGCACGGTTACCCAAACTGTATAGAAACCTTGCGCACCTCACTGCCTGGAAGGGGCACTTTTCACCGTTACCCCACATAGTTTGACTAATAACGAAGTAACCATGTGAAATAATTCTACAAAAAAACCTTCAATTTTCATACATCTCTTATGGTTAGAATAACCGTGCAGAAACCATGCCCAAACCATGTGTCAGGGTCTTTTTCAGACCAAAACATGGTTTCAGGCTCCGAACCAGCCCTGAACACCTCCAAAAATCTCGTGATGAAGCTAAAAAGTCACAGAGATCCATAACAAGGAATTTGAACTAAAATTAAAAGAATCAATACCTTTTAAGAAAACTAAGGTTCACACATAAGGAGTTACCCAAGGGATAAATTATAAGGGAGATAAAGTACTCCAAACTCAGCATTATGAGTTCTTTTCCCCTTCCACAGCCCTGAAATACCCTATATCCATGAAGATATGGGAATGAAATACATTTAATAATTATGAGGTTTTGTTAAAATAATTATGTATTTAATTTATACATTCCTCAAAAATCATTGAGAAAAATAAAAATGTCATCATGTGTATGCGAAAGCTGCCTCCTTCATGAATTAGGTGTTCAATTTTTCATCACTAACATAAAATGATAGTAAAAAATGTTTTTTAAACAAATTTTATAATATTTATGACTTTATTAATCTAATGACCCATAAATTCAATGTAATATTTTTAAATTATTTGGAATTTTTACGAGTCTGTGAATATTTATAGCGCGTGATTCTGAGGCCTGGTGTTCCCAGAAAAAAAATTTTGAACTTTTTTAAGGTACGTCTAGTAAAAGTGCAGGCGACATTTTATAACATTTAAGCTGGTGCTCAAAATTGAAATATGAGGACAACATTGAATCCTCAACACCGGGATTCGCTTAAGGTAAGCTTCACTTCAACCGTAGTAGGTTGGGTGAAAAAGATAGTTTTTGAGGCTTTTAAAGAAATAATAAAATAACATATATATGGTCATTTTATTTCTTTTTATTCCTACAACCTATTGAGTGGCAGTGGAAGGGACCATAGAGGTAATTATACAATTAATATGGTATTGTAAATGGTTGATTACACTTTTGTTGAGTAACCACCCCTTGTGTAATTAATGTGGCACATTAGATACATCAATTAATGAATATCATTAATTCCTCAGTGCGTTACTCACCCTTTTCCCATCTATTTAAGTGAGGATCAGGTTGTAGTTTTTACATGGCTTCATCAAGCGATTAACCTTTGATGAAGTGATGTGGTGTATACCACAGAGGAAGAATAGAATCTTTGATGTTGTTGGGGGAAATCGACGACGAACATCATCGGCTTCCACGGACCAGGATTTTTTTCCAGTATCACGATGCCCCCAACAAATCACGAGGTATGGTTTTTGTTTTTAAAGTCATATGCAATGTTTATTTCCAATTTTCTTGAGAAGGATGATAAATCATGGAAGTAATATAGTAATTTATTGTTGAATTAATTATCTCGGTTTGATAAAATGATAAAGTAGAGGGTGCGGGTCAAACGAACAAGGCTTTGACCCTCGGCCACTTTGTTTATTTGTATGTTATTCATGGGACAATTTTATACTCGACATAAAGCAGAACCTAGGAGGCACTCAACGACGACAGAAACATGGGAGGGTCATAGATGCATCTATAAGGAAGAACGGACAACCAGAGCTCACTTGATGGCCCGCTGAAGGTCTGTCAGTGCGACATTGGCGATCGGCACTGGTGGAAAAGGCAGCGGCCAGTGCTCGCCAGCCACGGATGAGGACTTCGCCACTTAGTTCCATGGAGGATGGAAAGTTGGCCGGCTTGACCGATAGTAGAGGTGGGAGGAGGCACGTCATCACACACTGCTGAGAATTGGTCGTAGCTACGAAGCCACTGCGAAGGTTGGGACCCGCTCCTTGCAGGTCCCACGGGTGATGAGGTGGAACCACCTGGTGCTGCCCTTTAATAAACTGAAAAAATCTTTTATGCATTCATGTGGTGGACCATGCGAACCCTGCGTGGTCCGGACCACCTAGCGTGCCACGCCCTACAGGTCGGCTGGGCTTGTCTGTGTCCAAGCGGGCCGAACCACCACGGCCCTTCTCTATCGGTCCAGCCAAGGCCGGTTTGGGCTAGGCTGGGTTCGACCAATACCAGGTCAGTTCGACTCAAACTAAGTTGGGTCATCTCATCCGGGTCAGGCTGGGTCAGTCCGCCTAGGTCAGACTTGACCCGGACCACTCTCAAGCCCTGATACACTCAAAAGGTTGTATCTTGCGAATTGGGCGTCTATTTGACGAAATCTCTATCTAGATGGGATCCTTGGAATGAGATGGACCATTTGAGAATCTGTACCAAGCGGTTCTGTGTGAATAAACACCTATTGATTCTGTGTGAATCAACACATAATGATTTTTGTGTGAATCTGCACCGAGCGATTCATTGTGAATCAGCACCCAGTGATACATTGTGAATCAGCACCCAACAATTCTATGTGAATCAGCACCCAACGATTCTATGTGAATTAACAACCATCAATACTATGTGGGTCTTGTGGGGGTTAGTATATATCGATCATGTGTGCGTCAGCAGTAGTTCCTCTTGATAGAGTAAGATGATATAGCCTTATGACTAATCGTTTATACTATTGTACTAAGGTTATTCCTGGTTGTAGTAGGGTCTTTTTCTTTGTTCTTTATGATTGAAATAATGATTTTGGATTTCTTTAGTGGAATTATGAGAGACCTTCAGGGGTCTCGGGGTCCCTACTGGGTATTGTTATACTCACCCCTTCACAGGCTTCGCCCACACCTTGTTGGGTCTTGTGCAGACAACAGATAGCCTTGACTGAGACTCGGGGAGCTAGGACCTGAAGGAGGATGGTGGTGACAGTTGACGTGGTGAGCTATGTAGACGAGTTATACCTACCCTTCAAGAATGATACCCAGTGGATGATCTCAAGAGTTGTTTCCTATTTTCAGTTGTAGTTGTATCTTATAAGTTATGATTTTATTCAAGCCCCTTACTTTTAGTACACACATTTACTATATTAATTTTACTTCTTGGATGCATCTTATTGCATTATATTTTATGTGTTTATACAAGATTAAAGGTGATTCCTTCCCATTTTAGGGATATGCCATTTTGGTGCTATTCACCAACCCCTAGCTTGTAGAAGGCAGGCTTGGGGTAGTCACGACAGAGGCCCCGGGGGATGGGTCGTGACAAAGTTATATCAAAGAGAGGTTATACCGAAGAACGTGGAATTCAATATTTCTAATCGAGAAATAGTGTTATGTTTTTTTAGTTCGGGGAATCTAGTGTTGGTGCAGTAGCAGACGTATCCATACACTAGGACCCTGAATTCTGATTTCTGACTCAGTGCATGAAAACATTGATTGTGTGTGTTTTAGAAATGTTTTACTTTTGATATATTTTGAGTCATCTCAACAAGTATAACTTATTGACCATAGCGTAGATATTTCCTTTCAGGATGTCGCTACATAGATAGCCATCCAGTATTCCCAAGAGAGTACACAATGATGGCCCACTGAGCGATGAGGCTTTGTTGTGGGGACTTATTAATGTGTTGGCACCTTTGGGTGGTGTACTAGTAGCACCACCAATCAGAAGGCAGTAGTTGCCACCCCGCCCCACTAGTAGAAGTTGCACACCGACTGAGCATGTTGCATGAGTTCCAGTGGAAGAGGTCTCTAAAGTTTTAAAGTTGAGATGGATCCCTATGCAGCTGAGGATTGGAAAGAGGTTGTGGCTAGAGTTTTTCACCTTGTTGGGACACCAACAGAGCATATTGTGGTCCTAGATACTAGTATTTTATGTGCATGACAAGAAGATGGTGAAGCATGATGCTCCAGTTACATGATGAGGCAAGCCTCACATGGATGGACTTTGGGAGCCTCTTCAGGATTGTGTTCATTCTAGCAACACTATGCTCTGTGCATATCTAGGATTTGATGCACTTATAGCAGGGTAGCTTATCATTGTCCCATTACTCGGCTATATTCACTAACCTCTCATGCTACTCCACAGAAATTATGTGAGACCCATTCTTCAGTGCCCAGACCATCGAGCAGGGTCTCTGATGGGATATCAGAGTGTCAATGATATCTCTCAATATCCCGATGAAGGATAGAGTGCTAGAGCAAGAGTTATTGGCGAAGAGATTCTTATCTGATCTGGCACCAATGGTGAGAGCCACCACCGGACGATAGGTAGTCGAGCCATCTACAGAATGCAGTAGATTGATGAAGTAGAGGTCCAAGAGGACCAGATCCTTCAGAGGGTGACCCCAGGATGTAGGGATGGAGGTTTGGAGCTCGCAAGGAAAAGGAGGTTAACAATGAAGAATATTGTTCTTCACGTTCGGTGGGAAGAGCTACATTTCTTGTGACTCCCGGACCTGCCACACCGATGATCAATAGACAGTCGAGGAACCTCTGAGGCAACAGCTGATGTTCGAGCGAGGTGGTCTGTAGGGCGACAGATGTGGCAGAGGAGCAGGGCGTGCATCAGGTTGCAGATGACAGTTCTATGTTCTACCACCACCACCACCGGGTGGTCCACCCCGACCACATGGAGTAGGTGGAAAGGGGCGAGAACTACTACATGAAGTAGAGGCCTATAACAACGGTGCTCTTGAGATGATTTGAGGTATGATATGTTTCTATTCCACCATAGCATCTGTACTTATAGACGTAGGTTCCAGTCACTCTTTCATTTTCATGACACCCATTTGGATCTCGGAGATTCTGATGGATTCGTTGGATCGATCCTTGCAATTAGAGACTCCAATGTGAGAAGATTCAATAACTACACACTGGTGCTGGAAGTTTTTAGATCACTCTAAAAGTCAAGAGCTTTGGCTGGTATCTCCTAATAGCAGCGTCGAGGCCTTAAGACATCATCTTGGGTATCACTAGTGTAGAAAACATTATTTACGGCGGTTATTTTTTATTTTTAATGCCATCTTTTGGCTGACGTTATTACAGGAGGTGTTATAAACATTATTTTTTACATCGGTTACTTTACAACTGATGTAAAAGATACATATCCGAAGCATTTTTCACGTTGAATGATAAAATCCCAATGTGGAAAATGCTTCAGAGTCGTGGTTTATTATGTCATTTATTTAATAAAAAACATGGTATATACCCTTTCACGTTGGTTATTATATAACCGACGTCATAAAGCACTCCTCCGAAACATTTATCACATCGGTTATTTTTATAACCGACTTGATAAACCTATATTCCATCCGTTTTCCAATGTCAGTTATATAATAACTGACGTAAAAATATATCTTTGACTTCGGTTATAAAACAACCGATGTAAAAAAACATCCATTTCATTTAATTATGTCAGTTATTTCATAAGTGATGTAAAAACCATTTACCATGAAGTTATTACGTAGGTTTCCAAATAACCGATGTTAAAACTAATACCAATGCATTTTTTACATTGGTTATGAAATAATTGACTTAAGAAACAATTTTTTAAATAAAACCGAACCACTACTATGCCTAGGCAAATTACCTGAAATAGAGAAAAAGGTTACCAAAAACAGACCAAAACAGACCAGAACCCCCCCCCCCCCCACTGGACAACCCCCACCACACCCCACCACACCCCCCCCCCCCCACACACACACCTGGAATGCCCCCCCACCCCCACCCCCTGGACAGCCCCCATGCCCTGGACAACCCCCCCCACTCTCCTGGACACCCCCACCCCCACACCCCTGGACTACCCCACCACCCCTTGGACAGCCCCCCACACCCCTGGACAACCCCCCCCCCCAACCTCCTATATACCCCCAACCCCCTAGACAACACTCCCACACCCTTGAACATCCCTCCCACACCCCTGAATTAGACCAAAAAGTTACCAAAAAAAGACCAGAACCCCCCACCCACACCCCCCCCCCCCCCCACACACACACCCTTGGAATTCCCCACTACTCCCTAGACAGCCCCCCACACCCATGGGAAACCCCACCCTCTTGTATAACCCCAGCCCAAGGGACATCACTCGCACACCCCTAGATAGCCCACCCACACCCCTGAAATAGACCAAAAAGTCACCAAAAAAAGACCAGACCCCCCCCCCCCCACTAGACACCCCCCCCACACCCCGGGACAACCTCCCCCCCCCCCCACCCTCTTATATACCCCCAACCCCTGGAAAACACTCCCACACCCCTAGAAAGCCCTCCCACACCCCTAAAACAGACCAAA
Organism: Viscum album; assembly: GCA_963277665.1. Lineage (NCBI taxonomy): Eukaryota > Viridiplantae > Streptophyta > Magnoliopsida > Santalales > Viscaceae > Viscum > Viscum album. The sequence goes on along the minus strand of OY728146.1, from coordinate 1,499,783,738 downwards.
AAGTTTCAAAAAACTAACCAAAATAGACCATAACCCCCCCCTCCCCCCTCCCACCCGACTGGACATCCCCCACCACACCCCCCCCCCCCACACACACACACCCTTGGACAACCCCCACCCCCTAGACAGCCCCGCACACCCCTGGAAAACCCCCCCACCCTCCTCCACACCCCCCCACCCATGGACTGCCCCCACCCCCGAGACTACGCCCACTCCCCGGGACACCCCCCTGGACATCCTCCCACTCGCCTAGACATCCCTCCCGACCTCCTGGAAACCCTCCCACCCCACCAGACATCCCCCACCACACCCCTAGACACCCCTTCCCACACCTCATTGGACACCCCATACCAAAAACAGACCAAAACCTGACCAAAACCAGACTAGAACCACCCCCCCCCCCCCACCCACTGGACTGCCCCCACCACACCCGAAGACACCCCCCCCCCCACCCTTGGACTACACCCCACCACATGGACAGCCCCTAGATAGCCTGTTTTGCTAGAGGAGGTACCACCATCCCTCAGGGGGGGCTGAACACTACTGTAAGGTACTCATCACTCCAACCTGCGAAGCTTGTGCTCTCAAAATGTTTAACCAATGCTTTATTCCCCTATAAACATAATTCATTCTATCAATTTGATGCCAGTATAACCAGGGGAAAACACCATCACACATAATGGTGTTCCCCATGGTTATACTGTCATCAATGTGATAGAATTAATGATGTTTACAGGGGAAGAAATCATTGGTGAAACATTTTCAGAGCTCAAGCTTTGCATGTGGGAGTGATGAGTACCTTCCACCAGCGTTCAGCCCCCCGAGGGATGGCAGCACCTCCTCTCCCACCCCTGGATTGCCCCCCCCATACCCATGGACACCCTAGACTCCCCCCCCAATGGAGAGCTCTCCCACACCCAAAAAAAACCCCTTCACCCAAAAATACACCCCAAACCTCCGGACACCCCCTGGACAGCCCCCACTCCCCTGGACAACCCTTCCACACTCCTGGAAATGCTCCCACACCTGGAATACCAGACACCCAGGACACTCCCCAACCCTACCAGATATCCCTCCCACACCCCTTCATATCCCCCACCCCACTGAACACCCCCCACACCCTTAGAACCCATCCCCCCTAGACTAGAATCCATACTAGAAAAACCACCATAAGTAGACCAAAACAAGAAGTACAGAAAAATTAAACATTCACATATATGCCATTCAAAACATACAATTTCAACTTTAAAAAACTAAATCCAACCTAAACTACTACCAAATACACAATAACAATGAAAATTTTCAAAATTACATTTTACACTACAAACAACAAAAATTCAATCAAACATGTAAAATAATTTGGCCATTCTACTTGTCAGTGTTTAACATCATCAGTACTATAGGGTTGAGGGTCATAAAATAGATACAAATTAAAAGGATTTTAATTAACTTTTATAATGAATAAATCAAATGAAATATTATGGAAATGTTTAAAAGGAAATATTACGAGGTCGAAGTTCAAAACTGTCCCAGTTGTTATTATTCCATACATAAATCTTAACATATACTATCTTCATTATATGACACCTTGTTCTCACTGAAAATTATGTTTGAATGAGTGTAAATTTAATATATTATTTTTACATAATAATTCAAAAAGTACAATTTAAAAATATATATTTACCTTCACATTAACATACTTGATCTTTACAAACATTTTCTTTGTTTTTTTTTCGAAAGTAGACCCATCACTTGTTAGAAAATGATACGAATAGTATAAATTTAAAATTCAATACAATATATTAAACTATTGAGAAACTAAAACATACTTTTCCAACATTTTCTTAAAACGTTCTCGCACATCACCATTGACAGAGTGTATCTAATAAAGTGTTCTCTGCCTTGAAAAAAAAAACCCCTAACATACAATGATCACTAATAAAAGAAAATTAATTGTTAGTGGTTTTTTATGTTAAAAGATAATGAACTCATTGAGAGAGATGTTTTTCATACCTGTCACAAAAATGCATCATCCAACATTGTGTGACTATATTCTATTCAAGTATTTTAGCAATATAAAGCATTCTTTATTCCTCATCCAATGCACATGCTTCATGGGAAATCAAATGCAGGTCCATAAATCCATATACATCTGTCCACTAATTCCTCTCACAAATTTTATAGAGATACCTAATATAAAAGAGACATAAGAATACATTTTTAATAAATATAACACAAGGAAAAGGTGTTAGGACTTACATGATAAAAATTTTGCACCATGTTGATGCCCAACTTATCTCCAGTAACAAGCTCCATGATATCATTTTTCATAATACCCACAGTTATTCCATGTCCACAAACATGAGCTTGCATTGGAAACTCATAATGATCCATCAACAAATATGAATATCTTGACCATCTATCAAAACTACTAGAATTTGTATCTGATGTCATATCCATTTGTCTTTGTTGTTGTCTATACAGTATTTCTTTACCTTTGAAATATTCTTGTGAAAATAAATAGAAAATTATATTACTTTTCAAATGATAAAACAACTTTAATAAAAAAAATAGAAGATATAACATACATACCTCTATGGTAATGAGTGGAAGAAGTCTGGATGGCCAAATTAAAAAATGGCTAATACTATGTCCAACTATCATCAACTCATCTGTAGGTAATGGTAATCGAGCTGATCTATCTATAATATTATGTATAGTGATCCTCTGATTCTCTACCTCTAATTGTCGGTGATGAACTATATCTCCTATAAAATATACCAACTCGTATGAAACTATATGATGTTGAGGATCATTAACATAAAACTCGCAGTAAGTAGAAAGCTGTGGCGGAGGAGTAGGATAAAAAATGGGGTCCTTAGGCTATGGTGTGGGAATGGGAGCTACTAGCAGAGGTGGAGGATAAATAATGGGGTCTACAGGGGGAGGTGGAGGAGTGGGACCTATAGTCTAAAATTTTCATTTCATGTCTACAAACATAGATTGTACCGATACTCTAATATTTTCCTCCATCGTCACATTAATATTATGAACTTCATCCTCCAAGGATTCTATTTTTTTTTATAAAAACCCTCAACTTAAGAAGTTGAAAATTGTGGAAACACTTTTATTACCAATACACCTGTCAGATATCATCGAACACAACCAGGATGTTCGGGCATTCCTAATGATTCAGATAAAATATCTTGCCCCCCAGCAGCTATAAATACCCCATGTGAGCTATTCTCCACAACATAATCCTTTATTAATTAATTGAACATTTCTGTAATGATTGAAATTATATGAAGAAATTAGTTAACTTAAATAAATAAAATAGATATCTTACAATCCACTCAGCTACGATTCTCAAATCTTTCAAAAGATATTTCCCTTTTTCCCCTTCTAAGCTCTCTTCCATTTTTCATGTCTAGATGGAGGGGATTGAAGGGCCACCTATCTAGATATTGAAGACTCAAATCTTAGTTTTTGTAATTTTTCCTCCATCATTTTTTCTTCCAATAATGTATACCCTCCCTGAGAAAAAATATGAGGGTATACATTTTTAGATTGGATATCTTGATGAGATATCCTTGTTGGCTGTAAATTAATAATAAGAAATCACTATGAAAACATTAATAAGATCATTTATATAAGAAAGCTTATAAAAGTTTACATTGCCCATACCCAAAATGAATATTTTCTCCTCATTTCAATAAACTGTCTCCATGTGTCATCATTTATGAAAGGATATATGTGACATGGATTTTCATGACTCCTATGACCAAAAATGAGATCAGATGTGTGGGTTGATTTGAAATCCCTCCATCTTCTGGTAGCCATCGATATGCATTTCTTCCTAACTCCTCCAGTATCAGGAATATCAAATGTAATCTGATAAAGAAGAGGTTAAACATATTATATATACTACAAAAATTTAAAGAATTGGAAAAAAATTAGCAAAAGATCTTACCAAAATCGTCTCCCACTACTGAGAGATTATCTCTTTGTCCACACATCTCCAATCATCATACAAAATTCTTACCTTTCTATTACCCTGATTTGATACAAAACTCTAAAAATATTTTGCATTTGGACCTCTAGGAATATCATCCTCATCAAAATCAACGAGTATCATATAATCCTTCGTATGAGCAAGTGATAATTTTGGAAAACATGTGCACCCACGTTTACAAACTATTGAACTCTTTTTACTAATGGGAGCACATGAGGATGATTGGGGAACATCAAGTGGAGTGCGTAAATGTTCCTCCCCAGAGGTATGACCAATATGCTCATCTCTAGAACCATGTGGATGAACAACTGACTGATATTTCATTATCCTTCAAATCTAAAAACAAACATTAGTTCACAAATATACAAATTCAAATATTACAATACTAATGTAATAAGAAAAAAAGAAAATTGTACTAAGTTACATAATAGTAAACATGGTTAACATGGAAAGCATGTTAAACAATGGTAAAGATGGTAAACATGGTAAACATGGTAAACATGGAAAACATGGTAAACATGGTAAACATGGTAAACCTAGTAAACATGGTAAACATGGTAAAATAATTGTCACTAAACACAGATAATAGATATATAATTTATGTTATGGAAAACATGGTAAGTTAATCCAAACAAAATTAAAAAAAACAAATACTTATACTTATTTTATTTTAATACATGATTTAATAAAGAAAAAATATACAATATCTATCATTTTATGAATATAATAAATGTAAACAAGAAATGAACAAATGTTACCTGTAAATTTTGGAATGTACAAATGGATTGTTTTCCCAAATTATTTCATCGTGATTGTTCCTTATGGAACAAACCATGTAGTTAACATGATCATCATTATGATTTGTTAATCGTTCCATGGAAGTAGGGATCTCACATAAATCATTATCTTCATCAAGTTATTCCTCACCAACATATTTTTTCCCTTGTAAAACAACATCCCATTGCATATCTGATTGATCTAATACATTGAAAGTTGGATTTTCATGTGTTTCCTTTAAAAATGAATCAGATGTGCCTTCCAATCCATTTAGATTAACAACTGTCATTCCAAATTCATCGTGTCTGACACTATTGTTACCGATAAAACATTTACAGTTAAAAACATGAGCTTTAATTTTAATATAATCAACCTCCCATATGTATTCAATCACTCCATAATATGCACTTTATGTAGACAGTGGGTTTTTGTCCTTAGCACTCTAAAAATGCATTTCTTTTTCAAACACCAATACACCACTATTCTGAACTACACTTCTATTCTCCTAAGCTTTTCTATGAAATGTGTATCCATTAATGTCATAACTAGACCATGTTATCACACTTATAGATGGACTACCCACTACCCATTTTAATGTCTCTGATACATCTGATCTACCAAGAAATCTCTTTTTAAACCATTACAAATATGTTATGTTGTTCTCATTAAAAATCCACATTTATTTCTTCTTTATATGACATTGTTTCAGCTCATTAATATGCAATATGATAAACGGTTGAGCATCATCAATGTTATTCAAGATGTATGATTCTAACTTCTTCATCTTTTCAGCTAACAAATATTTGAAATTCAATCCACGAATCCCCTTTCCATCATTATTAACTGGTTAATGGTGAGATGGTGGAAAACCTATGTGTTGTGCTGCAGCCACGTAGCTCATACAAAACTCTGCAACCTCCTCAAAAATATACCTTTCAATAGTGGAGGCTTCAGGTCGATATGGATTCTTAACATACCCCTTCAATATTTTCTTATACCTTTCAAAAGTATACATCGAACAAAGATATACAGGTCCACAATGATTTATTTCTCGAACTAGATGAATCATTAAAAGCATCATTATATCAAAAAAAGTTATAGGAAAATACATATCCAATTGAAAAAGGATACAAATTTTATCCTCTTCCAAAATGTTCAAAGCATTCACATCAATAACCTTATTAAACAATGAATTGAAAAAATAACACAACATCATTATAGACTTTCTGACACATATGGGCAATATTCCACGCAATGAAACTGGTTGAAGTCGTTGCATCATGACATGACAATCATGAGATTTCATACCTATCAATTTCAAGTCCTTCAATGAGACAAAATTTTTTACATTCGAAGAATAACCTTGAGGCACTGTGATATCATGAAGACACTGATAAAAGCTAGTTTTCTCCCTCTTGGATAATTTATGACAAGTTGGGGGAAGAAATGTTCCTCTTCCATTAGGAGTGGGAGCTAACACCAAATGTATTCCCATTAATAGTAAGTCTAATCTTGCATTCAATCTATCTTTTTATTTCCTTTAATATATAAAAATGTTCCAATCAAACTATCATAGACATTCTTCTTCACATGCATGACATCAATATTATGTTTAACTTCATGATATCTTTAATATGGTAGCTCAAAAAATATTGGCTTTTTCTTCCAAATATGTCTATCATTGCCAGATTTTTGTGTCTTTCCCAATGTCACATCAAGGTTTTCAGCCCTCTCAAAATACAGATTAGGGGATAATGTTTTGGGAGCAATATCAAATTCTTTTGATCCATTTAATGCCTTATTTAGTCTTCTATAAGAGTGATTCATAGGAAAAAACATTCGATGACCCATGTACACTGTTTTCCTCCCATGATGCAATTGAAAATATGAAGTCTATTGTTTGCAAATTGGACATGCTTTGTTCCATTTAACACTCTATCTAGACAAATTTACATATGTTGGGAAGTCATTTATGGTGAAAAAAAGCACTGCATGCAGTTGAAAATAATCCATTTTATAAGAATCATACACCCTAATACCATCCTCCCATAAAAGTTTCAAATCATCAATCAATGGTGACAAGAAAACATCAATAACATTGCCAGGTTGGTTCAGACCAGAGATCATTATACTCAACATGACATAATTGTTCTTCATAAAAACTTCAAGAGAGAGGCAGTAAATTTCCAATAAAACAGTCCATGAACAATGTGTGCTACTGAGGGTACGGTATGGATTCATTTCATCTGTTCACAACTCAATTATAAGATTTCTAATTTCATTTCCAAATGTACGATACTACTCAAAAAAGTTCTCCCATTTTGGACAATCAGTTGGATGACATATTTTTCCATCACATAATCTCTCATCAGCAAGCCATCTTAACCATTTTTCATCATGTGAATTAGAAAATAAACGTTTGAAATGATGAATTATAGGAAGATACCAAAATACCTTTGAAGGGATCTTTGTAATCTCTACATCCGCATGTGATTTTCTTTCACCTTAAATCGTGATGTCCCACATTTAGGACACTCTGACAGAAATTCATATTCCTTCCTATATATCATACAGTCATTCGAATAGGCATGTATTTTCATGTATCCCAATCCCAACAGGCATAATATTTTCTTGGCCATATAATGTGAATCTGGAAGATCGTGATCTTTTGGAAGAATTTCTTTCATCAATTGTAGAATCTCTGTAAAACTTTTTTCACTCCATCCATGTTTGGCCTTTAGTTTAATCAATATTAACACCGCTGAAAAAAACTGTAAAATTTGTTCAACCAGAATATAATGGTTTTCCATCATCACCATATAGACGTGCAATTGTCGGTTCTATCTCAATTTGTTTTGCTGCAATATCACAAATCATTTCTTCAATTCCATTGGAGTCACCATCTTTTGAATCATCATCATTAGTGACATTTCATCTAGTATCACCATGCCAAATCCATGGGTTGTAACTTAGATTAAAACCATAACAAATTAGATGATATTTTATCTCCTTACTTTTCAACTTCTTCATAATCAAACATTTCTGGCATGGAAAAAAAATTTCACCACTTGGAACATTGCATTTATAAAATTCCAAAAGGCATCAAAATTTTCCTCATATTCATTACTCATTCGATGTGTCATAATCCAACATAGACTAATTACTACCTATAAAAAATATCAAAATTATACATCTTTTTATGATAAGACAAATATATGTTTATATAAAAAAAACATAATTTGAATGTTAAATAATTTTGAAATATAAAAAAAATCAATGCGTATTTAAAAAAAATATTCCTGAATTTGATTTTATAAAGAATATATAGATAAATATAACAGTTTTAAATTTATCATGGATCCTTTCTTCTTACGGTTCACAAAGAATACACCCTAGTGAAACTAGATACAAAATTCACCATTCCGTAAGAAATAAATATGAAGTATAAATATTAAAATATGTATACATTCACTGCTGAAAATTACATAAATCCTAACGATTTTAAACCTCTAGATAGCCCCCTCCTCCCCCACCCCTCTGGACACCCCAACCCCCCTGGACACCACCCCCACCCCATGGACAACACACCCACCCCTTGGACACCACCCCCACCCCCTGGACACCCCTACCCCTTTGGGCAACACCCCCACCCCCTTGGATACCACCCCACCCCCTTGGCCACCACCACCCCCCCCCCCCCCACCACCTTGAAAACCCCCTGGACACCACCACCACCTTTGAAATCCCCCCCCACCCCATAGACACCACCTCCATCCCCTTGTAAACCCCCTAGACACCGCCACCCCCATTGGACAGCCCCCTACCCCTCTGGACAGCCCCCCACCCCCTGAATATCCCCCACTCCTCTCGACAACCCCCCCCCCCCCTCGGACACCCCCACCCCTCCTGGACACCACCCCCACCCCCTACCCCTTGGACACCCCCAACCCCTTGGACTCCACCCCCCACCCCATGGACACCCCATTGATAGCACTCCCCCTTGGACAACCCCCCCCCCCCCCCCCACCCCTCTGGATAGCCCCCCCACCCCATGGATAGCCCCCCACCCTCTAGATAGCCCCCACCCCCATGGACACCCACACACCTCTTAATAACCCTAGAACACATAAATTAAAATTAAAACGTTAATTTAAAAATGACCAAACATCCCTAATAATTGACGTAATGAAAGAGAAGAAGACGTGGATGAAGAAGAAAAAATGAAACAAAGAATAAAGGAGAAAGATCATGGAATAAGTAACTTATTTAAGGAAATTCTTGAGAATCCAAGAGAACCATGGGGCCTCCAATGATTAATAGAAAATTGGAGAAAATGGGGTAAACCTGAGAATCAAATCAAATTTAAAATAAAAACTCAGATGGAGAAAATCACTGTGTAAAGCCTATGATCACGACACAATGGGGTCAGGTTTACTGCGCATCATTGAAAACTATGACATGGTATCCCCCATAACACATAATTTTCTCATAGTCAATTACTGGTAAAAATATATATAACCAAATAGAATTATATTGAAACACCCCTCATCTTTCATAATGCTTGAATCCCTAAAAATCATAGCGGGAACCTCAACCATAGACTGTACCAACCCCCATGGACACCACCCCCCAACACCTTCGACACCACCCCCACCCCTTAAACAAAACTAATTAATTATAGCCTAATATCCATGAAACAATAAAATCATCATGTCATAATCTCAAAAACCATTATTCAATAGTCATTCCCAACTGACACTTATCCCCCACCCCTGGACACCACCCCCACCCCCTTGGACACACCCTAGACACCACTAACCCCTTGGACAACCCCCACCCCACCCCTCTAGATAGCCCCCCCACACCCTGACAACCCCCCACACCTCTAGACAGCCCCCCCCCCACCCCCTTGGACACCTCCTCCCCTCCTGGACACCACCCCCCACCTCCTACCCCATTGGACACTCTCTGGACACCCCACCCCTATAACAACCCCCCAAAGCCTCTGGATAGGCCCCCATCCCCTTGTACGCCCCCCCCCCCCTTCGACACCCCCAACCCCATGGACCCCCCCCCCCACACACACACACCACCACAGACACCCTCCAACCCTCTGTACAGCCCCTCGAACCCTCGGGACACAACCCCCAACCCCCTTAGACACCCCCTGGATACCAACACCCCCTTGGAGAGCCCCCACCCCTCTGTACATCCCCCAACCCTCTAGACAGCCCCCCCATCCACCACCTTAGACACCCCCACCCCTCCTGGACACCACCCCCACCCCCGACCCCCTTGGACACCCCCATAGACATCCCACACCCCTCTAGACAGCCCCCCCCCCCCCTTGGACACCCCCACCCCTCATAGACACCACCCTCTCCCCCTACCCCCTTGGACACCACCCTGGACACCCCAACCCTCTGGACAGCCCCCCCCCCCCACCGGAAACCCCCCCAAACCCCCTAGATATCCCCCTGGACTACCCCCACCCCACCCAACCACCCCCTTGGATAGCCCCCCAACCCCCTTCGACCCCCCCACCCACACACACCCCTGGACAACTGTTACACCCCCTGGACACCACCCCCACCCCCATTGACATCCCCTCCACCCCCTTGGACACCCCAACCCCCCTAGACACCACCCCCACCCCCATTAACACCCCCTGGAAACCCCCACCCAACCCCCATAGACACCCCCACCCACTTACACAGCCCCCAACCCCCTTGGAAACCCCCTGTATGTGCACACACACATGATAGAACACACACAAATAAAAAACTGGCATGATATCACTTCCATAGGTTAATTTTACCAGAAAAGAATTTAGCATGGTATAGATAATCACTATGAAACTAACCATGATAGCAATAATAGAGAAAAATAACATCTCAAAAAAATAGTTTAGGGCATCGCAAAATAAACTGAAAAGGAGTCGTGTGAGGCTTACTTGAGTTTTCTGAGTTGACCTGATAGATCTGATAATAATAAAAAGGAATAATGATGTTGGCAAAATGAGGATGGAGGGAACAACTTCAATGAATTGATTCTAGGTTTTCCGTGTGAGAGAGACAAGTCGTAGGTCTCCCAACCGAATAAAATAAAATTACTGAATATGGGGTGCGATAAATCATTTAAAATATTTATCATGTCAGTTATTTAATAACCGCCATGATAATCTATTTTTTTAATGTTTATAACACATGTTATTTAATAACTTACATAGAAAACTATTTATCATGTCGGTTATTTTATAACCGATGTGATATATGTCGCTTTATACCGACGTGATAAATTTCTGAGATTGGCTTTATCACATAGGTTTTTTATAACTGATGTGGTAAAGTGTTGAGCTTTCCTTTATCAAGTCAGTTATTTTATAACCGACATGATAAAGGGAACCTGATTTTATTTTCACATCGGTTATATAATAATCGACGTAAAAAAGCTAATCTCGGTATATTTTACATCGGTTATAAAATAATCGTCATAAAATATAGATCCTGATCGATATATCACGTCGGTTATATAGAACTGATGTGAAAAATGCCAATGTGTTAAACATTTTTTCCACTATCTTATAGAATGGATATCCACAATATATGTTTAGATTAGCTGTTTTAGGCGCAAAGTGCGGTGTGTCCATGAGGATGGGATTAGGTTTAACATCTCTGGTGAGGAGGAAACCATTGCATCATGTGATGAACTTTCCCAAAGGAGGGTGCAAGGGATCACTTGCCAGTTGGCTAACCTCACCCTCGGATCAGTTTACATGAGGAGTCGTAGATATCTGGTAGTGGCGGACTAGTATGCTGATGTTTTCCCTAATGATATTCTGGGACTACTTCCTCGTAGGGAGGTAGAATTTCACATTGACATATACCCTGGGATGACACCTATATCTACACAAGAATATCGGATGACTTCTTTAGAGCTTCGTGAGCTGAGGGTACAGTTGGAGGAATTATAGAGAAAGGGGTTCGTAAGGACCAGTGTTTCCCCATGGGCATCCCCGATTTTGATCTCCAAGAAGGCAGATAGGAGTGTACAGCTTTGTGTGGACTATCGGCACCTGAACCAGGTGACCATGAAGAAAAAGTTTCCTCTTCTAAGGATCGATGATCTCTTCAACCAAATGAAGGGATCTTGTTGGTTTTTGAATATTGACCTTAAATGAGGTTAGTACCAGCTTATGGTACGGTATGAGGATGTACCGAAGACAACCTTCAGATTTCAGTATAGCCACTATGAGTTCTTGGTGATGCCTTTATGTGTGACCAATGCTCTGACAGTTTTCATGGGGATCATGACCATGATCTTCTAGCCAAATCTATATCTCTTTGTGGTGGTCTTTATTGACAACATGTTGATATAATCAGCATCGAAGGAGGATCATTCCATGTTCTTGTAGATAGTTATGGATAAACTCTGAGAGAATATGTTGTATGGAAATCCCTTGAAGTGCCGGTTTTGGATATGAGAGGTCCAATTCCCGGGGAACGTTATCTTGAAGGCTGGAGTTTCGGTGGATCCAGCAAAGATAGACGTTGTGCTTTCTTGGGAGCCACCCAAGAGTGTGACCGAGGTGCAGATATTCTTGGGATTGGATGGGTACTACCGATGATTTGTACCTGATTAATCTAGGGTAGTGTCACCCTTTTTATCCTTGATGAAGAAGGGGAAACCATTATTGTGGATGGAGAAGTGCAAGCATAATTTCCAAGATCTGACGTAGAGACTAACGAGTTACCCCATCTTCAAGCTACCAGAAGAGTTCATTGGGTATGTAGTCTACTACAACGCATTAGGGATATAACTAGATAGTGTCTTGATGCAGGAGTGGGTGGTGATCACCTACAGCTCACAGAAGTTGAGAAAAATGACTTGAACTATGCTACCCATGACATGGAATTAACAATAGTGGTCTTTACACTGAAGATGTAGCAACACTACTTTATGGGTGAACACTTTACTGTTTACTCTGATCACAAATTCCTTAGGTATAACTTCTATAGGAAGGAATTGAACCTGAGACATTGATAATGGCTAGAGTTCCTCTAGTACTATGACTTTGAGATATTCTACACTCCTGAGAAGGGGAACGTGGTAGCATATTCACTCAGAAGGAGGTATACTCTATAACTGCTGAGTGAGGTGATAGAGTTGCTAGCCGTGTTGCATATATCATTCGTTGATAAAGATGGAGCAGCTTACCTCTAGTCTATGAATTTCACTCCCCCAATTATTCGGTGAGTTTAGGATGCTCAGCTGGGGGACTTAGACTGCGCGGATCGATGTGCCTAGATATCCTTAGGACATGCTCCTGATGGATATTTTTAAAGATGGAGAGAATGTCGTCATGTTCAGAGGACACACCAGGGTACCAGTGATGCTATGAGAGGAGGTTTGGGGGAGTTCCATACAACCTCGTTAGCAGTACATCATGGAGTGGTGAAGTTGAACCAGGACCTCCGGTGTCAGTAACGGTGGCCATGGATGAAGAAATAAGTGGCAGTGTTGGTATCCTGATGCCTCACTTTTCAAAAAGTGATGGTCTAGCATCTGGTACCAGTAGGCTTAGCTCATCCACTTGAGGTACCAGAGTGGAAGTGGGATGGTATATCCATCGACGTCATGATGGGGATACCACGTACATCTAGGGGAAATGATTCCCTATGGGTGATCATTGACGGACTCACCATGTCCTCCCACTTTCTACCCATCCAAGAGTAGGGATCTGTAGAGAGCATGGGATGTCTCTATGTGCATGAGATTGTAGGAATTCATGGGGTGATGTCGATGATCATCCTAGATTGTGATGCTTTTTTTACATCCCACTAATAGAAGGGATTGCAGGAGGTGTTCATAACTCAGCTATGCTTGAGTAGCACCTTCCACCCTCAGATAGATGGCCAGACAGAGTATAACATACAGACACTTGAGTACAAGCTTCATGCTTGTGTCCTCAATTTTTGCCATAGTTTGGAGTACCACCTTCCATTGGTGGAGTTTTCATACATCAACATTTATAACTCTACTATCATCATGGATCTGTTTTAGTCCTTGTATGAATGAAAATGTAGGTCTCCTCTTTGCTGGACAGGACCAGGGGATTCAGCACTTATGGGTCCAGAGTTGGTAAAAGAAACCATAGGGATGTTTTTGATCATCTAGGAGAAGATGAAGAACGTATAAAGCCAAAAAAAAAGATGTATGACGATATTAGACAATGACTGTTGGATTTTCAGGTGGGAGACCATGTATTTTTATGGGTCTCACCCCGATAAGGATTATGGAGGTTTGGACAGGGTGAAAAGCTATCTCCGATATTAATCAGACCTTTCTAGATCCTCAGTAGAGTAGGAAAAGTGGCCTACCAACTATATCTTCCCCCATAAATGCACCGGGTGCATAATGTTTTCCACGTGTTGCAGCTGAGGGAATACATGCATGATCCATCACATGTTATCGACTGGGGAAAGCTCATCTTCGACGATGGGGTGACATTTGTAGAGTTTATTGATGGAGATAGAGGATCAACAAGAGCAGTTCCATCATGGACGGTCGATTCCTCTAGTGTGAGTCTATTGGTAGCATGGGAATCTCTAGGAGAGCACATGGGAGCGAGAATCTTAGATATATGATTAGTAACCCAATTTGTATCCCTAATATTTTTGAATCTCTAAGGGGTGAAAATATTGAATGAGTGGTGAATGTAATGACCTGTTAATTCAAGGTAAATTTATAAATTATTTTTGATTTTTACGAGTCTACGAAAATTTACAGAGCGTGATTTTGAGATATAGTGTGCCTAGAATTAAATTTTAAACTTCATTAAGGTACGTTCAGTAAACGTGTGGGCGGAATTTTCTAACATCTAAGCTGGTGATCATAATTGAAAAATGAGGACACCATTGAATCTGCAGCACTGAGATTCACTTAAGAAAACATCACTTTCACCATAGTAGGTCGGGTGAAAAAGTTAGTTTTTGTAGCTTTTAAAGAAATAATAAAATAACATAGAGATTTTTATTTTATTTCATTTCCCCCCTACCACCTATTGATCAGCGATATAGAGGACCATGAAGGTAGTCTGACATTTAATATGGGATATTAAATGCTTGGTTACACTTTGGTTGAGTAACCCCCCCCCACCTCATGTAATTAATGTGGAACATTAATTTCGTCAACTAATGAACCTCATTAATTCCTTGGTGTGTTATTAACCTTTTCCACACTATTTAAGTGATTCTAAAATTAGAGTTTTGACATGGCTTCAACAAATAAGGAACCTGTTATAAAGTTACATGACGTCTACTACTAACATGGAACATATGTTTGGGTGTCGTTGGGGTAAATCGATGACGAACGCTGGTGGCTTCCACTGACAAGGATTCTTCTTCCACCACCACAACATCCCCAACGAATCTCGTGGTTGGGGTTTCATTATTATATTCATGTGCATTGTTTCCTTCTCTCGTTCTTGAGAAGGATGATAAATCGTGGAAGTAATATAGAATTTTATTTTTGAATTAATTATCCTTGTTTGATATAATGTTAATGCATAGGGCGATTGCTAAAGGAACAAGGCATGGACCCTACACTGCTTCGTTTCATGGTGCGTTCTTTGTGGGATGATTTTCAACATGATGGAAAGTAGAAACCTACAGGCATGCAATGACGGAGGCATCCCGAGAGGGCCATAGACGTGTCAGGAAGAAAGAACATACCACAAGAACTCCCCTGGTGGCCTGCGGAGGGTCTGTCAGCACGATGACACTAGTTACTGGCACCGGCGTCGAAGGAGGTGACTGACACTTGTCGGTCATGGATGAGGGTGGAACTTCTCGGCGCTACAACAGACGAAATGGAGGCTGGCTCTACAGGCCACATAGGTGGGAGGTGGCATACCATCACGCGCCAAGGCGAACAGTTTGCGACAACGATGATGCGGCGAAGGCCAGGACCTGCTACATGTGGGTCCTGCGGGTGATGAGGTGGCTCCACCTGGTTCTTCCCTTTAATAAACCAATTTTATCTTTGAGCTGTTTGAGAGGTGGACCACGCGAACCCCGTGCGGGTTGCTCTAGCTAGTGGGTTGGGCCGGTCTACAGCCTAGAGAGCCGAGTTGATGTGGGCCAGGCCGGTTCAATCCAGGTTGGGTGGGACCCAGACCGGGTCGGGTCAATTGGAATCGGGTCAGGTCGGACTGGACCTGTACCACTCATGGGCCCTAATACGCTCAAAAGGCCATATATTTCAAACATGGAAATAGTTTGACGAAAATTCAACAGCACTGGGATCCTTGGAGTGAGACGGTACTTTTGAGATACTCCACAAGAGGTTTGGAGAAAGTTGGAGTACGGCTGGGTTGGATCGACTCCAAATCCAACTGGGCCCTCAGCACTAAAATGCCAAAAACTTATAGACCGGGCATCCGGTTGACGCGTTTTCTGTTGTGTTGGAACCTTATGACATGATGGATCATGGGGTAACATCTTCATTGGACTTCATGCCAGTTGTTATACGATCAGTGTCATGAGGTTCAATTTCTCCTTGAAACAAGCATACTATGAGTGGGATTCCTATGACAGACAGAGAAGTAATGATTGAAGAGTGATTCTATGTGAATCAACACTTAGCGATTCTGTGTAAATTAGAACCCATATATTATCGATGAATGAGCACCAAGAAATTCTTTGTGAATCATCATCCATTGATTCTGTGTGAATCAGCACCCAATAATTATGTGTGAATCAGAACCCAGCGATTCTGTGTGAATCAAGACCCCGCGATTCTATGTGAATCTGCACCCAGGGATTCTGTGTGAATCAACACTGAGGGATTCTGTGTGAACCACCACCCAGTTATTCTGTGTGAATCACCACCCACTGATTTTTTTTGAATCAGCACCCAATGATTCTGTGTGAATCAGCACTGAGCGATTCTATGTAAATCAACACCCAGCGATTCACTGTGAATCAGCACTGATCGATCCTATGTGGGTCTTGTGGGGGTTAGAACATATTGATCCTGTTTGGGTCAGTAGCAGTGCCTCTTGACAGAGTAAGATGATCTAGACATACGACTAATCATCTTTACAGTTGTACTTATGTTATACCCGGTTTGAGCTATGTCTTTTTCTTTGTGTTTTGTGATTGAGATCATGCTTTTGGTTTTCCTTGCTGAAATTATGAGAGGCCTTTAGGGTTCTCAGGGTCCCTACTAGGTATTTTTATACTCACCCCTACATGGGCTTCGCCCACACCTTGTTGTGTCTTGTGAAGATGACAGACATCCTTGACTGAGACTCTGGGAGCTAGGACATGACGGTGGATAACAGTGACGGCTGACTTGGTGAGTTGTGCAGAATAGATATACTACCCTTGAGGTAGGATCCCCGTTGGATGATCTTTGGAGTTGTTTTCTGGTTTTAGTTTTTGTTGTATCTTTTCAGTTGGGCTTTTATTTAATCCCCTTACTTTCAGTACACACTTTTACTACAGTAGTTTTACTTCGTGGTTACATCTTGTTGCATTCTAGTCTGTGTGTTTGTACAGGTTTGAAGTCAATGCCTTCCCGTTTTAGGGATACACCTTTTCAGTGCTAGTCTCCAACCTCGAGCCTATGGAAGGTGGGCTTGGGGTAATCACGACATGGGCCCCGGGGGACAGGTTGTGACAATTAAATTAAATATATAATAATTATTCAATTTCCTACCCCCTATCATTTAATGGAAAATGAGTGTTTCATGTATGCATGTGTCTAGAGTACCATCTCCAAGAAAGGACAGGTTTATTTTCCATAAACACAAAAAATGGATGAATTATGAAATGTATTCACTATATAAAAATTATATATGTTATATTATTATTTTTTTGTAATAATAATATTGAATTTTTTTTAATAATAAATGGTAGTAGTGACATTAACCACTTTAAATGGACTTATCAAGGAACCTTTCATAAATTCTCAATATTTTAGGACAACACATGAAACTATAAAAGTATATTCTAATGGAATAATAAAGGATATAAACCCCTGTAATTTACGATATCATGAAGGTATTTTAAAACTCCTTTATCCATGTTCAACAAAACTGAATGTGGTATAGAGAAATTAACAAAATGTCCTTGTGTAACTAGAATAAGAATAATCTTTATTGAAAATAAAAAAAAAGAAAATAAATGGAACACACAGAATTAAAATGATAAGAATAAAGTGCTTTAGTATCTATTTAGTGAACTTAATTAAACTATTCGTTAATTTATTTGCAAATACAAAGTGAATTAATATACTAGGTAAGGGATCTTCCAGACCACCCTCGCTAATTCTTATTTACAAATAAACTTTCTTATTATCCCATTAAAAAAATATTCTTAATGTAAAAAATTGGGTTTTTGTATTTATATAACTTAAAAATATATCTAGTTAAATATTTGATTCATTTTTGGGGTTATACACGTATTATTTAGAATAAAAATTTCCACTTTAAAGTAAACGAGATTTAGGGGAGCATACCTATTTCTTGTCTTTTGTCGAGAATCACACCATAAAATGATTTTTAACCATAAATTGCCACTAAATCCCCTTCTTTTTTATTTATAACCATATTGGTTCAATTTTGGTTTCATAAAAAAATATTTTCTTTCCTTCCTTAAAAATATCATTTATTTATTTTAAAAATAATCTCTCATGTAGTTTATTTTTATTATTTCTTATCCTAAATTTCTTACAATGGTAATCCTTGTATAAGACCTATATTTCTTTTTAAATTGTAAATCATAAAATAAATTAATTCTTTATTATATTTTGAATCCATTTTATTTAAACTTTTATAATCAATAAATATTAATTGTTAAACCTACTTCTCTTTCATGGGTTTGATTATTCTTATGACATATGTATGGTTTCATATCCTCTTATGGAATTCATATGTACTATATTCATTATTTTTTGTGAATTCGTGGAATTATATATCCTTCCATTACATTGGGTAATGTTTTATATCATATGATACTCCATGTAAGGGATTAAGGAGTGAACCAAATCCACCAATGTAATTTTTCCACTATATGATTTCGGTTTTGGGAGTGACCCCTGAATTGTGTTTATAATTCCATGTATTATACTATAACCACATTTTCCCAGATTTTGTTATTTTATAGTTTTATTTTCTTTTTCCATATTTCAATGATTATCATTATTTTTTTGTGATATCATGTTCTCCCTCTTGAATCTCCTGTTATACTTTATTTCCATGTTTATTCCGATTATGGACGTTCCATATAACTCTTTTCCTTAAATATCATACCAAGGTCATCCTATATTGTCTAAAAATATATATTAGAGTTATAAAAAGTATTCAGAGTTTAAAATAATAATGATGTTTTTATATTCATATGATGTATTCATGTGTCTAATCGTTGAATGAAACTAGACATATAGATCATGGATTATACTTATAGAAAAATCTATGTGAATTATTATTTAGTAATGTGTTTTTAGGGGTTGGGTATCTATAGTAAATACATTATATAAATTCAAACTATGAATGAGACACACTCAAACATCACCTAAGCATTGAATATCTTTCATTGTTCTCGATCAACATCAAACAATAATTCCCTTACATGTTTCATCCATTAAAATATTGATCCAAATCCTAACTCTCAAAAGGAACCATGCTCCAAAATGGAAATGTATAATTTATCCTGAAATTCAATAACTATAAATAATTTCTGATTCCAAACATCCACACTATATCAATTCCTTTCCATAAAAAGTATCTATGGTAGATTAAGAAAAAATATTGAACTACCTTGGTGATGAATTCACAACAAAGCCATTGTCTTCCATCTGAGAACACGAAAAACAATTCTATTATGAAACTCCAGAAATAAGAGTTCAATATTCAAAAAAAATCATGCCACTCTTTTTTTACTATTACCAACAATATGATAGAGGTTAACCATTTTCAAATATCATGTCCCATGATGGTTCCATCTATTGGTTCATCGTCACGATTATGGTTCTCCCCCTCATAAGGAATTATTCATTATGGCTTTTCCTAAAAAATTGTGCTTAGTACTTTGAGAATATCATATTGAATATCATTTTCTATTCTCCATTGACATGATAAAAGTGGTTTCCATATCATTACATCCAATTCAATATAAATACAGTTGTTAGTCCCCCTTTAGTTTACCATTCTTGTAAAAACTCAACCATATCCTTTGGTATGGTATCAAATCACCAGATCTTGATTCCTTAAACCTCAATGAAATCACAAGATCATCCAAATACCACACTAAATTTCAAGATTAAACTTTGTGTTATTCCATGGATGGGACTTCGACTAACTCCATGATCTATTATTCTATCACATAATTCACTAACACACCTCCAAATAAACTCTCAACTATCCAACAACCATTCTAACATTTTTCTCAACCCTTTAAATATGAGGGTTATAATTCAATTACTGAAAACATGATCTGATCATAATAGTGACTTTATCATCATCCTAATGAACTAAAACATATACTTCTATGTCCCATGCTTCATCAATTACCATGTGTAATGAAATAACATCATTGCCACACTCAATCCCTAGTGTCATTGAAAACGTCAATATTTACATATTCCTGGATCTCCAAGAATATAAATATTATAATAAAGTAAAATCCAATCTATATAAAGGTTAAAAACCTCTAATTACCAGTGATTTTATCCTAACCATATCAAATTCTTGATATATATCCATCTGTTCTGATTAAAATGCATCCCAACATCAAATGTGTGACACTCCTCCATTTACATGATCATATATCTTATTGACTTGTGAAACTATACATCCGTTATTTCACTAAACATAATTGGTAAAATAAATCACATTATATAAACACTCAAGGTCACTAGGATTATAATTTTATCAATTAAACCACATGACGTTGACTATACACAATTGATAACCAATCCACAACCCGAATGGAAATCGTGCATAAACAATGTGTACTAAGTTTGTAACATAAATAATTTTCATAAAAAGGCATATCAAAACTCACTCTCTAGTCATATTCTAGATTGATCCTCATAATGAATATTCTCACAATTTTCGATCAACAATCCATCTCAATTTCATCTAAATCCAATGTTATTAGATCTCATTCCATCCTATTATCTAAACTGACTCACACTCCCATAAGTAAGACATCATAAAAGCACATCCCACATACCCAAATCACTAACCACTATCACTATACATCATCCACAGATAATTGTGTGTACTTCAATGCTTCCCTTCATATCTTCTAGAGACCATGGTAAACCAAATCATCTTCCAAAACATGAGCATCATTAAAAAATATAAACATTATAGTAATGCTATATAGACCCTAGATCCAAACATCTGGGATAATTCTACACTATCTCATTGGGAACATCACCTAAAATAAATATGGGTATGATTCTGAATTTAACTTCCATTAAAAACTAGACATAATGAAAAAATTACCCAAAGTTACTCCCATCATAAAATCACAAGTAGTATAAATTCAGATTTCATATCTCTAATAGAACTTCTTGTGCATGAAATACGACAATAATAATTCTATTGATTCATCCTTTATAAAAGAGAATCAAAATTATAGTTTAACCTCCCTCAGGTAACCTTCATATATCAAAATACATATTAAAAAGAGTAGGAAAATATATGGTTACCCAATAATATCACCTATCTCATCAAAATATTAAGCCACATCGCTATGTCACTAGGCTCTTCCCACTTAACCCATTAACCATTTCCAGCATATTTTACTAATCATGGGGAAATACCTCTTCTCTTGATTTGAATATCACAATGAAACTCAAGTACTAACACACCCTCTCTTATGGTTTATTATATATATTTATATATGGAATACACTTCTAAGTAAACTCACAACTCTAGTGAACCAATCCTCACTAATATATAGTACACCAGACTACCCATTAATGTATCACGATGTCATCCATGTAAATGTGATGATATAATCTTATTACTATTCATGTCAAGTAATATCATACTCATATTTTTCAGTAAATTAAATGGAACTAATAAGTTAGGTGTGAAAACACCATATATGGTGTTTTAACCCTTTTTGTAAATAAACTCACATCATAATCATCCACAAGGGGTTCTTCATGATGGTATCAAATGAATGTACCAACCCACTGGTCATCACTACACATCCCATAAACAAAAGAACTGTATAGTCTCTATAGAGGACATATCACTATATTAGCCAAGTCACCTTTCATTAGAGAAAACATACTATTTTTCTCCTAGGTATAATAACACCATTATGTTATATGGTAAAGTACCATATATGTTATTAATAAAACATTAAAATGGTAAAATCTATGTCTTCATTGATACAAATTAAACAAAATCACAAAAATGATATTTGAATCCTATGTGATAAAAAAGATCCATGTATATAGGACTCTTACTAATGGGTTAAGACCCAATCCTATAATAAAAAACTCAATACACACATCATATCAAATAAGTAAATCAATATTATTACTAGACCCCGAGGAAAATAATCCCATATCTTAGGTAACTTTGAATTGCAAAAAAAAGAGTTTCTGAGGCAAAAGCCTATGGTCTACCACATGATATAGGATTTATATACTCCCTATCGAAAATATCAAAAATAGTCATATAGGGAAACCGATGCACTAATAATACATTATAACACCCAATAATCCATAGACCTTAAAATCGTGTCTATGATATGGGTGTTATGTAACCACATGTTCAACTCTTCGTACACTAATTATGAGTTCATTCTAAAAACAGATAAATCTATTTGTCTTGGTCTCATGTGGGAAGGACTGGTGGTTCATGATTCAACAAGATCAATGGTCATTTTCTTCAGCTTAATTTTGGTTCATGGATATTCTCTTGCAGATTTTAGGGATCTTCTTAATTGGATTAAGATATAACTTCCTATTAATATTACATTAGTACTGATTGATTATAATTACATTATTATCTTCACATCACTTTTATACAAGATTATTATCCCATGGTCCCATGAATACCTAATTTCGGGTGAAAATTATAATTAATCAAGTGGCCATAACTCATATATTTCATGAAGGGAATAAATTGGTAAACAAAAATGCTTTTATGGGTATGTAAGATAATCCTTGCAGGGGTTTTTCTAACCCAGGATCCATTCCCCCAAGTGTGGTATCTTATTGTGTGTGGATTCCATCATGCTTACTAAAATTATTCATACTTGATCTAGTTGTTATCCATTCATCATTAAAAAAATATTCTAACTTTGGATGGTGTAATTTAATCTATAACCCAAAAAATAAGAATCATGCAACAAAAAATCCAAATGAGGAAGCATGTAGTCTAATATGGACACTAATTTCCCAACAATATGACCTAATACACACAAATAAATAGTTGGATAAAAAATATAATGATTCTATACTAAGTTTCTTAAGCCTCAGCTCATCCATATCACCAAATCCCCATTGACCAGATCTTTCTTGATTATGCAAAATTGGGCCTCTGTCAAACCTAAAACTATGATTATAAGATCTACTCAGGCACCAAATTTCAATATTTTACCAACTATGGTGTGAGTAATACATGTTAGGAAATCACCTATGACTCCCCTAACATAACTAGTATTACGATTCTTATAAACGCAATATAATTATAATAATAAGTAAATAGTATCCAAAGTGAAATAAAATAACCACCACTGATCATAGGGTTCTATGGTGACACTCGAGGTAATATGTACCTACATAGGCTAGTGTCATATGTCTTTTAGAATGCCACATAACATTATGAGGATGTATTTCCTAGGAAAAAATCTCATGAATATGTATATGTAAGAATATTATATCATTAGAGGGAAATAAGAACTCTAAAATCATATCACATATACAACACTCAAGGGGGAATTTTGCCCAATAAAAAATCTCATATAAGGTAATTAGGTGGAAAAGAAGACCCATACAGAATCTCATAACATGAAATAGTGTTGAAGTTGGACCCCACACAAAATATAATATAATGAAATATGGGGGTAGGGTCCCCATATAGATTATTATATAATGTAATCTGTGGGAAGAGTTTCCCCAATCAGAATCCAATTGGTAGAGTTGTGGGAAAAATAATTCCCTCCAAGAATATCACTTATATGACATTTTCATTGGGTAAAACTAGAATTCCTATAAATATTAAGAAAATAATACATTTAGAATTTTTCTACACGAGAGAAATATTATATAAAATTTTTGGGGGTGAAGAAACCCACTAAGGGATTTCTCATATAAAACATCAGGGGCCAGAATCCATCAGGTATTATCTCATATATTAATCACGGGCCAATATTCACTTAGTAGATTCTCATAAAATTGTTGGATATATCATCCAACTGAGGATATCTAATAAAATTATTATCATCACATGGGTTTGACGCTTCACGTACCATATGAAACATCTATTAGGTTGGAGAATCAAGCACATAACCCATCTTAGTGACTAGAACTGTGATTGGATCACACCATTAACTATTGGGTTCTATGGTGGTAATTGATATTGATTATAAATTATCACTTACATGTACCCTTATTGGGGTTAATGAATTTATTGGAAGAATAATGGGTTATCCAATGTAACATCACTGTTTAAACACCATTTGTGGGATTCCCTTTCATTCTCAACACTCGAGCACAAACTCAATTTTCATAGGGAATAACATCCCTCAAAAATTCCCTGACCGTATTATGGAATCATAGGAAAATGAAAATCATCACCACTCTAGATATATGGAAAAATTCAGATCACACTTCCAAAGTCATAGGTTGGTCCCCTCATTTCAATCCTATAAAACATCTACATGGGGTGTAGACACTCAGGTACTCACATACTAGTGGGAGAGAAAGACTCTCCACACTCAATAATTAACTAGATTGAGGTATGTAAGGTATCATGTGTTTCAATCATGTCCTACTAAAGTTAATTATTTTTAATCCAATAAATTCCTCTATAAAGATATATCTATGACAATTAGTACTAGGGATACAACATTCATTCATTTCATTTCAATACTAGAAATATGGTTGATAACAATAGACATATACTAATGCTTTAAAAAACTATAAGTATAGTTGTACTATACCAATAGTTTCCTGAAATGTTGGAATTGGACCCAATAATATTTAGGATCATTGATAATAGTTTTGGAAATCTATTTTCATAGTTCCTCCTTGGGTACCTATACCAATGTTTTGGGAAAACTTTTTGTATATGTTAGACCATGGTTTTTGTATATTAAATTATAATAAAATTAAATATATCCAAATTTATAATTAATTATAAAGACATGCACACGCACGCACACACACACACACATACACATATCTATATCTAAATATATGAAAAAGAGATCATAGGCAAGTGGTTAAGTTATTGAATTTAAAAGGAGTCATCCGTGGTTCAAAACTCGCCCAAATTTATTTTTTCACACAACCTATAAGGATGGTTTCATGAAAAACTTTCTATTGGTATTTCCTATGAATTTTACTATACTAATTGTTTGATATTCATCGGTATAAAACAAATATAATAATGTTTAGTACATACTATTGGTAAATTCTTATCTCGATGAAAAATAATCCAATGATTTTTCAAAATAATCACAATGGATAATTAAATAATTTGATGGACTAGACCAATTATTCAACAATTTTGTTATAGTATTTTTAAAAATAAATCTTGATTTATACCCATCATGGAGTTCATGAATCTCATATCACATTATTTGAAATATTCCTTCATCCATTATCAGTTGACGCATCGGGAAAGTGTTCAAGGGTCCATCATGGTCCTTGAAACTTTGATTACATCAAGGGGTTTAATAAATATTTTTTTAATATTTACGTTTAGTATCATTTATGTTATGAAACCTCACATCCCGTGCCACGTAAAAAATTCATAAACATAAGGATATTATAATGGGATCAACTACCTTATATGAGGTAATTTACATTTAAAAATATCTCTCATCACCACCCATGATTGTCCAAGAAACTTCTATGATCATATCAATTTCCGAGAACTTATATCATTCCATAAAATTTTATTTAACTTATTATAATAAATTATAATGAATTTTACAATTAATTTTTAAATTATTATTATTTCTTAAGAACAAAGTATTCCTTTTCATCACACTAATAATGTGACAAACTGCACCCAGAAGATCCATAGTGTACTCTCTACAGAATCATGGGGAAAACCCAATCAAATTACACAGATTATACAATTAAATTTATCTAATTTCATTTTTAAAATTATAAAATCCATAAACATAGTGGGAAACATAATTTGGTCATCATCATGATATATACTCTAGATATAGTAAGATAAATCCCCATCACATCAAATGATTTCTACGATGCTTCTATTGAAGTCATCACAAACGCTAAATTCCATAGAATGAAAACTAGTACCTATGTAGGGAAGAGAATTAGTTAAGTGATAATAAGGATATATCACCATAAAATTATTGAAAAATAACCTTGAAAACCGCCACATGTCAAGGGTAAAACAAATGGAATACTGGAGTGGGTGACTCCTTGATGATGTATCGTGATTGGAAAATGAGAATAAAGAGGGTAACATAATATTGAGAGTGAAGGAATCATCAATATGCACTTTTAATATATTTATATTTAGATATATTATCTGGGCACAATATTTAAAATATCATTAACCAAACATATATCATACACTTTATTGAGCCACAAACCTCAAATAGTTTAGACATAAAGTTTAACATGCCATCCAACTCTGTGGCATCCCTTGAGAAATAATTTCATTGTACATGGTTTGTATTGCATAGTTCACTACAACAATTTTTTAGTCATGTTTCCAACAAGTCACCCAAAGTCTATCCCCTAGTTTATCCCGGTTGCCCACATGGTTTTCCAAAGCCATGTAATGACCGCTCAAAGGGGTATAACCCATTCCAGAATTCCATCATTGATTAAAAATTATTTAAAATTACCCAATAATTAAAAACATATCCTTTACCTAAATACATACCCAAATAAATCCCCATGAGATGTTCTATCTCTCTAAATCATGAAATGAATCTCAAATATCAAAGAAAATAATTGTCCAAAATAAAATTTGAAATTCGTATTGAATTTTATTACCTACAAAAACATGGTTCTTTAAAATATCTAATGTATAACATGAAAAAGATTGGGGTGTCTTTATCATTGTGTAAGATCATTGGATAAAACTCTTCATTAATGAGGATAATTTAACTTTAAAATCATATGTATATGAATTTATCTTCTAAACTTTGGTGGTTATGGAACACCCTACTATATTATGTTTAATTGTTGTCCATGAATAGTAACATGTTGGGAAATTTAATGTGTTTTATTATGGACATTATGCCTTAAATTTTATAGTATTTTGAAAGGAAATATTGTTTCATTATATTTATATAATTATAACATGGACCAATATATCATAAATATTATATTCTTTCAAAAAGTACTTTTTGTGGTTTAGTTTAATTTCACACAGGGGGGACTACATAACTTTTAGTTTTTATTCATGTGATAAGGACTTTATACCAGTGAGTGTTTATATAAAATATTTCTTCAGTAACCTTTCACTGGTGTAAGGAATAATATTCTATATCTCTTTATTTATTAATAAGTATAATATATTATAGTATACCATATTTTTAGTGTAAGGAACCTAACAATTTTGTTTATGTTTTGGAAGATTCCCGTTAGTGACCATTAGTGTCTTTATAGATAAATATAACTCTATTTAAATCAATGACCAAATATGATACTATTTTGATAAAGGATAATTACATATTTCAATAATAGAAACAGATATTTTGGATGGATTTTTCCTACTTCCATCAAGACCTCTGAACACATTCATTCTAATTTTTGACTACTCAACTTTAGTTAACTAGTCATATATAGTAGTTTTGAGTAAGGGTTGGTAAACCTAAATTGGTGTGAAAAGTTATATGTTATACCTTTGGGAATATGGGGTCTCATTTACTAGGTGTATTAATGGAATAATAAACTCATTAGATATCAAGGAACCATTCTATCCATGCTTTATTATCCTTATTTTCCATCTTCAATAAGAAATTTGATTAGGTTGTTCTACATTTTTCTATCTACATATTAGAAACGAAATTAATGTGGTAAAAGTGGCTAGATTTTTATGTTGTACATTGAGTTTTATCTATTTAAAATATTTCTAAAAATAATATTCTATTGTCTATGAGTATATTTTAATGGGATTTTAATATGCTGATGAAGTGGTATTTTATGATTTTGACCATCGTTCTTGTCCAAAATGATTTTACTAGTATAGATTTATCTAATTTGGAAAAACCAATAATGATGTTCATAATTTATACTTATTTTTCATCATTTATGGTTATTTTACCATGATTTTGAATTTTAATATTGTAAAAATCTGTTACTACAAGGTGATTTTGGAAATATAGGGTGGTCAATGTATGAAATATTCTTGAATTTGGAATACTTGATATCTATTTCTATACATTTTATATTAATTCATCCTTAATTTCTTGAACTATCATATATTCCTGATTCAATGACCAAGTATAACCTGAATCTCATGGGAACCACATGTTTTTACTCAAACATTATCTATTATATTGGTAAAATTATTCCATTTTATGGACCTAGTAGGATCCCATCAAAACTATAATTATTTGAAAATTTATTGGAGTTTTGGGTTTCATGATGGATGATGTTTTACACTCATCTTATAAATTTCACCTTTTCAAATCAATCCTTTATAAGGTTGTTATAATACTAAACATCAAATTATTATTTTTTCATATGGAATATGTTTCATGTATATCATAAATGTGTTCATTTTTTCAACACCCTTGACTTTTCCATTAAATAATGGAGATATGAACCTTCAATGTTCCACATGGATATCTATTTCACTATGTTCTAGGTTCATGATGAAATCATCCTAGTTGGATAAAGAATTTTTAGGGGCATGTTCATATGATCAAACAAATGATATCATAAGTTTTATTAGAAAATTTTCCATCAGTTTCACTGTTTAATTTATGTGGAGATTCAACTAGGTTTCTTACAATATTATTATCTATTTTCATATTTAATAAATATTTGAGACTCTCCTTTGATATTAGGGTGAGTGTTCAGAATTTTAAAACAAATATTCGCCCCGATGATCAATGTACGGTACTCTATGTAATTATTGGTTAATTCATTCACGTGGAAGAAGGAATATGATAAATGTTAATTTTTGTGGAAATTTAAAACAGTCCACAAGTTAACCATGATGAATTTAGTTCATCTATTCTTCTTTCTATTAAGATCCTAGTTTTTACATTGAATGTCATCTTCTAGGTTTTGTAATATTTTTAGATAAGTAAAATAACTTATTAAGAAAACTATTTGTCTAGATGTAAATCCTAGAATGAGGGGATGAGAATAAGGAAATAAAAATGTTCTTTTCCCATGATATTATTCTAATATAAAATCCTAAAGTAAAAAATTTAAAAAATTACTAATCATAAATAAAGATTCTTAGGAAACATAAAGTGAATGTTGTTTTATTTTAATGCATAAATATATGATATCATCTATAGTTCATGATTATATTGGTAATAGTACAACTTTAGTACTACAAATATCAAATCATGGTGATTAATTTTTACTATGTTTCATCTGCTCTCATCATCCATCATAGTGAGACTGAATTTATATTGATTTTTTTACTTTGAATTCATAATTTTTTGACATTAACTTGAATCCATGAATCTAATTTAGATATTGATTCTAGATTATGATATATTAAGTCAATAATAGAGACATGAAAACTATAGTGTGATAGAGATATTTCTTAATTCTATTAAGAGAACATTGGATAAAATTATCTCTGTGACAGGTTATAACATTATTTTATAAGTCTGTAGATATAAAAAAGTTCCATATAAGTTCATAATGACATGATAGATATAGGTGAGTTACCCATAAAGACCTCTACCCTCTTGGAGGTTTTGAGGAGGGTCAGGTAAATAATGGATTTGGTCTTTTTAGGATAAACATTGATGGACTAGTAATGGATGAATGACCAAATAAATTTCCATAGGTGACCCCAATGGCATACTTTAGTGTATTTATTTTCTAAATATACCACCATTTTCAAGTGAATACTAGTTTCACATCATGAAAGTGGTTGTAGTGTTGTAAGGGATTTTCCACAAAATCATCCATATATCATTTCTCCATTTTCCACATAAGGTTCATGGAGATTTGATGCATTTTTCATTGATATTTGAATCTTTCATTTTTCAAGAAAAAGGATACCACTTGATAATAATACACTCATTGGGGGTTCTTAATATTATTTGTAATATTTATATTTTTTTACCATCGAGATTTTATTATATCCAAAATATCCATTTTTAAGGGAAAATCACATTGTTCTATCTTTGTATTTCATCGTAAATTTAATATTTGATACTTGGATGTCATCATTTGAAAAATTTTAGTTGTTGTATTAAAATTTAATATATACTATAATTTTTCAATTATTGTTCATTACAAAGACCCTATATTCAATCCACGTGGGGTTTTTATCTTACCCAATGAAATGAAATTCGACTAACATTTCCACATCATCCAAGACCATAGATCTGTGAGATGGATTCAATCCTTTTTTTTATTTTTTTTATAGTATATATGATCATATAAGATACTTATTGGATGAATGGAAATCCATCAATCTATGCTTATTATATCTATTTAATTCCATGTGATTATGTTCAAGTCTTTCTCGAATAATACAATATATTTTTCTTGTTCTTTAAAATTCATTTCACACTAATTATTAGGGGTTGTGGGTACTTATTGGTAACCAGATTCACTAGAATAAATTTTTTATATTTTTTGTGATTACCACATAAAAATTGGGTGGGGCATCATTAGGTTCTTCATTTAATCATTGAAAACAAAAAGATATATCATCCCCTATGGTTCATGATGAGTTCTATCCTTATAGTATATGTTTTGAGGGATTATTACTAAATTACATTATATTTCTCCCAAACTAAGGGTTTTCTAATTCTGTAGAAACCATATTAATGGTGGAAGAGCTTCCCAAGCCCTATATTATACTCTCATGAGTCCTCTTTATACCATCAGAACCCATGGGATAAATCGATTATGTAATAGTAAATATAGAATTTTTTATGACCATACTATATGATCCTATATACAAATTGAGTGGATCTCTTTCCACATTTCATATCATTGGTTGCACCAATTATTTTATTTATCTATCATTTATTGTAGAAGAAGTTTTTTATGATATCTTTTCATTCTATTAGGGAACCAAATAGTTCTCCAAGACCAATGTCAACATCTCCATTAAGTATATGAGAAATATCAATTTTTCTTTCTCATTATTTCATGTTTTATTAGGGAATAATTCAAATACATTTATAGTTATGTAATATTGTTATTTCTCAGTTTGATGTGGTGTTTCCAACCATTTATAACACTTTTTATTGATATACTAATACTCACATGTATTGAAAGTAGTATTTTCATCACCAAGACTCATTGTGGCCAAACATTTATACGTAAAATATTATTGATGTGTTGAGAGGACTACCACATGAATATAGTGTTAGTGTTGATAAATAAAATCATTGAAAGGGGTATCTTGATTAATTACCATGAATTTAGATTTTCAATTCAAATCCCTATATTGGGTTCTTAATATGATATTTCCTTTGGATTCATATCACTCTTGTCATATCCCTTGATCATTTATCCTGATAGATTCAAGTAAACGCCCTTTACTAAAGGTAATCAAAGGATTTTTCATAAGATAAGATTAATATTTAGTCCACTTTTGGATAATCGAAATTGAATATCTACATCATTCTGTTATCTGAGAATTTAGAAGGGCCTAATATTCCATTTTTTATTTTCCCTTATTATTCCCCTAATATTTAAATAATCACATGACAGTCAAAATTTTAATTCTCCTTGTGATATTTTTATTATTCAACCAACTCCTTCTTAATATCTTCATGATTTCGTATAACTTTGAATAGGGCCACAATGAGTTTCTTATAAGAAAATTAAGTGTCCAAAATTGAGTGATACATCGAAATAACTGAATTATGTTTCAACATGTCATAATTTTTGGGCTAGTATACTAGGTTTCCTCCTCAAATAATATTCTTGTATTTTGGGTACCACATGTCTAGGATATTAAGAGGTTGATTCTTCTTATTTCAAAGTTGATGGTGATATTGGTATAATAATGATTGAAGAGTATGAAGCTATGGTTATTTGATATTTTATTAGAAATAATGATCTATCCAAATTATTGACTTGTTATATGGGTGATAAAAGGAATATATAAGGATAGAGCTAAATATACAACTCTCTTGGTTATTCTTGATGCATCCCCATATAACTAGTCTCAAAATCGTGAATGCAATTTTCTAGCATTACATCAAGAATCCTATGTGGTCCTCAGTTACATTTGAATTGGATTCATCCATGAATACATCTACAATGAGTGAAATAAGAACATTCCAAGTCATATACGTATATTTTTAATCCATAAAAGACAATTAGATAAATTAAAATAACAAAATAATTTTTCCCCTCTTAGTTTGAATATGGTTCAATCCGATGAGGTAGGGCCCATCCTCCCGGATTTAGGGAAATGTAATTTGAAATGATGTAGAATAATATGGGGAAACATGGGTGTTATTCTTCATGTTTCTTGGAATTTAAATGATGGTTACGATGGATCTTATAATACCTTACAATTTAATCTTTGAATACGAGGTCTATATAGGGAATGGGGTCACATGTGATGTGTTCATCCATGATGTCATAACTTATTTTGAATTATTAACCAATTCTCAATTAATATAATTGTCAAATTTATGTGAATATTACATGATACATCATGGAAATCATTTTCTACACTAGGATGTGGAATATACACCTAATTCATGCATGATATTATGGTATGTAATGTAACCTCAGCAATATTGAAAAGTTTATGGAGAATATTTTTATTTATAAAGAATTAATGAATGGTATCTCCAAACATCTGATGGAAAGGGTAATAAATACGATGAAAATAAAGACCCACCTCATTGGCCTTTGAGGTATTTAGAAATTTGATCAAGTTGGATTCTGTATAAAATATAAAAAAACTATAACCATTATAATGTGAAAATTAATAAATTCGATCTTTCCTAGATTCCAAATTATTATACCTCGGCTTCCAATGTCCATCTTCTAATTTTTATTAGGGTGTTGGTACAATTATTTTTGTGCATTGGGTTGTGGTTTCAACTATAAACTAATTGTCTCATAATCCAGGACTGAAATCATAACATTTTTAATGGATACAAATTCTATATCATTATTGTGGAATAATTAATTTGATATTAGTGGTTCTAACTAATATTCTAAATTGGATCAATAATGTGTTTTTTCAAAATGATTTGGCGTTTTAATGAATTACTAGAACCCTTAAGGATATTTTTTCAGATTTTTAAGTTTACTAAATCATCTGGAATGTTTACTATAAATTTGTTGAAAATTATTTCAAAAGTTAATTGAAACACTTTATAATATAATAGACTCATCCAACATTTCAAAAGTCATAAAATCTAGCATTATAATTTTTCTTGTCGAGGGCGATGTCACTAATAATTTTTTTTTCTGAATGATGAGTTAAATTGAAACATAAATTATCAATAGTGGTCTTCCCATGTAAAAATTTATCCCTATAAAATTTAATTTAGTGGAGGAAGTTTTATACAATTAGTGTATGGACATAAAACTTGAGTTATGTGGCCTCTACGTATTCTAGATTTCCCAACATAAGGCCACATTAGGTGGTGAAATGAGCTAGATTCTTCTCTAATACCGTTGTGTCATTGAATTTTGAGAATCTAAGGTTTACCATGATTTATAGTGTGGGAATAAAAAATTATTTCATAATTGGACCCCCCCCCATTTTTATGGGTCAAAATTTCTATTCTATTATGCCCAATATCATAATAATGGGCTTTGAGATTTGATTTGTTACCGTTATTACTCCATGTATGAAACTATACCATGGTTAACTCACCAGAGATGGAGATGGATGATTTATTCATGGGGGTAATCTACTAGTTCATCATTTTAAATTTTCTAAATTTATTGGGATGGTATTTATTTTCATCAATGTTTTATGCATGGTTATTCCCTTACTAATAAATATGTCTCTTAATGTTGTGGTAGTTCATCTGTAGGTGGAGGTTGATCTTTTTCTGGAATTTCATCTATCTAATGGGAGTTATATATAAGATAATGTAGATTTACTATTGTTTTCCTAAAATTTCAAATTTTCATTTGTAAAGATCTTCCTTAGCTATGAGTATATCGAAAATATCAGGTGAAGGGTGACTGTAGGTCACCACATCGTTTTCGTATTTTTTCTTCTTGTGAACCAACTTCTTGGTAGCTCAAACTATTGGGGAAAAACTCTTAGGATCACCTTTGATATCCTGTTTTCATACCCAAATAATCTAAATCATTATGGAATTTTTTTTTCATTTGGTGGATCTTCCTATATTAGCTCATTACTAGGGTTGTATCTGGAGATGTTAGTAATCATGGAAACATTGATACCCCCTTTGGATTCCTCAAACATATTATCTCATCATTGTAATTGGTGAATTATGGTGATTCATATTGATTTAAATACCAATACTATGAACCATTTAAATCATCAATAAAAACTATACAACTAGTATAATCTATAGTTATATGGATAGCTTGTTGGATACTATGGGATTTTCCATCCCTTGATAGATGATTTTTTATATTTTTCATGTGGACTCTTTATGGAACATAATATTGAGGTAACCTCCTACCTATATCACTAAATAGGTCCTAGGATGGAGATATGATGATCATACACTGAAGATATTTCTCCTACCATGGAAACCATTGACTTCCTTTAGGGGGTTATACCGCTATAATTGATCCCACCCTTTCTATTAAAAGGGGAATTGGTGATGAATGTTGTTTATATAATAATTTGTTCAACCCTATGGGATAGGATTTTTAAAGATGGGGTATAAGTATCTCCATCACTAAAAGCTATGTATTTCACTATACTATATTAATCAATAATTACATTACACAATTTTCTTCTCGGGTAATTTTCCTGGGACATGCCAGACAAACATCTAGATTTGGTGGTTCACTTGGTGTACCTATTGTTAGACATGGAGGAAATGTTATATGAGGTTCTATATATTTAATGAGGTTTTTCCTTCCTATCCTTAAACCCTTTACTACATAGATGGATTCATTAATGATTCTACCAGTTATTTATATCAGTTATATCATACTATTCATGTTCATGAGATAGGGAAAATGTGGATAAATGGACCAACTGGTGGTTCTCTCAGTTTCAAGTTTAATCATAGGTCACTATTTTTCATGACCCCCATATTAGTTTTTTTATATTGGGATTTTTAAATTATTTTTTTGAATAATATAATCATCTAAATATAGAGGATATTTGATGTGTCATATAATTTTTCAATCATAGAGTACATAATAGGGTGAAACCTCTTCAATATTTTGATGGATTGTCTTGAGGCACCCAATGAAATATAATTGAAGAGAATAATGATTCCAAATGGATTTATAAATTATTTATATTGGATGATTAGAAAAGTGGATGTTATTGCATCACATATTAAGTATGTAATTTCATGTAAATATTTTTCATTGGTTATACATTGGTCCCTAAAGTGATTTAATGTTTCCCCATGATTGTAATGAAGATAGAAAATATTATCCCCTAATATTCACTTGGTTACTGCATAACGTGAGATGGAAAATGGTCAATAAAATATTGGTTTATTATCTTTGGATATAACTTTCAAAATCTTATATATGTTGTTTAAAAATAATATGAGTAAATTTTATTACTATTCTGAATAAATTAGTTGTTCCCCTATTACCTTATTGTGCAGGACCAAGATTCTACGGGGATCTTTAAACTCTCATAGGGTCCTGAAATCCAATGGTAGGATGAAATATGATTATTTTTTTGGATGTCTGGTGTTAGTGATAGATCATTTCTGGATGATAATGGGGGCCACATCATGGGATCTTATAGTGACCCAAGATTCTTGCAACTATCCTCCTAGAATACTATTTGAAACTAGTACCTAACCTGATATTCCACATACCTGAAGGGTGTTCCCTATCCCCATGGCCTACGAACTAGCACCCAAGAATCATACGAAAAACAGAGGAAAAAAAATATCCAAAAATTAAACCAAAAACATGGAATATATACATAATAGGGATAATAATAGAGGAAATAAATATATGTCATAACTAAAAGGAAATTTTAGAAACTAATAAAATCAAGAGTAGAAACAATTCTTCAACTTCTAGTTCAATTATAAAGGATCTCCAAAACTGTAAGAACAACCAAGAGATCGATGTGAAAGTGTGCAGAGTCTCCCACAATCTCCCCATCAGATACCCATCCTAGATAATAAAAAGCATTTTCACCGTACCACGATACCATGCCTTTCCAAACATTAAAATACCAAAAATGGAATATGCACCACTAAAGAAGTGTATAGGTTTTGGATAAAAATATAATTAGTATTTCACTAGTGTTTTCCAAAAAAAAGTCTCTCCATAATAACTCAAGTAATATATTTTAAAATAAAATATTGCATGATAAAAAAAATGGTAGTTACATCAAAATCAAGGTTAGTAAGTTCCATTATTCTGTCAATTTCAAACCAAAGTTAGGTATATCAGTTTCAATCATAATTTATATATCATTTATGAAAAGTTAAAAAATTTATATCAAAGCCATAGATTTATAAATCCAATAACATTTAAATCATTCAAATGAACCCAATAGGTCGGGCTAGAAGACAAATTGTACAACAAAAAAAGACAACTTCACAACACGTCCTTAGAACACATGCCTAAGGAGAAGAGAAAACCCCCATCAGTAACCCCCCAAATGTGTCCTGAACATTTCCCTATAACAACAATAATAGAGAGAGAAGATAATCCCTATAAGTATTCCTTTGGATGGTAATATGGGTTATGGACCTAAGATAAACCTTCCACCTACGTACCAAAGGATTCCCAAGTGTAGTATTTCATAAATCATTATTATGCTATGAAAATATCCCATTCTCCATTTACCAAAAAATTGGGAAGTCCAACATTTTCTCATAAATAATTTTACACACATAAATTAATCGTGTTAATTATGTTTATAAATTAGTTTATTAAATCAACAAAAATATAGTTTCATCTACACAGGCTATAGACAGAACCATCGATCTCAAAACAATGGGTTACACATTCCCATGAAGGATCCAACAACAAGAAGATCATAAAAAACAATGAATTCCCTAGAATCATTATTCACATCATGGAATTGGTTAAATTTGATAGAAATTTTTGCAGGAGAAGTGTAAATTCCACATACCTCACAACATGCACCCGCCACACCACAACCCATCAAGGAAATGTCCCCCAAAATGATATCACACCACAAAACAAGGTGGGAAAATGAAGGAACAACATCTGGGATCAATATATCAGATAAAATAATTCCATAAAGCTATTGGGATCAAAGAAACAATGAATAAAAAGGATCAATTACCTATAGATAAAAAAATCCACTTCTACAGTAATAAATTACTGAATGGAGCAATCTGGATCGAATAGAGACTCCAAAAATTACATTAGAAGGGTTCTTGGATGTGATCCAAGAGATATGTGGGATAATGAAATAGAATTTCAGATGAGAATCACCCTAAAAGTAAAAATATCAATAGATAACCAATGTTTAACTATTTTCATGATGTTTAATCCATGAAGATCAACTATGATAAAAAAACATGTCTAATTTTTATTAAAAATGATGTATAATTATTTCACAACGTGTAACCATTACATGATGTGTACTAACTTCATGTTGTGTTATAAGTTCATGAATTGATTATGGAGACCATATACATGTAGTGTTACTCATTTAGAAATTGTAAAATAACCCAACACACAGCAGAAAAATCCATATTTTAACAAGAAAAATCTCAAATCCTCGGGCGTTCTCCGAACTCAGGGAGAACTTCACCAATCCAATAACACAATTATAGAAATAATACATTTATTCAAATGAACATCCTTATGGGAAATTTATTTCATTCTTCATAACAAATGTTCTTCATCCTTAGGAGTCCCAAGACAAACCCAATACAAGAGTAAAACAATCAAACATAAAGGGATTTTTTAAAAGCGGGTAGTGGGTTGTTACAATCTCTCCACCATAAGACATTATGTACTTGAGGTGTCATATATAATAATAAAGTCTGATATAGAGGTGAGGACATTTCTTCTTAATCAACAACTCACGATCCCATGTCTCATGATAATTTGATCTGTTATTCCATAACACTGTCTCCAAAAGAATCAACTTCCCATGAAATACATTCAATTTGGAGTCAACGATATTAGTTAGCTGATCAAATATAGATACATTTGGTTATAACTCAATCTACTCACAAATAAAAATGTGAGAGGGATCAGGATGATATTTCTTGAGCTATGATATGTGGAAAATATAATCAATTCATGTCAACTAAACCTATAGTTGTGGTTTGGATTAATGTTAAGCACCCTGTAATGCTACATGAGAAATAGGGGTTCAAACCCCATGGGGCGTAGGTACTATAGTAGTACTATAGTGGGGTAGGTCACTATAGCAGCGGCAGGGTATTGTTGCCGTGGTGGGTATTGTGATGTACTATAGCAGCGCAAGTACTGTAGTAGTACTATTCACAGAATGGGCCTTGGGCCTATCATTTGGGCCTACGGGCTATGTAATGGGATAAATTCCCACTCTGCCTTCAGGATATGTAATGTGTCTCCATCTACAAAGTTAAAATAGGTATTTGCTTTGATTTAATAATAAATGAGGCTTCGACCCCTACCTTTTAAAAAAAATTCAACTAAACCAAAAATTCAATTTGATAAGAAACATAGACAAGCTAATCAGTAACCTCAAATGATCCCATATATCTTGGATCCAACGTCTCCTATTTTGCAAGCTGTTTGTAACACAATTGAGTTGAATCCATCAAGATAACACATTCACCTATGGAAAACTCTAAAGCATTACATCATTGATCTAGATATGACTTATTCAGAATCTCCTTTGTAACAAGACATTGAAGTATGTCATGGAACTTTATAGACATCTTTTGAACCAATATTAAACCTACCAAAGTTAAATCACCCACCTCTTCCCAAAAAAAATAGGCCATTTGAATGGGAGACAAAACAAATCCTCAAAAGGAATCATTCTGATTGATGGATGATAATTGTAGTTATAATAAAACTTAACTAATCCCAAATTTCGATCCCATGATACACTATAGTCCAAAACATAGAAATAAATTATATTCTCTTGGATTGGAATAAAACACTCCTTCTCACCATCTATGTGTGGAAGATAATTTTTACTAAACCTGACATGTGTCACTGTCAACTCTTGGATGCCTCTCATGAACCTAGAAGTAAACCTTGGATCCATGTCTAAAATAGGATCTAAAATAACCCCCTATAACATCAAAAATAATTTTATATACATCTTAACCAAATATTCAAATATTGTGGTGTGTTTTATTTAAATTAAATGAGATGAATTTTTGAACTGATCAATCACCACCAAGATATAATTCCTCCATTGTGGAGTTTATATAAATTTAAAAACATAGTCCATGGATATCGTGTCCCATTTAAGAACTAGAACAGAAAGTTGCTAGAGAAATCTTGAAAGTTTTAAATGCTCAATATTTATTTTTTTGTAGGAGAAACATTGAGGTACATTCTCATCAATTTCATGCTTTATACCCATCTAGCAAAATGGTAAAGTCATGTAATAATAAATCATTTTAGTTATCGAATGAAAAAACCACAAATAACTATTAAAAGTAGGGAAAAAAATATCATTACAGAGGATAGTACAAAAAAACATTATCCAAAACTAAGAATACCATTTGAATAGAAAGACAAACAAGAAATGGTATCAACACCATATAGGGATTCAAATATTCTTATGAACATGGAATATTTTTGCTGATTCATCATAATAAACTCTATGAGAGATGACGATTACAGAACACTGGTCTGAATGATAAGAGAAACATATTTTTGTCCATTCAAATAAAACTAATTAAAATTTACCATTAGGTTTCACTATTCCATCAATTCCAAAATAGACAGCAATGGCACTTTCCAACTATGATTTCTTTCCATGACAATCCCCTTTCCTAAGGTGTAAGAGATATCAAATCAAAATGTCTGATGTATTAAAACCCACCACCTTTATCTAATTTTTAATTATTTACTCAAAATATATATCTCAAAATCATATTGTTAGGAATACTATAAAAATTTTCCCAAAAATATAATGTCACTGATACTTAATTTCAGGCATAACTAGGTAAAGATCTAAATCATGAGTGGGGTAATTCTTCTCATTCGTTCATAGTACAAAAATTCGTAATCTACCACATGATCATCGTGTATGATCACACAAACCAAAAAAACACCAGATGAATCATATAAAACAATGTGTCCTTCACCAGGATCGGGTAAGTTCATAATAGGAAATAATTTTAGAAGTTGTTTCAACTCTTTGAAAGAAGACTGGCACATTTCAACCCATCTGAATTTCACCTATTTCGTTGTAGGAGCAGTAAAAAGTGGCATAATTTGAGAAATCATGGATCAAACATTGATAGTATCTTAAAAGACTAAAGATTCATCATATCAAAAATTAATTACATGGCTCTTTCCATGGAAATATATCCTTTGCCTTCTCAATATCAACTGACTTTCCATTCTCTGAAATCATGTGCCCTGATATTTTCAATTATTGAATGCAGAAGTTTAATTTCGAAATCATTCCATACAAACAATGAGTTTTTAGGACTTCCAAAACTAAACAGATGTGTTTATTGTTCTCATTCACAAATCATGAATAAAAAAATTCATCTACAAACACTACCTGAAAATTGTTGAGATGCTTATGGAATATCTTATTCATAAAATCCATAAAAAGTTGTAAGAGTATATTTCAAACCAAAAAACATCACAATATATTTTTAATGACCATTACATTTCATTAATGAAATATTTGATATATTAATCTTTTTAACTCTAGGATGATGATATCCATAATGACCATAAATCCTCCAAAACATCTTTTACCTCTTTATTTGATCAAAAATATCATTCATAATAGAAAAAGTATAATTGTTCTTAACAGTTACTTCGTTCCAATTATGATAGTCCACACAAAACTATATTTAACCTTCTCAATTCATGGAAAAGGACATAGGGGATTCCCAAGGTGAAACACTAGGGTGAACAAAACCCTTTCTTACCAGGTCATCCAACTAAATTCTGATCTCTTTTAACCATGTTGGTTCCATATAATAAGAAGGTGTCGATATATGATGCTTTCCTAACACTAATTCAATTTTAAAATCTACCTCCAAATATAGAAGAATCATGGATAAATTATATTTTAATAATTAAATAAAATATTGAAAAATGGGAGAAATATCAATAGTAGAAGAAACATAATTATGATCAACTAAAATAGAAAACAAAAAACTCTCGATCTCTGAGGGGAATTGTCCAACAAGTCCTAATCTCGAATCCCAATCTCTCTAAAACACCCATGATCTCCCATCATCCATAAGTAATTAGACATTCTGATAATAAAAATCAACCTCTTCTTGATGCAAAAAAAATTCTATCCATCTTTATTATAAAGTCAAAAATATCTTGATCTGGATCAAGAAAATCCTTGAGTAGCTACGTATCACCTATTGATGGTGCACAAGAACACTGAAACTATTTCTCCTTCTTATTACCAAGTTGTTTTTATTAATCCCTGATAAAGGAAACTTGTTCCATTATAAGGTTAAGGATATCAACAAAATGGTTAGATATAAATGATTATGATGTATCAATATGAAATAAAGCAATCACTAATGAGGATTCAATATTGATGGTACAACTCATTATCGCTAGCCCAAAATCAATCTCCACTAGATGATCATATAATTTTTGAAAGTTCCATACTCTTGAGGCCTCTAGAATGATCCCAGTATAATTTAAGGCATCTAACTATTATATAGTATCCATTGTTTCCAACAATCTTATACCATAACAAGGCATATAAATTTCCTAATAGTATTTTTACAAATGACCATAATTATCGCATTTGTTACACATCATTACTAGTAAAGTACAATAATTGTGAATTAATTCAACCTTTACAGATTGTAGCATGTCAAAGGCACACCACTAGCTACTAATGGAGGTGCCAATGAGGCATGCTTCAAAGAACAACCTCCACCACTCATGCATTGATCCGAACACATTCGATTCATTCCTAGAACGTTAATAAAGATACCACTATGTATATGATAATTGAGAGAAGATATATTCATTACTTCCATGTAAATTTATTCCATAATATCCATGACCAATATATTTTTAATGGTAAAAAACATCAGCATAAATACTTTTGATCTGATATCTGGTTTTAAACCTGGAAGGTACTTTTGGTCTTTTAGATGGTCATTATTTACTACCTTTAGTGCAAATCCAACAACTCAAAAACCCATTTGTGTTTGTCAAAATTGCATTATACCCCTACTATAAATATAGAAACTCTATATAAGTCCCCATTATTTGTGACTCTAGAAAAAACTGCTTGAATAAGTATTTCTTGAAACCCTTTGAGTCAAACCCCACATTATAACTAGCCTAAACTATGTAATCTCACTATTGCTTACTATGATCCCCTGGTTTGAAAGCTACACACTATACCTTGACACACTCATATGTATCCTAGATTTCAATGATCTGATCGATCTTGTCAAGATAGTCTTATGCCTCTTGTGGTTCATTCATACCTTTAAAAGAGGGTGGCTTCTCACGCAAGAACTCCCATGAGCAAACTCTTTCTCTTACAGCTCTTGGAAGTGCCTCAACAATAGTGTTATAGTATTGTGTCAAATTATGTTCAAAAACTCAAAATACCTATATGATATCCTAAATCGGATTGTGATATATCAGAGGATTTCCCTGAGGATCATCAACTTTACCCTCTAAAGTATCTCATAGAATAGATCTCAGAGGCATAAAATTTCACAACGAATCAAATTAAATGATTATGAAACTGAACAATCTTAGCTCAAACCAAAAAACCTGTAAGTATAAACTGTTATTGATATAACAACTCAAACCATTATACACACATCCTAACATCCCATGGTAATTTGAGTCTCATCACGGAAAGAGCTAGCTAGAAACTCACCACAACATACCTATCAAGTCTCAAAAATCCATTCACCAGTCTACCAAAACATTCCATGTTATGGGAAAACCTGAATATTAGGGATGTGATACCAAACCTTAATGAAATGACATCAATTCCATCTCAAAATGGTACTTTAACTGATACACTAGATACCCAAAATGCATTCTCTATCCCCATGGGCTAGTGACTAGCACCCAAGAATTTTACAAAAAAATATATAATGAAGTCTCTCAACCTAAAGTAAAAAATGTAGAACATATATATAATATTTTCAATAATTAATGTGATAAATATATTCCATAACTGAAAACAAACTATGGAATCTAAATAACACAAGAGTATAAAAAATCACCAATTACTAGACCAACAATAAAATACCAACATAATCATATGAACAACCAACTACTCTATGAGAATGTGTAGGTAGACACATACCATCTCACGGCCATCTACCCACCCCACCTGACATAAAACCTCATTGCCTCATTGTGAACCCTTTCTTTTCCCTACATGAAAATGAATTAAATGTTCTATGAACCACTAAATAAGTGTGCCTGATGTGAGCTAAGAGGCTCAGTATGATCCCACATAAGCATTCCCTAAACATTATCTCCATAAAAACTCAGGTACGCTCTTTTCAAATAAAACATTCAATGATAAGATATAAATCAGATATATCCAAAAACATGGAAAATATTGGCCCTCTTCCAAAAATTTCAAAATAATGGCTAGTATACTAGTTCCAAGCATAATTTACATTATGTTTTTTCAATAGCTAAAGTATTCCTATAAAATAAAAAGTTGTATAAATCCATGCATAGATAT
Organism: Viscum album; assembly: GCA_963277665.1. NCBI lineage: Eukaryota > Viridiplantae > Streptophyta > Magnoliopsida > Santalales > Viscaceae > Viscum > Viscum album. The sequence goes on along the minus strand of OY728146.1, from coordinate 1,499,739,549 downwards.
ATAAATCCATAGAACTCAACAGGATTGGATTAAAGACAACTCTTACCAAAACAAGTGAATAGTGAATGTTAATTCCTTATAACACTGGCCTAAAGGGAAGAGAAAAATCCCATGAGTGACCCCCCCCCCCAAATGTCCAAAACATGTCTCTAGAACAACATGCCTTGGGACCAGAGATAATACCCATAATAATACCTTAGAATGGTAATATCGATAGTATCCATAAGGTAAAACATCCACTATACCCAAGGCTTCCCTTGAGATGCATTTCATAAATCATTTCTATGAATTTAAAATACCCCTTTCCATGTGACAAAAAATTATGAAAAAACACCTTTTCTCACAAATCCTTTTATTAACGTAAATATTCATGAAATATTTTTTAATAAATTAGATTAAAATATTTTTAGAAATATAGTTTCATCAACACATTTTAGGGATAGAACCACAAGCTTCAAAAATCAGGGTCATAAACACCCATTAAGGATCCACTAATAAAAATATTTCTACAACAATAAACAAGTATCTATAATTAATATTCATAGCTCAGAACTGATTGAAATTGACAAAAAGTATTTTAATAAAAGAGTAAATGAAACATACCTTAGAATACACACTGGTCGCACCACATCCAAAAAGGAAAAAAACCCCCAGAACGAGCCCACACCATAGATCTAAAATGAAACAAAAATTAAAAACCATAAAAAATCAACAGATTTGATAAAATAATACCATAGAGATACGAAGATCAAAGAAATGAATAATCTGAAAGGATCTCTTACCCAGAAAGATGAAATATTTTTTTCACAATGATCAATCATCGAACAGATCAATCCAAATCAAATAAAGAATCAAAAAATCTCTGTAGAATGTATCTAGGTAAATATCTAAAACGGTTATTGGATAATGAAGTAAAATTTCATCAGTGTAGCACCATAATAAATGACCCCTAATAGTTACATTATTTGTTACTCCTTTACATGATGTGTAACACACATTGATCAAGTACTCTAAAAACCCAATTTCAATTTTACTAAAAATTTATATTTTATTATTATATTTTATGTAACAATTACATGATACATACTAACTTTACTATATGTAAACAATTCATGAACTGTGTGGGGCGACCAATTACATGTCATGTAAGTCAATTATAATCCACATAATCTCCTATGACATAATAGAAAACTCTTGAATCTTACATGGAAAATAAAAACACATTATGCATTCTATGAAAATTGGGACAACCCCACAAGGATATGAAAACATTTATACCCAGACTCAATTAATTAAAACAAACATTCACCTCTGAGGAATAATTCGGTTTAATAAAAAATATTCTCCATCCGTGGGAGACCCAAGATGTACCCAATTCAACAAGAAAACAATCAAAGAGAAGGCGTTACCTGAAATTGGGTAGAGGGAGGTTTCACTTTTCATACATGGATATTACATATTTTTTGATGAATATTGATTACACTACATAATTATATGCCAGAGGTCCATAATTGTTTAGAACCATTATAAACATGGAGCACAATATTCTAATTTTGTGAATGATCTTAAATGAATCCCATAAATATCAGCCCATTTAGTATTGTATATAGATATACCTTATATAAACCTTTCTTCATCACCAGGTAAAATAAGATATAAGAAAGGAGAGCTCAAATGCTCATTAAAGGTGAAAATAGGATATATAAATCTATGATCTTATAAATACATAAGATAATCATATGTGTATTTTATAATGTATATAACTTATGATGTTCATTCCAAACATTTCATAAATCATAAACATTTGTCCTGGAATAATGATTGGCATTCTATAAAAACGAAATCATAAGGTAATCAATGAACAAGATCTATGACGGAATATGAATAAAAAAAGATAGATCCACTCATTAAGTTAATGAAATAAAATTAGGCCTCTTTGTAAACTTATGGACATATAACTAGGTTTTCATGTAACATTATGGACATAAAGGTTAGGTTTATTCATAACATCATGAATATGTATTGAGTTTCACAAATAAAATGTTTAACATGTAATTAGGTACACATATAACATTATGTAAATGAATGACCATTCCACAAAAAAAATATCATAATTTTCATGGTTCCCTCACAATACCATCATTGAGGACAATGTATCTTACTGAATCGGGATCACTATTTGTTCCAGTACTATATATCTCATAGATATAACTATTTTCCCAGTTAATTGGGGAGTGATATAGGTCCAACCCATATTTTTTTATAACCTATCCAAATTCCTTATATATAACCTAACCACCATCACATAATGAGAATCATACATATATATTATCCTAGAACCCACACTCCCAAATCCAGTAATATAATTGTAAACATTAAATTTTCCTCTTTGATGTTAATATTTGTGTCCAAATTTTTTTACCTCCTAACCATGAAACATAAAAATACAAAATTGGATCACATATAATATCTATTGCCTTTTAAGTTAAGAGTTTTATATAATTAGGAAAAACCACAGTATTGATAATTACCTTGTCATAAAATGATAATTTCTCCCACATTACCTAGTTTTTCTTAATTCTAATTAAGTCATCATAATCTTCCTTTTGAAATACCTACTTGGAATAACTTGTTCAATCTCATTCTCTATAACCTGTTGGATAGAAAACAATATAAGGGTTATATAAATTGATCTAAAACAAAAAATGTAATAATTATAAAATGAATGTATTCATTCAGAATATAGTGACACTTGAATTTTAAACACATCATTACATGTTTTTAAGTATAATAAAACATCATATTAACATCCAAGGATCGTAAAGTCTAATATCTTGGAGGACTAGGTACATAAAACTAGAAACATGGTACTAAATAAAACATTTTATTATTTAATATTCATAAAGAGCTCCTGAAATCCATTTTTATCATACATCTTTATTGTATAAACCAATGATAACATGAACAAAGGGATGTGATACAAAACCAATAAAGGAATAAACCTAAGAATAAATCTTTATCACATGGGTTATAAGGCATGATATAATGATATAAAAGGGCCTCATAACATGTAATCATTGTATCATATAAAAAAGTAGTCATTTTAATGTGGAAGAACAGAAAACATTACTTCAGCATGATGCAGGGCTTGTTTCACATTGAGGATCACAAGTCAAAGATAACCACCAAGACCATTGCACAAGGTACCATGACTCAATGATAACCGCCAAGACCGTTGAAAATAATGTCTCATGAGACTAAACTTTATCCAATGAATTGGAGTGATATTTGAGCTCACCCATCATAAAACTTTCATTAATATGATTTCCATATACATAATCTTACATAATCAATCTTATATAAACATAAGGGTTTCCCATGGAAAGAATTGGGTATCATATTCATGTCATAAAGGATAAAAAAAGAAATTATCATAAAAGATTAAATGAAGGAAATAAATTAGAACATGAATGGTAATTCAGAAGTAATAATAGGAATATATCCTGATAAGTGATTTCAATTTGAATTGATAACATGAAAAAATAGCATTGAAGAAACTTTAGAATTAAAACATTTTATTATGGTTTAAGGAAAATATCAAAGATCACTTAAAAAATTGGCATAATATTCTATATGAAACTAGAAGTGAACCAAGATGGTTTTAATAATAAAAATATTTTTTTTATAAAGATAATGGAATATTAAACTAGAATATAGAGTTCCATTGAAATTAGGTAAGAATTATGGATGTTCTTATAAACGGGTTTGCATATCGTGGAGTATTGAGGAGGAAACTACTTTTAATCATGTATATCCCCAAATAATAATAACGAATGGAACTTGTTACATTAGTTTGGACCATGTAAATAGAATTTATAATACATATAGAAAAATAAAATATAACTTCCATTCTGTAAAAAAATAGAGCAACCTGAAGGAATGATGGAGTTTCGGGTAGAATCCCTTACCTTAAGTCTGATGGTGCCCATCTATTGATCTTAATATCCCAGATATCCAAATTAAATTAATAAATTAATATTTCTAGAACAAATTATATATGTAATTGATTTATTATAACCTTATTTTGTTCATTAATGACCTTTTTTATGGGTTAAGTGGTTCAATTTCATTGATTGGGAACGTTTCTTTCTGTGGTTTTCATGTTTGGCTTACTTATATACATGTAAGGAAAAAAATTTATGATGAGAATGGTTGTCTAAAAGTGAAGTTGTATGTTATTAGTTACCATACTGAAGATTACATGGTTATTAAATTCTTTTAGTTATTTGGATTGAAGATGAATCATTATATTAAACTTTACTGATAACTGTTTGGGTTAATTGGCAGTTTTTTATCACATCACAAAATTTTTTTATTGTAAATTAATATAATGGGTAAAAAAAGATTTAATAACATTAAATAAGTTATAATTCATATCTTATAGTCAATTTCGACCATCAAATGGTTTCATGACTAGAATTAAAGATGATAATAGAAATTGAAAACTCGTCGCCCTTGAATGTGATAAATTAACACATCTCGAATGATGTTTTCGTTTATAGTATAGAATAATGGGAAACGAAAGATGATGAGGAATTATTCCATTGCTATAATAAAATTACGATATATATAAGGTAGTATATTTTTCATGACATGTGGATGAATCAATGTGAGGAAATAAATATATATAACGTAACTTGAAAAAAAAATTTAAATGAATAGAGGAATTTACCTCTTGAGTATATCTTCCTTGAGAACCACTTTAAGGGAAAGGATTTTGTATTTTTAGGAGAAAATGGTATTATGGAATAGGTATATGGGATTAGGGAGATATTTGGGCATAATTTTTAATTGGCACTAGTCTTGAGGGGAGTGATGTGTAGAGGGGGTGAGGGTGGTTTTTATAGTGGATTAGAGGAGATTGTTACTCAATATTTAATTCATTAGTTTATTATTTTTCTCAATACAATCAATATTGATGATTAATAAGACTAAAAACATTAACTATATCATGTACATTTTACCCTCATGGTTTTATATCATCGATGATTCTAGGAATAGAACATTTAACTAATAATTTATAGATACGGTAAATTACAATATTTCACTATTAATTAAAAATTTATGTATTTCAGAAATATCAAAAAAAATTACCCCATCCATTTTTTCAAGTGTTTAATTAAAAAAATGAACTCCATTTTTTGAAAAAAGAAATCTAAATATGATAACTTATATTTTTAATTAAAACCATATTTTACTAGAAAAATATAAATTTTAAAATTATATATGCTTTTCTAACACATTGAAAAAATAATTAAGGTCTCTAAAATTTTTCATATAACCATAAGTCATAAAAATACTTATTTATTAATACATTTTTTAAAAATAAATATTGTTTTAAATTATTAAATTATTCATAAAATTATAATTAAATATACAAGACTTATGAAAAATACCAACACTTAATAAAAGATTTTGAAATATTTAGTCACTTAAACTATGATATAATTATATCATATTTTCACTTATCATATGGATAAATTTTATTTATGCTTTCACTGGTGTGTTTAATATTTCATTGGCTCGTTTACTATTTATAAGGGTCATGTTACTATTCCAAATTTAAATTTACTAATCCTTAGGTGTATTTTCCTTAACATTAAGATATGCATTTTATTTTAAGAATTATTCATTTATAAGTTTTGTATTTTGTTATATATGTAATATTATAGGATTATACTATAATACATAATTATAATAAGGGGATTTAATTGATAAAACATTGGGTCATTACATTCTACCCCCCATTAGGAAATCTCTCCCACGAAATTTAATTTTATATTCTAATCCACAAATAAGTGTGGGTACATTCCCTTCATTGTTTCCTTCAGTTCCCATGTTGCCTGTTTGTACTAATGGTTCATCCATAGTACTTTGATCAGGTGAGTAGGATAGTTACATAGAAATTTATCTCTATGGTCCAATTTATTCATGGAATTCTCCCTGTAAGAAATAGCATTCTCCATATGTACCACCCCTGAAGAAAATACATGTGAAGGATCTGGAAGGTACTTACTTAAGAGGGAATCATGGAAGACATCGTGTACTTTAGACATAGTAGGTGTAAGTTTTTGTCAATAGTCCTCAACTATGAAATGATCAAGAATCCCGAAGGGGCCTAGGTACCTAGATCTTATCTTTCCTTTATTCCTAAATCTCATGACCTCATTCCATTGAAATATGTGGAGGAATACCATATCACTAACTATAAATCATGGTCTCATCGATGATTATATGTATAGATCTATTGATGACTTTGGGCTTCCAAGATGTGATATTGTGTGGTTTTTTCCTTATACAACATTTCTTTGACCATTTCTGGTCCTAAATTCGTATTCTCACAAAATTCATCCTATCCCACTGTTTTATACAACTTTTCCCATAAAGGGCATCATATAGTGTCATTCAGATTCTTGAGTGGAAACTATTATTGAAAAAAAATTTACTAGTGGAAGATGTTTGTCCCATATTCCTTTGAAGTCCATAAAACATTCTCTGGACATATCTTTTAGTGTCTAAACTGTTCAAACAAATTGACCACCATTTTGAGGATTATTGGTGGTACTAAAGTTTAGTTTAGTGCTTAGAGCATGCTGGAGAAGTTTCCAGAACATTGACGTGAATATGGGATCTCTATCAGATATAATAGATAGTGGTACTCCATTAATCCTTAACACCTCTCTGATATATATCCATGAAATTTGATCCAATGATAAGTCCTCTCATATTGTGATAAACTAAGTTATCTTTGTACGATGATCCACAATGACCAAAATATCATGTTTCCTATTGATGTCCTTGTAAGTCCAGTCATAAAGTCAATGGTTATGTTATCCCACTTCCATGTTGGTATGGGTAGTGGTCTTATTCTACGCATAGGCTTTTTCATTTAATTCTTTTCTTTCTAACATACCAGGCACATAGATGAATACTCAACAATATCCTTCTTTATATTTCCCCTCCAATAATTCTCTCAGTGAGCTCAATACATATTTGTGCTCTCTTATTGAATATAGAAGTTTGACCTATGTGTGTCATTTAAAATCTCCATATTTATCTCTATATTTGATTTTACCCATAATCATGACCCAAATATTATAACTACTTCCACATAAATCCTGAACTCATAAGATTTCCCATTTCAAATTTCTTCCACCGTTTTTAGAATTTCCACATTTTCTCTTCCAGCATCATTCATTTTTTCCATGAGGGGGGTTTGAGAAACCATTTTATAAAGGATTAATGATGTTCCTACAAAAATTATTCCCATGTCCATCCCTTTTAAATCCAATAATATTGGATCCTTCTCAACTCTCATCATTGATTATGATTTTGGATCCTTTCTACTTAGAGAATATTCCACCTCAGTACACTTAACTTGATGGTAGTGGATTGATTATTCATAATATTTTATTATATATAACAATATTCATTGTCAAATATTAATCTCTTTCTTCAATAATATATATTTTAGACTCTTTTGATAAGTACATATCACACACATCTCCCCATAGAGACAATACTGTCATATTTTAAATGTAAAGATAATAGCTTCCAAATCCAGATCATGCATGGGATAGTTTTTACCATATTCTTTTAGCTACCTTGTGGTGTAAGCTATCACTTTATCATTTTGTATTATCACACATCCTATTCCCTTCTTTGATGCATCAGTGTACATCACAAATAGTTCTCCACTTATCGGTACTGTGAGCACTAGAGCTGCGATAAGCCTCTTTTTGAGATCCTTAAATATTTCCTCACATTCTTGAGTCCAAATGAACTTCACTCCCTTCTATTTAATATTACTCATTTTTTTTACAATCATGAAAAGTTATTCAAAAATATTCGATAATACCCGACTAGACCTAGAATGTTGTGGATATATGTTACAGATATTGGACCCGGCCACTCTTCAATTACCTTTGTCTTAGAAGGGTCTAAATATATCCCTTTGCTGGTGATAAAATCCCCCAATAAAAATACTTTCTCTATATAGAACTCATATTTACCATATATTGAAAATATATTCTCCCTTCAAAAAGTCTTTAATACTGTATTCAAATACTCTTCATGATCCCCCCATTCTCTTGTAGTATATCAGAATAACATCGATAAAGACTGCCAAAAAAATTCAAGGTAATATATAAAGACTATATTCATTAAATATGTTAATATTAATGTTTTATTAGTGATTATTAAGGTCATCACTATGAACTCATATTTTCAATACCTCATTCGAAAGCTGGTTTTGGGAATATCTTCCTTCCTCACCTTTAATTGGTTAAATCTTGACTGTAGGTCCACCATAGAGAAATAATTGGCCCCATGTATATGATTTAACAATTCATCTATCTGAGTTAGGGGATACTCGTTCTTTTTTTTGATTTTATTGTGATCATGATAATCAATTCAAAGGCACATTTAACTATCCTTATTCTTGATGAAGAGGACTAGTTCTACCCATGGTAAAGAACCCAGGGGTATAAAACCCTTGTATATATTATCTTGAAAATGCTTCTTTAACTCTTAAAAATCTAAAATTTACATTGTATAAGTTTTCCATGATATAGTTAGGGAACTTGTAATTAGTGTAATATAGAAATCAACCTCTCAATCTAGAAGAAGTCTAAGCAATTATTTAGAAAATACATAATTGTATTCCCTTACAATGGTCACGTCTTCGAGCATGATTCTCTCCCTTTTCTAAATCATTTGAGATATAAATTATTGCTTGTAATGTATTAATATAAAAAATTTATAAAATGATACTAATGTATAATTATCTTCCTCCTTACACTTGTAATGAATTGGAGGATTATTCTGGTTGTGAAGAGTGATCTACCATTCCTAATAGTTTATGTAGGATTTGTATAAAGATAGTCAATCCATGACCAAGATAACATATAACTCCACCAAAGGATGTATGATGATATTTTTGGGGAGGTTATGTCCAAAAACATTAACCTACAAGGAGTTATATACATTGAATGCAATAATTTCCACATTATTTTCTCATAGAAAACTCAATCTCCAAATTTTGAGGTGGTATTTTAACAGCTCTGCTAAACTTGAATGATATGAAATAATGTATACAACCAGAATCAAATAGTATATTAACTATTCTTGAATGAATAACTAGAATACCTATCACCAAATAATTTTTTCATATCCACCATAGTATTAGTGATATAATAATACCTTCCTTGTTTCCTTAGTGGTTATTGTTTATTTCCTCCAATAATACTTGGATTAGGTAAATTGTTCGCATAATTCTCATATTCTTTGTAGTTGTAACACTGCACTACTATTTAAGTTATAAGGACCTAGAATTAAAATATTAAATAACCCTAGTTTTTAAACAACAAAATACATTCTTACACAACTAGGATCTTTTCAGGTTTATAGTTTTAGGTAATTAGGACATAAAACATACATGACATCTCCTAACCATACATGTCGATACTATTAAAACAATATCCATTTTTAGAAAAAATATAAAAAAATTTTAATATAACATAATTCCTAGGAATAATCTTCATGTAATTTAAATTTTCTTCCTTGTTTCTCATGAATATCTAAATAACCTATGAAAAACATTAAAAACATAGGATGAGCACAAAAACCTCTGTAAGGGATATAAGGAAATAATTTTTCAGTCAAGTGATAACATAAAAACCACCAAAATCCATTACATAAAAACTGGTTAACATTAATGGAAACTTAATTTAGTTTCCTTGGGATATATTTTCCATATAACTATTATAATCACTCTTAAACACAGAATAACCATTTTTTCAAATTCCACCTCCAGAGAACCCAATGCATTGGAGAGCTATAATAGGGCTCACCCATCATATCTTGAGATGTAATGGGATTAAGCCAACATATATTGAGCTATAATGGGATCCACCAAAAATAAATAATGTCCAAATAACATATCATGGTAATAAATTATCTTGAAATTAGGAGAAACCATACATTAAATATAAATATAAAAAACGATCCTTTTGAAATTTATTAAAGAGAGTTTTTAAAGGTTTTTAAAAGGAAAGTCCCCTAAAATATAATTAGAGAGAGAATTAATAGAATGTAATGGAAAGGGGTATACACTGAAAATACACATATTTTAAAATAATATAAAAAAAATTCATCACTCCAATAATCTTAATACCTCATAATCAATAAAGAAGAAGGTTAACCCAATGAATGGAAATTGGGTTAAGAATTCCCTTACATCGGGTTATTCTTATATAAAATGTGTTTAAACCTCATGTATAATGGTTAAAATAGTGTTATTAATATCTTATTGATTAATATTAATTATTATAAAACATTATATGATCATTTTACAACATAACCTGACACATTTATTAGTAATATTTTGTTATTTACGTAGTTTCCAGTGCGTTCTTTATATTGTTTACACAATCGGTTCATGATGGATATTCATGTCGATTGGAAGTAAAACTACATAATTATAATTGAATGGTATTTAAATATTTTCAAAACCCTAAATTATAACATTTATAATTTTAATTTTTATGTGATGATGATTCATATGTAAAATCATTATTGATATTTGTTTAGGTTATTTTTGCAATTCTTCGATCATAATACACTCATTTTGTTTTATAAATTAATCACATGTGTACAAAATGTTTCTAGAACCTTATATAAGATATAATAAATAAATTATAATCTGGTTCAATCATAAAAATGGTTTCATGACTAGTCTTTATGGAAGTAAACGAAATTTAAGTCACATCTCCCATGATGTCAGTAAATTGACACATCATGGACGATGTTTTGATTTCATGAATAAGTGGTAGAGACGAAGAATTATAATGGATAATCTTCCATAAAAATGATTAAATGATGAATATTTAAGATATTGGATCATTCATTCCCCTTTGATAAGGTATGGTGAGGAAATAAGAAGAAAAGAAATGAACTAGAAATTAAAGATATGTTGAGGAATCCATTACAAAAATTCTGTAGCCTAACAATGTCATTTAAACATTCATAAAATATTTTGATAAGATAGAAAAGATATAATATAATTATTATATAATGATTACATTAAGGGGGATATTTAATGACATATCCCAACATAATAAAATTTATATTAAAATATAATAACATAATAAGAGTGCTTGGGAAAGAGAGAGATTTGGAGACTTAAATTATGCAGCATAAAGGCTATGCAAAATGGTTTTAGAAATACATAAAAAGATAGTGTACATGGGTCACCAATACATAAATGAATCATAATACATTAAATGGATATAAAAATTTAATCAAGAACATGGTATAAATACTGGAATGTTATACAACATAAAAGAAAGTTTGAATGGAAAAAAGTTGAGAATTTTCTTACCTTGTTGTGTAACTCAAAAGATATGATGGTTGGGACCTTGGGGGATTGAGGACACATTAGGAGGACTAATTGGGAGGTAAGGAGAACTTATATTTATTTAGTAGGAATTTGGCATGAATGTAATGTAATAATGGGTTGGTATTTATAGAAAAAGTGAGGAAATATTTTATTAATTTCTCTAGGACATCTCATTAGTGGTATTTACAAAACAATGAGATTTCCTGTGTTAATTTCCAATGGTATTTACCACATGGGAACCTCATAAAATATTTTATTCCTAATTATTCTAACATATTTATTACATCTTTATTAAATCATTAATGATTTCATTAAACTTACCAAAAACTCATAATGGTATTTTTACTACTCACCGAAAATTCAATTATATTAAAAAAATCCCCAAAAATGACCCAAAACATTTTTCAACATGTAGAATTCAAAAATGAAATTTATTTTTTGAAAATAATTTTCTAAATATTTTTAATTTAATTTATAGGTAAATTCATAACTGATTAAAAAATAATAGTTTTAAATCTACAACTCATTTTTTAACACCTTGAAAAAAAATCAACATCTCATTATCTAATAAAATTAACAAAAATAAAATAATTTAATAATTTAATATTAATTATGGTAATATTAATATTCATAAGGGTAGTTTACTATTCAAAAAAATCATTTTGGTTCCTTTATAATCCAAATTACATACAGATCACAATTATAGAAGGCTGTTTTTGAAAATTCAAAACAGAGAAGCTGCAAAATTATGTTTAAAGGCTACTTATAAATATATACTTAATACAAAGTTTCATAGATTTAAATTTGTTTTTTATAAACTTGGGGTGTTACCTCAATATTGATCTAAAAATTCCTTTCTTATTCCGTGTTAATGGGATTATTCATAATCATTTGGTATTTTTTAGCCTGTTGTACCATTCATCCATATTTGAAACAATTCATGGTTCCCTTTAGAAAGTTCCCAAGATGATTCTTCCCATAATCTTGACATGTGGGATGTTCTACATTCGTTACTTCATTGGATTTATTTTCCAAAACACCAATATTATACTCCAATTTTCCCTTTTTCATTGGGACCATGATACTAATGAGAGTCTTTGATCTCCATTTCAACATTGAGGGAACAATGGACAATTTCTTACTAACTGTCAAAGTCACAGATCACCAATAATTTTGGTATACTAGACTGTAGTCCACTGAATAATCTATCCACATTTCATTCAGTGTTCATGACAATGTCAGAGTTATATCTTGCAAGACAAGTAAATGTTTCTTTAGACACCCTAATGGAATCATCTTCCTTTTTCTTAAGTCCTAGGAACTCCCTTTCCTTTTTTAGATAAAGGATTTGGGGGAAATTTTTATTGAAAAAAATTCTTGAATTCTTCCCAATCCATGGAATCAACTTCAATATGGGACTTCGTATTCATGATCAGTGTCCACCACTAATCATTTTTTCCATCAAAATGATAGCCCGCTAACTCGACTTTCCCTTCTTCTAAGCACTAAGGGAAAAAGAATATCTTTTCAATATAGTTAATCCATTTTTATATGGGGAAGGGATCAAAATATCCACTTAAAATGTGAGGCCATTTCCACAAGATGGATTCTATATAAACTTTTTCTTTCCTTGTAGTTAGATGGAGTTACACATTTTTCATGTTATTATTCATAACTTAAGCCACCTGAGAAAGTACTATCATAATGTTGGGGGCATCTTTCCACATCATATCAGGCATATCATTAGGGGAATTATCACATTTCCAATCACATTGATTGTGGTAATGTTTTCTTCTATTTCCAAGAATTATCTAAGATAAAGAACATTCAATTAGAGGGCCTTAATACATAGATACTATGAATAAAACACGAAACATAAAATCGAAAAGGATATACTCTAAAAGAAAAAAGTGTATCCTAAATCATGATTTCATAGGTTTCAATCGAGGTTACCCATAATATGATTCCTCACATTTCATCTTTTGGGATTATTTTTTCTCTTAATAATTGTTCATACGATGCTTATAAATTAATGAATCATATCCCACAAGAGTGTCAAGCCAGGAATGTAGCAAGGCTCGTTGTCGTGAACCAGTTCTTGTTCGAGTCTAGCTAAAAGTAGTTTTTTCCGTCCTATCCCTATATACATTTATTCCAGAGCCACATTCACTTATTAGTATCTGGACAAGGATGTATTTTCTTGATAAAAAACATACTCAATACTTACAAAATTTTTGGGATGTTTTCCTATACATAGTCTCTTCCCAAAGTTTCTTATGAAAGTGATCTATTCTTAATCTCCAAAAATGAATAGACCATACACTGATACCAACTATAGTGAACCTAGCATTTTACACATAATATTACATGGTTTTACACATAATAAAACATAAAATTACAAGCTAAGGATTGTAAAGTCTATTATCATGGAAGACTGGGTACATAAAACTAAAAACATGGGATTTAATTAAATACTTATTAATTTAATATTAAAAAAGATCTCCAAACTTCCATTGTACTCATACATCTTCATAGGATAACTTAAGGATAACATGAACAATGTGATGGGCTAAAAAGACCAATATGAGAATAAAAAAAGAATAAAGCTTTAGAACACGGGTTAGAAGGCATGACATAATAATATAAAAGGGGATCATAACCTATAAACATGGGATCAAAAAAACATGGAGTCATAGTAATATGGAAGAGACGTCAAACATAAATTTAGAATGATGCATGTCTTGTTTCAAAAATGGGAGCACAAGTCAAGGTTAAACACTAAGACCTTTTCACTTGGTTGCACGAGTCAAGGTTAACTGCCAAGACCATTGCACATAACGTCTCATGAGACAAAAAATTAACCAATGAATTAGAGTGATATATGGGTGAACCTGTTATAACATGTTCATGAATATTACTTCCACATTCATAATCATATATAATCAATCATACATAAACATAATGGTTACCCGTGGAAAGAATTGGGTATCATATTCATGTCATAAAGCATAACAAATGGGTGTATCATAAAAGTATCAATGGAGGAATATAGTTTGATCATTTATGGACATTAATATGGTAGAATAGGAATATTTTATAATAATTTATGTCAAATTATAGTTATAACATTCAAAAAGAGCATTTAAGAAACATTATAATTAAAAAAAATTAGTGTGGTTTAAGGAAATGGTTAAATATCACTTAAAACAGAAATGGGCATAATGTTTAATATAAAATAAGTAGTGAACCAAAAATTTGTTCATAATAAAAATAGTGGTTTAACAAAAATTAATAAAGCCTTAAATCAAATTATATAGTACACTTGAAATTGAGTAAGAATTTAGGACAGTCCCTTAAACGGGTTTTCTTATTAGGAAGTATTTAGGATGGAACCACATTAAAACATGTATATCACTGAAAGAGAATGATGAATGGACCTTGATAGATGATTTCAGAGAATTTACATAGAATTTTATAATATTACAAGATAATTTCATTTTAGTATAATTAAATATAGATAAACTCAATGGAATAATGGAGGTTCGGGTATAATCCCTTACTTTAAGTTCAATAGTGTCCTTCACATGATCTTAATGTCCTAGATAAAAAAAAATTACATTAATTAATTAATTATTCTATAAACACTTCTTCATTTTATTTATTTATTATAGCATTATTATGTTCATTCATGACCTTTTTTGTAACACCCCAATATTTCATAGTATGTTATCTCTTTAAGGTAATTCAATAGCCTGTGCTACATGAAAAACAGTGTTCGAGCGCACCATGACTTACAAAACTAGTAATTCAAAAAGTGATTATGAATAGTGTTAAATTAATTTTGAATTTTATATACTCCATTTAATTAAAGAATCCATATTACACATTTCTTAGGCATAATATAAGAACAAATTCATTTTTAAGATAAAAGTAGAATTTTTCAAAAAATACATTTTACCACCTTTTAATGGAGAACAATTTTTAAATAGAATATTTGATACATTTATATATAAAATTTGAAAATAATAAAATTCTTCATTATAAGGATATAAAAATCCAGTTTGGATAAATATTTGGTGTTTTCCTGATAACTTTCATATTTTGATGAATAGTGAAAAATAATAAATTTTAATGGAAAAAAAATTAAATCAAAATAATTTATATTGTTAAGTTATACAAATAAATGGATTTGAAGTATATTTAGATTATATTTTTCTAAATTAATCTAATTTTGGTTATTGGAAGTAATTTTACATTTAAATTGTATATAAACACATGTCAATATTTTGATAGTTTTTATTTCTTAAAAACCCACTTTCTGGTTTTGACAATGGGAATTAGTTTTAAATCCATTAATTAAACATTTATGTTTTGAATTTGGAAAAATACACATCATTTTTTGATTCTTAATATAAAAATTATCTTAGGGTGAATTTTTGCTATTTTTCTGAAAATATTCAATTTTTGATGAATAGGGAAAAACACTATGTTATTGTTTAAAACCGACCTTTATTTAAATAATAATTATTTTAATTTATCCTTATTTTAAAGTCAAAATATATACATAATACCTATATTAGTTGAATGTAATTCATTGGAGTCATTTTATAATAAGATTAAATGTATAAAATATTATTGAAACTTTTAACGTATTTTACCCACCTTCTTGGCACATTTGCAAATTTGCATAAAATGTAATTTTACCACTTTGGTGAATTTAATTTCAAAAATTCAAGATACATGATTGAAATCATTATGTACAAAGTGATTCAATAGGATAAAAATTTTTTTTTTTGAATAGTAACTTTTAAATTCTATTTACCACAATTAAAAGTATATATGGTAATTATAGGTAAAAATGATATTATAATTACCGTAAAACTTGCCCTAATACTATTAGATAAGTGTATTTATAACATAATCAACATTAGGAATAAAATATTATCCTTTTGGTCCACATGTATTATTTTAGGACATTTATTGTTATTATATTTAAAGAAAAGATAAAAGTATTAAATTCAATGATTAATAACTAAACCATTTTTAAAATAGGGTTATAAATAAGATAATTTCGACTATAAATTTTATTTGTAAATATAAATATATTTTTAACATCATGGTATTTTTTTATAATTTTTATATATTAAATAATTATATTTATTTATGACACGATGATGATGCATTAATTACCTTATTAATGACATATTAAAATAATTGATATTATAAATATAAGAATAAATGTAAATTGAGACATTTGATGCATTAAAATAATTTTATATGTCAATATGACATGTTAGGGTTTATTTAAGATATTTGTTTCTAAGTAATCATCTTTTTTTGGACTTTCACAAAAACCAAATACTAAATAGTCTCAAAATTGACATAAATGAGTTTTTAAAACAAATACTATATTATTTAATGATATAATACTTATAAAAATGTAATTATTGTCCAAAGGACTTATATAATTATTGATATGTAATTAATGAACCCCTTTCGGTTCTCTTTGTATTTTATAGAAATTTTATTAACCATTTAATAGAATAATACAAGAAGTCATTTAAAAAGTTAAACTATTTAACTAAGAGTTAAATTTAAATGATAAGGTTAATATGATGACTTAAACATGTCTAAAACCTATTGTTTGAGAGGATTTAGACCCATCCCCACCTTACCCTAAAAATAATTCCATTAGGATTAATATTAAACTAGAAATAACTTAAAATAAAATAATAGTTCCAGATTTTATAAAAGTGACCCTCACCTCCCATATAAAAGAATACTTCACCTTATTTAATAATCACACCTCCAAATCCATTTTCCTCGACCAAACCCTACTAAAATATCCTCCCTACTATCCTAAATTCAACATAGAGGCCTTAGTTTGATCAGAAATGCAGTTTATGGGGCCCTTTTGTTCAAATCAAACGGAAGAACCTGAAGAAGAGATAATTATTTCACCACCTCTTTCAAAGGTCATATCTTTTTCCACAACATCATTCTTTGTTGTTTCCATACCAAGATAATAAATAAAGTATCTTTTAAATACTATTATGTTATTATAAATATTGTACATCCATATTCATTATCTGGTCCATCTGATGAATAACAAAGTCACCATACATGTGTATGTACAGCTTACCGTCTCCACGTCATGGTGTAGTTTTTTATTCAACATAAAATTATTTGGATGGGTATAATAATGATTATAATTAAGTTAAATAATGAATATAACATGTTAATTATTATTTATATATAATATAACATCCAATTAAATACTATTTTACCATATCCCCAACGCGATGAGATTTATATTCAATAATCACCATTCGAGAATTTTTTATAATTATATGTATATATATATATATTAAGTATGATATATATGAAATAATATTTCTGATGGAATAATATATATTTATGTAGATAAATATACTTTGTTTACTTACTTCTATACTATACGATAAGAAAATAGGAACCACGTTCATGTGTACGTACGGACTACCGTCTCCATGAGCGGTGCTTCCATTTAATAAATATATCTACTATAAATATTTATATTCTGAATATATATGATATATAAATAATTTTTTATAATCTCTATGTCTATAAATAATCATATAAGTGATACGATCAAGAATAACAAGTTAAAACACAAATGATAAAGAAATTGATTACTACCTGAAGTGTTACTTCACCATGGAAATTATTAATAAATGGGTAGTATAAAGTCATAAATGAATAATAAATGTTATAATAAATATTAATATTTTCAAGAATAATTTAATAACATCTTATGGTCTTTATACAGGAGGAAAAATGTACCCTCTACTAAAGGAATGTACAAGGTAAGGGTTAATTCCTGAATCTAATTATTATCCGAGATTGTTTATGTGTAAGTATTTACTGGGAAATTATTATCATCCATGTCCATGTTTCATAAAAATGTTTTCAAAATGAATATTTTAAGTTTATCTGGAAGTTAATATTTATAAATATCATCATTTTAAATGTTTAAATGATTTATTTTTCTAAATCTTTTTAATTTATGTCCATGTTTTATAAACGATTTTAAGGATTTATTTATATGGACATGATTGTTTTAAAATGTTAATTCCTTTTAAATTCTCCAAAGTGGTATGGGACACTTTGATTCGAAAATCTATTTTAAGTTACATCCTTTATAAATGTGTTACTTTTAAATGATTTCACAAAAATGGGATATTTATCCCAAATTGTTTTTCGGATTATTTTAAACTATGTCAAAATCCATTACTAGATATTATTGTTGATTGAGTTTGATATATTATAATACAATATTCTATATTTTATTGAATGAGTTATGATTTTTTTGATTGTGGATGTGCTATTTTTATACCATTCATAGTTTAAGGTTAAAGTATTGACATTTCATATGCTAGTTTTAATACGAATATTTATGTTAAGTTTCAACATTTTCATATGATGAATTTATTGGACTTAGTAGGTGACGGGTGGAGACCGTTATATATCATCAATTCAATGGTAGATCTAATGAGGCAAAATAGTGTCTTGGAACAAGGCCTTAACAAAAAAATTATTTGTATTCTTGGCACGAGGACTTGGCTATGTGGTTATAATGTCCGGAAATATGCATTCCCTAGTTATTAAATTTGTTATTACATGTTATTATTCGACTAGTAGAATATACATGTGAATATGTATATAGTAATGTTTGATTTATTTTTTTTCCTTATTATGCTCATGTTTATGTTTAGAAGGATTTTGTTTTTATTACACATCTTTCCTTAAAATTTTATAGCTTCGGCTAAATTATTTAACCTTACAGAGCATCTAAACCCACCCATTTCTTATGTTTTCTTTTCCCAGGATTCCAAGAAGTGTATTATGATCGATATGCAGGGTTAAGCTTGGGAAAAAAATGTAATTCTCAAAGTATTGTCTATGTTTTATTTTATCTTTGAAATTGTTTTATGAATTTCATGTATATAATCAATTTTCCAAGACCTCTAAGCTGATCTGTCCTTCATGACTTGATTCCATGTAATCATGCCAATGTATTAAAATAATTCACCGGTTCCAGGCTTCTGGGGTTGGGGTGTTACTTTTGGTATCATGGGAAGCTTAGTACAAACCATGGAAACTAGATTAAGAAAAAATCTGAATAGAGAACGTTAACCTAAGATAGACATTGAGGATTATGATATAAGAACATCCAAAAAAAAATTAGTGTAAATATTATGTGGGTTTTCAAAGAAAATGCATCCATGTCTGGATATGAGTAGGAAGAGGCAGCTCTAGAATACACGTCCCAAGGAGTGAAAACTGTGACATGAAGTTTCGGGTTTGACTCGGGGTATCCTAGTACATGACAATGGGTCTTGCTGCATGCTTGGTTACGACACTTCTGAGGTATATTCTTAAGATAATTCGAAATTTCTATACAAATGATTATGAATTATTTATGAGTAAATATATACACTAAGAAACCATTTTTATTATTATGAGACTATATGTGTGAAAATCATAAATTATTGTTAATATTTTTTAAATTTTTTCTATTATACATTTTGATATGATCTAACCTAGTGTATTTCATCATTTAGAAATGGTTCCCAAAACAAAGAATGATAACTCCAGTAATATTCATGATCCAATGATTAAGAAGGGTCATATCTTCTATGGTATTAAACCAACATTTATAAGGGAAACATTCTCCCACATATTCTCATCATATAGGGAAATAGTATCATGTGTTAACAAGATGAGTAAATAATTCCCTAAGTCATATGGGTTTAAAGGGAAGGAAGAGAAGAAAAAGATGGTAGATAAAAATATGGATAATGAGAAGAGGGGAAGGAAGAATTTTCACATATGTGATAGTTGTGGACCGAATCACCATGGTTAATTCATGAATTGAATGGGAGTTTATTATAATTCTGGAGAAAAAGGACACCAAGTACATTATTTCAAGGGTAAAAAAAGATTAAAATATACAATTCTTTATCTGTAAGGATTTGGGACACTACATGAATCAATTTCCCAATCATCACAATATAACCCAAATGATGCTATTGGAAAATAATCATGTTATGATATTATCTCTGATTAATAAGAATGATTAGTGTTCTTAAGTTGTTATTAATTAATTGTGTCATTTGAGTATTTTATTAATGATTTACAAGTTATAAGAATTATAGACTATATAAGGAGTGTACTCTAGTACTATTTAATTAATGATTTGATATTTAATAGTACCAAGTAATGTGACATAGTTTCAAGTTAAACATTTTAGAAAATACATGGTTGAGGGAAAGGTAAACGTTAATATGTTCTTGATACTGAGGTGGTGATTTTGGAATTAGTAATGTCTGATTTGAATAAATTATATTGTATATTCTTGACTACCTTAAAACTTATTATTTATTTTGTTATTCTATCATTGTTAGAGTTTACAATATTTATGGATTTAAGGAGTGTATCTGGTATTCTATAAGGAATTAGGGAGCATGAACATATTCAATTAAGTCTTATGGTTAGTCAAGGTGTTACTATATTTTAAAAAAATACGTGATAAAGGTAATTACATTTTATTATGTGGAAAAAATAGATCTTCCCTATGTTTACCACCGATACATATTTTTTAGAATCTGTGTTTGGACACAAGTATTTTGGATAAGTATAAATATTGTAATGTTGTAAGTTGAGCACTACATATTTATTATGAGGTTAAAGTATAATTTTTTTTGATATTCAGAGCTTACATTTTTTATTTCAGTAAACATGTAGGGGATTAAAGAAATACACATGGACCTTATGATTTATCAAATGTGCTTTAGGTGTAAAAAAATAATTTTTCAGCTTTCATTTCCTAGTGTATGGGATGAAGTCAAAATAGATATAATCACAACCAAATGATGATATTACGATTATGAAATGAAATGAAATCAATGATGTTTGTTGAATTCTTACCTTAATAGTAAATTAATACCTCCACTTCAAAAAAATAGTATAAAAAATTGAAATCCTTATACCTTGTGTTTTTTTAACCAATGATATTTTAAATCACTATAGATTTATGGCTTTGAGGCCCTCAATTTTCCATTTGTTATTCAATTTTTTGTGATTTATGACCTCAATCACACCCTATAAATATTTATATTTTTTCACTAATTATGTGTCTATTATTTCTACCAATGTTCTCCCATTCAAAACCCTAATTTGGTGGTGACTTTTTCATTACCCTTTCCCTCTTATTAAGAAAAAATTTTATTAACCCTATTTCCAATGTGGGTTTTCCTCAAAGGTATTTTCTATTTTCGAACTCTTATTTTTGAAGAACAATTTCAAAATTTGAGGACGCAATTTATTGAAGGAGGGGAGAATGTAACACCCCTATATTTCAAAGTTCGTTATCTCTTTAAAGTAATTCAATAGCTTGTGTTACACAGTACATAGAGTTCGAGGGCACCAGGACTTCCCAAAATAGCCATTCAAAAAGAAGTTATGAATTTTATTAACTAAATTTTAAATTTTATATACTCCATATAATTTTAGAATACATATTATGTATTTATTAGACATAATATAAGAACAAATTCATTTTTTTCAAATAAATGAAGTATTTTAAAAAAAAATGAATTTTTACCACCTTTTAATGGAGAACCTATTTTAAATACAATATTTGAAAATTATATTTTTTTAATTTTACAAAACAAACTTCTTATTTAAAATTTGGAAATAAAAATTCTTTTTGGATAATTATTTGGAATTTTTCTGATAACTTTCATATTTCGATGATTAGTGAAAAATACTAAATTTTAATTGAAAGATTCTTCTTTGATAAAAAATAATTAATATTGTTAAATTATACATTTTAATGGTTTTTATGTATAATTATATCAATTTTGGTAATTTGAAGTAATTTTACATTTAAATTGTACATAAACACATGATAATCTTTTGATAGTTTTTACTTCTTCAAGACCTGCTTTCTGGTATTGACAAAATGGAATTAATATTAAAATAATTAACGAAACTCATATGCTTTGAATTTTGTTAAATAGTCATAATTTTAGGATTCATAATATCAAAATTTTCGTAGGGTGAATTTTTGCTGTTTTTCTGAAAATATTAAATTTTTTGATGAATAGTGAAAAACACTCTGTTATTGTTTAAAACCGACTTTTATTTAAATAATTATTATTTTTGTTTAAATTTATTTTAAAGTAAAAATAGATACATAATACCTATATTACTTCAATGTAATTCATTGGAGTCATTCTATAATAAGATTAGATGTATAATATTTTTTTGAAATTTTTAACCTCTTTTACCCACCTTCTAGGCACATTTGCAAATTTCTATAAAATGTAATTTTACCGCTTCTGTGAATGTAATTTCGAAAATCAGAGAGACACAGTTGACATCAGTAATTAAAATGTGATTCAATAGGATGAAAATAATTTTTTGTGAATATTAACTTTTGAATTTTATTTACCACTTTAAAAGTAAATAGGGTAATTAAAGGTAAAAATGACATTATAATTACCCTAACACATGTCTTAATTATATTGGAAAAGTTTATTTAGACCAAAATAAACCTTAAGAAATAAATCTGATCCTTTTGGTCCTCTTGGATTACATTACGACATTTATCATTATTTTATATAAAGAATAGTTAAAAGTATTAAATTCAATGTTTAATAACTAAACCATTTTTAATATAGGTCTATACATAATAAAAAATCAACTATATATATTTATTAGAAATATAAAAATATTTCCTTTATCATGGTATATTATTTATAATTTTTTATACATTAAATAATAAAATTAATTTATGACACAATGATGATGTTGTAATTAACTTATTAATGAATGATTAAAATAATTGATATTATAAATATCAAAAAAAAATTAAATTGTTTCTTTTAATTAATTCAACTAATTTTCTAGGTTAATATGACATGTTAGGGTGGATTTAAATTTTTTTTAAGTAATAATGTTTTTTTGACTTTCACGAAAACCAAATACTAAATAGTTGCAAAATTGACATAAATGAGTTTTTAAAACAAATACTATGTTATTAAATGATATAATATTCCTAAAACTTTTAGGTTAGTACAAAGGAATTATATAATTATATATATTTCGTTAATGAACCACTTGAGGTTATCTTAGCATTTTATAGTATGTTTATTAATCTTTTAAGATAAAAATACAGAAAGAAATTGTAAAAGTTAAACTATTTAACTCAGAGGTAAATATAAAGGATAAGGTTAATAGGGTGACCTAAACATGTATAAAATCTATTGGTTTAGAGAATGTAGACCCATACACACCTTATCCTCTAATTAAATCTATTTAAATCCATTATAAGCCGAAAATAATTTTATAATAAAATAATTTTCTAGCTTTTCCTAAAGTGACTCTCACCCCTCTTATAAAAAGGTACTTCCCCTTCTTTCAAAATCACAACTTCAATTCCAATTGGCTCACCAAATACCTACTCAAATATCTTTTCATCTATTCTAACTTCATCTTAGAGGCCTTATTTTGATCAGAAATCCAGTCTAAGAGGCCCCTATGTTCAAATCAAAAGGATGAACCCAAAGAATATGAAATTATTTTACAACCTCTTTCAAAGTTCTTTTCTTCTTCCACGTCCTCTTTCATTATTATTTCCATACAAAAATAATAGTTCATATAACTTCTACATACAGTGATGTTATTATAAATATGGTACAACCATATTCAGTATGTTATCTGTCCTATGAATCACAATGTCACCATACGTGCGTATGTACGACTTACCGTCTCCACGTCGTGGTGTAGTTTGTTATTCAACACTACATTATTTAGATGGGTATAATAATGATTATAATTAATTTAAATAATGAAAATAACATTTTATTGTTTCTGTATATATAATTTACCATCCAATTAAACATCGTTTTACAATCGATAGAATGATATTGTCGCTTGTGCGTACGTACGGCTTACCATCTCCACAATGAGCTGAGATTCATCTTCAACAATCACCATTCATGAATTTTTTATAATTATATATATATATAATGTATGCTTTATATTAAATAATATTTCTATTTGGATAATATATTTTTCTATAGATAAATATATTTTATTTACTAACTTCCATATTATACGATAATAAAACAAAAACAACGTTCATGTGTACGAACAGACTACCATGTCCCTGAATGGTGTTTCCATTTTATAAATCTATCTATTATATATATTTATGTTATGAATATATATGATATATAAATCATGTTTTATATTCTTTAAGTATGAAAATCATTATATATGTGATACGATCAAGAATAACAAGTTAAAAATTGTACGATAAAGAAAGCGATTATTACACGAAAAGTTACTTTAACAAGGAAATTGTTATTAAATGGGTACTATAAAGTCATAAATGAATCATATATGATATCCTAAATATTAATATGGTTTTGTTAAATTTAATAAAAACTATGGTCAATATACAGGAGGCTAAACGTACCCTCGACTAAAGGAATATACAAGGTAAGGGATAGTTCCTCAATATCATTATTATACGAGATTGTTTATGTGTAAGTATTTACTATGAAAATTTTATCATCCATGTAAAGGTTTCATAAAAATGTTCTCAAAATTAATATTTTATGGTTTTGGGGAGGGGACTCTTTATCAAGATCAAGATTTTAAATGTTTTAATGATTTATTTTTATAAATATTTTTAATTAATGTCCATGTTTTATAAAATATTTTAATGGTTTATTTATTTGGACATGATTGTTTTAAAATGTTAATTCATTTCAAAAATTTCAAAGTGTTATGGGATAATTTGATTCAAATATCTATTCTAAACAACTTACTTTATAAATGTGTTACTTTTAAATGTTTTCACAGAAAGGAATATATTTCTCTCAAAGAGTTTTACTGATCATTTTCTACTATGTCGACATCCTTTATTGGATATTACTCTTGATTGAGGTTGATTTATTAAAATACAATATTCCATATTGTATTGAATAAGTTATGATATGTTTGACAGTGGATGTGATATTTTTTTACCGTTCATGGAATAAGGTTATATTATTGACATTTTGTATGACAGTTTTAATACGAATGTTTATGTTATGTTTCAAAATTTTCATATGAGGAATGAATTGGACATTGTAAGTGATGGGTGGAGCCTACTATATCTACTCAATGAATCGGTATATCTCATGAGACAAACTAGTGTCTTGGCACAAATCCTTGACAAAAATTTTATTTTTAGTCTTGGCATGAGGCCTTGACTATGTGGTAAGGATGTCTGGCATTAAGTATTCTCTCGTTATGAAATTAGTTATTACATGTGATTATTAGACTAATAGAATATCCATTTTCATGTGTATATAGTAATTTTTTATTTATTTTTTCCATATTATGTTCACATTTATGTTTACAAGGTTATTGTTTCTATTACACATCTTACATTATAAGTCTATAGCTTCCGCTAAATTATATACACTTATTAAGCATCTGGGCTCACCCCATTCTTATGTTTTATTT
Source organism: Viscum album (assembly GCA_963277665.1). NCBI lineage: Eukaryota > Viridiplantae > Streptophyta > Magnoliopsida > Santalales > Viscaceae > Viscum > Viscum album. Next base: position 1,499,713,526 of record OY728146.1, on the reverse strand, counting down.
TCCCAGGATTCCAAGAAGTGTATTATGATTGATATATAGGGTTAATCTAGGGGAATAATGAAATTATCAAAGGAATATGTATGTTTTATTTTATGTTTGAAATTTTATTGTGAAGTTCATGTATGTAATATATTTTAAAATACTGCTAAACAGATCAGTCCATCAGGACTTGATTCATTGTAATCATGACAATTTATTAAAATAATGAATAGGTTTTGGGATTATCGGGACTGGGAGTTACTTTTACAATTAGAGTAAGTTTAGTAAAATCCTTTGAAACATGATTTATAAAACTCTGATTAAAGATCATTACCCTAAGATAGACATTGTGGATCAGTATACTTGAAAATCCAAAAAATTTGTTAGTATAAATATTATGTAGGATTTATAAGAAAATACATCCATGTTTGGATACATGAAGGTAGAGGCAGCTCTGGAACAGATGTACCTAGTAGTGAAAACTCTAACAATGAGTTTCGGGCATGACTCGTGGTATCCTGATACATGAGAACGGGCATTGTTGCACTCTTGATTACAACCCTCAGGGGGGATATACATTGGATAATCAAAATTTTCATTAAAACCCATTATGAAGGATTTAGGAGTAAATATAACAGCAAAGAAACCATTTTTATGATTATGAGACTAGATGTGTGAAAATATTCAATTAATGTTAACAATTTTTCTCATTTTTGGATTATACATTAAGATATGGTCTAACCTAGCGTCTTTATTCTTTTATAAATGGTTCCTAGTAGAACGAATAATTACTCCAGCAATATGCATGATCCAAAGAGTTAGAAGGATCATATCTTTTATGGTCTTAATCCAATATATCGAATGGAAATAGTCACCCATGTATTATCATCATATGAATAAATAGTATCATGTGTTAATAAGATAAGTAAATAATTTTATGAGCCCTATGGATTTGAAGGGAAGCCGGAGAAGAAAAATTTGGTAGAGATAAATATGGATATAGGGAAAAAGGTAAAGAAGGATTTTTCTATATGTGATAACTGTAGAAAAAACCAACCTGGTAAATACTTGAATGGAATGGGAGTTTATTTTAAGTGTGTAGAAAAATGTCACCAAGTACGTGATTGCAAGTGTAAGAATAAGGTTTCAAATGTACAATGACTCATCTTCTAGGAGTTGGGACACTGTGAAAATCAATGTCCCAATCATCTGAATATACCCCAAATAATACTATTGGATAATAATCATGTTATGATACTACCATAGATGAAGAGGAATGGTTAGTGTTTTTATGTTGTTATTAAATAATTGTGTCATTTGAGTATTTTATTAATGATGTACAAGTTATAATAATTATAGAGTATATAAGGATTTTACTATAGTACTATTACATTAATTATTTGAGAATGTACCGTACACAGTAATTTTACATATTTTCAAGCTAAATTTTTTGGAAAATACATGGTTGAGGGAAAGATAAACATTAATATTGTCATGATACTGAGGTAGTGATTTTAAAATAATTGATGATTGATTTGGATAAACTATATTGTATATTCCTTACTACCTTTGAACTAATTAATTGTTTATTTGTTCTATCATTGTTGGAGATTACAATATTTTTAGATATAAGGAGTATAGCTGGTATTATATAAGGAATAACGGAGCATGAATGTATTCAATAAGGTATTATGGTAATTCATGGTGTTACCATGTATTAATAAAATACATTATGAAGGTATTCACATTTTATTTGTTGAAAAATAGATCTTCATTATGTTTACCTCCCATATAAATTTTTTAGAATGTGTGTTTGGATAGAATTATTTTAGATATGTGTAATGGTTGTAATGGAGTAAGTTGAGCACTCAATATTTTGAAAAAGGTTAAAGTATAATTGATTGGATACTCTAAAATAACCTTTTAGATTTTAGTAAACATATAGAGGATTAAGGAAGTAAATGTGGACCTTGTGATTTATCAAATGCTCTTTAGGCGTAAGAAATCATTTCTGAACATCCATTTCCTAGTGAATGGGATAAAGATAAAATAGATCGAATCAAAAACAAATGATGATATTACAATTATGACAGGTAATAAAATCAAGTATGTTTCTTAAATTCTTATCCTGATTGTAAATTAATTCCTCCTCTTCAAAAAAGAAATGGTATAAAAAAATTTATCCTAATACCTTATTTTTTTTGGAACTGTGGACATTTTAAATCATCATAGATTTATGGATTTGAGTCCTCAGTTTTCCATTTATCATTCAATTGTTTGTGATTGATGACCTCAATCACTCTATATAAATATTTACATTTCTCCTATAATTATGTGTCTATAATTTTCACCAAAGTTCTCTTATTTGAAACCCTTATTTGGTGGTGAATTTTTCATTTCCATTTCCCTCTTATTAAGACTAAATTTTATTAACCCAATTTTCGATGTGGTTTTTCCACAAAGGTATTTTTTATTTTCAGCATATTATTTTCAAAAAACAATTTCAAATTATGAGGATGCAATTTTTTGAAGGAGGGGAGAATGTAACATCCCAATATTTCATAGTACATTATCTCTTTAAAGTAATTCAATAGCATGTGCTACACGCAACAGAGACATCAAGAGCACCACGACATACCAAACTAGCCGTTCAAAAAGCAGTTATGAATAGTATTAACTGCATTTTAAATTTTATATACTCCATATAATTTTAAAATCTATATTTTTCATTTATTGGACAAAATATTATAATAAATTAATTTTCTTCATATAAAAGAAGTATTTTTCCAAAAATATAATTTTACCACATTTTAATGGTGAACCCTTTTTAAATACAATATTTGACTTTTTATTATATTATATTTGACAAAATAAACATCTTTTTTATAATCACGATATAAGATATCATTTTGGATATATTTTTGGTGTTATTTTGATAACTTACATATTTTGATGAATAGAGAAAATACTAAATTTTAATTGAAAACAACTTTTTTAATAAAAAAATTATATTGTTAAATTATACATTTGAATGGTTTTGAAATATAATTATATTATATTTTTATCATTTATTCCAATGTTGTTCATTTAATGTAATTTTACATTTAAATTGTATATAAACACATGCCAATCTTTTAATAGTTTTTACTTCTTAAAAACTAGCTTTCTGGTTTTTACTACCAGAATTAATTTTAAATTAATTAATGAAACTAATATGTTTTGAATTTGGTAAAATAGAAATCATTTTTTGACTTGTAATATCAAAATTATCATAGGGTTAATTTTTGATATTTCTCTAAAAACATTCAATTTTTGATGAATAGTGAAAAACACTACGTTATTGTTTAAACCCGACATTTATATAAATAATAAATATTTTTATTTAAATATATTTTAAAGTAAATATAGATTAATAATACATATATTATTTAAATTTAATTTTTTGGATTCATTTTATAATAATATTAAATGTATTAAATTTTATTGAAATTTTAAACGTCTTTTACCCACCTTGAAGGAAAATTTGCAAATTTGCATAAAATGTAATTTTACTGCTTATGTGAATTGAATTAAAAAAAAATTCTAGAGACACTATTTATATCATTATGTAAAATGGGGTTTAATAGGATGAAAAATAATTTTTTTTTGAATATTATATTTTGAATTTTATTTACCACGGTTAAAAGTAAATATGGTAATTATAGGTAAAAATGATATTATAATTACCATAAAACATGTCTGAATTCTATTGTATAGTTGTATTTTGACAAAAAACCATCCATAGGAATAAAATTTGATCCTTTGGGTCCACATCGATTACATTAGGACATTTATTGTTATTTTATTTAACGAAGAGTTAAAAGTACAAAATTCAATGTTTAATAATTAAAGCATTTTTAATATATGGTTATACATAGGCAAATTTTGACGATGAATATTCATTATAAAGATAAAAATATTTCCTAAATCATGGTATTTTATTTATAACTTTTAGACATTATATAAGTAAATTTATTTATGACACAGTGATGATGTGGTAATTACTTTATTAATGAAACATTAAAATAATTGATATTATAAATAGGAAAATAAATGTTAATTGAGACTTTTGATGCATTACACTAATTTTATAGGTTAATATGACATGTTAGAGTTGATTTAATGTATTTTTTTCAAAGTAATCATGTATTGTTTACATTCACAAAAACCAAATACTAAATAGTGTCAGAATTGACATAAATGAGTTTTGAAAAAAAAATACTATATTATCAAATGATATTATATTCCTAAAAAATTAATGTTCCACCAAAGGACTTATATAATGAAAGATATGTCATTAATTAACCAATTTAGGTTCTCTTCTCATTTTATAGTATGTTTATAAACCATTTAATATAAAAATACAAGAAGACATTGTAAAATAATATTTCAAGCTTTTCCTAAGTTGACCCTCACCTCTCTTATAAAAGTGTACTTCCCCATCTTTTGAAATCACACCTCCAATATAACACCTGATATTTTTATGAGAAATATTTTTTTTATGTTATAATCAAAGTAATCTTTCACTACACACAACACTATCTTGTCTTTCTTTACACGCAATCGTAACCTTGCTCGATAGCTTGCGTTGTACGAAATACTGAGTTTCACAAAACAACGATATGCTATTAAAATATTATTAAAACTAGCCGTTATGAATAGTAATATCCAATTTTTGAAATTTTTAAAATTTTATCTTTCAAAATGGGATTCATTTTTGGATTCGGAATATCAAAATTAGCCTAGGGTGAATTTTTGTTATTTTTCTGAAAACATTCAACTTTTGATGAATAGTGAAAACACTCGGATACTATTAAAAAACTGACTATTTATTTAAATAATTACTTATTTGATTTAAATTTATTTTGGTCAAAATTGATACATAATACCTATATATGTTCAAAGTAATTAATTGGAGTAAATTTATAATAATTATAGATATATAAAAATGTTATTGAACTTTTCACCATCTTTTACCCACCTCCTAGGAGAGTTTGAAAATTTACATAAAACATAATTTTACCACTTCTGTGAGTATAATTTCGAAAATCCGAGAGTCATAGTTAACATCAAGGATTAAAATGTGGTTCAATAAGATAAAAATAATTTTTGGTGAATAGTAACTTTTACTTTTATTTACCATGGTTAAAAGTAAATAGGGTAATTAAGGGTAAAAAGGATATTATTATTACCATAACACATGTACTAATTCTTTTTGATAAGTTTAACTCGAAAAAAAACAACCTTAGGAATAATATATATCCATTTAGGTCCACTTGGATTAGATTAGGACATTTAATATTATTTTATTTAAAGAAGAGATAAAATAGTTAAAATCAAAGTTTAATAACTAAAACATTTTTAATACAAGGTTATAAATACAATAAATTCGACAATAAATATTCATTATAAAGATAAATATATTTCCTACATAATTCTATTTTATTTATAATTTTTAGACTTTATATAATGTAATTTATTTATTACACAATGATGATGCAGTAATTACCTTATAAAGGAAATATTAACATAATTGATATTATAAATACCCAAATAAATTTAATTTTAGACATTTCATGAATTAAAATAATTTTATAGGTTAATATGACATATTATTATTGATTTAATTAACTTTTTTCGAACTGATAATGTTGTTATTATTTTCACAAAAATAAATTACTAAATCGTGTCAAAATTGACATAAAATAGTTTTTAAAACAAATATTATATTATTAATTGTTATTTTATTCCTAAAAATATATGGTTTGGAGAAATGACATAGATAAAGTTATATATATTAATAATGAACCACTTTCGGTTCGTTTAGCTTGTTATAGTATGTTTATTAACCATATAGTGTATGGAAAAAAGAAGGCACTGTAAAAGTTAAATTATTTAACTTAGAGTTAAATCTAAATGATAAGGTTAAAATAGTAACCTAAACTTGTCTAAAATCTATTATTTGATAGGATTTCGACCCATACCCACATTATCTTCTAAATAAATCTGTTTGGAGCTACTTAAAAACCCGAATATGACTTTATTATAAAATAATATTTCAATTTTTTCCTAAAGTGCCCCTCTCCTCCCTTATAAAAGGACACCTCATCCATCTCCTCCTCACACCACTTTGATCCTTAAATCTCATACAACCCCTGAAAATTTCTCTTATCCACTTTTCTATTAATATTATAGAGGTCCTGGCTTTCTTCAAAGAACGACATTAGTGCCCTAAGAGGAGGTTTCAAAGAGGCTTGTCAAAGAAGAGGTAATATCTGTTACCAATTCTTTCAAATTTATTTCTTATTCTACTTTATCTTCTTTAGTTGTTTCATTATAAAGTAATAAAATCAGTATCACTTGTATACTTATATGTTATTATAAATATGAAACAACCATATTTCACCTTCTATCCATCCTACGGAAAATGAAATCACCGCGCGTGTGTACGTACGAAATACCTTCTCTGCGCCGTAGTGTAATTTTTTTTACACCAACACCTTACTTGGATGGGTATAATGGTGTAAAGAATAAATATATGTGATTATTTTAAATTGATATTGATTCTGAAATAGTATACATACACTTGAATACAATTCCACGATCATGGGAACGATATCATCGCTCGTGGGTACGTACGACCTACCGTCTCCACGATGTGATGCGACTCGTTCTACATGATCTTCAATATATAATGATTTTATACATGAATTGAATGAATAAATATGATATATATTACACTAATAATTTTTTTTAAATGAGGTATCTATAACCTAAAAAGAAGAATAAGAATTTATTCGACAAAACACACATAAGAACAAAAAGCAATAAACACCCGAATAACAAGTATCAATGAAATATTACAAATAAGATGCTAAAAATATGACCATATATGATATCATAACAATGAGTACGATTCTGGAATAAGTTAAAAATAAATTATTTAAATCATTATACACGAGTTTCTGACACGTGCGATGCAAATCAGACCTAAGGTAAGGGAAAATATCACAATCTCAATTTTTATCCGAGGTTGTTTATACTTCGGTAATTACTAGGGAATATTTATCATCCACATCCATGTTTCATCAATATGTAATATTATTTCTATCCTCCTAAAATTTTTTAAATCCAATATTACTCAATGGTGAGTTTTTAGTAAAAGATATGAAAGGAATCTTTTGTCATTTTCAGTACGAGGTACTTTTTGGGTTTTCTGGCCAAAGTACGAGAAGAATGTTTTTTTAACTTATATGGAATGAATGGATTTTTATGATTTCATATAACACTATTTCCATGAATCTTCCTTTAAAGGTTTTCAATTTTATTTTTAATCAACTTCTTTTAGTTTAAAATTGTATGACATGTTAATAAAGTAAAATGTTTTTTTGAAGTAGAAAGGATATTTTCCTCAAGAATGGAGTTCAAGTGTTTTATCAAAATTATTTTCCATCTTAGATAATATAGGGTTATATTTCTATCCCTATTTTTACATTTATTTGATTATGTTATGATGGAAATAATTTTATGATGTCCTTTTATCTTACATGGATTATGTTATGATGGCATGAAGTTTAAGAATCCCATTTTTATTACATGGGTTATGCTATGATTTATGATTTTGTGGCACACATAAGAATGGTTTAATTATGAGATGGGTGGGACCTATATCTCCCTCCAATTCATTGGGTAATGATTTATATCTCATTAGATATACATGGCTGGAATGGCAGGTTAATCTGGTTCAGTGAAACAGGACTGAAATGGGGAGTGAACATGGTTCAGAAATGGACTTTGTCCGCTAAGATAGTATTGGTAATGAGTCTGGACTACTAAGAAATGATTCTATATGATTATGTGTGTATGCCACAAAGTTTCATGTTAGGATTATTGGGATTAGATTTCACTACCATGATTTATCCCATATTATGATATTATGATCTCTTTTGCAGGTTAAGATTTTCGAAATGCTATGTTCTTATGAATATGATATTTACTTTGTTTACCATTAATGAGCATTTGAGATCACCCTTTTGTATGTTTTCTTTCCCCAGGTCAGGAAGAAGGTTATTAAGTAGGATATTCCAAAAAAGGACTCTAGATATGATTAAATAAATGGGAGGCAATATAGATTCTTTATGAACCAGTTGTTTGTGTTTCCCAGTTTCTAAAGACATTATACCTATAAGGTCCATCCTTGGTTTTGTTATATGTTGTAATAAGTATACTTCAATTATGACATAATAACAATGTATGTAAATTAGGGGTCGTTATAGTTAGAATTAGAGGGAGTTTATAGTCAACCTTTGGAAACTAGGATGTGAATGCCCTAGTAAGAACCCTAAGGATATGTCTAAGAATAGGAAAAAATCATAGTGTTTTAGAAATAGTCATGAATAACTTATGATAAGACCTAAAGCGTGAAATTTTATTCTTGATTATGTGGTTTTCTTATTATAATTAGTGTTTCTCATAGTATTCTTCTTGGTTTTAGTCAATGACTGGAACCCGAAGGAATTGTGTTAATGCTGAATGCGACGGGCAATGAAATGATTGTCCCCCTGAGCAACCAAACGTTATGGGAGCTGGAATGAAAAATCTTGTAGCCATTCTCACACAACTTTCTCAATATACGAATCATTCATCACATCAAAATGAGCAAAGGAAGGAGCAACATTCTGTTTAATCCTTCATGAGGCAGTGTCCACCCTCATTCAGCGGGTCTACTGATCCATTAGTGGGTGAACAGTGGATCAGTACCATTGAAAATATATTTTCAGTCCTTCAATGTTCTTAACATTATAAAGTCATCTTAGCAGTATATCGTTTTGAAGGTGAAGCTGATAAATGGTGGAATCTTATCAAGAATACGAGTCAAATGGATGAAATTTAATCCATGGAATGGGAGGAGTTCAAGAACTTATTTTTCAATAAGTAATTCCCTCGAATTCTTCGAACAAATATGGAGAAGAGTTTCTTGAACTGAACCAAAGGATGATGAATCTGTGGGTACCTATGAAAAAAATTTTACTAGACTTTCAAGGTACGCTTATGATATTATTATCCAACTTGAGAGTAAGATCGATTGATTCTTTAGTGGCTTAAAACCAAGTCTTTGAAGATATTTATCCATAAGGGACTTCAATAGCTACAAGGAAATCGTTCGATGTGCTCTCAAGGTTGAGATAGAGATTGAAGTAACCCATCAATCATATGGGTTTGATAATAACAGGAAAATGGAATTCAAAGGGAAATCTAAAGAGCACACTGAAAAGAAGATGAGTTTTCCATTATGCTCAAAGTGTGGAAAGAAACATGGAGGGAGTTGTCTTAAAGGGACAAGTAAATGTTTCAAATGTGGAAAACAAGGTCATCGGGCATTTAAATGCTGCAATGATGGGAAGAAGATGTCTAGTGATGTGAACAAAGAAAAGGCTACACATAGTGCACGTCCTACACATCAATGTTACAAGTGCAAGGAAATAGGGCATTATGCTAATCAATTCCCTAATCCTAGGGTTGATGATGATGGTCGACGTCAATAATCTCTTAAGGCTAAAGACAAAGGAAAGTCATATGAAATTTATATCATCCATATGGAGTACGATAATGAAGTGGTGAAAGGTACACTTACCATCCACTCTAAAGAAGAAAATGTTCTATTTGATTCTAGATCCACCCACTCTTTTATTTCTGAAGAATTATCTAAGGGTATCATTATAATACCTCAGCAGTTAGATGTTGAGTTAGTTATGACAACCCCTAATAGCACAACAGTCACATCAAATGTTTACAATTCTTCTCTGATTGAAGTTTGTGGGAAAGTGCTTCCTACAAATCTTGTGATCCTTCTGATAGTAGAATTTGATGTGATTCTTAGCATGGATTTGATTTCTTTATTTGGATATCATATCAATTTCCAAATAAGGGAATTCAGATTTCATATTCCAGATAAATCTTTGATCATCTATCAATTCAAGGATGAACATAACCTTCTAGTGGAAATTTCTTCCATCTTATGGGTCTTGATTCCACTAAATGAAAGTTATTTATCTCAAATGGTTGGAGAGAAACTCACGATTAATAATATTCCCATTGTATGGGAGTTTGATGATGTCTTCCCAGAGGAATTTCCTGGTCTTCCACCAAATCGTGAAGTTGAGTTTTCAATAGGACTCGTACCGGGTGCTTTACCTATTTCAAAGACACCTTATAGAATGGTCCCAATTGAGTTGCAGGAATTGATGAAGAAACTCCAAGAGAATCTTGATAAGGTATTAATACGCCCTAGTGAGTCACCTTGGAGAGAACCTATTCTATTTGTTATGAAGAAAGATGGATCAATGTGACTCTGCATTGATTATCAAGAACTGAACAAGATCACTATCAAGAACAAATATCCTCTCCCACGCATTGATTACTTATTTGACCAACTACACGGAGTTCAATACTTTTCCAATATTGATCTTCGTTCAAGGTATCATCAATTAAGGTTCAAAAGGTAGGATATATCAAAGACGTATTTCTGTACAAGGTATGGACACTATGAATTTATAGTGATGCCATTTGGTCTTACTAATCCCCCTAATATCTTCATATATCTAATGAATAGAGTCTTTAGAGACTATCTTGATCAGTTTGTGGAAGTTTTTATAGATGATATTCTTGTCTATTGAAAGAGAAAGGAAGAACATGAAGATCACTTGAGAATTGTATTGAAGACCCTAAGAAAGGAGAAGCTTTATTCCGAATTTACCATGTGTGAATTTTGGATTAAAAAAGATGAATTTTTGGGTCACATAATCTCAAAAGAGGGGATATCTGTGGATCCATAAAAAATGAATATTATTGAAAGATGGTCGAGACCAACAACAGTAACTGAGATCCGAAGTTTTCATAGTTTGGCTGGATATTATCGAAGTTTTGTGAATGATTTTTCATGATTATCTAACCCACTCACCAAATTGACTTGGAAAGGAGTTAAGTTTGTTTGGACAGAGGAATATGAAGAGAATTTTAAAAAGTTAAAAAGAAGATTACCCAGTGAACATGTGCTCACATTGCCTTGTAGTGGTGAAAGATATGTGATCTACAGTGATGCATCCAATAAGGGATTTGGGTGTGTTCTCATGAAAAACGATATTGTGATAGCTTATGCCTCATGATAGTTGAAAATCCATGAGCAAAATTACCCAACTCATGATTTGGAATTAGCTGTGGTAATCTTTGCATTAATGATTTGGAGGAAATATTTTTATGGTGAAAGGTGTGATATTTATATTGATCATAAATGTTTAAAGTATATTTTCACACAAAAGGAGATGATTATGCGCCAAAGAATATGGTTGGAGCTGATTAAGGATTATGACTGCTCAATTCATTATCACCCTGGGAAAGCAAACAAGGTGGCAGATGTATTAAGTCGACAAGACCATGCTAGGTTATCCATGATGAGGATCACAAAAGATCCTATATTTATGTATTTACAATGGATGGATCTTGGAATTATAATGGAAGGGGAAAAACCTTATCTTTATTGAATGAATTTTCAACCATCTATACATGTGAAGATTAAAGAGGTACAAAAAAAAGATATAGATTTACAAAAGATGGTGAGAAATGTTCCTGAACTAAACCTTGATTGTGATAAGATAATAATGTTCAGGAATCTGGTTTGTGTTCCTCCCATCCTAGAATTAAAGAAGGAGCTAATGGATGAGGATCATAGTTCTTTATTCTATATTCATCCTGGAAGCATGAAGATGTACAGGGACTTGAAAGAGTACTTTGGGTGGGATGGCATAAAAAGAGATGTTGTTGAATATGTCTCTATATGCTTGGTTTGTCAGCAAGTTAATGCTGAGAGATAGAAGTCTAAGGGGATGTTACAACCATTACCCATACCAGAATGGAAATGGGAAAACATCACTATGGAATTTGTCACCGGACTTCATAAAACATCCAAAGTCAATAATGATATCTGGGTCATAGTTGATCATCTTACAAAGTCGTCACACATCATTGCTATTAGAGAGGATTTATCTCTGGACCAACTTGCTAGGATTTATTTGAAGGAAGTGGTAAGATTGCATGGAGTACCACTTTCCATTATATGTGATCAAGATCCGAGGTTTACCTAAAAGTTTTGGTGATGTCTTCAGCATACTCTATATACCGAGTTGAGTTTCACCACTGCTTATCATCCTTAGACAGATGGTCAGTCTGAGAGGACAATTCAAACTCTAGAAGATATGTTAAGAGCTTTCTATATGGATTTAAATGGTGGTTGGGATCAACACCTACCTTTGGTAGAATTTTCATATAATAATAGCTTTCACTCTAGTATTCAGATGGCTCCTTATTAATCTCTCTATGGAAAGAAATGTAGGACTCCAACTTGCTGGGATAAAGTTGGGGAAAGAAATCTTTTAGGACCTGATCTTGTTGACGAGATGGAATAAAAGGACAGATCTATTCAAAAACACATAAGAGCAGCTCAGAGTGGACAAAAAAGTTATGCTGACAACCGAAGAAAATACCTAGAGTTTGAATTTGGTGATAAAGTGTTCTTACATATATCTCCATAGAAGAGAGTAATGAGATATGGAAGGAGGGGAAAGTTGAGCCCTAGGTATATCGGTCCTTTCAAAATACTGGATCGTGTTGGGAAGGTAGATTACTGATTGGAACTTCCATAGAATCTCTCTCAATTTCACGATGTGTTCCATGTATCTCTCCTGCTAAAGTATATACTTGATCCTTCACATGTACTCAGCTCAGAAGTAGTACCGCTGGAGAAAGATCTTTCTTATGAAGAACAACCGATAGAGATTCTGGATCGTAGCGAAAAAGTCTTACAGAACAAGACCACTCGCTTGGTGAACGTTTTATGGAGGAACCACCAATTAGAATAGGATACATGGGAGCTTGAGGATATGATGAGGGAGAGGTATCCTCATCTGTTTATTGCAAAGTGATGAATTTCGAGGGTGAAATTCATTTTAAGGGGGGTAGAATGTAACACCCAAGATTTTTATAAGAAATATCTTTTTATGTTATCATCAATGGAATCTTTCACTACACACAACACTATCTTGGCTTGTTTTACAGACAATCGCGACCTTCCTCGATAGCTTGGGTTGTACACAATACCGAGTTTCACTAAACAATGATATACTATTAAAATATTATTAACACTAGCCGTTATGAATAGTAATACCCTCTTTTTGAAATTTTATAAATTTTATCTTTCAAAATGGACATTTTTTTGGATTTGGAATATTTAAATTATCCTAGGGTGAATTTTTGGTATTTTTCTGAAAACATTCAATTTTTGATGAATAGTGAAAACACTCGGTTACTATTCAAAAACCGAATTTTTATTTAAATAATTATTTATTTTATTTAAATTTATTATAGGTCAAAATTGATACATAATACCAATATAAGTTAAAATTAATTCATTGGTGTCATTTTATAATAATTTTAGATATATAAAAATTTTATTGAATTTTTCACCGTCTTTTACCCACCTCCTAGGAGAGTTTGAAAATTTACATAAAACTTAATTTTACAGCTTCTATGAGTGGAATTTTGAAAATTCAAGAGACACAGTTAAAATCATGGAGTAATATGTGGTTCAATAAGGTAAAAATAATTTTTTGTGAATAGTAACTTTTAACTTTTAATTACCACGGTTAAAATTAAATAAGATAATTAAGGGTAAAATTGATATTATTATTACCCTAACACATGTCCTAGTTCTACTTAATAAGTTTAATTTGACCAAAATAACCTTATGAAGAAAATATGACCATTTAGGTACACTTGGATTAGATTAGGATATTTAATATTATTTTATTTAAAGAATAGTTAAAATAGTTAAAATCAAAGTTCAATAACTAAAACGTTTTTAATATAGGGTAATAAATAAGATAAATTCAACTGTAAAAATTCATTAGAAATATAAAAACATTTCCTAAATAATGGTATTTTATTTATAATTTTTAGACTTTAAATAGTTTAATTTATTTATGACCCAATGATGATGCTGTAATTAGCTTATTAAGGAAATATTAACATAATTGATATTATAAATACCTAAATAAATGTAATTTGAGACTTTTCATGATTTAAACTAATTTAATAGGTTACTATGACACATTATTATTTATTTATTTAACTTTTTTCGAACTAATCATGCTGTTATAATTTCCCCAAAGATCAATTACCAAATAGTGTCAAAATTGACATAAAATAGTTTTTAAATCAAATATTATATTATGAATTGTTATTTTATTCCTAAAAATATAATGTTCAGCCAAATTAATTAGATAATGCTATATATATTAATAATGTACCACTTATATATCTTTTAGCTTGTTATAGTAAGTTTATTAACCATATAGTGTAAGAAAACAAGAAGAAACGGTAAAAGTTAAGTTATTTAACTAAGAGTTAAATCTAAATGATAAGGTTAAAATAGTAACCTAAACTTGTCTAAAATATATTGGTTGAGATTATTTCGACCCATCCTCACCTTACCTTAAAAATAAATTAGTTTGGAGATATTAAAAAACTGAATATGACTTTATTATAAAATAATATTTTATGTGTTTCCAAGAGTGCCCCTCTCCTTCCTTATAAAAGGACACCTACGCCCTCTCCTCCTCACACCACTTTGAGCCTTCAAGCTCGGCCAACCCCTGCCAATTTCTCTTATCCACTTCCCTAGTAATATTTTACAGGTCTTGGTTTTATTCAAAGACCAACATTATTTCCCTAATATGAGGTTTCAAAGAGGCTTGTCGAAGAAGAGGTAATATCTGTTACCAATTCTTTCACATTTATTTCTTCTTCTACTTCCTCTTATTTAGTTGTTTCATTATAAAGTAATAACATAAGTATCACTCATATAATGATATTTTATTATAAATATGAAACAATCCTGTTTCACCTTCTATCCATACTACGGAAAACGAAATCACTGAGCGTGCGTATGTACGGAATACCTTCTCCACGTCGTGGTGTAATATGTTTTCCACCACCACCTTACATGGATGGATATAATGGTGTAAATAATAACTATATATGATTATTGTAAAGTGATATTGATTCTTAAATAGTATACATACACTTAAAAACAATTCCACGATCATGGGAACAATATCATCGCTCGTGCGTACGTACGGTCTACCGTCTCCACGATGTGATGCGACTCGTTCTACATGATCTTCAATGCATAATGATTATATAAATGAATTGAATGAATAAATATTATATATATTTCACTAATACCATTATGGAAATTATGTATCTATAACCTAAAAATAATAATAATAATTTATTCGACAAAACATGCATAAGAACAAAAACCAATAAACACCCGAATAACAAGTAGCAATGAAATATTACTAATACGAAGCTAAGAATATGACCATATATGATATCATAAAAATGAGTACGATTCTGGAATAATTCAATAACATTATTTAAATCATTATACAGGAGTTTCATACATGTACGAAGAAAATTGGACCTATGGTAAGGGAAAATCTTGCAATCTCAATTTTAATCCGAGATTGTTTATACTTCGGTAATTACTGGAGCATATTTATCATCAAAATCCATGTTTCATCAATATGTAATATTTTTTATATCCTCCTAAAATTTTTTATATCCAATATTACTCAATGGTATGTTTTTAGTAAAAGATATGAAAGCAATCTTTTTTCGTTTTTAGTACGAGGTACATTTTGACTTTTCAAGCCTATGTATGAGAAGAATGTTTTTTTAACTTATACGACATGAATGGATTTTTATGATTTCATAGAAAACTATTTCCATGATGCTTCCTTTAAAAGTTTTCAATTTTATTAACAATAAACTTATTTTAGTTTAAAATTTTATGACAAGTTAAGAAAGTAAAAAAAATTGAAGTAGAAAGGATATTTTTCTCAAGAATGGACTTCAACTGTTTTATTAAAATTTTTTTCCATCTAAGATAATATAGGGTTCTGTTTCTATCCCTATTTTTACATTTATTTGATTATGTTATGATGGAATTAATTTTATGATGTCCTTTTATCATACATGGATTATGTTACGGTGGAATCAAGTTTAAGAATCCCATTTTTATTACATGGGTTATGCTATGATTTATGATTTTGTGGCACACATAAGAATGGTTTCAGTATGAGATGGGTTGGACCTATATCTCCCGCCAATGCATTGGATAAAGATTTATATCTCATGAGATAGACATGGCTGGAAAGACAGGTTTATCCGATTTAGTGAAACAGGACTGAAATGAGGAGTGAACTCGGTTTAGAAATGGACTTTTTCCGCTAAGATAGTCTTGCCAATGAGTCTTGACTACTAAGAAATAATTCTCTATAATTATGTGTGTATTCCACAAATCCTCATGTTATGATTTTTGGGATTACATTTCACTACCATGATTTATCCCATGTTATGATATTATGATCTCTTTTGCAGGTTAAGATTTTCCAAATGATATGTTATGATGAATATGATATTTTCTTTTGTTTACCCTTATTGAGCATTTGAGCTCACCCTTTTGTATGTTTTATTTCCCCAGATCAGGAAGAAGGTTATTAAGTAGGATATGCCAAAAGGGTCTCTAGATATGATGAAATAAATGGGAGACAATTTATATGCTTTATGAACCAGTTGTTTATGTTTCCCAGTTTCTAAACACACTATACCTATACGGTCCTTCCATGGTTTTGTTATATGTTGTAATAAGTATGCTTCAATTCTGATGTAATAAAAAGGAATGTAAAGTTTGGGCCGTTATATCCAAAGACATTTGGCTCAACCAGACCCTTCTCAAATATCCTACCAATAATTCTCAATTCAATATAGAGTCCTTAATTTGATCAGAAATCCAGTCTAAGGGTCCCTTTTGTTCAAATCAAAAGGAAGAGCCCGAAGAAGAGGTAATTATTTCACCACTTATTTCAATGTTCTTTTCTTCTTCCACTTCTTCTTTATTTGTTTTTTCCATACCAAAATAATAACTCAGGTACGTTCTACATACTATGAAGTTATTTTAAATATGGTACAACCATATTCATTATCTTATCCATCCTATGAATGACTAAGTCATCATATGTTCATATGTATGACTTAGTGTCTCCATGTCGTGGTGTAGTTTGTTATTCAATAGTACACTATTTGGATTAGCATAATAATGATTAAAATTAATTTAAATAATGAATATAAAATGGAAATGATTCTGTATATATAATATAACATCTAATTAAACAACATTTTACTATCGATAGAATGATATTGTCGCTTGTGCATATGTACGGCTTACCGTCTCCACGACGTGATGATATTCATCTTCAACGATCACCATTCAATAATTTTTTATAATTATATATATATATATATTGTATAAGTATGAGATATATGAAATAATATTTCTACAGAAATAATATATATTTATGTAGATAAATATAAGTTTTTTACTTACGTCCATACAATAGGAAAAGAAATCAGAAACAACATTCATGCGTACGTATGGACTACCGTCTCCAAGAACGATGTTTCCATTTAATAAATCTATCTATTATAAATATTTATATTCTGAATATATATGATTTATAAAACATGTTTTATATTTTGGAATTATTTAAATCATGATCTATGTGATACAATCAAAAATAACAAGTTAAAACACATAGGATAAAGAAAGCGATTATTACCCAAAATGTTACTTTAACAAAAAATTATTACTAAATAGGTAGTATAAAGTAATAAATAAATAATATATGATATCATAAATATTAATATGGTTAAGGTATAATTTAATAACATACTATGGTCATTATATAGGAGGCTAAACATACCCTCGACTAAAGGAAAGTACAAGGTAAGGGTTAATTTTTCAATCACATTATTATCTGAGATGGTTTATGTGTAACTATTTAATGGGACATTTTTATCATCCATGCGCATGTTTCATAAAAAAAATTAAAATTGAATATTTTAAGTTTTTTTGGAAGGTACTATTTATCAAGATCCGTATTTTATATTTTTTTATTGATTTATTTTTATAAATCATATTAATTAATGTTCATATTTTATAGAAGATTTCAAGTATTTATTTATATGGACATGATTGTATAAAAATTATAATTCTGTTCAAAAGTTTCAAAGTGGTATTGGACACATTGATTAAAAAATATCTATTAAATTACATCCCTTATAAATGTGTTACTTTTAAATGATTTCACAAAAGGGATATTTCTATCAAAGAGTTTTACTTATCATTTTCAACAATGTCGACATCCTTTAGTGGATATTATTCTTGATTGAGGTTGATTTATTATAATTCAATCTTCTATATTGTATTGAATGATTTATGATATGTTTGACTATAGATATTATATTTTTATATGATTCATGGTTTAAGGGTCATGTATTGACATTTCATATGCTAGTTTCAATACGAATGTTTATTTAACAATTCGACAATTTCATATAAGGAATGAATTGGACTTATTAAGTGATGGGTGGAGCCCGCTATATCTCTTTGATGCATCGGTAGGTCTCATGACACAAACTTGTGTCTTAGTATAAGGCCTTGAAAAAAAAATCATTCTTAGTCTTGGCATTAGGCCTTGACTATTTGGTTATGATGTCCAGAATTATACATTCCCTCATTATAAAATTAGTTATTACATGTGATTATTCGACTAGAAGAATATCTATGTGCATGTGTATATGGTAATGTTTGATTTCTTTTTTCCATATTATGTTCATGTTTATTTTTAAAAGGATGTAGTTTTTATTACACATCTTTCCTTAAAAGTTAATAGATTTCACTAAATTATTTACCCTTACTGAGAATCTAAGCTCACCCCTTTATTATGTTTTTTTCATAGGATTCCAAGAAATGTATTATGATAGATATTCAGGGTTAAGAAAGGGGAATAATGTAACTCTCAAAGTATTATATCAATGTTTTATTTTATGCTTGAAATTTTTTGTGAAGTTCATGTATGTAATCAATTTTCCAAGACTGCTAAATTGATCGGTCCTTCGGGACTTGATTCCTTATAATCATGCCAATGTATTAAAATAATGCAGTGGATCTGGGCTTCTAGGGTTGGGGAATTACATTTTTTATGGGTTTAGAGGTTAAAATTCATTGTTTGGTAGTGTTTTTTCCTCGGTTTTCATGATAGGTTTACTTATATACATGTAAGGATAAAATTGTAAGATGATATTGGTTTTCTAAAAGATAATTTGTATGATATTAGTGAATATACATATGATTACATGGTTATAAAATTTATTTGATTATTTTGAGTGAATATGAATCATTATATAAATCATTAATGATTACTATTTTGGAAAATATGTGGTTTTTGATCACATAGAACACATTTTGCATTATACATTAATATCATGTTCACAAAAAGATTTTAGAACCTTAAATATGTTGTAATAAAAATATTATCATCCATTTAAACCATCAAAATGGTTTCATGACCAGAATTGAAAATGGTAATAAAAATTGAAAACCTGTCGTCCTTGAATGTGTCAAATTAACACATCTTAGATGGTGTTTTCATTTCCACTATAAAAGGAGGGTAAAGGAGAGAAGATGATGAAATATTCCATTATCATAATAAAATTAAAATAAATTTATTTTATTGGAGTTATCATAACATTTTGATGAATGGAGGTGTGGAAAGAATAATAAAGAAATTACTTGGAAGAAAAAAAATAAGTGAAAAAGAGAATTAACCACTTCATTATATCTTCCTTAAGAACCTCTTTAGGGGAGAGGATTTGATATTTTAAAGAGACCATAGGCTAATAGAATATGGATAAAGGATTAGAGATATATTTTATAATTATTTAGACTAGGCATAAGGCATGAGGGGAGTGATAAGTAGAGGGGGTGAGGGTGGTTTATATAGTGGAGGGTAGGAGAGTTTTGTCAATATTTAATTCATTAATTTATTATTTTTATCAATATAAGAAATAGTTCTAATTCTTGAGAATAAAAAAAAGTAACTACATCATGTGAATTCGAATTGAGGGTGTTTACATCATGAAATATTCTAGGGATAGTTCATTTTACTCATATCATATATATATGGTAAATTATCGTATTTCACTATTAATCAAAAATTTATTTAGTTCAGAAAAATCAAAAAAAATTAAACCAACCATTTTTTCAACGTGTATAATTAAAAAATGAACTCCTTTTTAGGTAAATAATTTTATAAATACAATCAATTTTAAATATAATTAAAATCATAATTTACTTGAAAAATAAAAATTTTAAAATAAAAACTTATTTTCTAACAATTTGAAAAATTAATTAAGGTCTCTTAAAATTATCATATAATCATAATCCAAAAAAATAATTATTTATTAATAATTTTTTTGAAAATAAATTTTATTTTAAACTATTAAATTAATCCTAAAATTGTAATTAAATATGAAAAACTTAGATAAAATACACACACTTAATCAATAATTTTTTAAATATTTTTTCACTTATACTATAATATAATTATTTTATATTTTCACTTATAAGATGAATAAATTTTATTTATGATTTTATTGGTGAGGTAACTATTACATTGGCCAATTTTCTATTTATAAGGGTTACATTACTATTCTAAAGGTCATGTTACTATTCCTTAGGTATATGTTCGTTAACATCAAGGGATAAATTTTATTTTAATCATTATTCATTTATAAGGTTTGTATTGTGTTCTATATGTAATCTTAAATGATTATACTATAAGACATAACTATAATAATGTAATTTTATTGATAAAAAATTGGGTTGTTACATAGATTAATATGAACATAAGTGTATGATGAAATATTCAAAGTGAATGAGTTTAACATAAGAAAATACATACCCATCGATACCGATATCAAAAACATGAAAACATGGAATAAAGATTGAAGAAATTAAAGATTAATAATAATCAAAAGTCATGATCATTCTGATATAAATTTTTGAACAAATGAATCATTATAAACCCATAGAATGCATTGACTAAAGATGCTAGTATCTTGGGAATTTTTTCATAAAACACTTACAAAACCCATATAGATCCCTTAAAATTGGAACAACCAAATTTTAGACATTCAAAATAATTATCCAGAGAACATTATCATTACCCAGTGAATTTGAGCGCGACCTGGGTGTACCCAACACACAAGCAACAATGGGATCACCAGGTGTTATCTAGAATAATCCATTATATATGTTGTAATGGGATCACCCGACACTATCTATTCCTCCCCATCATATATTTAATGTCTCTGAACTACACCATTAATTATATATATATATATATTCATAAATCACTTATAAATATCCATTATTCATTTTATAACTCAACTAACAAAAAGATATGAAATGGGTTTCATGTCAATCACAATGAAACATGATTCACCTAGGGAATGGAATGAGTTCTATAAAAATATCATTGAGATATGGTTAACCAAAGTATCAGCACAAACCATAACGTCATTTACATCAACCACCTGATAAGTTTCAGGATAATATCCTTGAACCTATGACATGCGAGACACATAATTCTTGTAAAAGTTGCATCATAGAATGGATAATCGGTAATCCAATGCACCTACACTATCCATTTTATCATAAACCTAGACAAACATTGGTGCAAGATTTCCTTGTTTCACGATATGAAATTTCACCATCCTAGGTGAAACCCTAAGGAGAACACAATGAAAAACATTAAACTCTATAGGTTTTCTTTGATGGTAAATATAGTATTTCTACATAAATAGCATTGTTATAAATATGATCTTGATCAACTAAACATACTCAAACATCACATGCATAAGACTGAGAATAACTAGCCCTGACTCACCTACTTCAAACCAAAAAATAGAGGAAAAACATGTCCTTCCAAATAGTTTTTAGAAAGTTTCCATCAGTATAAATGCCTATAATATTTTATTACATGAAAAATCAATGATTAATATATTTTTTCATAGATGAACCCAAGAAATCCCAAAGAAATCCTCATAAAAATCCTAAAAAACTGAAATAGTTTACTCAGATTGACCATCAGTTTGAGGATGATACTTTGTGCTCATAGAACCTGTGATCCCAGAGCCTTATAAATAACCTCTTAAAACCATGATGTGAATCAAGGATATCTATCATAAATTAAACTTCTCATAACACCATGAATATGAAAAACCCCTCATAAGTATAGAAAAATCATATCATCAACTGTAAAGGTATCTATGGTAGGATAAAGGTGGCATACCATCATCATTAAATCCATGATCACCCATAATGTGTCATTAATACATGTAGTCCTTTGGAATCCTATCAAAAATTCCATAGTGGAATCATCCCATTTCCATTCAGGAATGGTCATATGATATAAAAGTTTATCTGAACTTTGATACTTAGCTTTCATCTATTGATAAGAGAATCATCACACTAAAAATTCTCCTACATCACTCTCCATTCATGACCAATTATACTATATATAGAGGAGAAATATGTCTTTGTCAAATATGGATATATGACCTATATAGAAACATTAAAATATAACATTAACACCTTGTATGATTTCTTATGAACCCAGAATCATCCATGGAAATGAATAGAATTTCTACTACTAGGAGACCATCTTGATGGTGTCTCCCCACCATATAATCTGTCTCTCAAAACTAATCCCTCCAAATTATATAATAGATTTGTCTTGATCCAGCCCAAAAATGGGTATAACAAATGTTTAAGTACATATTACTCATCCCCGAGACTATTGATCATCTAGATGCATGTTTTTAAAGAGTGTCATCTTCTCCCACTCTTTAAAAGACTCAAAAACTGCCTCTTTCTACATATTCCATCTCAATGAATTGAGAGCAATGTTTCCCTTTCCTGTTTTGTAACCCAACTCAATGATGAAATAATGTAGATACTCAACCCACCACCTCTTCTAAAGGTTAACGTCCTTATGATATAATTTATACCTAGGTCTCTTGGGGGTGTATACCCAAAATATCTCAACCAAAATATATTTTATCTAACACCTAGGGGAATGTAATACCACTACAAACATAAAATCGTGAGTATGGTATTTCCTCTCATGTGGTATTAGCTTTCTGGATTGATAAGAAACCAATTTATCCTTCTATATATAGAAATATATGAGTCTATTTCTGGATGCATCACAGTACATAGTATATGATTTACCTATAATATGTAAAGTGAGGATAGGTGATGAAGTCATCCTTCCTTTCAAATTTGGAAAATCCATCTCACAAGTATCTCACAAAAAAACATCACCACTTTCTTGGTCATCTGTTTAATAGGTGTTTCTAGATGGGAGAAGTCTTGAATAAATTTTCAATTATAACATGATAAAGAAAAAAGTATCTATATTTTTAATACATTCTTATTCTATAGCCATTATATCATGGCTAAAACATTGTATGAGTCCCCTAAAACCCATTTTTCTATTATGATATGGCCAAATAAGTGTACTTTATCAATCTAAAAACTATATTTTTTTAGCTTGGCATAAATCCAATGCTCTCTCAAGGTACTGAATATGCTGTCATTATGTTTTTCATGATTTTATTTTTAATATGAGTAAACTATGATATTTTAAAAAGAAATAACCACACACTAATCTAGAAAAGGATGAAATATCATATTCATCAAGTCCATGAAGACCATTGTTTCATTGTTCAAACCAAACAGCATTACTACAATCTCAATCAATCCATACCTTCTCCTAAATACTGTACAATTTATGTATAACTGTCTCAACCTCAACTGATGGTATCCTGATCTAAAATTTATGTTTCATAAGCTCTTATAACCTCTCAACTAATTGAATAGATCATCAATATATGGAAAAGTATTATAGTTCATAACCTCCATAATGTTCAATCTCTAATAATTTATACATAATAACAAAGTACCATCATCATTCATTGTGAAAAGAACTAGATAAAACCATGGAGACATACTATGTTGTATGAAACCCTTAGTTTATAGATCTTCCAACTGAAATTTCTACTCTTGATGCTTATTTGGTTCCATCCTTTAGGTGGGATAGAAACATGCTCTCCTTCCAGTAACAACTTGATTATGAACTCGATCTACTTCTCGGGTGAGAATCTATTTAGAATACATCCTAAAAATATCCTACCAATAGAGGAATATATTCCAATTACATTCCACCACCATCTAGATAAATACCAACTATCTGATCTGTGAGTTAATACAATCTTCACTAAATTGTTCTTGTAGGACCAGCCTGAAGATTCCACTCACCATAGTGAGAATAGATGCCTCTTTCTATATATATAAAGGTAAATATCAATGGTAATATTCAATATTATCCTCCTATAGAAATTACCAAATCATTCCTTTAATAAAAACAAATTCTATCATTTCTAGAAAAAACATTACCCAAATGAAATAGTAACCCCATATCTCTGGAGAACATGTCTCAAAGCATTTGATGTTCTATGAGTACACACCTAATAGTGTATCAATGGTCAAAAAAATATAATATTTACAAATAGAAACCCAAAATATTTACAAGATTAGAGGATAAAAAATAAATTTTATATCCTTGTATAAAACAAAATGAAATAAATGGTAGTTGATACAAGATTCGTACATCTAATAGTAAAAGGTCTTGGATCCATACTTGTTGAAGTAGTCTGTATATCTTCAAAAAAAACTAGCCCCTAATCCTTGGGTTAAAATCAAAATACCTTATGTTTTTTCCTCTTCCTGGTAATACCATTTATAAATTGTTGTATCATAATCCATGCCTCGTCCAGAACATCATGTGGAACCCAACTGCATGTCTAGTGAGGGGTAGCTAATTTCTTCCAAGACTTGAGTACCTGTCAAGATATCATTCCACTAGTCTTTCATTCCATTTCCCTAAAAAACCTTAGTAGTTGGAGTATCTTGACAAATGATGGACACTCAAAATTACAGTATGGACATTGAGTCTTCTTGTGTCCCATATTGACACACTTATAGAACTATAATGTAACACAATTATTATATGGATGACCACTTCCCTTACTTATCTTCTTGTAGTTTCCTTAGATAAAACTATCATAGTGAAACTTCTTTAAACATGAATAATTGTTCCCAATTCTCCCAACTAAAATATTTGGGCTAATTCAAGGGGTTTATCTTAGATTCCCTTCCCTGACGAGTGTCAGATTCATCACATCCTCATAATTTCTCAAAAATAAAATGTTCACTTCAGACCCTATCTCATATAGAATTCCATCTTAAAAAAGACTCACTTAGGGATCTCATTAGAAACTAATGATGGAACAATGGGTTAAGGGTCGGTGTGCCATCATATGTAGTCCAACACTAAAATTCCCTTAAGTGTCAGGTTCATGAACTCACGAGACTTTTCATCCCTCAAAATCTCAAGATAGAAATGGATTGGGAGCATTTTTCATATGTATTTCCAAGATAACTCATATTCTTGACTAACATGATCTAGAATATCCTACAAACACTTGGCTGGTCCATGAAGCATGTATCCAATAAGCATAACCCTTCTATATATGGGTGTCTCAATAAACACAAGGATCATCATGACTGAATGGATCTAGAATTCAGTTACACGGGGGCCTCCCTCTCCAATAAACATATGTCGATGTTGCAGCTAAAACACTCTCATCAACTTATACATCGAAGGCATGGTGCAAGTAGTCTTCATTTCAATAGATCTCCTAACCCTCTGGAAGATTTCATGATGTTGAAAATCCATATGATCCTCATGAGCTCCAGGAAGCTCCATCTCATCTTTTTTTGGAGTGTTCTTTTTTCCACCCTCCTAAATCTTATCATGAAGATTAAAGGGATTCATTTTCTCTAGAATAAAAACTCACTCAATATCACAATATCTATAATTTGGTCAACCTAAGAAGTGGAAAAAATAATGAATCGCTGACTCTTGATCTCTCTAAATAAGGTTTAGGGTTGTTTTGTTAGGACATATGAGTTCATTTATTTCATTTATCAGATAAAATAGGTATCTTATATAATAGTTCAATCATGAAAGTTTATATCACATAAAAAAATATGTCCCTATCAGGAATGATGTTTGTAAATATATATCCCTATGTTTCAAACATGATTCAAGCATACTCAGATCACTTCATATCATGCCATGAATATAAATTTCAAGAATCAATAACTTCATGAAATAATAACCTTTCAAAACATGTGATTCATCCAAGTTAAAATAACATCAACTGTAATTAGTGGGCCCAATGAATAACAATATCATCTTTGGTCACTTGGATTTCCCCCCATATATATGGGTTAGCTACACCCATGAACAAGCTCATTACCATGTCCTGACACATCATATTTTCTATTATACCTTCCCAAATTTTAAGTAAATAAAAAATAAGCCTAATGCACTTTGATACTAATTTGTAACTTACACTGATTATCCATTCTCTCTTATGGCTGGAAAGGGTTGGATAAAAGATCTCAGGCATGCCTCCCCATATTCCAGAGGCTAGCGACTAGAATCAGTGGTGGGATGATTATAATGGGGAGACTATACCCCTGGTACATATTTACTAAATAGTGGAATAATATTATTAAAATAAATGACATCATAATGGAAATAGTCAAAATAAAATGTTACAGTGGATAAACAGAACAATAAAAGTCAACTGAACAATCCAATGATTAATCAGGGAATAATGTAATGATAGTATGGAATGTGACTAAATTTCATATTAGAAGTTGTACAAAATAAAATACAAGTATAATCAAATAAAAACTCAAAATTCCCTAGTCCTGAACACCATTTCGGCCCCATCTCCAAACATCATCCCATCCAGTAAGAAAACAATCTAAAACAATGTCCATTTCCATTGTCCAATACTTCATTAATTTAATCTAATCAGGTACCAAATGGGGGGATTGAGTATGGTGTGAGTAAGACACATTAGGCGAAAACCAACATGACTAGATATAACATATTTTATAATAGGTATATTAAATAATGTGATAAAAAGTGTATTAATTAATCAAATTATAATATACATCAATCAAGCTACTTTGGCACCATGCTGAAATGCCTGTGGTCATGTAACATAACCATTGCATCCATAACCATATTTCCATGGAAGAATCACATGAACATGGTCCAATCCTTCTATATAAGCATTTCATTATGTGTTTGGGCAGATCTCAGTATATAATCATTATAGAATGTTATAGGGAATAATCTATTATATAAACATTACATCATGTGTCTGGGCATTACCTAGTATATAATAATTACAAAATGTGTTAGGGAATAACCTGGTGTATAAGCATTAAAACATGTTACATTGAATAACCATGTATATAATAATTATAAAATTAACTAAAAAAGTCATAACATCAAGGAAATCACAATATCACATCATAAACCTTAATGGTTATTTTTTAAAGTTACTATTTTTCTTTAAATTTCAATTTATTTTATATATAGAATGATCAATTGTAATATCAATCAGAAAATAATCCATTACCTAGGGATTTTATATCAAGAGATCACGTAAGGACTCAAGTCATGCTAAAAACACTTTAATCCATTATCCAACTTCATATCATTCAAGGTTTTCTCACCCAATATGTTGATATAATC
Source organism: Viscum album (assembly GCA_963277665.1). Taxonomy (NCBI): domain Eukaryota; kingdom Viridiplantae; phylum Streptophyta; class Magnoliopsida; order Santalales; family Viscaceae; genus Viscum; species Viscum album. Next base: position 1,499,685,801 of record OY728146.1, on the reverse strand, counting down.
CAAGTAATATTAACAATTAAATCTAATTGGATCTAACTAATATTATAATCTAGGATTTAAAATTTATCAATGATTAAATTAATTATATTTCATGTTATGTCAGTTAAATCACAATATTTCATCTAATTGAAAATTAAACTAACTATAGGGTTAGTTTTATACCCCATACCTTTAACCAGTCATTTCTAAGGCACTTAAAAAGGGTAACACCAAAGATGAAGAAGGCACATAGGATCATGAGAAGAACCTAAATAAACTGATGTAAATATCACAACCAAAAGATATCCATTGATTGATCCACCCTAATAGAGAACAATTCAAGATAAGTGGAAAAGAAAATACAAGTACTTATCATGGATCGGTCACACAAATGAGGCATCCATAATAGAGGAAATGCACCCAAAGTTACATGGGATTCACCCTAATTTGAGAGGAGGGATTCTTCATTGATGAAGAATGAAAGTTATATTGGCACAAAATAATTAAAACATATTTTCTTAACAAATACATGTAGTGTAACCTCTTTTCACATTGTGTATTTCCCAGTTATCAGTTACGCCGAAAACCCTATTTCCTCTAGTTAATATTTATCCCACAGAAAATTGACATGAATTGTGTGATTTGAATGACCTATATCCAAATAAATCTATGTAATAGTTCATGAAATGTTTCTATTAGTAGTTACATTTCTTGTAACATGAACACTGTGTGTAAATTCTATATTTTTTTTTTCTATTCATTATCCCCAAAAATGACCAGAGTCACATTCAAAGCCTTCCAATATATGGAAAACCCTTGTAAATTCATTTTAATTTTTTTCCAAACTCCATTAATTCATCACAAACATACACCCATACACTTTAGGTCATTTAAAAAAAAATTTCTCCATCTCCAAATAGGACTCATTCCCAAGGGCTTAAAGGCAAAGTAAAACACAACAAAACATTTTTAACATAATAAAATAAAAGAGGGAAATACTCAGAAAAAAATATGGGATATTACATGAATTCTCCCACCATTAATAAATTATTTCCTCATAATTTGAACATTATTTTGGTAATAAATGGATGGTAATTTCAAGACAATTTTATTGAAAACACACATCAATAAAAATCATTACTAAAACATCCTATTATGAAGATAAAAAAGGGTAGTTTAAAGGTCATATAGAATAAAACAAAACTAATATTTCAAATAGGTAATATTGGAGGGAATAGAAGAAAATAATAAATAATTATATGGAGTGATTGAATTCATTAATCAGAAGTAAGATATTGATCACTGGAAAGTAAAGAGCCTCAAAACCGTAAATTGGTGATTATCGAAAAGGTCATTGTGTCAATTGAATTATAGATACTATGATAAAAAAATTCCAAGATCCTTTTACTATTTTTGAGAAATTAATTTTCTATCTACACTATTAGAAAAAGGAAATATATATACTTGATGATTATTATTTCATCCTTCTCTCAATTTCCACCACATGAACTTATATTTCTCAAAATTATTATTATTCATAATGATTTTTTCATGAATAATAAACTAAAATAAACTTTTAAAGACCACATAAACATAAATGGACTAAAAGTATATTCCTAATATCTTTAGATATTAACAAAATCCAAAATAGTAATCATGTGGTATGCTAATTACAAAAATGATTAAACCCTTATATGATACATTAATCTTAAAAATCAATATTAATACCCAAAGATGAATCTAAATTGTTCCATAACCCTATGTCCTAAATAACCAAAATTACCCCACAATTAAAGAGTTATTTAATATAAATATTTATCTCATATATTTTAGATTTCATTATGAAAAAATATGGTGATCATGTTTTAAAGAATAATTAATCACTAAGTCACCAAATCACTATTCAGTCCTTTGATTATCTATATGATAAAATTTTAGTTCTCAATATCAAAGTGTATATAAACCATAACCGTTATCAACACCATAATCTTATCTCCAAAATATTTTAATGAATACTTAATGTTGAACTATATATTTAAAAATAATCAACCTACTAAAACATCTCTTAAAGTGGTATTACTCACTTTAAGATCTCATCACATAAAACTTATAAGGTTTATCAAAAAAATTATCTTATGATCAGCCTAATTTTCAAAGACCCGTAATTGTATAAATAACTCTAATGATAACATCACCTAAAAATATCAAAATATCCATAGTAATATAAACCATCCTTTGATAACTACTATAATAGTCCAAAACATGTACTCTCGAATATAGTGATGATATCATAAACATTACATTCTTGTCATTGATGTCAATATTTTTCACCCAATGTTATCCATCTAAACCGTACAAAATAAAAATCATAAATTTTATCACTTAAAATATTGAGGCCCATTTAGGTATAATGTTATTGATTATTAAGATAAATTGCTACAAAAAAATTCACATTTCATTAAATGAGCATTTCTCTCACTTAACTCATTGTTACTTATACCAAATTGTTTCATAATCATTATGCATATGAAATACCTTCAAGTCTAAATTCCCTCAACACTATTTTTTATAAATTTTGGAAAATGATATATAAGAAGGGTGAGATCAAATGATCAGTAAAATAAAACATAAGCATTAACAAATGATTATATTTAGCGGGAATAAGAGTAGAATAAGGGCATGATTACATAATCAAAGTACACGAGTATAAAATAAAAATATTCATTGCCATCAACACTTGGATCATAAAACATGAAATCATAGAATAAGAATTTAGCAAAGGAAATAGTTATAAGAATCCATTATCATGATTCATGTGAAATCAATATTGATCAATTGAATATTATAAACCCATATAAATAACAGAAAAATGGTTTTGGTATATCTTGGGACATAATATTTATATAAAACTTTTATTACACTTACAATTTGAATAACCAAATGGCTAACTTCTAATATAATTCTTCAGAGAAAATAATCATTACTCATTGCATTGGGGCACTATCTGGGTGAACCCATCATAAAATCTATAATGGGATCACCCATTATATCTAGTGAACCCCGTGATATATGATGTAATGGGATCAAACGACATTATCTAGTTCTCTCTATCATATAATTAATGTCCACAAAGCACAACATGAATAATATACATAGATATTTCATCATAATGCTCATAGAAACAATCATTATTCCTTTTATAACTTGGCTAAACCAGGGAAATTAAATGGGTTTCAGTTTAATATCATTGAACCGTGAATAATCTATGGGATATAAATGGGTTTCATAACAATCTATTGGAAACATAGTAAACTTGTAGAAAAGAAACTCATTCTATAAAAATCTCTTTGAATCATAATTAAATTGTGAAAAAGGAACATGCTCCATAAAAATCTATTTGAAACAATAATAATTTATATAAATAAATAAAAAATTTGATATAAATAAACATATAACCATTGGAATAATCATCAAAATTTATTTTAATTTTTGAAAAGAAGTTCCACAAAAATATCAATAATAAAATTCTTGAAAAAAAATATCCTTTTCATTTGGAAAATAACTTTTTAAAATATAAAACATTTTGAAAATACTTTTCTTTGAAAATATCCTTGAATTTATAGAATTGTAATAAAACATATTATTTAAAAATATCCTAGTATATATTAAAATGAACTTTAAAGGAATTTATGGTCAAGTCGGTGAGTAATTCCATGAATGTCATAATGACTGTTTCTTTTGAATAGTAAAAAAGGATAGTAAAGTGCATTATTTATAAGGACACAAGAATATTAATTTGAAAACATATTGTAAAAATACAAAATTGGTAGAAAATTATTTAATTAATAATTTTTAAAATGATAAAAATAAATTTTAAAACCGTTTTATAAACATGTTTTTATGATAAAAAAGATTTTTGGTCAGAGAGAGAAATGATTTTGGATTTTCTTAAAAAACATTTCTCAATTATATTGAGTAATAAAGAGTGAAAAATAATATTATTACTTAAAAAATTAATTAATAACCAAATTAAAATAAAATTTATTATTATTTATAATATATATTATAATATTTCATTATTGTAAGCATAATGATAAACAATCACAATAAACGATGATATAGTAATATAAGACCCATACCACTTTGGAAACACTGAGTCATATTCACTAATAAAGAATTAAATTTAATGAAACATATAATATCATTAAAATAAGATTATTCATGATATAAAATATCAAATGGGTATTATATACACCTCATAAAACAAATAAATAGTATAATCTAACATACATCTCAAAGAAGGAAAAATTCTGACGAAAACCCATTACCACTTTGGTAACATAGAAAATATAAAACCAATGAAAGAATTATATAGAAAATAATATTTATATCCAAATAATTTTATATATAATATTCATAAAATACATTCATTTGTATTAAATTCACCACACAACAAAAAAAGTGGTGAATATGGAATATATTTCAAAGAAATAAAAGTGAGGCATGAAAACCCTTACCTTGCAGTTCCTTTTGGGTGAACATTCTTTGACCTACTGTATAGTGAATTTAAACATGTCATTAAAATATAAAATATACATATTTATATTTATAATATCATATAATGTCATTTTATAATATCTCATCACCCTTTGGATAGTAATCATTCAATATTTTCATTATTTTGTGTATTAATTAACTTGTTGTCTTATTGTGTTTCATTCATGAATGACAAATTTATTATTAATATTTTGTTGTTTCATAATTTAAATAATAATAATTAAATAATTATCATATATTTACATCAATTTTACTTTTATATCCATTAAATAATGAAGGTTATGAAAAATGAACTATTGTTATAATCATGGAAATGGTTATCCATACAAACGGATTAGTAATGATTCCATTTATCAATGATCATTATCAAAATAAGGTAAGTAATATTTTATCTTAACATAATTATAATTATATAGAATATAACATAATATTTAATTATACATACTTATATATATCATTCTTGTTATATAGGGATTACCAAAGGAACAAATCCATGAACAACGTTATCACTTTTTCAGTGAGTGATAAATTAAGAAATAAAATGATATATTTTAATTAAAGAATAATTAAAATTTTATTAATATCATAATAATTTGATTAAAATCATATATATTTATTATTATTTTCCTTTATTACCATTCATGTAATATTTTATTGAAAAACAAATCACATCACTTCACAGGGTGGTAGTTTTCCAATCACAAGAGAGACGTTATTGTATCCAATGAAGAATGTAAATTAAAAAATTGAATATATTTTATAATGTATCCCCAGTGATATAGATTCTAAAATTTTCATTTATATACTTTACATACACCATGAAACCCAATCAAGAGAGGTGGTAATGGAAAAACCAACCACATCGATTCATGAGGCAATTGTTTGTTGTACACGCGAATGATGATTTCTTAACCCATTTTTTTAAGTGGGGATGATTTTATATCATAAAATTATTATAAAAAAAATATTACAAATAATATACTTAAATTATTATATCATCAATTTTTTATAATAATTTTAGGTGGTGGAGTAATAAATAATATAAAAATCATTCTTGGAGAGTGTTACCTCTACTTTGGGTAACTCTTTTTAGTTTTCACTAAAGTCCTTCTATGGTTGTAATTATAACTAAAATAGATTGTAGGCTTATAGAATGTATTTTGGGAAGTTATTTTGGTAGGTATTTGAACAACTAATGTTTTTTAATATTTGAAGAGGGGATGAGAGGTGGTGTCTTTTTATAAGTGTTGTGAGTGGGACACTTGTAATTTTTTTGACTATGTAGATTCTATCCATATTTTTAACATGTCATCAAGCCCCAATAATATTCCATTATAAATACTCTACGGTATAAGGTTAAAATATGTACATAAAATGGGTGTTGGACGTAGTTATAGGTCATTTTTGCATTTAATATTATTTTTTTCACTTGTTATCCTCGTTTTAACCTTAATCAATGTGATTATTTTTAACTAGTTTCACTAATTATTATGGTAAAAAATTATGCTTACCAAATTATGAATTATAAATTATAGTAATTACAAATATATATTCTAGGTTCTTTCAAATTCATTTCATAGAATTGGGAAATATTTATTTAAAATAAGTACCTTAGTCTGGAAGAGAAAGATGGTTTTTTGAGATAAATTTTTTAAAATTTTACTTTGTTTTTATTGTTCATATGATTAATGAGAATCAATAAAAAATTGATTCATTTGAATATCATGTTTATTATAGGGATGTGTTATATTTATCTAGGAATTGGGAATTTCATTTTGGTTATTTTATTATATCTTTGTTCATTTCTCTAATGATAAAAAATCAAGGAAAAAATGAACATTTACTGCGGTTCATTCCACATGTTTGTGTTGGTTCATTTCATACCACATTTTATTTTTTATAAATAGAAAAATATATTTGTCCCATGATTTCACCAATATAGGATAAAAAATCATTGCACACCCACTTCATGGTGCAACAAAAGTGTATCATAGATCATGGTTCAGATCGACGACATGATCGAACTATAATGATTATGACAATGGATCAAGATTATTTTGATGATTCTAATTCATTATGGATTGATGGTGAGGATATGGAAGACATAAATGAGTGATTCTAGAGTAGTTTCAAAGGATTTATTCTTGATATTGATGAGATCAATGATCAAATAGAGAAGATCTATAATCTCCATGGTGATTCCCAACTCGATTAATGGTTTGAGGTGTGGGTGATAACGTGTGAAATATATCCAAGGGTTCTAGGATATCATAAATAACACGACATATAATTTTCTATTACCTAGCATATGGGAACACTGGTGCATCTCTAGGGTTTCTACGAGAAGTTATGTGTCACATGGTATGTGACCCTTATCACATGGTGTGTGACCCCAACATGGATTCTTGATATGTACTTGGGAAGGTACACAAGCACAAGCACAGGCATAGCTAGTCATATACAGGCATGTCCATCCATACATGGACAAGTAAATGACTACATCAACTTAAACAGACCGAGTACCTTTTAATAGACACATATATGGTCATGGGTTTTGATACCCCAGCAGGACCCATTTCCAAAGGGACAAACTGTGTACTACCTATACACATTGTGTACTCCTTAAAGGAAGTCTTAGATCCCTTTTCCTCTTCATCTTGGACAAGTTTCATTATATAGTGTTTCCATTATCCATTACCTGAGGGTTATTTTGTAATCAATTCCCACACATAATATGGTGATCCCTTCTGTGGTACTACTTGGATTGAGTAGTTGGAATCCTTCCATAAGGCCCATAAAGAGATCCTTTATCATAATATATCCCTAGGTGTAATTCTTAGTATCCTCATGACTAAAACTACATGATCATTAATCCACTACTTATTAGATTATTATAGATTTATTTGTTTGTATACCCCATGCACTTGGGTGTGATCCTAATATTTGTATTATTCCCTTCAAACTTCTAGCGTATACATCTTCTGGTGTGACTCGGTGAGTAGTACATCTCTAACATATTCCATTAGTGTTATCTAATACATAGAGTGTATTTTCCTTGAAGAGTGTTGTGTGGAACCATTGATCATGATTCTATGAGTGGAATTACGGTTTGACATTACTTTGAGAAAACGTTTCTTTCTTGAGTATATCTAGATATTATTGATATATGTGTTGTAGAAATATAATTTTTTGAGATAAATATTTTTCTTATTCTTATATTCTTAGTTATGTCTTGGTTTCATAGTGTGTATTTTTATACTCACCCTTGCATTAAATGATCCCACATGTGTCATGTCTTATGCAGACGATCTACCATTGATGGAGTACTAGAGGGACCAATACCCGGTGAAGCTAAGTGATCCAGAATAACTAAGTTGTATTCTAGTAGTTACCTTGATAAGAATCCCCTTATATGATTTCAAGTTAGACATTTTTTTAGACTCTTTATGTTTGGATTTTATTTTAACCTTTTTCCATTCAGTACTTTTTATCATACTATAATAGAACTATTTAAAAGTATGAATGAATGTTTTATTTTTTGTATTAAATTTTATCATTTTATGGGTTTGGAGATGTGTGCATGCCTACACGTAAATTAATCTAAGGCCTCCAATCGGATTGATATGTTGGATCAATGCTAGATTTCATCCCTAATCCAATTGTATGCAGGCTTGGGGAAGTCGTGACAAATGCTCCATTAGGGCAGGTCTTGATTGGTAACCAAAGAATGTATTATATATAAATTTTTAAACCATATATTATTAATTAATTTAGTAATCTTTATACCCACCATTCAAATGGCTAGGTGATAAATATTTTGTTAAAGAATAATAATAATGTGTTTTTTTAACTTAGTGTTGCATGTACCACAATTTAAACTCGATTGTGTGTGTAACAAAATTAGAACTCTATGTTTCATATAATTAATTTTTTAAAAAATAATTTCTATATTTTTAAAATATGGTTTGATATAGTATGTATGAAATAAGAACTAAAAACTTTCATGATATCATAACCCATTAAATGGAGTTGGATTCATGAATATTTCATCATAATATAACATTTGTAAAATAAACAGGTTTCATAATCATTACATAATTTCATAAAATGATAACCAATAGATAAGTAAGTGGTTTAATTACTCATTTTATCAGGGTAAAACCCATAGAAGATATCTGGTTTTCAAAACAGCTTATCATAATAAGCAAAAACCATTTAGAGAAATAATAATAATGGTATCCTCGGATCATATACATAGTAAGGCCTAACTAACCTCAAAGAATTTCATATTAGATAGAAAATAATTTTGATTAAGTACTTTTGAAAAATAATTAGAAAAATATATTTTATATGAAAATAAATTTTTAAAACAAAAGACATTATAAAAATTATTTTCATTGAAAGTAACCATAAAAATAATTGAATCTTTTAAAAAATATTAAAAACATTTTGGGGGAAAATATGATTTCTACATTGAAATTTTTTTCTTAAAGCATAAAACATTTTGAAAGAATTTTTCTTTGAAAATAACCATTAATACATATAATGATATCATTGAATCAATGATTGTTCATGTTATTTGATAATTCAGTACATGTTGTACACATAAAAATGAGTATTCCTTTTGTATTTTCAGTATAAGACAAAAGGGAATTGTTTAGAAAACTATATGAATATCCCTTTAAAAAAATATAAAAAGAAAAAACAAGGGTAAAAGAATATATTTTAAAATAATAAGATAGTAATTAAATATTTTTTTATAACATTTTTATAAACCATTTTTTGAAAGCAATCAAATTTAAAACTATAGAGAGAAATAATGTTGAATTTTCTTAAAATAGTTCATAATAATTTAAATAACTAAAGAGTGTAATAATTTTAAAATTACTTTTATATATCATGAATAAATATATTATAATAAAATTGATTGAAATTATTGATAGTTAGATAATGTGGTTTCAATGTTCAAGACTTAATCATAAATAGTCCCGACAAAATGGGAGATTGAAACATAAAATCATGACCAATTTAGTAACATTGAACCACAAGATCCATGAAAGAATACCATTGAAGTAAACAAAAAAATATAACGAGTATGACTAAATTCATGATATTACATGTCATAGGGGTTTTACATATAACTTATGAAATAATATTGGTGCATAACATAGCGTACATATCAAGGAATGAAAATTGAGACAAAAGATCTATTACCTTAAGTTTTGACTTCATTTATACTCATTAAAACCACCTGTATAAAAAATATAAATTTATTATAAATAAATTATATAACTATATTCATATATATAATACCATATATGATTTTCTCATAACCTTTTATAATATTCTTATTATTTATTTCATGTTGAAGTTACGTCAATGGTAAAAACTACATTGTTTTTCATCTATGAATTGAATTCTTATATTTTTTATCCTCTTAAATTGATCAAGGTTTTATAATATCAAGAATAATATCCATGATATAAATATCATATTATAGATATATATATATATATATAGATAAAATGTACAGATATAAAATGAAATACATAATTCCAGTAGACAGTAGGTCGTACGTATGCATGAACACTATTTCCATTTTTTTTCTGGTTGAAATAATGGAATGAAAGTTATATATATATATAATAATTATAGAATCCTTTTTATGTAATTTATATAAAAAAATTTAATTAAAAATATCCTTAATAACTTCCATGTAAAGCGTGAACGAATCACATCATTCACGAGATGGTAGTCCGTCATACACACAAATGACATTATCATATATCTACACAAAGAAAAGTATGGAGGAATGTGTGATATACTAATTATAAAATCATAATAACATCAAAAAAATAATATATATAATATATAAAGAAGATATATATCACTATTTCTAACATCGAGAGATGGTAATGTAAAAACAATGATATCAGTTCATGGGGCGGTAGTCTTCTATACACACCAAAAATGATTTTGTAACCCATATGACTGATGTGTATATTGTTGTACAAAATTCCCATAACATAAAAATATCTTAATATATTTTATATACTTATGATATTATATAATAATGGTATAATTATAATTGAATGTTAGAGGAAGAGATAAAATAATAACACTCATTGATGAATGTTTCCTCTTCAATGGGTATCCTCCTTAGGTTTTCACTACAAGCCTTCCTAAGATGGATTATTTAAAAAAATTAATACTTCTATGATTATATGATGTAATTTCTGAAGTTATTTGGGTATGTATTGGCTGATCCAAATTGGTTTTAATGTGTGAAAAATAATGGAGTGTGAGTGCCTTTTAATAGTTTAAGAAGAGTGATATTTTTTATAAATACCAAATATTTTTCACTATTGAGAAGAAAATATCACCATAGGTGGATCCAAAAAGTATAATTAGAGGGTTGGGGATTATTTTGTTGATCCAAACCTACAACACAAAATTAAACACATGTCTTAAAAAATTATGAACTTCCAAGTTTCATTATTTTATTCAATTTTGGTTTTTCACTACGGTAACCATTATTTTTATCCAAGTTAATCTATACATTAAAAATAAAAATAAGAGAATTATTAGATAATTTAGACTCACTAATAAAAATAATATCTTATTTATAAAATCTTAATATTTTTTAATATAAATTAATTTTAACACATGCGCACGTAAAGTGGAAAATTATCGTTTCAACCATAAGAATACTAATAGAGATTGTACTATTTATGGATCAATATAATCACTATAAAATAACACTTGATCTATAAAATGAATATATTTTATATTTATAAACATATAAAAATAACTATTCATGATATTTAATTTTTAATAATTTTGAATCATTTAATAAAATATCATATGTTTAGAAATATCATTATTTTCAATTTTAAAAATATTCATTAAATTGAATTTGAAAATATCAATACATTGAGGAAATTAAAATATATTATATTCAAAATAATTAAAAATTATACATTCATCTAAAAAATTAGTTTAAAATAACAATTCATTCAATTAACTTCATTATTAATATTTTTACTACAAAATGTTTTATTTAGTTTTTAAGTATATAATTACTCCATAGGCATTTATTAAGAATTTTAATTAATTATTTCATATCTAATAAATAATTATATATTATTATGATAAAAACTTAATTATATTTAAATATAATATCCACCACTTAAAATATGTTTTTTTCCTATCCCAATGCTTTATAGATTTTAAAAGTAAGAAAAGTTTTTTCTTTTTCTTTATTAAACATATTATATAAGTTACATTCATGAAAAAGTTTTCCAAAAACACATAAAAATATATCCTAATATCCTAAGTGTCTAAATATTTCCATAAAATGGGTGTTGAAAAAATTATTAGGTCATTTTAACCCTTATATTCGTATTTTAACCCCTTGGTAAACCCATTTTTACATTAACTGTAGTAATCAATTTGTCTTCCATTCACTATTAATTTTGGACAAAAAATTAGTTGGCCTTATTATATAATATAAATAATTTTTATTCTAAATATGGAATCAATTTTTATAAATTCAATTCACTTAATTGGAAGATTTTAATAAAAAACTTAATCCAACATATGTGATGAGAACGCGACGTTTTAATGAGGAAATGTTCAAATGTTTACCAAGTTTTTATACCAAAATACAGTATTAAATTGAATCTAATGACCTATATTGTATTAATTATTGAATAATTTAACAAATTTAAAATTTAAATAAATTTAAAAAATATCTTATCAATATAAATAAAATAAAATAAACCTGGGTTTTTAATTTAAATTCAATATTTTCACTATCAATAAATAAATGAAACTTTTCCAAAAAAACTCCATAAAATAACCATATGATAATTAAATAATTATGATTTCAAAAATGAATTTCCCAATCAAATTAATTTTATAAAATTATAAAAATATAGTTTTATTTTTTATAAAAAAATTAAACAAAAAAGAATTTTTTGAGAAAATAGTATTTTCAAAACATATACAGTCTTCTATAAAAATTATGTATTTTTTATCAATATTTTTCCCTTACATAATACAATTATAAATAATATTTAAAAATTAGTTTTTACTATTCATAATTCTAGGTTTAATAGATATTCTATAATGGTCATACTTGAATAATACTAATAATATATCTTTGTTTTGTTAAAACTCAGTATTGCATGTAACATAAGATAACAAAGTGTTTCATGTAACAGTAGTTAAACACAGTGTTGTGTGTGCATAAAAATATCTAAATGATTAAAATAATTTGAAAAAACATCATAAAATCATTGGGTGTTAAATTATACTCCCCTAAAAATGAATTTATCCCTTTAAATTATTCTCATTCATCATATTATTATCATTTTAAAATTAATTAATAGAAACCCACATGATAAAAATGAATAATAAAACATAAATTAAAAAGTTAATGTTCAAACAAAAAGGATATTTAATATTACTCATAAGTAGGATTCCAAATTGGAAATCATAGGTGGTAAGTGAGTATTTTTACATTGAAGAAATATATAAATAATTATAGAGAGTTGTAAAGATCACTTAAAAAATAATGTGGGTCATATTGAGAAGGTTAGGGAACATGAAATCATAGAAAATAGATGTATAAAAAAGGTAAATGATATCATCAAAAAAGGTTATTTCATGACATAATTTTATTTCAATATCCAATTAATAATTTTGACAAATTTTCAGGAGTAGATACACTAAAATGATTTAATTCCATTTTATAAGAAGAATCTTTCCCTTTGGTTGTTCATTGATCAATTTCAACATCATAACATAATCCAAAAAAATTAATGTGATTTTTTTATTCCTAAAGCACTGATGGACCATAAGATCTATATATCATTTCTTATCATCAGAATAAAATGGCTATCACATGTTATCAAATTTACATAAATAATCATATGTAGAAATTATACATTTATAAAAGATAATTCAAAGATCAATATAATCCACTTCATAAATGGTTATGTTTTTGAACCTGCTGAAGCATTAAGATTTATAAAATTAGGAAGAAGGTCATTAAATACAAAAAATTAACTTATTATTAATCCCCATAACTGCATGAAACATCTCTTAATTGTCTCATACTAAACATGTGAATAACTTCAACATGTTTTCTCTTGAATCCAAAATCACTATAAAACCTTATTAAAATCATTTGTGCTTCCTCATTCCCTACATAAAAAACTAATTATGTAATATATTTGTTAAATCTAGAAATTTTACAAACTCCATCAATTATTAAAAAACCCAATTTTTTAATAAATATTGGAAATGATCTAATGTAATATGTACTTCCAATTTACTCTTTCACATGTAACATATCTTTATCCTCGCATCATTATCTCAATATCCAAAACATAGTACGAGTTATCTTCAAAATATATCTTTTCCAATGAATTAATTTTCCAATCTATCGTCATCATTTATCATATTTATTCAAAAACATAATTAAAAACAATATTTTACAATACTTATATGTTTTATGATTTAGATACCATAATCTTTGAATTCCTTTACATAAATACTTTACTCATACCACTTCTTTTCATACCATTATCTAGGATTATTCGTCTTATTTCTTAATACCTCTATCCTTCAACATGTCATCTATAGTCTATTCAGCATCAACAATATTATAATTACTAATACAATGTTTCTAATTTTTGTTACAATATTTCTCTTTAGGAAATTTATTTTCATAATTCCTATATTTCCACATTTAATGCATTCAATAGTCGATGTCATATTAGGGAGACAAATATTAAAATCCATTATGTTAACTAAACATTGCTTTTTTCCATTTAAAGTTACTTGATTACTTTCATTATTTTCCGTGGTCAAAACATCTTCCAATTCATATGATACATTAACTTAGGAGATTCATTCCATATTTTGTATGTATAGGAAACTGAATATCATTTACTCCATGGTTACCACCACAAAAAATCGTAGTGAACTCTCTACTTATCTCCTTTGGGGAGTTTGAGAGTTTGTTAATGTAGACATTGTTAATCATGTTCATTAAAAATGATTAAGAAAAATCACAACATAATTTATTCCATTCATTACACCATTTTTCTTCTCATTGCTAAATCAATTATGATAGTTAATTTTAATCATATTTGTTCTTGTTCCTACCAATGACTAAGACCAAAAATCTTGGTTTGAGTAATTTTAATCCTAAGAGAAACTCACATAGTCAAAAAAATAATTTAGGAGGTCCAAATCAAGACATGTTATTTCAATATATGACACCTTAGGTTAATTCATGGTCAGTTATATTTATCTTCTATTCAAATCCTTCATGATGGTTTTTAAAGAGTTTATGAATTTCGAAACCATATCCCCTAAGAGTGTCAGACTATGTGTGCATCAAGGCTAATGTCCATGCACTAGTAACAAATTAAATTCAGATTAATTTACTTTTTTGATGTTGATACCCCTATGTACATATGTGTTAGAGCCATATCTGCTTGTTGAATCCATATAAGGATCTATTTCTATAAAACCACTCAATTTTTTCATTACCAAAATTGTATGACATTTTCTTATACATTAAATCGCCCTTTGACTTTTCCTTACAGTCATCCAATTAAATATCTTTATAAGTATCCATAGGGATTTCACTAAATTTTTCTCTTCCTAGATTTTAAAGGAAGACTTAACATTTCCTTTGATACCAACTATAGAACCCCATGCTTATCATACATGGAAATTTCATATTTTTAGATTAATGTTCATTGCGTTGCAAAAACCTATTCCTGAGGACCATAATATTTTACATCAATTTGAAACATGGAACAAAATATTATAATCTAGTGAAATATCATCAATTTTACCCACAACGATATTCCTATTTATTACTGCTTATAGACATACCCTATATTAAACCTTTCTTCATAACTTGGGGAACGGAAACAAATGAAAGGGTGGGATCATATAATCAATAAGGGTAAACATAAGAGATATGAAACTATAATAAAATTAAATAATAATATAAGAATAAGGGTATATTATAATGAAAAAAAAATTATGATGTTCATACCAAACCTATCATATATTATAAACATGATTCTCGAGATAAATATTGATAGTTCATAACATATTAATGAGAAGGGAAACAAAGAACATGAGCCATGAGAGCATAAACCTAGAATAAAAAAATTTTATGGAATAAACATAATATTATAACTTTTTGAACATGTATAAATAGATTATGGATCAATAATTAACTTATGTACCTTAATTCAGGCCCCTTAATAAACCTATTGACATGTATCCTGGTCCACACATAACATTATATACAAGAAAGATAGGTCCACGCATAACATTGTGAACATGTAATCAGGACCATACTTACCATTGTGAATATGTATTTGGGATCACACATAACATTATGGACATAATATGTAGGTCCAAGCATAACATAATACTAGTCAATGTTCACTCCTCATACTATCATAGCGAACAAAGTCTAATACTGAATCAGGTTTTATCTTTATTATACACATGTTTTTATCATGAGATATAATTATTTACCCAATGCATTAGAGGGACACATAGTTCCAATGAATATTTGGTTATAACATAACCACTATCCTTTGTTAGAATTTTACCACATTCACATAATGAAAATAATAATTATGTATTCCAATAGATCATAAAACGTTCATTATATTAGAACCAAAGAAATGAAATGGTTTTCATAATAATTTCATCATAACATAACCCATTAAAAATAAATAGGTTTCATAATCATTACATCATTTAATCAAAGTATAACCCAATGAAAAAGAAGCGAGTTTCGTACTCATTCTACCATGGTAGATAATGTTGAAGAGAAATAGGTTTCATAAAAATATTATCATCATAAACATAATCCTTTTAAATAAAGAAAAATAATGGTATCCTTGGATCATATCCCCAATAAGGTACAAGTAAAATCAAATAATATCCTTATAGATGGAAAATAATTTGGAAGAGTACATGGGAAATTTTGTGATGAATATATATTCTTTTTTTAAATAAATATTTAAAACATAAAACAATAGAAAAACTATATTTTTAATATAACATTGAAAACATATAAAGGAAGAATTTAAAATCATTTAAAACATTATCTATGGAAAATATTCATTCTACATTTAACAAAAAGATTTTTCAAACATAAATTTTTTGATAACATATTAATTTTCAAATAACATTTGAAAAATATAAATTAATATTCCATTTAAAAATTTTCTTAAGGTTGGAAAATTTCATTCATACTCTACACGTTAAAAAGTTGATTGCTTTTATATATTCAATAAAATCCAAACAATCATCTTCTAGAAAATGACATGAAAATTATTTTTAGAAAAAATTAAAAATTAATTCATGGTGAAAAATATATTCTAAAAAATAATTTTTTAATAAATCATTTTTCCGATTTTTTTTTTGAAATTCATGGTTTTGAATGAAAATAGATTTCTAGTCGTAGAGAGAAATAATGATATATTTTCTTTAAAAAAATTCATTAAAAATGTTAATATCCATTGAGTGGGAAAAATTTTCCATAACTTCATGATATCATGAATAACTAGAGGAGAATAAAATTCATGATAATTATTTTTAGGAATATCATCTTGTTTCAATATTGGCGACGTAATCATAAACAATCTTGATAAACAATGATATTATAACATAAAATACTTACATCTTGGCTAACATTGAATTCTAAGTTCCATGAAGGAATAAGTTAAATTAAAACATCAAAATATCATGGGGATGACTAAATTCATGATATTAAATTTCAAAAGGTTTTTATATACACCTCATGAAATAATATAGGTGAATAATATAATGTACGTCTCAAATATGAAAATTAAGAAAAATATCATACCTTAAGTCTTCACTTCTATCATGCTCATTTAAACATCTTTAATAATAAATATAAGATTATTATAAATATATGACATAACCATATTCATATGTATCATATGATATAATATGTTCTTATAACGTTTTATTGCCCTCTTACTAATGATTTCACGTTAAAGTTACGTCTCGGGTAATTACTACATTGTTTTTCATATATGTTTTGATGTGTCATATTTTGGGTTCTATTACATCGATCATGGTTACATTTTATCCAGAATTATAATCATGATATTAATATCATATATATTTAGTATATCTTTATTTATTATAATCTATAAAATTTAGGGATAGAAAATAAAATACCATGTTCATGGACAGAGTAGGTCGTATGTTTGCATTACCTCTATTTCAATTTTCTTGATGGATTGAAATAATTAAAATTATGTGATATATATTATTATTTAAAAATAGTTTTTATTTCATTTATATCATATATTTTTATTAAACCAATCCATAGTACCATCCATGTAAATTGTGAATGAATCACATCGCTTTAGGAGGCGGTAGTTCGAAGTTCTCCCAAATGATGTTTTCATATACCCAAAAAATAGAAAATATGAAAGTATATGTGATAAAATAATTAAAGAATAATAATAAAATCATAAAAAATTAAACATATCACATATAAAAATATCTATCATTATGTCCATTCATGAATGGTTTTAATGGAAAAAATGAATGATATCGTTTCAGGAGGCAGTAGTCATCTGTACACATTAACGATGATTTTGTAACCCATTGGATTAAGGTGTAGATGATTATAGGTCATTAAATTATTAGTAAAACATATAGGATTATTTAATATATTTTGCTTACAAAATAATCATGATATATTAATAATTTATTGGGTTTGAGGAAGAAATAAAACAAAAATGCATGTTGATGAAGGTTAACTCTTCTTCATGTATACTCATTAGGTTTTCAATAAAATACATTAAAGGATGGAATTGTACTAAATATTAGTATTCTAGTTTTTTAGGGGAATTGGGAATTGATTTGGGTAGGTATTGGATTAATTATAGTGGTTTTATGGTGTAAATAATAGAAGAGAGTGGGTTATTTTTTATTATCGAGGTGGAGGGGTATTTTTATACACTAAAAAGTATTCAAAATTGAGAGGTAAATATTACCTATTGTGCCTCCAAAATTGATAATTTATGTTTGGGATGTATGATATGGTTTAACAAATCTCCACCACATAATTAAATTAATATTTTAAACATTCTGTTCCTTTACTTCTAGGTTTTATTATTTGTACAATTTTGGATTTTCATTATGGTGACTAATATTATTAACCCATGTAATATATACATTAAACCTAAAAAACTAACCATTAATAAATATTTTATAACCACTAATTATAAAAAATTTATATTATTTATAAAATATAATTCTTATGTGTCATAGAAATTAATTTTAACTGAAACCCCTGTGACATGAAAAAAAAATCATTTTAACATTCAAAATGCTAACAATGTTTTTACTATTTGGTGGTAAATATATTCATTATAAAAGAAAATTGATCTATATATTGACCGTAGTTTATATTTTTTAACTTTAAAAAATAACTAGGAATAATATGGGATTTTTTTAATTATAAGTTATCTAATAAAATATCCTTTATTATAAAATAGCATTAATGTTAATTTTGACATTATACATTTAATTTGAATTTAAAAATATCAAGAAATTTTTTGAATTAGAATATATTATGTTTAAACCTGTATATAATGATATATTCATCTATAAATTTAATGGAACATAATAACTCACTCAATTTACTTCTCCTTTTACATTTTAAGTATCATTTCTTTCATTTAATTATTAACTAAATAATTATAGTGTTTACATTTCTTATTAAGTTTTAGTAATTCTTTCATATCTAAAAATTATAGATAAATTATTAAAATAATAAAAACTCATTTATATTTAATAATAATATCCATAACCTAAACATTTTCCCCCTCCAAATGCTTTAAGGATATTAAATGTAATAATGTTTTTTTTCCTTTTCTCATTACTTAACTTATTTTGTACGTAAATTTTATTGGAATCTCTACAAAACTCAAAAATTCAATATTATAGTAATAAGGGTAAATATATTCCCATATAATGTGTTTTGTAAAAATTGGTAGGTTGTTTTATCCATTATCTTCTTAGTTTAATCCCATAGAAAACCCATTTTTTAACATACCTCTGATAATTTATTTTTAATGCATTCACAAATAATTTTGGTCAACAATTAAGTTTAATATATTAGATAATATAAATTATGATTATTCCAAATATAGAATAAATTTTTATATATTCTATTAATATAATTAGATAATTTTAATTAAAAATTAATCCTGCAAGTGTAATGGGAAAACGGGTTTTTAAAATAAAATGTTCAAAAGATTACAATGTTTTTATATCAAAATATAATAATAAATTTATTAAAATAAACTAAATTGGAATAATTTATTTATTATTGAAATAATTTTTCTTTAAAATAAATTTAGAAAATTATTAAACTTAATATATCTAGTAAATGAAATTGAATTTTTAATTAAACTTCAATATTATTCACTATTCATCAAAATATATTATAAATTTAATATAGGATGATTTTGAAATGATGATTTAAAATACAAATTCTTTTATCAAATTAATTTAATTATTCTTCTCAAAAAGATGTAATATTATTTTTTTTCGAGAAAATTGTTTTTTTCAAACATATAAATACATTTCTATAAATGAAGTAAATTTTATTAATATTTTTTCCTTATAGAAAATAATTCAAAATAATTATTAAAAATTAGTTATTGTTATTCATTCCACTTGGTTTAACATCTAGGTGATAATGGTAATTGTTGGTCGGAGTAGAGTACTCAAGTGGGGGGTGATTGAGTATCTATAAAAATTTCTTTTTAAAAAGTATTCTTAAAAAGTTATCAATAAAAATAAATATTGCCCAGTTAATCGATGTAATACTGTTATGAAAGTTTTATTGTTTAAATAACTTCTTAGAATATTGATTAATTCTCAACTATCTTAATATCCATTATTAATATTACTTTTGAAGCTATTCTATTAAGTAAAAACAATTATAACTTCTTTCCAAGATTAACAATAAAAGTAAATTTAGTGATTTCCTGAATTATACAGTAAAACAGAGAAAACTAATTTAAAAAACATAGCGGATATAAAACAGGTGGTTCAGTCTCAAGTTGAGACCTAATCCACACCACATGGTTATCACCTGCCACCAATAAGTTTATATTAATAATCTTGATCCACAACTTGGATCAGGGTAAACAATAGTGCAGAGGATTTTCCATGTAAAACGACCTCTTCCATCATTCTTTGTGAGTATGAATTTACAAGTCACACATGGACCTCTTCTACAAAAATCTATGAGAATAAACAAGTGTAAAAGGATATAAGAGGAAGGATATCTTTTATCGACCTGTTTAATACAGGAGATGGTGTATAGTTTTATTTTGATATACACACACTACTCGAAATCTAAAAACATTACACAATAATGAAAAAATGATGAGATAAGGTTAGAAGTTCTCAAAGTGTTATTCTATGCAGTTCTGGACATCTAGGATGAATCAAATGAAAGAATCGAGTCCCTTTTGTGAGAAACAGAGTATCATAGGTCTGATGCTCTAGTTTCGAGTTTGATCGGGCTAGTGTTCTTCATGGATTTGGTAATGCGAATATGTCCTTGACTCTGACCTATGATATCCCAGCTCTTTGATTTGAGAATTCTTCATGTGTTCTTCAGATGTATTGAGTTGCTTATGTTGGTTCTTTTCTCAAGAATGTGTGTTCTTTTTCGTTATCACACACTACTGTTTCTAGGACACACATCACTTTCTAATCATAGAGTGCATGTGTTGGAGCTAACAAAATTCATGTATTATTCACCTCATACTATTAGGTGATATGTCTAAAATGAAATATTAATTATTTTAGTGCATTTAAAATACTCAAATATGACCGTTTGAAATTAAATTGAAAAACTACAAAACAGATTAAATAATGGTGTCACAGTCAGTCTGAAAATGGTGTCTTAATGAGAATATGTTTCCATTAAACGGTGTCTCTTTATTTTCCTTTGAGTGGTGAGATAGTTTTGATTGAATAGTTTTATAGAGATCAGGAACCGGTAGCATATATTTGGTGTTAGGATCACGGTGTATGGGTCACAGTTTCTAGGTCACGATGTCTGGGTCACGGTGTCTAAGTCACGGTGTCTGGGTCACAGTGTTTGGGTCATGGTGTCTGGGTCATGGTGTCTGGGTCACGGTGTCTGGTCAAGGTGTCTGAGTCCTTTTCCAGAAAAGCATAACCAATGTCATACTCACAGTTTCTCAGACATATCCAAATATCTATATACAGACTTAAACAGTGATATTCATAGAATGTAATATACATAATCATTTATCAAGGAAATCCATTATAAAAAAAATTAAAAACAGTTTTAAATAAGAAAATATTGCACTTATGATCTTGGATAGGTTTATTTAAAGCATAAATAAACCAACCATTAGTACACATTATTTGAGATTGATTAAATAGGATTAACAAGATTTATAGAATATATAGGATATGTGATCATTAAAAAATTATTAATAGATGAGGAGTCCAATAATATCAGACTTTTTAATGATCACAAATCATGTGAGTGAGATATCTATTCTCAGGGAATGTGTCTCTCCCTTAATGTTCATGTCTCTTCCCCTTTTGGGATTATCAAAAAGATAACAAACATAAATAATAGAATAGATAAAAATAGTTCACAATGCATTCAATGTATATAAAATGTCATTACAAATAGTAAGAAACAAAAATACAGAAATCATCCCTATAAAAATATAGTGTT
The DNA here is from genome assembly GCA_963277665.1 of Viscum album. Lineage (NCBI taxonomy): Eukaryota > Viridiplantae > Streptophyta > Magnoliopsida > Santalales > Viscaceae > Viscum > Viscum album. Next base: position 1,499,663,432 of record OY728146.1, on the reverse strand, counting down.
CATTTTTCTTCAGCACTAACTTCCTTCTCTTTTCCCATAGAATAAGAATCATTAAAAACCATAGGAGTACAGGTAGAAGTGGAAGAAGGAAGTGAATCAACCGACAGAGAAGGTAGAGGAAGTCCTTCAAAAACAGATTGGGCCAAGGTAGGTTTGGTGGAAGACTGAGGCAATTGTTGGTCAAGGATAACAGGTCTGATCTGACTTAGATACTGAGAGATAGACATAGAGATTGAGGCTAGGGTAGGGGATGATAAGGTGGGGAAACTAGGTCCCAAGGTTGCAGATATAGGACCCACAATAATAGTGATTTGGACTTGAATATAAGGCCTCAAAAGCTTGATGAAGTCAACAATAATCTTACCACCATATTGCATCACTTTCTCGAAGTCATCCTTGTTGTCCATGAACTTTTCCATCAAACGAGTGAAATCATTGAGCTTATGGACCTGAGTTTTTAAAGCCTGAGTGACATGAGGTATTTTCTGATTTTCTAAAAGTTACTTGAAGTGGATTGTCATATAATTCTTGGAGAAGATTCTGTGGAAGTTGAAGTATGCCTTCTTAGTAATTTACTCTTGAGCATCATTAGAAATTTGGAATGAATTATCCCCAAATTAAGAACTGTGTTAGTGTTCTTGAAAACCACAGATAGAGAATCATTTTCAAAGCCACTGAGCATAGACTAAAGTTATTATTTAACAATTTTTCAAGATCATATCACTATCCAAGGAGGGTTCATATGTTTTCCAGAGGCACTAAAAGCTATAACATCAGAATTAATAGACTTTAGTTTATTTTGAACTTTCGGTAGATTTCCCTTATACTCATTAGTCAACTTATTATGTCCAATAACAAGCTCACGCATCTCATGAAAAATCTTCTTATTTCTTTCTGCCACCTTTTTAGCTATGAAAATTAGGTTAGGTTCAACCAGAGAGGCTAATTCCTATGGAAACTAACTACCAACACCCTCGATAGGATAAGAAACAGGTTCTGGTCTTGAGTTCATCACTCTCCGCATTTCATCAACCATAGTTCTGAGAGACATCACTTTATCACTTAATTGTTTGTTCTCAACTCTAACTTCTTGAATTTCAAGAAGCGTTTTGGGTTGTATCTGCCAAATAATCTTTTCTAACAACATGGAAACATCACTTTCACTCATGTTTTTCACAGCAGAAGGTTGATTATTCATGATCTTTTTAACCCCAGCCAATAGGGTAGCTTTAAATGATTTTAAGTCATCCTTACTCACCAAGATTGAAGGTTATTATGAAGGTTCAAAAATATTAGCTGAGATAGGATCAGTTTCCTTTTTAGTTATAACATTAAGAGCTGATACTTGTTTCAATTGAAACACAATAGACATATCTATACTTTTCACTGAGGCTTCCTAAGTGTCATTCATATAAAAATTTCTAGGAAATTTATACCATGTATCCACAGATCTTGAATCAGTTGGATTTGTAACTTCAACTCTTTCTATATTCATGTGATTATCCCCCTGAACATGTTCATCTTTCTTCGAACAAAGAGATTTAGATCCTTGATCTAATTCCAAGATCGCATCCCCAATATCCTTGCCCATTTACTTTTTATCTAATTTAATGGCTTGCTCCATTCTCTCTTCAGTGGATGGGATAACCTCAGGAACATCTTGTACCTCTAGGTGTTCCTCAAGAGTATCTTATTTCTCAATATAAATAACTTCTTCTAAATGTTCTTCTAGAATAGCCTTTTCCCTTTCAACAACAACAAATTCTTCTTTAGAGGCAGGTTCTTTAAGATCAATAATCTCTTCAGAGACAGGTATTTCATTCTCAATTATGACTTGGAGAACAGGTTCACTATCTTTCTCATATAGAACAGTTTTCCCTATAGGTACAACAACCTCTTCTTCATCCCCCTCATCAGAATAGTCTATGATTTCATCTAGTTCCAAACCTGGATCAGAAATATTTGTAGTTCTTGAAGAGTATTCAACCGGGTTGATCTTTTCATAAACACTATCATTATCTTACACCCATGCTTTTCTCTATGGATTCTAACTGATATTCATTCTATTCACTGTAAATTTCGAAATACAATATTTATAATTCTTAACAGCTTATTCATCTGGTCCAGCCAACCCTTTTTCATGAAGTGTAGGTGAGATTAACCCTGAGTAGAACAGGGAGGTTGACATGGTGGTTGTCATGATCAACTCACACATATGGAGTATAACATACTTTCATATGTTTATCTTGTGTCCATTCATTATAAGTTGTATCAAAAATACATCCTGATACTTGAGTGTAGCGAAATCACCTTTGTAAGGGATAATCAGATTCTGAACAACTTTAAAAAAAAGTCTAGTTTCACCATCTAGCTCAGCAGCTATAGATCTTCACTTTTTTCATTCCCAGTTAATCTTCTTAAGGATTATTCCAACACAAATATCTCACTTGGAGGTGGAGGAACACTCTGGTAGTCATCAAAAATACCCTCATGTGGTATCCTGAGGAAACCAACCCATAACCTCAAAGAAAAGGTACATCTTTTCCCATTGATCCAGCTTCTCAGAACATAACCATCTTATGTATCAAAAGATAATTGAACAAACTGATAAAACTATTCCATAGGAATTAGGTAAATCTGCCGCTCCTACTTTGTGAACTAATCCAGTCATCGCCTCTCTCTTAACAAGTTCAATAATAAAGACATACTTGATAGAAGCCACTTGTGGGAAATTTCCTTTTTATGTACCACTATTCTATTCACCATGTTCGGATTCAACAGACATTTGAGTGCTTACTTGGAAACTTATTTTATCTTTTTCTTTGATCATCACTTCTCAGGAGTTGATGATGATGGGAATTTCATTCTGGGCATTCAACAAAGTTTCAAGAGAAATTGAAGGGTTGAATGTGGGGTTACAGTTTGAGAGAACAGAGATCGGATGAAGAAAGGAGTGAAACCTCTTTCGTTTTTATCATTTAGGGATTCCAAGCGTTGAAAAAACAAAATCATGGGAAATTAAAAGTCAAATAATTAATTACCACAATATGGGTTAGAGTATGTAAATAAAATAATAAAGAATCTTTACAGTGAGACCGTGATAGAATTTTACAGTGAGTCCGGAACTGGATTTTATGGTGAGACCGTAACAAGCTTTCATGGTGAGACAGTAACTGAGTTATTTCTATACTGTGTGATTGTATAGTTTGAGATAGGTAGTGATATAAAGTAACCAAGATATAGAAACTGTGTGACAATAAACATGAAACAACAACTTTTAAGACTATAAAGTGTAGATCTGTTAGAGTTTTACAGTAATCTTAGGACTATGACTTGTGAAACTATAAACTGGGAAATAGTAATCTGTTAAATAGTATACTTACTAATTATGATTTATAATTCCTAACTCATGTATGATATAATCTATTCTTTCATAATTAACAGTTTGGGGAGTATAGCATCGAGCTGATATTTAGTTCTAATGAATTCAAAACTGATGTCACCTTTTTATAAGAATCTCTCAAAAAGTGATTTCTTACATCAAAATGATTATTCCTAGAGTGTGAAACATGATTTTTTTAGATGTTAATAGGACATGTATTATCACAATTTATAGTTATATGCCTGAATTGATATCCCTAATCTAGTAATTTGTGTTTCATCCACAAAATTTATGCACAAAATTTACCAAGAACTATGTATTCATATTTTTTAGTAGATAATGCAATTGAGTTTGTTTTCGTACTACACCATGATATGAGTGAATTGCCTAAAAAGTGACATGCTCTAGAGGCGATTTTTCTATCTAACTTACAGCCACAGAAGTAATCTTCATAATAACTAACTAACTCAAATGATTTTCTTATCAGATAGAATATTCCTAGATTGGGTGTATGCTTATGGTATTTGAAAATTCTCTTAACTGCATTTAAATGATATTCCTTAGGGTTTTCTTGAAAATGAGAAAACATACATACACAAAACATAATATCTGGTCGGCTAGCAGTTAAGTAAAGTAAGTTTCCAATCATTACGGTGTAATTGGTTTGATAAACTTATTTTCCATATTCATCAAGATCCATATTACAAGTAGTACTCATTGGTGTGTCATTACATTTAGTGTTATCCCTGACAAAACATTTTAGAAGATCTCTAGTATATTTTCTTTGATTTAAAATACTACCATCATTATTCTAAATGATTTGAAATCCAACAAAAAATTTCAATTTTCCCATTAAACTCATTTCAAATTCACTCTTCATCAATTTAAAAAATTCAATACATAATGAATTTTTTGATGATCCAAATATTATGTCATCTACATAAATTTGAACTACCAAAAAATCATTGGAAAATCGTTGTATAAAAAGGGTAGGATCAGTTATTCCTTTTGTAAAACCTTTTTGAAATAATAAAAGTACATAATATATCATACCAATCTCTTGGAGCATGTTTCAAACCATATAAAGCTTTTGATAATTTGAAAATATGATTTGGAAAATGATGATTTGTAAAACCAGGGGGTTTCTCAACAAATACATCCTTAGATATATACCCTTTTAGGAATACACTTTTAACATCTATTTGATATAGTTTGAAATTCATATGTATAACATAAGAAAGCATAATTCTGATGGTTTCATGTCTAGCTACTGGTGAAAATGTTTCCTCATATTCTATTCCATATTCTTGATTATATCCATGTGCTACCATTCTAGCCTTGTTTCTAACTATGTTACTAGCTTCATCTACTTTATTTCTGAACACCCACTTAGTTCCTATGGTAAATGTGTCTTTGGGTCTATCAACATGTTTCCAAAATTTGTTCCATTCAAATTGATTAACCTCTTCTTTCATATCCATCAACCAAAATTCATCCTTGATGGTATCATTAATGTTTTTAGGATCAAGTTATGAGAAGAAGACTTGATTTTCAACTTGATTTTGAAAATAATCTCTCGTTTGAGTTCATTTATCTAAGTATCCTACAACAACATTTAAATGATGGTTCCTAAGTGTTGTAACAACTCTAGAAAATGAAGGACTAGTGATTTTAGGTTCTTCAATAGGTATGGGTTCAATATGACTCGAATCTAATGAATTTATAGAACTTGATGTTTTCACTGATTCTTTTATAGGATGGTTAGATGGTTTTGAATTATTTTCCATATTTAATATATCATTCTCTAGGTTCTCTAGAGTGTTCATAGGCTCATGTGGATCTGTTTCATCAAATTTGGCATGGAAATATTCTTCCACACATTTAGTTCTTTTTTTTTGAAAACTTTATAGGATTTACTAGATATTGAATATCCTATAAAGATTCATTCATCACTCTTGGATACTAATTTTTCATGATTTTTTTTAATATTAGAGATATAGACATTGCAACCAAATACTTTAAAGTAGCTAACTTTTGGATTTCTATTTTTCCTTAACAAATATGGTGTTCTTTTAAGAATAGATCCAATCAACACTCTATTGATAATATATTTTGTTTTATTTAAAGCATCATCCAAAAAATAAATAGGTATGTCATATTCACTAAGCATGGTTATATAAATCTCATGCAAGGTTCTATTTCTTCTTTCCACAACTCCCTTCTGTTGAGGTGTTATAGGGGCAGAGAAATTATTACTATAGCCATTCTGTGAGGAGAATGATTCAAACTGTTGATTTTTAAACTCATGGACATGATCAATTCTTATGGATTTAATTCTAATTCCACTAATATTTTCTACATATTTTTCATATTTGATAAATTGAGAGAAGGCTTCACTTTTGTGAGCCAAAAAATAATGTCCATGTATATCTAGATAACTCATCTATAAGAACATAAACATAGTGCTTCCTATTTAAGATAGATACTCTATATAGTCCAAACAAATCCATTTGAACCAGCTCGAGAGGATGAGAAGTTGAAACTTCTCTATTTGGATTGAAAGGAAATTTGTGTTACTTTCCCTATATACAAGGATCACATACTTTATCATTTGGAAACTCATGTTTGGGTAGGTATTTGACAAAAGATTTTCTATTAATATTTCTAAGAGAGTGAATATTACGGTGTCCTAGTATCCTATTCCAAAGACAAGACACTTAGTCAAATACACTTAAACATGAATCATTTTGAATAACTAAGGAATCTAAGTTAACCGAGTATAAATATTCATTTCATCATGCGAAAAACCCTAATTGATTTTAAGGATTGAAAACATTAAAAGCATCTTTTTCAAATTTAACATGAAATCCATCATCACATACTTGAGAAATACTAAGCATATTTTATTTCAATCCAATAATAAAAAGTACATTGGAAATTAAAACCGTGTTAGAGTTACAGATTTGGACATGGCCAATGATCTTTCCTTTGGCATTGTCACCAAAAAAGACATGCCCACCATCAATTTTTATTAAATTATTGAAGCATGAATAGTCTCCTACCATGTGTCATGAACACCCACTTTCCAAGTACCATATTCTTTTACAGGAGATCTTTAAACATCTTTCCTACAAAATAGTCAAATAAAAAGAGATTTTAGTACCCATATTTGTTTGTGTCAAGTAATATTAGTCACTAATTCTTTAGGAACCCACATCTGCCTTATAGGATTCCTCTAAGCATTGAATAAAGTGCTTGAAAAATAAACACTATTTGGTACAGAAAATCTTGAAATAGTAGGGAGTGTATCATAATTAGAACTAGCTAAATGTTTTCCAAAACTAGGAGTAAAGTTTCATTTCATAGACTTAAAGAAGAAATTAGTTCTTCCGACATTTATTTTACTAGGTTTATAGCCAATTCCAGTGGTATATTTATGAGTAATCTGTTTACCTAAAATTTGTACCAAAGTATATTTACCATTAGTAAACCTTTCATTTTCCTTTTTTAGTTTCTCATTATATAGCTTAAGTTCATTGTTTTCTTTGAGTAATTGAGTATTTTTATCCCTTTCTACTATAAGTTCATTTTTAACTATTGAGTTAAGAGCATGATGTTTATTTAAATATTAGTATTTATCTTTTACTTCATTACACGACTCTTCAAGAATACTACTGTATTCCAACATTTATTCATTAGAAATATTTTCAGAGTCACTCTTATCTCCAGAATAATAGGAATTCTGTACATCATATTTTAATGTTACCTCAGATGTGTTTTTCAAAAAACACGTATTGGCTTTGTTAGTCTATTCATCATGTAAAGATACTCAGTCACTTGTATTATCCTCAGAATCACTCCATGTTTCTTTCATTTACATTCAATAATTTCTATCATTGTACTCATATTTATTTTTGTACTTGAGCTTAGGACAGTTGTCATTTATATATTCTTTTCACTTACATTCATAGCATAATATCTCATCATGTTGGTCACTTCTTTTCCAATATTTCTTCGATCATCCTTTTTGATCATATTTTCCCTTAAAGTTAGGCTTTCTAAAAAAAATATTATTCTTGTAAAATCTCTTAAACCCTCTAGATAATTAAGCCATCTCCTCATCACTATAAGGTGATAATTGTTCACTATTGGAGATTTCTACAGATATTTCTAGTTTCTCTTTTCTCTGTTTTTAGAGGTGATGGTATTAAATGCAACCGATTTTTTTGGGTTCATCCTCCTCTTCCTTGTTGAATTTCATCTCCTCTTCTTACAACATTAGTTTCCCAATGAGTTCTTTTATAGTTATCTTTCTGATGTCACATGATTTTCTAATTAAGACAGAGGTTCCTCTCCATCTGTTAGGAAAACATCTGAGAATCCTCATAATCTATTCTTTGATAGTAACTTCTCTTCCAAGATAAGTCCTTATGTTGAAGATTTCATTGAACTTGAGATACAAATCAGAAATAGGCTCATTATGTTTCATTTTAAAGTTATCATATTTAATATTATAAGTATTAAATCTCATTTATTTTACAGTAGAGTATCCTTCATGTGAAAAAGACAAAGTATCCCAAATTACATACAGCAGTTTTACATGTAGAAATTCTGTTAAATTCCTCGTCTCCAAAATAGGAATATAAAGCATTACGGGCATTGCAATGGTTATTATAGTCAGTATTGGTTCGGTCATCCCAAGTAACTTTTTCAGTAGCAAGAATATTATACTCATCTATAATAGAAGACCGGATTTCAAAGCCCATAATTTCAAAATGAATTTTCATTTTAATCTTTCATTGTGCATAATTGGTTCCATTAAATATCGGTGGTATGTTTGTTGCATCACCTTCTAGTCTATTATCCATAATAATGAAATACTTTAAAAGAGATATAAATTTAGAATTAATAGAAATTTACTGATCTTTAATGTAAAACCAAAATCAATGTTGAATAGGGACAAAGACAGAATCTTAACAGAAATACAAACAACCTCTGATACCAAATGTTGGTCCGAGTAGAGTAATCAAGAGGGGGGTGAATTGAGTATCTATAAAAATTTCTGTTTAAAAATTATTCTTAAAAAGTTCTCAATAAAAATAAATATTTCCTAGTAAATCAAATGTAATATGGTTATGACTGTTTGATTGTTTAAATGACTTCTTAGAATATTGATTAATTCTCATTAATCGGAATATCAGTTATTAATATTACTTTTGAATCTATTCTAATAAGGAAAAACAATTATAACTTCTTTCCAAGATTAACTATAAAAGTAAATTTAGTGATTTCTATATTATATTTTAAAATATATAAAACCAATTTAAACAACAAAACGGATATAAAATAAGTGTTTCAGTCTTAATATGAGACCTAATCCACTCCACTTAGTAATCACCAACAACCAAGCTGTTTATTTTAGTAAACATGATCAATTCCCTAGATCGGTGTAAACAACAGTGCATACGACTGTCTAGGTCACATGAACTCTTCCATAGTTATTTATGGGTATGAATTAATAGGTCACATAGGGACCTCTTCCACACTTATCCATGGGAATAAGCAAGTGTAAAAGGAAGCTAGAGGAAGGATATCTTGTATCCTCTAGTTTAGTGCAGAAGAATGTTTGTGTTGTTATAAAGTCATACACAAACTACTCTAAAGCTAAAAACAATACACAATATAGAAAAACTGATGATATAAGGTTATAAGTTATTTGAGTGTTAGTATATGAAACTCTGGACTTCTAGGATGAAGAAGATGTAAGAATCAGGTCTTTTTTGTGAGAAATAGTGTATTATAGGTCTAATGCTCTGGTTTCCATTTTGATCTAGCTTATGTTCTTTGTGGATATGGTAATGTGAAGATGTAATTGACTCTGATCTATGGTATCCCATATCATTAATTCTAGAATGCTTCATGTGGTCTTTAGATGTATTGAGATTCATGTGTCAGTTCTTTTCTTAAGAATGCTCATGCATGTTCGTTATCGTGTGCTACTGTTTTTGGGACACACTTATCATTTTAATCATGGAGTTCATGAGTGGGAGCTAGTAGGATGCATGTATTCTATACTTCTTACCTCATATTTTCAGGTGATATGTCTACAAAGAAATATTAATTATGTTAGTTCATTTAAAAGACACAAATATGACCGTAAAAAATTAAATGGAAAAATGAAAAAATAGATTAAAGAACGGTGTCACATTTAGTCTGGAAATGGTGTCTTCATGAGATGATGTTTCCTTGAAATAGTGTCTCCTTCGTTTCCTTTGAGCAGTGAGACAGTTATGATGGTACAGTTGTATAGAGATCATGAACCAGTAACATTGATGTTGTGTTAGGATCACGGTGTCTGGGTCACGGTGTCTCGGTCACGGTGTTTGGTTCATCGTGTATGGGTCATGGTGTCTAGGTCATAATGTCTGGTCACAGTGTTTGTGTCATGGTGTCTGGTCACGGTGTATGGTTCCTTCTCTAGAAAAACATAACTAGTGGCATAATCATGGTTTCTCATACTTAGCCAAATATCTATATATAGACTTCAATAGTGATATTCATAGAATATATTTGACTAAATCATTTATCAAGGAGATCCATTATAACAAAAATTAAAAATAGTTTACAATAATCAAACATAGTACTTTAGATCTTGGATAGTATTATATGAAGCATAAAGATACCAATTATTTGTACACATGATTTGAGATCGACTAAGCAGGATTAACAAGCTTTACAGAATGTACAGGATTTATGATCATTAAAACATGATTAACACATGAGGAGTCTAATAGTAACATTTGACTAATATTTATAATGTATTTTTGTTTTTTAAAAACTCGGTATTGTGTGTAGAATAAGAAAATAACGTTTTTAATATAAATGAAGCGAAACATTGTGTTATGTGTAACTAAAAATATAAAAATATTATGTTATTTAGAAAAAAATCATAAAATCTTAGCGTGTTATATCTATAGCTCTAGTATGATCTTCCTATATGATTTCCCCATTAAAACTGCCAAGGTATCCATAGACTAGCCTATAATTAGACATTATGGCTCTGATTCTAACTCTTCAGGACTAGAGGAGAACGGGGATGAAATATTTATTTCTTTCCATTTATATGTATATATTTAGTGAAATTGTGGAAGATGATATATATCTCTTTTTGGTTTGAGAAGACCCACAAAATGGGTTGTTGGTCTCAAAATTGTTTGATCCATCTCATGTTAGGTATCAATGTAGTATTAATAAAGATGATATATGTATTCATCGTTATTGTAATAAAATAGACTTCCATGGGGTGATTATTTAATGTAAAACACATATTTTTCATACTATTTTTTTGGATACCTTGTGATTTGACCACCATTTTGTTTATCCTTTCTTATGGAGGTGAGGTCTAAACCTACGTTCAATATATCTCCCTTAAAAAGAAACTGAGACCTCTTTTATATCAGGATATTAGTTTCTCCTAATGTAAATACATTGGTATAAGGGTGATCATTTAGGTCCTAAGAAACTTTTTTGGATGAGGTATTTCTCATTAGAAGTGTGGGGTTGATGTTCCTAGAATGAGAACGTCTCCTCTGTTCTTAGGTTTCATAAACCAATGTGAAAAAATATTCAACAACTTTTAGGGGATTTGGATCCATTAATTAATGATGATGGACATAAGTGGTATGATCTCCCATGGGTGACATCCAGGTAACTATTTTGGTGTCAGCTATATTTACCAGCCTCCCCCCATGTTTGGGAAGAATTCATTTTCTCACTTGGTTGAGAGAATCCTACAGATAATGGAAGTAGTGATGGATACACTTCCTCATTTAGATATTTCATATCATTTTTTCTATTGTAACCATATTTACTCTAGGTTCATAAAAACATATATTTGTTTCTGTACTATTCTGTCATGAATACACTCCCAAACCAATTCATTAAAGGTTTTTAATTTTCATAAGTGATCTAGGGGAGTTTGAGATGGTTCCTAGTTGATATGATAGATGAAACAACGATACTAATTGAATAATTATGGGAGACAATAGTATGAAACCTGTGAGTTATAAGGAATCAAATAACTTTTGAGGAACTCCTATATATATAGATGGTAAAATCATGTTGGATTATACTTAAATATATTTTTTGATATTTAGGGATAATATTGGTCGATATCAAAGGATATAGTATTCAAATTGATGTTGCATCATATGTTATTAGGTATAATCGATCAAACACTTCAACGGGATGAGGATTCACATCAAGTTAATAATTTTTTCATTTTCAATTCTTTTTTATTATTAAACTACTTTCAAAAATTTTATAATGGCTAATGTATTTAAAATGCTTCAAATATCATCAAAACAAATTGAGATATTGGGTGTTCAACTCATATCACTGCGTATTTTATCATATGTTTTGAGACATAGTTATATATTTAATAATATATTTATCAAATTATTCATTATAATAAAAAAATAATTTTTATATCACTTATTAGATTATAGTGGTGAATATAATATATGTAATGAGTTAATTGATATGACATTGAACTGATTTTGTGACTAAAGAAAACCATACCATAATTATGGAATGAGTTATCTCATACTTATTTCATGTGAATATGTATGTGTATTATGATTCTAAATATAAAAATTATATAAAATGGAACCACATTGGAAGTATTTTAAATCCACTAGATTTTCACCAAATAGGATAAGGGCTTACTGGCTTGTTAATAGTGTATTAACATATCATCTATTCACCAATGGAAATATGTGGGTTATATTATCATAAAATATGTGATTTCCAATGATATTATTAAAAATATGAATATGTGGGTTTCGATCTCATCACTAGTGGGTGGATATGTTTTCTCTCCACTAATGAAAATATATAGTTTTCATGCTTATCACTATTGGGTTATTCCATTAGCTATTCACCAATTGGAAATTGAAGGTTAAAGTCTCCTATATAGTGTATTAGTACATTGTCTTATCCCAAATAGAAAAAAATGAATGTTAATGGATCTTCACCTATTACCTGACTTATTGACTCATCTCTAAAAGGAATATATTGTTTACTAGGTCCAAACCAATGGGTTTGTCAATTATATTATCACAAAAGTAAATGACAATGGTTAATTCATCATTACTAGTGGGAGATTTTAAAGAGGTTTTCAAATAAAAGAACAGAAAATATTTAGGGTATGTTTTATTTTCTGGTCAAGTTGGAAGGGTTAAAGGATATTTTATAGTTTCAATCCATATTTGATATAATAAAGGGTTGGATGGATGAGGAGAGTATGTTGCATGAGGGGGGATTTCTATTTATCTCCATGAATGTAATCAAACTTAATTTTGTTTAGTTCTATTTTATATTGTTCATTATACCTTTTAGGGTTAAGTTACAAATATTATTGTGATTAATTTTTAATGTTACGCATCCATTGTCTTTGAAGTTTCTTTTTCTCGTAATGAATCTTGAAAAATTATTTGTTCGATTTCGGTTCACAATATTTGGACCACTTACAAGTAGTTTAGTATCATGTGGAATAGAATTCTAGTCATATAGTTGATAACAATATATTAGGATGGGGCTTATAGAAAATTGGTCCTTTTAGAGTCTAGTATAAAATAGATTAGTGGATCATTTTTAACCATCTTCTATTTATTGGTGACTAGATAAGATTGAAGGATGACTAAAAAAGAGATGTTATAAGAATAGATGATTGGGGCCAATATCATATCAGTTACCTATTATCTCAAGGATCATTGATTAGACCTGAGAATATGACTTCATTATTTAGAGATTTAGATTCCAACTCAATGCTGTCAAAATTATTTCATTGATCCTGGTTTATATTTAATGGTTTCTTAATGTTGTAGAACCTTTTTTTCATGGGAATTCATTATTGGTTGTTATTTGATGATCCAACTAGTTTTATAATAAAATCATCAAATAACACATTCCTAAGGTAATATATAATTAAGATGGTTATATTCTTGATCATGAATTTCAGAGGATAAAGGAAGATGTTTGGAGACGGTAATATTTCAGAGGATTTGACGTAGAGAAATGGGTGTCATCATTTTTTTAGCTGTGATGGGGAAAGGATTTCTTTTTTACCAATCCTAGTGATGGTTTTGAAAAATTTTTGGTAAACAACATTAAATTGAGCCGAAAAGATTTCAATATATAAGTTATAAATAATGGTGAAGTGGTAAAAACACTTTGTTTAAGGGGAATATGTGCATGTGTGGAAGCTCTGCTCTATTGTGTGAATGGTAAGAATAATTATCAATGTTGGTCCTCCATATTAAACATTTGAACACATGTTCCTTATTGACAATTTAAATTTCATGAAAAAAATATTCTCAGTACTTAGGGATCAAGCATGGTTAATGGAAGTTAAGCTCAAAATTTTTTTCCCTGATGTGTCTCATACAAGAATGTGTGGGGCTGGAATTCCTCTTAGAGTTCCTTGAGAATAACTATTTCAATTCGTCAAAGTTGAATGATTGAGCATAAGTCCAATTTCTAAAAATTTATGTACTTTTTTAAAGTTCTAATTTATTCTTCTTGTTAGATTATTATTATAAATTAGAGGAAAATATTAGTTTATAAGTTCAATATTTCTTGTGCATGTAATTTTTTACACAAAATTTTTGACATCACACATTCGGAGGCTTTTCCATTTGATTTTAGGCTCTAGATTCTATATAATTCTCTTAATGAATAATTAATGGGGGATTTACAAGTAGAGGGACAATTTTAAAGTATTTATTTCATGACATCTAGTGACATAGGTTGTGTGGAAGATATTGTATTATGGAATTCTTATGCTTTGGGAATTTCCTTGAGAGGACTACAGATATTTTCTTGCTTGATTAATCCAATAGTGAAAATGATGGTGTTGGTTCCATAGAACTGAAATTATTAATAATTTTATGTTGTTTTATTAATTATATTTTCATATAACATAATAATAGTTCCTCTCTACTTATTTTTTATGAGATTATTTCCATTGAATATATGTTTCACTAAAAGTTCATGGTAGTTCCCCTCCATGATAAAAAACAAAATATATAATGAAATTATTATGAAATACAACATATTGTTTGCCGATATTTTCTGAAATGGTGAAAAAATATAGGCAATCAGGGGTATAAGTCTCATAAGATATTAATGCACCTTTTATGGTGTTCTCCTATCATAATATCTTTGATAGGAGGTTATGATAATATACATATCAATAGAAAATCCATATTTCCATTTTCCATTGTATCTTTCTATATGTAGATGTGTGTATTGATCAATGGACTTTTAGATAATCCATAATTGATAACATGACTTGTGAACTTTTATGTACTCATGAAAACCAAGAATAAATTTTCTTATGGAAAGGTTGGATGTGTTGGGAACATCACTAGTGATATAACATTAATGGATAATGAGAGAAGTGATTTATTCCTTTTATCCCATGATAGAAGTTTAGATCTCAGGACCATTTATTAAAATTAACTCCCTATAAAAATCCATGACTACTGTTTTTGGTGATTTAATTAATTTTTACAAATTCAAAGAAATAGTAATCAAGTATATAGGTTGATAGAGCCTACATGAAACCTTCTTGATTTTATATTTCATGATAATGAGATTATACTACAACATAAACCTTCATTGGAATTTAGATGTAGTTGGAAAATTAACAAATTTATCTACGGGATACATGGCGTATTAGTAGATTCTAACATTGGACTTTACGCAGTAATTCTTAATTCCACTAGGAAATAGACCTATATTGTCACATACTAAGTGTATCTACAATATTTGTTAAATCCAAGTATTTAATTGATATATTGAAATAAATAATATTTGTTTAGGTTCGGTCCATCTCTGTAATTTAATCACATGTTAATTGAAAGAATAAGTGAGTTAAATAAAAATATTAAATATTTTATTACAAATTTTTAAAATATATTATTTATTATATTTATCATAAAATAAATTAGTGACATTTTTTTAAAATACTCTTTATTCAGGGATTGAAAAATGTGGACGAGGGAATTCTTACCGAGCTTAATGGTCCATTTGGAAATGTTATAAATGATACTTAATTAAATTATAAATGTTCTCTATATATTTATAGATTAATATTAAAACAATTATTATTATTGGACATGGGGACAACTAAGAATGATTATATAATGAATGGGATTTTGTTCAATTTTCCAACCCTAAGCCCACCATATTAAATATCTAATTATGACATGTCCCATTATCACTCTTTATGTGAACAATGGATAGAGATAAACATTGTCAATCCCTTGGAAGAGATCAAGAAATATTTAATGTAAACTCTATTCCTCATCTCTCAACCCTTCAATAGAACATCAAGAGTTCACCCTCCATCTTGATAAATGTTACTATGATCAACCACAACAAACACAAGTGATTAATTCAAACCACCATGGTAGATCTTGATAATTCTATGGTGATGTTTAGAGATTATGGATCACATGTGGATTATATAAAAAGGTATTCTATTCATTGATCCTAAAAAATAATGACTATGCATTAAGTTTTAGTTAACTGGATCATCAACGAATATATAATTACAAGTTGAGTTAATATTGTATCTTTTAAAAAATTAATTATAAATTAAATGTTAAGATCATCATCTTATGGTTATGTTGAATTTATATAAGTCCAAGTAATATGTGGTTTTCATTGGAAATTTTGTATAAATATTGTGTGGAAATGATTTAATTTAAATGGATTTTGAAAGTTTGGTTAGTTATTCCATCCCAAACACTTCCACTGTGCTCAGAACCTATAACTAGTGTCCTAGTGACTAAAAGTTTAATTTATAATTATTTATTATTATATTAATTTTTCCCTTAATTTATATTTTCTTTTCATTATATAGATTTTTTTAATATCAAAGAATCGACATCCCTTTTTTTCTTTAATATTACAATTAGAAACATGAATCAGTGAATGATTAAAATGAGAAAGCATTCAAAGAATACTTTATAGAGGATCTAATGGTATTTTCTAATCAACCCCAAATTAAAGAGAATGTATACCCTAAATAAATTATATTAAATGATGTTTTCATGTGTATATATCATGAAAATATTAGATAGATCCAATGTAATTAGATATAATATCTAAAAAAGCGGTTTACCATGTATATTTGATTGAACTAGCACACAACATGAATAACTACATGTTGTGTGACCACGGTACATGACATGTAGTACCTGGTCTCTCATGAATAAGAACATGGGTTTTCATAACATTATGGGTATCAGATACCTCAAATAGGGATAGAAAATTCATAAAAACTGAGGTCGCGCATTCTTTATTCCTAGTACATGTGGTGTACCTCAAACTCTTCAGTGAAAAAAACACACTTAGTTTAAAGGTGTGTTATGTGGAAACTGGTAGCATGGAATACCCTTAGTGTAATAAATTTCATGTTTTATAGTCTTTTGTAAAAAATTATCATTATTTTTATAGAAAAAAATTAAATATGTAATTAAAAATATTGACATGTGTTTTTTTGTAATTTATTTGGAATTACATACCCTATAAAGGGATTGATAATTGTATATTTAATCAATGACCATGTTAAAATTCATAAAATAACATATAATTTATTCTATGTAATCTTTTGTAATTAATTAATAATAAATGTAATTAATTTTGTTTAAAAAAATTGTGATGGTTGGTTAAGGATGCTTGGATGAATTTATGATAAAGTTAATTAGTTAAATTAATTCATAGCACATTATCATAATGGAACAATAAATTGATGTAATTGATTACAATATTGAAATTGTATTCTTGTCTCATGTTGTGTGAAATAAAATGAGACTAGGAAAGCCCCATGTGAGTGATTGGTTCCTTTTAATTTATTATTGTAAAATTAAAATTGATGGCCAATGTGTCATTCACTCCTCCTTATTAGTTAAGGACATATGTTATTATGCATTATTTTATTAAAACCCATTTATCCAATCTATTGGATACCCTCAACTATGTATGGGTAAATTATTTATTAAGGATGGAGAATCTAGGTGAGAGGAGGAGGTCCATGTAAAGTATTTGATGTAATACTAATCACAATGATTTACATGATCCAATGTGAAAAGTTAAAACATGAACCAATCTATGGTTCAATGTTTTCCCCCTTATTGTCAAGGGTCAATTTTTTATCCACTCGATAAAATAACCATTAGGGAATCACATGATCATACCACTTATATTTTACATTGGTCAGTTACATAGTTAGTTATTTATATTTTTTAATGTGGCGCATCCACCTAATAAATGAATTTACAACCATGCCAGATAGGAAAAAATAACTTGATAATGGGTGATTGTTTAATCATATATGGTTATTCAATTAAGTAAAATCTAATTAATCTTAATAAGGAATGTGAAATGATAAAATGGGACTTATGTGTAAGTATAAAAACACCTCAACTAAAACATTATAATGGTATAACCTTCCATTAATTATGATATAATCAACCACATAGTACATTGTACTTAAGCAACCTATATTGTGTTGACTTCAATTATTTGGGATATTTTATCTTCAAATATTTCATTAACATAATTTGGTTCACATCATTGGTATACATCCCAAGAAATACAAGGTGTAACTAAAATAAAAGAGATGAAGAAATATTTAACTATGATTTTAAGACTGTGGAGTCAACTCAAAGGGTCTATAGACTATGAGTTAATGCATTTGAAATGTTATGCCTACGTGAAACACATAAAATATATTTTTTATATCTATCCAATGTTAAGAATGGGAATATGGATCCTTTCACCTAGAATATCAAAGTGAAAATATATTTTGAACTAGATAGTGAGAACAATGGGGTTTCAAAAATATATAGTTAGATTAATAAAATTTAATTGTATTTGATTTTAATAATATATTTTGGTAATCAAACAAGTACCAATTATCTACCCTTAATTTGTGTAAATTTTAATTTAAATGACTGTGAAAACATTTTATTGTTATCTATACATGAGAAGAATGATCTTATCATCAGCATGAATTTTCATTAAAGGAATAGGCACTCACACATTATACTATTCCATGAAAGAAAATTATATTTCCTAAAAACCTCACCTTCTAAGTCATGTGACAAAGAGGCATGTGAAGAAGAAGTATCTATATAAATTAGTCATCTAGGTAATGATACTGATGTGTAATTTTTAACATATCCTACATTTAGAAAGATCATATTAATAAATATAAGGATTGGGGTTTAAATAGAACCATTTCTGAACATCAATATCTTTATCAAGAGATGGTGGGATTAATGAGATTTAAAATATTGAATTCACAATTCACATGAAATAAGGGAGAGTTAGCATCATCTTCTTATAGTTATAGTCAAGAAGATTGGTTAAATTGAGTTCTTTTACACCATATGTTTCATTATAACTGATTAGTTTAACACTATCTCATTATGTCTTCGCTACCCAAAAACATGATCTATTATATTGTGAATAATAATTTCAGAAATATTGATAAGTCACTTTCAAAACATCATACATTTATTTTCCAAGTTGATAAAGACATGGGGTATGAAAATAAAACATGTCCTTATGGTAAATAAGAAGAATAAGAGAATGGAAAAGGGGTAAAATATTCATTCCATGTCTAAGGATCTTTAAAACTATCATTCCTTGATGAAGAAAATCTAGATACATAGAAAGGAACTTTATGCATTATTATTTTCATGGGGAAATCAGGGACACTTGAAGGGGAGTTGTAGAAAACTAAAGATTTATGGGAAAGCATTATGTTTTGTCACTTTTGATTTTGATATTTCTATATCTATGGGCTGGGTATTAGATTCTACACATGGTTTCCATATTTATATATAAATATATATTCCATGTATATTTCTAAAGTTTTCATGTGATGAGGTGGCTCTACGGGCTGAAAATAACCTGAAGCTTACTGATCTATCCATTAGATACTACTATCTCACATGAGCTGTAAGATTAATTATGGTTTTGATGAATTTTTATTATCTTACTAGTGTTACAGAGAACATAATTTCAATTCATTTTTTATAGATGGATGGATTTATTTTCAACTCTATAATTGAGGTTTTTATCTTCTATAAATATAACATATTTAGGGTAAAACACAATTAAATAACAGTAATTATGTATTAAATTATGAAAATATAATATTAGTAATGGATAATGAAAAAAGTGTGAAAAAATATAGCACCTAATTATGGAATCACAGCCTTTTTCATATAAATGATAAGTTCTTGAAAAATCTATATAAAGAAGGACACTTAGACTATTTTGATCATAAACACGTGAAATTTTTCTTACATTTTAAAAAGGAATTATGATAAAATCACCATTTAGTGGTCAAGGTATGAGGACCACATAGCTCATAGAAGTGGTACACACGAATTTATATAGAAATTTATTTTTATAATCTAGAGGTGGTTTCCTAAAGATTTTTACTTTTTCTGATGACTTGAGTAGGTATGGTTATATAAACATGATGATGTAAAATTATGAATCTAATGAGAAGATCATGGAGATCTAGAGTGAAGTTAGGAGTCAATTTATTATGAATATAGATTAAATTCGGTTATATTGAAGTGGTGAATATCTTGAAAAATCATTTCCCGGCCTTCTTCAGGAGTATGGATTTTTTTCTCAACTCACTCCACCATATACCCCACAATTGAATACTGTTAGTGAAATGAGTAATAGTTCACTAATCTAGATTGTATGTTCTATAATGATTCTCACAAGCCTTCCATTAAACTTATTGGGATATGAAATATAGAAAACATCATACATACTAATCTGAGTACTAAAAAAGTAGAAAATGGTATTCCCTTTGAGTTATGGATAAGAAAGAAAATAATTTTTCCGAAGATTTTTCATGGGGTTGTATGTAATTGTTTTAGGGTATATCAACAAAAAAACTATAACCATGAGGAATTATGTTTATCTTTATAATGTATACCATGAAAAAATGACATATTATCCATATAATCCTTCAGAAAATAAAGTAATTGTCACAAGAAAGTCTATATTCATTGAGATGGATTACATCCTCAAGGATGACGATGGGAGTAAGATTGAATTCGATGAAGTTGATACCCAAGATACAAAAGAGTTGGTCAAGGAAAAGATTCCACAATTCCTTATGGATAATGTATTCCCAAAAACACAAGTGCTATATAGGATCACTAGAGATGTTAGAGATCAAGAGAGATATGGTTTTCTACTCACTGATGATGTTAACTCATTATTGGATGATAATTATGATCATATATCCTAAAAGATGGTAGTGTAATGATTATATGATTTAAGAAGGGGACATGAATTATAAGAAGGATTTCATGTATCCAACTCGTGTTTGGGTTCTGATAAATAATCTAGTGGATGTAAATCTTATTGGATGTAAATGGGTATTCAAGAGAAAACATGACAGGAAAAGTAATAAAAATAATCATAAATAATATCTAGTGGGTAATGGTTTTAAAAAATGTCAAGGCATTAGATGTGATGAATTTTTTTTTAGTTTCTATGTTTTAATCCATAAAACAATTTCATTTTATGGAACCATATAGTGACTATAAGATTTGGAAAATGGATGATAAAATGAATTTTCTTAATGGGAACCTTCAAGAGGATATGTACTAGACAAAAACATAAGGGTTTGTGACTCCAAGATATTACAAAAATTTATGACAGTTTTATAGATCCAAATATGGAATAAATAAATATTCCAGGTCATGGAACATTACATTTGATGAATCCATAAAATATATTGGTTTTATCATGAATAAATGTGATCCATTTGTTTACAATTGGTTTGGTAAGAGTGGAATGTTTTTTCATAGTATTATATGTTGATTAAATATTACTAAATGGGAAAAGATACAAGAATTACAATGGGATAAGGGCTGGTTGAGAATGTGATTCTCCAAGAAGAATATATACTAAATAGCTTATATTCTAGGGAATGTAACAATTTTTTATATATCTAAGAGGATACATGGGATATGTCAAATTATATACATTAAAAATATGCAAAAGGGGCTTATTATGGAACAATACAACATGGGATTGGTTTTAGTGTCATATGGTTTTCTTCATTCAAAGAAAATTTGTCCCCAAACATTAGAGGAAAGAGGGAGAATTTGTAAGATATGATATTATTATATGATTGGATTCATTGTGTATTCCATGTTATAAATGAGGATTTATGATACCTTTATATTATGTATTGTAAAAAAATATCAATAAGTCTATGTGAATACAATTGGACTATTGTTAAGGATATCCTTATCTATCTAATGATAACTAATTATACATTCCCAGTGTATGGAATATGTGAAGATCAATTCATCTAAGATTTTATACATTTTAGTTTTCACATAGATTGGGATGATCTGAAGATAGATTCAATAGGTGTATTTTTTCTCAATGGAGGAGTTGTGAGCTATAATAATTTAATGTATCATATTTTTAGAGAGTTTATTGTAGTTTATGAGTATATTATTGCATAAAATGTAGCCAATCATGCATGTTATATTCCTAAAACTATCAAATAACTTGATTCTAATCCTAAATTTCAAGGCCCTAACAATGATTAATATTATAAAATTGTAGTAATTGATCTATCTAAAGATTCTATGTCACATCCAAGGACAATGAACACACTTATAATATTTAATATCTTGGGTAAATTCTTTAAATTAGGTTAATTTTTAATGATAAATGTATCTAAAGAGGAAAACATGAAGGACCCTTGTTCAAGGATTTATCTTAGAAGAGGTATTAATATCATGTGAGATCTATTGGAAATATTTTTCATATCAGTTAGATCTAGTTAAAGTGAGATTCTATTAGAATTGGTTCCCTATAACTGACATTCATAGTAATTGATTTAATTTTTTATTAATGATGTTTTTTATCACATCATAATTATTCCTCTACAGAACATTTTTTTGTATCAATTTCATATAAATATACATCAAAATTAAAATTCATCGTAGTTACCTTCGTAGATGAGAAAAGGAATGTTTGATGACATTATCCTTGAATATAGTTCATTGGTTGGATGATACTATCTGATGGGACTCAGAAAATATGGGATATCAGTGGTAGGAGGATCATAATAAATTAAGACTCCTTCTCATAGAATTCTTCCTTGGTAATATTCAATGGAGCTTATTTTGATAACAAACCTATCGGTATAAATTTTACATTTCAATGTGTGATTTTATGTCTTTATATGTGGATGTGTTAATTTATCCGTCGAAATTAGGATTATAATCTATGGATATCAGGAATAATGTACTTTTATATATTGAGGAAAATCATGAAAACATATGTTTGTGATGAGGTAAGAGGAATTAGGTATGTCATAAGTGGTATTTCATTTATATATATTGTTAGAAAGTATTTATACATTTTCCCCATGTTAAGAGTTGATATCTCATTCCCTTTGATGTGAATGGAACTACCTGTATAAATCTATGCCCATGTTGTTCACTAGGAGAGTTCATTTCTATAAAATCATTGAAAAAGACATTGAGAAAATAGGTTTATTGAACCTTCATGATACTATATTTGTTTGAGATATCTCTATATAGAGATTATTTTAAAAAATAATAATTTATAGTTTTTTGGGTATCATAGTGATGTTTACATCGTTCTCAATGGGTGATTTGGTGTGTTACCAGATGATAACATTGGAAAATAGATAGTGGTATCTAATTCCACTAAGAAGGAGTCCTGGAGGGTCATACACTTAGTTTATCATAAATCTTAGTAAAATTATGGAATTTATTTTTATATATTAGAATAAATTATAAATATTTGGTTTTAGTTGATTTCCATAACTTAATCTCATTTTATTCAATAGAATGAATGAGTTAAATAATAATAATAAGTTTTTGTTTGTAATATTTATAAAATATAATATTTATTATATTTATTAGTGAATAATTCAGTGAAATTTATTAATTAAATAAAGAGTCATTATCATTGCATCAGTAAATCTAGATGTGGTAAAGCAGACCGATATTAATTGTCAATTTGAAAATTTTATACATTTTATATATTTATATTATTAAATATTTTCATATTTAATGTGATTATTATTGTTATTATTATTATTATTGGACATGGGTTCAACTAGGAACCGTTATGTGAAGAAAGGACATGTAGGAAATTTTCTAACCCAAAACATTTCATAATCAATATCTAGCTAACAAGAATTCTTTAATCACTTTTGGTGTGCGCAACTGATAGAGATATATTCTATCAATCCATAGAGAGATATCTAGAGATCTAGAGATATGGAACCTTCTTTATCTTCCTCCTTTCTCAAGTCATGTATATAACATCAAGTGTTTATCTTCCTTCGAGAATAATTTGGTTTCCATCAACCACAGACAACTCAAGAAATCAATTTCATCTATGCTAGCACACGGTGATTCTACAATGATGGTCAAAGGTTATGTTACACATGTGGATCAACACAAGAGAGATTCTATACATGTATTCCATAGATAAATTATGGGAAAATGAAATATGTTCAATAAAACCATTAATTAAGAGAAAATTACAAGTTGAAGAAATTCTATATCCTCTCAAAAATTATTTATAAATTAAATTTGATTATCTTCCTATTATATTACTATTGTTTTTCTCTAGTCATGTAATCTATGTTTATTATTGGACGTGAGGTTTTAATCATGTATGGAAATGATTACATGTATGTTAATACTAAAACCCGAGTTGGTCATTCCATCTATGGTGGTTATGCTGCAGTCAGAACCTACAACCATAGGCTTGTGGAAGTTGAGCCATTTTCCTAGTTGTTTGTTCTATTTCATCATGTTCCATGACCATTGAAATCAATGATGTATCAAATGATACATTCATATATGATTGTTTGATCAAATCTTTGGGATCATGAAAACATGATGCAGTTACACGAGTACGGATGTCCCTGATTAGGTACACATTTTCACTTATAAGACTCTATTTCCATGAATAATCTATCACTATTTGTTTATTTCAATCCTTTTAATTTTATTTATAATTAATTTTTTTAATCTGATAGTCAGAACACATATATTTAAAATTTTAAAATGTAGTTTAGAATGGAGACCATCGAGAAAGGGGTTTTACTATTGTTACATGATGACAATATTTGGAAGGAACAATTACTTATAGTGAACTACAAATAAATACAAGGATGTGGTTCCTTATGCTTCAGTAATAGGTTTCATCTTGTATTTTATGTTTTTTACTCAATATAATGTATTATATAACATTAAAATTAACAAAATATACTAATATAACCCATGTACTTGTAACTAGACTATGGTTAATATTATCTATAATTACTTCATAATAATTAAGGATAAATTCTTGATATATGGGGGGAGGAAGGAATCTTTGTCAATAGTTACACTGATGATAGATATAGAATTGAAAAATAAAAAAATCAATATCCCAATATGGTTTTATTTTTTACGTTATTGATATATTTATTAGGTGAAAGACTTCCCTATGATGAGCAATAATAGAAGACAAAAAAATAGAAGGAAATTATATCATTAAATCTAAAATTATAAAGGTATTTATTTCAATTAATAATCCCAAAATTAGATATATGTTTTTTCTTGAATCTCATGAGAAACATATATTTATTTTGAAAATAGTGGAGTGATTTTATATTCTAATAAACACTGATTTCATAAGTTATCCACACATATCCTTTGATAAAAGAATATTATAGATTAATTCATTATGAGGGGTGATTTAAATATTTATAGGGTGGATATATAGAATAATGTATATGGTCTATTAATGATTCCATTATCGCATTAGAAGTAGTCATTTCTTTTAATGTTTCTATGAATTAGATACCTGAGATACTATACATAATAATAAAATTCAATATAAATGTATTATGATTTCATAGTAAAGGTATTATATATTAATCACTCATTCACTAGTGATGTTTATTTTATTTTATAGTGTAACGATAAAAATCCATCAAAATATAATAACAAGAAATTTTACAAGAGAATTACTAAATAAGTGCTAATAAATTTGAATCTTTTTCAATTAAAGAAAAAATATATTACTTATATTTACATAATTGTTCTATTTTATGGTGTAAATTAGTAACATGTTATATTTTGAGTAAATATATGATGTAAATGGAATTTTCATGATCACATGTATATTAGATATAATGAAAATATCTTTTAAATAATATTTTGGATCTAAATCCCATCAGTTTAGTATTTATGAAACAAGTTTCGATAATTTATTAACATTTTTTATTTTTATTATAGTTCCATGTAAAATACATATATATATATATATATATTCCCTTAAATATAGGAAAACCGCTCACATTGCATCAATCTATGATTAGTATTCCAAGAATATCAACATGATAGGAGCGATGTAAAATGAGAATTATACTAATAGAAGGACCTTTCAAGGGGTCTTTATCAATAAAACTTAATCCTAATAAATATCTTAGTGGTTCAATTGGGTTATCTATCAAGTAAAAAAATAAAATCACACATATTACATTCTCAATTGTTATATTTTTTTGTTTTTTTAAACAATGAAAATGAGGTGTCGTGCATAAACTAAATAGAAAATAAATCAAAATTTAAAATGCATGAAAGCATGACTATAGATGTTATGAACGAAAGACTCAACACTCATGAGGAAACATTTTAATACCCTAATAATTTTCTAAATGTTTACACACTCCCACAAAATATGAACTTCACATCATACAAGTAAACATCACCTTGTTACATATGTGACAATGTTTATTTCCATGAATATGTGTAATAATTACAAATACACACCTCTTCCATGTGTATAAAATTATAAGACTCATCAACATAGACCCCCCCCCCACTCACGTCCCAATCAAATTTCATATCCATTCAAAATATATATAGTTGTTCTTTTATATAAAAATTTGAAGATGTTTGGGAAAATTATTTTTTTAATCTGTTTGGGGAAAATAAAGAAGTAATAGTTGTAAGGAAAAACATCGACAAACCCCTACTCCACCACTTATAAACCCTACTAGATTCATATACTAGAAAAAAAAAGATATATATTGAATAATATATTTAGAATTCATGGAATACCTCATATAGTGAAACTAAATTATAACTCCACCATTATTAAAGGTCTGATATCCCAACTCTGATGGGGAATTATTTAAACTTGGAATGAAAAAAATGATACTATATTAAAAAACATGACTATTACAAAGAAAAATCATATGTTAATCCTTTTTACTTGAAACCTTTTTAAATTGAAACTCGATTCTCTTTATAGGCACCAAGATCCCTTATCCTCTTTCATCCTTAATTATTTATATTTAGGAAATTTTAAATTTAATTCCAATTATCCTCTTCATCTTCTCTATCCTTGATCAGCCTTTATGTGGCCTTTTAATTATTTTAGTCTTGATTTTGTTTAACTGACTGAAAATGACTATTTATTGAAAAATAGACGTAACAAATAGGTCCATTCAAAATTATAGAGGATATAAATGATGAAGAATGAGGGAATACCCAGATAGAAAAACATTACAATCATCCAGGAGAGATCCTAAGCAAGAATATAAAATAATGATTACTCCCAGAGATCTTGTGTTTTTAAGATAATCAGCGATGAAGTTCCCTTCCGTATACATATGTTTGACGTGAATTCCCTGGTTAATGTAGCTTCTACAATTTCTAATAAGGTATTCCATGTCCCAATGTACCCTAACCTTCCCTTGGATCAAACAGACCAGCAAGGTCGAGTCGCATTCAAATTTTTAAATCTTTATGTTTAATCTTATACATAACATAAAGATAGTATCCAAGGCTCTTTTCTCTAATACAAAATAAGTACTTATACCATATAATGAGCAAAAACCCATTAGAACATATCCTTGATAGTCTCTTATAGGGCCGCCACCCATCATCACCTCAAATCTATAGAATGTATCAACATTAAGCATCAAACTAGATGCCTAAGGTATCTATTTAACCAAAATACCATAACCACTTTTACTTCTTTCCTCAGTATAAAAGATCTTTTATAGAACTATTTGTAATGAAATCACAGAAAACCAACCTTTTAGAAGCTCATCCAGTTCAAAAATGAGGGACAAGGTACAATCATGTACGAGCGAGGTTGAGTATTGTCCTATTTATATGATCTTATTTCTCTCTTCCAAAATGATCCAACAACATTCTACAAAAAACATCACCTGGGACCTCAATTCCACTCCTGTTTGTATGGTTCCCTTGAACTAATTCTCAAAAAATTATTTAAAAGAATAACCATTTACCCGATGACCAAATATTCTACCCAAGAAGTTCGAGATTCCCATAGTCAAATACCCAGCAAAGAAAACATTCCATGAAAATTCCTATTTGGGAGAAATGCAGTAGTCACATTGGGATTCTAGAACAAACAACTTCATTTGGATGTTCTTTTCAGTTGAGAGTGCATTGTTTCTTAGTCTTCAAATAAGAAAGTTTCGTTTTCTAGTTATCTCTTTACACCAAATTCTTGGAGCCCATTCATTGGTACCTCTTCTCCCATGCATCATAAGATTGAAATACATGCTGTTGAAATCCCCAAACGATGACTCAGAGAAGACCCAACTATCATGTTCATCTATCAGTTGAATGCTCTTATAGAGATCATTCTTATCTTGGTTAAAGATGGCATCAAAAAAACAAAAATGTAATATTGCCTCCATGAAGGAGATATTGGAAACTAGACATCTCGAAAATATTACTTCTCCCCAGAAAAGTTGGATCCCCAGAAATTGTTGTCACCACTTCCAACCGCCTAGTGACCCTTATCCTACAGCTCCTCAAGGAAACCCAACATGCACCACAAAAGGTAAGATGGCCCCATGGGTCACTCAAACCATTCTTCCCTGTTTTCTACAGATTGATTTTTCATGAATATCTCCCAAGGGTATTCTCCCTCCATGATCTCCCATGCAATACGGGCCTCGACAAACTGCATAGTTTCTTCAATACTATAATGATTGATTCCTTCATCGTTAATAGGTCTAGCCAACTATGGTCAGGCTTCCTAGTGTCATTTTCCTCTTTGATTTAAATTTCATAGGAACTTATTCATTTATTTTTCCAAGTTTTTTACTATCACTAGATGAGGTTTAATAATGGACACAAAATGCATAAAAACTGAGAAATCATTCTTTTGAGCAGAGTTATATGTCCTACGAATGAACGAAATTTATTTTTCAAGCTACCAATTCTTTCAGTAATTATTCTAATGATGTTACCAAACATGGAACTTTTAATTATTCCATTGGATATTGGAGGCCCAAGATATTCAATTGGGATTTAATACCTTTTCATGCCAAGACACTTCTGTATTTTTTTGCTGAAACCTCTAGAAAATTTGTTGGATATGAACACACTACTTTTCCATTGATTAATTAATTTTCCACTCAACTTTCCATACATAGTGGTTATGCCCATAAGACTAGTGATTGATCTATGCCTTGTATTGATGAATATGATAATATTATTAGGGAAAATTAGATGAGATATCATTCCACTATCGAACCTATTTTTGTGTGGCATCAAAGACCCATTTTCCAAACACCACACAATGTTTCGAGATAAAGCCTCTTAAACTAGGGTGAATTCAATGTGAGAGAGGGGGTCTCCTTTTCTAAAACCATGCATAGTATTAAAGATCCTGAATCCTTTCCCATTCAATGATATCGTGATCCATGGTGAAGAATAACACCTGAAGCATAAGTCACAAAACCATTCATGAAAAACAAATTTCTTCAACACTATTATAAATTTCCATTTGAGTTCGTCATAGGAATTTCTCATATCAAACTTTATACTAGTAGTAGAACTCATAACTCTTAAATTAAATTCGTCAACTACCTCTTTAAAAATGCCCACAATACTAGAATTTTGTACATTTGCGCAAGCTGGAGTGGAGGAGTATTAGCGACTACCATTTGACAGTCCCTAAAGGGTGTATTAGCGAATTCCATTTAGTGGTCACTAGTAATGTTGCGGAAAGGTGGGAAAACACTACTGGTTTATTGTTTCAATATTAGTGACCACCATTTGATGGTCACTAAAGGGGGTATTAGCGACCGCCAAATGGGGGTCGCTAATACTAAAATGAAAAATAGAGGGATTTTTCCCACCTTCTCGCTTGTATTCTTCGTAGCAATACTCTGCGACACATCCCGCAACCCACCACCGCCCACATCCCCGCCCTGGTCACCGATGGTCAACACATACATACCATGGCTACCTTCATGTAGCCCTCTGGTCTCCCCCCAACATACCCTCACCACACCCCAACCACCATTAATGTACCCAGATACACTTCGTCCGCCGTGCATCTCCCATTGCCGGTGAAGCAAGGTTGTATCATACCTCCTCTGTCTCATCATGTCACCCATGTCTCCCTATACATACATGACCGAAAATTCTGGGATTTGTGGTGGATCTTTAGTGTCTACCAAATGGAGGACACTAAAGGGATTTAGTGATGGATTTTAGCGGTCGTTAATACTGTTATTTCTAGTAGTGAGACTACCCCTTGAATGTCTCTACCGTTCACAAAGACATGTTTCTCCTCTGAGATAAGTTTTGGTATGATACCACTTATCTACATATTCACTAAATTTGAGAGAATTTTGAATGTGAAATTACAGATATATATGGTTCTAAATTGATTAAGATAACACAAGTGGAAACAAAGGATTTAGCATCAACATAATAATGTCAGTTTTTTATAAACAGACACCAATAGTATGTGAGGGAACTTATTGGATTTGGTTTTCTGTAAAACTGACGCCACAACCCATTTATCTATATTTTTCACGTTGGTTTTTG
The DNA here is from genome assembly GCA_963277665.1 of Viscum album. NCBI lineage: Eukaryota > Viridiplantae > Streptophyta > Magnoliopsida > Santalales > Viscaceae > Viscum > Viscum album. Next base: position 1,499,633,054 of record OY728146.1, on the reverse strand, counting down.
TTAAAATCGACATGAAAAATAATAAAAAAAATGTTTTGGGGTCAGTTTTAGAAAAAACAGACGCCATATTATTAATTTTAAGCATCGATTTTCCCAAAAACGGACGGCGAAATAAAAAAACAAAGACTTTCAGAGTTTGTTTTTACCAAAACCGATGCCGAAAGGTTTTTTTAAAATAAAAACCCACGGTGGCGCTCTCAACTCGCAACTACCTTGGAGCCATATTCATGATCCTTGATGTCCATTGTTAACAGTTCTCTTAAATTTTCTCATTTTGCAGTTTGTGTTCTTTTTTATCCTCCCTTGATTTATCTTCCACGATTTATTTCTTCTTTTGTAACCCTATTTTGCCTAATTTTTTATTTTGCTTTAATTTTAGTTTTTGTTTATCATTATTTTTTGTTTGTATCATCAATGTTGGTATTGATTTTGCAGTGTTTGTTTTTCCAATTCATTATACAGTCAAAGTTTTGATTGAGGATCTCTATTTGGGTTAAACGTCAAATTTTGAATTTTTTTTATATTTGTAGATAAATTATTTATCATTTGATTTTGTTATTTATTTGATTAAATTATTAGATTATATTTTATTTTAAATGTGTTGAGACATGGGTCAATATTCTGTCAACAAACATTCTTAAATATCCTATCAAAAAATGGAATCTTTTTACATTGACTCTAATTTACCACACCTACAACATGTGAGAATTCTAATCAAACACTATTACCCACCCCCACATCATATTCCAATCCCAAATTGATGTGCTTCTGTAGTCTAAGAAAATCACAAGCATGTTAGTATCTGAAATGTAACAGTCAATGGATTGTAAATGTGTTTCATATCTGATGTTTTCTATCTGATAATCAATAGTTTTCATTAAATGTGATTTTGTTTACAATTTATCTAATATATATTTAAATGATTATATTTTTTAATATATTCAACAATTATATACTGGTATGAAGTATTTAATGGATCGTAATTGGATTTATTTACATATAACCACTAGTGAATATGAAAAAGGAGTTGATGATTTTTTTGGAATTTTCTAAAATCCATCTTTCAAACATTGATTTGATTTTTTGTCCATGTGTGAAGTGTGTAAATATGAGAAAGTTAAAATCTTGATAAATCAAGGATTATCTCATTTGTTAAGTTTTTATCCTTAATTATACACATTGGATCAGGCATAGTGAAAGAACTGAAAATTCAACATCCAATGTTGATGAAAAAAATTTATAATGAGGTAGAGGATTGTATTGAAGAATTATTTCAGAATTTAGGTGTTGAAACCGTCAAAAAAAACACTTACTATTGAACGATTTTATGGATATTCTGAGAAACCATTATTCTCAGGTTGTAGTAAATATATAGTGTTATTAGCTATTTTGAGATTAGTTAACTTAAAATAAAATGATGGATGGAGTGACAAAATTTTCTCCAGCTTACTTGAGCTTTTAAATGAGCTACTTCCAGAAGGCAACAAGCTTCCAAATTACAATTATGAGGCAAAAAAAATATTATGGAAAATGGGATTGGGGTATAAAAAGATACAAGATTTCCCCAATGATTGTGTATCGTATAGGAAAGAAAATGAATATTTATCGAGTTTTCATACATGTGGGACATCAATCTATAAGATAGATGGGAAAGTCAACTTAGATTCATTCTTAGGTGATGTCATGTAACATCATGAAAAATCAATTTTGTACTTTCCAATGATATCACTCAATATTTTTTGCATACAATTCTGATAATTCAATTTTGATTCATTTTTTTGTACTAGAATAAATAATAAGGATATATAAATTTGTTACCTTCCAATAATTCCTCGTTTGAATCATTTATTTGTAAATTAAATTGATGAAAAAAGGTTAAGATGGAATTCAGATGAGCGCATCTCTGATGGTAACTTATGCCAACCTGACGATTCACCCCAGTGGAAGAGTTTTGATTAAAAAAATTCATGATTTTGGATGTGAAGTTAGAAATCTCAAAACAGGATTGTGTACTGATGTAATTAATCTATATCGGAGCCTCAGTAGCCAACATAGTTCAAGGCCTGTTTTGCTGGTAGTTTACAACTTTTCCCCACATCAATGTATGTACAAAAAATATGTTATGATGAGTTTGATTATTTTGGGACCAAAACAACCGGGAAATGATATTGATGTGTATCTTTCACCATTGAATGATGATTTGAAACTATTGTGGGAGGAAGGTGTTAAAGTTTTCAATGCATACTAGAAAGAATATTTTCCATTGCGTGCTATGATAATGTTCACTATAAATGACTTTCTTTCATATGAAAACTTTTCTGGATATAGTATTAAGGGACATAAATCATGTCCAATTTGTGAAGAAAAAACTTCATATTATCAATTACATAATGGAAGAAAGACAATGTATATGGGACATCGAAGATATTTGTGAATTGATCATCTGTATCGTAGATTGAAAAAAGCCTTTAACGGTTTACAAGGATACAACCTTCCCCCTCAACCATTGTCAGCTAAGTAATATTATGACAGGGTAAATGATATTGATTCAACATTTGTAAAGAAAACATGTTCTGTTATTCAAAGAAATATATTGCGAAGAAGAAGTCTATTTTTTCGAACTACCATATTGGATATTTTTAGAGAAAAAACATAATGTTGAGGTTATGGATGTTTAGAAAAAACATATGTGATAGTTTTATTGGAACTTAGTTAGACATAAAGGCAAGAAAAAAAGATGGATTTCATTCTATATTTGACTTGATATTAGTGAGAATACATTTGGAGTTATCTCCCATTGTGAAAGGAAACATAACATATTTACCTCCGTCTTGTCACACATTAAGCAAGATTGAAAATTTGAATTTTTTTTCAATTTCATCATTGTATTAAAGTACCCAATGGTTTTTATTCAAATGTGAATAATTATGTGTCATTGATGTATTGTAAATTAATAGCTATGAAATCTCATGATTCTCATGTGTTGATGCAAAAACTTCTACCTGTAGAAGTGCATGGTATATTGCTGACATCTGTCAGAAAGACAATCATCAGGTTATGTAATTTCTTTAAATCTATTTGTAGAAAATTCGTTCATCCAAATTTGTTAGATGTGTTGGAGAATGAAGGAACTCTTATTCTTTTTCATCTAGAAATGTATTTCCCGCCCACTTTTTTTGATATAATGGTTCATTTGCTGATTCATTTGGTGAGTGAGATAATAATATGTGGGCCTGCTTATTTAAGATTGATGTATCCTTTTGAAAGATATATGAATATTTTTAAAGGATGTTTTAAAAATCCTTATCGACGAAAGGCCTCTATTGTTCAAAAATATGTATCTGAAAAGGTGAATGAGTTCTGTACTGGTTATTTTTATGAGGTGGAGCATATTGGTCTCCCTGTATATCGACGTATGACAGTTGATAGTGAAGGTAGATGGGTTTGAGTCTTGATGGTAATGTACATTCCACGTGGCGAAGTGATTCAGGCACATTTATACATTTTAAACAACACGGATGAGGTTCAATCATATATATACTCAAAAATTACAGAATTAAAGTTACGATATCAGAAAAGAAATGTTAAATGGTTGATGATTGAGCATAAGAAGACATTTGTTTCATGGTTTAAATGGAAATTCACCCCAGATATATCTGCATAAGAAACATTGATGTGGTTAGAAGGGGTACCATCTCTTAATGTGATCACATGGTCTGTTTTTGATATCAATGGATACACATTTTATACAAAAAACCTGAATGACAAGAGTACTGTTCAGAATAGTGGTGTGATGGTTTTTGCTGAAGCAGTGCATTTTTCGAGTACCAAAGATAAAAACCCAATTTCTGTATCAATTTCAAATTTGTGAGTTCTTGAAGACATATGAGAAATTTATTATATTAAATTTTGAGTCCTTGATTTTATGTGTAATTGGGTTGATAGTAATATTGGTGTGAAACATGATGAATAAGGGTTTAAACTGGTTGATTTGAAAAGATTTAATTACAACAAGGAACCATTTGTCATGGAAACACATGTAAAATAAGTATTTTATGTCATTGATCGGTTGAATGATTAGTGGTAAGTTGTTTTTCTAGGAAAAAGATACCATTTGGGTGATGAAGATGATACTGATGATGTTAGCGATTTACATTATCCTTATTCATCTATTACGCATTTTTTAGATGATTACAATGAGTATAAGACAGACATAGTGCATGCAGTACGTAATGATCATGATAAAGGCATGTGGGAAAACAATAAATTAGTCTCCTAATTTTAATAGTAAAAATTTATATTTTGTTTCCTTTTTTGAAACATACAAATGCGTGCCTCTTTTTTTACTTACTTATTTTTTCCATCATTGTTTCTAATTATTCAGTTTTCTAATGATATGCTGGTACACAAAATTTCATTACACTTTCTAGTAGAAATGTTAGATACATATAGAGAGGATTAGTTATCGAGGTATATCTATTTTGAAATATTATTATATATTCAGTAATATAATTATTTAATTAAATAAAAATGTCAATTTACAAAAAAAATCACAGGACTACTGATGCATCCTCGGTAGAGGCGACTTCTCCTGTAACCACTAAAAAATCATGTTCTCAAGATGGTAAATGTGGTATTACATGTTTACCAAAACTATCACTTTCTCGTGAGGATGACAGAGTACCCATCTATTTTGATGATGGAAATAATGCAGGTGGCCCATCGACTATTCAGTTTGTCAGTTATATAGCATTGTAGAGTTGTTGCATAATCAATATTTTATATACTGATTGGAAGTCAGTGGACCGGACACTGAAGCAATATCATTGGGATGTCGTGACGGTAAAATATCATAATTGATTTCTTTTATCACATTTTTTTAATATTATATATTATAAATTACATATTTAATTTATTCAATTACATATGACATTCCTTTTTGAGGAAACCAAAGAAATTAAGAAAAGGCATCTCTCCTTAGTGGTGGTTCGATGGAGAGATTTTAAAACAAAATTGACAAAAAAATAATTTTTTGGAAAGAGAAGGTTTGAAATCACAAGCCTTATGTGTCAATTCATAGATGAAGATACAAGGAAGTGATTTGTTGACAGCCGTCAGGAAGAAAAATTCCAAGTATGATAATTATTTTATATTTGAAAATTTATGATATATTATTCTTTTTAAATAGTAGTTTATTTTTATATAACAGGACTCCGTGAGATCTAATCAGGAGATCTAGTTGAAAAATGTATACCCTCATACTTTATCACATGGAGGGTATTTGTATTTGGAGCAGAAAATGATTAAATAAAAATTTGAAGGATTAAGAGCTCGATCAAGAAGTGGTTCAGAAGAAGTCCAATTTGGTCCTCCATCTCCTCCCACTCGCCATGAGAAATGGAAATGAGAAAGAAGAAGGAAAAATGAACAATATATTATAGAGGAAGCTAAGCTAGTAGCTAATTGAATGGTAAGTAAATATTATTTAGTTATTAACAATTTTTCTATTTTATAAATTATAAAAACTTATACAACTTTTTTATTTTTCATTTCAGGATGAACATCCGGAGCAAGAGGCACATGGATCTTTTATCCTCATGGGTAGGATGGACATCCTATTCACGGATTTGGGAAATACAGAACACCTCGATCGTGTTAGAGGATATTAGGCGGGTGTTAGTATTTGGAAGGTTTTTGGTAAGAGTAAGAAATCAAAAGGCCCAGAGATAGAATCCTTAAAAGAAGAGCTGAATGTTATGAAACAGTCTATGGGTTATCAAATTCAAGCAGTAGTTCTGAAGGCTTTGTTAGAACACATGGCAAGATAATCACAGTCTACACAGCCTTCTCATGTATATATTTATTTTTCCCCAATTTTTTTATTTTATAAACTATAATCACAAATATAAGTTTTTCATATTTAAGTCTTCACAGTCTGCTCACCCGGACTACCCTACCCCATCTGCTTACTCTGCCCCATCTGTGCAGCCTTCCCAAGTATGTTATTTATATGTCATAAATTTTTTTATTTTATAAATTATAAAAACTAATATAACATTTTCATTTTTCATCCTTCTCAGTCTACTCACCTGGGCTACCCTACCTCATCTGCTTACCCTGCCCCGTCTATGCTGCCTTTCAGGGTATATTATTTTATTTTCATCAATTTTTTTTATTTTATAAATTAGTAACACTAATATACCTTTTTCATTTTTCTTCTTTCTCAGCCTACTCCCCCGAACTACCCTACCTCATCTGCTTACCATGCCTCATCTGCACAACCATTCGAGATATATTATTATTTTTCATCAATTTTTCTATTTTATACATTATAAACACTAATATACTTTTTGCATTTTTCTGCCTTCTTGGCCTGCTCACCTGGACTACCCTGCCTCATATGCTTACTTTGAACCTCCACCTCCTCGCTCGGATCAAGCCTTATATTGTGAGTTATTTTCTAGAGATCCTCATTTACATATTGTTGTGTAATGACAGGTTCATTTTCTGGGGGACTCGGTACATCATCAGCCTATGCAGATGGGCCAGGTAAGTGTATTGGTACATGATATTATAGATCATAATGTTCTACTGTCATTTCCTACTACGGAGATTACCTGTGTTGGGGAATGTCTGAGACATTTTTTACTTTCTCCAACTGGTCTTCTATGTTATATTTCATATAAGGTATGCACTTTTTTAAATATTAACTACAAATGTTTCAAAATTAATTATAATGTTTTTTGACATTTTACTCATATATGAATATCTGAAAGAAAAAGAAACTACCCAAATGCAACAAAATGTTCCGGAACAGACGGTTATAGAACCTTCAAATAATTCTTCTAGGTTACAAAGATTATCTCAGGCTTCTACTTCCTTGAATTATTTCTATGAGTTTCGGATGACGCCAGATATATGTGGAAAAATTTATCCATTGAAAATAATGATAGAAGATATCATGCATTTATTTGATTTGGAAAAGTTCTAGCTGAGTGTGGTGCAGTTGTTTTTCATGTAAGTAAATTGACATTTGAATTGTTGTTTCTTTAATAAAAGATGGTTTTAAATTGACTAACTATATATTCTTTTTAATTTAGGTATCTACACAAGATTCTTTTACAAAAGGAAAGTACATGAATTTACACATTATAGATCCAGAGTACATTTCCTTGGAAGTCATACATGTGAAGAATGATGATAGAGTTCAATATATATCTGAGAGATTATCACAGACAGAGATTAAATACTGGTTTTTTTCATTTCGTGATAAGTAAGAACATAAATATAATTATGAACTAATGATCATTATAATGTCATTAATTGTGAACTTTTTGTATTATAGGGTACATTGGATGTTATGTGTATTTTACCCAAGTGAATGTACTTTATATTGATTTTCTTTTTATTATGAAGAGTTTGTAAACCATTTTCCACCATATTAAACAAGTAAGCTTTTTTTATTTTTTGTAAGCTCATTATGTTTATTTTTTTTTATTTTGACATGTATTATTAGTTCATATATAAAAAAATGCAGTTCATGGAAACAATTTAACAAGGAATACATGTCAGTAAAGAAACCAAAGAAAATCAAATATGTAGAAGTACAGGTAATTAGTTTTTATATTATGTCTTTTTTCTGAATTTATTGTTATATATTGTATTTATTATCAATTTACTATTTTATAATTGTAGTGACATCGTCAAAATGGAATTCTTGAATGTGGTTATTATATTTTATGATTCGTGTATGATATAATCACAACTGGGGAAACTACTAATTTTCATAAGGTTAGTTGTATTAATTTTTTTATATTTTCTGCCATATTATATTATTTTTTTAATCTCATATCATTCAATATTATTGTAGGTATTCAATGATTCACATTCTTATTCCCATTTTAACATGACTCATATTTGATCTACTTTGGTGAACTATTTGTTAATTCTGGTTATGATTTGAGGTATGTGCATTCTAATATTTATAAATAATAATACATATGGGTTTAAAAAACTAACTCTTTTGATATATTAGGTGTTTAAACCTACCAATAATAAAATTAATGATTCAACAATAACCAACAATGAGCCTTCTGTAAATTTCAGGTACGTGTATTCTAATTTTCTTTTAACTTTTAACGGTGGTTTTTTTGTTTATGCTTGGTATATGTAAGTTATATATTTTTATTGAATGATAAACACGGTATGAATATTGCTTTATATTGTGTTTTTTTATAGGGTTTTAGATATTTTTATAAGTTCTATTTTCTGATTTTTCTAAAAAAAATTAATTTACGACGGTGGTTATTTTAAAAACCGACGCCGGTTTTTTAAAAAAAAATTGGGGTTTCGTCATCTGTTTTAGAAAAAACCGACACTGAAACCCTTAACGAAAATAATTTTCGACATCGGTTTTCTAATAACCGATGTCGAAAAGCTTATTTTTTACGTCACATTTATATATGTCCGTTAAAAATTGACGTCAAAAATAAAAAAAAACGATGTGAAATTGTGTTTTTGCACTAGTGTCAGTATGGTGTTTAACCTTGGGTTACAAAACGAACCTAGAGGCACAAACTTCCCTAGGAGGTGGACCTTCTATGAAAAGTCATGAACCACCTCAAACACATCACCCATTGTAATACTCCATGTTTTCAAGAAATACACAGGGAAACTATCTTGCCCGAGGGAAATCTCTTGTTTCAACCTAAACACTGATTCTTATATTTCTTCTTCCCCTGGGACCGTGATTAATAATTTGTTGTCCCCCTATCCCACCAGACATGTGATGCAACTCATAAAAGGCTCTAATTGTGTATGACCATCATGACCATCATCATAAACCTCCCTCGGGCTCACCAACAGATCCAGGAAATAATTTTGAGCCATATTACCTGCCACTTCCACATCAGCCGTGAAAGAACCATCCACACTTTTCAGGTTGATCCTCCTTGAAAATTTCCTTTATCTGATACAAGATTGAAAAAATATAGTGTTCTGGTTTCCCTCCCTAATCCATAAATCTCTATAGTTCTCCCTACAAACCCTTTCAATTCTAAGAAATGATTTTGCTAGATTATTTAGTTTCTCGGTCACAGTCATGAAAACATCGTCATCCAATATATTTTGCAAGTCATCCTCAAGCTTCTAGATATCCAGTTTAAGAACCTCCAAATTGGAATCCCATTCAGTCATGGAGATCGAGTCCAAGAGATCACATTGGAGATAGTGGAGACATTTTGAAGGACTCATCCACACATATCCACTCACCGATTGAACCCAAGAATCATTAATCACCTGAATCAACCCATCCAAATGATGCCAGATTGCTATTTAGTGAAAGATTTTTTATCCTCGATCCTCTGCTTTCAAGTCAACCAACAATAGAGTATGGTGTGAGGGAGTACTATTAAGGTGAGAAACCAAATCTCATGGGAAGGAATCCATTCCATGTAAGTTCAAGAGACACCTGTCTGCACCATATCCTTGCACTTCCTATCCTTTAGTTGCACCGTGTAAATTTATTCCCGATAAAACCCATTTCAAAAAGGCCATTAAAATCTATGGAATTATGAAATACTTTCATGCCTTGACTAATAAGATTTGTTCCTCTCCTTTTCTCTGAAGTGTTAGCAATAGAATTGAAGTCTACACTGTTGAACATATATGCGTGCATTCTGTTGCAATGAAATTAATTCGTCTGTTTTGTTTACATTCTGCATGTTTGTTGTTTTTGCATGGAATTGTTTCATGGGGTTCTGTTGGCCCGTTTTTTCGGTCTGGACTCGTTTCCTGGTTCACTGTGTTTGGACCCGGTTTATTAGTTTTCCTTACTGATAGCGTGGACCTGTTGTGGCTGTTGATTACCGTCCATCCGACGGATTGGATTTGCTCCCGTTGTGTTTCTTCTGGATGGCCTTGATCCGTTGTGCGACGTGCCTCTCCACTCAGTCGATACCACGTGCACCATGCGCTGGCTCGTCTCGGTTATGCGAACCGTCCTGGTGATCTCTGCCGTCCACGCGGCATCCATCCCGCTGATCTGCTGCGCTGCCTGTTGTCTTCTGTTGCGCATTGATTGCTTCTCTTTCTCTGTGTGCGAAGATAGGAGCGCTTTTTTCTCAGTTGCTGAGGATTCCGTCTGGTTCAGAGAGAGCTCTCGTCGAGCTTGGATTTGTTTCGATTCCGCGAAGACGAAGGACGAACTGACAAGGAGCCGCCCGGCACCCGCACTCCCCACTGCCGTAGCACGAGCCGCCTCCTGTAACCGGATATCTCTTCTGGTGGAGATTTAGTGGTGATCGTCCCAGTACCTGGGTTCTTTGAAGGCTACGCTTCAAGGGGGTAACAGTTTTACATTCTTTTCACTATATCCATGATCTGGTTTGTAGATCTTGGCTCTGTCGCGGTTTATTCTTTCTTTAATATGTATGCTACTGTATCCTTCTTTCTTGTGTGCGTGAGTCCGTCCAGGAGTGGACGGGGTTGACTCTATGTGACAGGCTTGATCACTGCCACCTAGTTCAGCAAGCCCGGCCTCCTCGGATAGTTTCTATGGTCCTTTAATTTTGCATTCGAGTCTGTATTGTGTTCCTGTACCCTTTTCTTGCTTTCTTAATAAAATAGTTGCCATGGGTGGTGTTCTCTCCGTGCACATAGGTCCCCTTGGGACTGAATCACGTTATATCTGTTGTTCGTTATTATCTTGCACAGCTTCGTTCATCTTGAATCTCGACTGAGATCCTTCCTCCAGATTTATCGAGGATCATCGATTCTGTTTATAATAAAGTTTTTTCTTGTTCACCGTTTAATAAACCAGTGGATCTTGGCTTCATTAGGGTTAGTACGTTTAGCCTTCTATAAGTGGTATCAGAGCCTTCTATTTTATTATTATGGGTTCGACGAAGTTTGATATTGATAAGTTCGATGGAGAAAACGATTTTAATCTCTGGAGAATTAAGATGACAGCCTTGTTAGATCACAACGACCATATCGATGCCCTTGCTGGCACTAGGAAGAAAATCACCACTACTGCCCCTGATGGGTAGGCTTCCACTTCATTTGTAGATGTCCTCGAGGAAACCCTGAGAAAATCCCGTAGTTTAATCCTCTTGTCTTTAGGAGACAAGGTCTTTAGAGAAGTCGCATATGAGTCCTCTGCTGCTGGTATTTGGTCTAAATTGAAATCCCTTTATATGACAAAATCCCTTGTTGGTAGGCTATATAAGAAAATGAGATTGTATACTTTTAAAATGCACCCTGGAACTGCAGTCAGGACACATATTGATGAATTCAATAAAATCTTATTAGACTTGGCCAACATTGATATTAAGTTGGATGATGAGGACCAAGCCATAATATTGTTAAAATCATTAGATGATTTATTTAACTCTGCTAAATACTCTATGATGTATGGTAAAGACACATTGACTTTAGAGGAAGTTAAATCTGCCTTGCTCTCTAAAGATTTGCAAAGAAAGGGTATTGTAAAAACTGAGGCTGAGGGTTTAAATGTTAGGGACAGAAGTTAGTCAAGAGGCCGAAGTGAGTCAAGGGGTAAAAGCAAAGATAGGGGTTGGTTTAAGAAACATAGGAGCGAGTCTAAAGGTAAGGTAATCAAGTGTTTCCAATGTAAACAGCCCGGGAACATTAAAAGGAACTGCCCCAACAGGAAGGGTGACTATAAAGAAAGTAATAATGACCATTCCTTGTTAGTCGAACAAGACTTTGACACTGTTGATGTATTAAATGTCTCTGATACTGCCATTACAAATGAGTGGATTCTGGATTCAGGATGCTCATTCCACATGTGTCCTAGGAAGGAGTTCTTTACTGAGTTAAGGGAAGTCAAGTCCGGTGAGGTTTTTCTAGGGAATAACGAGAGCTGCCACATTATGGGAATAGGCTCAATATCTCTTGAGCTTCATGATGGGTCTGTCAGGTCTCTAGAGGAAGTTAGGTGGGTACCCGAACTGAAAAGAAACCTAATATCCCTAGGAATTCTTGACCAGAGAGGGTACAGCTTCATGTCCGGATCCGGAAGCCTTAGAATAGCCCGAGGATCCCTCACAGTAATGAAAGGAACCCTTCGCAATGGCCTGTATGTGTTAGATGGTAAGGTGCATATAGATCACTTGAATGCCTCTTCTAGCTCAGGAATGGATTCCACTGCTTTGTGGCATAGGAGACTAGGGCATGTTAGTGCCAAGGGTCTTAGTGAACTCCAAAAATAGGGTCTGTTAAGCAATATTACTCCGAAAAATCTCCCCTTTTGTGAAGACTATGTGTATGGGAAGTCTAGGAGGGTAAGTTTCAGCAGGTCTTTGTATAAGGCTAAAGTGCCTCTCGAATGTGTGCATTATGATTTATGGGGTCCTTCAAGAGTTACCTCCCATGGTAGAGGCTTATACTTTGTTACCTTCCTTGATGATTTCTCCAGGAAAGTTTGGATTTATATACTTAAACACAAGTCTGACACCTTTCAGACTTTTATGAAATGGAAAGCTTCTGTAGAGAGTGAAAGTAACAAGAAACTTAAAGCCCTTAGGACCGATAATGGTTTAGAATATTTATCCAATGAGTTCATTGAATATTGTGAATCAGAAGGAATTAAAAGATACCGAACTGTAGTGGAAACTCCACAACAGAATGGGTTAGCAGAGAGAATGAATAGGACTGTCCTTGAGAGGGTGAGGTGTATGTTATCCCACTCAAAACTCCCCAGGTCCTTTTGGGCTGAGGCTGCTTCAACAGCAGTGTATCTCATAAATCGTTGCCCATCTTCTGCCAACTCCTTAAAGACACCAGAAGAACTCTGGAAGGGAATTCCCCCGAATCTTAGTCACCTTAGGATTTTTGGATCCATTGCTTATGCACATTCACGGAATGATAAGCTTGCTCCTAGGGCTGTTAAGTGTATATTCGTGGGATATCCAGAATGTGTTAAAGGGTATCGTTTATGGGTAGATAAACCTGGTTACCAGAAGTACATCATCAGCCGCGATGTTGTTTTCCATGAATCTGGCATGTCCAAAGATAAGGAACTAGAACATGCTGGACCCTCTGAACAAGATACTAAACCCCCACGGGACATAACTCCTCTAGGTGTTGAAGTCCCTTTAAGATACAGTGACCAACCGCAGTCTAGTACTGACACTGCTCCCATGGTCACCCAATCCCAACCTGAATCAGATTCCAGTTTGGAATCAGAACCTGAGGGCCTAGAATCGGATGACCTGAGCAGCTATCAGCTTACCCGAGACAGAGAGAGAAGGGTTATTAGACCCCCAGCCCGATTCAACCAGGCAGACATTGCTGCCTATGCTTTTAATGTAGCTCAGGATCTGTCCAATGATGATCCTCAAACATATAAGCAAGCCATTAAGTCCAAAGAAGCCAAGATTTGGGTGAGAGCGATGCAAGAGGAGATGAATTCCCTTCTTAAGAACAACACTTGGGTTGTTGTTCCCCGACCCAATAACCAGAAAGTTATAGGTTGTAGATGGATCTATAAGAAGAAGGAGAACAATGTAGGAGAAACTAAGATCAAGTTTAAAGCTCGTATGGTTGCAAAAGGTTTTCTACAGCGTGAAGGCATTGATTATAGTGAAATCTTCTCCCCTGTTGTTAAACATTCATCCATTCAAATCCTGCTTGCATTTGCTGCCAAATTTGATATGCATATTGAACAACTCGATGTTAAAACTGCTTTTTTACACGGTAACCTAGATGAGACTATTTATATGACACCTCCTGAAGGATTTTCAAATTTGTTCAAACCTAATCATGTTTGTCTTTTACAGAAGTCCTTGTATGGACTTAAAAAATCTTCGAGACAATGGTATAAAAGGTTTGATTCCTTTATGATTGAAAATAAGTTTTATAGAAGCAGATTTGATGCATGTGTATACTTCAAGACTGTTAAACATGAGCATGTTTATCTTTTATTAGACGTTGATGACATGTTGTTGATCTGCAAAAACATGAGGATTATAAATGTTGTTAAGCACCAGTTGAACTGTGCCTTTGAAATGAAAGACTTAGTCCATGCAAATCAAATCCTTGGTATGGATATAATTCGGGATAGGAAGGCTAGAACTTTGTACTTATCCCAGTATGATTATATTAGGAAGGTGTTAAAAAGATATATGTTTGAGCATGTTAAACCCGTTAAAATTCCCTTAGGTCAACACCTTAAGTTGTCCTTAAATCAATCACCTAAGAATGAAAATGAGACTGCCTTTATGAATAAGATTCCATATGCAAATATTGTGGGGAGTCTTATGTATGCTATGGTCTGTTCCAGACCAGATTTAGCCTTTGTTGTTTGTACTTTGAGTAGGTTTATGGGGAAACCTGGTAAGGCACATTGGCATGCTTTAAAATGGTTGTTAAGGTATGTTTCCATGTCTGATAAATTGTGCATTCGATATGGCTTAAATACTAATTTTAATGATGGCATTGTTGGTTTTGTTGATTCTGACTATGCTGCTAATATTGACACCCGAAAGTCTATCACTGGCTTTGTTTTTCATGCATATGGAGGACCGGTATCCTGGAAATGCAACATGCAGTCAGTGGTTTCACTTTCTACCACTAAGGCAGAGTACATTGCCTTAACGGAAGCTATTAAGGAAGCCATTTGGCTTAGAGGATTGCTTTCTGAGTTGTCATTATCAGCTGAGAGTATAGTAGTTCACTGTGATAGCCAATCTGCTTTGCATCTGTCTAAAAATTATGTATGCCATGGTAGATCAAAGCACATAGACATTAGGTTACATTTTGTTAGGGATATTATAGAATCAGGGAAAGTGAGTGTCACAAAGATACCCACTGGTGATAACCCAGCCGATAGTTTGACTAAGGCTGTTCCGTTATCTAAATTCATGCATTGTCTTAGGCTTATGAATTTGCTCCATATTCTATAATGTAGGTTGCGAGAACATCACCCTTGAATCCTTGAATTGTATTTGATTGCAAGGTGGAGATTTTTAGAACATATATGCGTGCATTCTGTTGCAATGAAATTAATTCGTCTGTTCTGTTTACATTCTGCATGTTTGTTGTTTTTGCATGGCATTGTTTCATGGGGTTCTGTTGGCCCGTTTTTTCGGTCTGGACTCGTTTCCCGGTTCACTGTGTTTGGACCCGGTTTATTAGTTTTCCTTACTGATAGCGTGGACCTGCTGTGGCCGTTGATTACCGTCCATTTACGCCCGTTGTGTTTCTTCTGGCTGGCATTGATCCGCTGTGCGACGTGCCTCTCCACTCAGTCGGTGCCACGTGCACCATGCGCTGGCTCATCTCGGTTATGCGAACTGTCCCGGTGATCTCTGCCGTCCACGCGACATCCATCCCGCTGATCCGCTACGCCGCCTGCTGTCTTCTGTTGCGCATTGATTGCTTCTTTTTCTCTGTGTGCGAAGACATGAGCGCTTTTTTCTCAGTTGCTGAGGATTCCGTCTGGTTCAGAGAGAGCTCTCGTCGAGCTTGGATTTGCTTCGATTCCGCGAAGACGAAGGACGAACTGGCCAGGAGCCGCCCGGCACCCGCACTCCCCACTGCCGCAGCACGAGCCGCCTCCTGTAACCGGATATCTCTTCCGGTGGAGATTCAGTGGTGATCGTCCCGGTACCTGGGTTCTTTGACGGCTACGCTTCAAGGGGGTAACAGTTTTACATTCTTTTCACCGTATCCAAGATCTGGTTTGTAGATCTTGGCTCTGTCGCGGTTTATTCTTTCTTTAATATGTATGCTACTGTATCCTTCTTGCGTGTGTGCGTGAGTCCGTCCAGGAGTGGACGGGGCTGACTCTACGTGACAGGCATGATCACTGCCACCTAGTTCAGCAAGCCCAGCCTTCTCGGATAGTTTCTATGGTCCTTTAATTTTGCATTCGAGTCTGTATTGTGTGTCTGTACCCTTTTCTTGCTTTCTTAATAAAATAGTTGCCCTGGGTGGTGTTCTCGCCGTGCACGTAGGTCCCCTTGGGACCGAAGCACGTTATATCTGTTGTTCGTTATTATCTTGCACAACTTCGTTCATCTTGAATCTCGACTGATATCCTTCCTCCAGATTTATCGAGGATCATCGATTCTGTTTATAATAAATTTTTTTCTTGTTCTCCGTTTAATAAACCAATGGATCTTGGCTTCATTAGGGTTAGTACCTTTAGCCGTCTACATACACCTATAAACCAAGGTAATGAACAGGCTTGGAAATTTGAAAGTTGCTGCCATAAATCCATTCTTTCCAATGGCTCACATTTTTCATAATCAAAAGTGAAGATAACATATAGTCCCCCTTCTCTGATTCGGGCCTCGATATGCTGATCTGTACTATTTAAGGATTCAACTGAAATATTTTGTTTCCAAAATATCCAGATATGGGAGTTGAGTGGGCTTTCATGCAAGGAATTACAGAAGCCCGTCTTCTTGGCAAAAAAGGCGATACAATGAATACCTCGTTTGGGTTCCAGAATAACAACCATAGAAACATTCCTTCGCCACGATTACATATTAAGGAAAGATAACTTCTCTTGGGCACTGAGCCCGCGTACGTTCCATATAATGACAGAAAACATTAAAAGGCGAAGCTGGTGGCCTTGCGACCTGGGGAGCAGGATTTGGAGTATGAATTTAAAGCAGACATACCACTTGCCTTGGACCGGGTGATGAGCCCACTATCCACCAAGTGGGGGGCCTTTTGAGCATTGTTACCATTCTTTCTTGGAGTAGTTGAAAGAGCTTGTGAAGGAGAATCAAAGGCCTCGAGAACCGCAAAACAATTTTTGGAGAGAACATCGTCCTTTGGGGAAGACGTCACCGCGTAACCTGTATGTAATTAAGCTAGAACCCATTGTTCCGGTGACGATCGAGCCGCAAGAATCGCATCGACGACACCATATGGAAATTGTTAGTTCGGAAAGAAAACCACTGAAACATGAGCATCCCGCAAGTCTGTAAAGGAGGGGTAAACAATAATAGAGACAGAGGGAAGGGCAGGCAATAGGATCAAGCCGGATGGCCAACAGAGCCGCTAACGACAGGGATCAACGAAAGCAGACAACCTGGAGCAGAATCAGATATGGCAGACGACACAATGCACATCGGTGGAGACGCCACCACCTTCTTAGAATTCCAGAAAAAATCGATCGAGTGACATTAAATATGGGAGGATGAGAAAAACCTGGGGTGGTTTGGAAATAACACTCCATGCCACCCCAATGCAAATCTGTGGACATGCTGCTTCCTGCAGACATTGAGTGGCATCATCATGGCATAAAAATCTTCCCAACGTGTTTCCAACTGACTAATGAATGGAGGGGTTATTCAAGGGTAAAGGGAGTCCTTGTAGACATATTCATACATCATCAGTGCATGAATCTTTCCCATAATAGGTGTCCCCGGACCAGCGGTTGGGGGATAAGCGCCAAGACGCGTAGTGACGATCTTTGTGCGCCCAAGATAAAACAAAGTCTTCCCTGGAGAAGAGATGAATAAAGAGTGAGGACTTAGGATGATTTGAGACCGCCGCCTGGAGGTTGAGACCCCAAGAGTTAACGAAACCCCTAAAGAGAGCCAAAGGTGGTTTTTCACGACTGAACCGCGCCACCATTGACAGATCGTGATAAACCGAGGCTGCCGAAAGATCTTCCACTAAGATATCCTCCGTAGGAAATCCATTCCCGGAACTGTAGCATCTTGATGGCAACGAAATACTTGAAATTCCTGGAAGGCCACCAGCATGAGCCGAGGGAGGGCCAGTATGATCCTCCTTGAAAGACTTCACTTTGAGGGAGCCCGAAGGAGGAGCCTTTAAACATTTCTATTCACTCTAAAAAATGCCTATGTCATTTATTCTCTATAGAAAAGTGAAATCTCTCAGGTAGAATGTTCAATAATTGTTAAAATCCTATATTCCTCACCTAAAATCCAAGTTAATCATAAACAGATAGGTCATCCCAAAAACATTTGTTAAAAAGGTCAATTCTTATATAGTTTGGCCAAGAAATCATTAAATCTTACATAACCGGTTGGCCTTGTTGCATCTTTACATAAACACAAATATAATTTTAAGCTATGAAAATGGTTACAAAGACATATAATATAAATCAATTCAATAAAACCATATTATTATGTCATATTTTCAATGATCACTAAATTATCTAAAAATAGTGAACAAATATTAAATGTCCATATATTTTTTAAAAAAAATTATTTAATAGACACACATTTACTTGCATAAATTATGAAAAAAATTCTATTCCCAGATCATCAATATGGTACAATTATTGAACCTCTTCATCGAGGTCAGTTGTGAATATAGATCGTAGTTCATGGAATTATTATTTATCGACATAGTTGATTTCATTTTTATTTTTTTATTTCTTCTATTATATAGTCAATTTTCATCCATTCTATCCACCGTCATTTTAATCTTTTGGTTCATGAATAATTTTGATTTATGCCTATTGATTTCATGTAATTTATGTCACCATTATAGTTTGATGGTTGCTGGATAATATAGTCTATATGAGACGTCGTGACTCATTCATCTAGCATTAAAAATATATAATACTACATTTACAATAGATGATCCATGAAATTAACACCAAGGCGCATGGCTCTAACCTCGCCCTTAAACATGATATGAATAAGGCCTTTGATCGAGTCAAATGGGGTTTCATCAACAAGGTTCTCTCAGTTATGGGTTTCTCTCCTCAAGTTTCTGATCTCTTCTTCCGTTGTTTCTGCTCTGCCTTGCTGGCTGTTCATTTCGTGGGAAAATCCGACAAATTCTTTAAGGTTACACAAGGCTTAAGACAGGGAGATCCTCTCTCTCCAACATTGTTTATTATCTCCCATGAAATCCTTTGTCGCCTTATTCACCAGAGTTTTTCCAGCAGCAAAATTCTCCCATATAGATGAAAATGAAGTGCCCCATCCATCTCCCATCTTATGTTTGCTGATGACACCCTCATCTTCTTGAACGCATCAAAAAAAATATATTTGGGCGTTAATCCATGTCTTGGGGGAGTACTTCCTTTGAAGCAGACAAGTTATCAACAAAATAAATAGTAACCTCTTCATCTTGAGGGGATGTGCCTCAACTCACAGTACTTCCATTTGCAACCTTCTGGGTATCCAACATGGTCATTGGCCAGTGATCTATCTAGGCGCCTCTGTCTCCCCCCGCCATGTAGAGACCCTAAGCCTGACGTACATGGATATTACATTACTTTTGCGGAATACTTAGTACATAACCAAAACACACACACAAAGACCGTAATAGTTTCGTGTCTTTAGAAACTCGGAATATAATCTTCTAATCGTGGTGAAAGATCTTCAACATCTCCCATAAAGATCTTCCTTTTTTTTACCTAAAACCTTTCTTTATATCCTGGGAAAAAGAAAACATAAAGGGTGAGCTCAAATGCTCAGTAAGGGTAAACAAAAGAAATATCAATCACATCATATTTCTAAGAACATAACAATTTGGAAATCTTACCCTGCAAAAGAGTTCATAATTTCATAACATGGGATAAATCATGATAGTGAAATGTAATCCCAATAATCATAACATAAAACATGAAACACTGTGGCATTCACACATAATCATAGAGAATCTTTTCTTATTAGTCAAGACTCATTGCCAAGACTATCTTAGTGGACAAGGTCCATTTCTGAACCGAGTTCACTCCTCGTTTCAGTCCTGTTTTACTGAACCGGTTTAACCCGCCGTTCCAGCCATGTCTATCTCATGAGATATAAAATCTTTACCCAATGCATTAGATGTAGATATAGGTCTCACCCATCTCATAATGATACTATTCTTATGTGTGCCACAAAATCATAAATCATACATCATTGCATAACCCATGTAATAAAAATGGGATTCTTAAACAGCATGACATCATAAAACAATTCATATAAGATAAAGGAATTATTAAAATAATTCCATCACAACATAATCAATTCAATTTAATAATAGGGATAGAAACATAACCCTTTATTATCTTATATGGAAAATAATTTTGAAAAAATACTTTAACTCCATTCTTGAGGAAAATATCCTTCCTACTTCAAAAACATTTTCCTTTCTTAACATGTCATACAATTTTAAAATAAAAGAAGTTGATTAAAAATAAACTTGAAAAATTTTAAAGGAAGCTTCTTAGAAATAATGTTTTAAAAATCCAATCGTTCCGTATAAGTTAAAAAAACATTCTTCTCGTACTTTTGTCAGAAAACTCAAAAAGTACCTCGTACGAAAAAGGACAAAAGATTCCTTTCATATCTTTTACTAAAAACTCACCGATGGGTAAAATTGGATTTAAAAAATTGTAGGTGGATGGAAATAATATTACATATTGAGGAAACATGGATGTGGATGATAAAATACACCCCAGTAAATACCGAAGTATAAACAATCTCGGATAAAAATGAGATTGTGATATTTCCCTTACCTTAGGTCCAATTTGCTTCGTAAGTGTCTGAACCTCCTGTATAATGATTTAAATAATATAATTGACTTATTACAGAATCATACTCATTGTTATGATATCATATATGATTCACTTATGACTTTATATTGCATGTTCTTTTGTAAATTCCATGTTAAACAGCGTTTTGGGTAAAATTGTTTCATTTGTCGTCCGTGTTTTGACTTGTAATTATTCATATGATAAATTAGATCATGATTACTTAATTCCAGAATATAAAACCTTATTTATATATAATATATATTCATAATATACACATATATAATAAATCATTAAATGGAAATAAATACACCGTTCATGGAGACGGTAGGCCGTACATACGCATGAATGATGTTTTCGTTTCCTTATTGAGTTGAATGGAATTAAGTAGATGACATACATATATATACACATAAATCCAGTATCATTATTATGTCATATATTTCATTATTACTTATTATATATACTTTATAATCATTCATGAATGGTTAACGTGGAGAATGAATCTCATCGCGTCGTGGAGACGGTAGTTCGTACGTACGCACGAGCGATGATATCATTCTCATGATCGTGGGACTGTATTGGAGTGTATGTATACTATTTCATAATCAATATCACTTTTAAATAATCATATATAGTTATTATTTACACCATTATACCCATCCAAGTAAGGTGGTGGTGGAAAATAGATTACACCACGGCGTGGAGACGGTATTCCGTACGTACGCACGTGCGGTGATTTCGTTTTCCGTAGGATGGATAGATGGTGAAATAGAGTTGTTTCATACTTATAATAACATATCAGTATATCAGTGATGCTGATGTTATTACTTCATAATGAAACAAACTAAGACGAAGAAGTGGAAGAAGAAATAAAGTTGAAAGAATCGGTAACGAACATTACCTCTTCTTTGAAGCGCCTCTTTCAGTCCTCTTCTTAGCGCACTAAAATTGGTCTTCAAAGAAGACCAGGACCTCTAGGACGTTTCTAGGGAAGTGGGGAAGTGAAATGGTCAGGTTTTCTCCGAGCTTGAATGCTCAAAGTGGTGTGAGGAAGATGGGGAGGAGGTGCCCTTTTATAAGGGAGGAGAGGGGCACCTTTGAAATAACTAAAAATATTATTTTATTATAAAGCCAAATTCCGTTTTAAATAGCTCCAAATTGATTTATATCGAAGCTAAGGTGGGTATGGGTCGAAATCCTCTCATCCAATAGAATTTAGACAAGTTTAGGTCATTATACTAACCATATCTTTTAGTTTTAACTCTTAGTTAATTAGATTTACATTTACCATGTCACTTTGTATTTTTATATTATATAGTTAATAAACATAGCATATACATACAAGCGACCCCCAAGTGGTCCATTAATGATACACCTGTCATGATATAAGTATCTTGGGGGAACCTTAGATTTTTAGGAATAAAATAACAATCAATAATATAATATTTGTTTTAAAAATTATTTTATGTCAATTTTGACACTATTCAATAGTTGATTTTTGTGAAATGCACAACAGACTTATTACTTCGAAAAAAGTTAATTAAATAAATCCTAACATGCCATATTAACCTAGAAAATTAGTTTAATTCATAAAAAGTCTCAAATTATATTTATTTGGGTATTTATAATATCAATTATTCTAATTTTTCACTATTATGGTAATTACTACATCATCATTGTGTCATAAATAAATAAATTTATTTAATGTCTAAAAATTATAAATAAAATATAATTATGTAGGAAATATTATTATCTTTCTAATGAATATTTACAATTGAATTTATCTTATGTATAACCCTATATTAAATTTTTTTTAGTAAATAAACTTTTATTTTAACTCTTTTAACTCTTCTTTGAATTAAATAATAACAAATGTCCTAATCTAATCCAAGTGGGCCTAAATGGTCATATTTTATTCCTAAGGTTGTTTTTGGTCGAATTAATCTTATCCAATAGAATTAGGACATGTTTTAGGTAATAATAATATTATTTTTATCCTTAATTACCCTATTTACTTTTAACCGTGGTAAAATAAAGTAAAAAGTTACTATTCACCAAAAATTATTTTCATCTCATTGAACCACATTTTACTTACTAACATCAATCGTGTCTCTCGGATTTTTGAAATTCCACTCACAGAAACAGTAAAATTATGTTTTATGAAAAATTCATTTTTTTTAATTACCACTTAGTGGTTTCACTATTCATCAAAAAATGAAAGTTTCCAGAAAAATACCAAAAATTAGGCCTGAGCAATATTTGATATTATGAACTCAAAAATGAGGTCTATTTTACCAAATTCAAAACATATCAGTTGCATTAATTAATTTAAAAATTAATTCCCGTCGTCAACACAAATAACGTGTTCTTAAGAGATAATAACTATCAAAAGATTGACACTTGTTTATGTCTGGTTTAAATGTGAAATTACATCCAATGACCAACATTGTATTAAATTGTAAAAATATATTCTAAATATACTTTAAAACCACTAAATTTAACAAATTATCACTATTAATTATTTCGATTAAAAAAGTTGTTTTTAATTAAAATTTAGTAATTTTCACTATTCATCGGAATATGAAAGTTATCCGAAAAGTACCAAAATTTCACCCTAAGCTAATTTCGATATTCCGAATCCAAAAATGAAGTCCATTTTGAAAAAAAAAAATAACAAAATTTTAAAAAGTGGAAATTATTATTCATAACGGCTAGTTTTAATAATATTTTAATAGCATATCGTTGTTTAGCGAAACTCGGTATTGTGTACAATACACGCTATCGTGGAAGGCCGTGCTTGCGTGTAATGCAAGCCAAGTCAGGGATGCGTGTTGTGAAATCTCTTTTTGGTGTAGCGTACAACACAATACATTAATGAAATTAAAAAGAATATTTTTCGTAAAATCTTGGGGTGTTACATTCTACCCCCCTTAAAATGAATTTCGCCCTCGAAATTCGTCGGGGTTATAAATGGTTTACTACTCGAAAGTTTCTTTAATAGAAACCCACATCGTAAAAAGGAATACCAAAACATGGCTTTAAAAACTAAATTATGAAATTTAACAGTTACCCAAATTAACTCATCACTGGGTTTCCACATAGGAGAACATAGGTGAAAATATGGATATGGAAGAAAAATCTAACCACCAAGTTCTGATGGAGAGTGGTAGAGAACATGGCTATGAAAAATCCATCAATCACAAAGCCATAAATTTGTGATGATCTAAGGTACCATTTGATTCATCTGATATAAGAGCACTAGGACAACATTTTTGGTTTTCAAAATCATTTCCCTAAAGTTGAAGAATTTGAATTAGAATAAATACTTACTTTATTTTGGTACAATCTCACTGTTGTTCGTGCTTTGAACAATTTCCACTTTATCTCATAAAGAAATGAAGTTGAATTTGTTATTCATGAAGTGTTAATAGATCATGTGATAGAATGATGGGTCATTCCATCTGTTTCAAACAAAAGGTTAGCAAAAGTTATCAAATATACATAAGTCCATCTATGGTGAAGTTAATTGTATACGATTCCAAGAATGAACCTATACTTCATATATCATACCACGTAATAAAATAAAACTAGTTTCTACTAACCAGGGACTTCCTTTAGGCCAGTGGTAGGCGATAAAGGCCAGTCGCACTTCGGTTGTGGGTTCGATTCCCACAGCCTTGTCCGACGCGATGGGCTGTCGCCCGTCCTGTAGGTTGTCCATTTTCTAAAGCTATATTACTATAAAATCCCCTCAATAATATCGAAAAAAATTTCTATCCTTAAACAATATTAACTTATGTCCAACATAATCCATTCCAATCATTAGTCTTATCTAAAATATTTCGGTCCAAGCTCATAGTATAAAGAAAATGATTACTTGAAATGTCACATAACAATCACGTGAATGCCATAATTTATCCCCCATATATCATAAGATATATCTTGTTAGTCAAATTACAAACATGTGAATACCTTAATCATGTATTCTCTTGAAGAATGAATACACATTGATCCTTAGTGAAAACATGAATGCAGTTAAAAGTTAACACTTTCCACAAACCAAAAACCTCACAATTTTTTATACTCAAACCATGATATCCCTTAGTCCTTATATCAATCATGATCTCATGAATACTGTCAAACATTTCATTTTTTCCTTGTCTCTTCATTATTCACATATCATCTGCTTACCAAAAATATCCCAATCACTTACCATGGTTACCGGTACCATTAAATTATTTAAATCCACAATAGACCAATACATAAATATTCCAATATTCCACGATACTATATACAACATTATTTTGGAATCCCATTACATAGACACTTAATCATTCCACCACATCATTGTCATATTCAACATCGCCAATAGTGATCGCATGTGACTTCCCTTTGTCCTTTTGCTTAAGTGGTTTCTCATTTTGATCATCACTAACCCTTGGATTAGGGCATTTATTAGCATAATGCCCCATTTCCTTGAACATGAAGCATTGAAGTGTAGTAGGTTAATTCTGTGTATCCCTTCCTTTGTTTGCATTAGTAGACATCTTCTCCCCATCATTCCGGCATTAAAATGCCCGATGACCTTCCTTTACACATTTGAAACATTTACTTGTCCCTTTAAGACAATCTCCACCATGCTTCTTTCCACACTTTGAGCATAGGGAAACATTCATCTTCTTTTCACCATTATTCTGAGATTTCTCCTTGAACTCCATCTTACGTTTTTTTTGTCAAAACTATGAGATGGATATGTAACACCAACTTCCATTTCTACCTTGATAGCACAACGCACAATTTCTTCATAGCTACTGAAGTCTCTTATAGCTAATGCCCTTCGAAGATTTGGTTTTAAGCCACTAAAGAATCGATCAACTTTACTTTCAGGTTGGATGATAAATCCATATGCATACCTTTCAAGCCTTGTAAAATTTGCTTCGTATATACCAACAGATTCATCATCCTTTTGCTTTAGTTCAAGAAACTCCTTCTCCATCTTTGTTCGAAGAATACGAGGGAAGTACTTATTGAAAAATAAGTTCTTGAACTCGTCCCATTCCATGGACTCAATTTCATCTCTTGGGCTCGTAGTCTTGATAACATTCCACCATTGATCAGCTTCACCATCCAAACGATATACTGCTAAGATGACTTTATCATGTTCAGAACATTGAAGAACTGAAGATATCTTTTCAGTGGTACTGATCCGTTGTTCAGCAACAAGTGGATCAGAAGACCTACTAAAAGAAGGTGGACGTTGCCTCATGAAGGACTCAATAGAATATTATTCCCTTCTCTGATCATTTGGAAGTCCAAAATGATTCATAGATTGTGTAAGTATAGCAATATGATTTTGCACTCCATCTCCCGTAACATTTGTTTGTTCAGGAGGACAATCATTGTATTGTCCATTACATTGATCAACACGGTTCCTTCGGGTTCCAGCCATCGTCTAAAACCCAAAAAGAATAGTGCGAAAGGCATAAATCATGCTAGGGAAAACAACACAATAAAGGGGGAGTACCTTCAATATCTAAAATCATAAGTTAAATTCTAAGATCGTTACCATAGTTCTAGGACTATATCCTATATGTATACTTATCCTTAGGAACATCCCTATACATACCTTAGAAATATCTCTAGGGATCTCACTAACGTTTTCGCATCCTAGTTTCCAAAGGTTGACTAAAAATCCCTCTGATACCAACTATAGAGACCCTAATCCTAACGTACATGGACATTACATTACTTTTTCGTAATACTTAGTACATAACAAAAACACACACACAAGGACCGTAATAGTTTAGTGTCTTTGGAAACTCGGAAAATAATCTTCTAATCATGGTGAAAGATCTTCAACATCTCCCATAAAGATCTTCCTTTTTTTTACCTAAAACCTTTCTTTATATCCTGGGGAAAAGAAAACATAATGGGTGATCTCAAATACTCAGTAAGGGTAAACAAAAGAAATATCAATCACATCATATTCATAAGAACATAACAATTTGGAAATCTTACCCTGCAAAAGAGTTCATAATTTCAAAACATGGGATAAATCATGGTAGTGAAATGTAATCACAATAATCATAACATAAAACATGAAACTTTTTGGCATGCACACATAATCATATAGAATCATTTCTTATTAGTCAATACTCATTTCCAAGACTATCTTAGTGGACAAAGTCCATTTCTGAACCGAGTTCACTCCCCGTTTCAGTCCTATTTTATTGAACCGGTTTAACCTGCCGTTCCATCCATGTCTATCTCATGAGATATAAAATCTTTACCCAATGCATTGGATGGAGATATAGGTCCCACCCATCTCATAATGATACAATTCTTATGTGTGCCACAAAATCATAAATCATACATCATTGCATAACCCATGTAATAAAAATGGGATTCTTAAACAACATGACATCATATAACAATTCATATAAGATAAAGGAATTCATAAAAATAATTCCATCACAACATAATAAAATCAATTTAATAATAGGGATAGAAATAGAACCCTTTATTATCTTAGATGGACAATAATTTTGAAAAAATACTTGAACTCCATTCTTGAGGAAAATATCCTTTCTACTTCAAAAACATTTTCCTTTCTTAACATGTCATACAATTTTAACTAAAAGAAGTTGATTAAAAATAAACTTGAAAACTTGTAAAGGAAGCTTCTTAGAAATAATGTTTTAAAAATCCATTCGTGCCGTATAAGTTAAAAAAAACATTCTTCTCGTACTTTTGTCGGAAAAGTCAAAAAGTACCTCGTACGAAAAACGATAAAAGATTCCTTTCATATCTTTTATAAAAACTCACCGAAGGGTAAAATTGGATTTATGAAATTGTAGATGAATGGAAATAATTTTACACATTGAGGAAACATGGATGTGGATGATAAAATACACCCTAGTAAATACCGAAGTATAAACACTCTCGGATAAAAATGAGATTATGATATTTCCCTTACCTTAGGTCCAATTTTCTTCGTAAGTGTCCGAACCTCCTGTATAATGATTTAAATAATGTCATTGACTTATTACATAATCATACGCATTGTTATGATATCATATATTATTGAATTACGACTTTATGTTACCCGTTCTTTTGTAAATTCCATGTTAAAGAGCGTTTTGGGTAAAATTGTTTCATTTGTCGTCCGTGTTTTGACTTGTAATTATTCATATGATTACATAGATCGTGATTACTTAATTCCAGAATATAAAACATGATTTATATATAATATGTATTCAGAATATACATATATATAATATATCAATAAATGGAATAAAATACACCGTTCATGGATACGGTAGGCCGTATATACGCATGAACGCTGTTTTCGTTTCCTTATTGAGTTGAATGGAATTAAGTAGATGACATACATATATATACAAATAAATCCAGTATCATTATTATGTCATATATTTCATTATTACTTATTATATATACTTTATAATCATTCATGAATGGTTAACGTGGAAAATGAATCTCATCGCGTCGTGGAGACGGTAGTCCGTACGTACGCACGAGCGATGATATCGTTCTCATGATCGTGGGACTGTATTGGAGTGTATGTATACTATTTCAGAATCAATATCACTTTAAAATAATCATATATATTTATTATTTACACCATTATACCCATCCAAGTAAGGTGGTGGTGGAAAATAGATTACACCACGGCGTGGAGACGGTATTCTGTACGTACGCACGCGCAGTGATTTCGTTTTCCGTAGGATGGATAGATAGTGAAATAGGGTTTTTTAATAATTATAATAACATATCAGTATATGAGTGATACTGATGTTATTACTTAATAATGAAACAACCAAAGAAGAAGAAGTGTAAGAAGAAATAAAGTTGAAAGAATCGGTAACGGACATTACCTCTTCTTTGAAGCGCCTCTTTGAGTCCTCTTATTAGGGCACTGAAATTGGTCTTTGAAGAAGAAAAAGACCTCTAGGACGTTTCTAGGGAAGGGGGGAAGTGAAATGGTCAGGGGTTGGCTGAGCTTGAAGGCTCAAAGTGGTGTGACTAAGATGGGGAGGAGGTTCCCTTTTATAAGGGAGGAGAGGGGCACCTTTGGAATAACTAAAAATATTATTTTATTATGAAGCCAAATTTGGTTTTAAGTAGCTCCAAATTGATTTATTTCGAAGCTAAGGAGGGGATGGGTCGAAATCATCTCATCCAATATAATTTAGAAATGTTTAGGTCATTATAATAACTTATCATTTAGTTTTAACTCTTAGTTAATTAGATTGACATTTACCATGTCACTTTGTATTTTTATATTATATAGTTAATAAAATTAGCATATACATACAAGCGACCCCGAAGTGGTCCATTAATGATACACCTATCATGATATAAGTATCTTTTCCGAACCTTATATTTTTAGGAATAAAATAACAATCAATAATATAATATTTGTTTTAAAAATTATTTTATGTCAATTTTGACACTATTCAATAGTTGATTTTTGTGAAACTCATAAAAGAATTATTACTTCGACCAAAGTTAATTAAATAAATCCTAACATGCCATATTAACCTTGAAAATTATTTTAATTCATAAAAAGTCTCAAATTATATTTATTTGGGTATTTATAATATCAATTATTCTAATTTTTCACTATTATAGTAATTACTGCATCATCATTGTGTCATAAATAAATTAATTTATTTAATGTCTAAAAATTATAAATAAATTATCATTATGTATTAAATCTTATTATCTTTCTAATTAATATTTACAATTGAATTTATCTTATGTATAACACTATATTAAAAATGTTTTAGTAAATAAACATTGATTTTAACTCTTTTAACTCTTCTTTGAATTAAATAATAATAAATGTCCTAATCTAATCCAAGTGGGCCTAAATGGTCATATTTTATTCATAAGGTTGTTTTTGGTCGAATTAATCTTATCCAATAGAATTAGGACATTTTTTAGGGTAATAATAATATCATGTTTACCCTTAATTACCCTATTTACTTTTAACCGTGGTAAAAAAAGTAAAAATTTACTATTCACCAAAAATTATTTTCATCTCATTGAACCACATTTTACTTAATAACATCAACCGTGTCTCTAGGATTTTTGAAATTCCACTCACAGAAGCGGCAAAATTATGTTTTATGAAAAAATCATTTTTTAACTACCACTTAGGGGATTCACTATTCATCAAAAAATGAAAGTTTCTAGAAACATACCAAAAATTAGGCCTAAGAAATATTTGATATTATGAAATCAAAAATGATGTCTATTTTACCAAATTAAAAACATATCAGTTGCATTAATTAATTTAAAAATTATTTCCCATCGTCAACACAAATAGAGTGTTCTTAAGAGATAATTACTATCAAAAGATTGACACTTGTTTATGTCTGGATAAAATGTGAAATTACATCCAATGACCAACATTGTATTAAATTGTAAAAATATATTCAAAATATACTTTAAAACCACTAAAATTAATAATTTATCACTATTAATTATTTCGATTAAAAAAGTTATTTTAATTAAAATTTAGTAATTTTCACTATTCATCAGAATATGAAAGTTATCCGAAAAGTACCAAAATTTCACCCTAAGCTAATTTCGATATTCCAAATCCAAAAAAGAAGTCCATTTTGAAAATTTTTTTTACAAAATTTCAAAAAGTGGTTATTACTATTCATAACAGCTAGTTTTAATAATATTTTAATAGCATATCGTTGTTTAGCGAAACTCGGTATTGTGTACAACACACGCGATCGTGGAAGGTTGTGTTTGCGTATAATGCAAGCCAAGTCAGGGATGCGTGTTTTGCAATCTTCTTTTGGTGTAGCGTACAACACAAGACATTAATGATATTAAAAATAATATTTTTCGTAAAATCTTGGGGTGTTACACGCCATCTCCGAATCCAAGATATCGACTTCATTGTATTAAAGATTATAGAGAGTGTTCTCAACTAGAAGAACAAATACATGTCTTTTGGAGGTCGGATCCCCCTAGTTAACAACGTTCTTCTCGGCACCTCTATTCATGTGTTTTCCGATGTCAAAGCACCCAAAGGGGTAATATCAAAGATTGACAAGGTGCTTGCTCATTTCATTTGGGACACCTGGGCAGAGGATAAGCATGTATGCATGTCATGGGGGAAGATGGAGAGGCCCATTTAAAAAATGGGGATCTGTGTTAGAAGCCTCATGAATACCCTCCTCTTCCTTCATGCAAAGATAGCTTGGGATCTTCATGAATGTCAGACATTACGGGGTAAGACCATGGGTGGACCCTTGGAAGACAACATTTCGAGTGGAAACAGTAACATGTCCCCTATTATGTCCTTGATCCTCCCATTTCTCTTCTCCATTCAACCCCATGTCTGGGGGGTTATTGGGAAAGGTAATGTGTCCTTCCGGCACAACAATTAGCAAGGCTCTCTCCTTGGCTTCCCCGATTGTCCATCGTTCAACATTTAATTTGATGAGGCTAGAAAATTTTCGGCATTCATCAATGCAGTTATCACAATGACGAACTTGATATTTTTTATCTCATTGACATCTCAGCAGAGCCAGAAAAATGGGTTTTTAACCCTTCATGGTTGGGCTCCTTCTCCCCAAAGGACTATCACCGTGCTCTGAGGCCTCAACCACAAGACCATCAGTGGAATTACCTTATTTGGACCAAGAAAATCCCAATGAAATATAACTTCATCACTTGGATGGTTATACATGCTGCTATTTCCATTGATGAGAACATCAAGAAATGTGGAGTTTCCCTTCCTTCAAGGTGCATGTGTTGGAATTTCCCCAATGAGGAGAGTAGTGAGAACCTGTTTTTCGAAGTTGAGTGGGTGTGAGAGGCTTGGTCATCCCTTGGTGGCTTCAATCTCATTAATGTTCATCCCCCACTTGATGCCTTCTTCTTTTCCTGATGGTTTCACGGCTCAGGTGACAGAGGTGTGGAGCGCATTGCTAGACCCTTTATTCTTCGTACTAACATATGGTTCATTTGGAAAGCTAGAAACAAAGGCAGATGTGAGGGTATTGGCTTGGGTACCATTTCCATCTCCGCCGATGCCTATAAGCTTTTTATCGATATGATCTAGTGTCTTGACAATTGGTGGGAGGCACCTTCTCTTCAGATCATCTTCCCATCTCTTCAGGTTTGACCCATAGTCGGTTTTCCCAATGGCCATTGCGTACGGTGGAATCCTCCTATCTCAGGTCTGAAGCACAATACATACTTTTCCTTCATTGAGGGTGTCATGAGGGAAGGTGGGGTGGTTCGGGACTCCTAGGGCACCATGGTGATGGATTTCACAGTCTCCCTTGGTAGAGGT